>CM061233.1:106611150-108061001 GCA_030844895.1 Ambrosia x helenae | reverse complement strand
ACGGAAATTTGGGAATTTTTGTGAGAAAATTTTCAAGTTTTAAGTTCTCATGCTTAGTTGTGTGTAATCTTCATTCAAGGTACGATGGGTGAAAAACAAGGCAATAGTAAGGAAATCGACAAGAAAGTAGCTACTGGTAGGAGTAAAAAGGGAAAAGAAAAGGTTGAGTCATCTAAGGGTTCCAAACGACCGAGGAAGCAACTTGTTGATGAATCTAGTGATGAAGATATCCAACTTATGAGGCTATGGAAGAAGATAAACAGAAGGTGAAGCTAAACGTGGTGAAAAGGAAGAGGTGAAGGCGATGCCGAGTCCTGAATCAGAATCCGAATGGAGTGATGATGGATTGCCAAGGTGAGGAAACCAAAACCGTTATCAAAATTTCCTGTTGAGCTTAGAGCGGCATTGTTTTATGAAAAAGATTAGTAAGTCCACTCAACCATTACAGAATTTGTTTTTACGTGAGAGATTGATTGATCTTAAGGCATTTGAGCCTTTTCGTGTTATTTAGTGCTTCAAGCGATTGAGGTGGATGGATTTTTCTGAAATTAAAGAAGGAGAGATCATCTATAACGGATCAGATTTTAGAATGGATGTCAACACTAACTAAAGATGAAGGCAAGAACCCACCTTCTACAACACGATTGATAGGGAAGGTGGGTAACAAAGAGGCAGTGTTGTCATTTGCTGTGTTGAGAGATTTGACTAAGCATGATCAAGGGGCAACTGTGGCTGGCGATTATAAGTATCCAAAGGATGAAGTTATGGATGCTAAGAAAATACAGGAAGATGAATGGCAAAGTTAGATTCGTAAATTTGTTTGATGTACCACCAGGCACTAATCTAGCCAAGTGGAAAATTGAAGAACAATAATTTGCATGCATTCCGAATGTTGTTATTGAGATTTGTGACCACCAGCTGTGATGCCTCGTACCAGCGATCTTAACAACGTGAGGCTGATTGAAGTGATGATTTTGTATGCTTTTATTGACAGGATTTTCGGAAGTTGCCAGTAGCCATATAATTATGTACAATGTTTGGGAGGTGAGGGAAAGAGAAGAAAGGAAGATGATACCTCACGCTAGATTGCTATAAAAAATGTTGGTCAAACAGGGTGCGATTAGAAAGGAAGTCCAAGGAACACATGTCGCACAGAACCCCACCAAAATTCTCAAGTTCATTAAGGGAACAAAGTGGAAATATGAATTGACGAGGACTACACATCGCTTATACACTGAACATACAAATAAGAGTGTTGAAGGCCAGGAGCAGATGTGGCTCAAGACGAAGCACCTGTTATTGGATATGAGGTTGGAGGTGGGAGAAATGTGCTGCAGGATGAAGGGTATATTCCGCCCACCACCACGTGGGAAGAAGGGCCTATGGGGTGACACAGTCATCATATGAGATGCAAAGATGAGATGATTCGGGCCAGACCTGCTACATTTGCTCAGGAACAGAGCCATTCATCAACCCGACCAACACCAAACATGAGCCATCACAGTAACCAAACCTCCACCGAACCAATCTGACCCAATACCACCACAACAAAACCCATTGGGCTATATGCCTCCACGACCATTTCAAACAGCACCAACTCCAAGACAACAACAACCATTCCCACAATTTAACCCAGATCCGAACGCCGTGGTTCTAGACAATTTCAGCAAGGTCATCAAGAGCATGACGAGTGGACGAACATTATGAAAATGATCGAGCTTTTGAGGCCCCACAACAGCAACAACAACCCAACCGCCCATTAACCTTAAATCGACAACCACCACAAAACCGCAACCCAAGATCGCACAGTAATAGAGCAATAGATTCACTTTTTGGAGATGACAGTATGCAGGGCGCAGCGGGGTACTTTTAATGGTAGAGTTGCTGATTGGGATGGGGGAGTTGATGAGGATGGGTATTACATGAATCAGGATCAGTTCAACTATGATGAGTTCGGTCCGCAATATCAGCAGAGACTAGGGGTGTAAACGAGCCGAGCCGAGCCGAGCCGAGCCCGAGCCTGATTGGGCTCGGGCTCGGCTCGTTATGGTTTTATGAAGCTCGAGCTCGAGCTCGGGCTCGTTCGAGCCTACAATCTTGAGCTCGAGCTCGAGCTCGGCTCGCTCGCTCGAGGTGATTTGAGAACAATCTCAAACGAGCTCAAAGCTCGGCTCGAGATCGCAAAAGCTCGGCTCGCGAGTGTTATTATATGGGCCTACGAAATAAGGACTTGGGCTTTGGAGATGTGGGCTATAAATTATAAGAGATATATAAAAAAACTTATAATTAGGTTTGGGCTCATTTAGGCTCGCGAGCCCAATCGAGCTTTGTAACTAGGGCTCGAGCTCGGGCTCGTTAAGGCTCGGCTCGTTCGGGCTTTTTACCCGAGCCGATCCCGGGTAGCTCTCGAGCCGCTACGTGTCATTTACACCCCTAGCAGAGACAGCAGCGAGGGTTTAATATGAGAGGGCAGAATCAGGGACAGAGAGGGGTCCCTCAGAATCAACCAAGAAATCAAGTGCGAGGGATTGGGCAGAGGCAATGTGTAGATAGAGAAAATTCATGGATTGGACGTGAAGATTAAAAGGGATGACATGATAGAGCATTGAAATACGAAGACGTGGCCGCAAGAATCGAAGAAAACGAAGTTATAACGAAGATTTTATGACGAAAACAAGGTTTGGCGCCCCGTTTGGAAGATTCAGCACAAGGTGGCGCTGAGAATGGCACCCATCAGAGATTTTGAGGGAGGTGGCGCCACCTGGCGCCAAAATGGGTGAAAAGTGGCGCCACCTCCCTCAAAATCTCTTATGGGCGCCATTTTCCAGCGCCACCTTGCGCTGAATCTTCCAAACGGGGCGCCAAACCTTGTTTTCTTCATAAAATCTTCCTTATAACTCCGTTTTCTTCGATTCTTGCGGCCACATCTTCCTATTTCAGAGCTCTATCATGTCATCCATTTTAATCTTCAAGTCCAATCCATGAATTTTCTCCAAAACACGTCTAATATTCGTATTTAACCTGAAACATTCCGTACTTCCGTACTTGCGTAGTTATCTTATTCATCATATATAATCATCAAAACCATATCAAAAACACACAATTAGGCACATTATTGAACATTCATTACCCATTCCATCAGGTCCAATCCAGAGTAAATAATTTACTTTTTTTGTTTCATACTAGTATAGTAACCTGAGGTCCCAATCCGATTCAACATTGCATTGAATTATACTTCCGTTGTTCGAGATCCCCTAATTCAAAGAGTCATCTGACATATCTTTGAGTCCGGGTCTTGACTTACGGGTCTATAATTTTGAACTTCCAATGCAACAATGAAATAAACCCAAGGACAATGATTTAAAAAAAACAATGTACAATGATTTTATTATAAAAATATATACTTCATAAAAAACCAAACATATAGATGATACATATTTTCTTGCTATCAAAAGGAAAAAATGGAAATAAATAATCCAACTATTGACTATTGGCCAATAACAGTCCCAACTACGAAATCACCAATATTGGTCCTAACTTTCGACATATTGGAAACCAACGGACCCAAACTAACGGAGGCTAACTCCGTTAGTGTGATGCTGACGTGGCATGCCTAGGTGGCAAGATGATCCTACGTGGCATGCCACGTGGCAAAATAATCCTATGTGGCATCCTACGTGGCATGTCATGTGGCAAATGATCCTACGTGGCATCCTACGTGGCATGCCACGTCAGCATCACACTAACGGAGTTAGCCTCCGTTAGTTTGGGTCCGTTGGTTTCCAATATGTCGAAAGTTGGGACCAATATTGGTGATTTTCGTAGTTGGGACTGTTATTGGCCAATAGTGAATAGTTTTGGATTATTTATTTCCATTATTCCCTATCAAATACTAAATTGAAGGTAGCTCCTTGGTTTTAAAAAGCGCATCTGAGGCGTGCCTAGGCACAAAGCCCATCGCTTTGTGTAAACAAGGTGCGAGTAAACCAAAAAGCGCAGGTAAAAGGCAAAGGGCGCACTGAAAATCACTTAAGGTGTAGGTGAAGCGCACACCTCATATACAGGGGGTTTTGTGCATCAGGTGGTTGTACATATAGATTTTTAGGTTGTACATCAGTAAATGTAGCTAGTCATGTATTAAATCATACATAAACCCTATTTGTAGCTAAATCTTGGGTAGGGATCCTAAAAACCTATGGGAAGGTAGAAAAAGAAAGTTATATAATAAACCGCGCCTCAAGTATGATTATACGAAAAGCGCGCTTGTCGCTAACCACGGGTAGCTCAAAACGTTTCCCCAAGTGATATGTGAATTCAAATTTCAAATAACATTAATAGTATTCTCACCTGGATCTCCGATGGAGGTAATATTTATGCATTCATAATTGAGCCCTAGAACAAACAAACAAACAAACACATAGCATAGTTGTTAATTACTGATAGTTATAATAATAATCGTTTTGGTATTATTATATATTAGGAAGGAATAGAAGAAATAGGTAGAGATAGAAAGAAAGATAGAGTGAGAGAGATGGAAACCTTTTAAGTAGAGAGCGAGACGAACACGACGAGAGCAGGAGCTCATCGGGTGCGAATACAGCTTCATCATCCTCTCCTTTCCTTCCTCCATTACTCCTCCTCTCTCTCTCTCTCTCTCTCTCTCTCTCTCTCTCTCTCACTCCTTTTTAAGATATGTATATTTTTCCACAAATCACTTCAGTTGACCTCACCTATGTTTTGACTTTTCATGTAGTCTTTATCTATCTAATTATCTTTTCCCTCTTATAAAATGGATGGTCACTACATGGCACGCGCGGCGCGTGACGCATAGGCTTACACGTGACTTGTAGAGGTGTGTCAAAACGAGAACCTATAAAATTTTGTGTCGATTAATACGCCATTTACCATTTCTTTTACTTTTTAGGGAGGACGGGGCGCCTACCGAGTTGTCCACGGGTACCAAGTACCAGCACGGTATCACCGCCGCCATACACGCTGGTAGTGGTCCCGTGGACCGTTTTGCTGGTGCTCTTTACCGTGCTGGTACCGGGCTGTTTATATGGTTTTTATAAATGTCAAGTTTTCATTTTACCCCCGTATGTTTTAGTGTTTTTTTTATTTTAACCGTCTGTTTTATATGTATAACGTTTATTTATTTAGGGTTTTGTATTAACCGTATGTTTATTAGAATGTAAAGTAAATAAAAAAAACCTTGCATTAATAAATACTAAAAATACATTAAAAACAACGAAAAACAATTCAAGTTTACGCAACATTTGCCATGCCTCGACATGGTCGAAAGCGTTGCCGTATCGAACCTCATACTCATATTGAGCGAATTCGATAGCCAACTCCTCGTCAAGCTCCGGATCGTCCGTCATTTGTTGCTCGTATAGGGTGGTCCACCTCTCACTTTTGATGTTGAGGTCGCCCCACTTGAACTGGAGGTCGCGAACAGTCTTGGTTGTGTTGTGGCCAACGTGTTCAACGAAGTCGCTAAACACTCAAGCCCAAAACCCCTCGGGGGGGGGGGGAAGGCCGACCCATCGTCCCGGGGGGAGTTGAATTTCGGGGTCGTTCGACGCATCCTTGTGGCAAACCACAAGGGTCATTTCTTCTTCGGTCCACGGGTTCATTTTTGTGTGTGTTTGGGTTTCTAAACCGTGGTAAATTGTGGCTTTTAACCCCACGGTTTGATCGCTTTATATACGACAGTGGCACTGTTAAGAATTAATTCGCTAACCGTTTAGGTGAGTCAATTCAATTTACTCGATGGTTTCCAAGATAAAAACTTAAATTTGGTTGACCGTTTGGTGGAACGGTTGAAATAGTAGAATTAAATGTTAAAACCGTGTAAAAATGTAAAAAAATAAAAAGTTTGGGTATTAAAATGAAAATGAATAAAAAGAATCAGTGGAGTGCTGCCTACAAAAAGGTGTTTCAGTGAAGTAAATCAGTGAAGTGATGTGGCAAAGCATAATTGGTTAAAATCAGTGAAGGAGAGAAAAAACACTAGGAACACCCCTGATGCCCTTAATACAAATATCATTATCTAACAAATGATTAACTATGTGTATGCTTACTTAGGTTATACTTTTGAGTTTGAGGGTTCTTAAAAAAATACATTTTTTTTATCTAACTTTATATTTTTAATCTTTAGCAATTTAACTCTAACGTTTCAACATTTGACAATT
Organism: Ambrosia x helenae; assembly: GCA_030844895.1. Classification (NCBI taxonomy): domain Eukaryota; kingdom Viridiplantae; phylum Streptophyta; class Magnoliopsida; order Asterales; family Asteraceae; genus Ambrosia; species Ambrosia x helenae. The sequence goes on along the minus strand of CM061233.1, from coordinate 108,054,807 downwards.
TAACCACTTTGATTATTTTTTTACTTTTAGCTCAAAAGTTTTCATCCTTGGCAATTTAACCATATTTTTTTTTACTTTTAACCCAAAGTTTTTCATTTTTTGCAATTTAACTCAAACACTTTTTAACTTTAAAACCTTGGTCTATCGTACTTTTCATGTTTCACAAGTTTTTCGTTTTATGTTTCATTCAAAAAAATTTGAGTTAACACGCCGCAACGTGTGTGTGGGGTCCAACGTTTTTCATCTATTATTTCCTGTTTCACAGGCTTGTCACAGCGCGTTTATTTTTCCCCATTTGATAGGTTCGTCATAATGCGTGGGTCCTAGATCAACTTGGTTACTTTTTTCTATGTTTTACACACAAGCTCGTAGGGCAGCGTCCGCACGCAAAATACTAGTTTATTATCTATATCTTAAGACGAAGTCTTGGTGGTAATTTCACCGGCACCCCCTTTACTTTTAATATTTTCATTTTAACCCTCAAGTTTTTAATTTCGCAACCACCCCTTCAAGTTTTAACCTTTGCGTTTTACTTCTTGCGCTATTACTTGATTTTTACCGCCACCACCTCCTCAAGTTTTAAACTTAACATTTTTACTCCTTGCACTACTACTCCATTCTTACCGTCACCACCCCCTGAAGTTTTAAGCTTTATGTTTTTACCCCTTGCACTATTACTCCATCTTTACACCCCTAAACTTTTGAAAATTACAATTTTAACCCCTAAACTACTACTTCTACTTTCCATCAAGTTTTAAACTTTGCATTTTACCTTTTGCACTATTACTCCATTTTTACACTCCCTCAACTTTTAAAAATTCCAACGTTAACCCCTATACTACTACTCTTCCTTTTGCAATTGCCAAAGCATTGTGTTTTACGAATTTTGTGTAGCGTATTATGTCTTCGGTATTGTGTTTTACACTTTGTGTCTAGCATTATGTTTTATGCCTTTTTGTAATTTTGTTTTATGCATCGTGTGATACAAATTGTGTCTTACATATTGTGTGTTACATTTCGTGTCTTATTGCACATTTCAACCCACAACGCGCAGGGTGGAAAATACTAGTTTATCTTAAAACAATATATTTACTACATAATTATATTATGTATTAATTAAGGATTAGGTTAATAGTGCTAGCCCCTCTCCCATTGGTTGAGAGGGGTGGTGGCAATTTTATATATATATATATATTACTTTTCACATCTTTATCTATTGATAAATATAATTTGTTTCATTTTAAAACCAAAGTTGTATTGGTGGTGAAGTTGTTTGGTGTTTGGTTCTCATAGCTAAGGTTATGAGTTCAAGGTTTGTGAGGTGCATTTATTTGTATTAATATTTTTTTTACAGCTTTATTTAATAATAAATATAATTGATTTCATTTCAAAACATAAGTTGGGTTGGTGATAGAGTGGTTTGATGTGTGAATCTCTTACCTAAGGTCATGAGTTTGAGGTTTCTAAAGTGCATTTTATTTGTATTAATGGGTTGGTCCAAATTTTATGTTTTTCCTATTTACAAAGCATTATTATTTATAAATGCAAATGGTTTCATTTATAACACAACTAGATTATTGCCTCAACAATTAACAATTATTTGGAGCGGTAAAACCTATAAAAAATATAGTTGAAATATTTTATTAAAATTTAAAAGTAAGGAATACACATGTTATTCAAATAACACTAAATATTTCCTTATACACCACATTTTTTATTTGAGTTATGACATTCCCATCACTATCTAGTATAAGTAATTTCACCCTTGCTCTGCTTTTAACTCTTGACAATGCGACATAAAGTTGGCTATGTGAGAATACGTGGTCTCTTAAATACAATCCAACCTTCGATAGAGACTATCCTTGGCTTTTATTGACGGTCATTGCGAAACATACGGATATTGGGAATTGACGCTTTTGGAACTTCACTGGAATCTTGTTATCAGATGGTATTTGAGGAGTATTATCTAGTAAAAAATAAATAGTAGTGAAAAGGATTTCTGGTAAAATGTTAAAAGTAAGACACCGTTTGAGTCAGATCATTCAAAATTCGAATTAAATGTTATAATTAAGTTTAATTGTTACCATTATAGATATTAAAATATGAAATTATATACTTAAATAGAACATTTAATATTTGAATATTAATAAAGTTTAACTGAAATCTATCAATTCAAATTCTTGTATTCAAAATTTGAATTTTAACTTATAACTAATTTGAGAATTTATAACTAAAACTATTATTTGTTAAAATTTAAATATATTAGGAAATATCTAATTAGTATATCTCTATTTTAAAGTTAATTGTAGGATTGTTTGTTACAATTATTAACTTAACTTCAAAAGTTTGAAATTTTTTTAAATATTCAAATCATTCAAAATTTGAATTAAATGCTATAATTAAGTCTAATCGTTACTATTATTATTATCTAGAATTCAAAATTTAGAATTTTTATAATGTTAACAAAATTTTAAAATTTATATTATAGATAATGAAATATGAAATTATATACTTAAATAGAACATTTAATATTTGAATAAATATAAATTTTAACTGAAAAATTTGAATGTTAACTTCTAACTAATTGGTGAAGTTTATAATCAAAACTATTATTTGTTAACTTTTAAATATATTAGGAAATCTCTAATTATAATATCTATATTTTAATGGTCATAGTTGGATTAATTGTTACAATTATTAATTTAAATGCAAAGTTTAAATTTTTTTAGAATATTCAAATAATTCAAAATTTGAATTAAATGATATAATTAAGTCTTATTGTTACCATTATTATAAAAAATTTAAATTTTTTATAAGGTTAAAAAATTTAAAAATTAAAACTCTAGATATCAAAATATGAAATTATATACTTAAATAGAACATTTAATATTTGAATATTTATAAAGTTTAATTGAAATCTATCAATTCAATTTCTAGAAATCAAAATTTGAAAGATTCAAATCATTCAAAAATTTGAATTAAATATTTTTAATGTGTTAATTAAATCTAAATGTTATCATAAATCTTAAATTCAAATTTTTGAGATTAAATATTTAAATAAAACATTTAGTATTCAAATATTTTTAAAGTTTAACAGAAATCTATAATTTCAAATTCAACTATTTAAAATTTTAGTTTTTACTTGTAATTAATTTGAGAAAGTTCCAACCAAAATTATTAATTGTTATATTTTAAATATATTAGCAAATCATAATTTAATGATAATAAATAGTTGTAATGGTTACCATTATTAACTTTAATTCAAAAATTTAATTTTTTAAAAGATCAAGTCATTCAAAATGTGTAATTAAAGGCATAATTAGTATGTGTAATTTGTTAGCATTATTAAACAAAATTTGAAATTTGAAATTTTGTCTAATTCGTATTTAAATATTTCGAATTTTAATTTGAAATTTGAAATTGATAATTCGTTATTTAATTGATTACCAATATAAGCTAAAATAATTTTAGGATAATACAGGGCAATTAATATGATCAATTAATGTATTAATAAGAGTTGACACAACTTATGTAGGGACTTTGAATCATATTAACTGTGTAAATAAAAGGATAATTAGTTAGTGTAATTATTAACCAAAATTCAAAATTTTAAAATTTGTCAAATTAGAATTTAAACATTTCGAACTTTAATTTGAAATTTTGAAATTCAAAATTCGATATTTAATTGATTACCAATATGAATAATATAGCACAACTAATATGATCAATTAATGTATTAATTGGAGAGTTGACACTACTTATGTAAAGAATTTGAATCTTATTAAATGTGTAATTAAAATAATAATTAGTGTGTGTAATTTCTTACCATTATTAACCAAAACTCAAAATTTGAAATTTTGTATAATTCGAATTTAAATATTTTGAATTTTAATTTGAATTTTGAAATTCAAAATTCAAAATTTAAGTTATTACTAATATAAATTACATTAAATTTAGAAAATGAGTAATTTGAATGTAATAAGGAAATTTAATGAGTTTCTAATTTATGTTAGTTTTCTTTCTCATTCTCATTTATTGTTTTTTGTTTTTTAAGAAAAGTAAAAAGACTATAACGTGAAAAAGCGAGATATCTTCAATTAACCAATATCTCCATCATGCAAAGCATGAACATAAAAAACATAGTTGGAACAAACAACACCTTTTAAAAACGACCCAAATTGAAGACTTTGTTTTCCCAAACCATTTTTTCTTTATAAAGTTACGCATAAATCCAAAAATTACATTATTATTGATTCAAAAATTAAACTTAAATCAAGCCTAGCAAAAATTGAAATGAGAATATAGAAATCACTTTAGGTGATATAAATTGAAATTAGTTATCTATAACTGAACCTAATAATAGTTTTAGAGGTATATTGAATATAATTCATAACATGAGCATGGGAAATATTGATGAGCAACTAAATAAAAAAGATTAGAAACTATTACCGTGAGGTGAACCATCTCACCATATGAATCTTCATCAATTATTCAATTTACCATTCCAAATTCCAGCTTAAAAAAAAGCAAACAAAACTGATATTGTAGCTTACTAATGAACAAACCTACAAACCTTAAAAAACATAAAAAATGAATGAAAATCATATGAACTTACTGATTCATATCCAGCCCACTGAAGATTCTTCTTCAATTTCGTATTACAAATATAAACTGGCTTATATCGCGAATTATTACAAAACACAGAAAAATAAACTCAGTTATGCAAGTGTTAGGACAAAGAGGATTGGTGAAACCACTTTTGTAAACCTTAGTCTAATTCACTTCTGTCATTTTGGCTAAGTATAGAAGTACTGAAGAGAAGACAAGAAACTGCTGATTAGAAGATATGAGAAGTGCTGAAGTTGCAGAAGTTCTGAAGTCCAAACCAGACAAGTTCACTTCAGAAGTACTGAAGACAAAACTACTCTTCAGTAGTTGTCCTTCATCAGCACTTAGCAATAGATATTTTCCACCGCCTTTTTGCATCAGTAGTTTGTTGTTTAATATTACTTTTAGCTGTATTTGTTTCTTTCAATGTTGCAACTTGTGCAACTTGTCACTGGAGTTTCTGTGCTTGCTTTTTAGGCAAGATACATGCATGTAATCGTCTATAAATAGGAGGCTTCAACCTTCTATTTTAGACATTGATTTTCAACAGAAAAATCCTTCAAACACTCTCATTGTTATATTCCATTTCTGTATTTATTGTGAATCTCTCTAAGTATCTAATTCTCATTTACAACTTAGATTCATAATAAATACTTTGTCATTTATTAGTTTCAAACATCTAGGGGGAGTTATAACTCTGCCTTTGTATAAAAAGTGTTGCTTTAACTTATAACATTCCGTTGTGCTTATAATCTGATTTACAAGGACTTGCTAAACACTTAAGTGTCAAGATAGCAAGTTCTTACTTAGCAAAAAGAGCAAACTGATCCAACAATTGGTATCAGAGCCTTGGTTTATCTGATCACATATCAATCTAACAAATTGAGAATCAGACACAAAGCTCTTATTGATATTCAATAAAAAGATCAAAAGTTCACTTTTTATCAATATCCATCACTTAAAAGAGTCATTTGACAAATCTATACTCTTTAAAAATGGATCCACATAATACTGGTTCTGCCACCAAACCTGCCATGCTTGTGAGAAATGAGTACAATATATGGCAAAAGAGAATGGCACATACCTTGTCACAAACCAACACAGGTTGTTGGAGATCTGTGATATATGGTCCACACAAACCAGTAAACATAAATCTTGAAACTAAAGAAGGGATTCCAAAGGATCCCAAAGACTATACAGATGAGGATTTCCTAAAACTTGAGCTAGATGCTAAGGCATTCTCTATGTTGGCAATGGCTCTCCCAAATGAAATATACTCTGGCCTTTTACATTGTGAAAGTGCCAAAGAACTTTGGGACTGTCTTAAAGAACAGTTTGGAGGAACTGAAGAGGTGATTGCCAACACCAGAGAAATTTTGGCTCAACAATATGAAACATTTGCTTATATTAATGGGGAAACTTTGACACAACAATTTGAAAGATTCTCCTCATTAATCTCTGAGCTAAAGTTAAATGGTCAGACCTATACAACAGTATCTATGTTACATAGATTTTTAAGGTCTCTACCTGACAAATGGGAAACTTACTCCATTGTCTTAAGATCCTCACCAGATTTTAGCTCCCTCACTCTTACAAAACTCCATGGGAGATTACTTACTTTTGAGAGAGAAATCGATCAAAAGAAGAAGTTACAAACTTCTGGTAAAACTGCTGATGACTACCTACCAGGTAGTACAACACTTTTGGGACAAGATTCACCAACTTGTTCCTATGGATCTTATGACAATATTGACATAACCACTGGGATCTCATCAGAAAGATCTTTCCCAGGTTATGACAATGATGACCAAAGTCAAACTGCTGATAATCTATGTTTTATCATGGATGATTTGAAAAATTTTAGCAGTGATGACTTAGAAGAAATGGACATACTACACCAACTGGCCATGCTAAGCATTAAAACTAACAAGTTTTATAAAAGGTCAGGAAGGAAATTTCCAGGATTGACCAGTAATACAAAAATTGGTTTTGACAAATCTAAACTGAGATGTCACAAGTGTCAGAAGTTGGGACACTTTGCTAGAGAGTGTAGAAGCTCTAGCTTTAACCAATCACAATCTGGAAATAACTATAACCCCAATTATAATAGGAACAATGGAACTCAAGGGAGTGCTCATTTTGTACAGGCACAAGCTCCTCAACAGCAATATATGCCTCAAGTACAATATGTTCAAGTGCCTGCTCAACAGATGCAGAGCCAACAATCAATCCCTCCCTTTCCAGCTGCTCAACTTCCTCCACAGCCTCAACAACCCCCTCAACAAAGTCTCTTTACCTCGGGGTATGTTGACTGGAGCAGTCTCCCTTATGACACCACAGAGTGCAATCCTGATGCAGACAACAAAGTGTTTGACATCAACTGGGGAGAACCAGACAATGGCAGAAAGAACTTTGCCTTAATGGCATTTGAAGGCTGTACCTCAAAATCTGCATTGTCTCAGGTATCAAAAGAATCTTTGACAAAACTTTGCTCAAACTCTTGCAAAGAAACTTTTGCTCTCATAAGAGAGACAAACGTGCACCTACAAGGCAAAGCCAATGATTTAGAAAGAAAATACACACAGATAAAATGTGATTTAGAAAGAAAACTGTGTGCTAAAACAAAAGAGGTTTCTAAATTAACTGACTCTGCTATTGAAACCCAAGCACAAATCAAAATGATGCTAAATGACCTGGGAGATGTCAGACAAGAGCTTGCTGACACCAGGATCACTTGTGAAAAATGGGTGGAATCTTGTAGGGGGTATCAACTATTGCTAAACAAACAAAGTGCTTCAAATGTTAAGTTTGGCATAGGATACCATCATGTTGAAACACCAACAGATTTTTCTCCCAAAACTACTGAAGATGGGAGAAGAATTGTTTCAAATGAAACTTCTGAAGGGAAAGAATGCACATCTTTCCATGAAAACTTTCTAAACAGAAATCCTGGCATTTTTAAAGAAAGTACTTCAGAAGTATTTACAAAAACTGACAACAAGCCATCAGTAGTTTCATCTACTTCAGGAGTTGAGACCCTGAAAACTACCGATGAGCAAAATCTTTTCACAACTGTCAGAAATTTGCCTTTAGATCAAAAACAAAAGGCAAAAGAATGTGAAATTTGTGGCCTGTTCAACCACAAAACTGAATTTTGTAGATATAGAAAAGGAATTCAGTTCAATCAAAAATTTAAACAACAGGTTGTGGGAAATCAAATCAGAAATGATTATGAAAAAGTCTTTAAACCCAAGAAACAACAACCTAAAAACACCTTTTCTCAGAAAAAGATAAAATCTCAACCAAAATCTTTTTCTCAAAATTCCTTGTCAGTAGTTAGACCAGAATCTTCAGCAGTTTCACAAACTGCTGAGATTCAAAATCTAAAGAACATGGTAGAACTACTGATGACCAAGGTTGATGGTGGTCCTAAAAAGGAAACCACCATGGTTCTTAATGAAAAATCCATTGCCAAAAAGACATGGATTTCTCAACCTGGTCAAGAACAAACTGTAACTGTTCTCAAGAGCAAACCCAAAGCCAAACAGGCTTGGGTTTCCAAATCTAACTAATTTGCTTTTATGTGCAGAGAGTTTCCAGGGGCTTAAACAACATATGGTATGTTGATAGTGGAGGCTCTATGCACATGACTGGATGCAGATACCTGATAAACAATTTTATCAGCCAAAGAGAAGGATCTGTATCCTTTGGGAACAATGCTAAGGGATATGTGCTAGGACATGGCAATGTCTCCTCTGGCAAAATACAGTTTGACAAGGTCAATCTGGTGGAAAACCTTGAATACAACTTGTTGAGCGTGTCACAAATGTGTGATAAAGGATATTCTTCCTTTTTCACAAAGACAGCTTGCAAGATCATCTCACCAGAAGGCCAGAAGTTGATTGAGAAGATTATAGAAGATCATACTTTGCTGATTGCCAAAAGATGTGGCAATGTCTATGCAGTGGACATTGAGAAAGACAAAGTATTGAACAACACTGCCTGTTTCTTCTCAAGGGCATCAACTTCAGAAACAGATCTCTGGCACAGGAGACTTGGCCATGTGAACTTTAAAACCATAAATAAAGTCACAAAAATGGGCTTGGTCAGAGGTCTACCTTTGAAAGTATACCAGTGTCAAGAACACTGTGTATCCTGTTTAAAGGGAAAACAGCATAAGTCCTCCTATAAGTCTATTGAAGAATAAAAAACAACTGCATGTCTTCAACTACTCCATATGGACTTATTTGGACCTGTCAAGATTATGAGCCTTGGTAAAAAGAAGTACTGCTTAGTCATCATTGATGACTACTCAAGATTCACATGGGTATTCTTCCTATTTTCCAAGGATGAGGCTGCTGAAATCATCAAGTTCTTCATTCTACAAGTAGAGAAACAATATTCTCTATCTGTCAAAACCATTAGAAGTGACAATGGGACAGAGTTCAGGAACAAAACTCTGGATGAATTCTGTTTGTCTAAAGGGATTTTTAGACAATACAGTGTTCCCAGAACTCCTGAACAAAATGGTGTAGTAGAAAGGAAGAACAGAACATTGATAGAAGGAGCAAGAACAATGTTAGCTGATTCTAGACTACCATTGTACTTTTGGGCAGAAGCAGTTAACACAGCATGTTATGTTCAGAATAGAGTTCTTGTGGTCAAGAGACATTCCAAGACTGCCTATGAAGTTCTTCATGGCATGAAGCCCCTTATCTCCTTTTTCAGGGCTTTTGGGTGTCAATGTTTCATCTTGAACATCAAGGAATCTATTTCAAAGTTTGCTGCCAAAGTTGACTCAGGTTACTTTCTTGGTTACTCTTCAACTAGAAAAGCCTACAAGGTTTTTAATTCTCACACCAAGATAGTAGAAGAAACATTGAATGTCAAGTTCAATGAGTCAAAACACACTCTTATTCCAGCACATCCTGCTGAACTCTTTGACCTTGACAACTTTCACTTTGGACCTGAAAAGACTATTACTTCTTCCAAACCTACTTATTATGGTGATCAAAGGTTTGAAGATGAGGATCCTGCACCATGGACTCCTCAAACAGTCATTAAGTCAACTACAACACCATCAGAAGTTTTTCAAACTTCTGATCAAACAAATACTGAAGGCCAAACTCAAACATCTGCTTCAGCACCTGCAACTACTGAAGAAGCTCAAACTGCTGAACCAGATATTATAGACCTCAGTAGTTTGTTTGAAGAACAAGAGCCACCTACACCTGTCAGTGGTTTATAACAACTGATTGAACACAGAGATCATCCACTTGATCAAATCATGGGTGATATAGCTACAGGTGTTTTGACCAGAAACCAGCTCTCCAACTTTTGCCTATTCTCAGCCTTTATTTCACAGTTGGAACCAAAGAAGTACCAGGAAGCCCTCAAAGACAATAATTGGGTGCAAGCTATGCAAGATGAACTGCTTCAGTTCAACAAGCAACAGGTCTGGGAAATCTGTCCCTTACCTCAAAACAAGCAACCAATTGGTACAAGATGGGTTTTCAGGAACAAACAAGATGAAGCTGGTATGATAATCAAGAACAAGGCAAGACTGGTAGTTCAAGGGTACTCTCAAGAAGAGGGAATTGACTATGATGAAACCTTTGCTCCAGTTGCAAGGCTTGAGGCCATCAGGTTATTTCTGGCCTATGCCATTTCCAACAAAATTAAAGTTTATCAAATGGATGTGAAAAATGCATTTTTGTATGGAAAAATCAAAGAGGAGGTGTATGTCTGTCAGCCACCTGGGTTTGAGGATCCTTCTCATCCTAAGTGGGTGTACAGACTGGACAAAGCTCTTTATGGGCTCAAACAGGCTCCAAGAGCCTGGTATGATACACTCTCCACCTTTTTACTCAAAAATAACTTTACAAGAGGTGCCATTGATAAAACACTTTTCATTAAACATGTTGGAAATCATGTCTTACTTGTTCAAATTTATGTTGATGATATCATCTTTGGTTCAACAAACACAAAATTGTGTGATGATTTTAAGAAACTCATGCAATCAAAATTTGAGATGAGTACCATGGGAGAACTGCAGTACTTTCTAGGACTGCAGATCAAACAACAAACAAATGGAACTTTTATACATCAATCAAAATATGTTAAAGAATTATTGAACAAATTTTCTTTAAATGACTGTAAATCATGTTCCACTCCCATGACTCCAATCACACAAGTTGAACCTGATGATCAAGGAAAACAGGTTGATCAAACCATGTACAGATGCATGATAGGTTCCCTTTTATACTTAACTGCTTCTAGACCAGATATTATGTTCTCAACATGTGTCTGTGCTAGATATCAATCAGCACCAAGGGAATCACACCTTATAGCAGTCAAAAGAATTTTTAGATATCTGAAAGGAACTCCAACACTGGGAATTTGGTATCCTGCTTCAAGCAATACCAAGTTATCAGCTTTTTCAGATAGTGACTATGCAGGGTGTAAGATGACAAGAAAATCAACATCTGGTGGTTGTCAATTCCTGGGGAACTGTCTAGTGTCATGGCAATCAAAGAAGCAAACATCTGTTGCAACTTCAACTGCTGAAGCTGAATACATTGCAGCTGCAAGTTGTACATCACAGATACAATGGCTCCAATATCAACTTCTTGATTATGGAATCAAAGAGACCAAGACACCTTTGTTTGTAGACAGCAAATCTGCCATTAGCATCATTCAAAATCCGGTACAGTTCTCAAAAACTAAACATATTGAGATCAGGTACCATTTCATAAGAGATTGCTATGAAAAAGGCAAGATTGAGGTGAAGCATGTAGCAACAGCTAATCAGATAGCTGACATCTTCACTAAGCCCCTTGACACATCAACATTTCAGAAGTTAGTATCCATGCTTGGAATGCTAAATTTGTAAGTGTTTACTTTATTTTTATTTTTTTTTTCTCTGCATATCAGTTAGAATCCAGGTTAACACTTGATTCTACCCAACTCTACATCAAACTTCTACATCAATCACTACTGTTATGCATCAAAATTTTCTTTTTCCTTTTTCCATCATTGATTCCATCCTGTTTACCTTGGTGGAATACAAGTAAACCTTTTCCATCTTTTTTCTGGTTTTCACTTACAAATGACAAAAAGTCTGCAACAAAACTTCTGAAAAACAAACTACTGATTAAACAAAAATCAGTATGAGAGAAACTACTGATGAACAAAAATCATCAGTATGGGATAATTTTCTGAAAAAGTGTGTAACTTCTGACAAAATAAACTTCAGAAGTTATGAATAAAGTATTTATAAAAACATTTCTCATCAGATGTTAAAACTGCTGAAGAGAAAATGGGAACTACTGATGAAGTAATCCTTCATCAGCAGTTTAAGTCAAAAGGGCAAATCTGACTTTTCCCATCATCAGAGGTTTGACCTAATCAGTTTAAAACTTCTGATAAAGACATTTTTAACCAAAGGCGGTTTTAAAACTTCTAATAAAGAAGATTCAAGCGGTTAAAACTTCTAATAAATACCTTTTCTACACACTTATCCTTTCAAACTCAAAAATATCCCTCCTTCTCTCTCAAAACTCTCTCAACCTATACCTGCAAAATCCACTGTTCGATCAAAAACCCAAACCACATGGCTCTAGTTCTAAAACAGGGACACAATCAAAGAGCCTTTCTTGAAAAACAAGAAGGCTGGTCCCAATACGATGAGATCATTGATCTTGTCGTCAAATCCCAATACTTTACTGCTCTCACAATAAACCCACCAATCCACACTGAAACTCTGAATGAGTTCTGGGCAAATGCTGAGACGGTTACAATGGGTGATGAGGTCATTTCCCTCAACTTAAAGATAAAAGGGAAACAACTGACCATCACACCGGCCACACTAGCAACAAAACTGGGTCTGGATGATGTAACTGCCCCTGACCATGTTGCTAACACTGATATTCATCTAACCATGACAGAGTGTGGTTATCAAGGTACTCTCTCCCATGCTACAATATTCAAAAAATATTTTGAACCAAAATACAAACTTTTGTTTCATTATATTATTATGTGTTTGAGTCCAAAAACAGGGTCTTATGACCAGATGCCCTCCACTTTTCAACCCATATTTCATTCCATTGTGAATGAAACTAAATTCAGGGCATCAAAACTATTTTTCAATGAGTTGGTGTTACATCACAATAATACCAAGAAAAAGTTTTTGTTGTACCCAAGGTTCATTATGCAATGCATAATAGGGGAACTGGGTAATGAGGTGCTTGTGGGAAAAATTTCAACTTTAAACCCTTTAACATCACAAGCATACTCAAGACTTAACAAACCGGCTGCCTGGCCAGAAGATGATCAGGGAGAACAACAACAAGTCCCCCTGAAGCCCACATCTTCCAAACCCACACCACCAAAAGCCAAAAAGCCCAAGCCAACAAAAACTGCACCCCACCAACCCAAAAGAAAAGCTGTTCAGGAGGTTGAGATGCCTGAACATGCTCATGAGCATTCTGCTCTTCAAATAGATGAGACTGAAACACCCTCTCAGTCTCATCCATCTCAAACCCCACCAAGAGCACCCATATCTGTTCAATTCAAAAGAAAAAGACTTAGAAAAACATATCAAACACACTCTTCTTTTGAAACTACTGAACAACAACCTATTGCCCAAACTACTGAACCAACCCCACAAATTTCTGAACAAGAGGCAATAGAAATTGCCAAACTTCTCTCTGGGCTAAAAGAGAATGTCCCATCTGATCATGTCAGTCCCCATCAACCACAACAAACAGGGGACATAACTACTACATCAGACATGGATGTGGACATCACTAGCCCTATCCCAAGAGATGAGGGTGGACCAGAGTCTTTAAGCCCAATTTTAGAGACTCTTGGGGCATCTGAGGCTGCTACTACTCAGTTACCACCCAGTGGTGGATCTGAGGACAGAAGTAACATAGCTAAGACCTCAGATGTGGCAACTACTGATGAAGGCTTAAGGCCTGAAGTAGGAAATCCTCAGTACCAAGACAAAGAGGTTCATGAGAGAACTGAGTTGGGCTCAGCTCATGATTTAACTGAGACAGTCCTCAAAGAGGGCAACATCAGGGATTCAGATGATTCCATTAGTTTGGATGATGTTTCACACACTCAAACTACTGAATTGACGGCACTTTCTGAAGGTCCTGTTGCAAAGGTATCCAGGCTCAAGAAGCCAGTCACCTCTGCACAGGTTAAAGCCCACTCAATCCCTAAAACCCCTAGAGTGGCATCCTCTGTACAACATGAGGATCTCCCAAAAACACCCCCTTCACAGCAAATGCCTACCCAATTCCCTGGGCAGACAAGCATAGACCTGAACCAGCTATGCAGCCCAGAGGGTCCCCTGTACCACATGATGAATACACTCATCAGAAATCACTTCCAAACATATACAGCTAACTTGGAGCTGTCCATCAAGAACCAATTTGGAGTGATCAAGACCAAGATGAACGATCTGTCCAACAAAATAGACTTCAACAGCCAGCAGATTGCTCATCTTCAAGGACAATTCTCCCAACCCTCTGCTTCAAGGGTTAAAATTGATGAATCCAAAAAGGGGGAGAAGATCAGGGAACCTAAGGAGTCATTCCAAGCCAGGATAAAGGCAAGAGTGGCACTCCTTGAAAGAGATCAGAAAGATCAGGCCAGGAAAGAAAAATTGGCCAAACAGTTTGGTGTCTCAATTGAAGAAATTGAAGCTGCAGAGAAAGAAGATGAGACCCAAACATCTGAAGATTCCCTAAGGCATAATGAAGAAACTTCTGATGACCAAACTTCTGATGAAGAATCAGAAAGTACTGAAGACAATCCTTCAGTAGCTGACAAACCATCAGCAGTTGTCAGCACATCAGAAGTTAACACTTCCCAACCTCAAACAACTGAACCTTCCAGAACCACTGCTCCCATTCAACCAACATCTGATCCCATCAGGCCTACATCTGTTACAACAATGACTGTATTAAACCCTTCTCCTATCTCTCAATCAGCTGAACTATTAGAGAAGAGCTTAATTGCAGCCAACAAAAAGGCCAGAGAAGATCAGATTTGGAAATCTCTGGAAGAAAGGGATGATTTGGATTTAAGCCATGAAGAAAAACTTCAGGCTTATGCAGCTGAACTACAAAGGCAGGCTAACCTTGATGAGATTGCTGAACAGGATAAAAGGCAACAACTGGTGTCTTATATTACCAAGAACAGCAAGACTAAAGCCTTTACACTCAAAGGACTCTCTATGCAAGAGCTGACAAGAAGAGCACAACTGCTTGCAGACAAAGTGGCCACAAGCAAAGATGGAAAGGCCAAGAGAGCCCAGATAATAGAAAAGCTAGTAGCAGAAGGATATGGTTCAAAAGCCTCTGTATCCAGATGGAAAGAAGAAAGACTGATGGATACTTATAGAAAATACTTGGCTGCCAAGGCTGCAAATCCTGAGAAGTTTCAAACTGTTGATCCTTCAAGATCAGTAGTTAGAACTTCTGGTGCATCTAGAAGATCTGCTACTCAGAAGAAGAAGACAGAGGACAATGTCAAAACTGATTTTAAAATGGTACTACTTGAAGGAAGTTCAGTAGTCCATTCAGATTTTGACATTGAGGAGAAACCTCTGTTAACACAGTTCAGGGATCCTTCCACTTTTGCTTATCAAATACAAAAGACAATCAAAGAAAAGCTGCATACCAAAGTAGTGACTGAACACCATCTCCCAACTGTTCAGATGCCTGATATGCAACAACAACAACAAGGAAGAGAATCCCACCTGAGGCTATCTGAAACTGAAGACATCCAGCACTCAGGACCATCAACCCAAGGGACAAGTCTGGTTCCCTATTCTTCTGACTTTAACAAGTCAAAGATCCCTATCATCAGATGGTCACTTACTGATAACAACTCAGTACTGTTGACAAGAAGAGACTTCTCAAGCAGGGCTTACAAGAAGATCAGTGATCTGAAGAAACTGTCAACACAAGACCTGCTCACAATTCAACATCTAGAACCACAGAGAGGATCTCTATCTGATGATCAGTACAACCAGCTCAAGAACACCATGTACAAAGAGATATGGAAGATTGTTCAAGACAGAAGAAACACATAAGGAATTAGTAAGGTTTTGGCTTCATCAATCCAGGGGGAGATTGTTAGGACAAAGAGGATTGGTGAAACCACTTTTGTAAACCTTAGTCTAATTCACTTCTGTCATTTTGGCTAAGTATAGAAGTACTGAAGAGAAGACAAGAAACTGCTGATTAGAAGATATGAGAAGTGCTGAAGTTGCAGAAGTTCTGAAGTCCAAACCAGACAAGTTCACTTCAGAAGTACTGAAGACAAAACTACTCTTCAGTAGTTGTCCTTCATCAGCACTTAGCAATAGATATTTTCCACCGCCTTTTTGCATCAGTAGTTTGTTGTTTAATATTACTTTTAGCTGTATTTGTTTCTTTCAATGTTGCAACTTGTGCAACTTGTCACTGGAGTTTCTGTGCTTGCTTTTTAGGCAAGATACATGCATGTAATCGTCTATAAATAGGAGGCTTCAACCTTCTATTTTAGACATTGATTTTCAACAGAAAAATCCTTCAAACACTCTCATTGTTATATTCCATTTCTGTATTTATTGTGAATCTCTCTAAGTATCTAATTCTCATTTACAACTTAGATTCATAATAAATACTTTGTCATTTATTAGTTTCAAACATCTAGGGGGAGTTATAACTCTGCCTTTGTATAAAAAGTGTTGCTTTAACTTATAACATTCCGCTGTGCTTATAATCTGATTTACAAGGACTTGCTAAACACTTAAGTGTCAAGATAGCAAGTTCTTACTTAGCAAAAAGAGCAAACTGATCCAACAGCAAGCTATTTTGAAGCACGGATTACCTAAAAGCAAACTTCACATTTAGGATATTTACCTCAAGTTCAGTGATCTGGTGACCATTCGCATGACATGACAGTGAAAGCACTCCGGATTTTAGGAGGTACCCATGCATCCCAGATACCTACTGTAACCATTGTCACGATTACAACCACCACATGGTTTGATATTTCATCAAACTTTTAAACTATAAACCAATGTCAAATTAAAGAACTAATCTACTGATAGCAGCATATAAGAACTTATTTTTCATAGGTATATATTTAAAAAATGGACAAAAAAGAAGAGTATTACCAAAATGCCTTGGGTCATAATGCTTGTCGAATAGTAAGCTTTGATGGTATTCAATCATTTACATCATCAACTGCTCGTTATAAATATTGGTATCTTTTCATAAAACAATTTTGGCTGCAAAACCACAGAGTTATACTTTATAATTGTTAACACATAGCCTGCCCAACTAAAACACAAAATTAAAATAGGAAAAAAAAAAAGTAAGCACACCTTGCTATCCTATGCGCCGGTGACAATATAAAATGCATAAGCTCAGTTTCCTGAAACTCGGCATCATCTTGACTCGGGATTTGAGACGCTCAAAACAACAATGTTCCAGTCAATCACAAAATGTTTCTAATGATCCTTAAGAACGCCTTCCACAATAAATGTAAAAAAATAGTTTGTATCAAACATTGGTTTTGTAAAAAGTGTGGGTTAAGCAAAACAACAAACAACTTGTGGGCATGAAAGTAAACCAAAAATTTAATCATCAACCTATTTTAAAAATAACTCATGCAAGTAATAAACCTGTTCTATATATTTATATAGGTTTAGGATCATGTGAAAAACTTAATTTGTGTGAGAAGTGTGAGAACCAATAACATGAAGGCATATTATATTACATAAAAGGGTAACATTGTAAATTGGCTTGATAATCTTTTTTTAGGAGATAATATCTCATTTAATTCGTGATTAATACCGAGCATTATTAGGGATTCTTGTTTTCACATCCTCTACATTATTTTACAGATTTTTTGTTAACATTCAACACAATATCATTCATTCTCTGTATTATTCACGATCATATTGGTGTGTTTTATTCGAATCAATTCATATTAATGTGTTTTATATTTTTTTCAAAACTGTTCGTACTGTGTTTTAGTTTTTATATTAAGATACATATCATCGTTTTTTAATGTAGTATAGTGTTTGACGAAACAGCAGTGTTTTTATGTTTTTTGTGATTTTTACAGCATTGTAGTATAGTGTTTTTACGAAACAGCAGCGTTTTTATGTTTTTTGTGATTTTACAGCAGTGTAGTATAGTGTTTTACGATACAGCAGTGTAGTATAGTGTTTTACGATACAGCAGTGTGTTTTACGATACAACAGTGTTTTCTTAGTCTTTTTTTGATCTGTAATTATTGATGAGAGAGAGGAGGAAAGGGAGAGAATCATAATAAATAGGAGGAGAGAGGTGAGAGATGAGTTTTTAATGATGCAATTAATTAGAGTGTGTATTTTACTATCTTACCCTTAATGGTATAATCAAATAATAAAATTATAATATTAATTACAAAAATGCCATCCAATTAATCCACACCATAGATTAAGATGATCTAATGGTCCAAAACACTTCTTACCCTTCTCACACAAAACACACTTTGCACAGGATCTCGACCCTATTTATATATAAAGCCAATAAAAGAAATAAAGAATCAAACTACTACTTAGTAATCAAAGTCTCAAAATTGAAAATTATGAGAAATAAGTTTTTACCGTTTCATCATCTCCTCCCAGTTTGTGTGAGTGTGTGAAGTTATATATAAAACTAAAATGAACCAACTCTTCACCTGATCATGATTGGATATCATTTTGTTCTCAGATTTCGTGGTGTACTTTCGTTGGATGAGTAGCGGCTAGATCGGAGAAAGAACTGACAATATGAGGTGAAGTGATGACCCACTAATGCCGACGGAAGTGACAGGATGATGAAAAGATGAAGCTCCTTAACGCTCCAATTCGCTAATGTCTCCGGTAAGGCGGTAATCATATTCATCACCATTCTTGGAATTGAGACATTGATATGTGATAATTGTCTAGTTTTTTGAAATTGGATGGATGAAAGAGAGAGAGAGAGAAATGAGAAGAATAGAGTGATTGAAACTCAAATTTGACCACATTTAATTATTTAGAGCTCAAATTTTGACCTCATTTAATTAATTGACCAAAATTAATTGAATGATTTTTGATTTTTAAAAAAAGAAAATTTTTATAAATTCTCACACTTGGACACTTGGCACAAATTGATAGGCTATATAATTGGAGGATCAACATAGGAGTGCCATGTGTCTACATTGAGTTTCATATATTAGTTGTATAGATTTGGGTTGGAGATGGAGTGGTTTGGGGAACATTTCTCTAACGTTAGGTCATGGTTCGAGACTTGTTTGGGCAATTGTTTTTCCAGATATTTGTTTGAAAACACAGTAGATATAGAGGCACAATTGCCAAAAATAGAAGAACACAATAAATTAAAAGCCACTATAACTTATATCAATTTAATTAATTTACAATATAAAATTGTTATTTATTTAAAATATAAAATAAAAATAAACTCTAATGTGAAAATCAACCCTTCAATTATATATTTGATCCGATATATATTCCAAATATTTACAAGAGAAGTCAAAACGTTCTTTCAAGTAGGAGTTTTACTATCCAACCGATGGCGTTAATGTTGCCATCATCAATTATATAATCAAAATCAAATGATCAGTAATGCAACTCGGGTCGGCCTTGAGCATGTGCCGGGTGGTTGCCGGCTCAGGGCCCGACCCTCAAATGGGCCCGAACTTTTTTCAGAAATATACATACATATATAGTGGAACATCACGGCTACCGGATGCAAGCTCTGCAACTTTTCCGATGAAAGAAGCGGAGGGAAGAAGAGATAGTGAAGTTTGCCGGAGTTTTGGGGATTTCACCTTTGAGATCAAATCTGACCCGATCCGAACTCAGAACTCAGGTCACCGGTACCGTCAACCATTGGCCCATTGCTCCATATCGTCGGAGGAGGAGGAAATAGAGCGCTGGTCGGAGGCTACGGTAGGTGACTCTTCCTCCCTTCTCCGGTATCCTTCTTTCTCTGCTTCCTCTCTCTAACTCAGTAACTCTTACTCTTTTTTTTTACTCTCTCTAAGAATGGTAGGTGTGTGTTGTGTTTTATTGTTGGAAAACAAGAAAAAGAGAGGATGATGGGTTTTTATATTGGTAGTGGGGTGTGTGTGTGTGTGTAACAGAGATGTGTAACGTGGGTGTGTGTTGTCAAGTTATAAAGGGATGGGGTTTTTTAGGCGTTAAATAAGGATTGGGGCATGTATCAGATTAGAGTGATCACACATGTCCTCGGTTGTTGACTAATCCAAGTCCTCGAGTAGAGTTCATGTCACGTGTTGGTTCTATTTCGTAACGTGTATAATAATAATATTTTTTATATAATTATTTGGGTTTCTGTTTCGAACTTGTATCCATAATCCTATTTATTTATTGGTTCTAATTATATTACGCACAAAATTTTTTGGGGTCTGATCCGGGGTGTTACAGTAGGGCCTAAATTTTATCTCGTCGATGACCCAAATCTTTTTTAACATTTTCGGGGACGGCCATGATGCAACTTATATGCAACCACAAAAAGAAAGATGCATGCCTAAAGCTATAACTATATACATTAGCAATTTAGCATAGAAACCATATAACAAAGGAGCCATGTGAGCAATTCTTTTGAGTTATAGACATATATATGTAAAACTGAAATTATGGGTGAAATGCCTTCAAGTTTTTGTCATTTGTGATTTATAAAACAAGGAAAGGTAAATACCAAATACATGTATGTTCCATGGAGATATTTTGCAAAACATAACATCGTCTATCGTTATCCACAATGTCTTATTAGTTACTAGCTTATACCCCGGGAGCGTCCCGGGTTGAGAAATCTAAGTAAAGTGAATAAAATTAGAAGTATCTAAACTATAAAAATGACATCTATGTATCAACTTACATTAGATACTTTTAAAAAAAATATATACCAAAAGATCCATTTCACCTTACAACATCAACACCTAAAACAGAATATTAAGATCCCAAGCGCTTCAAGGGGACAAAGATTGTTTAGCACCAATACATTCAGTCAAAGGTCTTTAACTGCATACAATAAGATTTGAGCTATTTCAGAATATGGTAGAAAAAGAAAACATATCAATTACCTGTTGGAGAGCGTCTCGGATTGAATTATCTAATATGACATAATAAAATATCTAATATGACAACATAATTAATGACTTGCCAATATATGATTAATGATTATTATTATTATTATTATTATTATTATTATTATTATTATTATTATTTTAAACAAATCTCTGCAATAAGTTATCATATTTTAATATAAAAAAGGGTAATTGGGTCAGGTATCACCTAATCCCAGGCCCGACCCAAACCCACAATTTTTTTTAAACTAATATATCCCGGGAGCGTCCCGGGTTGAGAAATCTAATTTGAAATATCAATTTTACACCTGAAATAGACTGACGCGTTTTACAGTTACATGCAGGAAAGCTTCGGGTAGCACTTAACCTAAAACAATTAACAATGTATCTTCAATGTTAGTGCATAACCTTAAACAATGTATAACTCTAATATTAAAACCTAACCTAAAACAATGTACAACTCCAATGTTAACACATGTTGTAAATAAAAATCATATTTACTGGTTTGAACATAACTAATGACTTGCCTATACATGATTAATGAATGATTAATGAATAACCTGAACATTTTGTGTTTTTTTCCTGTATGAACAAAACCACGCAAAAAATAGTCGTTTTTTTCTCCGTTTTTTATATAGCACTATGGTACCCGTTGGAAAGATAATAAAACGCTCGTTAATTTGGTGTAATTTTTTTCTTTAAAAAATCTCGTATATAAAATATATTAACGTTTAAAAGTTATGGGAAAAAATATTAGAGATAAAAATCTAATTTTGTTTTTAAATTTTAAATTATTATTTTCCTAAAATAAAGCCCTTGCCACATGGGATGACACATGGCACACTCAATGAAGAGAATACCCTCTTTGAGTGCCATGTCATTAAAATGGCTTTGGTTTATTATATGTATAGATAGATAGATAGATATAGATATAGATAGATAGATTGGTGAAGTTTATTCTTTGCATTCTTATAATCGCCAAACAATCAAACATTTGATTATGAGTGAAGGGGTAGGGTACCACTTTCAGGCGCACCCTACCCGCCAGTCAAAAATACCGCCGCTGAAAGTTCTAACACCCGCGGGAATAATCACTTCCAGGACTACCGCAGCGCCAAAGGCGCAGGGGCACCAATTGACAACACCTAAAGGCATCCCCCTTGGACACCAACTTGCCTCCCTCCGTCAGATGTCAGCTGACGAGTGGTCAGTCGTCTGACAGCTGACACCCCTGCACACCGCTCACAACTCGCCACGTGTGTGGAGGACAATGAACCTCCCAACCGGCCAACCACGGGATGACACGTGGTCCAATCAAAAGGGGCCCTCCCCAACTTGGATCACTTTATCTAACCAAGAGTTAGGATCCAACTAGAGGGGCCTGCCAACTAACCGGCCCGGTCCCTCGGCCCGGCCCAGTAAGAGAGAGATGGGCTCCAAAGGCTGAGGCCCATGCATCTCCTATAAAAGGAGGGCTCAACCTCCTTTCTCTCCACGAAAAACCAGCCAATAGCAACGAATACACTTGTATCTCCACTTGTATTATCATTTACGTTATTTATCAATAAAGGCCACCTTTTCCAGTGGACGTAGATCTCACGAGATCGAACCACTTACATTCTTGTTCTACATATTTTACTTGCTTATCGTTTGTGTGCATAACCCTAGATTCACTATCGTTGTGAGCCAAGGATTATACCCTGCTGCGAACACGAGTTGTCATACCACTTACCACTCCCTTCTATCCTCTCACCAAATATATACTCGTTGTTTCTTCATTGGCGCCATCCGTACCGGCTGAAAGACCAACAAAGCTTTCAAAACCACATCCTTTACTCACACAATGGCTGATCTACCCTCTACCGGAACCAAGGGAGCAACCCCCTCTGTAGTCATCCAGACCGACAGAGCGGCACCACTCCAAACTCCGGACAAGGGCACACAGGCAGCAACCGTCAGGGAACAAACCCCGCCCCGCGCAGTCGCGGCTTCAGAATCATCTGATTCTGACTTACCCAACACACCAATGGACCCTGACGAGTGGCTCTTCCGAAAGCAACTCAAAAACACCAAGATCTATCAAAACATGCTGGCTAAAATCCAAACCAGCAAGTCCAAGAGTAAGGCTTCCCCTTCCGCAAAACACAGCCGAAAGGGGAAGGAAAAGCAGGCTACAAGACCAAAGTCTCACGTCGCAGGTCGCAGCAAGAACACACGCGACCTAGACCTAGTAGACTCCGCGTCAGAATCCGACGGATACCAACCCACCAGCGATTCAGACGCCACAGCCTCAAGAGCCAAAAAGCGGAAGCTGACAAAAACCCACTCGGCGACATCACACCAGAAAGAAGACGACGACTTAAACAGACCATACAGGCCTAAGTCGTTCGCTTTAAGCTCTAAATTTTGTCAACGAATAGCCACCGCACCAATAGAAAAACAAGCAAAACTCCCAAGCAGCATCGGTAGATACGATGGCCTGCGAGACCCCACCGATCATCTACATGATTTCGAGTGCGCCGGAACCACAGTCCTTTGGCCTGTACAGGTCTGGTGTCACCTATTTGCACAAACCCTAACAGGCGCAGCCAGAGTTTGGTTTGATAACCTCCCCATAGGAGGCATTTTAGACTTCGATGACCTCATCCAGAAGTTCAAAGATCACTTCTCCCACCTCATGCGGCACAAAAAAGACAAGGCCCACATCCTCCTATGCCAGCGCACGGACAACGAATCCATCGATGACTATATCGTGCGCTACAACAAGGAAGCACTTCAAATCGGCTGCGGAGAAGAACTGACCCGCGCAGGCTTTATTCACGGTGTGCGCAGCGAGGATCTGATGAAAACCCTATCCGGGAAAACAGGGGTCCCTGATTCCTGGGAAGAAGTCATTAAAGCTTCAAAAATATACGCATCCTCAGAGCGCTCCATCAAACAACAGCGCGGATACAATCAAACCAACAACTCCAACAGAAACAAAGGCAAGCAATCAGTTTGGTCGCGCATTTCAGGACCAACGGACGAAGGCAAATACTCATCCGCCAATGACGCCCGTCAAACGATCACAAACAAACAATCAAGGGACCACAAGGCCCCAGCCAAAAAGAACACCGACTGGACGCCGCTCACAAAAACTCCGTCGCAGGTGCTCAAAACAGAGCAGGTCACTTTCAAAGAACCAAAGATATTGGGCAAAAGAAAGAATGTTGACCATACCAAATACTGCGAATACCATAACGATTATGGCCACCTAACGGACAACTGCTACAGCTTAAAGCTAGAAATAGAGGCGGCACTAAAAACAGGCCAACTCGGTCACCTCGTCAAAAACGTCAACAAGGGCGGGCGCAACAACTACGACGACAGACACGAAGAGCCCGGAAAGAAACAAATCCGGAATCTGCAAACAAGCTACATCAGACATACCCCGCACCATCACTGTAACATGATCTCCGCCACGGGCAAGCGCCAGAACAAAGGAAAGCGCCCGCGAGAGACTGACGACTCTTGGAAAGAGGTGGACGTCCTCCTCCCCAAAGTACGAGGAGGACCCTCCGCCACCGCGCCATTAATCGTCACCGGCGTCGTAGGACATTACCGAACACAATCAATGTTCCTAGACGGCGGAAGCAGCACTGACATCATATATGATCAGTGTTTTCAACAATTGGACGAGGACGACAAAGCCCGCCTCGTTCCAGTCAACGCACCAATCTCAGGCTTCATTGATGAAGTCATCATGCCACGCGGCATTATCACCTTCCCGGTTACCTTAACAGATGGTACCCACGAACGCACAGAAATCTGTGATTTCATGGTACTACCAGCGACCTCTCGCCATGATGTCCTACTAGGGAGGGAAGGCTTGGCAAAGTTTAACGCCAATGCCTCCACCCCGCACCAAATGGTGGGTTTCCCAACCCGAACCGGCGTAGCAATAATCCGTGGCAACAAACAGTGCCACGCGATCGACGTGGCAAAACCACAAAAAACACAAACCCGATCGGAACCGGAAAACTGGGTTCTTAACCCTAAATTCCCGGACCAAACGGTCATCATCGGCCATGAAATCTCCAACACCATACGGGCACACCTTAAGCAACTGCTAGTAAAGAACATAGACATATTTGCCTGGCAACCATCTGACATGATCGGCGTTCCAAGAAACATCGCGGAACACAAACTCAACACGTACAGATCAGTGGAACCAGTGGCCCAAAAGATGCGCAAAATGGGACCGGAGAAAACAAAGGCGATGAACGAACAGGTCAACGAACTACTGAACGCCGGCATCATCCGCCCAATACGCTACCAAACATGGGTCGCCAACCCGGTCATGGTAGGTAAAGCTACAGGCGGATGGCGCATGTGCGTCGATTACAAAGACCTAAACAAAGCTTGCCCAAAGGATTGCTACCCTCTTCCAGAAATCGACTTAAAAGTGGACTCCCTAGCACCATTCCGCTTCAAATGCTTCCTCGACGCCTACAAAGGCTACCACCAGATCCAAATGGCGAAGGAAGATGAAGATAAAACGGCCTTCCGCACAGACACGGGCATCTTCTGCTACACCAAAATGCCTTTCGGTCTGAAAAACGCGGGAGCCACATACCAACGTCTCATGGACAGCGCTTTCGTCCATGAGATAGGAGTACGCTTGGAAGTATACGTTGATGACCTCGTCA
Organism: Ambrosia x helenae; assembly: GCA_030844895.1. Classification (NCBI taxonomy): domain Eukaryota; kingdom Viridiplantae; phylum Streptophyta; class Magnoliopsida; order Asterales; family Asteraceae; genus Ambrosia; species Ambrosia x helenae. Next base: position 108,029,359 of record CM061233.1, on the reverse strand, counting down.
TCAAAAGCAAAGACGAAGATAAAATGCTGGAAGACATCCAGAAGACATTCAATCAACTGCGAAAGGTGCGCATGAAGCTCAACCCCAGCAAATGTTCCTTCGGGATGGAAGAAGGAAAATTCCTAGGCGTTGTTGTCACGCGCGACGGTTTCCGCGCGAATCCAGACAAAGTCCTAGCCATTGAAAGAATGCCTTCACCAACAAGCATCAAGGAAGTACAAACGCTAATGGGACGCCTAGTCGCCCTCAACCGCTTCCTTTCAAATTACGCTTCTAAGTCTTTTCCATTTGTAGACACTCTCAAAAATTGTCTTAAGAAAAGTAATTTCCGCTGGACCCCTGAGGCGGAAAAAGCTTTTAAAGAAATGAAAGAATGTCTTATGAATTTACCCACTCTCACAGCACCACTACCCAAAGAACCGCTAACCTTATACCTCTCTGTAACAGAGCGGGCAATCGGCGCGGTACTTTTGGTAGATCGAAAAACTGTACAAACACCCATCTACTACATTAGTAGAACCTTGTTAGACGCAGAGACCAGGTACTCCACCATGGAAAAATTAGTACTAGCTCTCATTCACGCTTCGCGCAGACTGCGCCGGTATTTCCATGGCCACCCAATAAACGTCCTAACTGACTACAGAATCAGCGACGTCCTACGCAAGCCGGAAACCTCAGGACGTCTAGCAAAATGGGCAATCGAACTAGGGGAACACACCATCAACTACAAGCCCAGACCCGCAGTTAAAGGACAGGTCCTCGCTGACTTCGCAACCGAAATACCAACGGACAAAATCGCCGAATGCTTAGCCGAGCAGGACCCCGCACAACCAACGCCGGAAAATGAAAGATGGAAACTTTATACCGACGGAGCGTCCAACTCAGACGGCGCAGGTGCAGGTTTGCGGCTGATCAGCCCAAACAAAAAAGAGTACACATACGCCATCAGATTAGATTTTGCCGCAACAAACAATGAGGCAGAATACGAAGCGCTACTAGCAGGACTACGCATCGCACATCAAATGGGAGCTTCTCACGTAGAGGCGCATGTCGACTCACTACTAGTAGCAGGCCACATCAATGGCACGTATGACGCAAAAGACGCCACAATGGCCCTATATCTACAACAAGCCAAGACACTCATGCGCAAATTTATTTCCTGCGCAGTCCTTCACATCAACCGAAGCGACAACAAACCCGCCGACGCACTAAGCAAAATGGCCTCCACAGTCTTTGACCACATGGCCAAAAACGTTCGGGTTGAACTACAAGAAAGTCCATCCGTCCCAACAAAGCAGGTTAACGTCATCCAAACAGGTAACACCTCTTGGATGGCGCCACTGAAAGCGTACTTCACATCCGGAACAATGCCCGACAACAAGGCGGAAGCACGGAAACTTCAGCACAAAGCCCTGCACTATCAATTAACGGATGGAATCCTTTACCGACGATCATACTTAGGTCCACTACTACGATGTGTCGACAAAGAGGACGCCTCATTCCTCATCAAGGACATCCACGAAGGTACCTGCGGACTACACGCAGGACCCAGAATGGTAGTGGCTAAGCTAATGAACGCAGGCTATTATTGGCCGGGTATGCACCCAGACGCAGTAGCAGAACTGCGCAAATGCGATTCCTGCCAACGCCACGCGCCTAACACGCTGCGTCCAAAAAATGACCTAATCCCCGTCACAGCAGCATGGCCATTTCAGAAATGGGCAATCGACCTCGTTGGCCCATTCCCCACAGCGCCAGGAAACGTAAAATTCCTAATAGTGGCAATCGACTATTTCACAAAATGGATCGAGGCAAAGCCACTAGCAAAAATCGACGGCGCACACACCAAGAAATTCATATGGGAATTTATCATCTGCAGATTCGGCCTGCCATACCAAATCGTAAGCGATAATGGAACCCAATTCACTGACCAACATTTACAACAATGGTTGGCGCAAATGGGAGTCCAACAAATCTTCACCTCAGTAGCGCATCCCCAGGGAAACGGCCAAGTCGAAAGAGCAAACCGAAGCATCATCGAAGGCATCAAAAAGCGCCTGGGCACCAAGCGAACAGGATGGGTGGACGAACTCCCACATGTCTTATGGGCAAACCGCATACTAGCCAAAACTAGCAACGGCGAAACCCCATACAGCCTAACCTATGGCTCCGAAGCCGTCATTCCCGCAGAAATAGGATGCCCCTCCGCAAGAGTACTCATGGCGGAAAAAGGCAAAAATGACGAAGAACTACGATTAAACCTGGATTTACTCGAAGATCGGCGGGAGCTGGCTGCCATCAAAGAAGCCCGATACAAAAATCAATTAGAACGCTATTACAATCACAAAGTTAAACTACATAATTTCAACATCGGAGACTACGTCCTCCGAAACAATAGCGCCTCGAACGCAGAAAAGCAAGGAAAACTCGCCCCAACATGGGAAGGCCCCTACAAAATACAAGAAATTTTGGGCAAAGGCGCCTACGCGCTAGAAAAACTTGATGGCACGCCCGTCCCGCGCTCCTGGAATGCGGCACAATTACGTTTCTGTTATATGTAATCCTTGTAAACATTTGGGCTACACATGCCTAAGCCACCCCTTTTTTGGGAATCCTAAGAAATTTCTATCTTTTAACTTACATTGTGTACTACTGGAATTGGGTCTTCAAGGCATAGATACCACACATAACTATCGCCGGACTAAACAATCAATCCAAAATTCACAGTTAAAACAAAAAAAAAGTACATATATTTCCACCAAAAAAGGAGGCGTTCAAGCTGCCTCAAGCTTTACAACGTTTAAAACAGAAACATTCTAAACAGCCTAATCCTCCGCGGACACTTCAAAGTCCACCAGCTGTTCATCTTCACCCTCTGGACCACCGCCGGACGTACCCTCACCACCACCTGCTGGTTGCTTCCCCTTCTGCTGCGCCTCCGCACCCAAACGGTCGGATTCTTCTATAAAGTAACGGAGGGCGCCAGCTGGGTCGGCATATTGGTTGCAATCTGCAACCGTCTTCAGGATAGGGAACTCGATCTGCTCGAACTTGAGAAGTTCGGCTTCATACTCCTTCTCGCGGGGTTTACCATCATGCGCACCATCAGTAATACGACCACCGTTCAACGCATGGTAAAACCCGCTGTCGAATCCCTCCGCCTCTCCAGCAGCGCGCGCAGCAGCAGCGATAGCAGCGACCTGATCACCAAGATTGGGCTCGTTCCAGAATCTCTTGAAAATCTGCATAAAAACAAGTGTTAGAAAGGAAACACACTTAAGGACAGTAGAAAGGAGCAAAAAAATACTTACACCAGCGATACCCTCGGTCATCACCCAGCGGATGGACTCCTGAGCCTTCTCCTGCGCAACGGTGGCCTCATCCAAGAGAGACTTGGCATTTTCGGCCTCCGTTTGCGACACGGTCAAAGACTCCTCCAACGAGGCCCGCTCCTCCATCAAGGCCGCTTTCTCCTTCACCCATGCTGTCTTCTCACCCGCCAACTCAGAAAGCTGAGAAGAGGCACCAACAAGCTCATCATCTTTATTACGAAGATCAGACCTAAGACCCGCCACCACGGAATCCTTATCTGCCAAAACCTTGGCATGGCTCTCCGCGGTGTCCCGAAGTTTCGCATTCTCATTCTTTAAGGTCTGGATCTGATCTTTCAACTTCATAGTCTCCTGGTTGGTCACCTGGCATGCATCGACCCACCGCTGGTGCGCCAACGCATGCTCCTTCTCCAGCTCCTTCACTCGGTCCTCAGCTTTATAGGCCCTATCACGGTACCTATCTACTTCCGATCTCATTTTCTCCTCCCTCTGCGCCTGACTAGCCCGCCGAGCATTGAACTCCGCTACATCCCGGGCATACTCCTGATCACGCCGCTTTAAAGATTCAATAGCAGCGACTTGGAGCGCCTGACCGACACAGATATCGGTAATCAACTGCGACCGGGGCAGGCTATCTTGATACTCCCTTTCCTTGGGAGGAACAACCTCAGAAATAAACTCCTCAGCAGTTAGAGGGTTGGCAAATCGGGAGTTCTCCCGGATACTCCAGTGCGGACGCCAGATCACGTCGCCCGCGAAGTAACCCGGGTCCGTCCGGTCCACACTGGACCTCCCCCCAACAGCTCCACCACCAACCCCACCAGGGGAACCACCAGAAAAAGCTTGAACACTGGCAAGCTTGGCGGCCTCCTCCTCCGCCCTAGCCTTGGCGGCCGCCTCCTTCGCCCTTACTTCAGCTTCAGTTCTCTCCTTCTCCACACGCAGCTTTTCAGCTGCCAACCTCTCTTCCTCAGCTTGTCTAGCCATCGCCTCCAGACGCAGTTTCTCCGCCACTACCCTCTCCTCCTCCTTCTTGGCGGCAGCTTCCTTGGCCCGTTGCTCGGCCTCCGCTGCCTCTCTCTCCGCGCGAGCCTTCGCTGCTTCCTCCTCTCGCCTCTCCTTAACAGCCTGTGTTTCACTTGGCTCAGGGGCAGAACCAGAAGTCCGCGGAGAGACAACTACAAGAAAACAGAGGAAACTTAGTAAAAATAAATCAACACAATCAATAAGAGAAAACCAAAGGCGGAACACTTACTAGTAACCTTCTTCACTGTCTTCTGAATCAACGGTCGACGCTCAGGTGGAGGACTTATCTCCAAAGAAAACGGCGCGGGCCCAGCCCCGCCGGACTTCGAAGTCCCAGACTTCGCGCCAACCTTTCCAATCTTCCGCTTCTTCTTCAGCGGACTAACCTCAGCAGTATCTTCAGGAGCGGAGGAAGAAGACTCAGCGCGCCGCTCACGCTGCCCAAACAGAGGCCCTTCACCACCTGCACTCAAAGGCGCAGACTTAGGTTTGGATAACACCTTATGCCTATGAAAGCGCGGCACACTCTTCTTACGCCCGCGCGGAGGTGGGGGGGCCACCGTTTCCACAGAAGACCCTGTCGATTCCTCATCAGAGGAAACAACAAAACAAGGGCCTATCCTAGTATGCGGAATAGAAGTTAAAGGATCAGGGTTTACAGGATGCTCACGTGAAAAAAGGAGGACAGTAGGCTTGAACTCCAGGTAAGGAAAGTAGAACCTGTTCACCATCTCGTCAATCACGGACAGCCTACCCTCCGGAGGATCTCTCCACTCCAGCGGGGCCTTATCCCTCATCAGAAACGCCTGGAACTTCGACATTCCTGAAAACAAACACTTCATCAGATACAAAAAATAATAATAAAATAATAACAGAAGAGGGACTTCAGCAAAATGAAAATAAAAGAGCCTTACCAGGGACGGTAATCACGGGCTCCTTCCCTTCGACAATCTGAAGCCTACTCATGCCCAACAGAGCCAACATGGCTTCAGAGCACATACCCGTATCAAACGGGGAAGCACGGGCCACAAGTTCTTGGAACCACTGCTGGTCCTCGAAACCCTCCATCACAGGATGGTCTCCCACCTTCTGCCGCTCAGCAATCACCTTCCATGGCATGTCCACCGGAATCACTCCCCTCTTGACATAGAAGAACTTCTCCTTCCAGTCATGAAGGGACTTAGGAGCTGTCGTCCCACAGGGAGACACCTGAGAACGGGGAACAAAGTTGAACCAGGAACCCTCCAAATTCAACACATAGAAGACATTGAACCGTTCAAACAACGGTTCAATATCCAACGCTCGGCAGCAGGCCTCAAAGTGCACCAAACGAAGCATTCCAAACCCGCTCACCTGGGTAACATGGACTCCATACTTCACTAATGTATCCACCTGGAACTTGGTGGCAGGTAGACGAAACCCACACAGGGCAAGATGAGCTCCGTACAAACTCATCTTCCCAGGGGGAGGAGCCAAAGCAGTACCTTTGTTCGATGGCAACTCCACCTCCCACGAGGGATCGAACTCCATAGCCTGGACAAACTTGGCAAAACTTCTTTCACCCCACTTACAGGTGGTGTTGTGGATGAGTTTCTTGGCCTTCTCGGTGGCCTTGCCAGGGTTACCACCCACGTCAGAACTCTCAGACATGACGGTGATGAGGAAAGAAAAAGAAAGAGAACTTTTTTTTTAGGATCACCGGAAAACTTGAAGGTTCACCGGAGGAGATGAAGGAAACAGAGAAGACAAATATGTGAAAAAAGAAAGATGAGAAGGAATTGGAAAAAACCTCCTCGGGTATTTATACCCATCGCATTTAATACGACCTGGAACAGCTGGCAGACGACCCTTCATCTTGCCAGAGAAGGGCACATCTGGACGCTACACGTGGCATCACAGCTGGATGAGCAGTTACTCGTCAGCACCAGAGGACACGCGTCTGCCCAAAAGGACTCCTCAACTGCCCAATATCAGCAGTCTGACTGACAGGCTGCACCACTCGCGCGCGTCTACGGCCACTCGCCTGACACACGATGGATAAACTTCCCACCCACGTGCTGACATGACAGACAACTGTGCAGACATCCTTTCTGCACTCTGACACGTCCACCAAAACGTCTCATCTTCCCATGCACGTTTCCTAAATACAAGGAGACCCTTCAAAATTCAAAACTTTAAATTCAAGGGTAACGTATTTAGCACACCAATTAACACCAGATAATTATTACTGCCACGTCATCATCTGGCGCTGGCTTAATGCCACGTCAGCATCTGGCGCTGGCTTAATGCCACGTCAGCATCTGGCGCTGGCTTACTGCCACGTCATCATCTGGCGCTGGCTTAATGCCACGTCAGCATCTGGCGCTGGCTTATTGCCACGTCATCATCTGGCGCTGGCTTACTGCCACGTCATCATCTAGCGCTGGCTTACTGCCACGTCATCATCTGGCGCTGGCTTAATGCCACGTCATCACTTGGCGATGGGTTGACGTCAAATCCAAAAGACGTTCTCCGCCGGATTTTACTCTTTAACACCCTGACTGCCACGTCATCACTTGGCGATGGGTTGACGTAAAATCCAAAAGACGTTCTCCGCCGGATTTTACTCTTTAACACCCTGACTGCCACGTCATCACTTGGCGATGGGTTGACGTAAAATCCAAAAGACGTTCTCCGCCGGATTTTACCCTTTAACACCCTGACTGCCACGTCATCACTTGGCGATGGGTTGACGTAAAATCCAAAAGACGTTCTCCGCCGGATTTTACTCTTTAAACACCCTGACCGCCACGTCATCAGTTGGCGATGGGTTGATGTAAAAACCAAAAGACGTTCTCCGCCGGATTTTACTCTTTAACACCCTGACTGCCACGTCATCACTTGGCGATGGGTTGACGTAAAATCCAAAAGACGTTCTTCGCCGAATTTCACTGTTCTCCGCGAACTTTACTTAACACCCCAAAAAGAACCGTTTTATAAAAGAGCCATGTGCAAAGATAATGGGACGCCAATATCTTTCCACATGACAGAAGAGTCGCAACGCGCACTCATTTGCTCTAAACAAAAAACAGTTCCCACACTGCTACAACAAACAAAAGCGAGCACAAAGGACACATTTTAGTCCAGCGCCCCACCAGCCCTCTAAGCAAGAACAGGAGACACCCTGGACTTGGGGGACTTGAAGGGGTAGGGTACCACTTTCAGGCGCACCCTACCCGCCAGTCAAAAATACCGCCGCTGAAAGTTCTAACACCCGCGGGAATAATCACTTCCAGGACTACCGCAGCGCCAAAGGCGCAGGGGCACCAATTGACAACACCTAAAGGCATCCCCCTTGGACACCAACTTGCCTCCCTCCGTCAGATGTCAGCTGACGAGTGGTCAGTCGTCTGACAGCTGACACCCCTGCACACCGCTCACAACTCGCCACGTGTGTGGAGGACAATGAACCTCCCAACCGGCCAACCACGGGATGACACGTGGTCCAATCAAAAGGGGCCCTCCCCAACTTGGATCACTTTATCTAACCAAGAGTTAGGATCCAACTAGAGGGGCCTGCCAACTAACCGGCCCGGTCCCTCGGCCCGGCCCAGTAAGAGAGAGATGGGCTCCAAAGGCTGAGGCCCATGCATCTCCTATAAAAGGAGGGCTCAACCTCCTTTCTCTCCACGAAAAACCAGCCAATAGCAACGAATACACTTGTATCTCCACTTGTATTATCATTTACGTTATTTATCAATAAAGGCCACCTTTTCCAGTGGACGTAGATCTCACGAGATCGAACCACTTACATTCTTGTTCTACATATTTTACTTGCTTATCGTTTGTGTGCATAACCCTAGATTCACTATCGTTGTGAGCCAAGGATTATACCCTGCTGCGAACACGAGTTGTCATACCACTTACCACTCCCTTCTATCCTCTCACCAAATATATACTCGTTGTTTCTTCAATGAGATTACAACTTCATACAACAGAAATATATCTATAGGCTATATTCTCGTTATAAAATATAAAAATTAAGTTAAATATCTAGTCTTCTGTTGTGAATTGATATTAACACAACCAATTACCAATCAAATAAGACATTGAGAAGTTGTAGCTCTTTGTATTGATGAAAGGATTACAATTGAAACTAGAAGAACCAATACAGTAAACAATAGAAAGGACTAAGAAAAGGGATGGGAAGATAGAGATGAATCTGAGATGGGAAGAGAAAGCGAATCTATACATATAATATTTAGAAGCAATTGTGGACACTTGTTATTCATTTAGGCCCCTAGCAATTAATGCTTATCCATCATGGCACAATGTGAGAATTAATAAAATTTTCTTTTTTTTTTAAATCAAAAATCATTTATTAACTTAGTCAAAATCGGTCAAGGTGTTTTAATAACTTTCCTAAACATTGTTTTGGTGATTGAAGATTATTTTGGTAAAAATTGGTCAAGCATATTATCATTCCTAAAAAACTAATCATCCTCATAACAAATCATTCTCCATCCTCTTCTAAACCTTAAAACAATCAAACGAAGCAACCGATCATTCTCCATCCTTGGCGATCCTTCTTCAAGGTATTATCATTCCATTCTCCTGTAACACCATCATTGTTCGTCTATCGCCTCTCCTACGTTTCTTTCTGATTTCATCTATGTTTCTTTCTGATATCTTATATCTTCATTTGTTTTTGGCGATTAATGTTTTTGTGTCTTTATATTTTTTTTTACTGATTTTAATGATTTAGGTTTCAATCTGTATGTATTGTGTGTTATTGTGGATCCAAGGCGTAAAGACGGCAATTTAAAGGAAAATAATCAATGGTTTGTTTAGTGCAAGTGTTAATTGGTTCACATTCGTTTATATTTGATCATGGTAAAGAATCCTACTTTTTTATTTTTGTATATATCGTATATCCATTTGTTTCAGATTTGTACCCGAGCGACTGTTACTTACATGCTTTTGATATCAAGGTTTGATTTTTGATTTTGAAATCTTTAGTTAGCTTTTATAAACAAACAGTTTGTTTGAAATTTTGTTCTTGGGCTTGATTTTTCTTTTGTTTGATGTTTCATGTTTGCTTATTTATATGAATTAATTTTTTGAATAATGTCATTTTATTTAGATTTTCAGGTAAGCACGTATGGAAATGTTTCGTATGCAAATGTATGGACAATGTTTGAAAACCTAAAAAAGAAAAAATATTACGACCTTCCTTGATTTTGATACAGTTACCTATTATATAAATATATTCATGCTTTCATCATTTAATACACGAGTTTTTTCATCTCGATATACAGGACAGGCGATTATTAGCTTCAATCCCAGAGACGGTAAAAACTCACGGTAGAGTTTCTAATCTTTTTTATTTAGTTGCTCCATGCTCATGTTATTGATTACCATTTCATTAATATCCTTTAAACACAAAATTATTAATCATATATAAATATAAATACATTTATAAATAAAGTTAAATTTGAATTTTTTTCATCATAATTAATAAGCCTATGTTTATTTGAATTGCTTTATTTTTAAACATTCAAAATAATTTTTTTTAAAAATTCCGGTTTTTAAAATTAAAGACATTTAAACACAAAATAAATGCTTGATTCTTTTATTTGTCACATTACTATTTTTAGCGTATAATTAGCATTTATCATGATTTACACAGTATTGGAAACATCTAATGTTAATAATTATGATTACCATTTCATTAATAACATTTAAACACAAAATTATTAATCATATATAAATATAAATAGACTTATAAACAAAGTTAAATTTGAAGTTTTTCATCACAATTAATCCGCCTATTTTCATTTGAATTACTTTATTTTCAAACATTCAAAATAAAAATTTTAAAAAAAATCCGGATTTTAAAATTAATGACATTTAAACACAAAATAAATGCTTAATTCTTTGATTTGTCATATTACTATTTTTAGCGTATAATTAACATTTATCATGATTTACACAATATTGGAAACATCTCATGTTAATAATTATGATTACCATTTCATTAATAACCTTTAAACACGAAATTATTAATAATATATAAATATAAATACATTTATAAACAAAGTTAAATTTGAATTTTTTTCATCACAATTAATACGCTTATTTTCATTTGAATTACTTTATTTTTAAACATTCAAAATAAAAATTTTAAAAAAATCCGGTTATAAAAATTAAAGACATTTAAACACAAAATAAATGCTAATTCGATGATTTGTCACATTACTATTTTTAGTGTATAAAAATCAATGCTAATTCGATGATTTGGCACGTTTACTACTCATGTGGTAATTCGTGAATTTTGGGGTTTTTTATGTTTAGAATCACTAATATTTTGGGTTATTCTTATTAGTTAAAAACACTATATTTTGCATATTATGTTATGGATATTAGTGGTATATATTAATGTTATTTTGTTGTTTAGGAACTAAGATAGTAAACATAGTTGATGAGGGTTTCTTTTAAAAAAAAACTGTTTTTAAAACAATAATGTTATTTTTTTAGTAAATGGTTTGACCTTTATTAAAAATTCATTGTAATCTCTTATTAATAACAGTTTTTGTAATTATGGAAATAATTTAATTTTTAACAACCAACCGTGATATTTAATATTATTGATAAAACATTAATTCTTATTTTCGGTTAGTAAATGGTTTGACTTTTTTAAAATCATATTAATTTCTTATTAATGTCAATGTTTGTAATTATGGAAATAATTTATGTTGTACACAACCATCTGTGATTTTTTAAAAAAAATTCTTTTGAAAACAATAATTGTTTTTTTCGGTTAGTATATGGTTTGACTTTTTTTAAAAATTCATATTAATTTCTTATTAATGCCATTTTTTTAATTATGGAATAATATTTTATGTTTTACAAACCATAGTTGACAAACAATCAAAAGTAAATTTTTGGTAAATTGAAATCGTGCAATTTTAGCAAATAAAGAATCAAGGTTTGACTTTGTTTTTTAAAATTCAAACACAATCTTTTAATGCAAAACAGATTCAGTTTTTTTTTACTTCTAATAATTTCTGAGTTTTTATTAACTGTAATATTTTAAATTTTGTTCAACAGAAAAAATAACAATTACTAAACCCAATCAAACAAATTTAACAAACAATTAAAATAAATTTGGTAGATTGCCATCTTTAAATTTTAGAAACAAACATTCAAATTTTAGAAATAAACAATCAACCTGTTTTTTGGTAAATTTAAAACATTGAAAGATTGAAATTAACCATTCAATAATTTTTTTTAAACATTAATTTGTAGTTTTTTGGTTTATAAATTTAACATTTTAGTTAATTATTTTTTTTTTTTTGATACTTTTAGCAATGTTTGACTTCTTTAACCACCTTAATTGTTTGACACGGTTTGACTTTTTTTAGTCAATAGATACTAACAAACAATAAATTATATTTAAAAAATATACCTATACAACTTAAAAATCTACGGATTATATATGTTTAAGTTTATTTTAGGTATATTGAAATCTTTACATTTTATACCTATACATTTTAAAAATCGTCTATAATTTAAATAAAAAAATTCGAATTTTTAATTATAGCAACATTTTAATCTAAATTAATTATAGCAACATTTTAAGCTAAATTAATTTTGATTTCCATTTTATATTACTTGTGTTTTTTCATTTAACTTATGGTTTTTTTTTAAGGTAATGACAAAGGAACACTGTTATCTAATATATCTAACGGTAAACGAATTTCATATATTTGACATCTTTATTTATATGCTAATGGTATTATGCAAGTAATTTATTTTTCTTCACAGTTCTCTCGAATGAAGAAAAAATTAAGAATGTGGTCGAGTGTCGCAAATTTAGAAAATTACAACTAGATGCCAAGAGACGCAAGGTCAATAATCCTACAAATGATAGAATACAAAATGTACCACCAAGTGGAGTATTTAACTGCGACTCCATTGAATCTTCACACCGTTTCAATGTGTCTAAAGATGTGGTGTATAAAGAAATATTTAGTGACATTTGAATACATTGTGTATTGGTTTCTTTTAAATCTTCATAAAATATTTCTGCTACATTTTTTTATATGTTTTACCCCTCAAAATAATTGTACGTTGGTAAACCGCGTGTAACGCGGGCAAAGATCTAGAAAGTGATAAACACTAACAATATTCATTCATGCCCTCAGCTCTTCATTCTTGCGCCTTATATGAGTTGCTCCTCACAAAAGGGTTGGGCCTATATCTTCTCTTGAAATGGGCTGTCAACTGGGCCGGGATAAGTGTTCATAACATCTTCATCTTTGTCATCAGTCGAAATGTGCAAATATAATCAACCAAATCAGAGTGTGGGTTATGCATTTCTCATTCATGTATCATCAATTTCCTCAAAAGCCATTCAAATCAGAGTGTAGGGTTTTGTCAATATTTCATGATTGTGATAGGTGATTAGAAACACTTGATTTTTAAGTGTGCCCTCACCAAAAGTATTCTACACCTCGTATACAATCAAATCACATCACATCATGATAAAAAGTTTCCAGTTACAATACCTTAATTTTAAACTAATGACAATCATGTATCTAAGAAACATAACTTATGGCGGTTAAAAGGTTTTAAATTTTGAAGTAAAAAGATGTTTGTTTTAGAGGATATGCATAATTGTTTTGTTAATCTTGTTGTTATTGGTACGTGACAATAATTTTAAACGGTAGGGGTGTCGAACTTCAAACGGGCTTTGACGAAAAACTTTGTACCAAACTGCTAGCAATTTTCGGAAATGACAAACTAAATCCATCAGGTTGGGTGGGTCAACCACATTCGCCGTTTTTTTTTAACGGCAAGAAACAACGTGCCAACCACCGTGACACTAGGCGCAATGGCCAAGGTGGACTACTCGATAGTCGCCAGCCCCTTAGCTCTCAGATATGCATGGAAACCGACTTCCACCCGCCTGAAGGCATGACAATGGAATAATCGGTAAAGTCTCGCATCTCATCCAAGTCGAACTGGTGCCACCCGTATTCACTCTTCACCTGGATGGCGGATGCCACAAAAAATAACGGAGAGAGTGGGAATCGAGTCTGGGTCACAAGGAACATCAAATCTTTCCCCAACCACTCCACCACTACCTCATTGGGTCTGACCCGTACATTGGTTAGTTTGCCAGATTTGGTGGCGTGTGGGAAACCAACGCAACCCGACGGATATGGGGCCGGGTAGGAGACACCAAAAACCACCCCATGCCCTGCACATTGAAAAATTTCCCAAGTTCCTCGGGTCACCTTCTAATGGCTGAGTTTAAGCATCTTAGTTTCGTTTCTCCTTGCACTTTCGCTACATACAATGGCGTTTTTAGAGAGCTTGACCATGAAAAACTCAGATCACAAATTCGCAATTCAAAAAATTGTTATTCCCTTTTTAGATTCCTATCAAAATCCACATGGATTCAAGCATTGCGATGTTCTTTGCATCGTTAAAGCCTGAATATCATAACTAGCCTAGTGTGTGGTTATATCTGCACAAGAAATCAAAACCTATAGACACTAAACTGTCATACGCACCCATTCAACTCGGCTCATAAATGTCATGGCAGTCTCAACCTGCTAAAACTTGCTCATCAGCTGTGCAGCAGGTATCCAAGGTAAACGCTAATAAGTGCCACTACAGCTACAAACAGCAACTGGAACCGGGTCTCTCTTGTCCTTGTGTTTTGATTGCTTACCGGATTGTCCTGTGAATCAAATGTATATGCGTCAAAGTCATCAACTTATAAACAAATTTTGGTTTTTATGAATACAGAGTTTACTGCAGCAGTTTAAACATAAACTTCTTTAAAATGTTTTCACAGCCTGACTGGTCATCGAACCGAGTGCCTTACCGCCGGTTTTCAAAACCGGATGATGTCATAAATGATTTTTAGAAAACAAATATATGTAACTCTTTAAAACAAAATACGGAACTACTTTATCTTTTGGTGTCGATTTGTAATTTCAACAAATATAAAGCTTGGAATAAACAAAAAAAAGGAGCATGAAGTAGTCAATGAATCGGAAAATGAGATTTTGGAAGAAAAGTTTTAGAAAAAGTTGAAATATTCTCCAACCACATGGTCCTATTCACTGGTTCAAATGGACTCAACCGGACCGGTTATGTATCCGGTCCCAGTCCGTTTCTAAATACAGTAGTTATTTCTATTTCATTTGGAGGACCGGACCAGGCAACCCGTTTAAGGCTCTAAAAACCAGACAGAATTTTGAAAATCCCCTAAATGGTTTAAAATGATCAGTATGACCTATTTTTTGTGTTCTTTTAGCTTTTTCTAACATGCCAAATGATAACAGAAGGTTTTAGGGGTATTTTTGAAATTTGATTTTCTGACTCTTATTATAACTTGAGGTGTCCTCATTGGTTTCTTTATACCTACATCTTTATATTCTCTACATAGTAAAGGTTCAGCCTTGTGACAGATGTAAAAGAACTAAAAAAACCACTAACTTCTCATGGATTCTTAGTGAACAAAAAAGATCATTGACTTGTAATATAGGCACAAAGCCACACACCAAAAGCAAACTCATAGCTGACCTGTCTAAGTATTGACTCGAATTCTCTCAGTTTTGACTTTATCTCTTCCACGTCGTTGCTTAATCGTAATTCTTCTGTATGTTTCCTGTTTATAGATTGTTCAGTCTTCATTGCCTCTACAACTTCTCTATACACCCCATCAACCTTGCATAAGTTTAAAAACAGTAATAAAACAAACCCTTTTCATCATAAAGAAATCTATGATATATCTAACAGAACTTGGACTGTCACAAACTTCAAATAAAGAAGTTAATTTTAGACCAAACTGCCCAAAAACCACGTATGATATCTTGGTTTTAAAAGCGGGCCTAGGTGCAAGGCGAGGCGCAAGGCCCATTGCTTTTGTCAACATAAGGCAAGCTCTGTACAAAAGACGCACAAAAAGCGAGCTATTTTGTAAAGAAAATCCCACTGAAGCACAACTTCTTGTACAAGGGGTGTTTTGTGCTTCAAAGTGTCATACATGTAGCTAAAAAGGTTGTACATTTAAGTGATTTATACATTAAATCATTAATAAACCTTATTTACAGCTATATATTGGGTAAGGGATGTTAAAAACCTATAGGATATATATAAAGATTATATAAGCACCTTGCGCCTTGTGTACGAAAAGCCCTACGCTCTTGTGCTTTGATTTTAGACCTTGTCGCTTTTGTGCGCTTCGCGCCTTTTAAAACCAAGATGAATATATTAAACAAATGTGACAACATCAAAAACATATTTTCTTTATGAGATTAACATAACAGTTAGTGGTGACAATATTATCCCATTTGATTATGCAAATGGTGATTTGGGTTGTGTTTTCCCAAAAGAGTCAACTCAATTGGGCCAAATCAAAAGGTTTAGCTAAAAGGGGAATGCGTGGTCAAACAGGTTGAAATCACCAAAAAGTCTGTTTCTGAATCATACAACCTTCTTGATCATTTTTATTCCAAGATTCATATTAGTATTTCAAAATAGTAGCTTGTAATAACAATTAACACATGAAGTTATGTATAATAGTTTTCCGCCTATTTCGACCCAAACATGTTTTGGGCAGATACCCGAACTGCCCATCCATACACCTTAAATTAAGATAATATGTAAGACAGACATTCAGCCATAACCCACAAAGGCACATCCCTGCCTCCCATCAAATAAGCTCTTACCTTGGCATGAGAGCTATTGTTCTGAACCAAATCATCATTTGAACCAATGGCTGTGTTATATGGTCTCATTCTTGATATCATGTTCATCGGTGACAGTATTGGTGAGTGGGGTGGACTGACAAGGATCACTTTAAGCTTCTTTTCCTCAATGTGCTTACCACCATCTTTAACAAACTGAAAAAAGTGATGAATCAGCTAAAGAAACTTACTAGATGTGTCATTTTTTTTTTACAAATGGGTCCATTTGGGTTATGTTTTGCTTCTAGAGTGGGTCATAATGGTTAATCTAAAGGATTTAGCTAGAAAGAATATGGGTAAAGTGGGTCAGTCATCTAAAGTGTATTGAAACAATAAAAAGTTCCTAAATCATTCAACTAGAAAAAGTTTCAATTGACTTTGTTTAAGTATATGTTTTAATAGATTGTAATTTTTTTTTTAAAACATAACAATGTTTAAAAGCGTATGTAGGTTGGCCCAACCCAGCTTAATTTGACACATTACCCAACCAGTCCCACTTTGCCACCTCCATAACTCACTGTCAACTTAAAAATTTATGATACCAACCGTGGTGGACATGATATTATCCTCTGTAGTCCCATTGGGTACAATTGTACTTTGAATTAAGAACTTGTCATTGCATACCAAATCAGGAGGTGCTTCTTTTTGTGCTTGCATAGTAACTGTGCTATATGTCCAACAAGAATATATCATAACTCACTAATATCTTAGCATTTCGAATATGAACTTTTCTAGAAGTGTAATCCATCAATGATTTAATCACCTTATACAGTAATCACCGGTTCTTATAATTGGCATATCAACTACTTTAATAAAAAAACAAATTTAGCAGGTATTGTCAGAAATAAATGGGTAAATCAAGATTCCAAAGCACACAACATAACTTTAGAAGAGAGACTTGTGAGGCAACAAAAAAAAGTGATGGATTAGAAGAAAATTATAAATGCTACAATTGGTAATCAAATACCTCTTTTGAAAGTTGAGATGTAACGAGATATTAAAGTGCAATGTAAATGTAAATAACTAAATATACCATATGTCATCACAAATTCATCTATATGATCTAGGGCCCCTATTTTCTTGGTCTCTCTAGAAGTCAAACATCATTCACCTTAATGTCAAATATATAGAATAACTAAATGAGAAATAAAGTACGAGTGATTGAACTAAGAAAGTACAAGTATTACACTAAGAAATACGGCTAAGTGGTTTATCCTCAAAGAGTCAAGTTCTAAGAAAACACTAGCAAGACAATGTCTGCGTAGTAAGAATTCTCCAGATACAGCCTAAAATTCATCATGCTCAAAAAATACATACAGGACTTCAACTAATAGCAAACCAGCAAGGACCCACCACAAAGTCTAATAAATTTTCAACAACAAAACTTATACCTATTAAATCACATGTTAAACCTGGCTTAATAACTCCCGTATTTGGTCTGACGCAGTATTTTGATGAAGAGGTAGTTTTAACCTGCCAAAAAACAATTCATGAGCATAATTCTACTTCCATCACATCGTTAGAGATAAAACCCAAATTAGGTATCAAAATAAGGTCAGAACCTTAAAAGCAACATGGTGATCAGACTTATTGACCAGTCGAATAGAACATGAGCTTTGTTTCTTCAATTCAACTATTTGGATATAAAGTAAAAGCATTGTGAGTTAGTCCAATCCTGTGATAAAAATAGTTGCAGATCTACACATGTATATATCATACCTAGCAATGCAGTAGGACAAGGTGCAATGAAATTATGATCCACATATGTCTAGTTGAATTTGATTGTTCTTACATACTTGATTACATGGAGTATCAACATGTCAGTTAGAACTATGAGTACTGTTGACTTTACTCAAATCAAAGGTTAGTTAAATTCCTATTATACCCCTGATGTAATTAATTAGTTTCAGTAAGTTAGTAACTTAGTATGGGTAGGGCTTGTGCATATAGATATTGAGCTAACGAAATCCGCTGAATCTTTCCCGAATTACAAGTACATTGACATAGTCCATGAATATAGAAATATGACACCTTATAGAGGAACAAACTAATATAAATTTGTTAGTTATAACTTTTGGCATTGATTAAAATCATGATTTACAATAGGATCATCATCTTCCTCAGAAAATTACCAGATAAAACCTAACTTACGCTACTAATAACTGTTATTACCGTCTTCACTGACATCCTTATAACCGATCCATCAAAATTCCATAAACTACTTAACCTGAAACATTTGAGGCACAAATACCTTCTTTCAACCTGCTAAGTGAAACTGACAACTAACTCTACGCGAATCGGCTCATCCATATCAACAAAATACTGCTATTAAAATTATACGAATTAAGCTTCATATCTAACCAGAAGAACTAACATACGAGCAGACTAATTGTAGAGAGTAACAGACTTACATATAATTCGAAGCTCTAGAGGTTGAATCTCCAACAGCTCCGCTGTCATCTACACATCCAAATTCAAACGGAATTAGGTGGATATGTTATCGTTTCCTTGAAACAGATTTGTAATCATTAACGAAACTCTACCCACAGTAGTGAAACAGAGACGTAGGGGTTATGATTTGATTAAGCGGTTGGTTAGCTTAAGGAAATATAGAGAGCCCTATTTTTTTATAGATAATTGGGAAGCGTTCAGTGTAGAGATGAAATGAAAACGTAGAGTTGTGGGAAATGCTGAACGAGTGAACATATAAGCAGTTAGAATCGCCTTAGAGCGCGAGAAAGGCAATGACCAAGTTTAAACAGTGATCGAGAAATTATATACGTATCTTTGGCCAGGAGCTTCTAGCCACTTGCGAATCTAGACCAAAAGTTTAGGGGTAATGTTTTAGTTTTTTTACCCGTACTTTCATAAAGTGCAAACGAAACAAAAATAAAAATACGATAATAAATAAATTTAAACACATAGATAACAGATTTATTCTCTTAGGTTTTTTAAAGCGAGTCATTACATCTTCTACTTTTACTTTATCAAAAGTTTTTCTTTTGATCGCACAAATTAGAGCATTTTGCAAAAGTATATATTCCACCTTGATTACTAACACTTTCATTAAACAAGTAACATGATAAGAAATATGCTTTATTTTGTTTAATGTCATACCCTAACCAATCATATCTACCAAAGCATTGTGCAAAAGTCTCACTGTCGTAGGACAGAGAAGGTGGAGACGCGGGGCGCCATGTAGGGAAGCAAAGGCGGGTGGCCGCCTGAAGGTGGTTGCAACCGCAGGCAGGGTCGCCTATTTATATAAAATTTAATTAATAAATTAAATATATTAATAGTCAACCTAATAGACATAACATATTTTGTATAATTGATTGCATAATTGACCGACATTATGAGGTTGACCGATTGTAACCTCTATATATTCATTGTACATTTCTCAATCAAAGTCAAGGAAAATACATTCCATCATGGTATCACCCAAACATATGATCCTAGCCTAATTCCTTTCTTCCTTTTCCTTACATTGCCGCATATCTCTTCTGTCAACCTTCTGCTCCAAATTCTCCTTTCTCACCTCACGCTACCATCCCCTTCATAATCTTCCCCTTCTTTCAAATGGATAACAAACTACACCCGGCGTTATACACAATGGCACTAAACCCTCCTGATCATGTCGTTATGGACACTGGTGCCTCGGCCAACGAGAAAGGTATTTACTCCCCGTCTAATTTTAATATTTGCACTAATAAAAATATCATCGTTGGCAATGGCATGACCATTCCAGTTTTGGCCCAACGTAACCAAGTCCTACCACCACCCTTCCCACCTTTAAAATTAAACAATGTCCTTTTTGCACCAAACATTATTAAAAACCTAATATCTGAGAGACGCCTTACCACTGACAATTTAGTTTCCATTGAATTTGATCCTTTTGGTTTCCTTGTAAAGGATCTCAAAACCAAGGCATCTATCCTCAGATGTAATAGCACAGGCGATCTCTACCCGCTCACACAACAATTCTCAACCAACTTCACCAACCCCATTGCTCTCGCTGCTGTGTCTCAAGAACGTTGGCATCAACGCCTAGAACACCCTGCAAAAACCTTTTGCATTCATTAAAACATTCTTCTTTTATTGATTATGGCAAAATAAATGACAAACTTTGTCAACCGTGTGTTTTTTTAAAGAGTATTAAATTACCATTTTATGATTCTATTAATGCTACATGTTTGCCTTTTGACATAATTCATAGTGACCGTTGGACGTCCCCTGTGCTTAGCACGGCTGGACATCGATACTATGTCTTTTTTCTTGATGACTTTACCAATTTTTTGTGGACATTTCCCATTAGTCACAAATCACAAGTGTTTGCCACCTTTACCGCCTTTCACCATCTAATCAACACCCAATTTGAGCGTAAAATAAAACAACTTCAATGTGACAATGGTAAAGAATATGCAAATAATCAATTTTATGAATTTTGCAAACAAACATGCATGCAATTTCGCTTCTCATGTCCTCACACCTCATCCCAAAATGGTAAGGCGGAACGCAAAATCCGCACCATAAACAACATGCTTCGCACCCTCCTTGCCCAAGCTTCACTACCTCCAAACCTGTGGCATCACGCTCTTGAAGCGGCCACGTACGTTCTCAACATCCTCCCTAGCAAACAACATGACTTCCTAACACCTACATACCTCTTGTACCACTGCATCCCCGAATACTCACACCTTCGCGTTTTCGGGTGCTTATGCTTTCCCCTTACCCCATCCACCACCATCAACAAACTACACAATTGTTCTCAACCGTGTGTATTCCTTGGTTATCCCCCTAACCATCGCGGATACAAATGCCTAGACTTAAAAACCAATCGCATTATCATTTCCCGCCATGTTCACTTTGAGGAATTCATATTTCCTTATCAAATCCAAACCACCACCACACCACATAACTACGACTTCCTCACACCACCCCTTAATCCACTTCCGTGGAACCAATTCTCCACCGAAACAATCCCACCAAATTCACACGTCGGCCCAAACACACCTCCCTCCACATCAACCCACACCTCCCCGCCTACCTTCACTGGCCCACAGTCGCCCACTACAACACATAACCCAACCGGCCCACAACATCAACAACCAACACCGGCCCACCAATCACCTCCTACACCACCTACACCCCCAGGCCCACAAACTCCACCGGCCCAACACTCGCACCCAACTATTTCACAGCCCACCTCACACACCAATCAGCACACGTCCATTCCCAATTTCCAACCCGATTCCCAACCTCCCACCGTCACTCTTCATTCTCAACCGGCCCAAACCAATGTCCAACCTCGCACCATACATACTCGTTCTATGAGCGGTATTGTAAAGCCCAAACAACTCTTCAACCTCACCACCACGACCATCTCCCCCATACCTAAAAACCCACAGGTTGCCCTATCCATACCAGAATGGTACACTGCCATGAACAACGAATTTAGTGCACTTCTTAAAAATAAGACTTGGGATTTAGTACCTCGTACTTCTGATATGAATATTATACGCAACATGTGGCTTTTTAAACATAAATTCAGGTCGGATGGGTCATTAGAAAGATACAAAGCAAGACTTGTATGTGACGGTAGACGACAGCAACCGGGCATTGATTGTGGGGAGACTTTTAGCTCGGTTGTCAAACCAGCTACAATTCGTTTGGTTCTCTCTCTCGCCTTGGCACAATCATGGAAAATCAATCAGCTAGACGTTACAAATGCTTTTCTACACATAAATCTCAAAGAAACGGTCTATATGTACCAACCATTCAGATTTCGACACAAAGATTTTCCAGATCATGTTTGTCGTCTCAAGCGTTCACTCTACGGGCTCAAACAAGCGCCAAGGGCATGGTACCAACGATTCACCGATTTCGTAACATCACATGGGTTTCGCCAAAGTAAGTCGGATAATTCGCTATTTGTATATCGGAATGGTCACGACATCGCCTATCTCCTTATATATGTCGATGACATTATTCTTACCACCTCCAATGACCAGTTGCGACTCCGACTTATGGATCTCATGGCAGGCGGGTTTGCGATGAAAGATTTGGGGCCCTTATCCTATTTTCTTGGCATTCAGGTTCAACGACATAACAATCATTTATTCCTTTCCCAATGTGCTTATACCAAAGATATTATTCATCATGCAGCTATGGACTCATGTAAACCAGTTGCCACTCCTGGACACACAGTCTAAACTCAGTGCTGACACAGGCCCATTACATGATGACCCGTCTACCTAC
This sequence comes from Ambrosia x helenae, assembly GCA_030844895.1. Classification (NCBI taxonomy): domain Eukaryota; kingdom Viridiplantae; phylum Streptophyta; class Magnoliopsida; order Asterales; family Asteraceae; genus Ambrosia; species Ambrosia x helenae. Next base: position 108,006,996 of record CM061233.1, on the reverse strand, counting down.
AGAAGTCTTGCAGGCGCTATTCAGTACTTAACTTTCACTCGTCCCGACATTTCCTACGCGGTTCAACAATTTTGCATGCACATGCATGCACCGCGGGAAGCTCATTGGCATGCCTTGAAGCGCATTCTCAGATATGTTCAGGGCACACTGGACCTTGGTCTTCATCTCTCTCCTGCATCCTCCATATCTCTTCGGCACTGATGCAGATTGGGCAGGCTGCCCAGACACCAGATGCTCCACATCCGGCTACTGCTTCTACCTCGGTGACAACCTCATCTCCCGGTTCTCTAAGCGACAGTCCACTATATCTCGCTCTAGTGCGGAGGCTGAATATCGTGGTGTCGCTAATGTCGTTGCGGAAATTTGTTGGCTTCGCAACCTTCTTCTTGAGCTACATCATCCTCTCACCCACGCGACCCTTGTGTATTGTGACAACGTCAACGCTATTTACTTATCAGGCAATCCAGTTCAACATCAGCGAACAAAACACATTGAACTAGACATCCATTTCGTCCGCGAGCAAGTTCAACGCGACAATGTTTGAGTGTTACATGTTCCTTCTCGCCATCAAATCGCCAACATATTCACAAAGGGACTCCCACGTGTACTTTTTGACGACTTCAGATCCAGTCTCAGTATTCGGCCACCCTTCGCTTCGACTGCGGGGGAGTAATAGACATAACATATTTTGTATAATTGATTGTATAATTGACCGACATTATGAGGTTGACCGATTGTAACCTCTATTGTAACCTCTACATTCCATCATATATATTTACATAATAATATTTATTATTTATAAAATATGAGGAATAACTAAATTATATATAAAATAATAGTGATAATTAATGCAATTTACTTAATAAATAATAAACGAGTCGAGCTCATGCTTGAAAAAGCTATATACGAGCCGAACCCAAGCTTTAGGAACAAAGCTCGAATCGAGCCGTTCTCGAGCTCAAGCTTTCATAAATTAAATGAGCTCGAGCTTATAGAATCCATCCCTCGATATGGAGCTTTTGCTCCATTATTTTGTGGAATTTATCGCACACTTCGGCCCATAAACTTTCTACGGTTTGATTGTTTCCTACATTTTATAAATATAATATATATTACTAACAAGAATGTAATATATATTACTAACAAAACAAGAATGTAATATATATTACTAACAAGACTATAATATATATTACCAAAATAAATAAATATAACAAATATAGTAACAAGAATATATTTTACCAACTATTGGATCTATTGACGTAGCAATAAACGCCTTAGCCAATGGCCCCTCTTCGATTTTGACCATTGAATCGCCTTCGGTTTGGTGCCTATTTCACGTACCCGATTCTTTTTTTTTGGATGTTTTGGGTTTGGTTTTGGGCACGAATGTGACACCCGGCAAATTCTGGTTAACAACGTTGTCTAGATTAAAGTCTACCTTAGCGAGTCACGCGTATATTATACTTAACTAGGGTTAGCTAGATAGCTAGATAGGACATACGTGCATTGTTGTGAGTTAATATGTGATTACATGATTAGTGAACCTCGGACGTTGGTGAATAATAAACTTATGTGTCTCGGTGATATCTGACAAACTTATGTGAAAACCATACGTGATTATGTGAACAAGACCGAACACGTTAATAAAAATCATTAAAAGCGGAGCATGAGGTTGATTAGGGTCTTAACGCATGGGGTTACACTTGTTACGGTCCGAAATAACGAAAACGTCAAAGGATAACGCGTCGGGTGATGAAACGAGACATGAACGAGGGCCTCGGGCCTGTGAGCGGCCGCTCGCTCATGTCTGACGGGTTTAAACCGCCTTAAACTCTTATTTAAGCATCCTTAACCCCCATGCAACCCCTAAACTCAACCCTAATCGCCCCCTTTCTGCCCCACACGAATTATTAACCCTAAACCACCTGCTAAAGCTCAAGAACATCAATCGGGAAACTTGGAGAGCGTTCGGTTGGTTGTTTTGGAGTGTTTGTGGTATAATCTTCATTCCCTTATGTTTTAATCTTCTTTAAATTGTCTTAAAACATCAAAACCTTGTTTGTCCAGGTCTGAAAGTATTTTATAAAAGTTAAAATATGATGATTACGAAGATTAAAAGGGTCAATCACATTGTTATATAATGAATGTTATATGTTTTGCATGATTATGCATGCTCTTGATGTTTTAGACTTCTAGGGTTTGTGAATAATGATGTTTGTGATGTATAATTAGGGTTTTGATCAGATGTGGTTCTTACTAATGTTGTATGATGATTATTAGGTGTTATTGATTGATAATATGCAACTAGGGTTTGATATAATTGATAATATTGCATGATTAGAATCTGGACAGATTCTGAATGTCGACTTGTAGGGCCTGTTTCGTGGCTTGAAAATATTTGGTTTGATCGATTCTTTGCATGAATAGATTGTACATAGTCTTAGCTTTTTAGAATGGGCAAAATCATCTGATTTGGATGTCGTTTGATATGTTTTTGGAATTTTCATTTAAAATAGGACAGGTCAGAATTTCGGGTATCAAACTGAGTCAACTTTGAAACATCATAAATCAAGTTTTATAAAGAGTTGGGTTGTGAAATTTTTACAGAAGGTTAATGAAGAAACACCAGTCTAATAATCAAAATATAACAATGATAATGAACTAATAATGCAAAGGAACGAGCTTCTTATTTATCAGGACAAGTTACAAGACACTGTTACAAGATTATTACAGCGTTTCGACTATAATCTATCTCTCACAGCTCACAATATGAATTCTATTCCTTGGTTTTCGATCCCTTCTTCTGGTGACGAAGGGAGGTATTTATAGGCTGCTTAGGTAGCCTGTGATTGGCTGTGAGGAGCATGGCAGCTGTCTTGTACGATTGTGGCCGTTGTCATTTTCTGCGCTGTCTTCCTTTGATTGGTCCACGTGTCCTGACGTCGTCCTTTTCGTCCTTTCCTGTACCTCGTACTGGCAGGAGATCGTGGAGCAGGGTGTTCTGGCCTGTGATTGGCTGTTGGCTCTGCTCCTGTCGGGTGACATTTGTCCTTTTTTGTAGTTGCATGCGCCGTCTTCCAGAACGCCACGTCATATTATTGTGCTGACGTGCGCGCGGGTTTCTTTCCTGCGCGTGTGCGGGTACCTATCTCTTCAAGTCCCCCTAGTCCAGTGTGTTGTTTGCGTAGCATGCGAGACGCTGGACTCAGTTTTGTGTCGTGGGGCATTTTTTAAGAATTGCGCGTTGATTAGGCGGGGGAAGCTTCCGCGCGGTATTGTGCAAGTGGGGTAGGTGTGGACGCCTCCTAATTAATGTGCACATCAGTTCTGTCAGATCGCGTGGGTGACGCGACTGGTTGGTAGCCGAAAAGTCTCTGACGGTTGTACAAACGTCAGAGACGTGGTGGGCCCGGGTTGTTTTGTCTTCTTTACATTGCGACGTGTCCTCCATTGGTTGGTGGGCATTTTGAATTTCGAAAAACCGTCAGGCTACGTGTCTTCCACGTGTGGCCTTCCTATTTAAACCCTCTTTCTCCCTTAACCTTTTCACTTTTTTCATACTTATTCTCAAATCCTCTGTTCTTTTCTCCTCGGCGATTTTATATTTCTGCGTTATCTTCCTGACAATATTTCTTGTTTTTGAGTCATGGACCACATTGTTAACATTCCCAGGAAGAAACGTGGATCAAAGAAAGGAGATGACGGTTCAAAGAAGAAACCGCCCCACGCTGGGGAAGTGACGGCGGTTTGGAGTAAAGGAGAATTTAAGAAGTTTAGGAAAGGGGTTGGCTTTCCGTCTTCGTATGGGGTAGAGATTCCTGCTCCAGATAAAACTATACTGGAACCCCCTGTTGGGAAAGTGGGGTTATATGCTTGCTACTTCCGAGACTGCAATTTCAGGGTTCCGATCACCCAGTTTCTCGGTACCTTTATTCGTGCAATTGGCGTGCACATTAACCAGATCCACCCTGGTTTGATGTCTAGATTGATGTTCTTCGAGTTTTGCTGCCGCGCCAACAAGATTGAGCCTTTGGTGGACATGTTCCTGGTGTTTTATAGCTTGAGTTTCGTGGAGAGTTGGCTCTCGTGTAGGCCACGCCCGGGGGTTTCTGCCTGCGCTGGGGCCGGGGTGAAGAGTTTCCGGGAGTGGAAACCTAAATTTTTCTGGATTAACCAGGGGGTTATTCCCATTGAGATGAGTATGTTAGACCCAGCGGAGGGATTGGGTAAGACGGAGTTGATTCAATATAAGGATCAGCCGTGGTTTAATACCTTGACCAGCCATCCCGTTGACTTATGCGAGATCCCTGAACTTGGCCTTGTGATGGCTGGGATGAGCATAAAGTATGAGGTGGAGGGTCGCAATCCGCACTTGACTGAAGATGGTAAAGGTTAGTAGTTGATCGTCTTTTTTCTTCTGCACCTGCGCGGGGTGTATTGTGTCATTGATTTATTTATCTCCTGTTTGCAGAGGTAGAATGCCTCTACAGCATGCTGTTAGGCGGGGATAACATGGGGTTCGCTTTTGAGAAGCTGGCGGACAATGAGCTGTACATATTGGAGAAGGCTTGGGACACACTTGTCCGTCCCAAATTGGATAGCGCGTCGCAGGAGGCTACAACCGCGCCGCTACTCATTACTGAAGCCGGTGAGTCCTCGCCACCTTATGAGAACCCTTCGCCCGTCAACATGTTTGTGCGGACGGGCTTACCCTTACTTGTGATATCTAGTGATGAGTCTTCTGACTCGTCTTTGCTTTCGCCAATTGCGTGGTCTGCAGGGAGGCAAGATGTGCAACAACCACCTGCGCGCGCGGATGATGACAGCGAGGAGACTATCGATGAAGACCCTCTTGTGCATCGCATCTCCAATCCGCAGGCGAATGTGACCAGAGGTGAAGACTATTTTTTTGTTTTAAACCACGAAGTGGTTAACAGATACTTTGAAAATTACCAGCCTTTTGAACGAAGCTACGTTGAACTTTCAGATGCGTTCGTTCAAGGGGAGTCCGTGATGAAATTGACTGAAGAGGTTCAAGGCGCTATGCTGACGAAACCTGTCACCGCGGGGCCATCTGAGGGTGGAGCCATTCCCGTTGACGCGCCCCGCCATAAAAAGCGATCTAGGCGGTCAAGTAGGGAGAGGAGAGTCAGCGGGGAGTTGACATCGCCCGTTGAGAAGAGAGTGAAGCTGGACACGCTTGTCCGGTCTGTGGAGGAAGACTTGTTAGGTGAGTTTGCTACTTGTTTCTCCCTTCCTTTCCTTTTTATTTGCTAATGACCTTGTGTTTTTTATAGCTTCGTTGTTGGGCACCACCGCGCCAGAGGATGTGACTGCTGCTCCCATCAATAAGGAGTTTGACACTGGGCCCATCAGGCCGACGTCTCCTGAAGAGCGGGTTGAGGAGTCTGCGCCTACTGATGTGCAGGATAATGTGTTGGTCACTTCTGTGTTGGCGGACCCGCCCTCTCCCCTTCGCCAGCCTTCCCCTGTGCAGGGATCAACGCCATCGCGCCTGCCAACGCCACCGCGGTCGCCATCGCCTGTGCGACTCCCTACTCCTCCGCAGAATGATCCGGAGGGTGATGAGGGAAGGGTGTCGCCGACAGATATCAGTGAAGGGTACGGTCATGGCGTTGATATGACCATTGATGATGAGGAGGAGAACGAGAAACGGGTGACAACGGAGCCGAATCCCAGTTCTTCAGGTGCGCGCCCCGCTGGGGGCGGGGAGTCGTCCAGCGGCATTTTTGTGCCTAACTGGACATTGACTCCGGCTGCCCGTTTCTTGAGTGTGGAGGAGTGTCGTCAATTCTTGGCGAATGTTATTCCTCCTGGTGAGCGCGAGCACCAGGCCACGCGTCCTCGCGGGGACCTCATGGATGACCATATTCTAACTGTGGCCAACATGTTATCCACTTCTGCTGAGATAGTGCGGGAGTGGGGGTCCATGGCGCATGATCGTCACAGATTTCATCAAGATTTACAGCGTGTGACGGAGGAGCGTGACCGCGTGCAAGCGGAGCTGAAGCGTGCTAAGTGGGACGCCGTTACCTTTCGCGAGGAGCGCGACAAACTCCGTGAGCACATCTCTGAGAGAGAAGAGCAATGGAGGGTTGCTTGCACGAAGGATAACGCGAAGATGGAGGCGACCAAGAAGCGCATCAGCGAGATTGAAGCTCAGAGGGATGAGACTTGTAAAGAGTTGGACGTGCAACGGCGGCTGGTGCAGCAGCACAAAGATAAGTTGATTGAGGCCCGCGAGCTTTTCAAGGAGAAGGATCAGTTGATCGCTGACTTGCGTGAAGGGCATGATGGGCTGGACAAGGAAAACTTGTCCCTTCACCGGAAAGTGCTTGAGCTTGAGGGGCAATTGTTGGAGGCCCAGAATGAGAAGGATGTGGCAGAGGAGGACCGCGCTTGGGTCCTGGGATGTTGTGTCCCCGAGGTATGTTCCTCTTTTTTTGCATTTGTCTTCTCACTATTTTGTGTTTGTTTGTACTAACTTTGTTTCTTGAGTATTGTGCAGGTTGCCCATCATGTAAAGAATTGCGCGCAGACGCGTCAAGCTGTGGCCAGTGAACGCAGCTGCGAAGCTTGTGGGTCGCAAGGCTGGCTTCATTGAAGCCTGAAGGGTACCAGCATGCGCAGGATGGGAAACCTTTGGACCAATTTCCCCTGTATAAACAAGACCTGGATGCTGTGTTTGCTACGAAGGCCGCGGAGTTTGATGAGTTGAAGTACGAGCTGGTGGACTTCGTTGTAAGCCACCGTGACCGTCCCAGCTGCTTTGAACTCAAGGAATCATTTGACAAGGCCGGCTTGGTGCATACGCGTCATGAGTACGCGAAGCTGAAGGCGAGTGACTTAGCGGCTGAGATTCAGGCGGAGGGTGGTGAGCGGTTGAGTCTGTCTGGGTCAGACGATGATGATTTTAGTGATACATCTTCCTCGTCCAAGAAATGAAGCTGAATATTTTGTCTTTGTATTTAACCTTGGCTGTATTTGTAGCTCCACTTTTGATCTGCTTAAACAATATGTAATGGTTTTATGTTTATAAGTATTATTGAACATATTTATTTTGTCAATGGCAGTTTAGTTTTTCCTGCCTTGTGTTAATGTTCATATGCCTTGTTATTATTTCATAGCTGTTACTTTGCGCGTCACATTTTTATCGAAGCGTCCGCGCAGGAATCCAGTAGACATAGGATTTTAAGTAATTTTAAGGAAATTACAGATGTACTCTATGCAATTCTGAGGTTTAATGTGCGCGTTGTGTTTTAACTATGCGACGCACCATTTTAAAGAAATTGATTCAATTTCTAAGTTTAGGGTGCGCGTTGCATCTTAACCATGCAACGCGCAGTTTTAAGGAAATTGCAGATTTTCTCGATGCAATTTCTAAGTTTAGGGTGCGCGTTGCATCTTAACCATGCAACGCGCAGTTTTAAGGAAATTGCAGATTTTCTCGATGCAATTTCGAAGTTTAGGGTGCGCGTTGCATCTTAACCATGCAACGCGCAGTTTTAAGGAAATTGCAGATTTTCTCGATGCAATTTCTAAGTTTAGGGTGCGCGTTGCATCTTAACCATGCAACGCGCAGTTTTAAGGAAATTGCAGATTTTCTCGATGCAATTTCTAAGTTTAGGGTGCGCGTTGCATCTTAACCATGCAACGCGCAGTTTTAAGGGAATTGCAGATTTTCTCGATGCAATTTCTAAGTTTAGGGTGCGCGTTGCATCTTAACCATGCAACGCGCAGTTTTAAGGAAATTGCAGATTTTCTCGATGCAATTTCTAAGTTTAGGGTGCGCGTTGCATCTTAACCATGCAACGCGCAGTTTTAAGGAAATTGCAGATTTTCTCGATGCAATTTCTAAGTTTAGGGTGCGCGTTGCATCTTAACCATGCAACGCGCAGTTTTAAGGGAATTGCAGATTTTCTCGATGCAATTTCTAAGTTTAGGGTGCGCGTTGCATCTTAACCATGCAACGCGCAGTTTTAAGGAAATTGCAGATTTTCTCGATGCAATTTCGAAGTTTAGGGTGCGCGTTGCATCTTAACCATGCAACGCGCAGTTTTAAGGAAATTGCAGATTTTCTCGATGCAATTTCTAAGTTTAGGGTGCGCGTTGCATCTTAACCATGCAACGCGCAGTTTTAAGGAAATTGCAGATTTTCTCGATGCAATTTCTAAGTTTAGGGTGCGCGTTGCATCTTAACCATGCAATGCGCAGTTTTAAGGAAATTGCAGATTTTCTCGATGCAATTTCTAAGTTTGGGGTGTGGGCACATATAAAATAAAGGAAACTGCTATATTTCATTTCATTTAAGTGGCGCAACGGCCTTCGTTACATTATGTTTTGCAGTTACATATAGCAATTTCTTAATTGCGCCGCGTTCCATGTTCGGGGAACCGGTTTGTCTTCTAACGTTGATAGCTTGTAGGCCCCTTTGCCGAGGACTTCTTGGATGCGGTACGGTCCTTCCCAAGTTGGGGTTAACTTTCCCTTGGGGAGGGCTCCGCTGGCCTCGTTGTTTCTCAAGACGAACTCTCCGACCTTGAACGCTTGGGCTTTGACTTTGGCATTGTAGTGGCGCTCTAGCTGCTGCTTGTAATTTGCCTCTCTTATTGCTGCTTCATCGCGGCGTAATTCTACCAAGTTAAGGTTTGTGCACAGCTCCTGGTCATTATCTGTCGTGGTTGCGGAAAGTACTCTCGGGGATGGGCATCCAATCTCCGCGGGTATCATGGCTTCAGAGCCGTATGTGAGGCTGAACGGAGTTTCACCGGTGCTCGTTTTGGTTAGTGTGCGATTAGCCCATAGCACGCTCGGTAATTCCTCTGCCCAAGCCTTACCTTTCGTTCCCAATCTGGCTTTGATGCCTTCCACGATGTTGCGGTTCGCGCGCTCAACCTGGCCGTTGCCTTGTGGGTGCGCGACGGAGGTGAAGGTTGGTTGGATGTGCAAATCCGCGTACCATTTCAGTAACCCCTTATCCGCGAATTGAGTCCCGTTATCTGTGACGATTGACATGGGCAGCCCGAAACGGCAAATGATGAATTCCCAAATGAACTTTTTCACATGGTTAGCCGTGATTTCAGCCAGCGGCTTGGCTTCGACCCATTTGGTGAAGTAGTCAATTGCGACTATCAGGAATTTCCTTTTGCCTGTCGTCATTGGGAAAGGTCCCACCAGATCAATTGCCCATTTTTGGAATGGCCATGCCGAAGTTACTGGTATAAGTTCATTCTTTGGACGCAGGGTGTTGGGGGCGTGCCGCTGGCATGAGTCGCATTTGCGGATGATTTTTAAGGCGTCCAGGTGCATGCCCGGCCAATAGTATCCCGCGTTCATGATCTTCGCGACCACCATGCGCGGCCCCGCGTGTATCCCACATATCCCTTCGTGTATTTCTCGCACCAAATAGTCCGCATCAACTGCATCCACGCACCGCAGCAATGTCCCCAGGTATGACTTCCGATAGAGCACTCCGTCTTGTATTTGGTATTGTAGGGCTTTGTGCTGTATCTTTCTGGCCTCGGCGCGTTGCTCTGGCAGGGCGCCGTTGGTCAGGTAGGATGTTATCGGAGTCATCCAGCTGTCAGCACCCGTTTGGATGACGTTGACCTCTTTGGGTGGTACAGACGGTTCGCTCAGCGTTTCGATTCGGACCTCTTTTGCTAGATGGCTGAAGGTTGTAGAGGCCATTTTGCTTAGAGCGTCCGCCGGCTTGTTCTGACTGCGTTTGATGTGGTCGATGGTGCAGCTGGGGAAAGTAGCCATGAGTTCCTTGGCGCGTTGAAGGTATAAAATCATTGAGGGTTCTTTAGCCTCATATTTCCCGCTGATCTGACCGGCGACCAACATTGAGTCGACGTGCGCGAAGATGTGCTTGGCGCCTAGCTTGTGCGCGATGCGTAGTCCAGCGAGGAATGCTTCATACTCAGCCTCATTGTTGGTGGCTTTGAATTCGAGCCTTATTGCGTAAGTGAATTCCGCTCCCTCTGGACTGACCAAGCGTATCCCCGCGCCAACGCCATCCTCGTTTGAGGCCCCATCTGTGTAGAGGTTCCAGATGGCCTTCTCGTCATTCGATGGTTGCGGTTCTTGTTCAGCTTTGCATTCTTCTACTTTTTCATTTGGTACTTCTGCTATGAAATCAGCCAGTACTTGTCCTCTAATCGCCGGGCGCGTCTTGTAATTGATGGTGTGCTCACCCAGCTCAATTGCCCATTTTGCCAATCTCCCAGAGACTTCTGGCTTTGATAGGACATTGTTCAACTTGTAATCGCTCAGCACATTGATGGGGTGGCCTTGGAAATAACGGCGCAGCCGTCTTGATGCATGAACGAGGGCTAAAACTAGCTTCTCCATGATGGTGTATCTAGACTCCGCATCTGTTAGTACTCTGCTGACGTAATAGATAGGCGTTTGGACCAGCTTTCTATCTACCATCAGTACTGCGCTCACCGCCTGCTCTGTGGCGCAAAGATACATCGTTAGGGGCTCCCTAGCGAGTGGAGCGGTGAGCGTTGGTAGGTCCATCAAGCATTCCTTCATCTCTTGAAAAGCCTTTTCTGCCTCCGGTGTCCATTTAAAATGGTTCTTTTTCAAACAGCTTTTCAGTGTTTCGATGAAAGGAATGGATTTGCTTGCGTGATGCGACAGGAAGCGGTTGATCGCTACAAGGCGTCCATTCAGCGTTTGAACCTCTTTCAGGGTGGATGGGGAGGGCATTTGCGCAATGGCTTGTATTTTTTCGGGGTTTGGTCTGAACCCATCTTTGGTGACCACGACCCCCAGAAACTTGCCTTCTTCCATCCCAAAAGCGCACTTGCTTGGGTTTAGCTTCATGCAGATCGCTTTTAAATGCTTGAAGGTCTCTTCAATGTCTTTTAGCATCTGATCCTCTTCCTTGCTTTTGATGACTAAGTCATCAACATAGACTTCTAGGTTTCTCCCGATCTGCTTGGCGAATGCGCGGTCCATCAGTCGTTGATACGTGGCTCCAGCGTTTTTTAGGCCAAATGGCATCTTTGTGTAGCAGAAGACTCCTTTATCTGTGCGGAAGGCAGTTTTGTCTTCATCTTCACGTGCCATCTGTATTTGGTGGTAGCCTTTGTAGGCGTCCAAAAAACACTTGAAGCGGAACGGGGCTAGAGAGTCTATTTTCAAATCGATTTCTGGTAGGGGATAGCAGTCCTTCGGGCATGCTTTGTTGAGGTCGGTGTAGTCTACACACATCCTCCATCCGCCATTGCTTTTCTTAACCATGACTGGGTTCGCGACCCAGGTTTGATATCGTGTTTCCCTCAAAATGCCTGCCTTTAACAGTTCTCCAACTTGCTCATTCATTGCTTGAGTTTTTTCAGCACCCATACTTCTGCGCTTCTGCGCGATGGGTTCTACAGAGCGGTATGTGTTAAGCTTGTGTTGAGCGAGTTCGCGCGGAACACCGATCATGTCCGACGGTTGCCATGCGAAAACGTCGATATTTTTGCGGAGGAGTTGTTTCAAAAGGTCCCTGATATTTTCGGAGATTTCTGGCCCTATTGTTATGGGCTGCTCAGGGAACTTTGGGTTTAAGATCCACTTTTCTGGTTCAGTGCGCGGGCAAGGCTTCAACATTTTTGCTGGGTGGGGCTCCATGGTCATGGCGCACTCTCTGTTGGCCCATACAATGGCTACCCCGTTTGGAGTGGGGAAACCGATCACGCTATGCACGGTGGAGGTGACCATGTTGTAGGAAGCCATGGAGTCCCTGCCCAGGATGATATCATATTTAGACTTGGATGGGATGACGAGGAAGGTGACCTCTTCTGTTCGCGACCGTCCCTGCGCGCCTAGAGTGAGAGGGAAGGATATTTCTCCGAGGGGTGTCACAACCTCGTTGGAGAATCCCATGATCGGCGAATTGATGGGGCGCAGGCGCTGCTTATCCTCTTCGTCCAGGAGGTCAAAGAACTGACCATACATAATGTCTGAATTGCTGCCCGTGTCCATGAATGCTCTAGTGGTTCTGTAGTGGTCAAAAATGGCTGTGACAATGATTGCTTTTGTGGCCGACGGGCCGCCTTTGACTATGGGGAAACACACCTGTTGTTCCCTCCATTCTGCTGTTGATTCAGTTTTTCGTTTCTGGCTTCGGTGCCCGCTGCTGTGTATCATCATGCTTATATTCTTTATCTTTTTGGGCGGAGGACCCCCCGCTTGTTTGCGCTCGACGTTTTGCAGCAGGTGGCCGAGCTTGCCGGACTTTAATGCATCTTCAATGGCTTGCCTTAGTTGATAACACTTATCGGTGTCATGACCGATGTCTTGGTGGTATGCGCAAAACTTGTTGTGGTCTAACCCTTCGCGCCGCTTGATGACCTTAGGTTCTGGGAAGTCAACGTTTTCCGTTGCTAGAACTTGCGCCGGTGTTTTGGTTAAGGGGGTCCAGTTGTTGTGACTCCTTCTGTTGGGCTTGTGCACAAGCGAGGTGTTGTGCTGGTAATCTTGTGACGCAGAAGGCTTTGGGGTTGTCTGGTCGGCTCCTTGAAGCCTCGTCTAGACATTGCCCTTCGCCCTCCTGTCATGCTTGTTGTTTCGGTTGCGCACTGCTTGCGCTTGTGTATCTGTGTACTGTGGTGCTTGAATTCTGCTCCAGACGGATAGTTCTCTTTCTGTCTTCGCATAATTTTTAGCGCCACACATGATCTCTTCCCATGTATTTGGCATGCCTGTGCATCCGGCCAGTGTGCGGATCGGCGAGTCACATCTGACTCCTTGCGTAAATGCTGCTTTCATAAGCTCGAATCCGATTGGACCAATTTGTAAAGCTTCGCGGTTGAACCTGGTGATGTAATCCTCGATGGACTCATTATCGCGTCTTTTGACTTGCAAAATGTCAGTGGAATCCCGCTCGATTCTTTTGTTTTGACTGAAGTGGTCCAAGAATTTATCAGTCAGCTCTTTCAGATTATCAATCTTTCCGTTTGGTAGGCTGTCGAACCATACCCGCGCTGCGCCCGTGAGCGTCTGCGCGAACATGTGACACCATGCTGGCAAGGTCCACCGCGCGCATTTTCCTGCGACCTCGAAACTTCGTATATGGTCATCAGGGTCGCCGGTGCCGTCAAATTTTCCCAATGTGCTTGGCATTTTTGTTCCGGCGGGCAGTATGGCGAGTGCGATGCGCGGTGTAAATTTTGATTTTTCACTGAACGAGGGGGGGTAATATGGTTTTGTTAGGTCGTCTTCTCCGGACGACAAGTGTGCTCGATCAACGGTGTTGGTCAAGTACTGGCTTGTGTCACGTTGAAAACGACTCTGTGACTCGTCGGAGTCTTCCCTCCATGTTGGGTCAGTGTTATGGGTGCTTCCGCCGACGTGTCCCGCAGCTCTGGACGGCCCTTCTGAGATAGTGACAGGCCTTCCTTCGCTGAAGGACAGGGCGCGGGATGCCTCTCTCAGATGTTGTTCTTTAAGCTTGTGCATGAATGCTTGCTTCAGAGCTTCTTTCTGCTGCGCATACCATACCTCCGGGCTAACCATCGGCGTAGTATGAGCGACAGGTGAGGTCTGAAGGTTATCAGTTGCAAAATGGAATGACGGGGTTTGCCTTGTCCCGGAGGACGGGGTGTGGCCCACGTCGGTGATGTGAACTTGCTCTTCCACGTGGCTGTCGGGCTGGCTGGTGATTGCCGGAGCTACACCAGTGCCGGACGGGCCTTGTGGAGAGTTTGTGTTGATTGGCAAAGAACTCATCGCTGGTGTGTTGAGAGATAGAAGTTTTTAAATTGCTGTTCTTGATAACTCATCCCACGGATGGCGCCAATGAAGAAACACCAGTCTAATAATCAAAATATAACAATGATAATGAACTAATAATGTAAAGGAACGAGCTTCTTATTTATCAGGACAAGTTACAAGACACTGTTACAAGATTATTACAGCGTTTCGACTATAATCTATCTCTCACAGCTCACAATATGAATTCTATTCCTTGGTTTTCGATCCCTTCTTCTGGTGACGAAGGGAGGTATTTATAGGCTGCTTAGGTAGCCTGTGATTGGCTGTGAGGAGCATGGCAGCTGTCTTGTACGATTGTGGCCGTTGTCATTTTCTGCGCTGTCTTCCTTTGATTGGTCCACGTGTCCTGACGTCGTCCTTTTCGTCCTTTCCTGTACCTCGTACTGGCAGGAGATCGTGGAGCAGGGTGTTCTGGCCTGTGATTGGCTGTTGGCTCTGCTCCTGTCGGGTGACATTTGTCCTTTTTTGTAGTTGCATGCGCCGTCTTCCAGAACGCCACGTCATATTATTGTGCTGACGTGCGCACGGGTTTCTTTCCTGCGCGTGTGCGGGTACCTATCTCTTCAGTTAATGTTGGAGTAATATGAGTTTTCCAAGTGGATTCATCCCGTTTGGATGAATATACAATTTTTGGGAATTTATCTACCAAACTGACCTGTTAGGAAGGTTTTCTGAACATAGATGTATTAGACGAATTTTAATTATTTTTGTGTTTGGATTTAAGACAAAACAAAAATAGGTATTGTTAAGTGAATCCCAAAGAAAATTCAGTAAAAATTTGGGAGGTTAACTCACTGGTTTGCTATTTTAAATAAATTCGTTTTGATGGCGCACAATCTGTCCTGAAAACACAGATTGTGTATTATGTGCTTATGTGATTAATTGAGGTCTTAGGTGGTATGGAATTGACATGTAACTGGAGTACACTTGTCTGAGACACATACGGAATGTAGAAACTAATTGTAACCAACGTATTCACCAACGGGTCCGTAGGATTTACTTATGCATGTAGAATCACTAGGTGTCACTTACACGCTTTTGAACATTTAAAACGCCTTGGACAAACGAGTTATATGGTGTAATGATATTACGCCTATACTCACTTAATGACACTGTTATTAGGGTGTCGGTAGCATATATTACTTGCTGTTCGGATTCCTTGCTTGCACGTTAAGGTGAGTTTACGGCCCCTCTTTTAACTGGTTTCACTTTTTGGGGGAGAAAACATGTGTTAAACTTATGTTTTGGTAACAACTGTCATACTATGGGTTTCTATGGTTTACTATACGATCTTTGGAAGTCCCGGGGGAAACCATGAATGTGCGGGTTAGCACAACGGGGAAATGTGAATAGATCTATTGGGAGTGACCAACCCCGCTCGTCGGCTTGGAGGGTCGGCGGGTGCATATTGTCTCAAACAGGAACAGGTTTACTATTCGGGCACAACATCTGGTTTGCGAGTTAGTAATGGTTTTCCAATCGTGGTAGTAACAAAACATACGCCTAGCTAGCGTACTTTGGTTTGCAAATTGATATAGTATGGACAGGTTGAACTTGGTACTTTAATTACAAACCTGTAAACTCACCAACATTTTTGTGCTGACGTATCTCTTACATGTTTTCTCAGGTCGCTAAGGTAGCACTACGGAACTAGGGCGTACGCGTCTGCACGACGTCTAGTTAGGATTGCATGGTTTTCGAACATTGAATACTTGGTTTACTTTTGGATTATGATTTGAGAATAAGCTTCCGCTGTATTTGGGGATTTTAAACTATGTTTTTGAAATTGCATATGTTCATTTAGAGTTGTTTATTGTGATCGTTGGTTTGGATCCTGGTTTGTCATGCGCCTCGCGGTAAAACTCCGCAAGTGGATTTTGAGGGTGTGACAACGAATTCTTCAACATCATCTTCTTCCGGTGAAGACGGTCCTACCGGTTGTGTTTGTTGTGGCGGTTGAAATGACATGTTAACCGGGCTTTGCAATAGTTGGGTAAAAGAGTGGGGGGTTTTGACGCATTTGCATTTGGTTCATTTGAGTGAAAGAATTGATGTTTGGAGTAATGGATTTAAGCAATCCGAACTATTGGCCGGTGCAATATTCCCCCACCTAATCACATCATGCCACATCATACACTCTCTCTCTCTCTCTTATTATTTTTTTACTTTAAAAAATATAATAAAATATTAATAGAGGCTTTATTTATAAAGCCCCTACCACTACACCCCTTTTTCAGTTTCTCTCTCCATGCTGACTCAGCTGCCACGTGGACCAATCAGAAAGGGGGGCTTTATATATAAAGCCCCCCCACTACACATGGTCTTACCAAAATAAATAAATATAACAAATATAGTAACAAGAATATATTTTACCAACTATTGGATCTATTGACGTAGCAATAAACGCCTTAGCCAATGGCTCCTCTTCGATTTTGACCATTGAATCGCCTTCGGTTTGGTGCCTATTGCACGTACCCGATTCTTTTTTTTTTTGGATGTTTTGGGTTTGGTTTTGGGCACGAATTCTTCAACATCATCTTCTTCCGGTGAAGACGGTCCTACCGGTTGTGTTTGTTGTGGCGGTTGAAATGACATGTTAACCGGGCTTTGCAATAGTTGGGTAAAAGAGTGGGGGGTTTTGACGCATTTGCATTTGGTTCATTTGAGTGAAAGAATTGATGTTTGGAGTAATGGATTTAAGCAATCCGAACTATTGGCCATTGGCCACTGCCGATCCCAACTAACGAAATATCTCCTAGCAGTTTCACATTTTGACATATTGGCCACCAACAGACCCAAACTAACTGAGGCCTAATTCCGTTAGTGTGATGCTAACGTGGATGCCTATGTGGGTGCTGACGTGTTACAAAATTCACATTTGGCAGCCACCACGGCACCCACCGCCACCATGGCAGCCACCACCACTCTTATCACCATTGCACCACCACCACCATCATCCTCTTCTTCCTCCAAAACCTGCAAATCGAAACCCCCACCATTAACATCATCTTCTTTCCTCTAAAACCTGCAAATCGAAAACCCCACCGTTGACATCATCATCGTCTTCTTCCTCTAAAACCTGCAAATCGAAACCCCCACCGTTAACATCATAATCATCTTCTTCCTCAAAAACCTGCAAATTGAAACCCCCAACTTGCAAACCCTACTACCCGCAAAACCCTTAAACCTGCAAATCATCATATCTACTATCACCAACTTGCAAAACCTAGAACCTGCAAACCCCTAAAACCTGCAAAATGAAGACAATGATGGTGAATGGCTACGATGAGGGTGGTTGATGAACGACAAAGATGGTGAGGAAAGTGATGGCAGAGCAGCGATGGAGGGTGGTTTGTGGTGGTGGATCGAAGATGGTATGGGTGTTGATGTGGGTCTGGTGTTTGAAATGTTGGTGGTGGCTGAAATGTTGGTGATGGTGGCTGATAAAGGGAGCGGGGCTGATACTTTTTTTTAACATAAATGCCACATCACTCGCCACGTATGTTAGCAGATATTTCGTTAGTTGGGACCGGCAGCGGCCAATGGCCGATAGTTCGGATTATTTAAATCCATTACTCCTTGATGTTTTGATGCATTTGCATTTGGGTGAAAACGTTGAACGATTGTCGGGTAAATTGGTTGAAAGCGTTGGGGGGTTTGTTGGAAACCCGAAAATGTTGACAAGTTTGGATCGATACCAGTAGCCCGGTGTTGTGAACGGATTTGGGTTCGGGTTTGGATTTGGGAACGGGGTTTGATTCAGGTTGTTTTGGTATGGATCCACAATGAGTGTTGTAAAAAAATAATGTGAGAGTTTATAAATATTAAAGAGAGTATGAGAGTTGACGTAAAACAAATGAGAGGTGAAAGTTTAATTTATAATTGATTTTTTTAATGGACAGTTGCCCACATTAAAATGCTTTCAAACGGTTATATTTGACCAAGAATATGGACTTCTCCAACAGCAAGGAGAAGACGACGAGGATAACAACGGCCCTCGAACGTGTTAGGGGGCGGTGTAGCCGTTCCAGTCTCCACCTCGACAAGCCAAGGACGAAACCCACACCCGATACTCTTGAAAAAAATATACTATTTCCAAAGATGATTCACAATGGGTCATCCGGTTTATAATTTTCAACGATTGATCAAAAAGGGCAATGTAGCAGTACCACGGCATATGAAAGCCGTCACTTCTATTTTATAATATCCCACATTCGTTCGTGCTCGCAAAACTGTAAACCGGTCTCTTCTCTTCTCTCCTCTTCTCTTCACAACAATGGTGAGAACAAAACCAAGGAAACGAAAACCGGCTAAAAAACCCGACACCACCACCACCACCACCCCCCAAAAAAAGATCACAAAACCCAAAAAACCCAAACCACAACAACAAAAACAAAAACAACCCATCCAATCATCATCCGATTCAGACACAGACGACAACAATTACAACAACACGCCTGAACAAATCCACAAACTCATCCAACCCTACACCAAAGACCAACTAATCGAATTTATAGTCAACGCAGCCGTAGCAAACCCTACGTTATACGATACCATACGTCACGCCGCGGACAGTGACGTCACTCACCGTAAGATATTTGTTTACGGGCTTGGATGGGATACGACTAAGGAAACCCTAATTCAGGTGTTTAAATCGTATGGAGAGATTGAGGATTGTAATGTTGTTATTGATAGGGTTACTGGGAAGGCTAAAGGGTTTGGGTTTGTGCAGTTTATGACGCGGAAAGGGGCGGTTAAGGCGTTGAAGGAGCCGAGGAAGAGGATTAATAATCGAACGGCGACGTGTCAGTTAGCGGCGTTAGGGCCGGTTGGGTCGGGTTCGGGTGGGAGTGATAATGCTAATAGGAAGATTTATGTTAGTAATGTTAAGCCGGATGTTGATTCGGAGAGGCTGCGAGTGTTTTTTTCTAAGTTTGGGGAGATTGAGACCGGGCCGTTGGGGTTTGATAGTGTGACAGGGAAGTCTAGAGGGTTTGCTTTGTTTGTGTATAAGAATCAGGAGGGGTTTAGGAAGGCGTTGGAGGAGCCGTATAAGGTGTTTGAAGGGCATCAGTTGCATTGCCAGAAGGCGGCTAGTGATGGGAAGAATAAGGGGACTGTGAAGGCTGCGGTTTCAGGTCCGGTTGTTGGACAAGCGAATACGCAGATGATGGCTGCGGTTGCTTCAAGTCAGAATTTTGCGTTGTTGAATCAGGCGCAGCTGGGGTTGAATTCTATGTATGGAGGGTTGTTGAATGCGAATGCGGGGTTACTTGCAGCGAATCCGTTTTATGCTTCTTTAGGGCAAGTGGGTGGGGTTGGTGGTGCGCAAGCTGGGTTAGGGAGTTATTATGCTGGTGGTTCAGGTGGGTTGAATGTTGGTGTTGGCAATGCGCCAATGATAGGGGAATATAGCGGGGGTGTTCCCTCCGTGCTACCAGGCGTGGGTCTACAGAATGCTTACCCCAAGAAGAGAGGAGAGTCTTCTACGCCTCCGGCTTTGGGTTCAGCTTCTGGTTCCAGGTCTCAAGGTGCTGGTGGCTCGTTTGGTGGTTATCCGTCTCGTATATGGTATGATCTGTTAGACTATTTTTGCTTATGTTTTGTATGTATGAGTACAAACCTATCCTTGTCTTGTTGTAGTGTTGTTTCACAATGCAGGATGTAATTCAAAATTAAAAGAGATAATATACACTACTAGGTCCACACTTGGTTTTAAAAAGCGCAAAGCTCACTAAAGCGATGAGGTCCAAAATCGAGGCGCAAAGCGCAAAAGCGGTGGGGTTTTCTTACGGGAAGCGCAAGATGATTATATAATTTTTTTTATAATGCTATAGGTTTTTAGCATCATTTACCCAAAATATAGATACAAATAAGGTTTATATAAGATTTAACTTAAATATACAACCCTTTTAGCTACATACATAACAATTTTAAGCATAAAAACACCCTCTGTACGAAAAGCGCGCACCTCAGGGGCTTTTTTGGCCAAAAAATTGCGCTTTTTCTGCGCTTTTCGTACGATGTGCTCCTAGGGTTACATAAGGCGCCAGGCTCTGTGCCTAGGTGCGCTTCGCGCTTAAGCACGCTTTTTAAAACACAGGGTCCACATGGAAGTATAGAACATGTTAACCTAATTTACCCGAGTTCATGTTAACCTAATTTACCCGAGTTCATGTATAGCCGAATCCTTGATATCCAAGTAGCATTTTTCTTAATCGGTAGATTTTACAGCAATCTGTTTATCACTAAGTAATTGAGTAGGAAATGAAGTAATTACTAATAGTTTATGAGAACGGTGGTTCGAAGAGTTTTTAGGTTAGATAGCTGGTCATAGTACAATCGTTCTTTGTTTGACTAATATTGTAAGGCGTGCTATCAATGATATCTTGGCTTTACCAATTAGATCATGGATTTTAACGTGCCACAGTGAATGCTTATTACTAGGCTATGGTACCAACTTTAACCTTGGTAAGTATTGTAAGCTTATTGTTTGTAAGATAGGGTTGCATAGGGCTATATATATCTATATGAGAAGAATATTTCACTTGGAAACCTTCTAGATATTCTCACTCATATAACTAGTCAAATAGTGCTAAATTTTATCACAAATTGTATATGTTATGAGTTTATGAGTTATGACGATAAGTTTATTTTTTTAAAAGCATGGTAAGAGATTGTATGCATTATAGATAGGATTTCGTATGGCTATATATATGAGAATAGTATTACATTTGGATACCCTTTATATATGATTATTTAACTAGCCTAATACTGTTAATTTTGATTATAGACTGTATATGTTAATAATTTTCTTTATTTCTAAAGCAAGGTAGGAGATTGTGTGAATTTATATATACAATGAGGATGACTCTAGATATATATCCATTCCATTCTGTTCATTAATATTAGAGACCAAACCATAACTGAAGCTGACCAATCTTTAAATAAAGGGGTTGAATTTTTCACACATGTGTTTAATAAATACTAACACGGCACGTGGAAACCATACTTTTAGACACTAGACAGACATTGTAGAAAGCACTATTTGCCTCCTGGACTCCTGGGTGGCATCGCTTGGATCACTTCCTTTTCCACTAAGTGATTGCTTAGGGACCTTAGCATTACTCTAATCACAGCCTATAGCAATCAAGTCACCAAGGCTATCTTGCTTTCTAGCAAGCTGTGACCCCCCCCCCCCTCTCTTCCTTTTTTTGTTTATCTTTTTATCGCTCTTTTTCTTTAGTTTTACTTTTCAAGTTCAGATGTTATGCTACTTCAATCTTTTGAAGGCTGGGTATCGTTCATTTTTTTACATCTCGAGTTTTGTGTTTGCAGATGAATTGCAGCTGCCATTGAGGTTAGTTTTCACTCAGTATTGAAGAATCTGTTTTAAAGCATTTATCTTTTGTCAATTGCCTGGAAGTTGTGCATGTAGAAGCATCTTTCGTATTTCAAACGTCTTTCTTGGGTCAAGTTTTCATTTTCGTTAATTTTCTTATAGTTATTTTGGACATACTTTTTTATAGTTTATTGTATGGAGTTGATGACCTTTTATCTTATTTTATTTTATCTATACTTTTATTATGGGATCTTTCATTGAGTTTTGCTTTTGTTTTCAAATTAAGTTTGCTATGGCGCTTATGATATGCAGTTGGTTTGTAGGTGGATTTGATTTGCATTATTACAAGTTTTTGTTCTTTTCTTGATTTTGAATCGTGTGTGCATGTTCTTTCTGTATCTTCAAAATGACATGGTTGACATTTATATTTTAATCTTTATTGATTTATTCTACAGTTATATCAAATTATCAAATATCAATTATTCTTATTTTTATGCTTTCTTCATTAGTATCATTATTTTTTGTTACTGTTTATCATGTACTCAACGCTGCCTTCACTTGTTGGGATAACTTTGAAAAGCATAACTGCAAGATTTCTCTTTATGTAATTTAACTGGTTATGTGTATTTTCTCAATCGGAAAACACAAAGGAGCAAACATCGTCTCTCTCCCTTTGTCTAATCTAGGACTGGTAACAATATATCATTCCTGCCTGTTCACCTTTGCCCATAGGTTCTATGGCTTTTTATATTATTCATATTTTCAAAATTCCTTTTTTTTTAATGTTGATTTTAAATAAAGTGGATTGTTCATTGCAATTTTATGCCAACTGTCAATTTCTAGAGTTGGGCCAGGTGGTAAAACGGGTCATTTGGGTAACGGGCCACATGGTTTTGGGACAAAATGAGTGTTTTGGCACATTGTTGTAATCTAGGTAGTTGAATACTTAAGGCGTTGAGCTTGTCGCCTAGGCACAAGACACACAAAAAGCGAATGGCCTAGATAAGCAAGGCGCACGTTCGGCTCATGCTATTTTTGGCTCTTTTAGACTTGTTTTTTGGCTGGTTTATACTGTTTTTGCCTGGTTCAGACTGTTTGAAATAAATTTTGGCCGGTTCTGGCAGGGTTTTTCTCGCATGTTTTTGTTCAGGTGTTTTTTTTTTTTTTTTTTTGCGCCTTGCCAAGGCGGTTTTGCCTCGTCTCGCCTAGGCACACGCCTTTGACTACTTAGTTTAACACTTTTTCATCCTTTTTCTATAAACGTTAGTGTGTTAATATAATCACAAATACTTTATCATTACGAATATTTGTCAAGTTATTTGCATAGACTGACGTGAGAGGTTTTATGCATTAAAATTCCAAATTATAGTTGGAAGACTTTTCCTTCAAGGTACCTGACCCGTTTATTTTATAACCACTTTTTTTTTTATTTCTAGACTTGCAACATGACCCGAATTGATCATATGTGATTTCTTTCCTGAATCTTGATTTCATCCCCGTTTGACGTTTGGCTGTTGAGTGTAAACTTAGCTTATGACTTCTGGTTGCTTTTTTGACCATTTTAACGATACATGGTTTGTGCATTTGTTTGTTTTTCTAGATTGCCGAAAGCTATTAGTTTTTTTTTGTGACATAAATGTCTTCATATTTTATATTTCTTTATTTTTATGATTTCAATAAATGTGGGAATCCTTCCTTCCCATAGTAAAGTCATGTGTTAACTCGAGTCATCTTGTGGGCATCCAAACTATTAATGATTTATGGTTTTACTTGTTTTATTTGTACGTCCTGACATTTTGAGGATGTTGATTTATGGTTTTACTTGTTTAGATTGATTTTATTTACCTTAATTATCTTGTATTTCTGAGTCTAACTTGAATTTGTTGATAAAATTTGTTTTGAATGTTGGTGTGTGAATATTACATGTTATGGTTTGTTAAGTGTGCATCATGGCATTGTACAAACAGGTAAATGTAGCCATTTTTTTGTTCGGTCATGAACTTATTATGTAATATTGACATATTGTGTATCAAAACTCAATTAGGTTTGAAATCGTTTGATGTTCTATGTGCATGCAAATTATAGGCTTTTCTGACCCATGTTTGATGCAAGCAGACAGCTTTTTATTTCAACTGACTTTTGTAATATTGGTTTACCATATTTTCTGAATAGCCAAGTGATATCATTCATAATAATCACAGAAAAAGGTTAAAATTAACCTTGTCTATAACATAGTTAACATTACCCTTCTTGTATCCTGTGACCGGAAATCATGATGGAATTCCAATGTAAAACAATGTGTTGTTAGCTGAAGTTAAAAGTGTATGAAACAAGGAAACAAATGAGAAGCTTATGTTGGATGAACAAGCCATATTTGACTGAAGGGTCAATGTTTTTGTCAAAAAATGTGATAGCTTTACTTGATGTGACTTAATGTTAAATTTGGACAAGGTTAATGAAAGAGCTGACAATGACAAGAAGATTCGTAAAATCTTGAGGGTTTAGAAAAAAAAAAACATTTTGAATGAAACTAACTAAAGTTACCAATCCTCGTTAACGATTTTGGCGCGTGATTAGATCCTTCTCCTTTCATTTTTCTTCTACTTGGTTGTGTTTGTTTAAAGAAAGAGATTGATGAGAGCCGTTAATGTGATCAGGGAGGAAAGGGGAGAGACGTAGTTTTACTGTTTGGTAGCTTCTTAATGGTTAGAGATGTAGTTTGACTGTTTGGTAGTCTCTTAATGGTTAACAGGTAACCATTAAGCGTATGAGGTAACTATTTAATGACCATTAAGAGGCTACCAAACAGTCCCTAAGGGTTGTGGATTGACCGATAACCAATTTGGTGTTTAAGGGATTTGGGCTATATATTTATTTATATCGTTTTAAAATTAATGTAATATCGTAACATTTATCTAAATAAAGAAATTAAAAGGTTAAGTAGGGTTGTTTAACGAGCGAGCTTAAGCTTGACTCAAAACTTTTTATCGAGCTAAAATCTTAGTTCAAACTCGGTTTAGATAAAACTCAAACTATCTTATTGCATTGCCCGTTTATAAAAAGTAACCAATAAACAGTCATTATCATCAACACCACAATTCATGATCATCGTTTCAACCAAATCCCACTACTATCACCCACCCCCATTTGATTTATGGGATGGTTATTGTAAAACGTTAAGCAACCGCATGTGGTGGGTGATGTTGGCTTCGAGGAGGTTAGTTCCGGAGCAGTTGGTAGGAGAGACGTTCATGCATGGAGCAGCGGTTGAAGCCTTTGCCTCTGACAATTACCAGTGGTTAATAAACTTGAAAGAACGGTGAAGAAGATTACGAGAAACCGCATTTTGTCACTAAAGTGCTTCTAGCTTAGTGACATCATCATATGTACACAACGATTTTCCTTTCAAAAAGGTTAAGAGTTCTAGTCTCATAACACACATATTATTTAAACCTGAACCAGAGCAAAATTATTATTAGTAAGTTAGATATTTGGATGTTAATATATTGACCTCTTAAATAACTAAAATTCAACTAAAAAAGGTGGTGGTAATGGTACACCCCCAAAATTGGTTGCACACCCCTCTATACGCAACGTATAACTCTATACGCCGCGTATAGTAGTATAGAGGGTTGCTCAATACCGCATCTATACGTGACGTATAGACGGGCTACAATATTCTCATTGTTAGATACTTAGATCCCCATACATTGCATATGACCTTATATGCCGCGTATGAAGGGTCATGTAGTGAGCTCATCTTGAATAATGGATGCATAATTGATAAATGATAAAATAATAATCCAACCACCTAAACCTAACCCAAAAAACTCCAATCGGATATTCCAAGGCGCCAAGCCACCAACCGTTAACATAATCGCCACATAAAAACCTTTGCCTTTTCAATCCTCACCAAAAACCACCCAAATTCTCCGATCACCTAATCCAACAATGTCAACAACATTTCAAACCCTAGTCCCTCCTCATTCCCTTACTCACATCCCTTCCAAATCATCCCTCACTAATATCACCAATCCTCATTACAAAACCCTAACCACTCGTATCCTAATCCCCCTCAAATTACACAAATACCCCCCACACCGTCTCTCTTCTATCCAATCCCTCCATTCAGATACATTACTTGACAAACAATACATTGTTTCCGATCATAACAACTTTAATAACTTAGATGACTTCCTTTCTGTAGCTGAGTTCTGTTGTCTCGCTTCTTCCGCCGCTCTTTCGATCGCCTTACTTATTAATTCAACGGTTTCCACGTCTCAGAAGCCTGTTCTAGAGTGGTTGGGGAACAGGGTTACGGTGTGGCAGCCGGTGTTATTGGTGGTGGGGATTGTGATTGGCGTTGTTATTAGAAGGAGACAGTGGAGGAGAGTTTGTTTCGGGTTTCGGAAACCGGGTTCGTCTGGGGAGGTTAATTTGGTTGACAGGATTGAGAAAGTGGAGGAGGATGTGAGGAATTCGGCTACGGTTATTAGGGTTTTGTCGAGGCAGCTTGAGAAGCTTGGGATTCGGTTTAGGGTTACTCGGAAGTCGATTAAGGAGCCCATTGCTCAGGTATGTGGATGCTAATGCTGTACTGTCTTTTCAATATCAGAACTTTACAACTTTGCTTTGTTATGAGTTAGAATACTATAGTTCTTTATTAATAAACAAAACATATAGAGAAATGAGCTTATCGAATTAAGAATTTGAAATGAAGACATGATATGTAATATGTATGCAGTTAGTTAGTTGGGCATAGATAATGTCGATAATTCAAGAGGTCAAGAGCTAAATACACATTAGTGAGAATATATTTGCGGGTGGGTAACTCCATGTAGTATTTAAACAGGGTGATCTTTACTTAATTACATGAGGAGTTGACGACGACAAAGCTATGTCCAAATTTCAGTGTGTTAAGTAATTTATTAACTCAAGATGTTGAAAAAAGGTAAATATTGCTTTGTGCTAAAAATGTAAAAATTTCGCATTGTAACACCTGAAAAGATATGCTTTGTGCATATCAGTTTGTGCATCCTTCTAACACCTGAAAAGATATGCTTACTCATTATAAAATGTGAGTTTTATTTAGTTGTGTCATATTAGAATAAAAAGGGTTAGAATCCTCAAAGTGGAAAAGATAAGAGATGGATTTGAAATGAAACAAAAAAGGAAGATTTGAACTGGAGGAGAATGTGTGGGACTTGGAATAAGCCGAACTGATCAAAATTATCCCCACAGTTTCGGACTTTCGGTAACTAACTTCTGTATAAAGAGTACCCTCCCCTTGTTTGTTGTGTTCATTAGAAAGAGAGAGTTTCCTAAATAGAATAGAGGAGCGAGTAAGAATGCAACAACATACGAGAGGAACTAAAGGAGTTCATTCTAATTTGTTTGCAATATTTGGTCCTCGAAATTTTGTATGTTTTGTTGTCGGGATGCAGTTACAAGTTTTAGCTCGTTCAGAGGTACACCTTGTTAATAGTTTTGAATCAAATACTTTGTAAAATCTTATGCTAGGTAGGTATCAATTAGTTGAAGTTTCGACTTTCGAGTGTGCTAAGATGTTTCTGATTAGCTGTTTAGTTTGTCAAGTTTGGGACTTGGGTCAAGCTAATTTATGAGTTTTGTATGTGATGAGGATATGCAAGTAGTCGTGTCAGAAGTTGATTTATAAATAAATCATGAGTTTAGTTTTACTTGGAACAAATAGTCAAGTTAATAAGGTGAGGCAAAATCATGCTTTTTAAATAATTGAAACTTGAAAGTCTTAAGTTATTAAGTTGATTAATTTATGACGACTAGAGTAATAAATTAATTGTAGGATTAAAAGAATATGAGTGGCTTGATTATGTTTGTTGGGTGACCTGAGAGGAAGAAAAAAAAGCTGATGCCCTAAGTATTGGCCATTTAACAGTTTTATATATATCTTGTTTAACTTACATGATTTTAATTGATAGCGTTTGATAGTTGGGAAATAATATTATTGTTTCTGCATGATCAGTCTTTATACTTTGGATCATAAACTGAGTTGGTCAGCAAACTGACAGAGTGGCCTACAAGCCGATAAAAGCCAGTAGATGTGAGTATGTGGCAAGCAAGTCAGTAATTAAGACTCGCAAGTCTTGACCATGTTGAATTTTGGTTATGCTACTGATGCGGACAAAGATTATGCTAGTTGATTATGTGTTGAAGTTATATATAAAGTTGCATTATTGATTGAGTTATTTTTCAATATGCGCTCGCGTAGATATATTTTGTATATTAGAAAGGGCAAGATTTTTAACTTATGGGGTGTTTTGGTAGAGAAAACCCTGAACTCACCAGTATTAGCTGACCTAGTGGGATGAGAATTGAGTTCTCCCTTTATTTAAGTATTTACAGCAGTAACAAGCCCTAAATTTTGCGGTGGTACGATCTTTATAGTCAATAATTAATAGGCAAACTGGCCTTTGTAGAACAATAATTTTATTTGAAGATACTTAAACGTAAGCTTGTCCCTGCAGTTGCTTGAGTTATATTATTTAGATAGACACTAGAATTTCATTTACTGTCACTGTCACCGTCAGGCTCATAAGACCTGCCAATAACTGTAGTTTTACAAGTGATGTGACTGAGAGCGTCTTTTCTTTATTTATGTTGATTAAATGAGAGCATCTTTTTAGTGAAACTTCTACTGGCATTAGAGCGGGGAATGTGTGTAGCTGGATAATTCCGTGTTTCCGGCCCCTGTTACAGATTAGTGACAGGTAATGCCTAAGATCCTTAAGTTGCTCACTTGCTCTACCGATTTACCTATATACATGCTGATTCTTAATTTGAATGGGTCAAGTGAGTAAAATAATAAAATAGCTAAGTTGGGTATGGATCAAATGAGTCTAAACTATGGAGTGTATGTTTACTGTATAAACCTCTTAAGTCATTTTATTCAAATTTGAAACACTGGTGATTCATATAAAATTTAAGATTATGGACAAAAAGTGTCTGTTCAACCAATCAGATATGACCGTGACCAATAATAATTTTGTCCCAAACCTGTTTTCGCCTGTAACACAATCTGCCTGACCTGTGATTGTCAAAAATCAACATTTTCAGAATTACTAGGCTGCTAGCAAAGTCGGTTGTCATGTACTCATGTGTGCTGGTAGAATGTATTACACCAATCAATCATCAATGTTACCAGGCCTCTATTTGGAACTCATAGCAATATTGAGCCTTTCTTGCAACAATAACAAATTTGAAGCCCTTTTTTGTGCTTGTAGACTGCAGAACTGGCGAAGAAAAATTCAGAGGCTACTCGGGCACTGGCAATGCAAGAAGACAATCTGGAGAAAGAACTTGGTGAAATTCAGAAGGTTCTTTTGGCTATGCAGGTCAGTATTTGCTGATTGCTTGAAGTTTCAACAGTTTTGTTAATCATCTGAATGACATTCAAAATATGCTTGTCAGAAATCTCACAAATAATAGATTCATTTTTGTTTCAAGTTATCAAAAAGTAATGCTTTTAAGGGTTTTGGCTATAGAATAACAACTTATATTTTTAAAGTACCAGAATAACTACCTAGTTTTTTATTGTCAACATGACCGTTACACTTTTTGAATATGTTCCAAATTTCCAATATGCACTGTTGTTGAACCGCTGACCGGTCCACTTACCAAAATAAAGAACCCATAACCTCAAACGATAACGGATAACCAAAATCTTCAAAAGTATTTATGTAAAATCAATCCCTGGAACAAACATCTTAAGATCTTGGGGTTGTTTTGTGCTTGAACTGTTGACCACTCAACAACCATGCATATTGGAACAATATTCAAAAGTGTAATGGTCATATTGATGATAAAAAAGGTCAGTCAGACTCATCAGTTTCAGTCATTCCTAAATAGTACTTTAATAGTGGCTTGTGTTTCTCATCTTGTCATAAATGGTTTAACCATAAACAATGGAGTTCTTCTCTTTGCACACTCCATCTGCCCCAAAATACATAAAGAATTGATGTGTCACCATTACTAAAAAAGGTTAAAGTACTGATTTCACAGATTTTTCATTTGCATTTATCATAGGGCGGTGGTATCTTTTATTAGTATATGATTTGCTAGATACGGCAAAATGGGCCAGGTCAGGTAGCTTCAGTAATGGGTCAGAATGGGTTGTGTTTGAATGGATGAGAATATTAGTACACATTAAAACGCTGGCCAGTGGCCAACCCGTAAAAATTTGTCTGTCTTGTTTATTGTTTTTCTCTAAATAATTATTTTATTAATTAATGTGTTAACCATCATTACAAAGTTGTATTATTACATTGATCATTTGATTTATTTAATTAAATGATTTATTAGGTTTTATACATTTTGGGTGACTTTTGGCTAGTTCAACCAATTTTCCTGTTTAGCCAAGTTTCCGAGTTTACTTATTTGACCTGTTAAGGTACAACAACATAACCTGACCACCTCTATATTTCTTTCAAGATAGCTGTGTGTCAGGCTTCTTGTAAATTATAACCACGCATCTTTTCAAGAAAAAAACTTTGATTCATCTCACTTGTAATCATTAGACTTGTAGAAAAGGGTTTACACCAAAATGCAACTTAATTGAAGTAGGTTGTATACAATGGAATAAAAAGGTTTTTTTTGCTACATACAAATGACAAAAGTGAAATTAGTTTTGGCGTAATTAACCTTGTAGAAAATATTTTTTACTGTAATTTTTGAGATGTTCACAACTTCGCATGCAGGATCAACAACAAAAGCAACTTGAGCTCATCCTTGCCATAGCCAAAAGTGGGAAACTACTGGACAACAATCCGGTACCCAGTCAAAATCAGACAAAAAGTCAGAATAGTAACTTAGCTGCAGGAGTAAGTCATTCAGATGGAACCCGATGAAACTCAAATTTTGCCTTGCAAATTGAAGCCTTGTATCCTGGATAATTACACTTTTGTTGCTTAAAGATCAAGTGGAAGTGGGCATGCTTGATTTGTATATTCTGAACGATTTTGGAGTTTATCATGGACCGTGCCTTAAGTTTAAGGGTACTACCAAAACCTGGAGAAAGTAAGTGAAATATATGACTTTTTTACCCTTTCCCTTTTGTTAAGGAGGTACATTTTTTCAAACACATCTACTTTTGTCATGGATATTTAAGCACAAGAACTATCTAAGATGCATCTCATTGAGTTGTTAGTTGTAGCACTTCTTGTTGGGTTATGACCCATTTGAATGCTTAGAATTGCTTGAATGACCCTGACATCATATTCGTCCTAAATACTTTCAATTCATTGAGCACATAATACTAGAAGCCGGCTACCTTAAAACTTCAAATATGTACCAGCCAAATGTCCAATACGAACACTTAGCTCAAGTCTATGGAAACCAGGCTCGACGTGTTTACAGTCTCTAGACTAGAGGGTTTGTTTTTAACACTAAAGCATGCAGCTGTACGTATGTTGTTATGGGTTGATGGACCCGATGATGCAATGGGGGATTCAACAACGTTGTTGCCATAAGAATATTTCGAAGAAATTAAGAATCATGATGTGCTGAAGATCAGGTGTTAGCACGCCCGTTTCTCTGGCCTTTTTTTAGATCGCATGTTTGCACTGAAAGCCTACATGTTACAGCAAGTTGGATAAGTTTGATCCTTAATATTGTGCTGGACCTAGGAAGATAACTAGGTAAGCAAGAGGGCATAATGTAGGAAGTAGCATCATTATTATGATTCAATATGCATGTTTTAGTTTTATCGAAGATTCTGCTTGGTAGTTGGTATTTACACTTGTATTATTACTAAATGGATTAAAAGATTTATATGGATGGTATATCAGTATATGATAAAGATGGCCCTGTTTGGTTAACCTCTGAATGATTCAATTCAGAGGTAACCTTTAATTCGGTCAGAGGTTATGGTGTTTGGTTGCCAAAACGCAACCTCTGAACTGCACCGTTCAGAGCTGAACGATTCAGCAATGAAATGATGCTGAATGGAAAACAAGACACATATACCCTTTACTGCTTGTTTGAACTCTGATGAAGCCAACAACCCTTGACCCGTCGTTTGATTCGGGCTCCGCATCACCCCTCACCGGCCCAATACCGTCGCCGTCGTACGACCTTGACCCGAGCTCCGCCGTGGCTCCTCCCGGTCAGGCGGTCGTCACCGTCCCTTCCCTCCACACTCTCTCTCGATCGATCGATCGATGGTTCTGATTTGAGGTATTAAAAAAATGGAGATGAGAAAGGAATGTAGTGATGAAGAAAAAGAAATGAGATGTGTGTTTGTCTGCATAACGAAGAAGAATGAATGAATGGGGTAGGTGGGTTGGTTTTGATTTTTATAT
Source organism: Ambrosia x helenae (assembly GCA_030844895.1). Lineage (NCBI taxonomy): Eukaryota > Viridiplantae > Streptophyta > Magnoliopsida > Asterales > Asteraceae > Ambrosia > Ambrosia x helenae. The sequence continues at coordinate 107,975,520 of CM061233.1, read as the reverse complement.
TGGTTTTGATAATAATAATAATAATAATAATAATAATAATAATAATAATAATAATAATAATAATAATAATAATAATAATAATAATAATAATAATAATAATAATAATAATAGCTCAAAAAAATAATAATAGAATTTATGTATAGGATTTTTATTTATTAAAGTGGGGTTTTCAAGTTATCGAGGTGTTATTGTTATAGGGATAAAATAGTCATTTTGCACACTCATTCAGAGATACAACCAAACAACCATTACTGGTTCAGCACTTACTAGTTCAAAGCCTTTTACCCATTAAGACCTCTTATTGATTCAGCACTTACTGGTTCAGCACTTGCCAAACAGCCCCGTAGAAATACATAGCCAATATTTTACAGACAAAGTATATTATTAGAACAAGTTTCTTAATAAAAGTTTTCAAAGGTATTTGAGATGTTCACAGTATGGTTTGGATGGTTTTAAGTGAAGTTTTGATGATTACAATTTTAGTTCAAGTTATCCTACACAGTGTAATATGTAACACAATGAGTCACAAAATATAACACAATACCAATAGATATAACACAATACCGGAAAAGAAAAGACACGGTGAATCATAGAATTGACACAATGACGAAAATAAAGAAAAGACATAATGCAACATAAAAGACACAATGATATAACACAAATTCTAAAAACTACAAGCTAAGTTGGAAATCCAGAAAATCAAAACCTAAAAACTAGGATCGTAGAGTTTGATGAGATGCTTCCAATGTCGCTTTAATGAGTTCAACCCGACTCCGTTTGATACCCTTCATAAGACTTCCTATTTTTTGTTCACTGTGTATTTGATCATAACCCTACAATTTTATACGACTAAATCGGTAAGAACAACCAAATCACCTTAAAATAGGATTGGCCGTCCTTAGTTTAATGGTTTAACCATTTTTAAACAAATAATAATGTTTAGGTTTTTAGGTTATACTACACATATGCAGTAGCGTTTTTTAGGTTTTTTTTTAAAAAAAAAATTTCTGAACGGAGATGACGTGAAAAAAAGAAGTTCCGAAATAATTTTCTAGTTTTTTACTTAAATTTCGAGTTATAATTTTTTTATTATTTTTGTTTGCATTTAATTAGGAGTTTTCTATTTCTTTTAATAAAATTAGTTTTCTATTGATATATGTCATGAGAATCAATTAATCAAATAAATATTAAAAAATGCATGCCTACGATGAATGTAGACATATATGTACACAGCATAAATGATTTAACAACAAAAAAAAAAAATTGTAACTGCCTAGACATACATAATTACATATTCGTACACAGCATAAATGATTTAACAACAAAAAAAAAAAATTGTAACTGCCTAGACATACATAATTACATATTCATGAATACACTACAAAGTCTTGCATCTTTGTATTAAGGCCATCTAGTCGTACATATCCATGTTCATGTTAGTTACACAAGTAAAATATTACAATAAGCCTCTAGGATGAATACAAGACGTACCGTGTTTCTTATTTAAAAGTTATGATTCTGCGTGTTAATTTACACGCCCTAACTCAAGATAGTGGATATTTTTTTACTGATTACATGGTAGTCTAGTGGTTTCAAATCTTTACAAATGAAAGATTAGATATGATTTAGATTTAAAAAATGTTATTAAAAATTATTTTAATGGATTTCATATTTGAATCATCACACTCACTAAATATTCCCCTATACGGTCCTCTTTGTAGAGAAAATTCATGATAAAGTGATGACAAGATGATTTGCGAGTTTAAGTATTTCACGGTTGTATATAAATAGATTTGGCAGTTCGAAACGTTGTATTGTGATACCTTTCTACACAAATAAGGAGGGATACATGAATCAAGTTCTTGTATAATTTGGTTTTTTTTTTCACCACAAAGATGTTTGGTGATGATAAGGTTGTGCATTACATGAGTTTAAGTGATTATTATATGGAAGCTATCCGACATCCAAATATACATCATGTACACAACTAGTATTTGAGCCCCGCTTTGCAGCGAGATCATGGGAGGATGCTGGTGATGATGTATTTGTTATATGGTATATCGATAGTTTAATTATTAGGCCATTAAGGTTTAATCTAAATGAGAATAAAAAAAGCAAGCAACAAGGTTAGGTAACCATGTATAGAGTTAAAAGTTAGCTTTAATTATAATAAGTTGAACAATTGAAAGGTTAAAATAGTTCAAGCAAACTTTAATCTAAACGACGTTATACCTTCTTGTATACATATAGACATCTTCAATAAGATGCCCATTTAGGAACGCATTTTTTGATATTCATTCACGTATCTCATAGTCATAATATGCAGCAGTGGCGAGCATGATCATAATCGACTTAAGCATGGCTACATGTTAGAAGGTTTCCTCATTATTGACTCCTTAGGTCAGGGTGAAGCCCTTCGCAACAAGCCTTGCTTTAAAAGTTTGAACATCACATAACCATCCATATGGGTTTTTTCTTATAAACCCATCTGTTTCCTCCCGTCCAACTTTCCGGAGGAAGATAAACCAAGCCTCATACTTGATTGTCATACATAGAACACATAAGGAACTAAAGTTGAAAGTAAAAAAAAAATTAGGTTAAAATTAAACGGTATTTAAAAAAAACACCCTAAACATAATGTACAACGCCAACGCAATCTACAATCATTAGTGACCTTTTACAAATTTGTGACTTTTTACAAATTTGTCAATAGGTGTACCCGAGTAGTCAGACTTTTGTTGGATAATATCGAGGGGTGGGTTATCACCAATTAATTACTCACACAATAACGTGATTTGCCGTCAACCAACCAACCTCCATTATCACAACGATGGCTAAACCAAACCCACAACACAAATAATCGAACCCTCATCTTTCTCTCTCTAAACAAAACCCGGTCAAACCAAATCAAGTTCCGTACGTTAACTCTAACTGTTTCCTGATTCACCCTCTGTTCTTCCAAACACACACATAACACACAACAAAGCAAGATCAATCAATGGGCGTTCCAGCGTTTTACAGGTGGCTAGCTGACCGCTACCCGCGGTCAATATCCGACGTCGTCGAGGAAGAAGGTGTTGAAGGGAATGGGGCTCAGCTGTTGAGACCGAACCCTAATAATATGGAGTTTGATAATTTGTATTTGGATATGAATGGAATTATTCATCCTTGCTTTCATCCTGAAGGAAAGGTATATAATATAATATAATATAATATAATATTATATAATATAGTTTTTTTATTTGTTAAATTGTTTACCAGTGCTGCAATCGGTGTTTAGAGGCATTTATGTTAGGTTAGTAGACTGTGTGGCTTATAGGTTGTTTAGGTTTTCAGTTTTTTTTTAGGGTTTTGGTTATATAATTTAAATTCCAGGTGAATAAATGTGGCATTTATTCGAATCTGTTACGTTAAGGAGAATGGAATATTAATAGGAGAAAGTATGGTACTTTTGGTGTAAGAATATTGATGGAATAGTGATTTTATATCTCTGGTTTAAAAGGACGTTTTGATCCCAAAAGCTGATGCGTGAGGCGTGTACATCTTGGATGTGAGACGTGCGTTACTAAAAAGGTGTTTATGGATAATATTTGAACTTGTTAATTTTTAGACACAAGATTATAAGATATTCTCATTGTTTGAATTGATGATTTGATTTGTTTAGATACTCAAGACCCATAGCTATTGATGGTCTAATTTGTTCATGTATTGGCTAACTGCTAAGGCGCATCATGGATTTGAAACATTGCATTTTCCGCAACGATGGATTTCCATTAGACCATCATCGTGTCATGTGCGCTTGTTGCGTGCGTTTTAAAACCAAGTTTAGATGCTAAGTATTTTGGAACACTGGAGTTATAGTAAAAAATGTGGAACTTTACTAGGGCCGCTTTCTTTTTGAATAATTTCATATATGGTTACTGTTTGTCTTGAGAGTATTACTAAAAAGTTTCAAGTTTTTTGTTGTGGTCTATGTATTTTACCGTGATCTCAAAATCTTTACTCTTTATAATCTTGTTCTAAATTATCAAGATTTATAAAGATTAGATCCATTTTAAATTATGGTGTTTAATCCAACTTAATTTAACTTGGAATCACTGATGGAACTTGCATTTCTGGTAATGCAGCCTGCTCCTGCTACATATGATGAAGTATTTAAGTCAATATTTGATTACATTGACCATCTTTTCTCATTGGTTCGCCCAAGAAAAATTCTTTATATGGCAATAGGTAAAGCCTTCTAGTTGCCTTTTTTTCTTTTCTAATCGTTCTTAAAAGTTGAACTGAACTTATAATCAGCTTTATGCACATCAAATTTTGCAGACGGTGTGGCTCCTAGAGCTAAAATGAATCAACAGCGTTCTCGCCGTTTTAGGGCTGCTAAAGACGCTGCTGAAGCAGTGAGTTTCTTTTTTTATTATTTGTCGTAGTGGTTAAGCTAATAATTAAAAAATCAGTTTAATTTTGCTAATTTTTCTCATTTAGGAATCTGAAGAAGAGAGATTGAGAATTGAATTTGAAGCTCAAGGAGCTGCGCTTGCTCCTAAGGAGAAACTTGAAACATGTGATTCAAATGTCATCACACCTGGCACTCAGTTTATGTCTGTGTTATCTGTAGCCCTTCAATATTATATACAATGTAGATTGAATCACAATCCTGGTTGGCAGTTTACCAAGGTTTATTGAGAATCCTCAATCTTAAAGTTCTTGAACTTATAATATTACTTTTGCTAGCTTGTTTTTTTAATATACTATTTTGTTATGGTTAGTTTTGTTCTTCCTTAATTTTTATTTCAATTTGAAGGTGATTCTTTCTGACTCGAATGTTCCTGGTGAGGGAGAGCACAAGGTAATGTCGTTCATTCGGTTACAACGTAACCTTCCTGGTTTCAATCCAAACACTCGGCATTGCCTCTACGGATTGGTGAGTGTTAAGGCTATATTGAATTTCCTAATATAAGAATCGTGTTATGATATTGTCTAATATTTGGTTCCTTGGTCATTATTACCATAGCTAGATCGATTTAGTTTCCTAATCTAAGTTTCTTTCTAGCTTACAAAAATAAACGCACTGTAACCCTATTTCATACATGATACAACAATATTATACAAAGAGTTCTGTGGTTCCTTAATGAGTTGGAAGAATTGGTTTTACTATCCTGTCCTCCTTCCTTTATGCCTGGATTTCTCCAGTTTTTCTATTGTATGAGGTGACAAATTGGAGGATCGGGCGGGTGAGGTAACATGTGAAATTGGGTTCAGATCAAAACAAAATCTTATAGTACAGGTCAAAACCATCCCGCAAACACTTTCTTATCCAGTTTTTTTGCTTTTATATCTCAACTGATGTGTAAATATAATTGCACAAACTGTATATTACGTTGATAATCTAGGTTTATCAAATAAAGCGACATAGGAGGTTGTATGCATCTTTACACTTCAAATGGGTTTTGACCTGTTTGGCCGATTAAATTCATTTTTTTGTTTGTTAAATGTTTTAGCAATTTAGCTTATCCCGTTTGACACACTTGACGCAAAAGTATAACCCGAATCTACCCAGCTGTAGGTAAATGGGTTGTGGGTCAAAAATCAAAGGGAACCTTTTATTGACTACATGCAGTGTTGTACATCTGCCAGCTCATCACTTATATGGCTTATTTTGATAGGATGCAGATCTTATTATGTTGGCTCTAGCAACTCATGAAGTTCACTTCTCAATATTGAGGGAGGTTAGTAAACAATATATTGTGTGTGCTGGTAATTGTTTTTGGGCCATAGGAAGTGATTTAACCTTTCTTGTTTCACAGGTGATCACAATGCCAGGTCAGCAGGAGAAATGTTTCCAATGTGGTCAAGTAGGTCATCTGGCTGCCGAGTGTCGTGGTCTTGTGAATGGAAAGGCTGTAAACGATATACCAATTCACAAAAAGAAATATCAGGTTAAAGTTCAAAGTTTTGTGTCATTCTGACACCTTAATTGAATCTGTCTTGCAATTATTGAATCATTATTTATTTCAATTTTTGTGGGCAGTTCCTTAACATCTGGGTTTTGCGAGAATATCTGCAATATGATTTAGAAATTCCAAATCCTCCTTTTGAGGTCAACCTGGAAAGACTGGTGGATGATTTCGTATTTCTTTGCTTTTTTGTGGGCAATGATTTTCTTCCTCACATGCCAACATTAGAGATTCGAGAGGTATGGACAGCTGGCTGAAAAGGGATATCCGATGATATCAGATCATATCCTATGATTTTCTTTCTATTAATTGACAAAGAAGTTACAGCTTTTGTTTTATACACTTACCGTTCCTATATGCAATATATAGTAACTATACTCATACATCCTTGATCCTATGCAATTACGTTAACTGATAAATTTTTTTTTCCCGCAGGGTGCTATAAATTTGCTGGTGCAAGTCTATAGAAGAGAGTTTGCTGCAATGGGTGGTTATCTTACTGACTCAGGGGAGGTAATTATGCCTTGTTTTGGTTGTTGAATTTATGTTAGTTCGAGTCTTTATTGTTTATATTATTATATATTTACTTTGTGGAGTTTTCATCTGTATGCTGTTTATGATTGTGTACCCTTTGTTTTTGTTTTCTTTTGTTTCTTGATGTAAACAGAGATAGTTGTTGTTTAGATTGTGATATTAAACCCTCTTACTTTGTACATACATACCACGGCTGAATTTCAGGTCTTGCTAGACAGAGTTGAGAAATTTATTCAAGCAGTTGCAATTCATGAAGACCAAATATTTCAAAAGCGTGCCCGCATACAAAAGGTGATTTTGAAATCTTACCCAACGCACATGCATTCTTTCATTAAAAGCAAATTTTTTTGGTTTATTACATTATCAATGACACATTTTCTTGGCGAAGGATGGCGTTTTTTCTGTTTTTATTTTACTTGTGTTATGTTCTTTCTATGGTCTTCAATGGCTTGGTACTCCAAATGCATATATTATATTTAAGTCACATATGACACCAGTGTTGTAGAAATCGCTCTAGGCGGCCGCCTAGGCGCTAGTCGGACCTCCATATCGGAATAAGGACCTAGTCGGAATCCTAGGCGTTTTGGGCATTAGGCGGTCCTAGGTGGTGGTTTTTTTATTTTTTATTTTTAAATTCCACAAATTTCTAAGTATTCTTAGTATTATGTGTATATATCTAAGTATTTTTAAGTATTATGTGTATATATCTCAACATATTTTCAAAAAACACCTAAATTTGTGTATATATATAAAATACATATAAAAATACCAAAACGCCTACTTCCGCCTACTTCCGACTAGTCCCTAGGCTAGACCTCACCGCCTGCCTAGCGCCTTCTATAACCTTGTATAGTTGTATGACACTAAAAAGTATTTTTCATCCCAGTATGGCAGTATATAAGTTTTGTTGATTTTTTTTTGCTGACTATAACTGATGGTTGGATATCATGCTGTTATGTAATTCAGGCATATGAGAACAATGAAGAAATGAGACGTAAAACAAGACAAGAGGATGATGAGGCGCCCGTGGCTCTAGTAGTGGACAAGGTACAATAATTCTCTGCAATTTATAATGCTTGAATGGTTGCTTAATGGTGTATTATTTTTTTAGATGGGATTCTAAAATATAACCCTCTTAAACTTGGAATGTCATACGCACCCCTCTCAAAGCATGTTTTACGGTATTTTTTAGTTTAAGAGGGGTACATATGAAATTGACCCGTATTATAACCTTTTACAAAGTTTGCTCTAATTGGGGACTGGAAGATGTAGACAAAGGTCTTTGCTTTGCAAAGTGTGCTCTAATTGCTACACTAATTTTTTGGTTTATTGGTGCTTATCACTCTAAGTTGAATCTCTTTTTTCACTGATACTATATTCTTAATTTTTATAAAATATTCCAGGTCAAACTGGGAGAACCTGGGTACAAAGAAAGGTATTATAATGAGAAGTTAAATTTGTCAGATCCAAAGGAGGTTGAAGAGGTTAAAAGGCAAATGGTGAGTTCCACTTTTTCTGATATATTACTAACTGTATTGTATCTTGTTACTTTTTTAATCATGATTTAGTTTAATGGCGTACGCACTGTTGTCCTGCATTTATATCATAAGTTACCTATGCAGGTGTTGAATTATGTGGAAGGGTTATGTTGGGTCTGCCGGTATTACTATCAGGGCGTTTGTTCTTGGCAATGGTACATAACACTTTCTAACAAGTCACAAGAGAATTTTGTTTCGTTTTTTTTTTTCAATGGTATCTGCTATTTTTACAATTGATGACGTTGACAAATCTGTATGCTTCCAGTTAATAATTGTGGTGAAAAACATTATTATATGTTATGGTTCATAGTTCAGACAAGGGAATGATACAAATGGTGAACTATACATCTGAGGGAAAATTAACGAAATAAGTTAAGTTAATATGGGAAACTAAAGAACCAACCAAATAAAATATATATGGTTACTATTAGATGTATGGGATTATGGGGTGTTATTACCAGTCCTTTAGTGTAGGATACACTCACTATGTTCGTACCACCTATTTTGGCTTTATTTTATTTTATTTTCTTTACATTGATAGTGTGGTTTTATGTGTGGCATAGTCAAGTGGTCTACTATGCAATATTAGAAGTTTGAAAATTTACGGCAGTTTTTCTCTAGACATGAATCGTTTAATAGCAATTATTGCTAACTTTTGTTTTTGTTGGAGTCATCTTATCTAAGTATTTATTTTAGGTCATGTTAATATATATATATATATATATATATTAATTCTGAACAGTGCATCTATCATGCAATTATCATGGTGGATACGATACTTTAAGAGAAATGTTACTATTGCTTCTATATACAAAACACCACACATACCCAGAAGAGAAATATTACAAACATTACTGCTGCCAGATAGAAAGGTTTGCATACAATATTCAAGCATAACCATCTAATGAACAATATACAACAATAATTTTTAGTCCACACTCCACAACATCCAACAATAATTTTCATTGAAGGTCGGCCTCAATAAAACTTGTTAAAGAAATACCTATATTCTACTTCTAGTGTTAGGTGTTGATTTAAGTGGTGTTGGGTTTATCGATATGTGTTAGATAACTGTAAGACGTGTTTCAAATAATTAAGCAAAGAAAAATAAAGGCACTAATCAACATCATCCATATCAATATATTTAATCTTCTGACCTTGTTCCAGGTATTATCCGTATCATTATGCCCCGTTTGCCTCTGATCTTAAAGATTTGGCTGATTTGGAAATAACATTTTTCTTGGGAGAGCCATTTAAACCCTTTGATCAGCTTATGGGGACCCTGCCTGCTGCAAGGTAGTTTACATTTGTCAATATGAAATCCACATCCCTTTTCTAATTAGTTTTTGTTATTAATCGTTTTATCTTATATGTTATTTGGTGCTACAGTGCAAATGCCCTGCCCGAAAATTACAGAAAATTGATGACTGATCCATCATCACCTATAATTGACTTCTACCCATTTGGTAACTCCATTCAGTCTTTAATTTTTAGTCAAAGACTCAATGTAATATGATACAAGAAAGTTATAAAATAACTAAAGTTGGCCTTTATATGCACTTGTAGATTTTGCTATTGACATGAATGGAAAGCGTTTTTCATGGCAGGTAATATCGTGTTTGTCTAACAATGTTTGTTCAATTAATTTCACTGCTTTGCCCCTCACTGTGATATCTGTATTTTTTAAATTATTCTAATGCAAGCAGGGTGTCGCCAAATTGCCGTTTATTGATGAAAAGAAGTTACTCGCTGAAACAAGAAAGCTTGAAGACACCTTAACAGTTCAGTATTCTGCTACATTTCAACCTTTAAATTTATTAGATCTTCTGCTTTTCAAAAAGATAATACTTCTGGAACAGGGGGTTTACTAAGAATCTACATAGAAATAACAAATCGGGTTTGTCCCGATTGTTAAGCATTATGTGCCTTGTGTCCAAGGCTTGATACAAAACCACTATCGAGCCGGGGGTCTCACTGGAAGCAGCCTCTCTATTCTCACGGGGTAGAGGTAAGGCTGTCTACATCTTACCCTCCTCAGACCCTACCTTAGCTTTTGCTGTTGTTGGGATTAACTGAGTATGATGACGATGATAGAAATAACAAATCAAATTTAAGGGCACACCAGGGACTTGGGGAGCCATTTATAGGTGCAGAAATGTAGATATATATAATATATAAGCAGCTCAAATAGATGACGGAACAACACTGAGTTTGTTAAATTTGCATATTAAAATATTCAGTTATTCACCTTTAAATATTTTTTTTTAAATAAGAGGTCCCTTATTAAATATTAATTATTATACACTTCGCTTCCTGTTGTTTTTGCTGAACTTTGAATTTGTATTGTTGGTTAATTTCAAGTGTTGATTTCTTTTTCCAGGCTGAAGAGCAAGCTCGGAATAGTGTTTTTTGTGATTTATTATACGTATCACCACACAATAGCTTGGCCCCACAAATTTATGCATACTATAACTACTACTATCATATGCAAATGCAACTGCATTTGTACCCGAATCAAATCTCTATGTGGCCAATTGACGTAAATGCTAGGTCGGTTATTTCTGTTTATATGCTTTTCGATTCTTTTTCTCAAAAGATAATGTATTTAAGTTCTAATGTTCATGTTGAATGCATTCAGTGGCGGAATGAACGGTTACTTGTGGCTGTGTGAGAGAAATGGTTGTCGATTGGTACTTCTTTCCCCTATTAGTGGTTTGGAGGATATTATGGACAACCGTGTACTGTAAGTTCTTTTTTATTGACTTATGATTGTAAAACTAAATTCTTTTTTAATGTAACTGTTTTTTTTTTTGTTTTGCAGAAACATTACTTATATAAATCCACCTCCCCATAAGCATATTCAAGAACCTCCTAGAGGAGTAAATATGCCAAAGAAGGTCTGGTTATTAAAGATTCAAAAATGTTATTTTTATTTTCCTGCTAATGAGATATAACAGCCACGATTTTAATCTTTTAAGTCATTAAGTGATGGCTTAGTTAATAAACATAATGAAACCATGAAGATGTCCTGGCTTATTTGGATAAAATGTTGTATGTTGACTTTTAAAGGATATGTTTTTATTTTTCCATCATTGCTGTAGATTTTGAAACCCGTTGATATCAAACCTTTGCCTATTTTATGGCATGAAGACAATAGTGGCCGTCGCTCGCCAGGAGGTTATAATAATAGGTACACATGCGTCTCTCTCTCTCTCACTCACACACACACACTGAAATCCTAAATTTACCCATGTGCCAATTGAAGCCATCAGGTCATTCAGTAGAGGTGGCAAATTTGTGCCATGTTGCCATAATGCCATGTACTTGTGAACGTGCTGGTTTGGGCTATGTTTTATCTTACACGGGTCAAGCTACAAAAACATTGCTAAATGTGTTAAAAAATTATAGTACTATTATTGTTGTAAGAATATCATTAACACATCTATACTATCTTATAAAGCATTTCAGAAGGACCTCTTAATTTTTAAGTAATACAATTATAAATGCTTAAAGTACAACACATAATGCATGTAGTAACTACTTTTTAAGGGCATTTATGTCTTTTCAAATATAACTTTCACATATACCCCTTGTTAGTACACGCCCCACTTACGGTGTGCGCATATAATGTATATATATATGTGTGGCCCTTGGGGGGCAAAAGTAAAGTTTGCACTAGTTTTAACGTTATTTTACTAATTTCGTGAAAATAACGTTAAAAACGACGGACGGTTAATCATGCATCATGTGGTGGCGTTGATAGCCAAAAGACAAAGGGGTACGTGCACCGATCGGGTTTATCCCGATTGCTAAGTGTTCTATGCCTTATGTCCAAGGCTTGATACCAAACCACATCGAGCCGGGGGTCTCACTGGAAGCAGCCTCTCTATTCTTTAGGGGTAGAGGTAAGGCTGTCTAATCTTACCCTCCTCAGACCCTACCTTAGCTTTGCTATAGGTGGGATTAACTGAGTATGATGATGATGATGATGATGATATACCCTTGTTAGTTACAGTTTCCCCCCTTATCTATTTATACTATATTATAATTTTATACGATACTTACATATTTACCCCTTCAACTTTATTCAATTTCTGATTATTTAAATAACAATTACACTTTTGCACATTTTTTTAACCAACTACCACCACGATTTTTAGACGTTCATAACTTTTTCAAACGATAATATTTTCTTAATATTATTACACCGTACAAAAGAACATTTTATTCTCTTTAATTTGAGTATAGTATTGCTTTAGTTTTTAATTTTTTAAAAATTATATGATAGGGTTAAGCAATAACCGAAACGAAAACAAAGAAAAAAACGAATGATCTCTTAAAATTCAAGTTTTACAAGTATATTGCTTAGAGCATAGTTGTCAAAGCGCCTAGGCGCACTCAAGGTGCATAGGTCGAGCCCCGAGTCTAGGCGCAAGGCGCATAAAAAACGAGGGCTTTTTATAATTAGGCGCATAGTATAACATACATTTTTTGAGGATTTTAGAGATGTTTTAGGCTTGTTTAGGGCTACATTAGGATGTTTTAGGGTTGTTTAGGATTTCTTTGTAACTCATTTAGTATGTTTTAGAGGTTTAGGCAACTTTTAGCCTAAATTTGGCCGGAAATCAGCCCCGATAGTGCGCCTCAGTGCCTAGGCACGCGCCTCACAAGGCGCAGCGCACTTGGTGCGCCTGGTTGCGCCTTGCGCCTAGGCGCGCTTTTGACAACTATGGCTTAGAGGACAAAACACAATGCATATATTAACTACTTTTTTTAGGCAAACATGTCTTTTAAAAAATACTTACACATGTACCCCTTCATCTTTACTCAACTTTTTTTATTTAAATAGTAATTATACTTTTGCACCCTTAATTTAACCAACCACCCCATGATTTTTGAACGTCCATAACTTTTTCGTGCGCTAATATTTTCTTAATATTATTACACAATATAAACGAGTATTTTATTCTTTTTAATTTGAGTATAGTATTGGTGTAGTTTTTTTATATAAAAAAGTGATATGATAGGTTTAATAACTGGAACGAAAACGAACCGAATTAGATGAAAAATAATAATTACATGTTTTCCCTTGTTTTAAGGAACTAACCTCACGATTTTTAAATGGCCATAATTTTTTCATACGTTAATTTAAAAAAATATATATCATAAAAACGAGAATTTTATTCTCTTTAATTTGAGTATAGTAATGCTATTTTTTTTTTAATTTTAAAAAGTTGAGGTATTATGTGATTTACAAGGGCCGACTTGACCATTTTAGGGGCCTAAAACGAATTTTAAATTTGAGGTTTTTTTAGCATAACAGAGACCATAGTAAAAAAAATCATATCATTGTGTTCCCCGCCGCATCGCGCGGGCACACTACTAGTAAATTAATAATTAGAAACCCTTTACATTGGACCACAAAGTATTTGCACAGATTAAATCAACCTGTACTAAAAAGTTACGAATTTTTTCCCGGCACCCAACCAGCTTGACCCTCTCGTTTTGTCACATCTACCAAGTATCTTTGTTTAAAAAGGCATGCCTGAGGCGCTCAGGAAAAACCATCAGGAGCCAAAAAGCACAGTGCATGTAGTTCGGAGACAAAATTGGTCAAATTTAGGGTATGTAGGAAGGAAGTTTATATGTAAAAAACTAAAAAACCCAAAGAGATCAAAAATCATGAAAGGTTTACTTGATAAGTAGGTTGATATGTAAAACAACTGAGAGAGAGACATCTTTTGGTCGTAAATAAAGCTTATTTGGTTGTACATAGACGTTTTCAAAACCAAGCTTGTAATTCAACTAACTAGACATTAGACAATTATGGTCAGTTGGTTTGTATTTTTTGCATTCCAAACAACACATAAAAACCCATAATTTTTTACTTTTTTTAATACATCATTTTTCTTTCATTCAGGCCACAAGTACCTGGAGCAATACACGGGAACATGTTAGGCGATGCTGCTCACCGTCTTTTAAGAAACTCATTAAATATCAAATCCAGTGGTAATTCTAATTCACCGGGGTTCTATGACCAATCACAGTACCGAAATTTCCCACCCAACAATCTGCAACATAGACCCAGACCAGCTGGACCATCGGGCTACGGAAGGAGTTACAACGATGATCCAAATTATTACAACGGATACCCTAATCCTCGGGGCCCAATGCCTAGGCCCAGATTTGGGCCCACCCCTCCTAATCACTTGCAACCCAATAGACCCAATTTAAGACAGCAAGAAAGTTACACATATCAAGACCAGTACCAAGACTTAAGAAATGGCATGGCTGGTTTAAGCATGGAAAGTGGGCCCAGGAACAGATCAATCCCAGTTAGGATGGCGCAAACGAACCCACGCAACCAGATTGCTGGTAACCTTCCGACCCCACCGCCTACATGGATTAGTAGACCACCCAGGACAGCGGACGGGAGTCAACAAGTGAAACCTGTTTATCAAATCAAGCCTCGTGTTTCACAGAATTCTGATGCATGAATACAAAATTGATGCAGTTTGTGTGTACTTGATGCAGTTGTTTCAAGGAAGTAAGATTGTTGGTGTCGTAATGTTGGGCGGGTATTCATATTTGGAGGTTTGTTTTATTTTGTCCATATGACAGGATTAGTTATATGCTTACAAAAGGATAGAAAAAGTTAGTTACTTGGTTCGGCATACCTCTTCTAATGTTCATGAGGTTGCTGAACAACGTTGTAAGTTAATTTGTTTTATTTATTTCTTGAAAGATTCTTCGTTCATTTCACTATAATATGTTAATCTGGTACTGTTTGTTTAACTAGTTTACATACGTTGTTGATCCGAATTACCCTGCTTGACAAACTCTAGGTTTCTGGTAAACGGGCACCCTGAAAGGTTGAAGATAACACAAGTGACTTTTAACAAAGCGACATAGTGAAAGGGTTTTGTTTGAGTAAATCACTTATGTGCATTTTATCCGTCAACCCTGTTGATTTTTGGTATAGTGTATGCAAGATTGTTTGAGAGAATTGTTTCGGTTAAGAGAGGAGAGTTTGGAGGGAATAGGAATTGAGAGCAGTGGCGGATACAGAAAAATTTTGTACGGGGGGCACAATCAGAAGCGCAGTTTCATAGGGCGGGAGGGGGCGCCCCTCCCCCCACTGAAATTTTCGCTAAAAAGTTCAGATTATATAATATACGTATACAAACTTTATACACAATTAAAACAAACAAACTTTTCAATGTATTAATCATTGTTATGGTAACTAGTTTTTTTACCCGCCGCGCATTGCGGCGGCGCGCAGTGGAGTCAAAATTAAAGTAACCTGAATTTATACCGTAATCAAAACTACTAAAATATCACCTGAGTCATACATACGAAAGACAAAATAAAGCATGTAAACGAACACGAAATCTACGTCCAATAATTGAATAAATAAACCTAGCGTATTATATCTCAAAATGAACGTTTCAACCCGATTATGCGTATTCATTCTATTCAACATTTCAATTTATGTAATACAAAATTTCATCATCGGCTCACTGGTGTGGACATTTTAGTTTGCTGCTAATTCATTTGCAATTTTAAATCAAAACCTTACTTCTTTTTTTATAATATTATTATAAATAATGACATGGTAAGACTAACACACCAGCTTTTATTTATGCTTTCTTTACCTTTTCTCTTGAGTCACATCCTGACTTTACATCATCACTACCACAATCCCCCCACACACACCCTCTCTCTCTCTCTCTCTTGTTTCATCTTCCTAACCAAGTAAACAAACGCAATTTTAATCCACAAAAAGTGAAGTACAGACCTAGACATCCACGGTGGTTCACTACCAATGCGGGCGACAACGATAAGCCGCCACATCATGTAGACCGTTGATAGCAACGATGTGTCGGTGGGACACGTGGCGATCTACGTTGGCAGCAGTTGCAGGAGGTTCTAACATGGGCACGAACCGACCGTGGGCACTGGGCTTTTCAATCGTGGGCACTGAACTTTCAAATGGGTGGGCACTAGGCTTCTCAAATGGGTGGGCACTGGGTTTTTCAGGTAGAAAACATGAAGGAAGCCGGGATCGTACGGTGGGCACCGGCCCACCGTGGAATGAGGGTGGCTCCGCCACTGATTGAGAGGGAAGTTTAAAAGTTGGTTAAGAAACACAAACTTTCAACAATTGATAATGTGCACATGTACAACCTATTTATTATACTTACGAACCGGTGTGTTATGTATTGACATAACCCTTCGCTAACACCATAACCAACATTAACTAACTTGTATGAATCGGTGTGTAACATGACCGACCATATCTGATATCTAACTTAGGATATCTAGTTATTAACATATGTACACAATAACATTTACATAAGTTTCTAAATCAAGATTATCATTTAACAATTTCCTCCCAAATCTTGATTTAGTAGATCTTCTAGATCTTTATTCTTCATTTGAGGTTGAACGAGGCCTCTTTTTCGTTGGAAGATCTTGATCATTCCACTCGGCTTTCTTCCTCTTCTGATCGGTGCTGCCTTCTTACACTTCAACCACTAACTCTCGGCCTTTGTATTTTAGATGGTTCCATTCAATCATCTCTAGAGTCCTTGCAACATCTTCCTTCTTCACTAAACTTGGCAGCCCTCTTCCGTATCCTATTGACATGGCAACCACTGCCCAATTGTCATCATCCGTCACTTTGTTATAACCACCAAATACTTGCACTGTTGTGTAAAGATCCAATAAACTTATTCGATAACCGGTTTTGTCCCTTGGTGGAATTGGTGCCTTGATTCTTATCTTTAAGAAATCTTTCATAAACCAATCTATGGTCCTTTCGAATACAAGTTCGAATTTTCTTTTGTATCTCTCAACTGCGGTAGTAATATGGATCAAATCCATAAAAATGACACAATCTTGTAACTTGGTGCCTTTGATTGGATACATTATTGGACCTTTCTCCATATATGTCTCGGCTTCATCTTTATTGATCGAGAATTCTTCAAAGTGCTTGAATACGGATGCCCGTTCTCTATCTTCCTTGGAAATTCCCTCCACTTGATCGGTTTCGAATCTGACTTGTTTTCCCTTCCCTTCCTGTCCAGCGCCTCTGATGCGCCTTCTGTATCCCTGCACATTTCATTCTTTTTCTCGGGACATTTAAAGGTGAAGTGATCTTCATCATCACACATTCGACATGTTATTATCTTCCTTACTTTCTGAATAACCGGCCTTCATATGTGACACACATCACCATCGAACTCAACTTCTAGGTCCTCTTGTGTAAATTTGTCTACACTCAAGACATTTCGTCTAAGAGTAGGAATATAGAAGACAGATTTGATCTTATGAATCTGTCCACCACTCGTGATAACCACTGATCCTTTGCCACGAAAATACTCCTTCCTGTAACCGCTTAAACATCCTTCTATGCCAAAAGAGTTGCTTAACACGGTGAATTGATCTTTGTTTCCACAGCCATGTTCTTTCCTCGTCAAACTTGCATACCACACGTCGTCCCCTCCTTTCTCGTCGGTTCCTTTAACCATAAACTTCGTCTTGCCAATCTTCTTCGGGCAATTTCTTCTATAATGAAATGGGTATTTGCATTTACTACAACACATTGTTGTCGAATATTCGGGACTTCTTTTTCTGCCTTCACTTGGCGATTAAATTCATTTTGGGCCTTCCTTATTTTGCTTTCTTGAATATCAGATGAAGATCCGACGTTGAACTTTGAAAATTTGATGTTGAGAGGATTATCACAACCCTCATATTCTTTCATTATTGCCTTCTCGGCCTTCCACTTATGATCCTCACGATCAAGCACCACACTAGGGATTAACGGTGCAACACAACCGTCTTCTTTCCCCATACTACTAATATCTTCTGATTTTCTTCCAACATCGAATATTCCACAAGTCTTGGATCTTGGCTCTGATGCCATGTTGATTTTCGGTATAGTGTATGCAAGATTGTTAGAGAGAATTGTTTCGGTTATAAGAGAGAGGAGAGTTTGGAGGGAATATGAATTGAGAGAGAAGTTTAAAAGTTGGTTAAGAAACACAAACTTTTGACAATTGATAACGTGCACATGTACAACCTATTTATACTTATGAACCGGTGTGTTATGTATCGACACAACCGTTCACTAACACCATAACCAACATTAACTAAATTGTATGAATCGGTGTGTAACATAACCGACCATATCTAATATCTAACTTAGGATATCTATTTATTAACATAAGTATACAGTAATATTTACATAAGTTTCTAAATTAAGATTATCATCTAACAAACCCCCTTGTGGTTCTTTTAAATATTTTACATATCACTATATATAAAAGAATTGAACTATGATGACATGGCATTCAATGGGGCAATCCCCCACCTCTTGAATGTGCCATGTGGCATCATGTGCAATTTTTTTAATAAATTAAAAATATTATAGATAAACCCTACTCCTTTATCCTTTTACAAACCCAAACCCTAGCTCTCCCCATCTCTCACATCCTCCACCTCCATCGATTAAACCCTCACAATTTTGAAATACAAATTTTTATTATTCACGTATAATCTGTAATGCATGGACCATGGTCCTATTTGTTACCACGTGTCCTTGATTTAGCAACAATAAAAACACACACTTTCTTCCAAAAACCGATGGTGCGTCGTCGACTTCCTTCCATGATTATTATCTTTTATTTTCAGATTTTTATATTTGGTTTTGAGGATATAGTATAGATTTTTGTGATATATTGGAGTTATTCTTGGGTTTGTTGTTGATTCCGTTTTAAGGTTTTTTTTTTTTTTTTTTTTTTTTTTTTTTTTTTTTTAACAGCTTTATAGTTTTTTTTTTTTTTCATTAAAACAAAATACGAAATTTACATCACAATAGAAGGTAGACGGGCAACAAGCTACGCCGCCACCCCTTTCTGAATTGCGAAACATAGTCTACCAAAGACAAATCCTTGCCTCCTGGAGATGAACTATTGCTGTGGACGACCCGTAGGACCCTGGACAAGAAACGAATAGCTTCTGATGCTAGGGAGCCAAAGGTATCAAAGGCCAAAGGTATCAAAGTTTTGGTTATCTATTATGTTTTAGTTTATTTGTTTATTTATTAAGCAATATTGGTGTTGTTATGGAATGTATTTTTATCGAAACTGCTCATTTGTTGTTAATCAATGTTGGTTATGGATTTTATTGTTGTTAAGATTGATCATATTTATAAGCAAAGCTAAGATTGATAGACATGACTGATGGTTCTGAACATTAAAATAAGGTATGTGTCTATTAGAAATAGCTAAGAGGGTGTTTGGGATTGAGTTTGAAAACAACTTATTGACTTATTGGCTTTTCCAAAAAGCCAATAAGTCAATAAGCTGTTTGTGTAACCCAAAAGCACTTTCTGTTTTGACTTTTGGCTTTTGGCTTTTAAGGGTGGAAAAGTTGTTTTTGAAAAGTTAGAAATCCTGGCTTTTGGCTTTTGGCTTTTGGAAAAAAAAATACAAATTTACCACACATACAACCAATATTCAAAATAAGTTAAGTGAAACCCTTAAAAAATAGACAATCTATTGACTTTTTGACGTTTCTCATCCGAAAAGCTAATCCAAACACTTTTTTTAAAACTCCTTTTCAAAAAGTCATAAGCCAATAAGCACTTTTGACCAAAAGCACTTTTACATTTCCAAACTCAATCCCAAACACCCTCTAAAGCATGCCTTTTTTTTTTTTTTTTTAATGTAGGAACTATACTTGAAATTTATATTATATGTAAGGGTAGATAAAATTAGGTATTTAGGAATCATACATCCCATAATTAGGAATCATACATCGTGGCCCACATCACATACCACTAGGAGACTGTCACATACCTCAGAATATGATGTCACATCCCTAAAATGTGATGTCACGGGATGTATAAAACCCAGAACCCTAAAATTATTAAGTAATCAACTGTTTGTTTGTTGGTAATTACTTTTAGGTTTGCGAGTGAGTTTATTGCATCTGAATTTGAAACATTTTTTGCTCTTTTAGTCTCTTTCTTGCCATATTTGAAGTGGGCTAGGCTAATATGCTATTAGTCGTTTTCAGGTTCTGTCTTCTGTGTCGTATATGCAGTTTCCTTACCAGTGGTTGTGAGACTTGGTACATAGATGTAATAAGTTTTTGAATGGTTACAACTTTCAACTTAAGTGAATGTTTAGTTGATTAGGTTAGAAATTATAGGAGTCATTAGAATGTGAGAGATTAGAGAGATGTGATGGGTTTTTGAATAGTTGCAGCTTACTTAAGTGATTGTTTAGCTGATTACTGATTAGGTTTTAGGTTAGGGAATATGAGTTATTACTGATTAGAATACATACTATGGACATGCAGTGATTGAGAGATTCTGTGGTTAGTTAACTTGAGCCATTTGCAATAGGTTTATCACGTCATATTAGATTTTTCAACCCCGGGACACTCCCGGGGTAGTAAGCTAGTTGACATATATGATTACTCTTTCAGGTTGACTTCTTATACAACTTAGTAAACTCATTTTAATAAAAATAAAGATGAAACAACCATCTTTAGTGTAAGAGCAAGAAGGTTTCTAAATATTTTATCATGTCACAACCATTATACTTTGTAGTCTTGCTAAATGTTAATCATTTATATCAAATTTTTAATTGATAGAGCCGTAGCATGAAGCCATGTTGCACTTGAAACTTAGGTGAGACACCTGTTTGTAATTCAACTTATATCCTAACAACTTGAACACATACAAAAGAACACTTTCATGCTATAAAGAACATGGCTTCTTTTCATTACCTTAATGCACAACAACTCCATTTCTTAGAAGCAATTGCTGAGGTCAAGTGTTTTAAGGTTCTGGCCTCTTAAGGCTATAAATAGGTGCTTTAACACGTGCACCTTTGGTTTTGTTGATTTTTGGTATAGGGTATGCAATATTGTTTGAGATTGAATCGGTTTTGGAGGGAAGGGAGTTTTGAAAGGTGGTTATAAAAACACAATTCTTTCATATGTTAAAATGCACAATGTTTGGCCTATTTATACATATGAATCGGTATGTATATAACCGACATGTCCCTTGACTAATACTATAACTAACCATTAACTAACTTATTGAACCGGTGTGAAGCATAACCGTTCAATACTAATCCTAGACTTAGGATATCGAAATATTAACATATGTACAAATAATATTTACATAAGTTTCTAAATCAAGATTAACATCTAACAATTTCCCCCCTAATCTTGATTTAGTCGATTTTCTTCTTGATCTTTATTCTTCACTTGAGGATGAACGGGACCTCTTCTTTGGTGGAAGCTCTTGATCATTCCACTCGGCTTTCTTCCTTTTTTGATCGATGTTGCCTTCTTCTTCTTTCACTTCAACCACTAACTCTCGTCCTTTGTATTTTAGATGATACCATTCCATCATCTCTAGGTATCGAACATAAACTTGCCTTAGAGTCCTTGCAATGTCTTCCTTCTTCGCTAAACTTGGTAGCCCTCTTCCGTATCCTATTGACATAGCAACTACTGCCCAATTATCATCGTCCGTCACTTTGTTATAACCACCAAATACTTACAGTGTTGTGTAAAGATCCAAATAAACTTATTGGATAACCGGTTTCGTCTCTTAGTGGAATTGGTGCCTTGATTCTTATCTTTAAGAACCCTTTCATAAACCAATCTATGGTCCTTTCGAATTCAAGTTTGAGTTTTCTTTTGTATCTCTCAACCATGGTAGTGATATGGATCAAATTCATAAAAACGACATAATCTTGTAACTTGGTGCCTTCGGTTGGATACATTATTGGACCTTTCTCCATATACCCTTCGGCTTCATCTTTATTGATGGAGAATCCTTCAAAGTGCTTGAATACGGATGCCCGTTCTCTATCTTCCTCGGAAATTCCCTCCACTTGATCGGTTTCGAATCTGATTTATTTCCCTTTACTGTTCAGCGCCTCGGATGCGCCTTCTATATCTTTACAGATCTGATTCTTCTTCTCGGGACATTTGAAAGTGAAGTGATCTTCACTATCACAGATTCGGCATGTGATTATCTTCCTTACTTTCTGAATGATCGGCCTTCGTATGTGACACACATCAACATCAAATTCAACCTCTAGGCCGACTTGTGTGAGTTTGTTTATACTCAACACATTTCGTCTGAGAGTGGGAATATAGAAGATAGATTTGATCTTATGAATCTGCCCACCACACGTGATAACCACCGATCCTTTGCCACGAAAGTACTCCTTCCTGTAACCGCTTGGACATCTTTCTATGCCAAATGAATTGCTTAAAACTGTGAATTGATCTCTGTTTCCACAACCATGTTCTTTCCTCGTCAAACTTGCATACCACACGTCGTCCCATCCTTTCTCATCGGTTCCTTTGACCATAAATTCCGCCTTGCCAATCTTCTTCGAGCAATTTCTTCTATAATGAAACGGTTCTTTGCATTTACTACAACACATTGTTGTCGGATATTCGGGGACTTCTTTTCTTGCCTTCACTTGTCGATTTAACTCACTTTGGGCCTTCCTTATCTTGCTTTCTTGAATCTTAGATGAAGATCCGATGTTGAACTTTGAAAATTTGATGTTGAGAGGATTATCACAACCCTCATCTTCTTCGATTATTGCCTTCTCGGCCTTCCGCTTTTGATCCTCACGATCAAACACCACAGTAGGGATTAACGGTGCAACACAATCGTCTTCTTTCCCCATACTACTAACATCTTCTGATTTTCTTCCAACATCGAATATTCCACAGGTCTTGAATCTTGGCTCTGATGCCATGTTGATTTTCGGTATAGGGTATGCAATATTGTTTCAAAGTGAATCGGTTTTGGAGGGATTTTTTAAAGTTGGTTATAAAAACACAATTCTTTCATATGTTAAAATGTACAATGTTTGGCCTATTTATACATATGAATCGGTATGTATATAACCGACATGTCCCATGACTAATACGATAGCTGACCATTAACTAACTTATTGAACCGGTGTGAAGCATAATCGTTCAATACAAATCCTAGACTTAGGATATCGAAATATTAACATATGTAGAAATAATATTTACATAAGTTTCTAAATTAAGATTAACATCTAACAGGTTTATATGCTACCTCTAAATAAGCCTGAAAAACTGGACACGGGGGGCTACACGGCAAAGGTGCTGCAGTTATATTGCAGCGCGGCAACACCGTTGCCACTCCCTCAGCAATGGTAAAAAAAAAGTAGCAGCTCAGAAAGTTGTAACCGAGAAGAAAGCACTAAATGCCATATGCCATTTTGACCGGTGGTAACGGTTACTTTACTAAAATAGGTTATATTTAAAACCTTTATATATTAACCAAATTAATTCGTTTCTCATCCGCTCCAATTTATACTCACAACATCAAAACTCTACTCTTTTCTAACCAACTCACCGTTTTAATTCACTCAAACCTTCACCATACCTGATGGCTTTTATTATTATTTTTTCGAACGACGATCTCATGATATTCTTACCCAGCCGACGAGTCCGATAACGATGTTTTCAAACGATAGTAGCCTAAAAATTTTCAAACATATTATTGAGCAAGCCGAAGCAGAAGACACAACATTGTCCATCATTCCTAAAAAAATCGTCAAACATGATCGCGTAACAGGTAACGGAATTCTTACGAATGATTATTTTGTAACCAAAGTACAATGCTGAAGTTTTCCGTTACCAGTTTTGTACGTCGAAACGGTTGTTCTTAAAAAATGTTGGTGATTTGGAAGCACAATATCCATGGTTTAGATAGGGATATGACAGGAGGTCTAAAAAGAGTTTTACGACGATACAAAAAGTTACATCCTCCGTGAAATAACCCGCGTTCGGTAATACTCCTAACAAGGGTGATGAGTATTTATAAATGTCCAAAAGGACTTCGCGGGAATGCCTACAAATTTTTAGCAATGTCGTGACTCAAATGTAAGGTAATGTGTTTTTGCGTCGACCAATAAGCTACGATGTGGTCGATCCGGTTCACTCAACGAAATCAATGTTCTCCATAAATCTCCAATATTTCTCCCATAATGGAATGGAACCGCACTTAAGTGTCCATTTCAAGTAAACGGACATACATACAAACCTGGATACTATCTAACCGACAAGGCCTACTGTGACACCCGGCATGTTCGGCTTAAACATATTAGTAACATCTAAGTCTACCTTAGCGAGAAACGTTTATAAACAAACTTAACTGGGTAGTTGAGTCGGGTCAAGTTAGGATTGTCCAGGGTACAATGATCTGGAGGATCATTGGGAGTCGTTTTGGTAATACACTAGTACCGGGTTCCGTTGTTGGTGACATTACATGAACTAAGTAAGTATATGTGTAGATTATGGGTCGTGTGGTGGATTATATACATAGATGTGTTTAAATGATGTGTAAATGATTATCTGTGCTTTAATATGTTAAATATAGACTAAGGATGCATGCTTATGTGTTAAGATGTGTTAGAATGCGTTAAACACGACAAACTGGAAAACTAGTTAAAAAGGGGCTCTGGTTCGACCACTTCGAGTGGTCGAAGGAGAGGAAAAATGTCTGGTTCGACCCATGCAAGTGGGCGAACCAGGGAAGTGGAAATTGAGAAATTTCCTTCGACCAAACAGGGCTCATTCGACCCTGTGAAAGGGGCGAAGGAGCCTACATTCGACCAACGTGTTGGTGCGAAGGAAGACTAGTATAAATACCAACCTTTGTCATTTTTCATCATTTCACAAACCCTAACCGTCCCAAAACGCTCTCAAACGATCTTAAACACTAAGGAAGGAGTTTTTGCTCTTCTTTTTCATAATCTAACCCATCTACAACATCTAAACAAGAATCCAAGGTGTGTTCATAATCCTAAATCTTTTAAAAGCATTTTAATTCGTTTTCATCTAACCCAAATTGTCCAGATCTGTTCTAAGGGTGTTTTTATGATTAAAAACCTTTTAAACATCTTTCTAAATCAAAACATGATCATTTAACATAGGTTTTCATAATGAATAACATGTGTTAGTTGTGTGTTATGTGGTGTTATGTGTTGTTCACTGATTTGCTGCTATATCTATGATAGAAACATGATATAGGATTGTTGTTAATGATTGGATTATGGTTGTCTAGGGTTAGGATTGGATATATTGATATTTGGGGGTTTTATTGGATTAACGCTTGATGCATGAATATTTATGATCAATAGAATGAATAAGAAAGATCGGATAATCGACAAACTGAGTATTTTGAGCTAAACATGAATCGATTGCAAAAGTTTCCAAATTGGGTAAATAATCCATGCATGAAAGTGATGTTTCCATAATCTTTACCATTTTGGGAAAGGGCTGAAACGGACGTATTATCGGGGGAAATCGATGGGGTTTTGTAGGGATAAGTTATTCATGCTTGACTGCTGTGTTTGATGATGTTTCGGGTCGTTTTGAATGTGTTTGAAGCGTTTTTAGGAAAAATAATACAACAGGGGCAAACCTGGCCTCCTTCGACCAGTCGATGGTGCGAAGGAGGGATCCAGGGTCGAACCTGGGATTTTACTGGACGAATGTGAATAAACGGGCGAAGGAAGCATCAAACGGTCGAACGTACTATAAATGGTGCGAAGGAGACAAAAAGGTGCGAAGGAGACTCAAAACTGACCGGTTCGACCGTTCTGATGCAGAAATGAGATTTTTGATACAAACTAAGTGTTTTATGCTTGAACCTTGTGTGTAATCTACGTGTACTTGATTAGTTAAGGTAATGGGTCACCAACGGGATGTCGGGTCGGTCTAGTGTGTCGGTTAAACATTTAAACACGCTTTAAAACATACTTGGTTACGATCTGGACAATCGGGGACTAGATAACCTTATGGTTATTAGTCGGAACACTTATGTGAACATTTTGATAGATCTCCGGTAGAGGGATTATCAAGGGCTAAACATCTTTACTTATATTTGAAGAACGCTATCTAAGGTGAGTTCACGGCCCCACTTTTACTGCTTTAACTTTTGGGGGAGAAAACATGCACTAAACGGTTTTGGTAACTTATGTCATACTATGGTTTTAACTTTATATTGCTATACGATCTTTTGGAAAGTCCCGGGGGAAACCATGAATGTGCGGGTTTGCACAACGGGGGAAATGTGGATAGATCTATTGGGCGTGACCTGCCCCACTCGTCGGCTTGGAGGGCCGGGCGGGTGCATATTGTCTCGAACAGGTACATTGGTATCATGCTGAACATACGGGCTGCTTAAACATGCTGAACATTGCTAAACGTGTCTAGTAATGGTTTCCAATCGTAGTAGTAATAAAACTTACGCCTAGCTAGCGTACTTGGTAACATTGATATAGTATGGACATGGTAACGTTATAGTAACATTTTGAACAAACCTGTGAACTCACCAGCATTATATGTTGACATCTTTTTGGCATGTTTTTCTCAGGTCGCTAAGGTAGCAATGAACGGAACTAGGCGCACGGGTCTGCATTGGCGTCTAGATATTAGTGCACGTTTTGTAATAAGTGTCTTGGATACTTGGGAACACTGTTTTGTAGAGATTAAATTCTTTAAATGCTTCCGCTTATGAAATTTATGTTTTTGGGTTACGTACTTCATATAGTGTCGTTTATTGTGATCGTTGACTTGGATCCTGGTTTGTCATGCGCCTCGCGGTAAAACCCCGCAAGTGGTAATTTGAGGGTGTGACAGATTGGTATCAGAGCCAATGGTTATAGTGAACTAGGACTGCATGTAGAGTCTGGTCTATAGCTGAGTCGCACACACTAGACGGTCACATACTTTGGGTCTATTAATGGGGTATGTACTAACGTTGTCGGGGTGTCCTTACATCATCATCATGCTTCTCCGTTACATCATCCGTTTTTATTTGGGTTCTTACCTACTCTTGTCTTCTTCATCTGGATTGAAGGAGGAGGGGTTGATTTGTTGGTTCTCGCACACACATGCCTTCTTACACTTGCACCTATTGCCACATAGGCGACAATGTTCGGTGACTGGGGTCTAGATTAGGGGTACATCTGGAGGACCATGTAGAGCAGTTTATCATTTCGGGTGCACACGAAATAATAAACTGGGATGCATGAAAATCCCGATGGACTTCGAGTTTGGATGTATGGTCCTGAATTTGTCCCTAGGTTAACTCTTGAAAAATTTCTAGTGGTTGACACTGGAAGTGAATCTGAATCTCTCGATTTCTTGATTTGTTAGATCATGTCTGGTGCTCGCGGTGGTGGACGTCGTGGTGGCGGCGGTGGCCGTGCTGGCGGCGGTGGTCGTGCCGGAGGCGGTGGTCGTGGGAACATCAACATGACCCAGGCTGAGTTGAACAACTTGCTCCAGCGGCAAGTGAATATGGCTATGGCTAATTTCTAGGCTGGGATTAATGCCATGGGTGGTGAGTTGATTTCTGTCGACCTTGCCTCATTTTTGGGTTTCGTGTCCTTTCGTTTGTGTTTTACTCGTGTACCGTGTTTCAGGTGTTGGTGCCAATCCACCCCCACCTCAGTGCTCTTATAAGAAGTTTAGGGACTGTCAGCCCCATAACTTCGCTGGAACTGAGGGAGCGGTGGGACTGCTCCGATGGCTGGAGAAGGTGGAATCTGTGTTCGTTATGTGTAACTGTCCTGCTGGGGACCGAGTGAAGTATGCTACTGCGACATTTGAGGGGCCTGCATTGTCGTGGTGGAATGCTACCACTCAGAACGTGGGGTTGGGAGAGGCTATTGCTATGCCTTGGGCGGAGTTTGTGCAGCTTTTGAGAGGTGAGTACTGTCCGAGGGAGGAGATACAGAAGTTGGAGCATGAGGTCTGGAGTTACAAGATGGTTGGGTCGGAGATTGAGGAGTATACTGTGAGGAGGAACGAGCTGGCGGTGTTGTGTCCTGACTTACACACACCCGAGTACAGGAGGATCGAGCACTATGTGTCTGGACTAGTGCCCGAGATTGCTGGGTTGGTGGCTGCTGGGAATCTTCCCACTATTGCTGAAGTTGTCCGATCAGCTCATCGGATGACTAACCTGAAGGTGGCGGAAGGCGTTTTGCCACCCAAGGGTACTACTGTGAAGGCTGCTGAGGGGAACAAGAGGAAGTGGGAGAGTGTGGGGAAGAGTGTGGTGCCAGCTCAGCCGGCGAAGAAGTTTGATACATCTGGGTCTTCTTCTGGGTCGAAGACGGGTGGGTATGTTGGGAAGCATCCCAAGTGCAACAAGTGTGGTTTTCATCACTCTGGGGGTTGTGATAGGGCTCGTTGTCATCGGTGCCATCGGTTGGGGCACCATGCTAAGGATTGCAAGGTGGCGCTCACCCCAACTCAGACTCCTGCGGCTACTCCTGCTCCTGCTGCTCAGGGGACTCAGGGGAGGCAGGGGTGTTATAACTGTGGTGACACGGGGCATTTCAAGCGTGATTGTCCCAAACTGAAACACGGCGATAATGGGAGGGGCGGGAACGGTAACGGGAACAATGGCGGCGGAGGCAGGACTGCACGTGCTTTCGTCATTGGATCTGCAGAGGCTAGGCAGGATCCAGACACAGTTACCGGTACGTTCCTTCTTAATGATCGCTATGTTTCTGTTTTGTTTGATTCTGGTTCCGATAAGAGTTTCGTATCTTTGGATATTAGTCGATTGCTAGATATAGTACCCACACCTTTAGAGGCTAAGTACTTAATAGAATTGGCTGATGGTAAGAAAATCGAAGCGACACACACCCTTAGGGAATGTCGTTTGGAACTGTCGGGTTTGTCTTTCCCCATTGACCTTATGCCGGTACCTCTGGGTAGTTTTGATGTCGTGGTTGGCATGGATTGGTTATCATTGTATCGCGCGGAGATCGTTTGTTTTGACAAGGTTATTCGGATCCCTCTCCCTGATGGAGAGATTCTTTCGGTTCGTGGCGAGAAAAACGGTGCTCCGCTGAGTATCATTTCTAGCATGAAAGCCCGTAAGTATCTTCGGAAGGGCTGTTCGGCCATTCTGGCACTTGTTAACGTTTCTTCTGGCGATGAGAAGAAGATCGAGGATATTCCGGTGGTTCGTGACTTTTCTGATGTGTTTCCTGATGATTTACCTGGTCTTCCTCCCCATCGTCAGGTTGAGTTTAGTATTGATCTCACTCCGGGCGCAGCTCCTATTGCCCGAGCTCCGTATCGTCTTGCACCTCCCGAAATGCAAGAGCTGTCCAGCCAGTTACAGGAACTCTTGGAAAAGGGTTTCATTCGACCAAGTTCTTCCCCGTGGGGAGCTCCTATTTTGTTTGTAAAGAAGAAGGACGGAAGTCTTCGTATGTGTATTGATTATCGTGAACTGAACAAAGTGACCATCAAGAATCGTTATCCTCTTCCTCGCATTGATGATCTCTTTGACCAGCTTCAGGGCTCCAGCTATTATTCGAAGATTGATTTGCGGTCCGGTTATCACCAGTTACGCGTCAGGGAAGCTGACATTCAGAAGACTGCTTTTCGCACTCGTTATGGCCATTTTGAGTTCTTGGTCATGCCTTTTGGTCTCACTAACGCACCTGCGGTGTTCATGGATTTGATGAACCGCGTTTGCAAGCCTTACCTTGATAAGTTCGTCATCGTGTTTATTGACGACATTCTGATCTATTCCAAGAACAAGGCGGATCACGAGGAACATCTGCGGTTGGTCTTGGAACTTTTGAGACAAGAGCAGTTGTATGCTAAGTTCTCAAAGTGTGATTT
Source organism: Ambrosia x helenae (assembly GCA_030844895.1). NCBI lineage: Eukaryota > Viridiplantae > Streptophyta > Magnoliopsida > Asterales > Asteraceae > Ambrosia > Ambrosia x helenae. The sequence continues at coordinate 107,945,741 of CM061233.1, read as the reverse complement.
TTGGTTGCGTGAAGTTCAATTCCTAGGACATGTGGTGAATGAACTGGGAATTCATGTCGATCCGGCTAAGATCGAAGCTATTAAAGACTGGGAAGCACCAAAGACGCCATCTGAGGTGCGGCAATTCCTAGGTCTTGCGGGTTACTATCGTCGTTTCATTGAGGGATTTTCGAAGATCGCTCAACCCCTCACTGCTCTTACCCAGAAGGACCGAAAGTTCGACTGGGATGAACCCCAAGAATCAGCATTTCAGATGCTGAAGCTTAAACTTTGTTCTGCACCTATCTTATCGCTGCCGGAAGGCACAGATGATTTCGTTGTGTACTGTGATGCTTCTATTCGTGGTCTCGGTTGCGTGTTGATGCAACGCGGGAAGGTTATTGCTTATGCTTCTCGACAACTCAAAGTTCATGAGAAGAACTACACTACTCATGACTTGGAGCTGGGTGCGGTAGTCTTTGCGTTGAAAATCTGGAGACATTACTTGTACGGTACCAAGTGTGAAGTATATACCGATCACAAGAGTCTTCAGCATATTTTCGACCAGAAGGTGTTGAACATGCGGCAGCGTCGCTGGGTTGAACTCCTGAACGATTATGACTGCGCCATCAAGTATCATCCTGGCAAGGCGAATGTTGTGGCGGACGCCTTGAGCAGGAAGGAGTCTGTTAACCCTCGCCGTGTTCGAGCCTTACAGCTCACCATTCATTCGTCGTTGCCTGACCGAATCCGTTCTGCACAGTTGGAAGCCTTGAAGGAGGAAAACCTTAAGGCTGAAACGATGCACAGTGTTGACAAGCATCTTGAGCTCAGGACTGATGGCTTGCACTATTTTGCGGGACGTGTTTGGGTCCCATTGTTCGGGGGATTGCGCGAGCTTGTTCTGGATGAAGCTCACAAGTCCCGGTATTCTATTCACCCTGGCTCCGATAAGATGTATCAGGATTTGAAGATACTTTATTGGTGGCCGAACATGAAAGCTGATATAGCTTCTTACGTCAGCAAATGTTTGACTTGTGCTAAAGTCAAGGTGGAGTATCAGAGGCCGTCTGGTCTCCTGCAACAACCAGAGGTTCCGGAATGGAAGTGGGAACGAATCACGATGGATTTTGTCACCAAGCTGCCAAGGTCACCTAGTGGTTATGATATGATTTGGGTGATTGTTGACCGGTTGACAAAATCGGCACGTTTTATACCTATTAAGGAAACCGATGGACTCGAGCGGTTAGCTCGACTTTACCTTAAGGAGGTGGTTGCTCGGCACGGGGTGCCTGTTTCTATTATCTCTGATCGTGATTCTCGTTTCGCTTCGCGTTTCTGGAAGGCTCTGCACAAGGCTTTGGGTACTCAGTTGGATATGAGTACGGCTTATCATCCGCAAACTGATGGACAGAGTGAGCGGACGATTCAAACCTTGGAAGACATGCTTCGGGCATGTGTTATCGATTTTGGCAAAAGTTGGGAGATCTACCTACCGTTAGTGGAGTTCTCCTACAACAACAGCTATCACTCTAGCATCAAGGCAGCTCCGTTCGAGGCTCTTTACGGACGGAAATGCCGATCACCACTTTGTTGGGCCGAGGTGGGCGAGAGCCAGCTCACTGGTCCGGAACTCGTGTACGAAACTTCGGAGAAAAAGGAACAGATCCGTCAACGTTTGGCTGCTGCACGGGATCGTCAGAAGAGTTATGCCGATCGCCGTCGAAAACCTTTGGAGTTCCAGGTTGGGGACAAAGTACTTCTGAAAGTTTCACCATGGAAGGGCGTCATACGCTTTGGAAAGCGTGGCAAGCTTAACCCTCGTTATGTCGGACCGTTCGCAATCTTGGATCGGATTGGACCGGTGGCATACAGACTTGACTTACCGGCGGAGCTCGGTAGTGTACACAACGTCTTCCATGTGTCTAACTTGAAGAAGTGTTTGGCTGATGAATCTCTCATTGTACCATTGGAAGAGATCAAGGTTGATGATCGTCTTCGCATTGTGGAGGAACCTGTCGAGATTCTCGACTACAAGATTCGTAGCCTTCGTCGGAGTAAAATCCGCATCGTTAAAGTCCGTTGGAACTCGAACCGTGGACCGGAGTTCACATGGGAACGGGAGGATCAGATGAAATCTAAGTATCCTCATCTCTTTCTGAAGCGCGCATTTGAATCGAGGCATGTTACTGCTGAGGCGGAATGAATCTCGGGTCGAGATTCCTTTCAACGTGGGGATGATGTGACATCCGGTAAGTTTCTTTTTGTTCGGTTCTTTTCGTTTCTTTCTTTTTGGGCTTTGCGCAATTTTCGGGACGAAAATTCTTTCAACGTGGGGATGATGTGACACCCGGCATGTTCGGCTTAAACATATTAGTAACATCTAAGTCTACCTTAGCGAGAAACGTTTATAAACAAACTTAACTGGGTAGTTGAGTCGGGTCAAGTTAGGATTGTCCAGGGTACAATGATCTGGAGGATCATTGGGAGTCGTTTTGGTAATACACTAGTACCGGGTTCCGTTGTTGGTGACATTACATGAACTAAGTAAGTATATGTGTAGATTATGGGTCGTGTGGTGGATTATATACATAGATGTGTTTAAATGATGTGTAAATGATTATCTGTGCTTTAATATGTTAAATATAGACTAAGGATGCATGCTTATGTGTTAAGATGTGTTAGAATGCGTTAAACACGACAAACTGGAAAACTAGTTAAAAAGGGGCTCTGGTTCGACCACTTCGAGTGGTCGAAGGAGAGGAAAAATGTCTGGTTCGACCCATGCAAGTGGGCGAACCAGGGAAGTGGAAATTGAGAAATTTCCTTCGACCAAACAGGGCTCATTCGACCCTGTGAAAGGGGCGAAGGAGCCTACATTCGACCAACGTGTTGGTGCGAAGGAAGACTAGTATAAATACCAACCTTTGTCATTTTTCATCATTTCACAAACCCTAACCGTCCCAAAACGCTCTCAAACGATCTTAAACACTAAGGAAGGAGTTTTTGCTCTTCTTTTTCATAATCTAACCCATCTACAACATCTAAACAAGAATCCAAGGTGTGTTCATAATCCTAAATCTTTTAAAAGCATTTTAATTCGTTTTCATCTAACCCAAATTGTCCAGATCTGTTCTAAGGGTGTTTTTATGATTAAAAACCTTTTAAACATCTTTCTAAATCAAAACATGATCATTTAACATAGGTTTTCATAATGAATAACATGTGTTAGTTGTGTGTTATGTGGTGTTATGTGTTGTTCACTGATTTGCTGCTATATCTATGATAGAAACATGATATAGGATTGTTGTTAATGATTGGATTATGGTTGTCTAGGGTTAGGATTGGATATATTGATATTTGGGGGTTTTATTGGATTAACGCTTGATGCATGAATATTTATGATCAATAGAATGAATAAGAAAGATCGGATAATCGACAAACTGAGTATTTTGAGCTAAACATGAATCGATTGCAAAAGTTTCCAAATTGGGTAAATAATCCATGCATGAAAGTGATGTTTCCATAATCTTTACCATTTTGGGAAAGGGCTGAAACGGACGTATTATCGGGGAAAATCGATGGGGTTTTGTAGGGATAAGTTATTCATGCTTGACTGCTGTGTTTGATGATGTTTCGGGTCGTTTTGAATGTGTTTGAAGCGTTTTTAGGAAAAATAATACAACAGGGGCAAACCTGGCCTCCTTCGACCAGTCGATGGTGCGAAGGAGGGATCCAGGGTCGAACCTGGGATTTTACTGGACGAATGTGAATAAACGGGCGAAGGAAGCATCAAACGGTCGAACGTACTATAAATGGTGCGAAGGAGACAAAAAGGTGCGAAGGAGACTCAAAACTGACCGGTTCGACCGTTCTGATGCAGAAATGAGATTTTTGATACAAACTAAGTGTTTTATGCTTGAACCTTGTGTGTAATCTACGTGTACTTGATTAGTTAAGGTAATGGGTCACCAACGGGATGTCGGGTCGGTCTAGTGTGTCGGTTAAACATTTAAACACGCTTTAAAACATACTTGGTTACGATCTGGACAATCGGGGACTAGATAACCTTATGGTTATTAGTCGGAACACTTATGTGAACATTTTGATAGATCTCCGGTAGAGGGATTATCAAGGGCTAAACATCTTTACTTATATTTGAAGAACGCTATCTAAGGTGAGTTCACGGCCCCACTTTTACTGCTTTAACTTTTGGGGGAGAAAACATGCACTAAACGGTTTTGGTAACTTATGTCATACTATGGTTTTAACTTTATATTGCTATACGATCTTTTGGAAAGTCCCGGGGGAAACCATGAATGTGCGGGTTTGCACAACGGGGGAAATGTGGATAGATCTATTGGGCGTGACCTGCCCCACTCGTCGGCTTGGAGGGCCGGGCGGGTGCATATTGTCTCGAACAGGTACATTGGTATCATGCTGAACATACGGGCTGCTTAAACATGCTGAACATTGCTAAACGTGTCTAGTAATGGTTTCCAATCGTAGTAGTAATAAAACTTACGCCTAGCTAGCGTACTTGGTAACATTGATATAGTATGGACATGGTAACGTTATAGTAACATTTTGAACAAACCTGTGAACTCACCAGCATTATATGTTGACATCTTTTTGGCATGTTTTTCTCAGGTCGCTAAGGTAGCAATGAACGGAACTAGGCGCACGGGTCTGCATTGGCGTCTAGATATTAGTGCACGTTTTGTAATAAGTGTCTTGGATACTTGGGAACACTGTTTTGTAGAGATTAAATTCTTTAAATGCTTCCGCTTATGAAATTTATGTTTTTGGGTTACGTACTTCATATAGTGTCGTTTATTGTGATCGTTGACTTGGATCCTGGTTTGTCATGCGCCTCGCGGTAAAACCCCGCAAGTGGTAATTTGAGGGTGTGACACCTACCCTACTTGGTCAACGTTTATGAAAAAGTTTCCACACCCGATGGATACAAATGAAAAGTAGTTCAAGAAATTGCAAGAAGGAGCAAGAAAAGATGTGGAACGACCTTTTGGTGTTCTGAAGGGAAATGGGGCATACTTTAGTGACTCATGTGTGCTATGACTTAAGACAATATTATGAGCGAGACGTATACGTGCATGATATTGCACAACACGATCTTAAAGGACAGGGAAAAACTTTCTCACCGGTGCACATCTCGGATCATGTCGTGTAACCCGTTTTTGATAATGATGCTCTCCGCGAGTTAATAAATCGAGATTCCCATTTTCGACTTCGATTTGATCTTGTGGCACATCTTGCAACTCAAGATCTACCATATCTCGAAGAGCTAGATGTTGGGCGTCGAATCCAACAAATAAACAGTAAGAAATTCTACTTAGTAAAAGTGTAAGTAGGATTCATGTCCACAGGGATACAGACCAATCGATTAAACCGAAACTTTTCGCACACTTGTACGATTATATATGTATATAAAAGAAGGGGTGGTTTGAATTAATTTGAAATAGAATGACGAAAACCAAATTAAAACTTAAATAATAGATTAATTAAAAAAAACTTAGACAATTAAATTTGTAGAAGAATGCAAATATTAAAAACCAATTCTCACGCTAAGGCAATTTCCTGATTCGATTCTGACTTATGATCATTAACAATTATGGTGCAATGACCCTTTTTAAAATAAACGATTTGTATCAACACTAGAAGTCATGCCGTTCGGACTTCCACTCCACCCAAGTCTAACCAAGCGCAGTTCGTTGATTAGAGCCAACCCACTACTTTAAGGTCACATTGTTCGGATCTTAGAATGCGGGTCGCGTGATAGAAGCATTGATTATAACCAAGTATTCACGCCGTTCAGAATGCTTAGTCATATTGTTTAATTCTATAACGAATTTAAATTCATAGACAAACTCAAACCGTCATTTGTTCCTTTTATCAAATATATAAAACTTATTAAGATGTTATAAACTGATGAATTGTATTAGATTGATTAGCAAAGTGGTCATTTTTATTAACCAACTAATATATTACCTAAAGGTATAAAATCAAGAATCAACCAAACAAACCACTCAAAAATTAGATCTCATAAGAGTTTCACATAAATTTTCGAATCCAAACCAAGAAAGATATACCAAAGTGTCAGAATCAAAAGGTTTTAGTCGGACATGATGGCTAAATGAATAAAAACAAATACGATACGGAACATTAAACTAAACTTACGAAACCAAAGAAATTTAAATATTTTCAATCCTAGAGAGCCAAACAATAATTCTTAATGCTTCCCTCTTCGATCCTACTGCCACACTCACGAAAAATAATATCCAACTCCCCCCTTAATGACTTTTTTTCTTTCTTTTAAAGTTCCAACATCCTTTTTGGCTCTGTTGGATATATATAGTATGTTCGATGTAATTAAAAGTCGAGGTCAATGTAACCTGACCCAGTACGATCTGAAGAGTTACACGTTGGTACACGAATCAGATAAGTTCATGTGTTGGTGGATTATTATTTATGAAATAATAATAGTTTTGAACTCGAGGGACTAAATAGTAAAGTTTACACTTTGACTAGTCAAATGGTCAAGTGTATGCCTTTGACTAATTAAGTGGTCAAGTGCTTTTTATCTTTATAAATAGGTGTGATAGATCAAACTCTAATCACATGTTTTGATAAAGATAAAACAATATAACCCTTGTCTCCTCTCAAGATTTGCGGCCACCCTTAGGAGCCGCCGTCCCTTTGTCCACCACAAACCACCACCATCGCCGCCTCCGTCTTGCAAAGTGTTGCTCTCGGTTGGCCAGTGCTCGGGTGTGAACTTCCTACTAGCGAGGATTCGTTGTAACGCGTGTTACAATTCCGGTGTAGTCGTCAAAGGTTGATTACTAAACTCACTATGGTTGTTTATTATTTATTTGTTTATACGCGTTTAACTGAGATCCTGATTGGGAATATTTTATTAATCGGATTAATAAAATTAAACATATATTTTATATATATAAATCGGCTCATATTATATATTGTATATAATCGATTTTATTAATAAATAAAACTGCTTTCGCTGTGTATATGATACCATGATTCCCAACAGTGGTATCAGAGCCACGGTTATGCGCGTATAGATGGTATAGTTATAATTTTGATCTATGTTTTATTTGTCAAAAATTATTATTTTTTTTGACAAAAGATCAAAAGCTTTTTGTTGTTCATGGATTGTGATGTGAATTGAGCCCTATGTATTTTGACCCTTGTCATGGTTGTGTTTGTGATGTTTTATTTTTTTGATTTGTATTTTTTATTACGGATATTGGATCCGGTGTAATAGATAGGATTAGAATAGATTTGTTTTATTTGTATTTCAAATTTATTTGTAATCCTACAAGTACAAGATCAAGACGAAGATAAAAAGATGAACAGGTTCCATGAAGATAGAGATCTCGGGTCAAGTGGGAGCTATATCAAAATAGTTTTGAAACCCTTTTTGACTAGTTCGTTTCGTTTCTAGCTAAAACGAAACGGACGACCTATTAGGGGCTCGATTCGTTTAATTTTATTATTATGTTTTGTGGTTGTGATTTATTTATTATAAATAATTTAGATAACCCAAAATAAATAAAATTTTCACAATCTTGGCAACGGTTTTATTAAAACAAGTTTTATAAAAACCGAAAAGCATATTTAATAAAAGGAGTTTTATTAATATTAAAACAAGTCCATTCGCGATAATACGACCAACATAGTTTAAATAGGGTATTTAAAACTATACCGTGTCGAGTGTTGAAAGGAGTTTCAATTATCATGAACAATATAAAATTGGATTTTATAAACTATTGTGTGACTTACATCATGCTAACGAGTCATTCAATATATTTATGATAAATATTAAAATTAAATCCCAAATTTTAACTTGATGTTTTATGCCACCCTTAACGAGTTAACACTTCGTTCTAAATCGAACCCATGTGTTAGTCCTGACCCTGCATCTGGGCGTTGATCATGAGTGAAGGTAATCATCGCGTTTGTTGTGTAACATAGGTCGGTGTTACAGTTAACAGTAAAGGACCAAACATTGCTTGTTTGACAAATGGCATAGTTGGGGTTAAACATACATCGCTCTTAGCGCTAACCCCAAATGGAGAGTTGTGTAGTGGACACAATTAACAATCGTTGTTTACCTACCTAATCGTACCAATGGACAGTGCTAAGCCAGTTCACTGTGTATTGATGAATCGGGGTCTCATCCTAATTAATTTTGCTTTTGGGTCATAAGATAAATTAGGATATTTAAAACATAAAATACTAATAAATTAGATTTTGAACTTTGTAGATGTCAACTGAAAACAATATCTAGATTCCAAGGGTTCAGAGTCGTTTGGAAAATGCGAATCATGCTTAAGTGGAAAGTTAACAAAAGCACCTTTTTTCAAATGTTGGAGGAAGAGCTAATGATCTGTTAGGACTTATACATACCGATGTATGTGGTCCATTCAGAACAATGTCAAGACATGGAGAAAGATACTTTGTTACATTTACTGATGATTTCAGTAGATATGGTTATGTTTATCTTATGAAGCACAAACATGAAACTCTTGAAAAGTTCAAGGAGTACCAAAACGAAGTAGAAAATCAGCTAAATAGAACTATTAAAATGCTTCGATCAGATCGAGGCGGTGAATATCTTAGTTAGGAATTCATCGACCATCTAAAGGATTGTGGAATAGTTTCACAACTCACTCCACGTGGAACACCGCAACATAATGGTGTGTCTGAGCGGAGAAATCGAACTCTATTAGATATGATTCGATCAATGATGTGTCGAACAAACCTTCCAAAATCCTTTTGGAGTTATGCTTTGGAAACTGCCGCAAGACTTGTGAATATAGCTCCAACGAAAAAGGTTGATAAAACGCCTTATGAGATATGGCATGGAAAGAAACCTCATGTATCCTACCTTAAAGTCTGGGGATGTAATGCTTATGTCACTCTAGAATCTTCGGATAAACTAGATCCCAGAGGCGAAAAAGTGGTTTTCGTTGGATACGGTAAGAAGATCGGTTACCTATTCTACCACCCCACTGAAAATAGGATTTTCACTAAACGCAGAGGCACTTTCTTAGAGGAAGAGCTTCTGGTGCGAGGGATTGGAGATAACCATGTGGATCTTGAAGAAATTCGAGAATCACAAGTGACTGAACCAGTTGTTCAGACAGAAACAGAAGTAACTGATCCAGTTGTTGAAGTTGAGCCTGAGAGGACTCAAGAAACAACAGAAACACCAAGTGTTCGGAAAAGTATTAGGGATCGTCGTGCACCTGTAAGGTATGATGATATCTTCATGATTGATGAAGCTGAGCTTGCTACTTACAAAGCTGCAATCTTGGATTCGTAATCTAAGAAATGGCAAGAAGCTATGAATGTAGAGATGCAATCCACGTATGATAACCAAGTCTGGAATTTGGTTGATCTTCTTGCCAAGTGTCGGACTATAGGAAACAAATGGATCTTCAAGAAGAAGACTGACATGGATGGAAATGTGCAAACGTACAAAGCAAGGCTTGTAATGAAAGGTTTTACTCAGACTCAAAGAATTGATTATGAGGAAACTTTTTCGCCAGTAGCCATGCTTAAGTCTATTAGAATTCTACTTGCCATTGCTGCATATTATGACTATGAGATATGGCAAATGGATGTCAAAACCACGTTCCTTAATGGACACTTACTGGAAGATGTCTATAAGGTTCAACCTGAAGGTTTTGTCGATCCAAAGAATCCTAATAAGGTGTGCAAGCTGAATAAATCCATCTATGGATTAAAGCAAGCATCTCACAGGTGGAATCTCCGTTTTGATCAGAAAATCAAAGAGTTTGGTTTTATCAAGAACGAAGATGAACCGTGTGTTTACAAGAAATCTAGTGGGAGCTGTATCACTTTTCTTATATTGTATGTAGATGACATACTAATCATTGGAAACAATATCCCTATTATTAAAGATGTTAAGACCTGGTTGGGTAAATGTTTCGCAATGAAAGATCTTGGTGAAGCCGCTTATATTCTGGGAATAAAGATTTATAGAGATAGATCAAAGCGGTTATTGGGTTTGAGTCAAAGTACATATATTGATAAGGTCTTATGACGCTTCTCAATGCAAGACTCAAAAAGGGGGCTCTTACCCATGGCACATGGAACCATTCTTAATAACAAGCAGTGTGCAAACACTGAAGAGGAAAAGAAGAAAATAGAAGGTGTTCCATATGCTTCTGTGATTGGTTCCATCATGTATGTCATGTTATGTACTAGACCTGATGTCTCGTATGCTCTTAGCATGACGAGTAGATATCAACAAAACCCAAGAGAGAGTCACTGGGCTGCAGTGAAGAACATTCTTAAGTACTTGAGAAGGACTCAGGACATGTTCTTAATATATGGAGGATTGGATGAGGAGCTGTCAGTTAAGTGTTATACTGATGCAAGCTTCCAGACTGATCGTGATGATTCAAGGTCACAAACAGGATATGTTTTTATTCTGAATGGTGGGGCTGTAACTTGGAACAACTTTAAGCAAAGTGTGGCTGCTTAAGAATACAATGCTGCATCGGATGCTGCAAAGGAGACTGCCTAGATGAAGAAGTTCATTGGTGATCTCGATGTTATGCCTAGCATAAAGAAACCAATCGAGATACTGTGTGACAACACTGGTGCCATTGCTCTTGCAAAGGAACCAAGGTCACATCAGACCACAAGGCATATACTCAGAAAATTCCACTATATTAGAGTGATAATAGAACGTGGAGACATCGTAATAAACAAAGTTCATACGGATCTGAATCTGGCTAACCCCTTTACTAAGCCTTTACCTCAAGCTAAACATGAGGAGCATGCTGGAAAGATAGGGCTTAGAGTTGCTAGACAGTGGGCATGATCTGTACTTAGTATTGGTGTTTTATTTTGAACTATACAGTTACATTGAATATTTATTTGATTTAATGGGTTAAATGCAAATTTAAATATTTTGTGACTATGTTCATTATTTGTATGTTTAAATCCTTGAATAAGAGTATTCTAAATATCCGTAGTCGATCAAATTACATGGGAATGAATTTGAATGTAAGACTATTGTGAATTGAGATGATTGTATTCATGAGATGAATAACTCAAGGGTTTGAGAATCATAATTCACAGATATCATTAGGGAATGATATTGGATGTAACTCGCTTCAAAACAATCTCCATGGATCTGTGTCATGAGATGTTTTGATATTGATATGTTCAATCTATCCTTTTTCCTAAGGCACATATTAAACTACATTGATCAAGGACTATCCTTGATGTAATCTAACACTGTCCTGAAACATGGGTAGCAATAAGGGTAGCGTTGGGAGAAATCCAAGATTAAGTGGGAGTTGTATGACGCTGATGGAATTCTGTACTTCTATAGGATTAGAAGTCTAGACATTCTGGCGCCCTCGTAAACTTTAACTGGTATAAACGCGTGGCCACGCTCGGACTAAGGTAGTTCGTTAGACCACTTTGAACTAGAGACGAGAATAAAGAATGGTTGATCACTATATAAGAATGAATGATCCATGTCTTATGATCAATGGATGTCTATACAGAAGGGACTTATTGATAGAATTATCAGGGCTATAGTATTTGGTTAAGTAAAGCGTTACTCGAACTCAAAGAACTAGTTGACGACTGTAAAGTGTCATGCTGGTTTGGGTGCAATGCGATGCAGCTAGGCGTCCAACTCTGCGCACGTTGACTCATTTAATTAAAATCGTCCAAGTGGGAGATTGTTGGATATATAGTATGTCCGATGTAATTAAAAGTCGAGGTCAACGTAACCCGACCCGGTACGATCCGAAGAGTTATACGTCGGTACACGAATCAGATTAGTTCATGTGTTGGTGGATTATTATTTATGAAATAATAATAGTTTTGAACTCGAGGGACTAAATAGTAAAGTTTACACTTTGACTAGTCAAATGGTCAAGTGTATGACTTTGACTAATTAAGTGGTCAAGTGCTTTTTATCTTTATAAATAGGTGTGATAGATCAAACTCTAATCACATGTTTTTATAAAGATAAAACAACATAACCCTTGTCTCCTCTCAAGATTTGCGGCCACCCTTAGGAGCCGCCGCCCCTTTGTCCGCCACAAACCACCACCATCGCCGCCTCCGTCTTGCAAAGTGTTGCTCTTGGTTGGCCAGTGCTCCGGTGTGAACTTCCTACTAGCGAGGATTCGTTGTAACCCGCGTGTTACAATTCCGGTGTAGTCGTCAAAGGTTGATTACTAAACTCACTATGGTTGTTTATTATTGGAAAAATGGAAATAAATAATCCCAACTATTGACTGTTGGCCAATAATAGTCCCAACTACGAAAATCACCAATATTGGTCCCAACTTTCGACATATTGAAAACCAGCGGACCCAAACTAACGGAGGCTAACTCCGTTAGTGTGATGCTGACGTGGCATGCCTAGGTGGCAAGATGATCCTACGTGGCATGCCACGTGGCAAAACAATCCTATGTGGCATCCTACGTGGCATGCCACGTGGCAAAATGATCCTACGTGGCATGCCACGTCAGCATCACACTAACGGAGTTAGCCTCCATTAGTTTGGGTCCATGGGTTTCCAATATGTCGAAAGTTGGGGCCAATATTGGTGATTTTCGTAGTTGGGACTGTTATTGGCTAATAGTGAATAGTTGGGATTATTTATTTCCATTATTCCTTTATTATTTATTTGTTTTACGCGTTTAACTGAGATCCTGATTGGGAATATTTTATTAATCGGATAATAAAATTAAACATATATTTATATATATAAATCGGCTCATATTATATATTGTATATAATCGATTTTATTAATAAATAAAACTGCCTTCGCTGTGTATTTGATACCATGATTCCCAACAGGCCCTTCTTTGCTTTTATCACATCCATAATTTTTTCTGCAAAGTTGCTATCTCCTTTTTGAAAACATGTCAATTAGAACTTCCCAAGGGGGCTCCATCTTCATTTTATTTTCATGTGCCCAAACCCCAAATGCCATATTACTAATTCCTTTTAGCAATTTCAACTAGTGAAGCACAAGTAAATCCCAACTCAACATCGTCAATGCCCGTTATCTCCTCTTCAATTACTCCGCTCCTACAAAGTCAACCAAAACTGGCAAAGTAGATTCCATTCCATCCAAACAAGTGTTGAACAAAATAATGGTTAAACTACATGATAAATTCATGATATGTGGTATAAAGTGGGTGATATGCTAATATAAAACATGCCTAAAAATGTAACTAACAAATCTCCCCAAGCTTAAACCTTTCCTTGTCCTCAAGGAAGTCAAGGCCAAGTATAAACCGGATGCATGCTTGAAATGATTTTTATTTATTTTTATTTTTTTCTTTTGTCCCTTGGCAAAACTTTATGCTAAACACGTCCAACACATTTTCAAGACATAGACGACTAACATCAAACTGAGCCGAATATAAGGCACAAACCCTAGGAACACATTTAATTCACAAGACTTACAACGATCAATGGATTTACGACCCAACAAGTCTAGATGGTGCCATTTTTTAAAAACCATGGGCATACCTATTCAAGTTTCACCTCTATTCAAGAATCTAACCATACATATCTTGTACCCCTCACTATATATATATGGAAATTGTAAGGCTCAAAACTCACTGAACGTATGGAATCGGGCTATCGATACAAGCCATACATAGCTATCAACTATCCAGTCAGCTACACAATCCTAAGTACCCCAAAACACATTTAATATTTTCTAAAAAAATGACTATGTTGGGCTTACTTTATCCCGCAACTTAAAGAATTTGCGTCCTAAAGCGTGTAAACCCACACCGACTCGTCTTCAGCTTACGTTTCACAATGAATGAGAGGTGTCTTCCGTGTGCAATCAGATAACCTTAGGATTTTTTTAGAATGCAACTAAAATAGATATGCAAAATAAAGAATGCAAATCAAAAATAAAAAACCTTTCCCCAAGCTTGAACATAGCATTGTCCTCAATGCTCGGAGACGAGAGTGGAAGGCATCTACTGAGGCGGTGAAGGTCCGACTGGTTATAAAATTCTGTCCAATTCATCTCCGAGATGGGGTTAGCTAGGGACAACCTGTGATACGCAGTTTTTGAAAGAGTAATGGTTCTCTTTGTCCCCTTTAACCACATAATTCCATCACCACTCTTTGGGAGCTCGCATAGCTTCATTTTTGCCAACTGAACCATATCTAGGTATTGATCATCCTTTAGCTCTTCCAATGCGGATGGAAAATGAAGCTTTAGGGATTGATGACGAGTTAAAATAGTAATCATTGAGCCACAACAAATTTGCCCCTTCGTTGCATTCGACACTTCCAACAGTCTAGTGCTCAAATATTTCCCAAAATTGGGCCCGGAAGGTTGTGGATATATCATGTTCCATAATAAATAAGGCCCACTCAGGCAAGATACAGGCATTGTTACACTGATTAAGTGCATTCTGTGGGCAAATTGGTAAAAAGGCATGGGGATGAAGGACATAACTCAAGAACTTGCAAGGGGCAGGGTGGTGACAACGATAAGACCAAGGCTGCAAAGATTGCAAAGTTTGGAAAGGTGGCAAAAGGGAGTAGAAGGGATGGAAAGGGAGCAAAGGCTGTGAAAGGGTGCTGACAGGTCACTCAAGATATGTAGTTATTGGTCCATTCCAAGTTGTGTCTGTTTAATCTTTTGGTAATGAATATTGATGCCTTTTGGTAGTTAAGTATTACTAAAACAATGGTAGGTTTGGTATCTTATGGTATGTTATGGCTGATTATGACAATTTTAATGTTATGGTATGTAATGACTGATGTAATGTTATGGTTATTTGCAGTTGTTATGTTATGGTTCTTTGCAGTTGTAATGTTATGACTAATGTGTTTTTATGACTAATTTTGTTATGGGTCAGTTGGTTATGGTCATTAATGTTGATGGGTCACCTAGTTATGGTCATTCTTGTTATGGGTCAGTTGGTTATGGTCATTTTGCAGTTGGGTCAGTGGTTATGGTCATTTTGCAGTTGGGTCAGTGGTTATGGTGATTCTTGTTATGAGTCACCTGGTTATCTTCATTTTGGCAGTTTGTTATGTTCTGTTTCTTAGTTTGTTATAGGTCAGTGGTTATGGTCATTTTGTTAAATTCATTTTACCATTTTGTTATGGGTCAGTTGGTTATGTTCATTCATTCATACCCTAAATTCTGATACAGTTACAACTGCAAAAAAAAAAAAAAAAAATTACAAGTCATTTTCATTCATACTTCAATTCTAATACATTAAACCAACTTGACCTTTATAACCATTTCTGATACATTACTTATAATTAGGTCAAGTGGATACAACATACAACCATTTCTTCAAGTCATACTAACATACATTACAAACAATACAATTTTCAATCTTTTCAACTGTTTGCCTCTAATCCGACCCATTTCTTCATGATTGTTGATGGATCTTAGTAATCTTGGTATAATTTCACATGATTGTGCACACATTGGAGGATCAACCCACATTACAAACACATAATGGAATCTTCGCCCAAGATTGTTGAAGTCCATGATGTTCGAATGGTTGTTGGAGACCCACATGCATAGAGAACCATTTCTCCATCTTTGTTATTGTGTCTGGATCAAAGAAATAAAATAAGGGATAGGGTTATCAAGTGGGAAAGATGATCATTTATAAGGGGAGAGATAAAGAAGAACCTGGATTTACTAAAGTACCCTCACATGTATTGCACGTGAGGGTGAGTTAACTGGAAAGTTGGATGGAGTCAGATTTTAGGACTTAAACCATAACAAACTTAAAACACTAGGATTCAGAATGTTAAAAATGAAAATGTTGGACTCAAGTAATTAAAATTAACATAACACAGGGACTCAAATAGGAATTCACTCTTATTATTATTATTATTATTATTATTATTATTATTATTATTATTATTATTATTATTATTATTATTATTATTATTATTAGGAGTAATGGATTTAAATAATCCATTGGTCATTAGTCGTTGCCGGTCCTAACTAATGAAATATCTGCTAGCAGTCTCACCTTTCGATATATTGGCCACCAACAGACCAAAACTAAATGAGTGTTAACTCCGTTAGTCTGATGCTGATGTAGCATGCTTGGGTGTCCAAAACTTCTTATGTGGCATGCTTGCATGATAAATTTATTTTAATATAATATATATAAGATGATTTCAAAACATAAAAAAAGAAGATTTTTATAAAACTCATCTTCCCCCCTCCTCTCTCTCTCTCTCTCTCTCTCTCTCTCTCTCTCTCTCTCTCTCTCTCTCTCTCTCTCTCTCTCTCTCTCTCTCTCTCTCTCTCTCTCTCTCTCTCTCTCTCTCTCTCTCTCTCTCTCTCTCTCTCTCTCTCTCTCTCTCTCTGTGTAAAACACTATAACTAACCCACCACACACCACCATCATAATCAACCCAACACCATCATTCACTATTCTCACAATCTCCACCATAATCATCATCCCTATTCTCACCTATTTCTCACAATAGGCTAGCAATGACGGTCGGAGATTATGGTGGTTGTTGTTGGTTATGTGAAGGAGCAACAGAGGTGACAAAGGTTAAGGTTTGGCAACGGCCGTAGATGATGATGGTGTATTTCTAAAGACAAGGGCAGCGGAGTTTGACACCCATTCTAGGGTTCGGACAAGGTCCGGTAGGATTCCGACCAGATTAGGCAGGACCCGACTCCTCTCATGCCCCTTTATCATCTAGATCGGCTTTTTACCGAGCTCGAGTAGATTGCGAGCAACTCAACTCATTTGCAACCCCCTAATGGGTTCAAGTGTAAATGTGTTTGGGTTAAAACAGATCGTTTTCAAAAGGATAATCAATTTGGTTGGGGTTAAAATGAGTCACTTTTAAGGAATGTGCTGATAGTTGGAGGTGGTGGTGGTTATAATGCTTGCATCAGTAAAGTGTTGACATATTGGCATACTAACTCAAGAGTACAGTTAAACAAGCATACAAGGTGTCGAAGATTGTGGAGTACAGTTAAATAAGCTTACAAGGTGTCGAAGATTGTGGTGGTGGCCGCGTTGATGGTGATGTCAACGACGCCTGGTAGGTGGCAGGAGCAGAGACGTCGAAGATTGAAGTGGTAGACATAAACCTATTTGGGTCCGTTTTAAGTTAGTGGTCCATTTTGACCCGTTCTATAACTTAATTACATCCAAATTGATCTGTTTTAATTGACCACCCCAATTTTACACATCCACAAACTTAAGACTGCGTATTTTACACATGATTATTGAAAATTAGCAACAAAAGAGGTTTGGTTTTTAGCAAAACAATACAAACTCCAAGATCCAACTAGTAAGCATGAAAGTATCCAAGTACCTCACAAAGCCATATAGACTCATTGATCTCTATTGAAGCCTAGATTTAGGCTTCAACAAAAACCATCTTTGCTTAAAATAATAATCTTCTAAATAATAATCTACTTATCAGTAAAGATTATTTCACTCAACTTCAATCAAAAAATGGCAGACACAGAACAACATGATAACACAAAGATATGCAAAGGTCTTTAACTGAAAGCTCAATCTTAACAAAACTCAATGCCAGACAAGACCAGCAACAGAACACAAATGAAAATTTATGTCTAGAACACAGATCAAACATAAGATACTTGGCGGTATGAACTTCTATTGTTTTAAGAAAACCTAACAGATCAAAGCAACACATTGAGATATTACTGTGAAACTCCAAGCCACTTGGTGAAAACATCAAATTCAGCATAGTCACTGTCTGATATCATAGTCTTGTACCATGCCTTGCTAGCTGTCTTAATCTTTGCAGCTTCCTCCTGTTTCAGTATTATAACAAAATACAATCAAATCACTTAAAACAAAGCAATACTTAAAATTCCACTTCAAGCTTTACAAACAGCATTACACGAACAGCAAATGTACATAAACGAAACAAAAGCAAAATGTACCTTGGAGATTGGCTGCCTCTTCTTATCAAGCTTCTCCTGCTTAGATTTCTTCCTTTGTTCCTCAGCAAGTAGAGCCATCCTCTTAGCAGCCTTAGCATACGGGTTCAACCTCAGCATGGTGTTCAGGTTCTTCAATGGGTTCTTCTTCATTGGAGCCCTCTTAACCTCCTTCTTAATCGGCTTCACAACCGACTGAACCTCATCAGAGTTGATGATCCTGGCAAGATCAGCATTACCCATCTTAGCCCTGGGCAACACATAGCCCTTCTTCTTCTCACTCGTCTTCTCAAACGATCCGTAAATAGAATCCAACTTCTCAAATGCGGATTTGGTCCAAATCACAAGCCTCCCAAGATGACCTCCAGGAGCCAGTTTCAGCAAATTCAACCTCTCCACATTAGCAACCTCAACACCTGGAATGTTCCTGAACGCCTTCACAAGCTTTGCTCCTTCGGTTCCGTACACAACCAATGGTCCCTTTCGTGAAATGTATCTACAATCAGGTAAAAACTCAATCAACCATGTCAAAACAATGTAAAATCAATATAGATCACAAATAAAACAACATAACACGTGTAACTAACTAAACTTAACTAACTCTCTTTTGTAATAAACTCTCTACAACAGTAAACACACACTAATAATGCCTTTGTTTCCTCTTTTTTCCTTCACTACAATCAACTAACAATGCTATGTATCAAACTCCCTATAACAGTAAATATATAAAAACACACAGACACTAATAATACCTTAGATTCCTCATTTTTACTATGCTATGTAACAAGCTCTCTACAACAGTAAAATATACATATATTTACACACACACACAGACAAATACTAACTATGAGATGTAACAATCTCTACAACAGTAAATATACATAAACACACAGAAACATAAATACTAATAAAACCATCGATTCCTTGTTGTCTTAGTCGGCTCAACTTACTCTGCTATGTAACAAATTCACTACAACAGTGTCAGTAATTATATTTATACACACAGAAACACACACACGAATAATAATAATAATAATAATATTAATAATAATAGTATTAGTAGTACCTTCGATTCCTAATTTTTAGTAGGCTCAACTAACTAATCTACGTAACAAATTCATTACAGAAGTAATTATATATAAAACTACACACACACAAATAACAATAATAATAATAATAATAATACATTCAATTCCACATTTTTATATACTATTCTATGTAATCAAATCTCTACAACAAAATATATATACACACACAATAATATTAATAATAATAATACCTTCGGTTCCTCATCTTTCCTTTACCAGGACGAATGCCCAAACTATCCTTAGCCTTCTCAGCATCAGCATAAGCTCCAATCTGCTTCAACACCTGAATCGCATTCTTCGTCTTCTCAACTCCTTCAACCGAGTCACTAACCACCAACGGCAGCTCAGGAACACTCTCAATCCTATGTCCACGCGCCATCACCAGCGACGGAACAGCAGACGCCGCAATCGCCGAAACGACAGCGTATCGCTTCTGGTTCACATTAATCTTCCTATGCCACCTTCTCCAGATCCGAGTAGGCGCAAACATACGTCCACCACGACACATGTTTCCAAAGGCTCCCTGACCCGCCCTGTGGGTCCCACCGCCTGGTACACGTGGAATACGTGAAACGGCTCGACCGGTTCCCCATGACTCGGCTGAGGTCTGGTGACCGGCTTTGCGAGAGACGGCGTAGGGTTGGCGAGAGTTTTTGGAAATGTTGGAGTGGACGAAGTTGACGATGTCTGGACGGATGGAGGCTTTCATGACGTGAGGGAGAGGGAGAGTGTTGGCGTCCGTCGACATGTCGGAGTCTAGGGTTTGGATCGTGACTAAGGGACGGACGGCGGCTGTTGAAGAAGCCATTGTTGTGTCACAGAGAGTTTAGGGTAACCTACTAGGGTTTGTTTTGGTGTGTGTGTGTGTGATTTGGAGTGGTGATAGTTGTTTATATTGGGTGTCGATTAGGGATTGTGAGATGGGCCGAGGCCTGTTATTATAAGGCTTGCATGGGTTGTTATTGGGTATTTTAAAAGATTGTGGGCTTGCTCTGTTTTTTTTTTTTTTAGATTTTGCATTTTGGGATTAATATATGTACCGGTTTGTTAACTTGACCTGATAGGGTTTGGTTACTGTAACGAAACACTATAAAATATGTATAAAGAACAATGATTAAGGATATTGAAATTTAACCATTTAAAAACTTGGTTGATATAAGTTTGATGTACAAATAACTAAATGGTAACAGTCGTAAGGCGACACGGTCTCTATGCTTTTTATCTCACTTGTTTCGTAACTCTCTCATTCATACAACCGTCATATCATATTTCACCCCACCCACAATTTATTAAATAATTAAGTTAAAAATAACAAAGTTTTTTTAATCATTATTATAATGATTTAAAAGATATTACTAATATAAAAATATAAATCTATTTAAAGAGAAACATTTTATTAATTTTAAATACAAACTAGAAATAAAATATAAATATTAGATTTAAAAACCATTTTCGGTTAAACCATTTCCTAGAACATAATATACTTTATCTATAAACTAGTTTTTATCCCGGGAGCGTCCCGGGTTGAAATATCTAATATAACATAATAAAATATATTAGTATTATTATTATTATTATTATTATTATTATTATTTTAAACAAATCTCTGGCATAAGTTATCATATTCAAATATAGCCGGGGTATAAATCTAGTGCCATTACAAATGAATTCGGAAGTTTGTAATCGATCATTCTAAAAAGAACTAACATGAAATAAGAAAAAAAAAGTTAATTATTGAAATATCGAACGCATTGGTCTAAGGGTTATGTGATGCGTTAAAAAATTCATGGGTATATGATCGGGTATGTAGTTCGGGTATTTGGGTATGTTGTTTCGAGTAATCGGGTCGGGTATCACCTAATCCCAGACCCGACCCAAACCCACAATTTTTTTTAAACTAATCCCAAACCCGACACAATACCTGTCGGGTTACAAAAAATAGTCATTTTTTTCTCCGATTTTTATATAGCACTATGGTACTCGTTGAAAAGATAATAAAACGCTCGTTAATTTGGTGTAATTTTTTTCTTTAAAAAATCTCGTATATAAAAGATATTAACGTTTAAAAGTTATGGGAGAAAATATGAGAGATAAAATAATAAAGTTTTAATATTTAGATTTAGTAGATTAGGTTAAATATTATAATAGATTAGGTTAAATCATATTTATTTCTTTTTTTTAATTGGTTTAAAGTTGCCACATCACATCCTATGTGGGATCTTTCAAAAGAGAGATTGCATAAGAGTATGACATGTAGGATTAATCCCTTTGCAATATATATATATAGATAGATACCCAGTTTACATTAAAATTTATATCGGGATATTCAGAAAAAATAAATAAACAAGACATATCCGTTCTCACGACTTTAAGAAGTTGTCATATGCGGAATGACCAAGTAGAGACTGACCAGGAACAATAAGTACACTTACTAGAGTTTTATCAGATGGAAAAAGAGTATATGATATAGATTTGACTTGTTCATTATGAAGAACTTATTAAACTACTTTGTTTTATCGAAAATAGTTAAGGAACAAAATGTTCATGAGGCTTAGACTAGAAACCAGAATCAATCGTCATTAGAAATGAAAAATATATTACAACATCTCAAAGCTACAAGTATCTTACAACAGGCAAACAACACAAAAGAAAGTTGGTTATACATCTCATGGCTATACTTTCAATTCTACAAAAAAAATAAACCAGAAAATAAAATATTATATACTATTTATTTGTTTTTAATTAACTCTCAAAAACAAAAGGAAAGGAAAATGAGGTGTTCTGATGTTTGGAGGGATGCCTATATACTTGACCCAGATTACTTCACTTGTTGGACCATTGAAATTCTATTTCAAGATTCCTTTGGGCCCCACTTTTGCTTTGTGGCAGCAATGCATATTCACCGGCTACCGCACCCATCATCACAACGCGGTCAATCTGGATCGTCACCTTCCCAAACGATTTCTGCCCAAACAACAACACTTGGTCAGTACTGAGATAATTTCGTGTATCCTCTCAAAACCGATCGTATTCACCCAACAAAAAGTCATAACATCATATATACGCATTTCCAAATATGTATATTTAATGTATGCATTCCCGTAAAACTAACATGAGGATATCATAGTTTGGAGTGTAAGGGTAGAATGATCATTATTATAAAGGGTGGTAAACTGTCATTTTCGTCCCTGTGGTTTTGGCCAAAATGCCATTTTCGTCCAAAAAGTTTTTTTTTTTTTTTTTTTTTCTAATCTGGCTCCGTCACGTGCACTTTTTGTCAGTGAAAACGTGGGGAGCCAAATTAGATTAAAAAAATAATAATAACTTTTGAACAAAAATGGCATTTTGTCCTAAAGCACAGGGAAAAAATGGCAATTCACCCTATTAAAAACTGTATTGGACAAAAAACTTTTTGGACAAAATGGCATTTTATTGTTGGTTGGGTAAACATGATAATATCACCCTTTCTGGGTATATAAAATTGTCCCTAAAAACATTCCAGTCTTATTTGATTTTTTACTCATTTGATAAATCATTACTTGGAATCAGCAATTTTGAGGTTATGTCCTTATCGAGAGCCGTTTTATACATGATCAAAACTTTTTATTGACCTATTGTAATGGACTTACCTTCCCCATCTTGCTTTTATTCTTGCATGAGATATGTAGCTTCTGGCCTTTTGGAGGACTTTCGAAGGACCACGTGAAGCTCTCATCCCACTCAGGGTTTGGCCCCGTTGATACAATCTGCAAAACATTTAACGAACAAATGAGAACTTTTTAAGCATGTGTTTTACATGAAACTGTGAATCCTGTTGTCACAACTTTATCACTGGTGTTGATGCAAGTACCAGAAATAAAATGTGAAATGTTGATGTTAAAGTAAAAGCATATATCTTAGTCCAGTCCCTATATAATTACTTTCCTTGTGTCATCCGTATAAAGAATTGATAAGACTATCCGTTGTGGGCCGCTAGCGAGCAGGCGCGAGCCACCACACTTGACTCTCAAGTAACCCGGTCACTTGACCCCGTTGTGGTTGGGGACTTGGGGGTGAGCAACGGCGCGACCAAACGTCACTTTCTCCCGTTAACGCACGCAACTCGTCTGTGCTCGCGCTGGGGCTGTTCGCGTAGGGCTGTTGTGGCTGGGGGTGAGCACCGGGCTGAAACCTTGCTCGCGCCGGAGCTCGCTCGCGGCCCACAACGGACAGTCTAATAACAATTTGAACTAATATGATTCCCAATTATCTAACTCTAGAGATACGCGCCTAGGCCTGGTTAATTCGGAAAACAGAACTAATCTGAGCCCAGCTGTCTCAAGTGGGCTTATTTTTTCAGCTTTCTTTCAACAAGATATATCAAATTTATAAATAAAACTTTTTAACTATTTAAATGTATGAAGCAAATATATAATAAAATACCTTTTGAGTTCTATTAAGAATTGAAAAATAAAAATTTACACACTACTGCAGTAAAATAGTTTAACTCATAAGAAAAGATTAAACAATATATGAAAAATAGATAAATACCTGGAACACATCTAGGACCAAGTGATACTATAACTGGGCTTTTTTTCCCTAGGCGGCGTCTAACTGCGCGTTTCGACTAAATACTAGGACAGATATGCAACTTTCAGGCCCAACAATGTCCTAGAAGCAGTGTTGGGCCTATGCCTTGTGTGAAGATAAATACTACAGAGAAAATAACTTAATAAGTAGGAAAAAGTATAAGTGTACCTTTGTTTGCCTTGATGGAGTACTGCCCAGTGTAACTTTGCAGTATACACTTGGGTTTCCAACCGACTGTTTCAGATCACTGCCACGCTTAATCACAACTGTTAGTGTCCCTGGCAAACACTGCAACAAGAATTCAGCCTTTTCATGAAATCTTGGCGGGCCTGATTGGATCAAAAACTGTAACAATGGTATTGCATCAGCAGCCGCAGTTGATTGGGCACTAGAGACTTCAGGGGGGCAAGCTGACCAAGCTTGCCTGAGAAGAAAGAGTGCATCTAATGCGGCTTCTTGAGTTGGTTCTGAGCCAGATTTAAGGGCGGTCACTAGGTGTGGGATGCTTAAGGTTGCAGGTTCGGTGGCTCTCAAACGTGGGAAATTACCAAAAAGTGCATTTAGAGCTTTCAAATATCCTTCATTCACAGTTCCATTCGCCCATAAATCCTTTTCAATAGCAGCTGCAGGTTTCAGATATTAGCGGGGTTAAAAAAATTGTGTATGATGAGCAATGCATCTGAATACTGCTTAGTTGTTGAAAACACACTTCATTTGGCAAAAGTAATCTAATTTTTTTAATAACGATTTAGGAAGTTTAATGCACTAAAAGTCACTTCGGGAGACTTTTGACTCGTTTCCTTTCAAGCTACATATCAGAATTGCCACCTCTATTTAAGCAATAAAATGTGAGTTTTCATATATTGATTTACAGAACAAGCATAACCATATGATGAAAAAACTTACCAGTTATAGCTCTGACTGTTTCAATTGAAGCATACTCTTGGATGGCATTGTTAGAGAAAAGATGTTTAATAAACATTGCGGCCTGAACCGACGTATCACCATCAGCTGAAGCAATCAGATCCAGTACCACCTGAACACCGCCAGCTTCTGCCACTGCTCTTTTATTAGACCGACTATACATCACAAGATTCTGCAAAGCACACATAGCAACCACTCTCATTTCTTCTGAAGGTTGATCTTCAAGCAAATTCACCAAAGCCCTACATGCTACAGCAGCATCAGCAGATTGAGCTAAAGCTTCATTCTGGAATAAATCCCCAAGAGCGAGAGTTGCCAACAATCTCGCCTGTTGAGCTTGAGTTTGTGGATCCAACAAATATTGGGATAGCGGTATGATAGCTGATTTGGTAGCTTTAGTTTCTCTGATTTTCACATTATGTAACAAAATTTCCAGAAGTCTTGCAGCGGTTCCCTCACACAGATGGCATCTGAGAAGTTGTAGAAGAGCCTCGATTGCACCACTTTCAGCCATGGCTACTGCACTGCTTGAATCATCACTCTCAAGAACTAAAAGTGCATTTAATGCGCCAATTACGGTTCCTTCTGAGCCTGAATGTAACAACCTTACTAAAACTGCAATAGGTACTTCCAAATAGAACTCAGAACTGAACTGTAAAATACTAGATAAAACAGTAGCAGCAGATTCCCATAGAGGATTAGGAAGAACAGTGTCCGCTAATAATATGACTCTTGATAGTTCACCTACACCACCTTCTTTTGCAATTTCATTCGGCCAAGTTAAAGCAATGCTAACAAGAGCCTTTATAGCCCGTTGCTGCAAAATTGGAATGCCAGAACTGAGAACCCGCATTAATGGACCGATTACTTGTTGTATTATAGAATCTTTCTGGAAATTTTCTTCCAGAAGCAGATAAGATAAAAGCTCAGCTGATGACTGCTGGACCACCGTAACAGGAGAATCTAGTAACCGAATGAGCGGCTCAATGGCTCGGTTTGGAGTCAAAGTATGGTCAACACGACACTGCTCATGCTCCAAGATGTTTACTAGAACTCGTAAAGCACTTTGCTGGCCATCGGGTCCAAGCTCAGGCCTTGTCAACAGCAAGAAAAGGGGTTTGACCACCTTTGCTGCAGATTGACCCTTTGCTATCGCAGCATTATTTGTCAATATTCTGAGTACTTCAGCAAAAGCAGCACATAGAAAATCAGGTGCTTCCGGAAGGATATCAAGTATACTCTCAATGACTCCAGCTTTCACCATTTCAGTCTTTACAGAAGGCCTATCTTTTCCCAACTTAACAAGAGCTCCACAACTTGCCTCATGAAGCATGTAATTGCGGCTCTCAAAAATACCTACAAGAGGAATTATTGCACCATGTGCAGCCACTAATTCAGCCAAATTCTCCTCATCTAAAAGTCGGTCCAGCGCACGCACAACCGAATGCTGAGCTGGACTAAATTCGGTAACAAGAAGCGAAACTAAAGGCTCGATACAGCGACCAGCGGTGACTGAACATCTAATTCTTGAGCTTTCAAATAATACACAACATAACTCAGCAGCATCCCCTTTTAAGTCTAGTGAACAATCTGATGAAATGATTCTACTAAGAACATCAACTGCATTCAACTCAACATCTGAAGCATTGAGACCTCTTGATGGATTTCCACTGAGTAGTCTGACTAGTGCACCAATAGCAGCATGCTGCTCTTTCTCTGAACCAGTGTTCAAAATTTCCACCAATGGTTGAACAGCTTGTCTAGAAGATTCTGCATTTTTTATGTGATCAGCAGAAAACAGATTCTCTAGGGCTTTAGCAGCACTATAACGTGCACGCCTTCCACCCATACGCAAGACGGCTACAAGCTGACTCACCGCACCAAATGCGGAGTCATGTTTTCTTATTTCAGCAGTGCTGAATAGGATGCCAAGTAGAACAGTAGCAGCTTCCTCAGTGGCATCTTGCGGGCCAAGTGAAAGATATTTCGTCAAAGCTTCTAAAGCACCGGACTCAACCATGGCAATCTTATTTGCCGGGCTATCTCCTGTAAGCTGAATTAGAAGTCCAAGTGCAAGAAACGGTGCACCTGGCCGGTCTGGGATTGGTTTAAGTAAATCAACAAGAGCGGGGATTGACTTTCTAGAAGTAGCACCAACCCTGATGTCATCGACCCTGAATAATCTTTCAAGAGCAACTTGATCTGGGTAATGAACCAAAGAAAACTCTTCTGAGAGCTGTAAAAGATCAAGTGTGTCCACATCAGCACACCCGAGCATGGAAATAAGCCCGCCTGCAGCCCCTGAATTAGCAACAGATAGAAGAGTTCCTCTGCTTCCGTTGCTGACTAGACTAGCTATAGCTTGTGCAGCAAAATATCTATTGGCGGGACCTTCTGACCTCAATAAACTAGCAAGGGCTGGAATAGCTTTTGTTGTTGCACTTGTTCGTACAATATCCCTATCTTGAAATAAGATGGCTAGTAGTAGTGTGCATATCCAGATGCTACTATCATCATCAGCATCCAACTGCACAAAATAAAAATGATATGATCAAATTAATGAATTACAGACTAACTGATCTAACAAAGCCATTTAACCATACCTGACTGTATGAAAACAGACGTGCGATTCTTCCTGTAAGAATTTCAACAGCTCCTGCCTCCATAATCTCAATTTTGTATTTTGCATCATGACTAGCAAAAGCAGAAAGTAGCCATAGAGAGATACCAGCACCGTTTATAACTGACGTACCAGTAAATTTCTCATCTTTGGAACATCTGCAGATACTTATAGAGTCCACGTCTTCCATATTCGAATAATTTGGAGAGCTTACTATTGAAACAAGAGAACGAATTATATGGGAATGCAAATGTGCTTCATGAAGATCATCCATAACTCTTTCAGTATTTGCCTTTGTGGCACAAACAAGAAGTGCAGTTCCACCAATTTTCACAGTTGGGTTTGAAGAATCAATTACTCTTTTTGCAATCAATGAAGTGTAACCGCTGGATCTTGTAATTGCATTTCCAAGAACCATGCATTGATCATGGCAAAGCCTTGATAAAATTTCTATTGCTTTATCTTGTAAGAGAGCAGTTGCGCCCTTCATGAATGAAACAATCGGGATTACTCTGTCAGGATTCTCAACAAGCACTTGCCATGCAGGTTTGATGTGCCCTGGTGAACCTTTTAATCTTGACAAAGCAGTGAGTGCATCAATTGCATCTGATGCGGCAAGAGATACACAATTACTGGATTCTATAAAAGACACCAATGCAAGCATGGTTCCTGTTTGATTTACATATTCAGTTAAACTAGAATCTGTTTTCCGAGAATCAAGAAGCCGAGCAATTGCTGCTGCTGCATGGCTCCTTTTTGCTGTTTTGCCTTCAAGAAGAACCCTAGTAGCAGCCATAATAATTTCTTCAGGGGAAATCTTTCCTGGAACTTCTTTATCCAACGAAAGGGTCGCTAAAGCACTTAATGCCTGTTCTGCTACTTGCAGAGCTGGAGATTTTGCAAGTGTCAATAAAGCAGGCAGCAAGTCCCTGCCAATAATTGCAACGTCATCATTCTCCCTGATTGATATGAAAATTGCAGCAAGGCATCCACAACACTCTGCCAAAATGCTCTCAGATTCAGAATTTAGAAGTTTTTTTAAAGAGCATAGAGTTTTTACAGCAATACTGCTTTCCCGCAAGTCCTTCCGCAGATTAAATATTCCAGCAAGCGCCATTGATGAATTAGCTCGAGTTTCTTCATTTGGAGAAGTTAAAATCTTGATCATTGTTTCAATTGCATCACTAGAAGCACTACCTTCACGTAGCAAATCAGAAAGTGGGGCGATTGAAAGCAGACTTTTTAGTGCATCCAAAACATGAAACTTAGACTCAGGAAGATCACTGGTCAGCAGTGCAGTAAGTTGACTTATAGTTGCTGTATCTGATCTTTGAATCAAATGGTTTAGTGTCCTGGCAGCAATTTCCTTCCCATTTGAGCTTCCATTCTTTAAAAGCCATAATAAAGCAGGAACTGCGTCAGCACTCTCAACACAGTTCCTTATATCTTCACTGTGATTACATAAATTACCAAGAATTGTTGCAGAATCTTCTCGTGCTTTAACAGACCCTGTTTCAAGAATTTGAACAAGTGGAGGTATGCCGCCAGCAGCCGTGATGGCCCACTTACTGTCATCATTCTCATTGGACAAAAGACAAAGCAATGCAACAGCACACTCCTGCTGCTGCTCTGATGAAAGCCCAAGAAGAGAAATTAGCATCTGAACACCCTCACGACCTTGAAGAGCATGCCATAAATTTCCCTCATTATTGCATAATATAAGTAGCGATCTTATCAACTCATCTTGAACTTCATTGGTTGCCATTGTGATCAAACCAACCAGTAAATGTTTTGCATCAGAATTCGCCAGTTTGCTTGCAAAAATAGGATTTCCATACAAACTGGAAAGAGCTTCTATGGTTCGTTCTTGAACTAAAAATGGTAAACGAGGCTTGAACTGTTTAATCAATGTCAGTTCAATATCTGACGGATCTGAAGCTCGGGTACTTTCTGCGTTGCTGTCATATATCATAAGAGCAGAAGCCAAAGCTCCTAATGTATCCGCCACTTGTGCAGGTGACGTGCACGAGTCAAGACTTTGGCCAAGACTTGTGATGACATGTGACAGCCCACCAGAAATGTTTGCAAGAGCACACATGGCATTCTCCTGTAAAGATTGAGCATCTTCACCTTGCATAAATTCTTTTGATGGGGCTATTGTGGCATTAATCAAAGAAGGAATGCCATTACAACTTGCTATATCTCTTCTTGCTTGTTTGCTCTGAGCTGAAAGAGACTTCAAAGCACCTGCAGCTTGTGCTCTGACAGGAGCTTCATAATCAGGTCCCAGTAGCTTAAGAAGATGTTTAGTAGTCTCAGAAGTTGATATCTTTGAACATACTGTTGCATCCTCCATCATCATACATGCCAAGAGAAAGCAAACATTTGCTAGAGAGTCAGGCTGGTCAGACATGAGTAGTTTTACAAGAATATCATCTCCACCAGCTTTAATTGTAGCTGACCAAAAACCCTCAGTGTTGCTACAAAGATTTCTTAAAGCGCCAGTCAGCAAACCATTAACCACATGCCCAGATTTGAGACCCTTTTTTAGCTGCTCCCAGAGCACGGGCACAACCCCTTCAGTAGCAAAAATCTTTGACCCCACATGATCTTTAGCATCACCTTCAGAAACAGCATAAATGGTCTTTGCAGCTGTGAGTTGACCTTCTGGTGAAGTTGACTTTAGAAGACCAAGAAGCGGAGGTACACAACCCCCCAGTAATACTTTGACCCGTAGCTCGTTTTCTGTACACATGGAACCCAAAACTGTAGCAGCTAACGTCTTGACCCCAAGTGACCCCGAACGTAAGAGAGAGACTAGAACAGGGACAGCCTGAGAATGTGATCCGACAGCACTGAATGCACTTTCACGTGTGTTGATCAGGTCTAGTAACTGCTTTAAATTGAACTCTTGTTCTTGCGGCGACGATGATTTTTGTCTTAATTGCTCAATGCATTGGGCAACACTTGCTAATGTCCCATCTGGATCTTCCATGCTACTCCGCTCTCTAAAGACGCAAGAATATTAAAAAAAAATCATCACATGAATGGAACTTTAACACTTCAAAAGCATTAAATTGTCTGTCTACATAGTTAAACTGACCTAGAGCCCATTTTTATTAGGGACTGTGGGGTCGGAGGTTCTCTTTCAGGTACACCACTCCCATTTCTTTCCTGCAATGACGTCTGTAACTGTCAATAACTAAAATAAAAATAAAAATTCATGGGCAACACAAAGGCAGTTGGTTACAAGAACCAGTCTTATATTAAAATAAGTTGGGGTAGGTTGTAACTGAAACCAGTTAAAACAAAATGATGCAACCCAAAGGCGATGGATCTTTAGGGTTGCAAACTAGCCAGATGCCTAGGCAAAGCCTGACAACCATGTAAAATATAGTATACTTTTCTTCCTTTGAGGTATAAATGATCTAAATTTACCACTTCAACTATCCAACATCAAGAATACCCTTGACATGAGTCCATGACATATAATTTAAAAACACGGCCGCTTCTTTAGAAATTGTACCAAGTAGCCTTAACTTGTCATTGTTTTTTGTTATGCATGGTGAGACCCTTACAAATTTAACAATTTGAAATTTGTCATTTCACAATCCAAAACATATATTGTCACATCCAGGGAACAAGCTTAGGGGCTGTGTGGCAACTTCTGAATGGGTAAGTGCTAAACCAGTAAGAGGTCTAAACCATTCAGACTCAGTATAATGCTTAGCCATTCAGAGGCAAATGTCTGATTGATTCAGACATCTGCTCGCGAAACAAACAGACTGAATGAACTATGTCCGAATGATTCAGACATCTATCGGATAAGGGGTGGATCCTTTTGTTCGTTTCATGTGTTTATTAGAGGAACATTTTTTAGAACAAATTTCACATACCTTCAATATAAAAAACAATTACAAAAACGACTTCTAAAAAGTGGTCAAGCTTCAATGCATAAATGAAGGAGTTGTATTTGTTAAGTAATTCATAATAAACAAATGCCAACTTTCTAGCATTGCTTGTACAAGAAAATTTATTGTTGGGCTATAAAATATGAACTCTTTTTGGTCTAACAGAGATTTCTTCTTAGTTTATGTGTATATGCTATAGAAAATCAGAATATGCATTCTTTTTGGTATAACAGAGATTTCTTCTTAATTTATGTGTATATATAATTATATATTACTTTAATGGAAGAACATTCACAGTTAGTAGCCAACAATAGTTCCAAGCAGCTATATCAACTCACTCTATACTATAACACATGCATATCATGAATCACAACCTCTTATATGGAATTTGCCAATCACTAAACAAGGTGTATTTCACATTGCATGCATACAAATTTTAACAGATCACCAATTCGGCAATTCACCATAAATATTTTAACCGAAGCAAATATAACTGGCACCTAATTTCCTACAACAGACAATATCACAATCCATCAACTAGATTCACAACTAAAAGGAGTAACAAACTACCAGATGATTGATGCCATTGCTTCCGGCAGATAACCGCCGACCGACCTGCGCCGCCAGCTTGACTGCACTAATTTAACCACTAATTCAAACTCAGATCTATCTCCAACTCCAAATCCCGATAGTTTCCTGCAAAACACACAACACCGATCAATATCATCACATTTCACCTAATTGGCTAATATATATCAGATTCATCACAAATAACCATCAGAACAGTAGATCGACGTCGATCAACCTAATTCAAATCTCATTTCACAATTAATCAACCAGATTCCAATCCATACGCATCACATTCGAAAAATTACAAGCAGAAATCAATAACAATAACAATAACAATAACAAAATCAATAGCAGTCGAACGAATGCAAGGTGAATAGAGTGACTAACCAGTGGCGAATGGAATCGGGATACAGAGATCCGTTGATCTAGCACATTAGACGAATATTTGTAACAGATATTTTATAACAGAAAGAGAAAAAGAACACTAGTGTGTGTAATGTGTATGTGAAGACGAATAATAATAATAAGCAGAAGAAGAGTATAAAACAAGTGTGTATAATAATAATAATAATAATAATAATATAGATGACGGTGGGGGTGGGGGTGTGAGTGCCAGCCACCGACAGCTCACTACGAGCTGGCTGATCGGCTCACTTGTGGCTTGGCTCACGTTCACAGACTAGTAGTGACGGCAATGTTATCTTTTGTCCGTATAAAGCCAAGTGATGAGTTTATTGAAGATATGTATTATTTGTATGGTACTTTATTTGGTGCTTGTATTTATTTTTAATCATAAACTGTTGAGCTGTCGTTGTAAAGCATGTGTTAAGGAACGTTAATCAAAGAATAATTATTTTTATCTCATGATTTGACGTTGAAACTTATAATTTCGATTTTTATTTTTTATTTATATAATAATACCTTTTGTTATTTAGAGTAAAGAGTTTTTGTATCATGTATGCTAATATAAATTCGACAATTCATGTATCAGATCGGGGGTCTCGAACCGGTTTGGGTTGAGGTATTGAACCGGGGTGTATCAGACCGGGGTTTGAACCGGGTTTTAAAGGGGTTGAACCGGATTTTTTATATTTTTTAAAATTTAACGACACCATCCGGTTTTTACATCCGATTCTACCAGTTTGACCGGTCGAACCAGTGAACCGATAAGGAGAACGGTATGACTTCCGGTCCGGTTCTAAAAACAATGCCAGTATGCGAATGCTTTTATTTTTATCTGCATTTTAATATAAATTTTGTTTAAAATAAAAAATAATAACAAGAACCGTATCAATATATACTTAGTAATAAGATTAATTGTTTAAATAGGATATTTTATGTTAAACCATAAACATCATCCTTTTATTTATTTTCCCTACATGAAGAAACACCAGTCTAATAATCAAAATATAACAATGATAATGAACTAATAATGTAAAGGAACGGACTTCTTATTTATCAGGACAAGTTACAAGACACTGCTATAAGATTATTACAGTGTTTCGACTATAATCTATCTCTCACAACTCTCTATATGAATTCTATTCCTCGTTTTTCGATCCCCTCTTCTGGTGACGAAGGGAGGTATTTATAGGCTGCTTAGGTAGCCTGTGATTGGCTATGAGGAGCATGGCAGCTGTCTTGTACGATTGTGGCCGTTGTCATTTTCTGCGCTGTCTTCTTTTGATTGGTCCACGTGTCCTGACGTCGTCCTTTTCGTCCTTTTCTGTACCTCGTACTGGCAGGAGATCGTGGAGCAGGGTGCTCTGGCCTGTGATTGGCTGTTGGCTCTGCTCTTGTCGGGTGATGTTTGTCCTTTTTTGCTGTTGCGTGCGCCGTCTTCTAGAACGCCACGTCATATTACTGTGCTGACGTGCGCGCGGGTTTCCTTCCTGCGCGTGTGCGGGTACCTATCTCTTCAAGTCCCCCTAGTCCAGTGTGTTGTTTGCGTAGCATGCGAGACGCTGGACTCAGTTTTGTGTCGTGGGGTATTTTTTGAGAATTGCGCGTTGATTAGGCGGGGGAAGCTTCCGCGCGGTGTTGTGCAAGTGGGGTAGGTGTGGACCCCCCCAATTAATGTGCACATCAGTTTTGTCAGATCGCGTGGGTGACGCGACTGGTTGGTAGCCGAAAAGTCTCTGACGGTTGTACAAACGTCAGAGACGTGGTGGGCCCTGGTCGTTTTGTCTTCTTTACATTGCGACGTGTCCTCCATTGGTTGGTGGGCATTTTGAATTTTGAAAAACCGTCAGGCTACGTGTCTTCCACGTGTGGCCTTCCTATTTAAACCCTCTTTCTCCCTTAACCTTTTCACTTTTTTCATACTTACCCTCAAATCCTCTTTTCTTTTCTCCTCGGCGAATTTATACTTCTGCGTTATCTTCCTGACAATATTTCTTGTTTTTGAGTTATGGACCACATTGTTAACATTCCCAGGAAGAAACGTGGATCAAAGAAAGGAGATGACGGTTCAAAAAAGAAACCGCCCCACGCTGGGGAAGTGACGGCGGTTTGGAGCAAGGGAGAATTCAAGAAATTTAGGAAAGGGGTTGGCTTTCCGTCTTCATATGGGGTAGAGATTCCTGCTCCAGATAAAACTATACTGGAACCCCCTGTTGGGAAAGTGGGGTTATATGCCTGTTACTTCCGAGACTGCAATTTCAGGGTTCCGATTACCCAGTTTCTCGGTACCTTTATTCGTGCAATTGGCGTGCACATTAACCAGATCCACCCTGGTTTGATGTCTAGATTGATGTTCTTCGAGTTCTGCTGCCGCGCCAACAAGATTGAGTCTTTGGTGGACATGTTCTTGGTGTTTTACAGCTTGAGTTTTGTGGAGAGTTGGCTCTCGTGTAGGCCACGCCCAGGGGTTTCTGCCTGCGCTGGAGCCGGGGTGAAGAGTTTCCGGGAGTGGAAACCTAAATTTTTCTGGATTAACCAGGGGGTTATTCCCATTGAGATGAGTAGGTTAGACCCAGCGGAGGGATTGGGTAAGATGGAGTTGATTCAATATAAGGATCAGCCGTGGTTTAATACCCTGACCAGCCATCCCGTTGACTTATGCGAGATCCCTGAACTTGGCCTTGTGATGGCTGGGATGAGCATAAAGTATGAGGTGGAGGGTCGTAATCCGCACTTGACTGAAGATGGTAAAGGTTAGTAGTTGATCGTCTTTTTTTTTTTTTTTTTTTTCTTTTGCACCTGCGCGGGGTGTATTGCGTTATTGATTTGTTTAACTCTTGTTTGCAGAGGTAGAATGCCTCTACAGCATGCTGTTAGGCGGGGATAACATGGGGTTCGCTTTTGAGAAGCTGGCGGACAATGAGCTGTACATATTGGAGAAGGCTTGGGACACACTTGTCCGTCCCAAATTGGATAGCGCGTCGCAGGGGGCTACAACTGCGCCGCTACTCATTACTGAAGCCGGTGAGTCCTCGTCACCTTATGAGAACCCTTCGCCCGTCAACATGTTTGTGCGGACGGGCTTACCCTTACTTGTGATATCTAGTGATGAGTCTTCTGACTCGTCTTTGCTTTCGCCAATTGCGTGGTCTGCAGGGAGGCAAGATGTGCAACAACCACCTGCGCGCGCGGATGATGACAGCGAGGAGACTATCGATGAAGACCCCCTTGTGCGTCGCGTCTCCAATCCGCAGGCGAATGTGACCAGAGGTGAAGACTATTTTTTTGTTTTAAACCACGAAGTGGTTAATAGGTACTTTGAAAATTACCAGCCTTTTGAACGAAGCTACGTTGAACTTTCAGATGCGTTCGTTCAAGGGGAGTCCGTGGTGAGGTTGACTGAAGAGGTTCAAAGCGCTGTGCTGACGAAACCTGTCACCGCGGAGCCATCTGAGGGTGGAGCCATTCCGGTTGACGCGCCCCGCCATAAAAAGCGATCTAGGCGGTCAAGTAGGGAGAGGAGAGCCAGCGGGGAGTTGACATCGCCCGTTGAGAAGAGAGTGAAGCTGGACACGCTTGTCCGGTCTGTGGAGGAAGACTTGTTAGGTGAGTTTGCTACTTGTTTCTCCCTTCCTTTCCTTTTTATTGGCTAATGACCTTGTGTTTTTTATAGCTTCGTTGTTGGGCACGACCGCGCCAGAGGATGTGACTGCTGCTCCTATCAATAAGGAGTTTGACACTGGGCCCATCAGGGCGACGTCTCCTGAAGAGCGGGTTGAGGAGTCTGCGCATACTGATGTGCAGGATAATGTGCTGGTCACTTCTGTGTTGGCGGACCCGCCCTCTCCCCATCGCCAGCCTTCTCCTGTGCAGGGATCAACGCCACCGCGCCTTCCAACGCCGCCGCAGTCGCCATCGCCTGTGCGACTCCCTACTCCTCCGCGGAATGATCCGGAAGGTGATGAGGGAAGGGTGTCGCCGACAGACATCAGTGAGGGGTACGGTCATGGAGTTGATATGACCATTGATGATGATGAGGAGAACGAGAAACGGGTGACAACGGAGCCGAATCCCGGTTCTTCAGGTGCGCGCCCAGCTGGGGGCGGGGAGTCGTCTACCGGCATTTTTGTGCCTAACTGGACGTTGACTCCGGCCGCCCGTTTCTTGAGTGTGGAGGAATGTCGGCAATTCTTGGCGAATGTTATCCCTCCTGGTGAGCGCGAGCACCAGGCCACGCGTCCTCGTGGGGACCTTATGGATGACCATATTTTAAGTGTGGCCAACATGTTGTCCACTTCTGCTGAGATAGTGCGGGAGTGGGGGTCCATGGCGCATGACCGTCACAGGTTTCATCAAGATTTACAGCGTGTGACGGAGGAGCGTGACCGCGTGCAAGCGGAGCTTAAGCGTGCTAAATGGGACGCCGTTACCTTTCGCGAGGAGCGTGACAAACTCCGTGAGCACATCTCTGAGAGAGAAGAGCAATGGAGGGTTGCTTGCGCGAAGGATAACGCGAAGATGGAGGCGACCAAGAAGCGCCTCAGCGAGATTGAAGCTCAGAGGGATGAGACTTGCAAAGAGTTGGATGTGCAGCGGCGGCTGGTGCAGCAGCACAAAGATAAGTTGATTGAGGCCCGCGAGCTTTTCAAGGAGAAGGATCAGTTGATCGCTGACTTGCGTGAAGGGCATGATGGGCTGGACAAGGAAAACTTGTCCCTTCACCGGAAAGTGCTTGAGCTTGAGGGGCAATTGTTGGAGGCCCAGAGTGAGAAGGATGTGGCAGAGGAGGACCGCGCTTGGGTCCTGGGATGTTGTGTCCCCGAGGTATGTTCCTCTTTTTTTTTTTTTTTTGCATTTGTCTTCTCACTATTTTGTGTTTGTTTGCACTAACTATGTTTCTTGAGTATCGTGCAGGTCGCCCATCATGTGAAAAATTGCGCGCAGACGCGTCAAGCTGTGGCCGCAGTGAACGCAGCTGCGAAGCTTGTGGGTCGCAAGGCTGGCTTCATTGAAGGGTACCAGCATGCGCAGGATGGGAAACCTTTGGACCAATTTCCCTTGTATAAACAAGACCTGGATGCTGTGTTTGCTAAGAAGGCCGCGGAGTTTGATGAATTGAAGCACGAGCTGGTGGACTTCGTTGTAAGCCACCGTGACCGTCCCAGCTGCTTTGAACTCAAGGAATCATTTGACAAGGCCGGCTTGGTGCATACGCATCATGAGTACGCGAAGCTGAAGGCGAGTGACTTAGCGGCTGAGATTCAGGCGGAGGGTGATGAGCGGTTGAGCCTGTCCGGGTCAGACGATGATGATCTTAGTGATACATCTTCCTCGTCCAAGAAATGAAGCTGAATATTTTGTCTTTGTATTTAACCTTGGCTGTATTTGTAGCTCCACTTTTGGTCTGCTTAAACAATATGTAATGATTTTATGTTTATAAGTATTATTGAACATATTTATTTTGTCAATGGCAGTTTAGTTTATTCCTGCCTTGTGTTAATGTTCATGTGCCTTGTTATTATTTCCTAGCTGTTACTTTGCGCGTCACATTTTGATCGAAGCGTCCGCGCAGGAATCCAGTAGACATAGGATTTTAAGTAATTTTAAGGAAATTACAGATGTACTCTATGCAATTCTGAGGTTTAGGGTGCGCGCTGTGTTTCAACTATGCGACGCACCATTTTAAAGAAATTGATTCAATTTCTAAGTTTAGGGTGCGCGTTGCATCTTAACCATGCAACGCGCAGTTTTAAGGAAATTGCAGATTTTCTCGATGCAATTTCTAAGTTTAGAGTGCGCGTTGCATCTTAACCATGCAACGCGTAGTTTTAAGGAAATTGCAGATTTTCTCGATGCAATTTCTAAGTTTAGAGTGCGCGTTGCATCTTAACCATGCAACGCGCAGTTTTAAGGAAATTGCAGATTTTCTCGATGCAATTTCTAAGTTTAGGGTGCGCGTTGCATCTTAACCATGCAACGCGCAGTTTTAAGGAAATTGCAGATTTTCTCGATGCAATTTCTAAGTTTAGGGTGCGCGTTGCATCTTAACCATGCAACGCGCAGTTTTAAGGAAATTGCAGATTTTCTCGATGCAATTTCTAAGTTTAGAGTGCGCGTTGCATCTTAACCATGCAACGCGTAGTTTTAAGGAAATTGCAGATTTTCTCGATGCAATTTCTAAGTTTAGAGTGCGCGTTGCATCTTAACCATGCAACGCGTAGTTTTAAGGAAATTGCAGATTTTCTCGATGCAATTTCTAAGTTTAGAGTGCGCGTTGCATCTTAACCATGCAACGCGTAGTTTTAAGGAAATTGCAGATTTTCTCGATGCAATTTCTAAGTTTAGGGTGCGCGTTGCATCTTAACCATGCAACGCGCAGTTTTAAGGAAATTGCAGATTTTCTCGATGCAATTTCTAAGTTTAGGGTGCGCGCACATGGAAAATAAAGGAAACTGCTATATTTCATTTCATTTAAGTGGCGCAACGGCCTTCGTTACATCATGTTTTGCAGTTACATATAGCACTTTCTTAATTGCGCCGCGTTCCATGTTCGGGGAACCGGTTTGTCTTCTAACGTTGATAGCTTGTAGGCCCCTTTGCCGAGGACTTCTTGGATGCGGTACGGTCCTTCCCAAGTTGGGGTTAACTTTCCCTTGGGGAAGGCTCCGCTGGCCTCGTTGTTTCTCAAGACGAACTCTCCGACCTTGAACGCTTGGGCTTTGACTTTGGCATTGTAGTAGCGCTCTAGCTGCTGCTTGTAATTTGCCTCTCTTATTGTTGCTTCATCGCGGCGTAATTCCACCAAGTTAAGGTTTGTGCGTAGCTCCTGGTCATTATCTGTCGTGGTTGCGGAAAGTACTCTCGGGGATGGGCATCCAATCTCCGCGGGTATCATGGCTTCAGAGCCGTATGTGAGGCTGAACGGAGTTTCACCGGTGCTCGTTTTGGTTAGTGTACGATTAGCCCATAGCACGCTCGGTAATTCCTCTGCCCAAGCCTTACCTTTCGTTCCCAATCTGGCTTTAATGCCTTCCACGATGCTGCGGTTCGCGCGCTCAACCTGGCCGTTGCCTTGTGGGTGCGCGACCGAGGTGAAGGTTGGTTGGATGTGCAAATCCGCGTACCATTTCAGTAACCCCTTATCTGCGAATTGAGTCCCGTTATCTGTGACGATTGACATGGGCAGCCCGAAACGGCAAATGATGAATTCCCAAATGAACTTCTTCACATGGTTAGCTGTGATTTCAGCCAGCGGCTTGGCTTCGACCCATTTGGTGAAGTAGTCAATTGCGACTATCAGGAATTTCCTTTTGCCTGTCGTCATTGGGAAAGGTCCCACCAGATCAATTGCCCATTTTTGGAATGGCCATGCCGAGGTTACTGGTATAAGTTCATTCTTTGGACGCAGGGTGTTGGGGGCGTGCCGCTGGCATGAGTCGCATTTGCGGATGATTTTTAAGGCATCTATGTGCATGCCCGGCCAATAGTATCCCGCGTTCATGATCTTCGCGACCACCATGCG
This sequence comes from Ambrosia x helenae, assembly GCA_030844895.1. NCBI lineage: Eukaryota > Viridiplantae > Streptophyta > Magnoliopsida > Asterales > Asteraceae > Ambrosia > Ambrosia x helenae. The sequence goes on along the minus strand of CM061233.1, from coordinate 107,906,157 downwards.
CGGCCCCGCGTGTATCCCACATATCCCTTCGTGTATTTCTCGCACCAAATAATCCGCATCAACTGCATCCACGCACCGCAGCAATGGCCCCAGGTATGACTTCCGATAGAGCACTCCGTCTTGTATTTGGTATTGTAGGGCTTTGTGCTGTATCTTTCTGGCCTCGGCGCGTTGCTCTGGCAGGGCGCCGTTGGTCAGATAGGATATTATCGGAGTCATCCAGCTGTCAGCACCCGTTTGGATGACGTTGACCTCTTTGGGTGGTACAGACGGTTCGCTCAGCGTTTCGATTCGGACCTCTTTTGCTAAATGGCTGAAGGTTGTAGAGGCCATTTTGCTTAGAGCGTCCGCCGGCTTGTTCTGACTGCGTCTGATGTGGTCGATGGTGCAGCTGGGGAAAGTAGCCATGAGTTCCTTGGCGCGTTGAAGGTATAAAATCATTGAGGGTTCTTTGGCCTCATACTTCCCGCTGATCTGACCGGCGACCAACATTGAGTCGACGTGCGCGAAGATGTGCTTGGCGCCTAGCTTGTGCGCGATGCGTAGTCCAGCGAGGAATGCTTCATACTCAGCCTCGTTGTTGGTGGCTTTGAATTCGAGCCTGATTGCGTAGGTGAATTCCGCTCCCTCTGGACTGACCAAGCGTATTCCCGCGCCAACGCCATCCTCGTTTGAGGCCCCATCTGTGTAGAGGTTCCAGATGGCCTTCTCGTCCTTCGATGGTTGCGGTTCTTGTTCGGCTTTGCATTCTTCTACTTTTTCTTTTGGTACTTCTGCTATGAAATCAGCCAGTACCTGTCCTTTAATCGCCGGGCGCGTCTTGTAATTGATGGTGTGCTCACCCAGCTCAATTGCCCATTTTGCCAATCTCCCAGAAACTTCTGGCTTTGATAGTGTAACACCCCAACCGATGGCGGAATCATCGAGGTGCCACGTAGTGACGATTGTTCAAAAGCTCATGGTACTAAAATGTAAATATATGATTATTGAATATTGTTTTACAACATGTGAAATTAAATACAAGACAACAAGATAAAGATAGTTGATTGATTTAATCTAAGTCCAAAGTCCTATGTGAAGCGTCAAGCAGCTTATCCTGAAACATGCACGAAAATAATTTTGTCAACATATGATGTTGGTGAGTACTACTTAGCTTTGTACATATAATATAAGTTTGAAAAGGTAATACAATTCATGTGTCTAGCATTACTAAGGCATTATGTAAACATGCAAGTAACCAAACAAGACAAAGATCATATGTAAAGTTGTACAATGAAATTGATAATGAGCACCTCAACACGTGTGAGTCTAAAAGAGCACCATAACACAAAGTTATGTCTAAATGAGCACCGTAACATAAGTTACGTCTGTATGTAAAGAGCACCATAACATAAGTTATGTCTGTATGTATGATTTTGTATGTAAGCTACGTTCATGTTAAAACATAAGCACAAAGATAAACAAGACACGTATATGAATTGTAAATGAATAAAATGTATGTGTAAATGAATATGAAGGTTTTGTATACTTGTGCATGAATCACCCCAAAAGTTGTAAAAGTGAAAAAGGGGATAAGTAATACTCACCTTTAGCAAGGTGGTAAGTCTTGTGTAATTGATTAAGTGTAATCCAACGTTTGTCGAGTATCACCCTATGTATAAGGTAACAAATAAGTCTAAGTCTATCTAGTCTATAAGTATTTTCTAGGGCTTCGAATTGGGGATAAGTATTTATTTGATTAATAGTCAAATTGTTTATTAAATATAAGAAATTTAATAAATAAATGAATAAAAGTCTTTTTGTAAATTTTAAGTTAAATATGGTCACAAAATAAAGTTTTTAGTATGAAAATAATTTTCATAAAATTATTTTATTGAAAATAGAATATTTAATCTATTTATTTCAAATTGTCAAAATATGAGTTTAATATCTAAAAATATTAAAATTAAAGAATTATTGAATTAAAAATTGTATTTCTGTTCCAAATGAAAAGAAATAATTTATGTAAAATTTTGGTACAAAAATATTGAAAAATGAATTTATTATGAATTATTTATGATTAAAAATAACAAAATTTAATTAAAAATATGAAATGCATGGTTTTTCTGAATTAAAAATAAATTCTGAAATGTATATTGTTATACAAGTTTAGTATAATTTTGGTGGAATTTTATAAAATCGTTTAGATATTTTTATTGAATTTTATAATTTTAAAAGAATAAATTTGTAATATTTATAATATATATTAAATAAATTATTTTTGAAAAACTAAAAATTGGACAGCAAAGTTTATCATTGAAATAACATAAAATAAATTTTGTAGAATTTATAAAATAGTTTTAGTATTTTAAAACGATTTTCGAAAGAATAAAGGTAATATAAGTGTAAAGGATAACACAAAAAAATAAAAATAAAAGGTTGTTTATGGTGGGGGTCGAACCTGGGTCAGACCCGGTTCAATGTCTTTAGCCAAACACCCCAACCAACTGGTCTGTACCTCAGATTTGTAAATGTTCCAGTTTTGAAAATATTTATCACATGCGTGAATTGGTCATCTTCCCCAATTTGAATGATAATTAAGAACCCTAGTTTCTTGAATCGAATCAATTAACGGTCAATAGCCTCAGTAATGTTAGGGCTATTGATCGATTGATCATGAATAATAAAACCCATAAAAAAAATAAACAACTTACAAACACTAATTCGTGTATGATGCTCGGTCAAACAAAAAGTCAACGGGTCTTGAAATCGTGAATTAAAGCTTGGACAGAAAGATTTGAGAGAAGGGAAATGATTTTTTTTTGGCACATTTAGTTGGTTGTGGATACCTCAATTTATACTATGTGGCTCGGGTTGGTGAAATGGAAGGTTTTGAAGTCTTGACCAAAGTCGGTCAAAACCGAGTCAAGGATGATTAATTCAAGCTGAAATCATGGATTATATTTATGAGGGTAGGTTAGTCGGTCAAAGGGAGTTAAAATTCTACCAAAAACAAGGCTCGTAATTGTGGAAAGTGACTGGGTGTTGACCACAGTCTTCGGGTCGGGTCTGGGTTCCGAAAAAAAAGACAAGGTTTTTGGGTTATGGTTAGGCTTTAGTGTTTTGGGTATAAGTTTGGTTATGGTTTAGAGGTGGTAAAATATAATGACTAACTTTATTATTATTATTATTATTATGAGGATAAAATGTGGCGTACAAGATAGGAGGTGTGAAATAAAAAAAATGTATATATATATATATAATAATAATAATAATAGTGATAAAAGTGACGGATGTCACAACATCTCCTACTTTTAGAAACTTCGTCCCGAAGTTATTAGAAACATAGGGTTATGGATGTTCTGGGAAAAATGATTTGGATAAGAGGTTTGATAGGTGTGAGTTAAGGATTGGATTAGGTTTGTCTCGAATAATAAGGAGAATAAGAATCTAGTAACACTAAACTTCAAGTTTTAGGAATCCTAAAATAATTGCATGAGTTGATTGACTACAGAAAGACTAAATGAACTACCAAGTAACTAGAGTTTGTTCCTGGTCCGACTTCCAGTCTCACTTTCAATGCATCATTAGTGTTTGTATACAGGGTGTACCGCAGCTAACCCACCACACCTTTGATACCTTGAAAACGTACTGGACGCCTACCAAAAACTCTAATAGAATTTCACACTACCCTAACGCACCTGTAAATTCATGATTACGTTCCGGACCGGAATCATCAATTTACCTTACATTAGGGTTTTATGTCCTTCTATGATCCTAATCTAACACACAATACAGCAAATAAGTTTCACAAGAAAGTGACACAACAAACACGTTGAGTTACAATGAGATGTTATCAATGAAATGAGGCCATGTAATAATGAGGTCAATTGCATTGGTTTGCAATGACTTGTAAGCATAACTGTATTTAAGTATGGCTACCACTCGTCCGAGGAGTCCTTTAAATGAAATGTTTATCAGAGTTGCGTGAATAATACACACGTGCAAGCAAGTTTGTAAGTACTGCAACCATTAAGTGTAAGTGTTATCTTAGTGGCCTATAGAAATAGATTACGAGTATCATGAATAATTAAATGTCCAGTGAATAGTCAAATTAAGAGGAAATCAAGTTTCACAAACAATGATGTTTTGGAAAAATCCTGTAGAATCAAGTATCAGGTTTTTAGTAGTTTGATTATCATGGGTAACTAGTTCATGTGTGAGAAGGTGAAGGATATGAATTTAGTTCTTGAGAGGATGATGAAAAATCTTGAAGCAGAATCAAGGTTGTGAGCGATAGTGAATGTGAAGATAGTTGATAAAGAGTTTATTTTATAGTAAGGAGATTATGTAGCAGTGTAAATTTTGGGGTTTGGATCAAAGGTTATAATCAAGTGTATAGGAAAACATGATTGTGGTATATGCCAAATATTGTAAAATTTTGAACAAGTTGAAAATGAGTGAGTGTCGATGGAGAATCTAGAGGTTAGATATTATTCCTATGAAAAAAAAAAAATATTTTCAAAATTGGTATTGTACATAAGGCAAAAGTTGTTAAATAGTACAAGCTAAGTAGGCTTTGAAAAATATTCCTGTTAGTTGGAGATTTCAAACATGACATTAGGTTTTGAAGATCAAGGTTTTATTAGTGATTTTTTTTAATAGTTTAAAGCATTATATAGAAAATCGTTTGTTACGTCAATAAATAAACAATTGAATTTAAGTTCGAGGAAAATATGTACTTTGTAAAGTTACTAGGTAACACAACAAGTTTTAGAAATCTTTAGTTTGTGCTAAAGTATGAGGTTATAGTTTTTAAAATAAATAACATGTGGAGAAATGAAATAATATGATTTGGGTAGGGTGTTGAATATTTAAAAAAAAATGGCTAAGATGGTAAGGTGAAGTGCGATTGTGAAATCCATAGATGGTTATGAAAGTATGAACTTGTAAGCAATATATGAAAATCGTGAAATACAAAATATTGTATATGAATCGAGAGAGTATTTTTGAAAAAAAAAAGCTTGCATAAAGTGCTTGGAGTGCCCTTGTCTAGCTGTAAAGCCCAACAAGAACGTTGACTTTTCAAAGAAATTGAACCCAACGGTGATCAAAGAAGACATGCTTTAGCCTATAAGTGGACACTCACTCCAGGAATCCCCAGGTAAGCATAACAGGTCCGTAAATGGATTTATGCGCTATGCTTGCCTATGCCAGAAAACCCAGTGTACAGGCATCCACCCTTCCAGATTGCACGTGTCCTCATCACACTCATTAATGTTCAACAACTTCGAAGGAGCAAAAATAAGAATAGGCATTATGCCTAAGAGTGTCATCATGAAAGGTACTGCTCCCGCTCCATGATGATGTAGACTTTCCACTCCTTGTAGGACACCATCCCTATGCACCATGATGAAAGATGAGGAGAAATGGAGAAGAAGAGAAGATAGAGGAAGGAAAGTAGAGGGAAATGAGGGGAATGATAAATTAGGAAATGTTGTACCTGAAAGTTGAAATTCGGTTATAGTCTAGGCTAAAAGGCATTCTAATAACCTAGTTCCCTATAACCATGGCTCTGATACCAATCTGTAACACCCCAACCGATGGCGGAATCATCGAGGTGCCACGTAGTGACGATTGTTCAAAAGCTCATGGTACTAAAATGTAAATATATGATTATTGAATATTGTTTTACAACATGTGAAATTAAATACAAGACAACAAGATAAAGATAGTTGATTGATTTAATCTAAGTCCAAAGTCCTATGTGAAGCGTCAAGCAGCTTATCCTGAAACATGCACGAAAATAATTTTGTCAACATATGATGTTGGTGAGTACTACTTAGCTTTGTACATATAATATAAGTTTGAAAAGGTAATACAATTCATGTGTCTAGCATTACTAAGGCATTATGTAAACATGCAAGTAACCAAACAAGACAAAGATCATATGTAAAGTTGTACAATGAAATTGATAATGAGCACCTCAACACGTGTGAGTCTAAAAGAGCACCATAACACAAAGTTATGTCTAAATGAGCACCGTAACATAAGTTACGTCTGTATGTAAAGAGCACCATAACATAAGTTATGTCTGTATGTATGATTTTGTATGTAAGCTACGTTCATGTTAAAACATAAGCACAAAGATAAACAAGACACGTATATGAATTGTAAATGAATAAAATGTATGTGTAAATGAATATGAAGGTTTTGTATACTTGTGCATGAATCACCCCAAAAGTTGTAAAAGTGAAAAAGGGGATAAGTAATACTCACCTTTAGCAAGGTGGTAAGTCTTGTGTAATTGATTAAGTGTAATCCAACGTTTGTCGAGTATCACCCTATGTATAAGGTAACAAATAAGTCTAAGTCTATCTAGTCTATAAGTATTTTCTAGGGCTTCGAATTGGGGATAAGTATTTATTTGATTAATAGTCAAATTGTTTATTAAATATAAGAAATTTAATAAATAAATGAATAAAAGTCTTTTTGTAAATTTTAAGTTAAATATGGTCACAAAATAAAGTTTTTAGTATGAAAATAATTTTCATAAAATTATTTTATTGAAAATAGAATATTTAATCTATTTATTTCAAATTGTCAAAATATGAGTTTAATATCTAAAAATATTAAAATTAAAGAATTATTGAATTAAAAATTGTATTTCTGTTCCAAATGAAAAGAAATAATTTATGTAAAATTTTGGTACAAAAATATTGAAAAATGAATTTATTATGAATTATTTATGATTAAAAATAACAAAATTTAATTAAAAATATGAAATGCATGGTTTTTCTGAATTAAAAATAAATTCTGAAATGTATATTGTTATACAAGTTTAGTATAATTTTGGTGGAATTTTATAAAATCGTTTAGATATTTTTATTGAATTTTATAATTTTAAAAGAATAAATTTGTAATATTTATAATATATATTAAATAAATTATTTTTGAAAAACTAAAAATTGGACAGCAAAGTTTATCATTGAAATAACATAAAATAAATTTTGTAGAATTTATAAAATAGTTTTAGTATTTTAAAACGATTTTCGAAAGAATAAAGGTAATATAAGTGTAAAGGATAACACAAAAAAATAAAAATAAAAGGTTGTTTATGGTGGGGGTCGAACCTGGGTCAGACCCGGTTCAATGTCTTTAGCCAAACACCCCAACCAACTGGTCTGTACCTCAGATTTGTAAATGTTCCAGTTTTGAAAATATTTATCACATGCGTGAATTGGTCATCTTCCCCAATTTGAATGATAATTAAGAACCCTAGTTTCTTGAATCGAATCAATTAACGGTCAATAGCCTCAGTAATGTTAGGGCTATTGATCGATTGATCATGAATAATAAAACCCATAAAAAAAATAAACAACTTACAAACACTAATTCGTGTATGATGCTCGGTCAAACAAAAAGTCAACGGGTCTTGAAATCGTGAATTAAAGCTTGGACAGAAAGATTTGAGAGAAGGGAAATGATTTTTTTTTGGCACATTTAGTTGGTTGTGGATACCTCAATTTATACTATGTGGCTCGGGTTGGTGAAATGGAAGGTTTTGAAGTCTTGACCAAAGTCGGTCAAAACCGAGTCAAGGATGATTAATTCAAGCTGAAATCATGGATTATATTTATGAGGGTAGGTTAGTCGGTCAAAGGGAGTTAAAATTCTACCAAAAACAAGGCTCGTAATTGTGGAAAGTGACTGGGTGTTGACCACAGTCTTCGGGTCGGGTCTGGGTTCCGAAAAAAAAAGACAAGGTTTTTGGGTTATGGTTAGGCTTTAGTGTTTTGGGTATAAGTTTGGTTATGGTTTAGAGGTGGTAAAATATAATGACTAACTTTATTATTATTATTATTATTATGAGGATAAAATGTGGCGTACAAGATAGGAGGTGTGAAATAAAAAAAATGTATATATATATATATAAATAATAATAATAATAGTGATAAAAGTGACGGATGTCACAGATAGGACATTGTTCAGCTTGTAATCGCTCAGCACATTGATGGGATGGCCTTGGAAATAACGGCGCAGCCGTCTTGATGCATGAACGAGGGCTAAAACTAGCTTCTCCATGATGGTGTATCTGGACTCCGCATCTGTTAGTACTCTGCTGACGTAATAGATAGGCGTTTGGACCAGCTTTCTATCTACCATCAGTACTGCGCTCACCGCCTGCTCTGTGGCGCAAAGATACATCGTTAGGGGCTCCCTAGGGAGTGGAGCGGTGAGCGTTGGTAGGTCCATTAAACATTCCTTCATCTCTTGAAAAGCCTTCTCTGCCTCCGGTGTCCATTTAAAATGGTTCTTTTTCAAACAGCTTTTCAGTGTTTCGATGAAAGGAATGGATTTGCTTGCGTGATGCGACAGAAAGCGGTTGATCGCTACAAGGCGTCCATTCAGCGTTTGAACCTCTTTTAGGGTGGATGGGGAGGGCATTTGCGCAATGGCTTGTATTTTTTCGGGGTTTGGTCTGAACCCATCTTTGGTGACCACGACCCCCAGAAACTTGCCTTCTTCCATCCCAAAAGCGCATTTGCTTGGGTTTAGCTTCATGCAGATCGCTTTTAAATGCTTGAAGGTCTCTTCAATGTCTTTTAGCATCTGATCCTCTTCCTTGCTTTTGATGACTAAGTCATCAACATAGACTTCTAGGTTTCTCCCGATCTGCTTGGCGAATGCGCGGTCCATCAGTCGTTGATACGTGGCTCCGGCGTTTTTTAGGCCAAATGGCATCTTTGTGTAACAGAAGACTCCTTTATCTGTGCGGAAGGCAGTTTTGTCTTCATCTTCACGTGCCATCTGTATTTGGTGGTAGCCTTTGTAGGCGTCCAAAAAACACTTGAAGCGGAACGGGGCTAGAGAGTCTATTTTCAAATCGATTTCTGGTAGGGGATAGCAGTCCTTCGGGCATGCTTTGTTGAGGTCGGTGTAGTCTACACACATCCTCCATCCGCCATTGCTTTTCTTAACCATGACTGGGTTTGCGACCCAGGTTTGGTATCGTGTTTCCCTCAAAATGCCTGCCTTTAACAGTTCTCCAACTTGCTCATTCATTGCTTGAGTTTTTTCAGCACCCATACTTCTGCGCTTCTGCGCGATGGGTTCTACAGAGCGGTATGTGTTAAGCTTGTGTTGAGCGAGTTCGCGCGGAACACCGATCATGTCCGACGGTTGCCATGCGAAAACATCGATATTTTTGCGGAGGAGTTGTTTCAGATGGTCCCTGATATTTTCGGAGATTTCTGGCCCTATTGTTATGGGCTGCTCAGGGAACTCTGGGTTTAAGATCCACTTTTCTGGTTCAGTGCGCGGGCAGGGCTTCAACATTTTTGCTGGGTGGGGCTCCGTGGTCATGGCGCACTCTCTGTTGGCCCATACAATGGCTACCCCGTTTGGAGTGGGGAAACCGATCGCGCTGTGCACGGTGGAGGTGACCATGTTGTAGGAAGCCATGGAGTCCCTACCCAGGATGATATCATATTTAGACTTGGATGGGATGACGAGGAAAGTGACCTCTTCTGTTCGCGACCGTCCCTGCGCGCCTAGAGTGAGAGGGAAGGATATTTCTCCGAGGGGTGTTACAACCTCGTTGGAGAATCCCATGATCGGCGAATTGATGGGGCGCAGGCGCTGCTTATCCTCTTCGTCCAGGAGGTCAAAGCACTGACCATACATAATGTCTGAATTGCTGCCCGTGTCCATGAATGCTCTAGTGGTTCTGTAATGGTCAAAAATGGCTGTGACAATGATTGCTTTTGTGGCCGATGGGCCGCCTTTGACTATGGGGAAACACACCTGTTGTTCCCTCCATTCTGCTGTTGATTCAGTTTTTCGTTTCTGGCTTCGGTGCCCGCTGCTGTGTATCATCATGCTTATATTCTTTATCTTTTTGGGCGGAGGACCCCCCGCTTGTTTGCGCTCGACGTTTTGCAGCAGGTGGCCGAGCTTGCCGGACTTTAATGCATCTTCAATGGCTTGCCTTAATTGGTAACACTTATCGGTGTCATGACCGATGTCTTGATGGTATGCGCAAAACTTGTTGTGGTCCAACCCTTCGCGCCGTTTGATGACCTTAGGTTCTGGGAAGTCAACGTTTTCCGTTGCTAGAACTTGCGCCGGTGTTTTGGTTAAGGGAGTCCAGTTGTTGTGACTCCTTCGGTTGGGCTTGTGCACAAGCGAGGTGTTGCGCTGGTAATCTTGTGACGCAGAAGGCTTTGGGGTTGTTTGGTCGGCTCCTTGAAGCCTCGTCCAGACATTGCCCTTCGCCCTCCTGTCATGCTTGTTGTTTCGGTTGCGCATTGCTTGCGCCTGTGTATCTGTGTACTGTGGTGCTTGAATTCTGCTCCAGACGGATAGTTCTCTTTCTGTCTTCGCATAATTTTTAGCGCCGCGCATGATCTCTTCCCATGTATTTGGCATGCCTGTGCATCCGGCCAGCGTGCGGATCAGCGAGTCACATCTGACTCCTTGCGTAAACGCTGCTTTCATAAGCTCGAATCCGATTGGACCAATTTGTAAAGCTTCGCGGTTGAACCTGGTGATGTAATCCTCGATGGACTCATTATCGCGTCTTTTGACTTGCAAAATGTCAGTGGAATCCCGCTCGATTCTTTTGTTTTGACTGAAGTGGTCCAAGAATTTATCGGTCAGCTCTTTCAGATTATCAATCTTTCCGTTTGGTAGGCTGTCGAACCATACCCGCGCTGTGCCCGTGAGCGTCTGCGCGAACATGTGACACCATGCTGGCAAGGTCCACCGCGCATTTCCTGCGACCTCGAAACTTCGTATGTGGTCATCAGGGTCGCCGGTGCCGTCAAATTTTCCCAATGTGCTTGGCATTTTTGTCCTAGCGGGCAGTATGGCGAGTGCGATGCGCGGTGTAAACTTTGATTTTTCACTGAACGAGGGGGATAATATGGTTTTGTTAGGTCGTCTTCTCCGGACGACAAGTGTGCTCGATCAACGGTGTTGGTCAAGTACTGGCTTGTGTCACGTTGAAAACGACTCTGTGACTCGTCGGAGTCTTCCCTCCATGTTGGGTCAGTGTTATGGGTGCTTCCGCCGACGTGTCCTGCAGCTCTGGACGGCCCTTCTGAGATAGTGACAGGCCTTCCTTCGCTGAAGGACAGAGCGCGGGATGCCTCTCTCAGATGTTGTTCTTTAAGCTTGTGCATGAATGCTTGCTTCAGAGTTTCTTTCTGCTGCGCATACCATACCTCCGGGCTAACCATCGGCGTAGTATGAGCGGCAGGTGAGGTCTGAAGGTTATCAGTTGCAAAATGGAATGACGGGGTTTGCCTTGTCCCGGAGGACGGGGTGTGGCCCACGTCGGTGATGTGAACTTGCTCTTCCACGTGGCTGTCGGGCTGGCTGGTGATTGCCGGAGCTACACCAGTGCCGGACGGGCCTTGTGGAGAGTTTGTGTTGATTGGTAAAGAACTCATCGCTGGTGTGTTGAGAGATAGAAGTTTTTAAATTGCTGTTCTTAATAACTCAATAGACGGATGGCGCCAATGAAGAAACACCAGTCTAATAATCAAAATATAACAATGATAATGAACTAATAATGTAAAGGAACGGGCTTCTTATTTATCAGGACAAGTTACAAGACACTGCTATAAGATTATTACAGTGTTTCGACTATAATCTATCTCTCACAACTCTCTATATGAATTCTATTCCTCGTTTTTCGATCCCCTCTTCTGGTGACGAAGGGAGGTATTTATAGGCTGCTTAGGTAGCCTGTGATTGGCTATGAGGAGCATGGCAGCTGTCTTGTACGATTGTGGCCGTTGTCATTTTCTGCGCTGTCTTCTATTGATTGGTCCACGTGTCCTGACGTCGTCCTTTTCGTCCTTTTCTGTACCTCGTACTGGCAGGAGATCGTGGAGCAGGGTGCTCTGGCCTGTGATTGGCTGTTGGCTCTGCTCTTGTCGGGTGATGTTTGTCCTTTTTTGCTGTTGCGTGCGCCGTCTTCTAGAACGCCACGTCATATTACTGTGCTGACGTGCGCGCGGGTTTCCTTCCTGCGCGTGTGCGGGTACCTATCTCTTCACTACATTAATTAAGTTGTAGAGTGGTTATGTATATTGGTTGTTTAATATTAGGGCTGGCAATGGGTAATCTGTGTAAGACACGATTAGACTTGTTAACTGAAAATTACACTATGTCATTTTTTACTTTTTTTAAATAATTAGAATTAAGAGGCAAATATCCATCATTTCTCTTTTTTGGTACATAAAATGTATAACTGTGTTATAAACATGGGATATAGTTAAACAAGTCGTGTTCAAGTTTAGAACTTGTGTTGTTCGCGTCGTCAGAGACCTGTTAAACCTGCTAAGACACGATGTGTCAGCCGTATTTAATATTGTGTAACTTTGCATATTATTTTTTTTTAAGGTGATTTTCTATGTTGTGGCAGAGTTCATCAAAACACCCCAGAAAGGGATCCCCTAGCCACTCTACAAGGCAAGCCTCTCTGGAGTAAATGGACAGTAATAGAAAACCGAGGGGCTATCAGAATCAAACCTGGCCCCTCCAAAGAGGGTAGGCTCAACTATCACTAGGCAAAATATCCAACCATAAATGTTGGAAGTGGGAATTGAACTCTTGATCACCTAAGTGAGCATAAGACTATACGGTGTGCTCTCGGTAAATGCATTCGGGGAGATGAGCTGGCCTCGGGGCCGATCCCAAACACCGCCCCTCCCGAGTTTATTTCGGGGTAAACGGGGAAAAACCACCGTAGCAACCGAGCTCTCTCATTGGCTCAAAAAAAGGTGAACGTTGGAAAAGGGGAATGGGGGAATTGGGGGAAAACATTTCCAAATTTTGGGGGAGAAAATGGGGAAAATGATATGACGCTGATGTGGCACTTGGGGGAGTTGGGGGGAAAAGGCTCCACACCATATAGTTTAGGGCCTCTCCACCACTTCACCACTATAGAAGGATGTAACTTTGCATATTATTTGTGTATAATTGACTGGAGCACGCTTTTACTCGGTCTTTCTTCTTTCGCTTTATGTCTCGTTGAAGGTTTATTTATGTTAAACGACAACATCGTCTTTTAATATAGCTTTGAATATGATCTTAACTTCATTGATTACTCTTTACTCTATGTTTGAGTTTCAATTATATGTGAAGTATAGTTTGGTGTGTTACCACCAAGCCTTGTTTTTTTTTTTTTTTTTTGAAGGTGTACTTCAGCGGTGAAACCAATCGACAGATAACCCCATAACCCGAGTTCAAATCACTACCCACATACCGATGTCCACTTTGAAGTTATCTCAAACCGTTACAGGGAATTTTTTAGTGGTGTGCAGAATTCGAACTCAAGACCAAGCCCGGGCGGGAACCCTTCAAAGAGGTAAACCCTCCCAAGCCTTGTTAAGTATCGCATATGGATATTGGTTATTTCACCTCACATAAACTAGATCTCTTGTTATTTATAAAAAATAATAATAACTAGGTGTATTAATACGCGCGTTGCGTATTTTTCACATGATGTGTTAATGCGGATTTTGGTAACCAACAAATGCATAGAGACTAACCTTGGACAATGAGAAAATACAAAAGTGGCAGCGGCTACGCGGAGAATACCGGGAATCTCCTGCGGTCCGCGTCACATGGTGGAGATGGCGCACGGTAGATGTGGTAGGTGGCCGGCTGCGTACGTTAGAGTGAAGCAGCTATTCATTTTGTGGTTGTTATATATATAGATAATGGGGCAATTACATATATCCCCTTACAAACTTCATTAATTACATATATACCCAACCTAAAAATTAAATTACATATATCCCCTTCCTTAAAACTAAAAATATCATATTTACCCATTTTGTTTTATTTTATTATAAACAACTTATAAGATGACTATTTTGCCCCCCTTTTTTCACCAAAACTTATAACTTACATATAAACCCACGATCATATCCTATTCTCAAAATTCTTTAACCCACAAAAAACAAGTATTAAATTCAGTTTTGGAAGTCAAATTGTTACGAGATTAATACAGAACATAATTTGGTTTGATTCAAATGCTAAGAACCTTAAGAAAACTACAAAATTTGGTTTTATTCAAAAGCTAAGAACCTTAATTATAAACCCCACACATCGAAATTTTAAATTAAAGTTTCAAGAACATTAAAATTAGAAAAAAAAAAACACACTGCAATTGATGAAATACAACATTTGAAAATCGTACTAGGGAGGAGCATAGGCCAGATATGGGTTGTGGGAGGTGGAATGAAAAATGTCTAGGGTTTTTTAAGTTTGAAAGGGTATTTTTGTCATTTTCTATAAGAAGGGGAAATATGTAATAAAACTTTTAGGTTGGGTATATATGTAATTAGGGTTGTAAATAGGGGGATATATGTAATAATTCCATAGATAATAAACGAACAAAAACCGAACCTGTGCGAAATCGGGTAAAAAACGCATTATGTCAGGGGCCAAAATGGAAAAAAAAAACCTTAATAAAAAAGTTGGTGGCTAAAACGGAAAAAAAACTTAAACAAAAAGTAAAAAAACATTGTATGGCCAAAATGAAGAAAAAAAACTTAATAAAAAAATTGGTGATCAAAATGAAAAAAAAAAAAAAAAAGTTAACAAAAAGAGCAAAAAAAAAAATGGCCAAAATAAAAAAATGAAAACATAACTATTTAAATCAACTTGCTAATTAATATATTCTAATCTAACTAATGATATAAGCTGACACAATGTGAATTTTAGAATTTTTTTAGCAAAAAACATTAGGATGGATATTGTTGGGTCTATAATAGTGAGATTGATGCTATCAAATAAATATTGGTGATCCATAATGGTGTTTTACTATTTAGAACCGAGAACACTTGGGTTCTCGGTTATTTAAGGTGTTTGGGCCGAGAACTAGTTAGTTCTCAGTTGGGCTTGGGCTAGGCCATGTGGGCCAAACCTAGCATAGGACCTATATAATGTTTTATTCTTGTCATTTGTCAGGTTAGTGGTTTACATTTTCTAATAAAACACTCTCTAGTATCAGACGAATCCTTTAGAGATCGTATGCTAGTTGAGTATTATCATTCAATCATATAATATTTGTTTCTTGAATCACTATCATCTTTGATTCCGCCATCGATTGATAGTTACTTGATATCAGATTTATACTTTTCGGGACTTACAATTGGTATCAGAGCCATTGAAGCTTGTTCAAGGCTCGGTTTTGATATCAAGGGATTCAAGAGGGTGTTTTGATTGAAAGAAATTTTTCATTGTTTGTTTGAAGAATTATTTTTAATTCGTGATTTAAAAAAAAATAATTTATGGTTTAGTTTTTTTTTTTTTTTTTAAGTCAAAAATTGGATTTTGGATTTAGTAAAAGTCGTTTTATTCATATGGATCTTTTTCATTTTGTTATTATTTGGCTGAATATATTAGTTGATGAATTTATTATTTCATTAAAAAAAACCCTTCCGAAACATATATATGTTAGACTCATGGGTTGATTCAATAAAAAAATATCGTTTGTTTTTTTCTAGAATTCAAACAAATTAATTTTGTTTTGGGTGTTTGATCAAAATTTTGAAGTTACAAATGTTCTAGAGTGTTTATATGATTGAATGATAATACTCAACTAGCATACGATCTATCAATTATGACAGTTGCTCAAGATCCTCTAGTAAGTCAGAAACTTCAGATGAATCTGACTCAGAAAATGTTGTTGATTCAAAGATTGTTGGCACAGGTGTGGTAAAGCCAACAGTCCCTGATTTTAAATGTGTGAATGTTACTGATGCTTCTACCTCATGTGTAGATGAAGTTAAGGTAGAGGTTAAGGTTGAGGGGGATGATGTTGTTTGCACTAATAATGCAGATGTTTGTGTGAAACAATCTAATTTATCTGCAGATGCTGAACCATATGTGAAAAAGAATGTTTCTGAGCTATCTGTTAATGGCATGAATGATAAATACGTGCCACCACATAGAAAAACTACATGTGCTAACTCTCATGAACAGGTTCCTGAAGTCAAACATAAAGCTCAAAGACAGTCAACATCACAAAGACAATCTTGTTCACACGGGTGTTCAAGATCTTCTAAGCAGAGCAGAAAAAGTAAGAAGCCTGCAAACAAATCATCAAATGGATCTCATAACTCACATTCTTCAGTGGGATCTAACAGACCGGGACTTGCTCCTTGTGCAAAGAAGCAGACATGCTATAACTGTGGAAGACCCGGTCACATTGCAAGAAATTGTGCACATTGTCCTTATATGCCCTATTACAGACAATATCAGAAGGTTATGCCTAGGGAAAACTTCTACTCCAAGCCAATGAAGGTTGAAAAACCTAAGGCAAGGAAGAATGCGAATCCCAAAGTCAAACCGTCTGATGGAGACTGGAATGCTGCCAAGAGAAAACGGAAGGTTGTTCAACCTCAGAATTCTAAACAACCTGAGAAACCGAAAGCTGCTACTCCGAAAGTAGCAAAACTGATTCTTAAACCTAAGCAAGTTTGGAAAGCAAAAGCGACAGCAGCAACTGATCCAAATGAGAATAAGGACATGTGCTTGAGGGAAGTGTCTTACATAGATGCTTCAGGAGTGCCCAGAACCGCGATGGCCCTGGGTACCAGTGTTTAACTAATCTCCTTATTCATGCAGGGACAACCAAGGAGGATTATCAATAACAACTGGTGTGTTGGTAGTGGTTGTACCAAGCATATGTTAGGTGACATCTCTCTGTTACATACCTCTACATCTTTTAACACAGAGTATGTTTCCTTCAAAGGAAATAAGGGAGGTAAGGTCAGCATGGCAGGTACATTTAAAATTTGATGCACAAACTTTGAAAAAGATTGATTGGTCATTATTTGAGAATGGTTATAGAAAAGAACAAAAAAAATTTCTTATTTTTAGGTAAATTTTATACATAAATTTGTCTTTTCCCTTTATTTATGTACAAAATTTAGGGGGAGATAGGAGAGAAAATGAGAAAAATGAAAAAAACTTGTGAAAAAGAGAAAACTACAAAAAGAGTTTTTGTTGTATCACTTGTGAAAAAGGCTAACACACGTAAGACCAGTATTGAAATGGTTAGGCTCTAGGGTGATGTGTCGGTAGGCTTGGTCCTGACGACTGGAAAATTGGTTGATCTAGTGACACACTTAAAGATATCATATGGCCTCAGTAAGAAATGTCACTTGGAATTGGTACATTTTTTTTTATTTGAATGCTTGTGTGATGTCCCGATACACACTGTGTTCTAGGTATGAATTTTTTTCCTGAAAAACTCGTGTATCTCCTTTGTTTTGTGTAAGCAAAGACCTGGGATGCTAGGCAATGTCAGCTTCTGCTACATCCAGATATATGTTGACCTAGCTGTACATTGTCGCGCTGTAGATCAAAAACGCCAAAAGAGGCCAATGAGCCCAAAAAGATGCCAATGTGCACAACAAAAGAGGCCCTCTAGAGCCCAAAACACCAAAACCTATATCATTTTGAGAAATCAAATTGATTTGTATATTATACCACTCTATTTTTTAATGATCTATTCTTTTCTCTTCTTAACCAAGTCCCAATTAAGGTTTCAGAATTCTAGAACAGACACCATAAAAATATGTGGTAGGGAAACTGCTTGCATGATAGAGTGTACCGCATATAATTCTAGGATTTGTTTGTGACTTACTTGAGTGTTCATAATCAATTCACCAAAACATGATAAATTAATCACGATCAGTCAAATAAGAAGGTCTAAGGCAATAAGTTTAAGTGGACAAATATACTGGCAATTGCCCGGACCAACTGGAGTAGATCCGTGTTGATAACTGTCCCTGAGTCTAAATCACAGTGATTTAATCCCCCAAAAAAAAATTAGTTATTTTTATTTCAATTTCTTTTCATTTATTTTGATTCTTATTGTTTTGCTTTTGAGTTTATTTTTATTTTAGTTTTAGTTTTATAAAATCAACCATTATTGAAGATTTAACCGATCATCCACAGTGAAAGAAATCAGAATTTTTGAATTTGTGTGAAAGTACTCGGAAGTACTAGGTGTTCATGCGTATATTGGATTCTCTGTTATATTTAAATGTTTGCTTACAAAATTCTGAGAATGTGCAGAATTCGATTTGAAAAAGAAAACAGGTGTTGATGAAAAATGATTTACAGTTGCTGACAAGCATGAAGCATCGTAATAAGAAGATGTACCTGAGTCAGAAGAACTTGATATGATGCAATCCTTTGACAATGAAAGTACACATGAAGAAGTACCTGTGATCCTGCTTGAAAGACAAAGATTGAAAAAGAAAAGAGATATCAAGCGAATGTTGATGATGATTCAAGTGTGGATCTTACTCCCATAGAAGAAAAAAAAAAGGCCCGAGTTTGAGAGTACAAAAAAGAAGACTTTCAACAAAACAACACCAACAACCCAGCAACAATCTAGTGGGAGATCACAATGCTACATTCAATTATGAAGATCATTTGATAGCATCAGTCTAGGGGGGATTGTTGGGTCTATAATAGTGAGACTGACGCTATCAAATAAATATTGGTGATCCATAATGGTGTTTTACTATTTAGGACCGAGAACACTTGGGTTCTCGGTTATTTAAGGTGTTTGGGCCGAGAACTAGTTAGTTCTCAGTTGGGCTTGGGCTAGGCCATGTGGGCCAAACCTAGCATAGGACCTATATAATGTTTTATTCTTGTCATTTGTCAGGTTAGCGGTTTACATTTTCTAATAAAACATTCTCTAGTATCAGACGAATCCTTTAGAGATCGTATGCTAGTTGAGTATTATCATTCAATCATATAATATTTGTTTCTTGAATCACTATCATCTTTGATTCCGCCATCGATTGATAGTTACTTGATATCAGATTTATACTTTTCGGGACTTACAGATATATTCAAACTCTTTTTTTTAACGGCCAACGAATCAATTTCCGAGCATTTTCGGGCACCCTTTTGGCGAATCAGGTAATCGAGAGTACCCGGGCCACCAATTGCCACAAATTCCCGGGAAAACCCGACCACTCACCCGCCCGAAGGCACGACAGTGAAATAATCGGTAAAACCGGTCGGGATCAGGACTCGAACCCAAGCCAATGGTCGAGTCATCCCTCATTTTCCCTCCACCAATGTCCTCCAAATATAGTTAGTGGGAATTGAACCCAAGCCTCCTATAGGAAACTTTAGGCCCTCAACCAACTGGGCCTAAAGAAGGTAGAGATGGAAGGTTCTAATAGAAAAAAATACAAAAATAAATAATAGATGAATAATTAATTAATCACTACTGCATATGCATGTTTTTTGTGATAATTTCAATGGTAAAAATATATACATGTTAACCTTAGATAGCTTAAGAGAAGCCATATCCTTCAAATCCTTATTTTGATAATTAACACTCGTGTATATTAAATCAACAAAACGTCAGTCCTTTTCTAAGTTCACAAGATATGTCATCACTCTTGACCTAACTCTTTAACTTTAATATTAGATGTCGTTTGTTTTTATGGGGTTAGATCAAATAGACACTGAAAGAAAAATAAAAAGTCGTAGGAAGGGCATCAAACGGACTCTGATTGAACTGATTCAAGCGGCATTGGAACCGTCTTATCGAACCATACGATCTTAGTTTTTAGGTTATCGTTTTTTGGATGTTTAATTTGTAGTTTTTAGAATTTGTGTTAGCTAATTGTGCCTTTTATGTCTTTTTCTTATTTTTTTTATTGTGTCATTTTTGTGATTTATTGTGTGTTTTTTTTTCTCAGCACTGTGTTATATTTATTGGCATTGTGTTATATTTTGTGACTCATTATGTTATATTTTGTGATCTATTGTGTTTTTGTATCATTCTTACTCTTCTCATTTATATTACACCGTATAAGATAACCATCCTTTTATATTTTTAAGGTTTAAAATTCAAATATAAGGAAAACAAATTTTTCACTCCCGTCATCTTATCATTTAAGTTCCTAAAAAATCATATATGTTAAACCCATTTATATTTTCTTTGTCAATTTCAAAACTAGAAAGATTTTTTACTTTATATACATTAGGTCGTTATAAAATGTAATGGGGCGAATGTAATGCCCCATTTTTAAGAGTGAATTGTTTTGTTGGTCTTTGTGCTTTCCAGATCTTGCACTCTTGATTCTTAGTGTTTAATAATAGCACAATTGATCCTAATGGTTTACAATTTATTACTAACGTGAACCAAATGTATGAATTTTATAACTATGGTGGTCCCTATCCCTAACGGTCGTTAAATTTCTCAGTTAACTTGACATGAAATGTTGATTTTACTCCCTCATTCTAAAAAACAAAATAATTAAAAAAACAAATACAATAATTAATTATATTATCTATGTTGCCTTATTAAGGAGGAGACATGTCTAGAAAAGTAATTTTACACCCATTTTAAGATGAGATATCAAGAGACTCATGCTTTAACATAGATATGTCATGTAAAAGTTCCCCATAATACCCCTTATTGCATAATGCACTTGTACTATAACTATATAATCAATTTAGAGACTTATTAATGTATTTGAATTATCACATTCATTACTATCATGTGAGTTGTTTTGAAGCTCTCCACCCTTATATGATTTCAATTAAAAAGACAAAGTGACCGTCTAGATCAATTGCAAAATGACTATAATATAAATATAAATTCTAAAATCATTATATTATACTAAGAAAGTTAAGCTTGAATGATTGTATGAACAAAATAAACATAAAAACATATGTGAGTTGTAAAAAAAACAAGAATTGTAATTTGATTGTTAAATCTTAAATTTACTTTCAAAAGCCGTCTCTTATGAGAATGAGAGCGAGAAAGAGACATGCTTTACGAAATTTAGCCAAATTAGAATACAATACGTTGCCATGTTTTTTTTAGAAGTGTAGTTGACATGAAATGATAATGATCCATGACTGTCGCCAACTTGTTAACTGCTTGCTTATATAAAGAGGGATGCCTATCACAAAGCGAATACGGACCGACCCATCTATCGTTCCAAAAGCTTGCTTTCCCACCATTACCAATCACAACTTATTACTAACGTGAACCAAATGTATGAATTTTATAACTATGGTGGTCCCTATCCCTAACGGTCGTTAAATTTCTCAGTTAACTTGACATGAAATGTCGATTTTACTCCCTCATTCTAAAAAACAAAATAATTAAAAAAACAAATACAATAATTAATTATATTATTTTAATAATAAAAGGGGGCTCCATCTCACCCTAACCCTTCTTCTTCCCCATCCAATCCAACCCACCCCAGTTCATCCCAACCATAACCAGCACCCGCCAATTGCGTCCACCTCCCACCACCATCCACCTCCCCCTAGTCGTGGGTCTAATTGTTTTCGTCATCGGATTATTTTTTGTGGGAAACAAAAAGTCAACAGGGGAATTACAATTTTGTCTTTGCTGTCTTCTTTTGATGCGTGGAATTATATATCTCGAGATTTATTCACTAAAAACTTAGATGTATATGTTTAATTTTAGAAGGTGTGCATACCTTTTTCCATTTATGTAAAAAATACACTGAAAACTTAGCGCTCTGTTCCAGAGTTTTATTAAAGGATGAAAGAGAAAGGATCTCCCTCCTCTTCCTTCCCCTCCAATTCCTTCCAAATTGGAAAGATTGAAAATCACCCTAAAAACTTCTTTATTATCCCTCCTATTCCCTCCCTTTCCCTCCTAAAAAAAAACTTTGGAACACATTTTTTCCCCACTTCCTTCTCAATCCTTTCTCTTCCATCCTTTAATGAAACTCTGGAACAGAGTGTAGATGTATATGTTTAATTTTAGAAGGTGTGTATATGTTTAATCCGATTAGTCGAACCAAATTGGTTCTAGTCGGACCTAAAAAACTTAAAATTAGGTAAAAATGAATTCGAACGGGTCAAAACTGGAGCAAATCGATAAAATAAAACAAGTTCTTACCTCAAAATTGGATAATAATCCATGTTTTAGAAGCAAAATAGATGAAACTCCATGAACCCTAGTTGCGTTTGATGGTTCCTAACGGGATATGGTGAATGATGAAGGTGATTAGGATTATTTAAGTTTAGTTATTTTAGTATTTAACCCCCCTCCATATTCACTAGTTTATATTTGGCCCCTAAACTTTTAAATTTATACATATAAGGTATAAAATTAACATTATATATGAATAAATTTGAAAAAATATATATAAAAATCCAATCCGATTAATCCCAATTAATTCTGATTAATCACGATTAATCCCTAGTCGGTACCCCACCGGCCGGCTAGCGCCTAACGAGTTCTACAACACTGCTAATGGGTCACGTTAATTTTATAAAGAATGAGAGTCAACAAGTTTATAAACCATGAGAAAAATGATCGAACAAATCGCCAAAGGTGAGCGTAGGACTCCCAAGAATGGTCGGGTGCTTACGGGTCGGTTTGGTGCAGGATAGTTGCACGAAAACGAGCCGGGAAAAGGTTGTTGGCCGTAACCTATGGCACTTGGCTGTAGGCTACGACCAAACAAGCAAAACCAATCAGAAACTGACGGCCCCAGGGTACGGCGAGGGCCTCACCAGCCCAATTTTTGGGTTTTGGTCATTTTAACATATGTTTTTATCAGATTTAACGCATGTTAGCTAACTATATTTGGTTTTTACTTGGTTAAAACCTTAGGTATGATTCAGGAATGTATTGGAAGGATGATCAAGCGCTCGTATGGAAAATCAAACGCATACCAAACTTAAGCTTCCGCACTCGTGTTTTGCATTCGGTTCTAAATAACACTAGTTAGTTTAGATGGACCCAATACACTTTTAATAATGAATTCGAATCGTGTTGATTTTATGAAACGTCTTGAGATTACGATAAATAAACATGGTAATTGAATGTTAATCGCAATGGAGATCTTAATCATTTGGAATGGGTCTTACACGATAGTTCACACCCGGTGACACAAGCACGGTGTGAGGCTGCACCACAACCTAATAGTTTTCACACCACGCCAATGGCGGAAACACGTGGCGCGACGCTCGAAAGCATATCAAAGTCAAGATTAACACAAACTATATTCAATTAGAAAAGATCATTATATTAAGATGTCGAGAAGGAGTACCTTGTTCCAAACATTAAGTTTCA
This sequence comes from Ambrosia x helenae, assembly GCA_030844895.1. Taxonomy (NCBI): domain Eukaryota; kingdom Viridiplantae; phylum Streptophyta; class Magnoliopsida; order Asterales; family Asteraceae; genus Ambrosia; species Ambrosia x helenae. The sequence continues at coordinate 107,883,041 of CM061233.1, read as the reverse complement.
AAGTGGGGTGTTTCCGTTTATGTCCCAACTCGATGGTAACAATAGATGAAACCCCCAACCCGTGTCTGACATCCCAAATTCCACCGTACTAGCCGCATACCTGTTCAGCACTTAGTTACCTGAAAGATATGTTTAAAAAGACGTCAATATATAAAATATTGGTGAGTTCACAGGTTTTAGTTTCCAAAACTTTACTTTTGGGAAATAACACATGTTGTGACCATTATAGGATTTGCAAGTTCCTACAATCTACTTGAGCCCATAACCAAACCAAGACTAATAATAATGCCCCGCTCCAAGTCGTTTCTCGGTATCCAACGACTTAATTTCAGAATATGTGCACCCCTTGCATACGCCGATGCATAATCGACGCTATCGATTAGGGGTGGGCCTTGTCAGGCACCAATAGTACTATCCAAATATTCCTTCGGTTTCATTTCCCTGAATTAATGGTTACGGAAGAGAGGACTCAACCCCGAGTGGCGATCACAACTCAAGTAATTATCCTGTCACACATTTTCCCTAACATATCTTTCCCCCGAAAAACATAAAACAGTTTAAAATGGGGCCGTGAAACTCACCTTAATTTCCACGCTTAGCTAGCAAATAAAGCCTAAAGCTTTGACCGACTTCCTCGTGCCCTAATTACCAATAAAAGACACCTTAAAGTCTTTCATATATAAGCCTAGCTTATTTTTCAGTTAAAAGGTAGTTTATTCAACTACCTTGACTCGTGTGTACTAACCCGAGTCTTTAAGTGTTTTAACTCGACGAACCGATCGTGACTTATCATAATTCATGTGTTCACATACGACATAGTACCCAAGTCGCGCACCTGTTACTATTCGTGTGTACACCATGTTGGACTACTACTACGAAACGCATAACTCATCCTGAGTCATAGCTCGTCTCGTAACTCGGATAATTGTATTTGTCTTGTATAATATTATTGGAAAAAAATATACTTTGAAGAACATAAATGTAGTTATTAAAATCAATTAACATCAATTGTTGCTTCTTTTCCCAAATCCGTTTGCCTTTAAAGGTTTCAAAACATTATTTTTTATAAAGGTTTCCAAGTAAAGTCGAACGTTTATATACCTTTTGAATCCGAACAATAAACATTATTTAATTACCAAATCCTTCGAAAACTTGTCAATACTTGACACCTGGTAAACACTATATTCGTGTTTTGAATTATTGCCCGGGATTGAGTATTATTGTTATAAATAATAAATAATCTTTGTCAAAACGTTGTGATTTTGTATAAAATTTCCTTTGTCAAACACTTGAAAAGTTATTTATAAAAACGCACAACAATATCATCCTTGTTGCGCTTCAGGTTTTCTAAAAATTTGGGCAGAGTTTCCTCTGTTTTTGTATGATCCAGACAACACAAGTCGTCTTAAAAATTCCCAAAACAATTTACAAACACAAGACAATCAATCGACTTATCCATTCCAAACTACACGAGACATTATACGTTCCGTTACTTATATAAATTACACATATTTATATAAGTGTGTATATATATACCTATACCTATATTTATAGTCCAAGAATTTAGCCCGATATCAATATTATAAGTCGCGTTTTTATTTACAATTACCAAATACTCCGATTATACTTACCGCTTATTATTCATATCGGTTCGTTAGCGAGTTAGTCGTTTATATTTATATATTTTAGAAATATATATGTGTAAATAATAATATAATGAAATAATCACTAGTTAGTTATACCGAAACGCTTGACCGAAGCTCACTGAGTTGACCGGGTCTTGACCGAACCCGAAATCTGACCTGTTGACCATCAGTTGACCGGGTTGACCAGATCTACACTTGACCAGCGACTAGAAAATAACGTGACTCGAGACAAACCAGATCCGACTCGAGCATCCAAAACTGACCGGACCAAGGTTGAGTCGGACCCGAAACAAACGGATCAGACCCGAAACGCCCGAATCAGACCCAAACACCCCAAACTCAAAAACGCACGCAAGTGGTCCGATCCAAAACCAACTGAACCACGACTGAATCGGCTCCATATCTGGCCAATAACCAACCCTTAGCTACCACCGGCCCGAGCCCGAGACCCATCGTGCACCACCGTCTCCTTCAACCAAAACCACCACCAATCGGAACACCATTAACAACCACCATCTCCGGCCACCGATGACAAGCCCACGTGACCAGATCTGTACAGATCGTTGCCAACCAAGCCCAAAACTGAACCCTCATGAACCATCACCCACGGACCACCAACCACCTGCAACCTACCCCGAAGTAGCCACCACCACGACTGTCACTCTCTAATTTGGCCACCATCACCACCGTAGACAACCACCACGATCATATTCAGCCCTATCTCCTCCTTTTCACTGCTGTTTCAGCCAGTTTGGGGGTCTAAGACCACCGCACAGCCACCACCCATGGTGGTGGCGGCCGATCTTTGACATGGTGAGGAGGAAAGGAGCTCGTGGGTTCTTGTAAGTGTAGAGAGAGAGGGAGATGCAGATTTTAGAGAGAGAGTAGAGAGAGACAGGGGTGCGGCTGCCAGATTTGAGGGGAAGAGAGTGAGTGTAGGTTTTTATAGTTAGGGTTTCTTGGTAGGTGAACACCGCGTGCACGAACTCGTTATAACGTATTTCGCTTCGGTTTTATTTTAGGGTCGATACTTAATTACAAAAATTAGTCGGTTTTATTCAAAATGAGAAACATAACAAACCGAGCAAATTTAAACATTATTTTCGTCGCCCGACGCGTGCTTTTGAAACATGCGTTTAAGTCGCGTTAATCGATTCGATCGTACTATCCTTCATTAGAACGATTCGTCGACTTTCGAAACTTGAAAAATGACATTATTTACAATAAATAATCATTCTGAAAGTTCAATGGCGGTTAAAACCACGCGTTTAGACGTCCAATTCCCACGTCAGTACCTCTCCGCGTTCTCCAAAACGCTGCGTTTTTTATCGTTTTTCGCGCCGATCTCACATCCCATCGCATCAATAGTAAATACGTGTCGTATTTACATAGAATAAGCTTATGTTATTCCAGTTTGACAAATTTTCACTGATGTCAGTTCGTTAACGTTAATTACGCGAAGTCTTTCTTTAAGGACTTCAAGACATCCACGAACTTCGAGAAGGACATCATAGGACTCATAACGGCTCATTATATCTTAATTAACCTTAAACCATGTTAATTACTTTGAAAACATGATTAGAATCACGTTAATCGTTGTAAGAAATTTGTCGGTTGTCACAATAGTGCTATCAACTAATACCCCGTTTGCCTCCAGCAAATAATTCGGTATATAAGTAAGGATTTTGAACGATAGAGTTTCGTTTAGTTAAATAATGATATAAAAAGTACAAAAACTAGTAAAGTAGATTCACTTCAGAAATCAAAGTAGTCCCCTCCAGGGAAAAAATGGTCCCTCATGGGATACGTGCTTTTGAGTAAAAAGTAGTGAAACTCACCTTAAGTTGCTTTGCTTATAAATCCAAACTCCAAAAACGTGAGCAGTGAACCGCTAACGACTCCCTATCACAAATGTTACTCTATGAGTATACATGTTTATGCAATGCACAACAAAACTCGTTTTCTAAGACACGATATGTATAATTGTTAAACCCGCTAAGACATGATTTGTCAGCCCTAATTCAACTCTTAAATTTTCCTTTTCTAGACATCTTAAATCCGGGTTGAGTTAAGTCGGATCTAATCTCAACCCGAATCAAACCCCTACCAGCTTAGACATAGATTACTTCTTTCAAATCATCAAACAATACAGAAGCCGTCATCGACTCATCGTCCATAACATTTGCTGCTCTCAACAGACAACAGAAGCTGCATATTATACACAATCGATATCCAAATGGGTTACAACAAGTCTAGAAAGTTCAAGAACCATCACGCAAACGCTCAATCTAGTCGAACGCACCAACCAAATCGGTAATCTCATACCTGATTACAAATTTATGTCTTTCAAATTCATCACGTGCCTAATAATTTTGCTTTTTGATCATATTATTATATTTCCTACAGTGAAGAAGAATCTCTCCCTGTTGATCCAGGTAATATTATTAATCCAATGTTTGTTTACAGATACTGGTTTTGTGTTTATAGGGTATTAGACTATTAGTGTTCAATTCGTTTATCTAACGTTGCAGAACCTGAAGAAGAATCAGTTGCAGTGTCAAAAATCCAGCTAGCTATGTGGGTATGAATATATTTGAGAATCAGTTTATTATTTTGTGCATCGTTGTCGGTCGACTAGGGAGTTGCTAGTGCTCGAGAAGTACTTGGACATGGTAAATTATAAATAAATTAATTTTTGGGAAATTATATATGTCAAATATCGTAAGTTTATTAGTATTTATGGAGAAGTAGGATTAAAGTTAAAGATTGTTAGTTGTAGGGGGTCTTTAGTCTTGTTTTAGTGCGTATTCTCCTCCGCTTTATGTTGAACTGACATGTGATTGCATATTCGAACGTAGGCGTGTCGTTCTTTTATAATGTCAAAGTACTTAGATATATTATATACTTTCCTCAACTTCCTTTGTTTGTCTTGTGTACTAGTAGTTTCTTGCTATATAGTTTGTTGTTGTGCTGTCTTCTATTTGTTTTGGAGTTGAGGGTCTCTTTGGAAGCAGCGTCTCTATCCCTATGGATGGAGGTAAGGTTTGCCTACATCCCACCCTTCCCAGACCCTAACAGTAGCTTGCTATCTGTGGGATTTACTGGGTACGGTTGTTGTTGTTGTTGTATCGTAAGTTTATTAGTATTTATAACAAAATACATGATTATCAATAAAAATAAAAAAGATACGTGTTCAAATATTAAAGTATTTCAAAAATTGATATTCTTCTTTTTAAAAATGATATTCATTCTTTAATATTATAGATATAAGAATTATGTTTAATTTATTTTAAGTCAAACTCAACACGAGTTGACCGACTAGATCCGATTCTGACCATGGTTGACTGCTTTTGATCGATTGCGAGTAACGAGGCAGAGTTGAAGAAAATTGCCTTGGCACCCTACTTTGTAGCGATTACTTGGCGCCAAGGAGGAGTTTTACAATACTGATTTTGTGTTGTAAGATTCTGGAGTTATCCGCCTTCTAAAACCCTACTTTTTTTATTATTAGGATTTTGGGCAGTGTGATGTTAAAAGGTGTACAGGACGCAAGCTAGCTAGATTTGGATTGTTGAAAGTAAGTGTTGCAAACTTGCAATGAGATACTTTGATGCCTAGTTTTCATCCTTATATTATTTTCAGTTGATTATTGATTGATTTTGTGTAGGAGTTGCGAGTAGGGAATGGTTTCGGAGGCATTGCTTTAAGGTATCTGAATTGTTCCTTCAAACGATCTTATTACTAATGATTAATCTAAGAACAATATTATATTCATTTTTTAGGTCTTTTATTTATTGATTATGATGAATTTTCATTGTTACAGTCCTGTTGGACAACAGTGCATTTCAAAGGAAGATTCAGACTTGATTAACAGGAGAGGTTTGGCGGTTGTAGATTGCTCTTGGGCGCGGTTAGATGACGTTCCTTTTACAAAACTGAAATGTGCAGCTCCTCGTCTACGTAAGAGTTACAAACAATATTTTCAAAGCATTTTAAGTATAATTAACAACATAAATAATGCATGTTGTGGAGTGTATGAGTATGGCCTTCATGTATGGGATGGTTTTCCAAGATCTTAGTTGGTTAAATTCAGTTTTGTTGCTATATTTCTTCTAAATTAGTAGCTTGGTTGCAATGCAGTACCGTGGTTGGTGGCTGCGAATCCAGTAAATTATGGTCGGCCTTGTGAGCTATCTTGTGTTGAGGCATTAGCTGCAGGTTTAATTATATGGTAATTACCTCTTAACCCTTGCTAAATCTGTATGATATCCATCGCCCTGATTCCGAGCTTAACTTTTAGTGATATCTTAGGGGCCGTTTGGTTAAGAAATTCATGGGAAATGGAATTGGAAACTTTCCGTCAACAAATATGTGTTTGGTTTGTTTTTGAGGTACTTAGAATTAGAACATTCCATCAAATTCCATCGACTTTGTGATGGAAGTGTATACTTTCCGTTGGACTGTTTATGAATTACCAAATTACCCTGCTATCTTCGGATCCAAACACAAAAAATCAGATTAAATCTTTTAAAAACAAAAGAACAAGATACAAAATTAAAGAACAAATCCAAGAACCATGACCGTGAATGATAATCGTCGATGACCAAAACATAATCAAAGTTAAAATGAAGAACCATAACAAAATACAAAACCACATGAATGAAAAAATCAAACAAAAAGAATGAGAACCAGAAAACGAGTGAACACATTTGAAGAACCAATCTCACATACCAAAATTAAAGAACATCCCTGCGGATTAAAAGATCTTTCAATCAAAGAACCAAACCAAAATTGGAGAATTTAACCAAAATGAACCCTCGTTGTTGATTAAAAAATCGTTTGTTGGAAGATGAAAATCCCTTTCTATTTGCATTCGAAATGAAAATCGAGATAAAAATTCCCTTCTGCTTGCCTTCAAGATGAATGCAAGCAATATCAAGAACTTGAACGAACCAAAATCATAAAAGGGAAGAACCGAAGAACAAAAGTTTTGGCTCTAACTGAAGAACAAGTGATTACGAAAGTCCAAAGAACATATGATTACCATAACTAAAGAGCAATTTGTTTCAATCCTCAAGTAATGGTAAAAATCAAACCTGAACAAAATCGAATACCAATGTTTGAGCGATTTTGGAATGAAGAGTAATGTTCAAGCGATTACAAAAGTCCAAAGAACATATGATTACCATAACTAAAGAGCAATTGTGTTCTGAAAATTCTCAAGTAATGGTAAAAATCAAACCTGAACAAAACCGAATACCAATGTTTGAGCGATTTTGGAATGAAGAGTAATGTTCGAGCGATGTTAATCAGAAGTTCAGAACCCAGAACACAAAAATCTAAGTTTTATAAATTCCGATTCCATTCAAGAATTTACAAACCAAACACAAATCAGTTTTTTATTGGAATTAGTTCCAATTCCACCAAATTCAAATTCCTGTTCAACATTCCAGCTCCCTTAACAAAGTTATGTGAACCAAAAGAAAAAGACTTATGCTTCAGAGTAGGGATGAAGCAGTTCGGTAATGACACCATTCAATTTCTATGGATTATCTTGATACACAGGGTAAATTTGGAACTTACTTTGATGAACAAAAAGTACATATGCTATTAGGAGGTAAATTAAAATGATCATTCTTGATTGTGAATGTAAAATAGAGCAAACGCATGCCAAGGTATACGACTTTACGAAATTATGATATGTTCACGAACACTTTTTAGTGCATGTATCAATAATCTGAGGTTATTTCAATTTGAAAGTAAAAGGTCTGTATGTGTCCGATATAAAGCAAATCCTGCACATAATAGGCATACCATGTGAAAAGATATAGTCTATAACGATTTTGCTGTTAAAAGTTTTTACGCATTAAATCATTAACCCTCTATTTCTATGTTATAAATTTTTAATTGGTTCATATGCAATAAACTAGTAATATATTATTTTTATATATTTTGATATGTTTCTTCATTAAATATTGGATTACAATTACAATTTAAAAGTTTGTTTTTCTTGCATATAGTAAAATCTAGTTCAAAACAGAATGAAAAGGCCTGACATTTTGGATAATAGTTTTAAAATGTGCATGCATATTAATTGTCAGTTCTTTGTAATGTACAATCTTTCTAGCCATCTTATGTTTTGAAGCCCATGCTATGCAATAACGTAAGTGCATGTTAACTTATTCGTAAATGTATAATTTTTTTTTTCTTTTTTGATGCGTGTTTCCAACAGTGGCGAGGTAGAAAATGGTGAGTTGTTGCTAAGCAAGTTTAAGTGGGGCCATGCTTTCTTGTCCCTTAACAGGTATTATAATTACCCTCTGGACTCGAATATTTAAATCATCAATGTTACTTTTTGTATGTAACTATGTATATGTATATTAATCGGGTTTGCTTAGTCAAATGATACTTCTTGAAAAAGTAAGTAAAATGATAGTTGCATTCAGTTTTAAAAAAAGTACCAGCATAAAAACATATTATATATATATATATATGTGGTCATTTTAAGGTCTTTGGTAAATAAAAACATGAACTTCCTGAGTAAGAAACTAAGAACGATGTTGGTATTTTGTGAATGGATCTATTTGCAAATAGAACATGTCAATACTTGATTGTTGATGAGGTTTTGCAATTCAGGGAACTTTTGAAGGCATATGCAAAATGTGAGAATAGTGCTGCGATTATTGAAGTCCAAAATTCTTGGTTATCTGAGCAAAGTTCCAAAATTCCCAAGGTTTTGGAAAAAGAAGGTATTTTCCATATGTATATAACATATAATACAAACACACATATGGATGGATGTTCAGTACAAAATCAATTATAAGTAGAGAACCGCAAGAACAACCACCACTTATACCTATTATTTCAAATGGGATACATAACACGGTTTCGCCTCTCTTTCTCTCTCCCACTACATGTGATTATTTTCCATGCGCTATGTACAACTGCTTATGTGGTTATTAGAGTTCTCTACTTAAACTGATTTGTATTGAACTTACCCCTATATAATTAGGAACTAAAGGAACCACCATTTTGTCTTATGGGCAAAAGTAGGTTCATGAAGTGGAAGAAACACAAGAAAGGGAGATTTCAACCATTTTTGAAATATTATCCAATTGCTAAAAAGTGGTTCATTTAGTTCCTATTTATTTAACGGTTATCAAAAGAACCTCCTTCTATATGTACATGTATATGTATACGTGTGTTGCAGAGCAAGCAAGGTCCAAAGAAGAAAATACCAATAACTGTTCTGCCGCCATCTTTATTGTCATTTCCCTACAAATAGTCAAATACTGATTTTTAGTACTCTTCTTTTACAGAGACAAAAGAAGCATGCCATAGTGAAGATGAAGGATCAGATGATGATTCCGACGATGGACTTCCTCCTCTTGAAAGGAATTTAAACCACATTACTTTGGAAGAAAGTGATACCGAAAGTGAGTAGCATTACGTGTAGTTTTATACCAATACATAGTTTTTTCTCAGCCTTTGTTTTCACATATGAATAAAGCTATTATGTTGTTTTCATGTCCAAGTTTGCAAGTTTTGGTTAACCCAATCTTCTTTCGAAAATTTCATTCTGCTTTTCCGTTATCTTTTATGGTTTTGTTGGTTCTGCTGGTTCTGCAACTATGTAGAGGTCAATAATGTTAATTACTTCGTTATTAAACATTACTAGTGTGACCTCTTATAATGTTTCGAAAGACGAACCAGTACTTTTGCTTAGTCAACCTATCGTCGTGGTCTCAACTGGTCGGCTACGAACGGAGGAGTCATGCATTGTCTTTTGGACCTGTTTATTGCTCAAAACTTGGCGATTCATTTGTGCTTTGCCTGTTTAGTTTGTAACCGGTGGTGCTGATGTTAAACATGAAGGAAACTAAAACTTTTATTACTGGGTAATTACAGGCATAGAAAACAAGGGTTTATATAGACGGGTTATTCTAATCCTACTAGAACTATAATACTAGACGATAATTATCAAAAACAATAGAAGACATGTCTCAAATCTGATTACCAATACTAATAGATAATTCAAATAAGACTTTAGCCCTTTGAGTTGATATCGCTACAATTTTCATAGCTAATGGTTCTCGGGTTAAAAAGTTGGAAGGGGACCGACTGGTCTTGTTTCATTTTCAAAACAAATAGCAACGTTATATCTCTTATTTATCTTTTCAAGTATGAAGTTAAAACAAATAGAACGATGGTCGTTTCAAAACAAAACTTTGATATCATTCGTATGTATTTGTCGGCATTAACTGTACAACTTCCAAATTATATCAGCCGGACAGTACCTACACACACCCTTGCCTTAGCGTCGACAAGTCTAGATCTGAAATTCATATCTATATAAAATATAGGCTTATATTAGTGGGACATCCTAAATTAATATTCAGACATTTTCTCTATAGATGAGGGGTGTACCTTATCCATCTAAAGCCTAATAGATGGAATTGACACTTATGAACGTATAACATACACTTGACATCAATACAAGACTTAGTTTGACTTTTAATTAATAATATAATGTCTATGAAAAATGTTATCATTTGTATGCATTTACCACTATAAAGTGTTTAACCAAGTGTAGTTAGCCTTACCACCATAAAGTGTTTAACCAAGTATGGTTAGCCTGGCAATGCATATGCATCCTAGTACTTGACTCTAACATGACCGAGCCTAGATTCGAAAACTTATGCCAATATGAAATATGTGAAAAGTAAGTTACACGGATGATTCGTACATATACTCATTCATTTTAATTAATTATTTATGATCTCCACCGTTAACCCATCAATAACATAACGTTTGATCCTCTTCGCTAATGGACTTTAAAAATAATTTTAAATCCATGAGAAGTATTTTTCGTACTCTTAGATTTCAAAACAATACAAATTAAAAGCTAACTTATAAACGTAAGTCATTAGAGATAATTTCATCATTTATATTGAATATACTAAAATATCATATTCACTTATGCGTTGTGACATCACATTGCAGTTCCAACTTTCTTTTTTAATCGCAAAGTATGGACAAACCCAAGCTTTTCTCCACCACCTCACTACTCTCACCTTCTAGTACATACGTCAACCCCTGGTTATACTTGTTTTTACCGAATTTAAATAAATAAATAAAGGGAAAATACATATAAAGTCACCTTACTTACAAATTCATATGAAAACAAAAGTAAAATGAATTTATGATGTGACTACGTCACTTATATGTCAGTTTGTTACCTTGTTGTAATTGTGAAATTGTTGTCCTTAAAACACCCACAATGGACTTGTTACGCTAGTCCGATTCTTCTCAAGTCTGCAGGTTCGGACCTCAAGTAGACTTCTTTTGGTGGGCATTATCTTTCTTCTTGGCAGGTTTCAACTTCTTCTTTGTTGGTTTTTACTAACAATAGTGATTTTGGTGAGAAATTTACAGGACATCTTGCTTGTTGTTTCATGGTGAGAAATTTCTAGGTTTTTTTTTATACTACACCATTGTCAATCTTCATATCTTGGCGAGGCACAAAACTCTCTTTCTGATTTTCAGATCTTGGTAATATTTCACTTTATGTGAGTCGATCTTTAGATCTTGGCTGCGATGTGTGGAATCAGACGTGTGAACAAAGTAACACCATATTGTTGTTTGAAATCGTAGAATGACGAGTTTTATAAAAATCAGATAATGTAGACTTGCATGTCCTACCCAAGTTCCCAACGGGTTGGAGACGTTATACCTGATTCCCACATGCCTTAACCCTTGAGGGGCACCCTCCCCTCCCTAAGGGCACAAGGGGTGCTCCACTGAACATGTTTTCACTTCACTGATTTTCTACCAATCCTGCACTGTCACATCACTTCACTGATTTCCTTCACTGAAACACTTTTTTGTAGGCAGCACTCCACTGATTCTTTACCCAACTATTAATTATTTTCACACATAATAATAATAATAATAATAATAATAATAATAATAATAATGGTACATATAAGAAAAAAAAAAGTCATAACTAAAGAGACTTAAGTCTCGTTAACAAGAAAATAATAATAAAAAAAAGTAGAGATCTTCGAACTAGCATCAGCACAAGCACTTTGAAGAAGAGATCTTGGAGCTAAACATTGGGTTTTGAAGCACTAATTTAGCTTGGTTTAGATTTTGGAAATTTATAAGTGTGAGTTTGGTTTGTCCCACATTGGTGGGGAGATAAAAAATGAATGAGTTTATAAGGTGAAACCAAATGGAAGAGATTGAATTCTTTGTGTTACATTATACTCTGGCACCAACCCGCGTGCAGTGTTGTAGAACTCGCTAGGCGCTAGTCGGCCGGTGGGGTGGGGACTGTGGGGTGGGGACTAGCGATTAATTAGGATTAATCGAATTGGGATTTTTATATGTAATTTTTAGTTTTTTTATATATATAAAGCACATTTTTATAGGCAACTGTTTTAAATAGACATGTTTTAAACCCTCCTCGACCCATTTTTTTAAGTATACATGACTAATCACAAGAATCTACATCGTTTGGTTGGAAACTTGCTGGAATTTGTAGGTATTAACCAGAATTTGTCCGGAAGTTGGCCGGAATAACAGATTTTCGCCAAAATCTTGCTGGAATCGTCTATTTTTGGCCGGCCGACTAGGGCCGATTAGGTCAACTAGGTCCGATTAATCCCGACTAGGCCGACTACCGATTAATGGACTGATTAACGAAAAATTACTCAGTAACCTACCGACTAGCGATTAATCCCGATTTTTACAACACTGCCCGCCCGCGCAGGGGGGGGGGTGCAAAAAAATGGGTTCTGGTTCGGGAAAAATTCTTCAACCAACGCGACGCCTGCATCTGCGGACACGAATGCAGCTTGAAAAATTATCCCTTAATTTTAAGGGATAATTTTTTTTTATTTTAATTATGGCGTAAAGGATAAAAAAATAATAAATTGCGGGACCCCTACCAGCGTGGGTGGCGACGGTGTTACCGTGCTGGTACTGAGGTATCCGTGACCAATTCTGATAGCGCCCCGTCCCCTAAAACCGAGGGGTATGGTTCGGTGAATGGCATCGGGGAGATGAGGTGGACACCCTCCCCCTCGGGGAACACACCCCCCCTTTCCCCCTTCGGTGCAAAAGGTGAATTATCCCTGTTCTTACCGATCTATATAATATTATTATTCTTTTTTGTCTTTTCTTCTAGTAATATTATATATATAGGGTAGGGATCCTAAGAGAACCAACCCCTATTTGAGAACTGAGAGAACCATTCTGAGCCACACATTTCATATAAAGGCAAAAAAAAATTTTTTTTTTTTTTTTTGCTTTAATCGCACATTTTTATGCAAGGAAATTTTTTTTTTATTATTTTTTTATTTTTTCATTTATACATATGTGTATATGACAATTATACATATGTGTATATAGCAATTATACATATATGTATATAGCATTTTTCAGCTATACATATGTGTATAATGCAATTATACACATGTGTATACTGAAAAAAAAATACAAAAAAAATAAAAAAAATTTTTTTCCTTACATATAAAGCAGCGATTTTTGCAAAAAAAAAAAAAAAAAATTGCCTTAGAAAAATGTGTGGCCCAGAATGGTTCTCTAGTTCTCAATTTGGGAAAATGTTCTCATTTGAACCAAATCATATATATATATATATATATATATATATATATAGATTTTGTCTTTTTCCCCTTTAAAAAATATTAAAATAAAGAAAAGGGGAAGGGGAAAGAAGGGGGAACCATTTCCCCTAAAAGGGGGAGGGGAAGGGGAAGATGATGTGGCGCTAATGTGGACAAGGGGAAAGGAAGGGGGAAGGGTGACCACACCCCATAGCCTAACTCAGGCCCGGCTCTAGCCCAATTATATTGAGGCTAGGGCTTTGGGCCCCCAATTATATAGGGCCTCAAATTTTTTCAACTTATATATGATATGGTTGCATCTGGGCTAAGTGATGGATGGGTATATGCAGGCCCTATGCGAACAGTCAACATAACAGATGGGGTAGAGAAGTAGGGTTTACTCATTTAGGGTAATATTTGCGATTTACAAGATGGGAGAGAAAGAGAACGAAGCATCTGCACTGAAGGCTTGCTGAGAAGCATCTTTTGTGTTCTGTGTTATTGCAGTCTCTGTCTTTTAGTGATGTATATCTCCAACAGGTGGGAGTATTATTGTATCATTTGTTTTCTACTTTAGTTAGTGTTTTACATGTTTTTGGTTAGACTTTTCTGAATTATTAAGTGATTTTATGAATTGGTTAAGTGAATTAAAGTGAATAATTGTTTATGTACTTTGCTTTTAGGCTGTCTTTTAGTGAATTTTATTGTCTTACGGTTACAGCTAGGTGATTGTTTTATAGTTTGGATTAAAGATCAAAAGATCTGTCTTACAATATATATCTCTAAATTACTAATGAAATTGATTTTTTAGTTTTAATTTGAGCAGTATCCAAATACATTCAACTATATAAATATTCAAACGATTTGAACAGTGTTTTTGATAACCCGTTTTGATTATATAAGTCTTATTAGTTATTGAATGTGATCAGATGTTATGGCGTTGGGGCGGTGGTAAAGTGGGTTTATTTATACAGAGACGGTTCAGGTTCGACTCCGGTTGATATCGGTTTTTAATCGAATTTTTTTTAAACAGGTGGGCTCCACTACCACGTGGCAGACAAAGAGGTAACACATATGTTTTCCACTAACCTTTTTATAAACTGATATTTATATATATACACAAACAGATATAGCTACTAATACACGTTATAACAATTAGTTTAAATTACTCGTCTCCTTTCTTCTTGCTCCGGCGATTTGAAGGTGGGTGGTTAGTTTGTTTGTCTTGGCATTATATCATGTCCGTGTGTCAGTTTTGAGTCAAAATTTATTTGCATAAGATGTGTGCTTGATTAGTTGAAACTAATTATTTTTTCTTTGTTTGTCTTTGGGATTTTTAATATTGTGTGTTTCTTTAAATGGGTTGTATGTGTGTGTTTGCATGTTAGATTGTAGTTAAATCTGGTTTTTTTGGCTGTCCGATGCATGTTGTTAAGGGGTATGTATGTTGTTTGTAAGTGAAATGATGATGTTTTTGTTTTACGGGTAATAACTTTTGTTTGTATGGTATGAAGTATGGTTGATTGCGATAAAAAAAGGTTGTATGTTGTGCTGATTGAGTTGGCAGGAAAACGGCATGTTTTTATTTTGCGGTTGTTGGTTGTTAATTTTTGTAACTAATAATTTTTGTGGCGTTTTGCAGGTTCAAGTGTTGGCTCGTCATTTGCATTTTGGTGTTCTTTATGCAAGTATGTTACTCATCGAGCAGCTTTATATGTGTTGTAGTATACGGTTGTTTATGGTGTATTCTGTGTTGTGTTAGTCGTCTTGAGGCGCTTAAAAGCAACGTAGACGCATACGCATTCTGTGTGTCCAGACCATAGGCTACCCTTTAACTACAAAGAAACATACAGATTATGCAAACCAAGACAAACAGGCGTTTAAGCGCCCATGCGCCTGCTTGACCTAGACGCCTGCTCGTGACATAGGTGTTTACCTGGCTGAGTGCATATTGACCCACCTGTTTAGACGCTAAGGCGTATGGTTTGCTTAGGCGACGTGTAAGCAAATAAATTGTGCGCGCATCTAAACGCGTGGGTAAATATGCGTTGGGGCACACTTTATTTGCTTACACATTGCGTAAGCAAACCATACGCTTTAGCGTCTTAACGCGCATGGGCAGATATGTGCTTGTCCGGCTGATGAACAGGTTCTTAGGTGAATCAGAGTTTTATATGTGTTGTAGTATACGGTTGTTTACGGTGTATTCTGTGTTGTATTAGTTGTTTTGAGGCGCTTAAAAGTAACGTAGACGCGTACACATTCTGTATGCCCAGAACATAGGCTACCTTTTAACTACAAAGAAATATACAGAATATGCAAACCAAGACAAACAGGCGTTTAAGCGCTCATGCGCCTGATTGACCTAGACACCTGTTTGAGACATAGGTGTTTAGCTGCTTGAGCGCATATTGACCCACACGTTTAGACGCTAAAGCGTATGGTTTGCTTAGTCGATGTATAATCAAATAAAGTGTGCGCGCATCTAAACGCGTGGGTAAGTATGCATTGGGGCACACTTTCTTTACTTACACGTCGTCTAAGCAAACCATACGCTTTAGCGTCTAAATGCATGGGCAAATATGAACTTATACGGCTGATGAGCAGGTCCTTAGGCGAATCAGGTTCCTTGGCGCTTGAACGCCTGTTTGTGTTGGTTTGTATATCCCATTAGAAGCTTATTCTTTGCGTCAAAAGCGTTGGGTTTTTGTGCCTAAAAAATTAAGGTTGGGCGTCTCTGCGGCTCAGTGCTTGAACGCTTTGCCGCCTTAAAAAATTAAGACTGACTGTTTGCTGACTGTTTTTAAAAAAACGCGCGCAGATCATTGGAAGTTACTGTTATGCTCTTAACTGGCTGTGTAATTTTTAGATAGTGTAGGCGTGATTGTGGCGTTGCTGAATTAGAGGCGTGTAGGTTATTAGTTCTGTCTAATTCAGATTTCAAGTAGGTATTTTAGACTAATGTCACAATGTGTTATGAATCTTGGTTTTAGGTTAGCGCCCTGGAAATTAGTAAGTCATAGTATGGTATTTATCAGCAAATATATACTGATATCAATTAGTCTTTAGTCCTCAAGATCAAAGCGTGCCCGTTCTGATGAAGCGTCTACTTCCAACACGAGTGTTCCAAATAGAGTCCCTTCACGACAACAACTTTCTCAGGCTGAAGATGCGACTGCCTCAAGTTCGGTGTTGCCAGAATCGCGTCCTACGCGACGACAGACGGCTTATAGAAGTGCCATGCTAAGGCGTAATACGGCTGTTGGGGCTGCAGCAACTGGTTTGGATGTGCATGTTCATGCAGCCGCGGCTGTACCATTAGTATCACCCTTTTATATTGATTTTGGCGACTGTGATCAGATTTGTGAATTTTGTGGTGCGTTGTTTTGGTTTGAAGAACGCTTGACAAGTTATCCACTTAGTAGTAGGCCGCGTTACAATCGTTGTTGTCGTGGTGGTAGGGTAGAGTTACCGTACCCATCTGAACCACCTCAATTGTTAATAAATCTGTTTTCAGATGTTGATCTTATTTCAAATATACGAGCGTATAACGCGATGTTTTCTATGACGTCGTTTGGTGCGAAAGTAGACGATGAGATTAATCAAGGTGGTGCGCCTTATGTGTTTAAGGTTTGCAGGACAAGTATCTCATTGGCTTGGTTCTGTGTGTCCATCACCAGGCGACGCACCACGTTTTTTGCAAATGTATGTGTTTGATGTTGATAATGAAGTTGCTAATAGGCTTCGATTTTTCCAGCGTTTAGAGTCTCGCGGTCCAGTTTATGATGTTGTTGTTTCTTTGACACAAATGTTGGATGAGGTGAATGAATATGTGAAGCTTTTTAGAATGGCGAAAGAATTATGTATGCATTCAGAGGTTCCAAATTTTTATATTCGCCTTTATTGTCGTGCGTCTGATAGCCGTTATAATGTGCCTGCTTCAAATTGTTTGGGTGCTATTCTTTGTGATGCGGATCATTTGCCAACACAATTTGATATTATTATCAGGAGTAAAGATGGTACACCGCATAGAGTTAGCAAATTGCATTCGTCTTACATGCCATTGCAATATCCATTACTTTTCCCACGTGCCGAACAAGGCTGGTCTCCTGAGTTACTGCTTAAGCCTCCTGTGGTTGATAGAGAGATTATTGATGATTCTACTCCAATTGATACAAATGCTATTGAAACAAGTGTGCCTGTGACTAACACATCTGATGATTCTAGGCTGACTCCAATAATGTTCTACAGTTATCAAATTCATGACCGGCATAATTTGTACACTCACTTGCTTAAAGGATCTAGATTGTTACAACAGTATTTAGTTGATACCTACATTTGTGTTGAGCATTCTCGATTAGAATATTATAGGCATAATCAAGATGAATTTCGTTGTGAATTTTTACAAGGAGTACATGATGCAATATCTAGAGGTGATACTGAGGCTAATAGTATTGGGAAAAAGGTAATTTTACCTGCCTCTTTCATTGGTGGACCTCGGTATATGTACAAGCATTACCAAGATGCGTTGGCTATATGTCGTGTTCATGGAAATCCACAATATTTCATCACCTTTACTTGTAACGTACGATGGCCTGAGATAAGAAGGCAATTAAATCGATTTGGTGTCTCTAACCCACAGGATCGACCAGACATCATTTCACGAGTGTTTCAATTAAAAGTGCGTGCTTTTATTAAACACTTACGTAAGGCTAAGCCCTTTGGTGATGTCACAGCAGGTATGTGCATGTATCTTTTTTGTACGCCTGTTTTACGTTTCTCCTACACATTTGTATGTACGTTATATTCATGATGTTTAAACATACAGATTTGTATACTATTGAGTTCCAAAAAAGAGGCCTTCCACATTGTCATACTTTGCTATGGGTATCCGCCTCTTATGCTATACATGATGCCAATCAAGTTGATCAGTATATGAGTGCTACCATTCCAAATGTGTCGACTGATCCAGTTTTGCATAGGATTGTTACTGACTTTATGCTTCATGGCCCGTGTGGTTTGGCTCGCTTGACCTCACCATGTATGAAAGATAAAGTTTGTACAAAAAACTTTCCCAAACCTTATGAGAATGTAACACGGTTTGATAATGCTGGTTATGTTCACTACAAAAGGCCTTCAAATGATGTTACTGTTCTAAAAAACGGTGTGCCTCTTGATAATGGGTTTGTTGTTCCGTACAATGCAAATTTGTTATTACATTTTGATGCGCATATCAATGTAGAATATTGTGGATGGACAATGTTAATAAAATACCTATTTAAATACATTTCAAAAGGTTCAGATAGAGTTAGGTATGCATTATCACAAGACACAATGCAATCAGACAGTCAAGTGAGAAATAATGTAGAGGTTGTTGATGAGATTGCTAATTATGTTGATGGCCGATTTATTTGCCCACATGAAGCAATGTGGAGGATATTTGGGTTTTATATTCATCATAGAAATCCTCCAGTACAAGTTTTAGCTGTTCATCTTGAAGAAGAACAAAACCTCACGTTTAGACAATCACAACAACTTACAAACATCACAGCTAATCCTAACGTCGGAAAAAACAACATTAACTGAATGGTTTGTGAATAACGCCAAAGAAAAAGCTAACTCTGAAACATTGACACCTATTGGCGTTGGTTTGAGGTACATTGATTACCTAACAAAGTATCGTTGGGTTGTTGCATCAAAAAAATGGGAAGTTAGAAAAACCAAACGAGAGCCTACAATAGGAAGATTGGCATATGTACATCCAACATGTGGAGAACTTTTTTACCTCCGGTTATTATTAACTTATCAAAAAGGATGTTGCTCTTATACCGATTTACGAACTGTGTTTGGTGTTGTCAAGACAACGTTTAGAGAGGCTTGTGAAACATTAGGCCTAATAGGAAATGATAGAGAGTGGGAGACAACATTAACTGAGGCTGCAATATGGGCCACACCTGTTGAGCTAAGATCTTTGTTTATGTACATGTTGCTTTATTGTGATGTCTCAAATCCTCGGAGATTATGGGATTCTAATTGGAAATGCATGTCTGATGATATATATAGGAATATCAATCGAACTATTGGTGGTGGCTCAGGATTCACTAATGATTCAGATTTAGAACAATATGTTTTATATGAACTTCAAATTCTTTTAAATTCAAATTCCAGTCCACGTACATTAGAAGAATTCGGCTTGCCAATTCCTAACCCGTCTGTTTTTTCAGCATTGGCAAACACTTTACTCTTAGAAGAAAAAAGTTATGATAGGAATGCACTTCGTGCTGAACACATGTCTTTGCATACAAACTTACATGATGAACAATTGATAGTATATAATGTTGTTATGCAATCTGTCACAAATTCAAGCCAATTATTAGCATTTGTTTATGGTCATGGTGGCACTGGTAAAACCTATCTTTGGAAAACAATTATTTCAGGCCTAAGATCTAATGGTATGATTGTTCTTGCTGTTGCTGCTTCAGGAATTGCATCTTTGTTATTACCAGCAGGCCGAACTGCTCATTCAAGGTTTAAAATACCATTAGAACTAACTGAAGAATCATTATGCCATATTAAGAAAAAAACAAATCTTTGTCAATTACTTTTAGAAACTACACTAATTATTTGGGATGAAGCCCCTATGAGTGATCGTAGGTGCTATGAATCATTAGATAAGACTCTTAAGGATCTAACTGGAAATACTTTAGAATGCTTTGGAGGTAAATCAGTATTGTTAGGTGGTGATTTTAGGCAAACCTTGCCAGTTAAGCCAAAGTGTAGCAAAAATGAAATTCTGTCAGCCTGTCTGCCTAGATCATATTTGTGGAAGTATTTTATTGTTTACACTCTTTCTGTGAACATGCGTGTGACATCAAGCCAAAGTGAAATTTGTGATAGGGAAGAGTTAGAGACTTTTTCTAAATGGCTTTTAAAAATTGGTGATGGTGAAGAGGGTGTTATTTTTGATCCACAATATCCGGATATTAGGAAGATAGAAATACCTGCTAGATTCTTGGTTACCCAATCTGAAAATTCATTGACTGATTTGGTTAGATTTATTTATGATACTAATTTGCTTACACATCCTACACCAATTCAAATTTCTGAACGTGCTATCATTTGTCCAAAAATGAAACTGTCGACATTATAAATGAAAAGATTCAACAATTAGCACCAGGAGAATGTGTTTCATATCTTAGTACTGACTCTATGGTGCCTCATTCAAAAGATGGTGCTGAAACTGATGCGATGTACCCACCAGAATACTTAAATGTTTTAAATTTTAGTGGTATTCCAAATCATCGCTTAAATCTTAAACTTAATAGTCTTGTTATGTTGATGCGTAATATGGATCCAAAAAATGGCTTGTGTATGGAACTAGGCTTTTAGTTTCATAGTTGCTACCACGTGTGATTGAAACACGCATTATTACTGGAACATGTATTGGGAATCGAGTCTACATACCAAGAATTAATTTTGTTCATAATTCTAAAGACTTGCCATTCGTTTTTACACGTCGACAATTCCCAATAAAAATGTGTTATGCGATGACAATTAATAAAAGCCAGGGCCAAACTTTAAAGAAAGTCGGCTTGTATTTACCACAACCGGTGTTTGGACACGGTCAATTATATGTTGCCCTTTCAAGAGCTACATCACCGTCTTCACTAAAAATACTTTTGTCTGAAACCGATACACAAAATGAGAACACAACATTAAATATTGTCTATTCAGAACTACTAAATGAAATCAATTCACATCAGGTTTATTATTTCGTAGTATTTGATTCCTCTTTTTTTTTACTTGCAATATAAACTATGTATCTTAATAACTTATATTATATGTTTGAATGTGTCTAAAAGCCTAACAACAATGGAGTACAAAGGCGTGGCAAAACTAACTCTGAAGCAAGCAACAACGCTCATTGAAGTACGGGTGATTCGAAAATGGGTACCAGCATTTAGAGATGATGAGATTCACTATGTTTTTGTAGACGCTGAGGTAAACATCAATTATGTTCTTTTATAACATGTGTTTATGTTTTCCTTTATTCTTTATAACTAATTTAGATATGTCTGTATTATTTTGTTTTGATTTTGTTTTTGTAAAACTAAATACTCTATCTTGTAGGGAATGGGAATACAGGCAATGGCAAAAGGAAGGAACAAACATATTGTTGAGCCTAAACTCAAAACCGGTTCATGTTATCAGATACATAAGTATGCATGTGTTGAGCCAGATAATTTCACAAATACACTTAGTCATTTTGCAACTATCTTTTTGGCGCAAGCAACTAAAATCACACCACTTCCAAACTGCACAACCATCCAAGATTACTTTTATGACATCGCTACACCTCGAAGAGCTAAGTTGGCATCATCTCATGAAGGCATTGTTGGTATGTTATATTATATACATTTGTGTTTATTACTTTGTTTATAATCCAGTTTCAGTTTATAATCATCATGACCATTTTACTTCTTTTTAAACAGATTACATAGGCATTTACCAAGGAATTCAAGACAAAAAAGATTCTAGAAATCAACCTTATGCAGTGTTGACACTCAGAGTCTGCAGGTTTGTATTTGTCAATAACTACTAAAGCAATATGTTGTAGTTCTAAGTCTTTTTTTTATATAGTAATCAGGATGTAACCGTTGCTGTGTGGCAAGAAGTTTTAGCGGCTAAAAACAGATTCAACCGTGCAGAGTATGAATCAGCATCCCCTCCAGTGATATTAGCGCTTACTGGACTCAAAACTAAAGACTACCATGGTAAACATAATTTATAATAATAAATACAGCTAATATATTTTCATAATATTATGTTGTTATATCACGTATTGATTCTGTGATATTATCATTTACAGGAATGCTTCAGTTTCAAACAACAAATGCCACATATACATATCGAGATCCGAAAACTCCCGAAACACAAAACTTAATTGATATGTATGAATAATTAAAATACATATTTTTTATAATATGTCTTTACTCATGTATACCCTTATATAAGTATTGTATAAAACAGGTATGCAAGTCAAGAATTTCATCATCAGCCAATTGTTCAGTTCACAGGCCAAGAAGTGACAATCAAAGAACTTAAAAACTTTTCACCCAATCAACTTTCTGTAAGTTAAGTATCCACATGATTAAACCTTTAAATAATATGATGACTAACAAAATTATTACATGTAGGCTAAGAACTTTATAGTCAGATGTACAATTGATTATCTACCAACAGCAACACCTTGGTATTATACTGCATGCGCCAGATGTAATCAGGTGGTCTTGCAAAATGGAGAGCAGTGGTTTTGTTCCGAACATGCTGACGTTACCGATGTGAAGTACATGTTGTAACACCCTGCCTCTCTCACCACCAATATTGTCCGCTTTGCCCACCCAGAGCTCACGGATTTGTTTTTGGGTGCCCCAGTGGAAACTTCCCAGGAGGTCACCCATCCTGAAACTGGTCCCACCTGAGCACGCTTAACTGTGGAGTTCTCCTCTCATCCACTAACATTAAGCCCCAAAACGCGTTGGTGATTTAAGAGGCAAGACATTACTTATGAACCAAGGATCTCTCCTGGCCACGGCCAATGTGGGATTTTCCCGGTGTGTCACACATGTAAGCTTTTACTTGAATATGAAACACTTACTATATCTGTATTTTCTTATGGTGAGTTAAACTGTTATTGATATGCTTCACGAGGTGGTTAATAGGTATGTTACAAGTGATACAAATCAAATTCCTTAAATATTAAAGCAAATAAGGTAATAACTTAGTTAGGATAGTATGTTAACTTATGAACTGAACATCTTATTAGGTTGTCATGTTATTAGGTGTTTAAAAACAAGGTTTACACTTTTTTAAGGTGAAACACTAAAAGCCTTTGCATCTAGCAACCGTTAAACTGGAGATACAACTGTTAGGCATGTATAATAGTTCTTCAGTTTATAATCTAAGCATCTCATCAGCAGCACATGTAATTAGGCGTTTTAAGAAAAACCTTCTTAGTGTGTTACTTTAGCTGTTTAATAAAAACAGGAATTACTAGGCCTTTTTAGGACTGCCATGATAATGTTTCGATGATCGTAGTGACTGGTAAGACAAACAGCAACAGTAGTTGTTGTCGCTGGTGGTGTTGACTGACAGTGATCATGGCCGTAATCAGTGTTGCTTCAGATTCCAATCAGTGGCTCAAAAGGAAGCAATCACAGCCCCTGCTGCTTGCAGAGCTGTTCAGCTTGAATTGGCGTTAGACACAGTTTTGATCCAAGTCAGTTTTTGCTGATTAGCCCGTTCAAATCATACACTTTAGCGCTTGTACACATAGCTGGACAGCTACTTACGCAACTAAGCGCCTGTCTGTACACTTTAGCGCCTAAACACATAAGTCAATAGGCACTCGCATGACCAAACGCTTATGTGTTTAGACGAATGATTCTGATGTTCAACTAAACATTTTAATATTATCGCGGTTAGTTTACGCCAATTATAATAATAGTTATTAATAATAGTTTAGTGCAACTCATAAGGAAGAGGTGGCGACCTCTGCTACCTGCAGAGGTGCTCAAGTTGATGTCTCATCAGTGGTTAACGTTTAGGCTGAACGTACATGTTTTTAGCTTACTACACACCTAGGTAAATCAAGTGCTTAAATACTTAAACATTGAGTTAACTAAGTTGCCTATACACTTTAGTGCCTATACACATAGACGAATAACCACTCACGCGACTAAACGCTTATGTGTTTAAATAAGTGGGTACCTAGGTCAATCAGCTGCCTTGGCACTCAAACACTGTAACTCAAAAGGAGTCAATGGCAGCCACTGCTGGTTTCAGAGGTCTTCAGTTTGGATTCAGCTTAAATAAGGTTTAGATCCAAGTCAGTTTTTACTACCTAGGCCATTCAAAGTATGCACTTTAGCGCCTAAACACATGGTTGGACAGCCGCTGACGCAGTTAAACGCCTGCTTGTGCACTTTAGCGCCTAAACACATAAGTGAATCGCCACTCGCACGACCAAACGCTTATGTGTTTAAACAAGTAGATACGTAGGTCAATCAGGTACGTTGCCACTCAAACACCTGTTTATCTTACTTTGCACATCTCATTGAATAATGGTTCTGATATTCGTCTAAACGTTTTAATATTATCACAGTTGGTTTAGGCCAGTTATAATAATAGTTATTCACAATTGCAGAGGTACTCAGGCTGGGTTCAGCTTAAATACGGTTTAGGTCTGGTTTAGTTTTGGCTTATGGTCTGCCTATCAGCTTCAATAACACCATCTACAAACTAAGAAATACAGAGATAGGAGGAGAAAATAATGATTTAAAAGGAAGATGATGTCTCGTCAGTGATTAACGTTTAAGGTGAATGTACACATGTCTAAACTGTTAGACGCTTAGGTATATCAGGTCCTTAAATACCTAAATGCTGACCTTACTAAACTGTCTATATGCTTTTGTGCCTAAACACATAAGCGGATAGCCACTCGCGCGACTAAATGCTTATGTGTTTAAATGAGTAGGTGCCTGAGTCAATCAGCTACCTTGGCACTCAAACGCCTGCTTATCTTTCGCATTTCCCATCAGATGATAGTTCTGATGTTCATCTAAGCGTTTTAATATTGTCGTACATGGTTTAAGCCAGTTATAATAATGATTGTTGGTGGTGATTTAGTCCAGCTCAGAATGAAACAGTGGCGACTGCTGTTGCCTGCTGAGCTGCTCAGGTTGGTTTCAGCCTAAATAAAGTTTAGGTGTGCAAAGCATGAGTCTGCAGCGCAAAAACAACGATGTATCACTCAGGCATTTCACAAATACAGCCTGCTATTAAACAACTAATGCTGTTACAGCCTTTTACACAGGTTCTATAGAAACCTCTTTTTAAAACATACACTTTCATTAAACAAAGATCTAAACATTACATCTGATTAAAACATACGCACTACATTATGCGTATATAGTCAGCGTTTACACAACCCTTATACCAAAATTGCTGACTTCTGCCTACATCAATACAAAAATCCATTCCATTCCAGCTTTTCTAAAGCTTAACAAACAAACATAAGAAACCTAATAACGCCACAACTAGAACAAACACCTTAATTAAAGTAGCCTCATACACATCAACTTTGGCCTTTAAACTTGTCACTTCCATTTTCAACGCATTCTTTTCAGCCTCCAACCTACCATTCTCCATTTTTAATTCTCTTTCTTTACCACCATCACAAACCACCTTATCAACATCTTCTTTCCACACAAAGAAGCTGCAATTCCTTCCCTAACATATAATACAGTGATAAATTAAAATTATAAACTGATTTAAAAGCATGCAAATAAAACCTCACTTACAGGCCAGCATGAACACCCATAGAAATAATCACCAGGTCTAGATGCATCCCTACCAGCTTGTCTTAACACACTGACTTTATCATGATGACAATAAACATTCCCATCTGTCCCAAGCTTGAATATTTTTATGCTTGGTAATGACCTTATTCTACAAGAAGAAGAAGAACTCATCATAAACTAAGTCTACAAAACCAAAACCTAAAAGCAAAGATAATAATCTGATTGAGATAGATAACATGTAAATATATGCATCTTTATAAAGGTAAGGGACCCACAAAATCAACCAACTTGTGTGTGTAATGAGTGCCTCTAACATAAACATTAACTAAATATTATATACCTCTCTTTTTATCCTAATTACTTAATAACTATTTATGTAAAATGTATAGACAAGTAAGAAATAATATTGTCTATAAAAAAACAAAAACCCAAGCATATCAGCTGCTGTAACAGTAAACTTCAAATATAAATTCAGCTACATTCAGTTTCTTAACTATATTACGTAAACCTCATGCAGGTATCTAATCCGAGCAACACTCGCAGACGAAACTGAAACAGTTGAAGCTACTTTCTTTGACCGAACAGCCACTCAACTTTTACAAATCCCATGCGCGGAAATGATGACAAAACCAGACAACGAAACTTTGGTACAAAACATCACCAACAAAGAGTTACAACTACAGCTACAAGCCAACAAAGACAGACGAACAGGTGTTCTGCGCTGCACTGCAAACAATGCTGAATTTGTTGTCGCTCATTCTTCAACCGTCTTTGAAACAACACAAAACACACTTGTACCGCTAACCCCGCATTCTGAGTCTTCCAGCAAACATAACATCCAATCTCCTGTAACCCCCCTTCCCAAAACAACCAAGACGTCAACAGTTGCTGCAACAACACCTCCGCTTAAAACGCAATTAGAGACACCAGCTAAACGTGCACTGATGCAATCTGAAGGTAAACACTGTCTTTATTTCTGTTCGTCTCATTATTGTTTCTGTTCTTTACTCGTACTGATAAGTCTTAGTCATACGCAGTCTTCACAGGGGAGCCTGCAAAGAAAAAACCTATTGCTGATCCAAGTATTCAGTCCGAGCCTTAAAACGGTTCTCAAGACATTTTGGTTACGCTGTTATGATCGCCACCGTTAATAACTTATGTAATCATATAGGATCTTACGTAGCCTTTATGTAGTGTGGTTTGCTCTTATCAACGTTTATGTAATAATATAGGATCTTATGTAGTAGGCGCCTAGGCGCTTAAACGTTTATTTATCATCGTTTGCATGTCCTGTTTTAACGCTATTATATGCTTTCATACTTATATACCTTACTAAACGCCTAAGTTAATCAAATGAATCAGTAACGCCTAAACACCTATAGTCTTCTATTACATTTAATAGTTCTTCATGTATCGCCCGAGTTACCGCCGCAACGCGGCGGTTAACGACACTAGTTATGATTTAGTTTGCAGTATGTGTTTTGCAGTCTTCACATGCTTTTTTAGCTGCAAATACATTATGATTTAGTTTGACTCGTTAGACACTAATGTTTTGCAACACTAACTATAAGTAAGAACTAAAAACATTTCATGCTTTCGGGAAAAAGGGGCCTCAAATTCTCATCTCGCTTTAGGCCCCGTAAAGCGTTGAGCCGGCCCTGGCCTAACTAAAGTGGATGGTCCGCTCATAATTAATGAAATTCTTTCATGGGCCAAGAAAATCAAGTTTCCCATTTTCTTTCTCAAAGTAGATTTGGAGAAGGCGTTTGACACCGTCAATTGGGACTTTATTCTTCAAGTCTTGACACAAATGGGTTTCTCTAGTAGATGGAGAATGTGGGTTAAAGGGATACTTGTTTCGGCGAGAGCTTCAGTACTTATTAATGGGTCGCCTACATGGGAGTTTCAATGCCATTGTGGTGTGAGGCAAGGTGATCCCCTCTCGCCCTTCCTCTTTATCATTGCAATGGAGGCCCTCTCTTGTTTTTTTTCATAAAGCTGAAACACTTAACCTTATCAAAGGAATTTCTCTTCCTAATATGAACACGTCAATTTCACATCTTATGTATGCGGATGACGTGGTGGCGATTGGGGAATGGGATTCGAACAAAATCCTCAATGTCATTCGCTTATTTAGGTGTTTTCATTTAATATCCGGGCTGAAAATAAATTTGCATAAGTCGAACCTATTTGGTTCTGTGGTGGCCGATTCACTCATTGAAAAAGTTGCCCAAAGAATAAACGTGTCCAAAGGTTGTTTTCCCTTCAAGTACCTTGGGGTTCCTATTGGGGCAAACATGAATCAAGCGAAACATTGGAAGGGGTAATTGATACTTGCAATTCAAGGCTTTCCAAATGGAAGGCTAAAACATTATCCATCGGGGGCCGGACGGTTTTGTTGAAATCTGTTTTAGATAGTTTGCCAATATACCATTTCTCCCTTTTTCGCGCGCCAAAATGCGTTGTTGACCACTTGGAAAAGTTGAGAAGGCGATTTTTTTGGGGAGGATCGGATGAAAAATATAAAACTGCGTGGGTATCTTGGGAACGAGTTATTGGTCCCAAAAACAAAGGTGGAATTGGCTTGGGGTCGCTTCAACATATGAATATGAGCCTCCTACTTAAATGGTGGTGGCGATTCAAAACCGAGACTACTAGCCTATGGAAACAAGTTATTGAAGCTATCCATCATAATGAGCGAACTTGGGCCTTCCTACCAATCAAATCGAATATCTCGGGGGTTTGGAATTCAATCGCCAAGGTTGGGAAAGATTTTGAAAAATTGAACATAATGGCTGAGGATTTATTCAAAGGTGTACTTGGAAATGGGTTGCGCATTCGGTTTTGGCTCGACCGCTGGCTCGGGAGCACCCCGCTCAGGTATAAATTCCCCAATCTTTTTGCTTTAGAAGCTAACAAATGCTGCTCCGTTGCAGCCCGATTATTTATGCAGGGTACATCTTGGGTGGTGGGTTGGGAATGGAAACGGGAACCTCTGCTGGATATTGAGCGGGACGAGCTTCTACGCTGTCAACAGTTGCTGCACTCTGCTTCTCTTTCTGATCAGGCGGACACTTGGAGCTGGGCGGCTGACAACTCAGGTCTCTTCTCTGCTGCTTCCTGCCGCAGAATTCTCTCGTCGTCAGCAACTCCTTTTTTTCCTTACAGATGGTCTAAGCTGGTCCCAAAGAAGATTAATATATTTGTGTGGCGTGCTGAACAAGACCGGATATCAACCATGGAAGGCCTATTCAACCGCAACATCGTCAACTCCTCATCTATGTGTAGCTTATGCGGCGATAATCAGGAGAATGCAGCACATCTCCTGATTCATTGTTATGTAGCAGCAAACATTTGGCAGAAAGTCGCGGATTGGTGCAAGATTCCACCAATTTTTGCTTTCAACTTCAGGGAGCTTTTGGAAGCTGGAAACGTTAATGGACTCAAAAGATCAAATAAAGAGGCGATTTATGCAATCATTCTCACGACTTGTTGGGTACTATGGAACGGAAGAAACAAGAAGATTTTTCAAGGTAAAAGAATCATTTTGGAGGAACTACTCAGTGAAATAAAGGCACAATCTCATGTTTGGATAACAAGTAGATCAACCGAATTCACAAAAGATTGGAACAAATGGTGCTCTTTTGACTTATGAATTGGTTTATAACTGTTTTGGGTAAATTGTAACTTGGGTTGGGTGTTATAAGGATAATACATCTTCATAGCATCTTGCTATTAGATGAATTGTACATATTGTTTTTGAAATAAAAGTTGTTTGCCATTAAAAAAAAAAAACTAAAGTGCTACTTAGTTAAAGAATCAATACTTATGTTGTTAAGAGTTGCATAACTTAAAAAAACAAAAGCTATTAATTATCGCTGAATGATTTCTTTTTCATTTTTTTAATCTGCATGTTAATATATTTTAACGGCGTTACGCCTCTCCTCCTTATCACATTCTCCGTTAAAAAAAACAGAAAAATAAAACCCTAATTCAACAAATCACCACTTCACCGTTATATCGGCTGAACGAACACCCACCATTAAACTTCCTTCTTCTTCTTATGCTCTTATCATTTTCTTTTACAAAACAAATAAATCTTTTTTTCTGTTTTTTGCTTAAACAAAAAACTTTCATCCTTTTGTTTCACTTTTTTTTTTTTTTTTTTTTAATTTACAAAACAATTTGTTTGTTTTTAGGGACCTGAAAAAACACAACAACGTTTCGTGCCCTAACCCTAGATATCTTCCCCCTTTATGTGTTGCTAATTTGTTAACGGTTTTCATAAATTATCCTGATCCTTGTTTTTGTGTGTTAGGGTTTCATTTTTTGCACCTTCAAGTCTTCGTACGATTCGTATAATCAACCACGTTGTGAGTATTCCTCTTTATTTAATTGTTTATTACAATTATTAAATTGCAATGTTGTTGTTTTAATTTGAGGCCTTTTAAGCTCATTGTTGTCTGTATAGCTCGTAAAATGTGCTTAATGTATTCATAAATGATAATATATATTTTTTTATTTCTAATGATTTTGCCAATGGTAGCACTCTATTGGGTCGGGTACTCGGGTCGGGTACTCAGGGTTAATTTATTTGTATGGGGTCTGTTTGCTTATCAATTTACAATAGGGTCTTGTTTATAGTATTGTTTATAGAAGTTTAGACTTGTTTACTGTTGTATTTTGAAAAGTTACGTTGAAATACGTAAGTTTTTCAAACTGTTAACTTGTTTGTTTGTTTCGTAAGGCCTATTTGATCTTGTTTTATAACGTGAACATTGATTGTTTAATGTACCAACATAAATGGTTTTGTAATATGGTTTAACTGTAAAGCTGTTTTACTATTGTAGTCGAACAGTGTGACCTAGCAAAGTCGATATGTAGTTCTGTATCTGAATATGGTGTATTTTTTCTCACATATGGTGGATATGAGATTAGCTTTTGCAATATGGTTAATCATTAATGTATGTATTTGATCTTTTACTAGGGTTCAGGTTTGTAAAATGGGAGAAAAATCGGATAGTAAAAAAGCGTCTTCGCCTTATGTTGTCCTTGAAAACCGACCCGTTGATCAATGGAAAGTTACTGAGTTAAAAGAGGAACTCAAGAAACGGAAATTAGCAACGAAGGGATTGAAAGAAGAGCTTGTTAAGAGGTTGGATGAAGCCGTACGGGCTGAAATGGATGAAGCTAAACAAAATCTTGAAAATGACTTTAACAGCGAGGAGGAGCCTGTGGTTCAATCTGATGATGTCGAGAATACAACAGATGAGAAATTAGACGAACTGGACAACAAAAGCGATGAGAAAGAAGATGTTGAAATGGGATTGGATAAGGTTAATACAGATGATGGTCTGCAGTCATTAGCTGAAGAAATGGTTACAGAAAGTGAAGGTGGCGGTGTTTCCACTCAAGTGGAAGTTACTCAGGTGGTCAAAGAGACTACAGTAGAAACCACTGTTATTGTAACTGAAGAGTCTAGTGGTGATTTGAACCAGCTGCCAAGGGACATTGAGCTGAAGCCTGGACCATGTTCTCCAAAACAAGAAATAGCCGAGCCTGATTCATCAGATCTCATCAGTGGCAAACAGGTAGATGAGGTCAGCAAAATACAATCTGATTCTATTTCTATTGATACTGTCTCAATTACTGAAAAGAATGAACTAAAGGATAATGTAATTGCTGATGATGTTAAATTAGAGATAGATGATAAACCTGAGATGGTGCAATCATCATCTACCACCAACATGATCCTAGATGATAGCAAATCAGAATCAGTTGAGGTTCCTGAAGAGAAAGATGCCAACAATGTTAAAAGTAAAGAGTTTTCCGATGAAAAAGATAATGTAGTTACTACTGATGTCAAATTAGGGCTAGATGCTAAGTTTGAGAATGACCCACTTAAGGAAAAGGTTACTGCTGAAAAGAAATATGTCAACAATGCTGATGATGTTGATATTATTAAGAAAAATGATAGTGGAGACGTGGATTCCCCTGAAAAGTTAAATCTGGACAGAAGTTCGGGTGATGATTCAATGGAAGAGGATGCCTTAGATAGCAAGCAAGTTGATTCAAAATTGAGTTCTGATGAAGTGGGTAATAAAAATGAGAAAATTGAACTAAAGGAAGATAATTCTGTTGAAGCTATGGTTGAAGATGCAACCACAGACAAGGATATTGTGGTTAATGAAGATAAAACTCGTTCCAGTGTGACATCCGCTAAAAGAAAGCCACATGGTAAGTTTTATTTCATCTGTTTCTTTAAAATAGAGGTGGAAAAATGGCAGGTTGTATAACGGGTCAAAAGGGGTCTGATTGAAATGGCTAGTTTTGGTATGGATTGACGTGAAACACTTTTGTTCCATAAAATGTATAAATAGCTAGTGTGTCAAATATGCTTTCAAAAGTTACATTATTTTAGCCATAATATAGTTTTAAAGTAAAATGATTTAGAAATTCTATGCATTAAAAGCAAGACTGTGGGTGCCTTCCGGCCTTCCCAGCCATTCAACACGTTAAACCGGTTTTCTTTCAAGCTAATTTTTTAGTTCGTCAATTTGACCAGTTAGAAACAAGCCATAGCTTTAGTCAATCCGTTCATTAGTAAACAGGTTGAAATTGCTGGATAACACACAAGGAAAACCTAAGATAAAGTGCTGTAGATGCATGGAAATAGCTTTTGGACATAGCTTTGGCTCATATGGTTTAAATGCTGATTGGGCCAAAAGTTATTATGGGACATGTTAGAATTTTCATATACTTTTGGAAATAGCTTTACTATTCACTTGATTAATGATAGAAAGTTTGAAAGTATATGAAATAAAGAACAGCTCTATTTTAATCACCGTATTTTTTTTTAATAGTTTGAAGTTTAATCACCAGACAATCAGGCATTTGAAAGAACTGTAATCTGTTCTCTGTTTAATTTCATGTTTCATCACTAATTTACTTTGATCATGAACCTTAATTATGGTCTGACCTTATAAATGCTGTCATGACAGACCAGGAAAAGGCAGTAGACAACAATGAAGTAGTAAAAAGGCAGCGTAGGTGGAATTCTGAAAACCTTACAGTACCCAAACAACACACTAATCACTCTGCCTCTACTACACCAAAAGATACATTTCAGAACCTGGTCAAACCTGCCTTTTCGAGATCTGAGTCAACAAAAAGTCCAGATTTGCCTAAGGAACGAGTTGGTAAGCTGTGCCTGTAATGTGTTTCTGCAATTTGGTATAAGTATTTTAATTATTCAATTTGATATCTAGGCTCTTACCGTTTTATATATTTCAGTCCCCCCTTCATCAAAGGCTCCAACTACTTCTCTCAGAATCGACAATTTTCTGCGCCCTTTCACTTTAAAGGCTGTACAAGAATTTCTTGGCAAAACGGGCACAATTGTTAGTTTCTGGATGGATCAGATCAAAACTCACTGTTATATTACAGTAAGTTCCGACATCCCTCTCTGTCTCTAGCACCAGTGATATCAGGATGGGCAGGTTGGGTAACGGGTCAAAAAGGTTCAGGTTGAAATGGCACATATTTGGTGCATCTCAGATTGGGTTTACCTGCAAACACTTTCTTTCTGTAGTTTTATTTTTTCTTAAATAATTGATGCGTTAATTATGACAAGAACAAAATTATTACAATCGTAATATAAATCTCTCAATAAAAAGAGCAGTTTAGGAAGTTGTATGCGTGTAAGATAGACTATGGGCCACTTTAACCTGTTCGACCCATTCCTATTTTAGCATTTCACATGTTTTGCCGGTTTGAGAAAAGCACAAGATTGTTTGTTGTGCATCTTTGGATCACATGACACAAAACATATAAAAATTAGTTAAGCATTACCGTACATATAATTTTGAAAGTTGACAAATGTGATATGGCTGCTCTTACTGCAGTATGCATCAGTGGAAGAAGCTATAGAGACACGAAATGCTGTATGCAACCTACAATGGCCGGTGAATGGTGGACGTCTTTTAATGGCTGATTTTGTGGACCCACAAGAAGTTAAGAATCGGGTTGACCCGCCTCCACCATCCCCAGCAACTCCAGCCACCACCCTACCTTCACCTGCCACCACAATACCAACACCTACCGCCACGTTGCAACCACCACAGCCCTCTCCCAGAGTGAAACAACAACTTCCTCCTCCACCTTCCCTCCCACCTCCACCACCACTGTCTAACCCACCGCTAGCAAGAAACCGTGCACCACCAGCACCGGAGAAAATTGATCCACCAATTGTTACATTGGATGATCTTTTTAAGAAAACAAGAGCCACTCCTCGTATCTACTACTTACCGCTTTCTGATGAAGAAGTTGCAGCAAAATTGAATGCTCAGGGGAAAGCTGTGAATCGCTAGGGCGTTGGTCAATGTAAGATAATGGTAGTAGTATGATATAATCACTTGTTTGCAGGTCTGCAGGTGATGCATTTAGGAACGGTTTGAGCAAAGGCGAGCCCAGGAAGAGCTTGATGGTTTGTAGACGAACATAAGTTTTTTTCTACTCCTAAACTGAGTTTAGATCTGGAACTGCTCCCTATATTGGGATTTTTCTTTTGAGCGGATTACCTTCACATTATCATTTATGTTTTCTTATGTGCACATTTTGATTGTGGTAGTTTGTTTCTTGTAAAATGGATCTTGATCGGTAGGTCTTTGGACTGATTTATGTTGTTTCAGGATCTTCTTGTGTAGTAGTCATCTTGTGTGTGCACTGCTTTACCTTCGAGGTCATTCATGCTGTTACAGTGACGAGTTTCGAACCATGTCTACAATGAGAACCTAGGTTACAAATGACACAAAATTGAACATTAAATAATAACACCTGTTGCAATTGCCAAACAACTGGTTTGGTTTTGAGTTCCAAACAAGACCGAACCACTAAGCAAATCATCTAAACAATCTATGAACCAAACCACTTGGTCGATTTCAATTGCTTACGTCTGTTATGAACGCTTCTAGGAACTCTACAAACCATGGTTAAAACTTGGCTATTGCATTAACAAGCATATGTAAGCTCAAATGCTAACTAAATTGGTTGCGAAAACCCCGATGTTGCTAGGGTTGGAGGAACTGCATTGTAATTACTTGAATAGCCCAAATCGGGTACTCGGTCATAATCAAATCTAAAGAAAACCAAACAGGGTGTATGGGTCAGCCATAACACCTTAATTTCAAACCTGAAACTGTCGTTTTAACTACAAAATCTGGCCAAAACACTGGCTATGAGGTGCACAGACGCCCCAACCCCCCGTCCCACCACTTTTTGCCATGTCCCAGACACAAACACCACCCCCCTTCCATGTCCTCCCCCCCGTCCCTTCTTCCCCCGTCTCAAATGTCTTGCTTGGGACATGAAGGACGGTCCAATCCCCTTTTTTCCTTTTTTTTTTTTTTTTTTTTGATGATTTGAACCACTAGGTATTTTTGTTTTTATTGGATGGTTTAGAGTATTTGAGACATAACATTGTGGTGTCTCCACACCCTTGCCATGTCTCAACCAAGAGAACATGAGAGTCATCCTAGGTGGCATTGAGACATGAACATTCTCATGTCTGCACACCCCATAGTCTAACAAAGTCCAGTGATTCTGTGATTGTATACGTTTTTTTAAAGGCGATTGTATACGTTTTACCTGTTTCTTTTTAATTAGAACTTCCAACTCAATTCGGACACTCATTACTATTATAACATAAACATTAAACATAACCTAAATCAACCATTTATATCTCGAGTTGAAATCACAATAACCAATATTTTGAATGTCATACAAGCATGTGTTTTAATAAGTTGCAGATATGAAACTAACATTTCATCATGGCCTTTTTATGAAGGAAATCCTTAATAAATATAGGCATATGGTACATAATAGCCAATATGGTGGAGTACTGCCCCAAAGAGAACCAAGAAGGGGGGTCTTCTTTTAGGATTGCAGCCACCGTCTTGTTTGCAAACTCGTCTGGTGGAATTGCCTTTGGACCTTGTGAAAAATATGCGCGTTCTTTGATTGCGCCTTCAAATTTCTTGTACATTATCCATTCTGGCATCTTGTTGTAGCTGGCTACAGCTGTATTTCCTAAGTTCGTTTTTTACGGATCCAGGTACAATGTTAATCACATCGATACCAAATGGCTTCAGTTCCAACCTGCGCATTTCAGAAGCTGATTAGCCATCATCAAGCATTAATGACGGCAAATTTGATCCCATTTACTAATGAATTGGGATGATTTAGGATGCATATTTAGGCATTCTCATTCTCTTGATCTTGTAGTTAGGAGGGTAAGTAGAACGATTACATTGCCCTATCAGCAGGGGCGAAGGATATGTTGGGCCATGGGTGGCCCTGGCCCCCTGTTTTTTGGTGCTGTGGTATAAATTTGCGATTTTCGTAGGTAAATTGAGTCCGGGTTGAGTCCGGCCCCCGCCGATTTGCCACTACCAATCGAAAAAAATTGAGTCCGGCCCCTCCCGATTCAAAAACCAAGCTTCGCCCCTGCCTATCAGAATAGGTCAAGTGACAAACCTTAATGTGTCAGTTAGCGCATGTAAAGCAGCTTTAGATGCAGTGTAGACACCTGACCATGGTCCAGGTGCCAGGGCGGTCACACTTCCAATGTTCACAATCTTTCCCTTCTTTCTTGATGCCATGTGAGGGACAACTGCTTGGATTAATCTCATGGAACCTAAATCCAGCCCAAGAAAAAAAGTAACACAATGTCATCAAGATATAGTGCTCAGTAGTAACATCTATTCAGATAAATAAAACACTTTTAAAGGTCAAGCAAAAGAGACAAGACAAGCATTTTAACCTAAACTAGTCATAGTTGGCACAATGAGGTATTCACCTTTTATATAGGCATACACCTCTCAACTGGATGTCTAAGATCTATCTAATCTAATGGCTTAATATCTAAAATATCAAGCATATTCTACTCTAGATGACCTTAAGTTCTCTTTAAGGTCCTTAATTAGTGATTTATTTGTTGAATACTCGATCAATCTATTCCGAACAACGTTGCGACAGTTATTACTCTTGAAATACCATGATCATAGACCTGGCCACTCAACTTACTGTCCTTAAAATTACATGCCCTATTCAATTAGGAAGACCCAATCTCAAGGGCGGATCCAGGGGGTCCCTGGTTCCTAGGAATCCCTTCGGTTTGGAAAAAAAAAACGGAAAAATTAGTGGAAAAAAAATGCAAATTGGTGAAAACTGTGAGAATCTACGAAAGAAACCCCTGGAAATAATTCCTGGATCGCCACTGCCCAATCACCCTATTCTTCTTCTAAAAACCTGTGTTAGCACTATACACCAATCAATTCCATTGAAAACATCTCAGGATCACAACTATAATCATGGAACTCAAAATACATTTCTTTTAGGTTATCAATACCAATTGCAATTCCTAACTTGTTTATCACACGATTAAACATGTTTAATAAAAAGTACTTTTAAGAATAATTATAATTAGGAGGCTAGCATCACGGGGCAACTGTTCGAAGGTCACTTTGCTAGGGTTTGTACTTGAACGCTTGGGCTTACTCGCCATTTCGGGACCTCATCAGGGACGGCCTTAGCGGAATAAGGCAGTCAACATGCCTAACCGATATCTATCCGGCAAACGCGCCACAGGCCGTGAGCTATTGTCGCTCTCCTGATGAGTCTGATGCAAGATAAAACAAAAGACTCACATAAAGAGCACAATGGATTGGCTTATCACAAGACAACCAGGTACGCCACACGGGATCAAAAGATAACCTCCTGACACTAGGCTCTATTCTTTCTCCCTTGGTACATAAAACATATAAGAAACAACTTATAGACATGATATATAAAGTAGTTAAACTAATAATATTCATATTTGACACTAGTATCAATCGCGTACGCCTATAACCTATTTAACACGATTAGACCTGTTTTACCAGCCGTAAACACACTAGTAACAGAACAATACCATAAACATTAGTGTTAAAAGTATGCTCAATCGTAGAAAGAGGAACTTCAGCAAGAGGACCAATACACTGAACACCAGCATTATTAACAACAACATCAATCCGACCAAACCTATCCATCACATTCGACACAACCTCTCGAACGCTATGATCCGATAACACATCAAGCTCCTGAAGAAAGTATAGATCATGATCATCGCTCAAATCAGGCATAGACGAAACCGATCTGGCCGTAGCCACTACCAAACAGTTTTTGGCGGCAAAAGCGCGACAGAGTGCGTTTCCGATGCC
Source organism: Ambrosia x helenae (assembly GCA_030844895.1). Lineage (NCBI taxonomy): Eukaryota > Viridiplantae > Streptophyta > Magnoliopsida > Asterales > Asteraceae > Ambrosia > Ambrosia x helenae. The sequence continues at coordinate 107,845,146 of CM061233.1, read as the reverse complement.
TCCAGAAGAACATCCTGTAATGAGCACCACCTGTTTGTTAAAAGTTTCCATTGAAGTTATTATTATTGATTAACATTGGTATGTATAGAGAGAGTGATATAGGGTTTGTTTTATTAGGTGACGCATGTGAGTTTACTACTAACGGGAACAAAAATGAGAAAAGGCAGTTAGGAGAAGAAAGAGAGGTTGGGCTATGCTTTTATTAAGCTTGAGTCTGGCTCGGTTCAAGCTTATTATTTGAGCTTGATTCGTTTAGGGTTGTGAGCTTAAAGATGCTTTGTTTGTAAAGCTTGAACCCGGGCTCGATAACTAAATGAGTTATATTTCAGGATTGAACTTGAACCTAGGCTTGGCTTATTCGAGCTTTTTACTGATCTGATCTCGAGTATCTCTCAAGCCGCTACGCCTTATTTACACCATTAATTTTTTCTATTGTGTCACGCTATGAAGAGATTTAGATCATGTCTTACCTTACCTTTTCAAATACACCAACATACCGTTCAAAATCGAGAATATCCCCTCGTAACATTTTCTTTGATATATCATTTTTCATAGAAAATATATGTATTTTCGTGAGATCCCTCACCGAGAAGGTAAAGATTTAAGAATAACACACCATCTACTATCTAGTTATATGTTGCCACACAATTGTAGCAATAAAAAAGAAACCATTTAATGGGACTATAAATTATTATAACACCGTGTGTAGAATTAGCCTATATATTTATAGAGAAATGTTGATGAACAGTAAGGACATCATGGTAATTTAAGATGGTAAAGGAGGGTAGGTTGGTAGTGTTGTGCTATGCTGATTGGCCTTTCTGGCCAATCGTGTCCTGCTCACCGAGATATAGCACACATGTATGACCATCTTTGTGTCACTCAAACAACTCTCTCTATCATGCAGCACTGCATGTTGTTGGACTTGCGACCGGTTACACCACCTGTTGTAGCCGTCACGAATCACTCGCACCCTTACACCTATGGAACTGCATATCCTTGGACTTGCGACCGTCTTACCCAAACCCCTGCACACGCCTTTCATTATACTTTAAAACATAACCATTTGCTAGTATTATATTTATTAAAAGAGGTCCATGTACTAGGATTACATTTATAGCAAGAAGTGCATACCCTGTTGAATTCCTAGATCCGTCACAACCATAATTTAGCTTGTTACGCTCGAACGTTCAGTGATCATTTGATTGGACACGCTTCTTTCAGAATCAATTTTATGCTTAGAACTGCGAGAACTATATAAAACACTTGTACGTAGTTGATGATTTAATGAAATAGTGGGGTAGACAGTTATGTCACACATGTTCTCTATGTTACCACAAACAATCCATTATGAATTAAGAATAATCACATGTACCTCATGTATTAAAGCTGTAAGTTGCACTATGTTTAACCATTTTAGCAAGAAACTGATGATTCAATAATAAAGATATTACATGCATTTAAGCAACTATTATCATCCAGTGTTATGAATATAGGTGTTGATGCTAGTGACACTTCATTTACTCCCTGTTGGCTGTTGGCTGTTGGGTTATTATAGGAGGCCAAGAGTCTTAAGCTGCTGGATGTGCTCTGGTGGGAGAGGCGGTGGAGCCCAATCAGATCCGGTTGTCTCACCATCGACATCCTCCACCACGTACTCCTGTGTTTCATATTCCCAATTTTATGTGTCAGCAGACTCAAAATCACCGGTTATGTTCTCTCTAACGAATTAAAACAGTAACTTCAAAAGTAAAAGCTAAAAAGGAAGCAGGTTGAATGTAACCCAAATTGTACTCGATGCACAAAAAAATGGTCATTTTATTAAAAAAAAAAAAACTATTAAAAGAGTGATAATAGTAAGAACTGCATAATCATATTTTACACACACACAAAAAAAAGCATTAGTAGACCTGGACAAGTGTTTCAAGTCAACCCAACATGACTTAACTTGCTTTGACCCGTACCAAAAAAATGCTCGCTCAACTCTATAACACAACCCACCCAGTCCATCCATTTGTATGCTGGGAATAAATGCAACGGAAAGATTACTGTCACTTACTTTGGTTAGCATTCTTTTAGCTAATATGTGATAATGGCGCTGCCAAATCCTTTGGCCAACCATCGTGGCCACAAGCACGCTGTAGAATATGCCTATGACGGTAAACAGTCCAAGCACGACTAAAGCCATTATAAATATTAATGGTAAGCCAGCTTCACCCGCGCCTCCTAAACAACCACACTCACCGGTTGCACTCGCGCAACTTTCAAAACAAGTGGTACAGTCCGTCCACACACAAAGAGTACCAGGTAAATGACAGTCTGCACAAACACTGCAACAATCATATGCTCAAAGCTTATCCCCAAAACAATGTACTAAAAATGTTCAAAAGAACTGAACGGTGAGGGTTGAAGAAAAACTGGTACAAAAAGGCTAAATTAATGATGATAACCAATAATATGTTGAACGATAATGAAACTTTACCCAGGTTGACAGCAACAAAGACACAATTCTCGACAAGGTTGAGCAAGATCATTACGGACTCTTCGATCATAACAAGTTATGAAGCATCCAGATAGACCAAGTAGTGCAAAAAACAATAGTGCACCTGCAGACAAATAGTGATATCATGCAGGAGAAAGAGAATGACAAGATATAGTTTATTGAGTGAAGGAACCATATATAAAATATATTGCGAGTCAACAAGATTACTTACAAACCCCTAAATACCTAAAACTACTCACGTAGAGGCTTAACTATCAAATACAAATCTAACTCAACCACATAACTTGCCGTAAAAAAAGCATGTGTATATGGATCTAGGCCATATAATACAAACGGATCCTTAAATGGAATAGAAACAAAGACGAGAAAAATAAACATCATTTATTTTCTATTATTCTGCAATAAACAGACAATTATAGAAGAGAAACACACACACACACATACACCCACACATACACATTCATATGCAGAACCATAAATAATGCGAGACCAACCTAGAAAATTCATTATCTGTGTATTTATCTAAGATTCTAACATAACTATTAAAATGAATCATGGTTATGTGATGTACTTCATTTGATATATGCATATGTGCAAATAACTTTATGTGTTCATATATTGAAAGCATTTAATGTTTTACAATTATACCCTTTCATTTAGTTTTTAATAATAAATGATATCTTTAGATTTTAGATTGGTTCTCGCAGGCTTCCTTCTAGACTGCTAGGTTTCTGTCTTCTCAGATTATATGATATCTAACATCATGAAAATTATTTATAACTGAAGCTTGATAATCATGGAACCAAAAGACTCGTGAGACTTCCTATTTAGTCTTTACTACGGAACCTAATCAAAGTGCATAAATATCAATGTGTTCTGTACTTGATTAGTTAATTGCAGGCCTATGCAAATTTAGAGTCATTATTATCCTCTTATACATTTTTAATTTACATTAATTCTTTCTAAAACCACCTTCAAGTTCTAAATTTAACTTTTGTAAATAAAATAGAAAAATTCAAGAAGAAAATAGCAGCATAGTGGACCTAAGACTTCATAAGCATGTATCCAGTGGTACATTTGCATGTAATATAGGGCAAACCATGTTAGTTTGTATGAATCAACGAAGGCTTTACCACATAAGTAGTAGAAACTGGCTTCACTATCGAAACCCCAAGCAAGACGAAGCCAAAACTTCTGATATCCATCAACTAAGTACACCAAATATGCCAATGAAGAAATAACCTGAAATAACAAAATGATATGATAATTATCTGCTAAAATGATCTCCATGAGAGTAAATAATATACAAAGTAGAGACCCCATGACCTACAAGTTGTACAGACAGAAAGATAAACAAAATGTCTCTGGTAACAAAGAAACGAAACTTCATGGTTCTCCATTTCCTATCAGCAAGAACGTGAACTCTCAAATGATAGGGAGCCTTGCACGTAGTGCAATGAGCAAATGCAAACCCTTCCTGCAGAAAATTATAAAATAAAAATGAGCCAGAATTAACACATTTCACCAACGAAATACTAAATCAAATTTTCATATTTGACCAAGACCTTTCTAAATACAAGAAAACATGATTTCCATATATATTCAGTATTCACCTATACTTCAAATGATATATTCCAGCAAATAATGCACCCATATTTTAATGAAATAGAATAAGAACAAGCTACTTTAGTTTTAGTCTAATAATCATGTACTACCATAAGATTTCAGATTTCTTAGCTTTCTATAATCTGATAACATTTACTATATATTAAATGATTTTAGAGTTGAGGGTCTCCATGGAAGTAGCCTCTCTATCAAAGGATAGAGGTATGGTCTGCCTACATCCCACCCTCCCCAGACCTTCAATAGATTGGAGACCCAACTCGTTTGGTTCTTGTTGCAAATAACTATCTTTCCTGTGTACATACCTTAAGGGCTAAGGCATATTGTGGAAATGTAACCACAAATCAGACCCGAATAGCTCATTCTTGCAAAGTATAAGTTTTTTAGCACAAGTACAGTGGTTTGTTTCCAAAAAAAAAAAAAAAAAAAAAAAAAAAAAAAAAAAAAAACCATATAAGATTGTTCTAGAAGTTATCAACAATGCCTTGGCGCAGCAGTATCCAAGGCACCCCTATCATCCCCACCGAACATTTGGTTGTGGGTTCAAGCCTTAACAAAGGCAGTGTGTATGAGTTATTAGCCATATAACAAAAAAGATTGTACTAAAGCATAATTACTTGTATATCATCATACGAATAGAACTAAATGTGGTTATACTTAACATACTAAACTTACATATACCAACTAGAGAAAATGTACCAAATGATACTGCCTCTTGTACCCAAAGATGAGGAACACTTCATACCTTGAAATACGTGACTCATAACAATGCAAGAATCACTAAGAGATGAAGAAAGTTACTTAACATTGATGACACGGGAGACAAACCATTACATAAAAGTATAATAAAAAATAAAGTATACGAGTTCCTAAGAAAAGTCAAACATTGATGACACGGAAGAGAAACCATTACAAAGTTCATGAATCGGGAAAAGTAACCCAACTTGATCCACAAATGTAAAAAGTATGCCCACCAAGCAGCATGAGAAGGAAAACCAGATTTGCTAATGAGCATTTTTCTTAAATGATAAGTTCAAGAAATTTTACTATCTTCTCCTTGACAATCGTAAAATTACATGATAAACAACAACCATACCCAGTAAATCCCACAAATAGGCAACTATTGGTAGGGTCTAGGGAGGATGGGATGTGGACAGACCTTACCTCTATCCTTGAAAATAGAGAGGCTGCTTCCAAAGAGACCCTCGACTCCAAAGCCCACAACAAAACAAATACTAGAAACAGGAAATTTAAACTACCAGTATCACATAGATGGTGGGAAGATTACACTGTAAAAATGGAAAAGATATACAACTAGAAAGAACCTATAAAGCACAAGAAGACAATCACATGTAAAGTCCAACAAAAAGTGTGTGTGAATCTTATTTCCTACGACAAATCTAAAAACTCATATGAACCTATCCTAACAGTCTTTAACCTTAATCCTATCTCTCCACAAGCTCCTATCCTAGACACGTCCTCATCAGAGAGGCGTACATGATAAGACATAAAAATGTGAAGTTCACCTTCACAGAACGCCAGTGATCAAGGCACTCCCGGTGCACATACTTTGACGTCCCTCGGCACTTGCAGGGTGCAATAAAATCTCTGCCTGGTCCAAGAAAAAGAAAGATTTATTAACTAAAAACACTGATAAAATCGGAATTAAAAACTACATACTATTGTAATCGTGTTTACAATGCGACGATAGTCCTTCCTTCACTGAACAGCACAAATGTGGTTAAAATGAAATGAAATTGCTATTTAAATACTACAATAATCCCAATTATTATGCAAACCCTAACATCCTAACACTGAAAAAAACAATAACACAAAATTAAACGAATAAACATCACAAATTACAAATTAAGAACAAGAAATTAAAAAAAAAAAGGTACCATCAGTTTCGAGACAAATTCGGCACTGGATTTCTTCACCAGGACCTGCTTCTAAATCGATCTTATTCGGTTCAATTGCGAGCGAAGGTGCAACCAGAGGAGACGGATCAGCACGATCAGCCATTATAGATGATGAATTTACACAATTTTAGAAGAAGAATGAATAACCGAATTGTGTGATTTAATTTCGGTAAAGAACAGTTGTGATGAAAGTGGTTGTCTGTATCGGTATCAACATTGCATCAAAAACGTGGATTGGGATCGTAGAGCAGTGTTGTTGATTCACACCAAAAAGTCTTACGAATATTGATATGTTTGGTCAACTGGTTACATGAACAGGAGTTTGATATGATCAATGGTATTCGGTTAGTGATTAAGTGGGTTTGTGTTAAAGTTGTTAAGAGTTTGTTGATACTAGCGGGTAAGAGACTACTAGTAGTGGGTAATGATATAAAGACCCGAAGGATTCTGGGTTTGATTATTGAGTCAGATTGTCTGGCCTACGTGTAGATGGGTTATCGGGTTTTCTCCTGAATTAGTGTTTAATAACTCGGGTATTCTTAGAGTACTTGAATTTGTCGATATGATCCCCCGAAAATGCTCGGGTTTCATTTGTGGACCGTTAAAAAAAAAAGAGTTTGTTGATATGATTTATATTAAGAAAATTGGATCAAATGATGATATGCTAAATTGATAAATGGCGTTTACAACTATTATTTTTGTTGTCAAGGGTAGTCGCATAAACATCATAGGTTTACATTTGATTTTTACTAGTAGTTTTGGTGTGAATCAAATCAAGAAAAAATTAAATGTAAATATATGATTGTTGTGCTAGTTTGTTTGATTGTTATCAACAACAAGTTGGGTAATTTTATTTGTTAAATTGTCGGTATGAATTACATACTATTAATTTGCAAACCTAATGAATAGTAAATACAAATGAATAGTAAAAATAATATTATTTTATTTATATTAACTATATTATTATTTTATAAATATAATAAACTATATTATTATTTTATTTATATTATTTTATTCAAAAACTTTATTATTTTATTCATATTATTTTATTTACCATTTGACCTTCCGTTCGTTTCTGTGTGGGTTGTTGTGTACCCATTAATGATGACTAAATACATGGCTTCTGGGTGAGGTTTATTCACCATTTGACCTCCGATTCGCTTCTGTGTGGGTTGTTGTGTACCCATTGATGATGACTAAATACATGGCTTCTGGGTGAGGTTAAGTCGAATGATTGTGGGTTTTCATCATATTGGTTGAATTTTGAATTAACATATTTGTTGCGGAATTGAATGATAACATGTTGGGCATTGAGTAAGTTTGTTTAAATATTGAGTTTAGAAAATCCGCATTAACACGTCATGTAAAAAACGCGTAACGCGCGTATTAATACACCTAGTTATTATTATCATCATAGTTTGAAATTACTATTTATTTTAATAGGGGAGGGTTATCTTGAGAACAAGAAAATTTGTGAGAACACTAAGAACCATTTTCATCCCTTGATTATGATCAATTAAGGGCTAAGATTTAATAGGGGATTAAATGAACAAGGAACCATAAAATTAGATTTAAAAGGGTAAATTTGTAAAATTAACAAATAAAAAACCCCAACTTTATACACCATTCTGTATGTCAATCTTCTTCCTCAAGAACACTCTAATCTCCATTGATCGATGATCAAGAACAACTTCTAGCCACAGTACTTCCAATTCCCATTCAGCACAATCTCGATCAATCATTAATTAGTTTAATCATATCCGGTGATTGTTAGTTAATCAATTCAACTCAGGTACCAGATTCGTTTTTTAGGTTAACTTTGATTTGATTTTTGTCTATCATGATAAGATTATCTCTCCCTGTATGGTTAATTTGGATAGTTTTTGTTCATGATATCATATTGTCATCTTATTGGAATTTGAGAGTTATGTGAGGATGTAGGAGGGATAGTTGGGTTTGAGTAGTTGCACATATGGTGTTCGATGAAATGTCAAAGTGTGTGTTGTGATGATTTTGTTGGGTTACTTTTGTTTAACTAGTTGAATATATATATGTGGTGTTTGATTAAAGGTATAGTGTCTATTGCGTTGACTTTGTTGAATTACTTATGTTTAAGCAGCTGCATGTGAAGTGCTTGATGAAACTTTTAAGGTCTAAGTGTTTATTGAGTTGATTTTGTTGAAAGATGGAGACAAATAAGTGACAATTAACAATTTACACATGTGTAATAAAACTGAACAGTTTACACATGTGTAATGAAGATGTGAATAGGCAAAATGGAAACAAATAAGTGAAGTATATAACTTACACATGTGTAATACAACTGAATATATGTTAGTTAGAAAATCTAAGTGACAATGAGCAATTTACACATGTTTAATTCAAATGCAAATGTGTAAAACATAAACAAATGAGTGACAATGAATATATATTAATTGTTTTGTGTTGATTCAGTTATTTCATTCGATTGTTTGATTGAATAATGCGCATTGTTTAGGTAATTGCCGTTGTTTAGAAACTGAATAAATCTGTTTTGTTGTTTTGATTTTCCAAAAAATTGAGTATATAAGTCTTCCCCGTTTTTGTTGGTTTCATAGCTTAAGTTTTGTAGCATTGGTGACATTGAACAACAATTAAGGTGGGTTTGAGTAGTTGTAGATAAGGTGTTTAATGAAATGTCTAAGTGTCCATCGGGTAGATTTTGTTGGATTAGTTTTGTTTGACTAATTTCATACGAGGTGTTTGATGAAATGCCATAATGTATTATATTGGTTTTGTTTGAGTTGTAAACATCCTAAATCCTAATTTTGGATTATCCAGATATATCTTGTAAGTTTAATATATATTGTATTAATACCCTATATTTGCAGTCGTAAAAGTCATGGAATAGCAAGAATAAGAGCGAGAAATTTTTTTAGAGAATAGTGTAAAGGAAGAGTGTACACATGTGTAAGTAGCGGTGCTGAAAGTGGTAAGTCTTGAAACAAATATGACACATGAAATATCTAAAAAGTTTTTTGGTTACTAATATATAAATAATAAAAACTTACAAATGCTCTTTATTGAAATAGAAACACATGTTTTATAGTCTACCTGAAATCGGTTGGTAATGCAAAATGGGAAGATTCGAAAGCGGTGAAACCAATAAAGCTAAACTTATCTTGGGCAACAAAGAAAAACAGTGTTGATTGTGGTGTGTTCTTGATGATACGCATCGAAGCGTAAAAGGAAAGTTGTTTGAAGAACTGAGAATGTGGTTTTAAAAACGAGAAAAGCAAGAAACAGAAACGACAACTGAACTTGCTACGAAAGAAATATGCCATGAAGATTGTGCTTTCCAAAGCAAATATTCATCGAGAGCGTGTGGTCCAGAAAACATTACAGTCAGAGAAATAACAAAAATGAAATGCTAGGGTAGTTGATATTTTGATTAATTATTAGTTTTTATGTTACCATGCAAATCGCCAACATGGATTATAACTCTTATTTTTATGTAATCATGGATTATAACTTTTGATATATGATATATGGCTGTTTAGGTTGGTAATGTGTTGGTTGCAATGTTTGGAATGTTTGGGTTTGTTTAGAATGCAGTTAAGTTTGGTTGCAATGTCTGCAATTTACACATGTGCAAAACAGGCACGCACACATGTGTAATAATATACAATTGAATAAAACTAGACACTTACACATGTGTAAACCAGCTCGAAAAGTGTAATTTAGATAACAAAAAAGGATAGACGGCAATTTACACATGTGTAAATCAGTTTCAAAGTTTAATGCAGAAATAAATGTGTGACGGTGAACAATTTACACATGTGTAAAACAGACACAACACATGTGTAAAACAACCGAACACATGAAAACTAGGACTAAAAGACAATGAACAATTTACACATGTGTAAAATAGCTTCAAAGTGTAATCCAGAAACAAATATGTGACAACAAGCAATTTACACGTGTGTAAAACAGGCACATACCTATGTGTAAAAATACAATTGAAAAAAAAATCTAGACACTTACACATGTGTAAATAAGCTAGAAAAGTATAATTCATAAACTAATAAGGGATAGAAGGCAATTTATACATGTGTAAATCATCTTCAAAGTTTAATCGAGATCCAAATATGTGACAACAAGCAGTTTACACATGTATAAAACATGCACTTACACATGTGTAAAACATGCAATTGAACAGAAATTGACACTTTCACATGTGTAAATAAGCTAGACAAGTATAATTCAGAAACAAATAAAGGACAAAAGGGAATGTACATATATGTAAAAGAGACACTTACTCATGTGTAAAACAAACAAGTTAACAAAACAAGCACTATAAATAGAAGACATTGAACAGTTTGTACATCTATAGATTACCTACAAATGTGTAGTCCAGAAACAAATGGTAGGAGCTCTCAATCCACTTTTATCATAAACTTAATGAATACAATACTAGTCATCCTCTATATATATACATATACAAGAAGAGGATGCAACCAACTAACTACTAACTACACTCTAACCATAACCGACTCTATAACCGCTCGACTTTTTTTTCTTCGGTTGTTAGTGATGTATACAATGGGAACACCGATGATATCCAAACTTGCTGCTGGTTTTTTACCCTCTTAGTCGCCTTGTCGCATCGTAGTAAGCTCATGTCACATCCTTTGCGATATCAAACATTCCTAGTAGGCCTGCACCACCAAATCATAAATAATTTATAACCAAGTGAGTTAGATAATGGATGGAGAATATGAAATAATATGTTGAATAGTCAAACTGATTTGCTTGTTGGCTTTAGCACTTCACTATGGCTAACAATATTCAAACATTAGTGTTGGATTGTTACTTAAACTTTATTGTTAGACTAAGCACATAAACAAAAATATTTTAACTACCAAAAAACATGATCAATCATCAAATGGTACAAAAAAGCAATGTAACTAGTAATTGAAAAAGCCAATTGATACCCATAAATCATAACATCCAAAACTCCACATATCCTTAACCGGTGCTTCGTCAAAAACCAATCTTGCACCTCAACATCCCCAATTTTTGGATAGTTAGAAAACAAAATTGTTCACGCCATAACATAATACCTAAGCATTTCATCGAACACATAGCGTGCATTACCCATTTTCCAAACAAAGAATACATCATCTTCAAACTATTACCCACAAACCTATTAAACACAAAACCAAACTTTAGAAATACATCATCATCATTTGTTTTAGTTTAATCCCTATCATATATTTTAAGTTAAACTATGAAATAATTGTATGAATCTTCATATGAACACATGACTCGTATCATATGTTCAGAACACACATCATAAGAAGAATCAACAATCAGATCGAAGTCATGATTACATAATACAAACATATGATACAAATTAAAGAATTGACAAAGATCGAATGTTTAATAAAAATCGAGTGGATATACCTGTAATTGGAATGGGAGAATATCACATAAGGAATCCTTGGTGTTGATTTAGAATCGAACCCCTATAAAAAATCGAATGAAGATACCCCTAATTCATGATCTTAGATCCTGAATAAAACCCTAGTTCTTGATATTTTGGATGAGAACCAGGATGCTTAATGATAGCTAGTAAAAAAAAAAGAATGGTAAATTACCAACTTACCCTTATTATTAAAACAAGAGGGAAGATAAATGAATGGCTGAGATTTGTTCTCAGTGTTCTCACAAAAGATGGGTGTTCTCATTTAAACCTTCCCCTATTTTAATATTATCTATCTATATAATAAATGAAAACACTAGGGTTGAATCCTAGATTTTGAGAGGGTCTTCAAGGATCCAAATCCTAAATGGAGCTCCATGAAAAAGTATTATATTAACCTCTTTTTTTTTGTTTTGTCAACATCCATTTGTATGTTACAACATCTTCCTCCTTCCTATCCTAATAATTCCTTTCTCATTCCTCATTCCTCTCTCATTGTTCTTTTTGCAAGGTATGTTGTTCATCAATCTTACATCAATCCTCTATGAAATACAATCGGTTATTTGATATTGAAGAAAACGTTTTAGGATAAACATAACTCTCGAAATGTTTATGATAATTTTTCTGCATTTTGATTAGATTGATACATAATGCTTGCAATCATCTTACATAAAAGATAAACATAATCGGTTTCTATCATTATTTTTCTACAAAGATAAATCACAATCGTATAGCTATCAACCTTCTACAAAATATTTAACTACAAAACACGTTTTCTTATTAAAATAACTATCTAATCTGTTTTCGGTTATGTTTCTGATTTGTATGATATCCATACATAGCGGTTTACTAACATATTAAAGTAAACAGAAATACAATCATTTTAATTCGGATTTATTTGTAATGATCAAAATCTTTTTTTTTATAAACACCATTTGATAATCTGTTTAGGATCAAGTCTCTGCTTTGGATGAAATCGACACACAAGTAATTCTGATCAGGTTTAATCATTGATGATATGATTGTGGTTTTAATAACAGATTGCAATTGAAATCAGTTTCGAGTATGTGTGAATATAAAAAAATATTATAAAAAAAAACAAAATACAGGATTTCATACAAAAAAAAAAATTGAAATCAGTTTCGAGTATTAGTGACTTTATGGATACTTTAACAAAAGTTTGTTTTGCAGACGAAGAACAGGATTTCATTAGGACAAATAACTTCATTATGGCTTATCACAAGGGTGACAAATTCTTCAAGGTTATTCATGACCCTTCCGCACGAGTTTTGGTATGACGTTTCTAATTTTTTTTAAGTAAAAAAAGCTTATTCGTTATTATAATGTTGTTTTTTTACGTGTTTGTCCAGACATTGCCGAAATCCATGAACAGGTTTTTGTTATCTAAAAACTTACGAAACAACAACATTAAAGTTTTGACATACCACGTAGGCTTTTTGTTACCAAGATTGACACACAAGAAGTTATTGATTTGTCACAAATGAATTAATCCGTGTTCAATGTATTTTGTCGTTCATTCCATTAAACACATTTTCAATACACTCGTCAGTTTAATGTTACTTCTTTATTTATTATGATTTCCTTTTATACTTATTTTAAATAAATTTTACTGCTTATTAAATAGAATTTGACCTTTGACTATGCTATAAATTTTCAAACTTCGTATTAATTGGAATTTAAATGTGTAATTATGCACGTTGACTAAGATTTAATTATGGTCAACATGTCTAAATGAGTACGAAAATGTGTGAGTCAATAATCATTAAAATCGTTACTATATTCCATTATTATATACAATAACATTTAGATTTTTACCGAATATTTAGTATGTTGTAATTGTAAGAATGTGTATACGTTAATCAGTGGTGGCAAGACGCGATTATTTAGAATACATAATGTATATGAATTTACTCACAGCATTCATAAGGAATTGATACATGTTAAGGCGAAATTTATGGTTTCCTTCTACAATAACAAATTGACTTTGAATACGAATTTACTGGTCCAATTTTCAAGCATGTTAAGGCGAAATTGATGGTCTCCTTCTACTCCATTGTTGAATGTATAAGGAAAGTAATATATTTACTGATCTTGACTTTGAATACGAATTTACAAAATTGTAAATATACATTAAGATAAATAGTTATATTCACTCACATTATTCATAAGGTATTTATACATGTTCAGACGAATTTTTTGGTATCCTGATTCAATAACATATTCACTTTAAATACGAATTTACTCATAAAAATCATAATGTTATTGTCAAGATCTTTGCTGCTATACACTATAGTTATCATGTATGTCAAGCATTCAAACAATAACATACTAACCTTTTGCAGTTTCGAATCTGTAGCATAATGATATATGTAAAGCATATAATAACATATCTATACATCTAATAAACAAAAGTCCATGAGGACACTTGGCAATCCCTCACACCCCTTGCAATTAATGAGAATCCTACATGGCACAATGTGGGAATTTATAAAATTTTCTTTTTTTTTAAATCAAAAATCCCGAAATTAGTAACCTTCCTAATTTATCACAATTATTAACTTTCCTAATTAGAACATAAATATGGTCAAAATATGTGAATTAATAACCTTCCTAATATCATTAACCCACTCAATCATTAACCCTAAATCACAAAACTCAATCATCTCCTTCTTCTCTTTATACGCTCAAGCTTCACATGAGTCTCAAAGCGATAGACATAATAATGCAACAGAAGCTCGTGTTCCTGACTCTGGGTCAATCTCCATTTCAAGCAATGACAACAGAAAAGTTTCCAGGGAGGATATTGAACTTGTATGGAAATTTTATATTTTGTTTTGTATATTGTATATTATTCTCTTTTGTAGAACTATTAAAATGTCAAGATTTGTCTATATTAATTCTGTTATTGAATATTGTAGGTCCAAAACTTGATAGAACGCTGTTTGCAGTTGTACATGAATAGAGATGAAAGTGGTGAAAACTCTACTAAATCGTGCGAGGATTGATCCCGGTTTTACAACTCTAGGTAAATAGTATTTAACAATTTTTTTTTTTTAATCTTTTAATCATTGTGTGACTTTCAGTTTTGACCTTCCATGCTGGTTGAAGTTTTAGTTATAGACAAGGAAGATTGTTGTAACATGATAAAAAAATGAATTTCATAATGGTATTTCAAATAATATCGTACATTTGACCTCTTCAATTTGGTTCCAGTTGGGATTAACAATGGGGATGGTGGTGGTAATTTGATGGGCAAGAAGGTCATCAATAAAAGGTAATCATCTTTTTTTCTATTTAGGATTAATCTGTTTTTGAATATGTTTTTAATTGATTTGAATCATTTATGTTTTGTAATCTGTTTTTATGTTGGTTAATCTTAACTGGTTATATTTGTTCATGATATTATGTTGGCTCGATGATGTTTGTCTTCGGGTGAGTTTGAATGTTCATATGTTCTTCGAGGTGTTCTTGAGAATCATAATATTAGATGAAGGGTAAAAGAATGTTGGATATTTTTTAGTGATTAATCCGCTTAGGAAAGCTATTCGGGTCCGGGTCCTGTTTGTTGATTCGGGTCTCATTTATTGGCATTTTATTTGTTTCCTAAGTTGATGGCTTAAAGTTTGGAAGGATAATTACAATAATTAATTGTTATAAATGGTTGTTTGAAAAGTCTTGGATGTTAAAAGGAAGGGTCGAGTTTTTTGGTAAGAGATTGATTGATTGTATTATAGGAAAGTTAATAGCACAATTAGTTGTACACTTTCCATATAGTCATAGTCAAATGTATTAACTGCATAGTCAAATGTATTAACTGCATAGTCAAATGTATTAACTTAGGAGTCTCCTGTTTGCAGGCACAATCAAATAAACTACAAAAGGATGTATAAGTTTGAGTCATTCTACTGGTTCGTTCATCTCCCAATTTATTTTTATTTATGTAAATTCGAATGTGTATGTATAATTTACAGTATGCTCATTGAGTTCGAGTGTGTATGATTTCGTAATTTCATTTGATTTTCAGGTTAATGTTCTATGGCATGGATAGGTGGCTCGATATTGATAACATATCATATGAGGTAACAATACAAAAATTGTCTCATTTTAATCAAAATTATTTTTATATCACATTAATAACTTTCTTCTTTCATAATATTAGTCAATCTTCGACAAGTATTTAGGCATCCCCTTTCATTCGCAAACCTTAATACTTGGCTCCATTTTGTTTGAGTGAAACATTAATGAATGATTTTCGATTTTTAAAAAATAAATTCTTTTATAAAAACATGACTCTTTTTTGAATTTTAAAAATAGAATAGTCATTAAATGTTTTTTATTTAAAAAAAATTAAAAATCTGGATTATAGTGTTTAGGAAAGTTATTAAACACTTTGACCGAAACATTAATGAATGATTTTCGATTTTTAAAAAATAAATTCTTTTATAAAAACATGACTCCTTTTTGAATTTTAAAAATAGAATAGTCATTAAATGTTTTTTATTTTAAAAAAAAATTAGAAATCTGGATTATAGTGTTTAGGAAAGTTATTAAACACTTTGACCGAAACATTAATGAATAATTTTCGATTATTAAAAAATAAAAAATTTTATAAAAACATTAATGACTCTTTTTTGAAATTTAAAAATAGAATAGTCATTAAATGTTTTTTATTTTTAAAAAAAAAGTAAAAATTTGGATTATAGTGTTTAGGAAAGTTATTAAACACGTTGACCGAAACATTAATGAATGATTTTCGATTTTTAAAAAATAAATTCTTTTATAAAAACATGACTCTTTTTTGAATTTTAAAAATATAATAGTCATTAAATGTTTTTTATTTTAAAAAAAATTAAAAATCTGGATTATAGTGTTTAGGAAAGTTATTAAACACTTTGACCGAAACATTAATGAATAATTTTCGATTATTAAAAAATAAAAAATTTTATAAAAACATTAATGACTCTTTTTTGAAATTTAAAAATAGAATAGTCATTAAATGTTTTTTATTTTAAGAAAATTAAAAATATGGATTACAGTGTTTAGGAAAGTTATTAAACACGTTGACCCAAACATTAATGAATGATTTCGATTTTTAAAAAATAAATTTTTTTATAAAAACATTAATAACTCTTTTTTGAATTTTAAAAATAGAATAGTTATTAAATGTTTTTTATTTTAAAAAAAACAAAAAATGTGGATTATATTGTTTAGGAAAGTTATTAAACACGTTGACCGAAACATTAATGAATGATTTTCGATTTTTAAAAAATAAATTCTTTTATAAAAACATGACTCTTTTTTGAATTTTAAAAATAGAATAGTCATTAAATGTTTTTTATTTAAAAAAAATTAAAAATCTGGATTATAGTGTTTAGGAAAGTTATTAAACACTTTGACCGAAACATTAATGAATAATTTTCGTTGATGTAAAATAAAAAATTTTATAAAAACATTAATGACTCTTTTTTTAATTTTAAAAATAAGTTAGTCATTACATTTTTTTATTTTAAGAAAATTAAAAATCTAGATTACAGTGTTTAGGAAAGTTATTAAACATGTTGACCCAAACATTAATGAATGATTTCGATTTTTAAAAAATAAAAAACATTTATAAAAACATTAATGACTTTTTTTTGAATTTTAAAAATAGAATAGTTATTAAATGTTTTTTATTTAAAAAAAATTAAAAATCTGGATTATAGTGTTTAGGAAAGTTATTAAACACCCGGCTGTGGAGTAGTCCGGGAAGCAAAATGTGGAAGAACATTTACACAATGTGGGGTTAGCAACGATTTCGCAAATATGGAGCGTATAATTAGCATTTATCGTGAGTTACTCAATATTGGAAACATCTAATGTTAATAATTATGATTACCATTTAATTAATAACATTTAAACATAAAATTATTAATCATATATAAATACATTTATAAATTTATTTTTAAACATTCAAAATCAAATTTTAAAAAAAAAATCCAATTTTTAAAATTAATGACATTTAAACACAAAATAAATGCTGAATTATTTGATTTGTCACATTACTATTTTTAGCGTATAAATAGCATCTATAAGGTAATAGTCGGTTAAAATTATTGAGTAATGCTCCTTTTACTTATACATGGGTCACTTTAGATAATGTTCCTTCCTATTAAACACTTTGACCGAAACATTAATGAATGATTTTCGATTTTAAAAAATATTTATTTTTATAAAAACATTAATGACTCTTTTTTGACTTTTAAAAATAGAATAGTCATTAAATGTTTTTTATTTAAAAAAAGTAAAAATTTGGATTATAGTGTTTAGGAAAGTTATTAAACACGTTGACCGAAACATTAATGAATGATTTTCGATTTTTAAAAAATAAATTCTTTTATAAAACCATGACTCTTTTTTGAATTTTAAAAATAGAATAGTCATTAAATGTTTTTTATTTTAAAAAAAATTAAAAATCTGGATTATAGTGTTTAGGAAAGTTATTAAACACTTTGACCGAAACATTAATGAATAATTTTCGATTATTAAAAAATAAAAAAATTTATAAAAACATTAATGACTCTTTTTTGAATTTTAAAAATAGAATAGTCATTAAATGTTTTTTATTTTAAGAAAATTAAAAATATGGATTACAGTGTTTAGGAAAGTTATTAAACACGTTGACCCAAACATTAATGAATGATTTCGATTTTTAAAAAATAAATTTTTTTATAAAAACATTAATAACTCTTTTTTGAATTTTAAAAATAGAATAATTATTAAATGTTTTTTATTTTAAAAAAACAAAAAAATGTGGATTATATTGTTTAGGAAAGTTATTAAACACGTTGACCGAAACATTAATGAATGATTTTCGATTTTTAAAAAATAAATTCTTTTATAAAAACATAGAATAAAATATGCTCGAAGTTTTTTTAGCGGGTCGATATGGGTAATGCTCATCTTCTCAGACGTGTCAAATTAAATTGTGAAATTTAGGTGGTAGTTAGTTTCTTATTTTCATTTTTATTACTTTCTTATTGTTGAATATGCCATAAGTCTATTTTTAACACATACCATTTAAGTCGCCTTATTCAGGTTGGATTGTATTTAAGAAACCCTGTATTCTCACATGGCCAGCTTTATGTCGCATTGTCAAGAGTTAAAAGCAGGGCAGGCGTGAAGTTACTTATACTTGATGCTGGTGGGAAAGTGATGACTAAAACAAAAAATGTGGTTTATAAGGAAATTTTCAGCGATATTTGAATAAATGTGTATTCGTTGATTTTAAATTTTAATAAAATGTTTCTACTTTATTTTTCTTATACGTTATACTACTCCAAATAATCGTACTTTGTTGAACTGCGTGTCAACGCGGGCAAATATCTAGTAAAGAACATTTAGTTAAATAACATTGAATAGATCAAAAAAAAATCACAACTAGGTATAATGCTTGACATGCGGCATTTATGGTTTCAATGCTTGACTTTGACTAAATTCAATCAATACATAATGTTATAACAATAATAACAATGCTAATTCGGATGCTAATTACCCTCCACTCTTTCATCCATTTCTTATTATTGAACTGATTGAATACCTATATAATGCTTGACATATCATATAAAGAACATTTAGTTAAATAACATTGAATAGATCAAAACAAAT
Organism: Ambrosia x helenae; assembly: GCA_030844895.1. Classification (NCBI taxonomy): domain Eukaryota; kingdom Viridiplantae; phylum Streptophyta; class Magnoliopsida; order Asterales; family Asteraceae; genus Ambrosia; species Ambrosia x helenae. The sequence goes on along the minus strand of CM061233.1, from coordinate 107,825,972 downwards.
CACAACTAACTATAATGCTTGACATGCGGCAGTTATGGTTTGAATGCTTGACTTTGACTAAATTCAATCAATACATAAAGTTATAACAATAATAACAATCCTAATTCGGATGCTAATTACCCTCCACTCTTTCAACCATTTGTTATTATTGAATTGATTGAATTCCTATATGAATACCTATATAATGCTTGACATACGCCAGTTAATCAAGAAATGCTTGACGTTGACTAAATTCAATCAATACATAATGTTATAACAATAATAACAATGCTAATTAACCGGCCACTATTTCATCCATTTCTTATTATTGAATTGATTGAATAACTATATAAACAAGTCAAACCAATTCACATACGATTGTAATAAGACACGTTGAATGCACTTTGAGTAATCGCAAAGATATATTATTAGGTTAATTTCTGTTTCTCATCTTTAAATACATAAACATTATTTATTTTGATTTTGATTTGTTGTGTTATTGAAGTCATCTATTGGTTTTTACATCATTTTTTCCAGTTAACAAGATCAATGGCTGCTGTAGATGCAAATGAGTTTACAATGGTTAACCAAATTCATGTAAACCGAAACGGTGTGGCGTTAAAGCTAAAGATTATTCGGGTTTGGCGTCTACCCGATCGTCGCAATCCTAATGATGTGTACTCAATTGAAATGATCCTATGTGATGAAAATGTAAAACTCAACAACACGTTTTTTTTATATCCTATTATTTTTAAATTTCATAACTTTTTTTAGTTGTGATGTTTTTAATTTTAATGTATATGAATTTTCTTATTTTCGTACGTTAAAATACATCAATTACGTAGATACATATTTGTAGTGTTTTCTTATTTTTTTTTAATGAACAGGGTGACAGGATTCAAGCGAATGTATTTAAGCGGTTGTTTTTTAGATTTGAGAGGTTTCTGACTGAAAATTCTTCTCTTATTATAAGAAATCCAGGAGTTGGGGTCAATTCCTCTAAATACAAGTATGCTCCAAACCCAAACAAACTTTGCTTGAATATGAATACTCAAGTTTCCGAATATGATGGTTTCCAAGGTCCAGATTTTGGTTTCTCTTTTGTGCCCTTTCAAAGAATTCTGGATAGGGAGGTTGATGAATATGTTACAATAGGTATATTTCGTTCTAATAGTCTTTTTTTCATCACAACCAAACCATAATAATAGTTTTATAAGTTATGTTTCATTAATGTTTATTTTATACTTGATCTTAGATGTTATAGGACATGTTAACAAGTTCTTCAGCAATGATGATAAAGATAAAAAGGTTGTCGCTGATAAAAAGAGGTTAACAATGGAAATTCAAGATATCGAGTATGTATTCTTTATTTATTTATTTTTTTGTTTGCATTTTATATACAAAAAAATTACGTAGCTTTATAAATTGTTTATTTATTTTTTACTAAAATAATTTGTACTTTTTTGAAGGGGCTTGCGCATCTATTTAACGTTGTGGGATAGTTATGCCATGGAGATGTCTAAATATGTTGCAACTCATCAAACAGAGAAAGAATTTATAATAATAATAATGCAGTTTGGCCGTTTGAAGTTTTATAATGGTTGTATAATGTTAATAAATATATATAGTTATATTTATATTTATAGTTACATTATATTTTGCATTATAAATTAAGTTCTAACTTCTAAATTTCTTATTATTAAATATTTCAAAAAAATTTTCCTAATGTTTTTTTTATATAGGAAAACCGTATGTTTCTAACTCTTTTGGAGATCGAGTTAGTCGACTGTTCATCAATGGAGATATTGAAGATATAAACCTGTACAAAAAAGGGTATGTACTATTACGTTTTTCAATACGAATTACAAAACCTTTATAAAAAGTATTAATAAATATGTAATGTGTAAATCAAATTATTTTTATCAGGTTGGGTAAGAAAATCGCTGATAATCCTTCCCCTTCTCATCGACCATATGGAACTTCTATGTTCTGTTCTGATGAAGATGAATTTGTCCATAACACTCCTTTTAGTAACATTGGCGACATTTGTGAGATTCAAGAGGTAAGTATAATGTTGATACTTAAATACGATATTTATAATTAAATATAAAAAATTGTAAAGAGGTTGGTTAAAATTTTAATGTTTATTTAATATTAATATCCATTGTATACCATATACTATCTTGTTTCGGTAACAAATTATAATATTCATACAGGAGCAGGCTCTGGTATTATTGGGTACTATTAAAGACCTGTTTATCGAAATTGTCTGGTACTACATGGGATGCCCCAAATGCACCAGAAAATGTAGTATTGATTATATAATCAAACAGGTTGGTGAAGGAAGTTCAGATTTTGAGGAAGAAAAGGTTTACGAGTGTTTGAATGTTAGTTGTAGTGCCAAACAAGTTGAGCCTACACCAAGGTCGGATATATTTGTAACATCAATTTTAATATACACAAATATAGTTTGATTTCAACCCAACTTAGTTATAAATTTTTGTTTTTTTTTTAATTTTTTTTCTAGGTTTAAAACTCAGGTTCGTGTGCAAGACGTTAATGGTGTTGTATCTCTTACGTTGTTTCATCGTGACGTTGCACAACTTATTAGTAAAAGTGCTTCTGAATTGCTTGATTTGAATACGGTATTCCATATTTTTAACTAAATTTTAAATACAAAATTATTTTTAATAATTCCTTAATTATAGTTTTGTAATATTTATGTATTTGGTTATTCCTTTTAAATAGGTTGGTGATACAGTTGAATATCCTGAAGAGATTAAGACTTTGTTAGACAGAGAGTTTGCTTTTAAGATCTTTGTCTCTGGGTTCAATTTAAACAACAAATATGATGTTTATGGTGTAACTAAGATAAGTGATGATCCAACAATTATCTCGCATCTTAAGAAAAAGTTGTACGTAGGACAGGTACATATTCGAATTCCATTTCATATAACTTAGCAAATTTTATTTACGTAAGACTTTATTACATTTCTAATTTTTTGCATATTTTTTTTAAAAACAGCCTGCTGAATCAGAATCACTTCACACGTCTCTCCTGGCAATGCCGTCTAATGCTATTTCTGTTTCCAAGGTACCATTTTCACAAACACTTAATTTCATATTAATACATTTTACTCATTTTTTCTTTCATACACAATCACTGATGAATTTGCAACATATGTTTGTAACTATTTTTTCTTTAGGAATCAGACACAGGCGATAATGATACGCCAATTTCCATTGCTGATAACTTTGTTGATAAGAAAGTTTTGATCAATGTTTTATTTTCAAATTATTGTTCTTTCATGTATGTAAATAATTGTTTGTATTACTATGTTAATTTTGAAATATGTATAATATGGTTATTAATTGTTTTTTAGTAACCTACTAATCAGTTGATGAATTATATAAATATACATATCGAAAACTGATTTATAGTATTGTTTTCGTTTGCCATGAACATATACCGCGTCTACTCCGGTGGGTACCAATCTACAGATTAGTTGCTCGATAAATCATTCCGGATATGTTATCAGTTTTTTTCAGTAGCATGTCAGTTTGTTGGTTAATGTTTGATGATTTTTCGAAAATAATCCATATTCAATCATATGATGTTAGCTCTGTTTTTTGTATTTTGTTGTTTAGTCTTATTCGATTTTCTACAAATTGCCATAATAGACATGCGTTTTTATTTAGATTTGTTTGTTTTCAATACATTTGTAGTTGTATACATACTTATGCTTTTAACCTTATTTCTCACCTTCAAATGAATGCAGCCTTTTGCCATCCTGCCGCTTAAGTAGCAAAAAATGGTAAAACACTTAGATTTTTCTTTATTTTTATATCTATTTTTTGTAAACATACAATTTACGCTTAACTTTATAATTGTTTAGGCTAACCAACAGCCTGTTGAAGTGATTGAAGTTTCAAGTGACTCGTCTGACTTTAGCGATTGGGATGAAAGCGATTCAGATAGTGGGATGCACAATTTGGGTTTATGTAATTGGGAAGCTGCTCCTGAGCGTGATTCCATTGTTACAAAAGTCACAAACAAATTTGTGAGTATTTGTTTAGTCATTACTAAATTTTAATCTCTAAGTATTTTTGTTAACAATTGTGATCTTTTAATTAACTTATTACACGTAAATCTTTATGTATTTTGTCGCAGCGCTTTCCAGTCGCTTTTGCAAGGCACCATCACTTCGAAAAGAAAGCCACCGTTTTTGTCCAGTTTGAAAATGGACCGTGTATGATTAGAAGAGTGCTGGTTGAAGGAAGCGGGAGTAAGGCAAGGTATTCGTTGAACAAATGGAAGTCAAGAATGAAAAGGCTTGGGTTAAGGAATTGTCGTCGTTATAAGCTTACGTTTTACAAGGGCATTTTGGTTTTCTCCATGCCTTAGCTAAAGGCATTGTAGGTTCAATGTTTTTGGTTTCGTCATTTGTTGTTGAAAATGACGATATCGTAGTAGAAATGAAATATAACATGACGTTTATGTACGTTTAGTGGTCCCAAATTTTGGTTGTTTATTACTGTGGGTACCCATTTTGTACTAGCAACTTACTTATTATGAATGACCTTCATGTTTAGGTGTTAACTTTTATCCGAATATTAATGAATGAATCGGTTTGTAGTATGTATGCCGTTTTAATTTTGCATCAAGTTATGTATTCATATAAACAATAGATGCTGCTATAAGTTTTGACCTCTTTCAAATTTGTATACACTTATTAGAAACAATCCATTTAATATACTAATACAACCGCTCCGTGGTTCTGCGTTTTGGTACACCGATCATTTTGGTGTTATAACCCTTTACTAAAATTCGTAGTAAATAATTTAATTAGACAAATAACATAAAAATACAAGTTTATATTTGGTAACTATTAATATTTGGCATAAACTAATTTTAGAATTGACTATACAAAAAATCCGTTTGACTTTGATAACTAAAATTGTGTACAATTATACATAAATAAATTTCCAGTATATTTGGTAAATTGAAAAGGAGATTATATGTTTTAAAAATTTACGGTAATTTATGTTCATAAACAATTGAACATATATATTGTTATTAATAAACTTTACAAAAATATTTCTATTCATCTCTATATAATAGTTATGCAACCATGAATATGTAATTCATTTAAAAGTCTTTTCACTTTTGAAAACCAGGTTTCAAAACTTTGTTTGGTTATCTAATTTATTTACGTTTTGTGTTTATGTATACTATTTTTTTTTCATTTTTTTAGTTGTCATGGATAATAGAACCGTTCAAATGGTAGCCAACGGTGCAGTCTTGCATGAAATCGTTTACTGTTATCTATGCGATCTAAACTGTATTGACCATGCTCAATACATTCAACATTGCAATGGCAAAAAACATCGGGAAAAGGTATTACATTTACGTCATTCGTATAATATATTGCGCATTCCTTTTGTCAAGATATTTTAATATACGTAGTTTTTGTTTTGACATTCAAGAATGGTATGTATTAATGGCTATTTTTGTAGATTGGGCATGCGTATGGTCAAGATTTGTTATACTGTGGAGTTTGCAACATCCAATGTACCAGCATGGATAACTTGAAAGACCATCTTGCAGGAAAGAAAAACATTAAGGCGATAAAGGCCCAAGGTTTTTTTTTAATGTTATGGAATAAGATATTCTTATGTCTCGTAATGTCGCATCTTTTAATTTTAGTATCTTAATTGTTTTCAATAACAAATACTAATTACCGTTTTTCAGTTTATGCATCTATGTTTCTATATTCCCTAATGTTATAGATAATGTTATTTACTATGTTAATTTTGAAGCATTCATATTTTATTCCGTCGTTTACATACTTAGATGTCCGATGTTTGACACTATGTAAAATATATCTACATCTTATGATTTGTTGATAACCAAGACATGGTTTTATACCAAAAATTTAATAGATATGCCAATTAAAAGTAACCAGTTTATATAAAACTTCGACCCAATTAGAATAAATTCCATAATTTGAGTTTGTATTGAAGAAAAAACGTGTAATACATATGACTACTTTTCGCTTTTGTTTCTTCAATCCGATGTAACCTCATTAAAATACGATTCTTTGTGTACCTCAGACACAGCTTCAGGTACATACATCGATAACTTTTCTCTATGTAATGAATGATATTGTTAATACCAATCTATTATTGTTTCAATTATACATTGTTAGTTAATAACTGAACAGTTGTATTCTAAATTATCATATGTAACTGCACTTAGTGCATAAACTTGCTGAAGTTTATGTATGTTCATATCCCGGCACTTTTTTCTCGCCAATCTTTATTACCTATACAGTTTTCATAAATAATTTGTCATAATTGTGTATACGTTAAACTAAATCTGTAAACTGTTAATTTATAAATGAAGAAATAGATACTGAGTAGAGTGCCTTGCAAAACACCCGTGACAAACATACATCGTGTGAAAGGTTGCAGGACAGATTCTGCATAAACAACAGATATAGCAGATTTATCAAACTGTTCAATTATGTGACGATTATTATAAACAATTTTTTTTGCGAAATATATTTGAATAAGCTTGCAATACAAACAGACGTTATGTATATACAACTTCAATAATAAAGTATTATTTTAAACTTTTTTTTTGTGCTTTGAACAGTGCGTTGCCATTTGTCAATAAAACAAGTCATGTACTAATTACAATTACATTAAAAATAAAAATATGATAAAAAGTCATTTACAAAAACACAATGTATTCATATCTTTTGTTATTTTTTGTTAAAGTTTATACTTTGGTTGAGTACTGATCATAATAGGTAATCGGTTTTCATTACTAACGGTACTTATAGGTTACAAAAAATATCCACTTTGACATGAAAACCATAGTTATATATTAGTTTTAATTTTAATACCCATTTCATATCAACGCAACATTGAAACATGACGTTTATATCAGAAAAAAAATATCAGGCTAACCGTTATTCTTAACACTTTACGTTGTAGCCACTAAACTTGAATAATACAACTCTTAGTTTAATAAAAAAAAATTATTTACTATGGTTTGCACCGTGGGTCCCCACGGGTCTCAAACCTAGTTATTAAATAAATCATTACATGTGTCGGTATGTATGATGTTGAATTAAGTTTAAGCGAAACAATTATCTTTTTATTTAATTATGTTATTTTAAAAACAGGGTTGGGTTATTCTACAAATGCTACAAAAAATGAGAAGGGTGAGAAGCCACTAGAAAATGACATGTGTCCAAAGGATTAACAAGTGGGAGGGGTAATTTTGTCAAAAACATATGCACATGCAAGTCACATGCCATTTCCACCTTCATTTTTAAATGCCCGTAACTTTTTTATACGTCATCCGTTTTTAAAAAAAAATTATACCATAAAATTGAGCGTCTTTTTATCTTTAATATGAGTACCATATTGCTATACTTTTGAAAAAAAATTTCAAAACCCACTTGCGTAAGACACAATGGAATGTAAAACACAATGAACACCAATTAAATATAGGGTATAAAACACAATCAAGAGTCTAGTAAAACACAATGGACGATATACTAAAGATACAATGGATAGAAGACTAAACACAATGAATACTTTTGAAAAAAAAAATTGAAAACCAGTTGCATAAGACACAATGGATGACATACGAAAGACACAATGAACAAAAGACTAAAATACAGTGAATACTTTTGAGAAAAAAGTTAAAAACCCAATTGTGTAAAACCCAATGGACGACATAATAAAGACACAATGAACAGAAGATTAAAACACAATTAATACTTTTGTAAAAAAAGTTGAAAACCCAGTTGCGTAAGACACAATGGAGATAATGTAAAACACAATGAGTACCAATTAAATATACAATGAACAATAGGGTATAAAACACAATGAACAGTCTAATAAAACACAATGGACGACATTCTAAAGACACAATGAACAGAAGACTAAAACACAATGAATAATAGACTTAAACATAATGAACAACATAATAAAACACAATGTACACCTAAATACAAAACTCATTTGCGTAAAACACAATTAAAATCACACTAAAAACACAATGGACAAAGTTAAATCATGTGTAGACTAAAAAAACATAAATAACATATTTATAAAGCACACATGCATACTGTAACACAATGAACGTGCAGAAGACACAACGGAGAAAAAAAAACCCATTTAGCACGTTTTTTTTTTTTCAATTTTAATGTAGCAATGTGGTACTCATATTAAAGATAAAAAAACGCTCGTTAATATGGTGAAATTTTTTTGAAAAAAAAATGTCGTATGAAAAAGTTATAGACGTTTTAAAATGATGGGGGGAATTGACATGTGCATTGCATGTGGAGAGAGAAAGTCAACAACTGTTGTTTTCCTTTTATGCCCTTTCTCTAATTTATTATTTATTTTTTTCAAACAAACTAATCTCAACCCTTCAAATATATGATCAATGGATCACAATCCTTCTCACCTTTCCTAGAAAAAGTATCTTGTGTATTTGATCCTAACCCTTTAAAAACATTGCAGGTTTATATTATTTTTAATATATCATTGTAGCTAATTACTTATTTGATTATGCATGTTTATGAGTTCTTATTTGAACAACTTACTATGTATGATATAAGTGAACGATGGAGTTAATATGATGTGACAGTGATTTGTGATAACAAATGTAAGGATACCCTGTGCTAATGACTAAGGAGTGTTGAAAATCATTTGTGACGTGTTATGTTTTAGAGCGGTTGCATTGGTGGAACTCGAACTTCCAGTTCTTCAACCTTCTACTATTCTATGAAGGAGTCAGTTGTGATTGTCATGAAAGTGTTAGTGATCTTAGTGTCATCGGGTCGTTCACGTGTGGATTAACATGATAGAGGATGCGGAGTTCGATAATAACACTACGTGGATCGACAATTCAACATCGTGTATCAAATTGGGTCTAGCTAGCGGTGCGGGTTGGGTCAATGATGCAAGTCAACAAGTCTAGTCGGTGGTGCGGGCTAGATCAGTTCCGCAGGCCAAGGTTTATTTAGGCTGACGATGCTGTTAAGGCATACGCTTGGGTCGGGACAACGACCTGCTCGGGTTGGCAGGGATAGTAGGGGCTGGGGTTACCAACCAAAAATATTGAGGATGAAATTGAGATTTTAATTACTATTTAAATGTTTAAATTCTAAAATCTATTTTCTTCAAGTTTCAGCTGATTGCAAATTCCGATTCCAGTATAAAATATTCTGCAAACAAAAACTTAACTTTTTTTTTGAACGACCAACAAATTTTTATTCAATCCAAGTGGCTAGCAGGAAACTAGCCAATCACTGATGTACAATCATACATCAAAGAAAAGAAATAACAAAATAAGGCCTACCAACCTAACTTATACAATTGAAAACCCCTCCAGATTCCCCAATCCAACAATTGATGTTTTGAGTGAGATTTGACCCATAACAAGCTAAGGCTCTTAATTTCACCAAATAATTGACTAATCATACATTGGTGCTGATTAAAGACGACATTGTTTCTAACTCTCCAAATACACTATATGGCCGTTAAACATATCGCATGTATGACTTTCTTCTTCTTGGTTGACTGTTTATTACTTTATTATTATAAAAATGAAAACCACATGTACAACAACAACAACAACAACCGTACCCAGGAAATCCCACGAATAGCGACGCTATTAGTAGGGTCTGAGGAGGGTAAGATGTAGGCAAACATTACCCCTATCTTTAGAGATAGAGAGGCTGCTTCCAGAGAGACCCCCGTCTCGAAAAGAACAAATGCACACTGTATATTTATGAATAATTAGGCAATCACAAAAAAAAAATAGTGAATGTATAACATAATATAACATACAAATATATTTATATATATATATATAGGAATAAGATCAAATAGGAACCAACACCCTAGTTAGGAACTTAGGAAACAATCTAGACCATCGATTTTCAATCTTGATCATGAGGGTAAAAGTGTAAAATAACAATAAAATCTTATAATTATTTTAATCAAATACTTTATTTAATAATCAGTTACATATTTATAGATATTCTCTCCTAATCAAAACCCTAATTCATCTCCTCCATTTAATTATACATCCAGATCTCATCCTCTCTATTGCTTCATCTTCAAATGTTTTATATTTTGTCACTGTGTTCTAACCAGCTTCGTTCGCCCGTCCTCGAATTAATCCTACAAACAAGGTAACTACCTTTTCATTCTCTTTACGTTTTTTTTTTTCTAAAAATTTTAAAGGAATTATCAAATTAAAGTCAAACAACGTTAGTTTTTAGTTATTGCTTCTAAATTTCAAAGTGTTATTAAATTACAATTTATTTATTTATTTATATTTATTTATTTTTTTAGAATGGAGGAAGCGATTAACACAGTGAAAAATGTTTATTATTATCTTTTTTGTGGCTACTACCCAACTTTCTGGTGTAAGCGATTTTAATTTATAAATTACATATTTTTGTGGCTACATTTGATGATATATCCTTACTCATCTGAGTTGTCAAAATGTTTATTATTATCTTTTGCAATAAATAAATTATTATTTGACAGATGGCACGGCGACAGTCGATGCCAACCGGAGGGTTAATATGGTTCTCAGCGTAGGAGGACAGTGGAGTAACGCCATTGACGTCCAACGAGTTTTCAAAATAATAATAATAATAATAATAATTTAATTATTATTTTTATTAATGATTGTTTTAGTTATAAAAAAGGTTTAGAGGACCCTTGGTTCGTGAACACCACAACATCTACACGTGAGCAACGGATCGAGCGAGCGGGCGCGACAAAGATATACACCAATGTATAAAAAAGGTTTAGACCTTTTTAACTTACACTTATTTGTAGTATACACATGTGTATTCAGTTTCATATAGGTTTCAGCCAGATATACACAAATGTATATTTCATTCATATACAAAAAAAAAACATCTACTATGATGTACAACTTATGTATTTAACTTACATTTCGATAAAGATATAAATCAATGTATATCTATGTTGACGATGTTGAATGAAAGAAAAAAAAAAAGAAACTGATATACACCAATGTATATGTATGTCCAAATTATAGTCATGTAAGCTGGGAAAAAAATGGATATACACCAATGTATATGTATGTCCGAATTATAGTCATGTAAGCTAGAAAAAAATGGATATACACCAATGTATATCTTTGTTGACGATGTTGAATGAAAGAAAAAAAAAAAAGAAACTAACATATACCAATGTACATGTGTGTTCAAATTATAGTCATTTAAGCTGAAAAAAAATCTGATATACACCAATGTATATCCGTGTCAACGATGATCATGATGATAAATGAAAAAAACAAAAAAAACAAACCGATGTACACCATTGTATATCTGTGTTGATGATGATGAATGAAAGAAAAAAATAAACTGATACACACCAATGTATATCCGTGTCAACGATGATGATGATAAATGAAAAAAAACAAAAAACAAAACTGATGTACACCATTGTATATAATGTCAATATATGTGTTTTACGTCTCTGTTTCATAAGAACTATACACAAGTGTATAGATCATGAATGATGAGAGAGATAGAGAGAGAGAGGGGTGTAAGGAATTTTTAGAAACTAATACAGAGAGAGGGAGGGAGAATTTTTAGGAGTTAATTATGATGGAGAGAGAGGACTAAATTTATTATGGAAAAGAGGATTTGTAGGGATTTATCATTGACTTAGTGGATAACAAAAGGACAATAATACCCTTTTTTAAAGAAATTAATTTAAATGAACATCTAATTAATTACAATCTTGCCACTTAAAATCAATGGTGATAAAGTGGTTCTCATGGTTCCTATTTCCCCTATGGTTCCTATTTGAACCCTACCCTATATATATATATATATACTAGTTTTTATCCCGGGAGCGTCCCGGGTTGAAATATTTAATATAACATAATAAAATATATTATTATTATTATTATTATTATTATTATTATTATTATTATTATTATTATTATTTTAAACAAATCTCTGCCATAAGTTATCATATTCAAATATAAAAAAAAACGAATCTCTGCGTCGGGGTATAAATCTAGTGCCATTACAAATGAATTCAGAAGTTTGTAATCGATCATTCTAAAAAGAACTAACATGAAATAAGAAAAAAAAAAGTTAATTATTGAAATATCAAACGCATTAATCTAAGGATTATGTGATGCGTTAAAAAATTCATGGGTATATGATCGGGTATGTAGTTCGGGTATTTGGGTATGTTGTTTCGGGTAATCAGGTCGGGTATCACCTAATCCCAGACCCGACCCAAACCCACAATTTTTTTTAAACTAATCCCAAACCCGACACAATACCTGTCGGGTTACAAAAATAGTCATTTTTTTCTCCGATTTTTATATAGCACTATGGTACTCGTTGGAAAGATAATAAAACGCTCGTTAATTTGGTGTAATTTTTTTCTTTAAAAAATCTCGTATATAAAAGATATTAACGTTTAAAAGTTATGAGAGGAAACACAAGAGATAAAATAATAAAGGTTTAATATTTAGATTTAGTAGATTAGGTATTTAATAGATTAGGTTAAAGATTATAATAGATTAGGTTAAATCATATTTATTTCTCTTTTTTAATTGGTTTAGAGTTGCCACATCACATCCTATGTGGCATCTCTTAAAGGAGAGATTTCATAAGAGTATAACATGTAGGATTAATCCATTTGCAATATATATATATATATATATATATATACATATATGGGAAGGTTCAATTGAGAACTCATAGTTAGGGAGAGAACTCGAGAACTCCTACTTAAATTAAAAAAAAAATCATAACTCAAAATTTAAGTCAAAAACCAAAAATCTGGTTCGGAGCTTCTCTTTCCCACGTCATCCCGGTTCAGAAAAAAAATAAAAAAATAAAAAAATAAAAAATAGGCGACTTTTAATGCACCTGTGTAGTAAATGTCCGGTTAGCTTTAGGGTTTAGTTTTTGGGTTTAGTTTAGCTTTTAGGGTTAGTTTTTTTTTTTAGTTTAGTTTGTAAGGTTTAGGGTTTTGGGGGTGGGGTGGGGGTGGGTAGGGTGGGTTTAGGTTTTTGGGTAGGGGGTTAGGTTTTTGGTTGTGACGGGTGGGGCTTAGGTTTTTGGTAGGCGGTGGGTGGGGTGGGTTTAGGTTTTTGGTAGGCGGTGGGTGGGGTGGGTTTAGGTTTTTGGGTAAGCGATTTAGGTTTTTTAGTGAGGGTGGGGGTGGGTGGGGTGGAATTAGGTTTTTGGGTGGGGGTAAGTTGGGGGTAGGTGGTTTAGGGGGTGTTTGTTTTTCATTCGGAAGCACTTCTAGCCTCTTTTGTCTGCGTTGCGCAGACGCGGGCAGACATTTGGGTGTGACAGACTGTTTGTTTTTTGGAAGACATTCCCCTGAAAAATGTCTGCCCGCCCTCTTCTTGGGGCAGACATGGTTCAACCTCTTCTTGGCCTCTCCAACCTCTTCTGAGCCTCATCATATCCTCTCAACCAATCTCAACCAAACCCAGTTCCTTTTCCTCCCTCCCCCTCCTCCTCCTACCCCTCGCCGGCGATCCTCCCTTCTCCCTCCTTCCCCACGCAGTCGCCCTTCTCCCCGTGAAACATCCTCCTTCTTTCCCCCAGCCCGTCGCCCCTTCACCCTTCCTCCTCCCTCTGCCGCCACCGCCTTCCTCATTCACCGTTGCCCACCGCCCTCCCTCCTCCTCCTCTCCACCACGCAACCAATTAGGTGTCTGTTGTGTTTGTTTTATTTATTTTAGAGAGAGAGAGGAGAGGGAAGAACAGAGGGTTTGCATTGGACTTGGATGTGTGTGTGTGTTTAGAGAAAGAGAGAGGAAGAATACTTTAGAAAGAAATCAAGAAAAGGTTCTGATGTCAACGTTTTTTTTTACCAGCCTTTTGTATTTTGTTTTCTTCTTGGAACATAATTTTTAATAAAAAAATGATAGTTAAAAAGTGATGTTTAAAAAAAAATATTGGTTTTGGGTTATGCTGCAGACGTTAAAAAACAAACAGTCTTCCTCTTGCAGACTGCAGACCTTTGGTCCACCTCTTCTCCTGCAGATGTCTACACATGTGGTCCGCAGACTGCAGACCTTTTGGCTCAGAAAAAACAAACAGCACCTTAGGCTTTTGGGTTATACTACACATGTGCAGTAGCGTTTTTTAGGTGTGTTTTTTTTATTTTTTTTTATTTTTTTTTCCGAACGGGTATGACGTGGGAAAGAGAAGCTCCGAACTAGTTTTCTATTTTTTTACTTAAATTTTGAGTTATGATTTTTTTATTATATTTTTTTGTATTTAATTAGGAGTTCTCGAGTTCTCTCAATAAAATGAGTTCTCTATTGAACCATCCCCTATATATATATATATATATGGGAAAGTATAAATTGAAAACCCTCTTGAGTTGAGAAAACCTTGGAAACCCATGTAAAAAATCATTTTTTTTTGAAAAAAATAACCAATGTAAAATACATGTTTTTAAGCATTTTTGGCCAAAAAAATATAAAAAGCGCCGAAGGGATTTTTTTTAAAAAAAATAAACAAAGTTGCTAAAAAAACATATGTTTTCAGCTATTTGCTGTTTTTTATCAGGTGTAAACATGTGTTTTCGCAGCTTTGTTTATTTTTTTTAAAAAAATCCATTCGGCGCTTTTTTTATTTTTTTGGCCCAAAACACTTAAAAACATGTATTTTACATTGGTTATTTTTTTCAAAAAAAAATAATGATTTTTTACATGAGTTTCTAAGGTTTTCTCAACTCAAGAGGGTTTTCATTTTATAATTGCCCTATATATATATATAAAAGAAAACGTATATGCTGACGTGGCGTGCAATGAAGGCCTCAACCTTTCCTTGAGAGTGCAACGTGACATCATAATGGAGAGTTTTTGGTGTTTTTAAATTGTTTTATTTTTTAATTAAATTGAGTTATTTTAGGGAAAAATAATTTAAAAATAAATTTAAAAATTTCTCTCTCATATTTTCTCCCATAATTTTTAAACGTTTATATCTTTTATATACGAGATTTTTTAAAGAAAAAAAATTACACCAAATTAATGAGCGTTTTATTATCTTTTCAACGAGTACCATAGTGCTATATTAAAAACGGAGAAAAAATCGACTATTTTTTATGGGGTTTCGTTCATACAGGAAAAAAATACAGGTAAAATGAGCGTTTCGTTCAAAGTGTTCATGTTATCAGGTAAAATTAGATTTTGTGGGGAATATGAGTTATTACTGATTAGAATACTATGAACATGCAATGATTGAGAGATTTTGTGGTTAGTTAACTTGAGTCATTTGCAATAGGTTATCACGTAAAATTAGATTTTTCAACCCCGGAACCATCCCGGGGTAATCAGCTGGTATATATATGTACATGAAAACCACATGTATGTGAAGAAATTAAATAACAAGACAGTAAACCCTGAACCCTAGGGCCTAGACGAAAATTAAGTGCAACAAGTAGTAGTTGGAGTTTTGAACCAACCAGTGGAAACTAAAGTATGGAGGTCAAGGAAACGAGCGACGCAGATGCCAACCGTCCACCATGGCTCCACCTGCTTTCTGCATTCTTTGCCATGGAACCATCTCATTCCTTAATCTCTCTTTCCAGGTTACCCCTTAACCACTCATGAATCATAACTCATATATCCTCAATCACTCACCTTACACAAATTTACCTTCTTTTATAACTGCCTTGTTGCAATATAATAATATCCATCAATCTTATGAATCACAGGGACTGTGGTGGAGGTGCAATCACTGAGACTGTTCAGTGTTTCATCTGGAACCAGTGTATCAGCAAAACAGTAAGCTTTTTTATTCAATCTAGGGTTTATGGTTTTCCATTTAGTATTTGGTAGACACTTAATATGACTGTACATTATAATTAGGGTTAATTGTGGATTTGTAGTTAAAAATTAAAGAAAATAGAGGCGACCTTGTATCCGTGCAAGTATTAATATTTTACTATGAATTATTAGCTGTTTGATTTTGTTATAACATTACTTTGTAGGATGGAAAAGGTCACATACCTTACATAACATCTTTCTTAAAGAAAGTTATACTTGAAGTTGAATCTGCAGGGGATGTTGTTATTGATGAACTTTATGAACAGCTATCATTTTACATGATTTCATTGAAGGTACACATGCTAGCGTTTTATTTCGTTTATATCGGTTGCAGAAGAGAAAAAAAGAAAAAAAGTTTCATGTGTATATGCTTTGTTTTATGGAAAAGGGGGATGATTTAGCAAAGGGAGCCTCAAGGGTTATTCGAGAGATTTCCTTTCTTTACCCAACAGGTTAGTGTATGTCTAGAATGATACATTAGTTCACAGTTCTTGTTTTCGTTTTCTTTTTCCGTTTTTCAATGCATTCTCATTTTGGTTTCTTGTGAAGATCATGTTGATGCTCAAGTCGGCCAAAGTCCAACGAAAGTAGTTGTTCCTCTTAGTTGTTCACTCAACATGCTTGAAGGAGATACCGGGTACGTATTATTATGTTTTGTTCGTGAAAATCCGGTATTGTATGTCTTTAATTGGGATGAAGACAATGTGTGATTTGGTTTTCTTGGGGTTTTACTTGCATTATGTTTATTACAACTAAAATATGTAACGGCGGTATATTATGAATTTGTGATCAGTTGTTCTATATGGCCCTCAAGCCTGTTCTTATCAGAGTTCATCCTTTCTTGTCCTGAACTATTCTCAATGAAGTCATGTTTTGAGGTAAATACACAATTAACAGTGTCAATTTATGAAAGTTGTTTTGTTTTTTCTCACTTGATGGTTCATATGCCAAGTTGGGATCTTAATTGTTGCAGTACAGGACATGTACTGAACTGAACTTAATATGAACACATTTATGCAACTAGGAAAGCTATTCTAATTTCTAAGGATATATTGCACATAAAACATGAAATTTCATTTTCAACAATTTTTATGAATCAATTGGTCATATACATCCTATTGTTCATCAGCATAAGATAGTTTGTGTGTACTCATTTTATGTTAATAGTTTTTAAAATTCTTAGTTCTGTTACATTTGTTTTCTTGATGTAGCTAATTTCCTGGGCAGCTGGTGTTGATCAATGATAAATATGATTGGTTAGTCCTTGTATTCTAGGATTTTGGGATTTAGTGTCTGACACATACATTGAGTTTAGGTATTTGAGATAATATGTGGCATTTATGTCTTAATTTCATGCAAGAACTCTCGACTTCATGGAAGTGATTATGCAGGATAACTGTGTCTGGCCAGTAGTAACGAAACATGAATTGTGTAAATTAGGTATTAGGGAAAACATACTTAGGTTGTAGCAGGTTTTTATGTGTTCTTAGTATCTTATTTGCCTCTACTGGATACTGTACATTGATAATTGAAAAATGACATTACTGAGTACCTACACTGATTTTCTTTCTGTGATTGAAAAATGACATTACTGAGTACCCACACTGATTTTCTTTCTGTGTATCTTGATTCATGAGAGCAGCTTGGCTCAGGTGTTGGTTTGGTTGGCATATGTTTGGCACATGTAAAACCTTCGAAGGCAAGTCTCTCCTTCCTTTCTCCCCATCTCTCTCTCTCTCTCTCTCTCTCTCTCTCTCTCTCTCTCTCTCATCCTGCTTGGTGTTGGTTTGGTTGGCATATGGCCTTTTAACACTACTTCCATAAACCATATCATGCAATACAGGTGGTTTTAAGTGATGGTGACGTATCAACTTTAGCCAATTTGAAAGTTAACCTGGAGCTAAATCACATGAATACTCAATTCTTTTCAAGTGAAAGCATTGTTGAGGATCCATGCGAGGTGAGTTGCATCAGAAACTTCTTTATTTTAATCTTTCTGTTGTACCACGCTACCGAACTATTTTCTTTGTTTTAGTCGATGCTGCGTCACTTTTTTGTTCTCAAGGGGGCATCTGACCTTTAATTTAAGCAAAGGATGTTCTTTTCTACTGAAAGTTAGACTTAATGTTGCTATATCAAAGTTCATTTGAAGTTAAGATGCACTCTGTACTTTTTTAGACCTACCTGTAATACAAGGAGTTTGGTTTAAAAAAGCATGAGGCAATCCAAGGCATTAGGTTTTAAAAGCCAAGGCACTCCGAGGCGTCTCACGTACGCAAGGTGTTGCTCCATGTACAACCATTAACCAAATAAGCTTCATGTACAACCGGAAGCTGCATTTCTTTTGTCTCTTTTACACATCAACCTTTTAATCAAGCCGAGGGTCTCATTGGAAGCAGCCTCTCTATTCCCACGGGGTAGAGGTAAGGCTGTTTACATCTTACCCTCCTCAGACCCTACCTTAGCTTTTGCTATTGGTGGGATTAACTGAGTATGATGATGATGATGACGACATATCAACCTTTTAATCAATCAAACCATTCATAAGATATATTGACCTGGCTGTTGACCACAGATCAAATGCTTACATCTACCTTGGGAATCTGCAGTTGAGAGTGAGCTTCGAGACCTGATACCAGATGTAGTGTAAGCAATTTCTATATGTAATATATTTTCGTTTATATAAGAGGATTAAGAGGTTGAAAAGGGAAGGGCAGTAATTGATACTCTTTTCGTCTTTGGTACAGATTGATTTTTACTTTTTATATAAAAATAGTTGTGCCGAATATGATTTTATATCGATTATTAATTAATTATCTAATGTTTTGATAAGATGATTTAGGAGGTCCAAGGTCTTTATACATTTTAAATACACTTCAGATGACGACCCATTTGACTGGCTCCATTCTTAGCTTTGTTAATCATGCTCTTTTAACCCATTGGAGATAAAATATAAACAAAGCAATCCATTCATAAGTAAACGGGTCATAATTAACAGTTCTAAATTTTGTGGATAATATTCATGCAGGTTTGGTGCAGATGTCATCTATGATCCACAATGCATTCCACACCTAGTTCATGTTATTGCCACCCTCTTGACCACAAAAAAAGTCAAACTCGCTACACAGAGATGGATCCCAGGTGTCAATAGTGCCTAATGATCAAACAAACACTAATATCTCAAATGGATACGATGAGTTTGTTCTTGCATCAACGACACAACCCGTTGCATATATTGCTTCTGTGGTTAGGAATATCAACACATACAATTATTTTCATACGGTAGCACAGGAAGCAAACCTCAGAGTTGTTGACATCACTCAAAATGTCAAGATTTTTAATTTTCTTCCTTACATGTTATCTTACCAGAGATCCTCTGTAAGGTTACTTGGTATATATCAACAATTTGGTTAGACCAATTTTTTGGTAGTCAGTGTTTTAAGAATTGATAGGTGCTAGTCGGCCGGTGAAGCACCGACTAGCGATTAATCGGGATTAGTAGGGATTAATCGGATTGTGATTTTATATACAATTTTCAGTTTTATACATATACAAACATTTTATATGTAGTTTTTTAATTAGGTATGTTTTAGCCCCTTCCTCGACTCATGGTTCAATTGGTTATACATACGTCTAGGGATGAGCTCGGGACGTTATCGGTACCAATCGATACTGATCCTGAAGACTACCAATACTGATACCGAAAACATACGGTACGGTATCGGTTCGGTACTGGTATGGTATCGGTATTTTACCTTAAAATACCGCTACCATACCGATCCCGTACCAATACCGAAAATTCCAAAACCGAAAACCTCTAAATGTGAGTATCGATACAGATACTGAACACCCTTGGTTCGTTATGAAATCGGTATTCAGTGCAATATGCTCATCCCTACATACGCCTATCAAAACCTACCTTATAGAAGAAAACATTAAAAATTATTATCAGGCGTGCAAGTTTCAACATGCCATGTTTTTATTCCACTTTAATATTTACGCAAATTTTCTTTAACAAATATTTTGTATGTAAACTTCACTCATGTGATGTTTCAAATCATTTCGTGTCCTTGATAGTTGATATTAACGTGTAACTAAATACTTTTCTTTTAAGAAGCAACATTATATATTTTTAATAAATCACACACGAAACAAACTCCCTTTCCAGTACACAATTTCAATCCTTTACCCTTTTCAAAACCCACCGTAAATAAACAATGACTTAGACATATAACAAACTTATTTCCATTAATATTGACCCATTCCATTTTAACAACCACTATAACTTAACCAAAAATATATAAAAACTAGTGCAACACGCCACACCCACCATGGCCTCCCCTCCACTAAGCCTAGCCTAACCTCCACACCTAACCTAACCTAACCCACCCCTCTTTCTTTCGAACCCAACCCAAAACCTAGATCCAACCACCCTTCACATTATTATTATTATTATTATTATTCTTATTATTATTCCATCCATGGCCTCTAACGACGATGATCACGTCACCGATCACGTCACCACTGTCTACGAAGACGACGACACCGAAGACGAAGATCATCTAACCCTACCCAACCAAACCGTCGAAGAAGACGACGTTGACTTAATCGACGAAGACGAAGAAGAGGAAGAAGAAGACGATTCCACGTCATCCGGTGTTGGTGACGTCACCATCGCCGTACCAGGAGACACCGCTAACGTCATCACTACACCGTCAACGGCGGTTAACGTCGTAACAGTCTCTCCTCTCCCTCGATCTAATGTTATTACTACAGAACATAAAAAAACCGTACCGTTAGATGAATCTAGACGCTTGTTTCAACGGTTATGGACGGATGAGGATGAAATCGAGCTGTTGAGAGGGTTTTTGGAGTATAATAACCAGCGTGTTGCTAATAATCCGTTTCATCATCATCATCATCATGATACGACGGCGTTTTATGACCAGATTAAGGACAAGTTACAGCTGGATTTTAATAAGAATCAGCTGGTTGAGAAGCTGAGAAGGTTGAAGAAGAAGTATAGGAATGTTTTGAGTAAGATTAGTTCTGGTAAAGAGTATGTGTTTAAAAGTGCTCATGATCAGATGACGTTTGATATCTCTAGTAAGATTTGGAGTAATGAAGGTGCTGCTGTTGTTTCCACTCCTGTTAGATTTGATGATGAAGAAACTAATAACCCGAACGCGAACGCGAATCTCGGTTTTAATTTGAATGAGCAAAATGGTTGTTTGAACAGTTTTGAGAAGAAAAGTGCGCGTTCGCGAAAGCGATCGAGGTCAGGTGGAGTTAAGGTTGAGGAAAAGGTTAACCAGCCTGAGATAGGAGTGGTGTCGAATGATTTAAGCTCGGTTCCTAATTTGGTTGAGGAAACGGTGAAAAGTTGTTTATTGCCGTTGTTTAAGGAGTTGCTGGAAGGTCGTGGCGGTTTTAGGGGATTTGGGTTAGGAGGGATGAATTTGGACCCGTTTTCGTTGAGTTTAGGTGGATTGATGAATATGCCGGTTGGGGATGTAACGGATGAGAAGTGGAGGAAACAGCATATATTGGAATTGGAGGTGTGTGCGAAGAGATTGGAATTGGTGCAGGAGCAAGTTAAGTCGCGGTTGGAAGAGCTGAAAGCGACGAGGAGGTAATAGTAACTAATAAATGGTTGTATGTAATCAGCGAGTAAATTCTTGGAGCTCTTCGGGTTTTTATTTTCTTGATATTTAAGGTCATAAGTTAACGGTCGTTTGATCAAATAGTGCATACTGCAGTAGGGAATTTAGCCTGCTTAGGATTTTACTTTCTTTCTTTTTCATTTGAGGCTTGTTGTTTGAATAATTGTGACTCTGCTTTTACCATTTGATGGCTAACTTCATAATCAGCTTTGTGCATAAACTGGTTGTTTGATATATACATTGTACATGCATGCTTAACTGTCTAGCGCACCTCATAGTCGATAGGAATTCAGTATTGTTGCTTTTACTTGTGAGAAATTCATGAAAATTTGCTGACTTTGGAAATGCGTTTTTGATGATTCTTGATTGCTGCTAAGATTTTATCACACAGACAGACCGAATAGCGGAATAGGATTGTGATAAAGTTTAGAAAGATGTAAATATCATCAGGATTCGACCCCTGTGTTCTTCCTTCTTGAAGATACCCAGTGTTATTTGATTTGTTTATCAATGGGACTCATAAAATGCATCAGTATTTTGATCTGATATGTCGATGTGTGCTATTTTGCTTGTATAAACCATCAGAAATGATATATTTTACTAACAAATATGCTTTATAAATCGTAATACCAAATGTATAGGAAGTATCATTTCGCAGTTGAAACCTATTTTTTCATTGAATAGATATCCCAAGCGTTATCGTTGTGGGATTGTTGTATCCTGGAATACAAATCTTTTTGCTCTCTGCAATGTTGTCAGAGCCTGGAAGGTCGGTCGGAGTGGTTGGACCTGGAACTGCGCACACACCCGATTCAGTTGCGTGCTTTTGAAGCGTCTTTGTTTAGGCTGGGCGGGTACTGGTGTTGGGAGCCTTTATAGCGTCTTCGTTTGGGCAGGTCGGATCCGGATTTACGGTTGGACCCGATTTTTAAAGTTTATGTTTGTTTTAGTGTTTTACTCCCATTCTAAATTTACATCATTGTTCGTATATGCACAAGTCCAACTCATCGATTAATGATCCAGAGCAAGAAGTATCAGCCCACAGATTTTTATTTCAAGTCTGAACCAACGTGATCCAATCCTTCGTTTGGTCCATAAAGAGACTTGATCAGCCTAGAGCCCTTGTGAGTTGTGCCCTACACTATAGAAGGAATTTGCTTTGTATGAAATCCATGATTCCTTTTTTTTTTCTTGTATAGAAGCAGGGATCCGTTATTTTTATAGTTTATTAAAATTTAAAAAAAGCCAAATTTACATCTGGATAATGGGTAAGCGAGCAAGCTGCTCCGTATTTTTAAAATTTTTTTTGATTTGGGTATAAACTATTGCATATGGGTTTAGTTGGATTCACTCAGATTATGCAATAGGTAAATTTAGATATATACAATAGGTGAACAAACGGACCATTTTTTATAGAACTTGGTTGAGATGGTTTAACTTTACAGTTTACACACGGCCCTTTGTGTTGACACAATCGCCAGCACCTATAATGTAGCCGGCAGCCCGGCACCACCACGACACCACTATCATTGATGCTAAACACCCCCCCCCCCCCCCACACACACACACACCCCAAACATATTTAGTTTCAAGCTCTATTTCTAAAGCTCGGGCACATCTTGAGTAATCTTTTACGCTCAAGCTCGGCTCGTTAATTATATACATTCTTTATTGTTTTTTTATATATTAATGATAATTTATATATAAAATTAATTATTGTACACATATCTATATCTATCTATATCTATACTATTCTATTTCTATATTATAAAGTATCAAAGATGGCTAAGATGGTAATTTACCATTAATTTTAAGATGACATATCAAGAGTCTCTTTGGAAAACTTTGTTCATCTCAAAAAAAAAAAAAAAAAATCCCATCCCACCCTTCTTCAGTTAATTTTCTATTTTGTAACTTTCATTCGTTTTCCACTCAATCGACCATTCTCCCTCAAGTTTGCATTCACTAGCCATTAAAGGAGATTTTTCTCAAGTTTTGACAAACACCATACACGATACACCTTTCATTCGGAGTGATCGACGTCGGCCAGATGGGCTCCTGCGGCATAGCTTAATTCGCGATGGTCGCCGGTTCCGATGTCTAGCTCCTCTATAAAGATGTCAAAGCTCTCTAGAGTGCTAAGGGAGGAGTTTATTTATTGATCACAAGGTTATTTGATATTATAATATACTCCTTTTGAATTGTTTGCCAATTGGCTATATATATTGTGGTTGAATTTTTCTTCTGAGGATCAATTTGAGATAAGTTTTTGGTGAGGGACCAGAAGAGTTCCATGTTCTTTTTTTTTTAACTTCCAAAATTTAGTTTACATGTTTTAACTACCAAAAATTTAGTTTACACTTTTAACTATCATGCACAAGGCTATATGTTAGGATTTTGTTTTTTATCTCAAATAAATGAGTAAGGGAAACATCATGCAAGTTCAATATAAACTATAGTTAGGTTATTTTTGGAATGAAAGACCGTGATTAAAACTAATTTTATGCCTATGCCTAAATTTCTGAAATATGTAAAATTGACATAACTAATAATAAATATTTGAATTTTAAAGCTAGTGAATTGAGACTTGGTTTACATGGCTTAGAGTTGATGGAAAGATGCAATTCTCAAGATTCCGGCGGTTGGAGAAAAAGCGGTTTCTCCGATACAATCAACGGTGATTTAGGTAAATGGGTTTTTGCTGGTAATGGTGGGTTAGAGGTTGATTTGCTTAACAGTGTGTGGGATCCTTTTCTTAGAAACAAGTTATTATTATGTGACAGAACAAAAGTAATATCCAGTGTCATATAGTAATTATTGCAATTTCAGCTTTGTGTTTTTTTTTAACGACCAACTAAATATCACCTGAACTGATAGTGGTTAGCATTGATAAATGGTTTCTTGTTGCGTAACCCAAGTCCACCAAGCTACCAATTTGTGGAAATACTCGCTGCCCGAAGACCCAGTGCAATAAAACTAATCTGGATCGAATTCAAACTTGAGACCAAATGGCCTCAAGCTTTTATTTTTGTCACCATGTCACTCCTCCAAATGGTGGGGGCACAACTTTGTTTTTAATTACATAAATGGCCATACATACTTATAGTATTTATCACTCAGACGCGTTATGTATGAGTGTCATGTTCTTGTTAACAATTGACGATGTATGTCCTGGCTCGGTCAAACCGGTTAACACCCAATACCAAATAAATCACCTAATTTATCGAAACGTGTCACTTATATTATTTGCCATACTAATATATTATTGTCTACTAACCCAATAGCACGGCCCAACGCAATGTAGTTTATACAACCTTACTGGGCTGAGGGTTTTACAGAGGCAACCCCTAACCGGACTTGGCCCATGAGGTTAGGGGTCTATGATGGTGGCCTATGAGTTCTCTATTTAAGAAGTCTTCACCTCTAACCCTAGGGACAAGTTGGAGGCCTATCACACTTTTTGTAGCTGTGAATATGAGGAAACTCCTGGCAGTCGCCTCCAAACCTCTTTCTTTCCCTTTTCTCTTATCTTAGATCTAGATCGTGGAGACGAAGAAGATGATGGTTGGTCTTGTTCACCAACATCATTGCTGGGGTATGTACCCGTACAGGTATTTCTTCTTCAACAATCTAAACGCAATATTAGCAAACCTGATATTTTTGGATTCAAGAAGTCAAATTTTAGTTGCCACATGAGCATATTTTTCAAAAATTATTCGTCTCTCAATGGTCAAATGAATTTGGTTCCTCAAAGAAGTTTAAGGGATTGATAAAGTTTTGGAGATTACAACTCCTGTTTGAATGATATAGGTTTCTACCATCTCATAAGGGGTACTATATGATTTAAATGAGTAAAAGACCCAATGTTTTTTTAAGTCAAAAAGAAAACAAGGTGTTGCATTGCATTACAAGTTGTGTGCTAACAACATATTAATCTATATTATATCATTTATAGAAAGCATTTTGAAACATATCTCACAAGAAAGTCTCTCGCGAAACACATAACACAAAATAAGAGCAATTTGAAAAGATGGATCAAGGTGTAATGAAAAGAAAGTTTGATAAAACAAAAAGTTATATGCCCACAAGAGACTAGAGAATATCCTCCTTGCTCAAAAGAACAAGCAATGGTGCAACGCTACTGTCCTACAAAAAAAAAACCAATTGGTGTGTTATAATAATGATAATAACTACATTTGTTACCCACGCGTTGCCATGGGACGCACACGTAATTACTATATTTGTGTCGAACCGATGCCCAAAAATGGTAAAACTGGGCACCGGTAACTGTACCAAAATGATAGCTATGGTATGTACCGATATTCAAAGGCAAAACAACAAAAAATATATTACTTTAACGAATCAGTACATGTACTGAAAGTACTATAGAATAAAGGGGGGGGGGGGAATCAAACAAGTTGGTAAAAAAAAAATCAGTGCATGTTCGCAATAAGGTGTGGTACATGTTAGTTAATATAATCTCGGTGCATGTTAGCAAAATGGACCTGGTGCAAGTGAGGGGTACCGTATGATTTAAATGAGTAAACGATCCAATGTGTTTTTCAAATAAAAAAGAAATCAAGGTGTCATCTTCTCTTTCCAAAAAAAAACCCTAAGCGCTAACTTCATCTCGACCCGGAGCGATGGCACAACAACCGCAATGCATGTATGACTTCATTGTAATAAGTAATGGAGTTTGGGCGCAGGTTCGTACCAACGGGCATCACGAATATCATGCTAATAATGTGCGTATAAGATCCTTACGGGTTCCAACCAACATTAACTTTGGGGAGTTTTCGGACCGAGTCATGGATAGGGCTGGATATGATGGTGCGATTAACCAAAACCTGCTGATGATTTATGCAACGAAGCTGCGTAAGCCAAGAGAGTCATTTCGACTGAAATTGACAACAAAGATAATTTTATCGACTTTCGGAGAAAGGCGAATGCCCAGCGACCACAGTTTGTGACTAGAATCTATGTGGAACCACTTGTGGAAGCTTAGGTTATGTTTAATTTGCAGTATTTTGTTGTTTAATTTATAGGGTCACTATGGTTATCTAGTTATGTGGTATAATATGCAATTAATGTTACCGAACGTACTGTCACACCCTCAAATTACCACTTGCGGAGTTTTACCGCGAGGCGCATGACAAACCAGGATCCAAGTCAACGATCACAATAAACAACTCTATATGAAATACGTAAATCCAAAAAAACAATGATTTTATAAGCGGAAGCATTTAAGAATTTAATCAGCTACAACAGTGTTCCAAAGTATTCAAGATACTTATTTCAAAACATGCAACTAAGCCTAGACGCCAATGCAGACTCGTGCGCCTAGTTCCATTTGTTGCTACCTTAGCGACCTGAGAAAAACATGCCAAAAAGACGTCAACCTATAATGCTGGTGAGTTCACAGGTTTGTTCAATACGTTATCAAAATGTTACTAGAATGTTACCATGTCTATACTATATCCATGTTACCAAGTACGCTAGCTAGGCGTATGTTTTGTTACTACTACGATTGGAAAACCATTACTAGACTCTTACCATGTGTTCAACCAGTTCGAGACAATATGCACCCGCCCGCCCTCCAAGCCGTCGAGTGGGGTTTGTCAAGCCCAATAGATCTATCCACATTTCCCCCGTTGTGCATCCCCGCACATTCATGGTTTCCCCCGGGACTTTAAAAGATCGTATAGTACACAAGTTTAAAACCATAGTATGACATATGTTACCAAAATAGTTTAGTGCATGTTTTCTCCCCCAAAGATTAAAGCAGTAAAAGTGGGGCCGTGAACTAACCTTAGATAGCGTTCTTCGGTTATAAGTAAAGATGTTAAGCCCTTGATAATCCCTCTTCCGGAGATCTATCAAAATGTTCACATAAGTGTTCTGACTAATAACCATAAGGTCATCTAGTCCCCGATTGTCCAGATCGTAACCAAGTATGTTTTAAAACGTGTTTAAATGTTTAACCGACACACTAGACCGACCCGATATCCTGTTGGTGACCCATTACCTTAACTAATCAAGTACACATAGATTACACATAAGGTTTAAGCATAAAACACTTAGTTTGTATCAAAAATCTCATTTCTGCATCAGAATGGTCGAACCAGTCAGTTTAAGTCTCCTTCGCCCGTTTTTAATCTCCTTCGCCCGTTTTGGATTTCGTTCGACCGTTTGATGTTTCCTTCGCCCGTTTTACCACGTTCGCCCAAATATAACCCAGGTTCGACCCTGGATTCTCTCCTTCGCACCTTCGATCGGTCGAAGGAGTCCAGGTTCGCCCCTGTTGTGCAAATTTACCTAAAAACGCTTCAAACACATTCAAAACGACTCGAAACATCATCAAACACAGCAGTCAAGCATAAATAACTTATCCCTACAAAACCCCACCAATTTCCCCCAATAATACGTCCATTTCAACCCTTTCCCAAAATGGTAAAAATTATGGAATCGTCACTATCATGCATGGATTATTTACCCAATTTGGAAACTTTTGAAATCGATCCGTATTCAACTTAAAATGCTCAGTTTGTCGAGTGTTCGATCTTTCCCTATTAGTTCTATTGATCATAAATATCATGCATCAAGTCTAGATTCGTTAAAACCCCCAAATACCCATAATATCATCATTTATCCAATCCTAACCCTAAACAACAATAACCGAGCATCAATAACAATCCTATATCATGTTTCTATCATAGATACAGCAGCAAATCATTGAACAACACATAACACCACATAATACACAATTCACATATGTTTATTATCATGAAGACCTATGTTTAAATGATAAGGTTATGATTTAGAAAGATGTTTAAAAGGTTTTTAATCATGAAAACACCCTTAGAACAGATCCGGACAATTAGGGTTAGATGAAAACGAATTAAAATGCTTTAAAAAGGTTAAGGGTCAAGAACACACCTTGGATTCTTGTTTAGATGTTGTAGATAGGTTAGATTATGAAAAAGAAAAGCAAAAACTTCTTCCTTAGTGATTAGAATCGTTTGAGAGTGTTTTGAGACGGTTAGGGTTTGTGAAATGATGAAAAATGACAAAGTTTGGTATTTATACTATTCTTCCTTCGCCCCAACTCAATGGTCGAAGGTGGCCTCCTTCGACCCTTCCACAGGGTCGAATGAGCCCTGTCCTGGTCGAAGGGAATTCTTTCAATTCCACATCCCAGGTTCGCCCATTTACAAAGGGTCGAACCAAACAAAATGTTCTCCTTCGACCACTCGAAGTGGTTGAACCAAAACTCATGTTTAACTAGTTTTCCAGTTTGTCGTGTTTAACGCATTCTAACACATCTTAACACATAAGCATGCATCCTTAGTCTATATTTAACATATTTAAGCATAGATAATCATTTACACATCATTTAAACACATCTATGTATATAATCCGCCACACGACCCATAATCTACACATATACTTAATTAGTTCATGTAATGTCACCAACAACGGAACCCGGTACTAGTGTATTACCAAAACGACTCCCAATGATCTTCCAGATCATTGCACCCTGGACAATCCTAACTTGACCCGACTCAACTAACCCAGTTAAGTCCGTTTATAAACGTTTCTCGCTAAGGTAGACTTAGATGTTACTAAAATGTTTAAGCCAAACATGCCGGGTGTCACATCATCCCCACGTTGAAAGAATTTTCGTCCCGAAAATTGCGCAAAGCCTCAAAAAGAAAGAAACGAAAAGAACAGAACGAAAAGAAAATTACCGGATGTCACATCATCCCCACATTGAAAGGAATCTCGACCCGAGATTCATTCCGCTTCAGCAGTAACATGCCTCGATTCAAACGCGCGTTTCGGAAAAAGATGAGGATATTTAGCTTTCATCTGATCCTCCCGTTCCCATGTGAACTCCGGTCCACGATTCAAGTTCCAACGAACCTTAACGATGCGGATTTTACTCCGACGAAGGCTACGAATCTTATAGTCGAGAATTTCGACAGGTTCCTCCACAATGCGAAGACGATCATCAACCTTGATCTCCTCCAGTGGTACAATGAGAGATTCATCAGCCAAACACTTCTTCAAGTTAGACACATGGAAGACGTTGTGCACACTTCCGAGTTCCGCCGGTAGGTCAAGTCTGTATGCCACCGGTCCAATCCGATCCAGGATTGCGAATGGTCCGACAGAACGAGGGTTAAGCTTGCCACGCTTTCCAAAGCGTATGACGCCCTTCCATGGTGAAACTTTCAGAAGTACCCTGTTCCCAACCTGGAACTCCAAAGGTTTTCGATGGCGATCGGCATAACTCTTCTGACGATCCCGTGCAGCAGCCAAACGGTGACGAATCTGTACGATTTTCTCCGAAGTTTCGTACACAAGTTCCGGACCAGTGAGCTGGCTCTCGCCCACCTCGGCCCAACAAAGTGGTGATCGACATTTCCGTCCGTAAAGAGCCTCGAACAGAGCTGCCTTGATACTAGAGTGATAGCTGTTGTTGTAGGAGAACTCCACTAATGGCAGGTGGATCTCCCAACTTTTGCCAAAATCGATAACACATGCCCGAAGCATGTCTTCCAAGGTTTGAATCGTCCGCTCACTCTGTCCATCAGTTTGCGGATGATAAGCTGTACTCATATCCAACTGAGTACCCAAAGCCTTGTGCAGAGCCTTCCAGAAACGCGAAGCAAAACGAGAATCACGATCTGAGATAATAGAGACAGGCACCCCGTGCCAAGCAACCACCTCCTTAAGGTAAAGTCGTGCCAACTGCTCGAGTCCATCGGTTTCCTTAATAGGTATGAAACGTGCCAATTTTGTCAGCCGGTCAACAATCACCCAGATCATATCATAACCACTAGGTGACCTTGGCAGCTTGGTGACAAAATCCATCGTGAATCGCTCCCACTTCCATTCCGGAACCTCTGGTTGTTGCAGGAGACCAGACGGCCTCTGATACTCCACCTTGACTTTAGCACAAGTCAAACATTTGCTGACATAAGAAGCTATATCAGCTTTCATGTTTGGCCACCAATAAAGTATCTTCAAATCCTGATACATCTTATCGGAGCCATGGTGAATAGAATACCGGGATTTGTGAGCTTCATCCAAAACAAGCTCGCGCAATCCCCCGAACAATGGGACCCAAACACGTCCCACAAAATAGTGTAAGCCATCGGCCCTGAGTTCAAGATGCTTGTCAACACTGTGCATAGTCTCAGCCTTAAGGTTTTCCTCCTTCAAGGCTTCCAACTGTGCAGAACGGATTCGGTCAGGCAACGACGAATGAATGGTGAGCTGTAAGGCTCGAACACGGCGAGGATTCGCAGACTCTTTCCTGCTCAAGGCGTCCGCCACAACGTTCGCCTTGCCAGGATGGTATTTGATAGCACAGTCATAATCATTCAGGAGCTCAACCCAGCGACGCTGCCGCATGTTTAACACCTTCTGGTCGAAAATATGCTGAAGACTCTTGTGATCGGTATATACTTCACACTTGGTACCGTACAAGTAATGTCTCCAGATTTTCAACGCAAAGACTACTGCACCCAGTTCCAAGTCATGAGTAGTGTAGTTCTTCTCATGAACTTTGAGTTGACGAGAAGCATAAGCGATAACCTTCCCGCGTTGCATCAACACACAACCGAGACCCCGAATAGAAGCGTCACAGTACACAACGAAGTCATCCGTACCCTCTGGTAAGGATAAGATAGGTGCAGAACAAAGTTTAAGCTTCAGCATCTGAAATGCTGATTCCTGTGGTTCACCCCAGTCGAACTTTCGGTTCTTCTGGGTAAGAGTAGTGAGGGGTTGAGCGATCTTCGAAAATCCCTTAATGAAACGACGATAATAACCCGCAAGACCTAGGAATTTCCGCACCTCAGATGGCGTCTTTGGTGCTTCCCAGTCCTTAATAGCTTCGATCTTAGCCGGATCGACATGAATCCCCAGTTCATTCACCACATGCCCTAGGAATTGAACTTCACGTAACCAAAAATCACACTTTGAGAACTTAGCATACAACTGCTCCTGTCTCAAAAGTTCCAAGACCAACCGTAGATGTTTCTCATGATTCGCCTTGTTCTTGGAATAAATCAGAATATCGTCAATGAACATGATGACGAACTTATCAAGATAAGGTTTGAAAACGCGATTCATTAAATCCATGAACACCGCCGGTGCGTTAGTGAGACCAAAAGGCATGACCAAGAACTCAAAATGGCCATAACGAGTGCGAAAAGCAGTCTTCTGAATGTCAGCTTCCCTGACACGCAACTGGTGATAACCGGACCGCAAATCAATCTTCTTATAATAGCTGGAGCCCTGAAGCTGGTCAAAGAGATCATCAATGCGAGGAAGAGGATAACGATTCTTGATGGTCACTTTGTTCAGCTCACGATAATCAATACACATGCGAAGACTTCCATCCTTCTTCTTTACAAACAAAATGGGAGCTCCCCACGGGAAGAAGTCGGTCGGATAAAACCCTTTTCCAAGAGTTCCTGCAGCTGGCTGGACAACTCTTGCATCTCGGGAGGTGCAAGATGATACGGAGCTCGGGCAATAGGAGCTGCGCCCGGAGTAAGATCGATACCAAACTCAACCTGACGAGGGGGAGGAAGACCAGGTAAATCATCAGGAAACACATCAGGAAAGTCACGAACCACCGGAATATCCTCGATCTTCTCTCATCGTCAGTAGAAACGTTAACAAGTGCCAGAATGGCCGAACAGCCCTTCCGAAGGTATTTACGGGCTTTCATGCTAGAAATGATACTCAGCGGAGCACCGCTTTTCTCGCCACGAACCGAAAGAATCTCTCCATCAGGGAGAGGGATCCGAATAACCTTGTCGAAACAAACGATCTCCGCACGATACAACGATAACCAATCCATGCCGACCACGACATCAAAACTACCTAGGGGTACCGGCATAAGGTCAATGGGGAAGGACAAACCCGACAGTTCCAAGCGACATTCCCTAAGGGTGTGTGTCGCTTCGATTTTCTTACCATCGGCCAATTCTATCAAGTACTTAGCCTCTAAAGGTGTGGGTACTATATCTAGCAATCGACTAATGTCCATGGATACGAAACTCTTATCGGCACCAGAATCAAATAAGACAGAAACATAGCGATCATTAAGAAGGAACGTACCGGTAACTGTGTCTGGATCCTGCCTAGCCTTTGCAGATCCAATGACGAAAGCACGTGCAGTCCTGCCTCCGCCGCCATTGTTCCCGTTACCGTTCCCGTTCTTCCCATTGTCGCCCTGCTTCAGCTTGGGACAGTCACGCTTGAAATGTCCCGTGTCACCGCAGTTATAACACCCCTGCCTCCCCTGAGTCCCTTGAGCAGCAGGAGCAGGAGCAGGAGCAGGAGTAGGGGTACGAGCCTGGGCCGACGGAAGTGTTGCCCTGCAATCCTTAGCCAGGTGCCCAATCTGGTTGCACCGATGACAGCGTGCCTTATCACAGTTCCCCGAGTGATGGTAACCACACCGGTTACACTTGGGATGCTTCCCGATATACCCACCTGTCTTCTGCCCCGAAGACGATCCAGACGACTCAAACTTCTTTGCCGGCTGGGACGGCGCCGGTACAACACTCTTCCCCATACCATCCCACTTCCTCTTGTTCCCCTCAGTAACCTTCACAGCAGCACCTTTAGCAGGCAAAACACCTTCTGCCACCTTCAGGTTAGTCATCCGATGAGCTGATCGGACAACTTCAGCAATAGTGGGAAGGTTCCCAGCAGCCACCAACCCAGCAATCTCCGGCACTAGTCCAGACACATAGTGCTCGATCCTCCTGTACTCGGGTGTGTGCAAATCAGGGCACAACACCGCCAGCTCATTCCTCCTCACAGTGTATTCTTCAATCTCAGACACAACCATCTTGTAACTCCAGACCTCATATTCTAACTTCTGTATCTCCTCTCTCGGACAGTACTCACCTCTCAACAGCTGCACAAACTCCGCCCAAGGCATAGCAATAGCCTCCCCTAATCCCATTTTCTGAGTGGTAGCATTCCACCACGACAGTGCAGGCCCCTCAAATGTCGCAGTAGCATACTTCACCCGGTCCCCAGCAGGACAGTTACACATGACGAACACAGACTCAACCTTCTCCAGCCATCGGAGCAGTCCCACCGCTCCCTCAGTTCCAGCGAAGTTATGGGGCTGACAGTCCCGAAACTTCTTATAAGAGCACTGAGGTGGGGGTGGATTGGCACCCATACCTGAAACACGGTACACGAGTAAAACACAAACGAAAGGACATGAAACCCAAGAATGAGGCAAGGTTGACAGAAATCAACTCACCACCCATGGCATTAATCCCAGCCTGGAAATTAGCCATAGCCATGTTCACTTGCTGCTGTAGCAAGTTGTTCAGTTCAGCTTGGGTCATGTTGATGTTTCCACGACCACCGCCTCCAGCACGGCCACCGCCGCCACCACGACGTCCACCACCGCGAGCACCAGACATGATCTAACAAATCAAGAAATCGAGGGATTCAGATTCACTTCTAGTGTCAACCACTAGAAATTTACAAGAGTTGACTTAGGAACGAATCCAGGACTATACATCCGAACTCGAAGTCCATCGGGATTTTCATGCATTCCAGTTTATTATTTCGTGTGCACCCGAAATGATAAACTGCTCTACATGGTCCTCCAGATGTACCCCTAATCCAAACCCCAGTCACCGAATATCGTCGCCTAGTAACGTGTGACGATAGGTGCAAGTGTAGGAAGGCATGTGTGTGGTAGAACCAACAAATCAACCCCTCCTTCTTCAATCCGGAAGAAGAAGACAAGAGTAGGTAAGAACCTAAATAAAAGCTGATGATGTAACAGAGAAGTATGATGATGATGTAAGGACACCCCGACAACGTTAGTACGTATCCCACTAATAGACTCAAAGTATGTGACCGTCTAGTGTGTGCGACTCGGCTATAGACCAGACTCTACATGCAGTCCTAGTTCACTATAACCATTGGCTCTGATACCAATCTGTCACACCCTCAAATTACCACTTGCGGAGTTTTACTGCGAGGCGCATGACAAACCAGGATCCAAGTCAACGATCACAATAAACAACTCTATATGAAATACGTAAATCCAGAAAAACAACGATTTTATAAGCGGAAGCATTTAAGAATTTAATCAGCTACAATAGTGTTCCAAAGTATTCAAGACACTTATTTCAAAACATGCAACTAAGCCTAGACGCCAATGCAGACTCGTGCGCCTAGTTCCATTTGTTGCTACCTTAGCGACCTGAGAAAAACATGCCAAAAAGACGTCAACCTATAATGCTGGTGAGTTCACAGGTTTGTTCAATACGTTATCAAAATGTTACCAGAATGTTACCATGTCCATACTATATCCATGTTACCAAGTACACTAGCTAGGCGTATGTTTTGTTACTACTACGATTGGAAAACCATTACTAGACTGTTACCATGTGTTCAGCCCGATGTGTTGTAGCCACGCTACGAGTGTTACCAGTTCGAGACAATATGCACCCGCCCGGCCCTCCAAGCCGTCGAGTGGGGTTTGTCAAGCTCAATAGATCTATCCACATTTCCCCCGTTGTGCATCCCCGCACATTCATGGTTTCCCCCGGGACTTTAAAAGATCGTATAGTACACAAGTTTAAAACCATAGTATGACATATGTTACCAAAATAGTTTAGTGCATGTTTTCTCCCCCAAAGATTAAAGCAGTAAAAGTGGGGCCGTGAACTCACCTTAGATAGCGTTCTTTGGTTATAAGTAAAGATGTTAAGCCCTTGATAATCCCTCTACCGGAGATCTATCAAAATGTTCACATAAGTGTTCCGACTAATAACCCTAAGGTCATCTAGTCCCCGATTGTCCAGATCGTAACCAAGTTTGTTTTAATACGTGTTTAAATGTTTAACCGACACACTAGACCGACCCGGCATCCCGTTGGTGACCCATTACCTTAACTAGTTAAGTACACATAGATTACACATAAGGTTTAAGCATAAAACACTTAGTTTGTATCAAAAATCTCATTTCTGCATCAGAACGGTCGAACCAGTCAGTTTAAGTCTCCTTCGCCCGTTTTTAATATCCTTCGCCCGTTTTGGATTTCGTTCGACCGTTTGATGTTTCCTTCGCCCGTTTTACCACGTTCGCCCAAACATAACCCAGGTTCGACCCTGTATTCTCTCCTTCGCACCTTCGATCGGTCGAAGGTGTGACACCCCAGGAAAATCCCACATCGGCCGTGGCCAGGAGAGATCCTTGGTTCATAAGTAATGTCTTGCCTCTTAAATCACCAACGCGTTTTGGGGCTTAATGTTAGTGGATGAGAGGAGAACTCCACAGTTAAGCGTGCTCAGGTAAGAGAAATTTCAGGATGGGTGACCTCTTGGGAAGTCTCCGCTTGGGGAACCAAAAACAAATCCGTGAGCTCTGGATGGGCAAAGCGGACAATATTGGTGATGAGAGGGGCGGGGTGTTACAGATGGTATCAGAGCCACTCCTGTGCCGTTCGGGATGATGGGTACACACCTCATCAGGGACGATGAGACTCTAACAGGGGGTGAATGTGACACCCCAGGAAAATCCCACATCGGCCGTGGCTAGGAGAGATCCTTGGTTCATAAGTAATGTCTTGCGTCTTAAATCACCAACGCGTTTTGGGGCTTAATGTTAGTGGATGAGAGGAGAACTCCACAGTTAAGCGTGCTCAGGTGAGAGAAACTTCACGATGGGTGACTGATGTGCTCAAAGTGGTTTAGTAAAAACTACTAAATTAACCTAAACTAGACACTCTAAGTTTTAAATTTATAACCTAAGACTCTCTAAACCTAAACCACACAACCGGCAAGTGTACCGGTCAGTGCAGTACAGCTAAAGTAAGTCCGAGTATCGAACCCACGAGACTCTACTAGAAAACGGAAACTAGACTTGATTACTTATCTACAAACTGACTTAAATATGTTTTGTTGCTTAAAGGGGGGGATTTTCTAACGAACTAATGCAAATAAATAAAATAAAACTTAAAATAACTAAAGATACAAGATGGAAACTGGAACTGCGATTAGATGATGGGAAGGCACTACCTAGGCTAGAATCCTACACATGAATGATAAGTTTCTAATGGTCATGGAACTGGTGTGGAACCGGGATCTTAAAATACTAAACTTACAGGATAAACTAGAGGACCCTCGACCCTTCTCAAGGAGAAACCTAAGGTTACCTATAAGCCGTTAAACCACCGGTTGAGAGGTTACCCTTACAGGCTTACCTACTCGAATCTTAAAGTACCCGCTAGACAGTCTACCTTACAGCGCGAAAGTCACAATACACCAGAAAGTGCAAGGGGTAACTACAATATTTCTGATAAGACTTGGCCTACAAGGAATGCTAGGGAAACTAGGAAGATCTTCTCACAAAGCCTCTAGAACTAGCAATTTAACACCCTAGACAGACCAACAATCTCGCACCTTACAGCTATTGAGAATTGGTAGAACACTTAGAATTATCTAACTAACAATTACAACTCCTATGGATAATCCTAGGCAATTAACCATAAACTAGTTGCTAACACCCAGTCCGCAACCTAACCCGCATTCATACATGAAAGACATTCACAAAAACACAAGTGGAGTTTATAAAAGTTATTTAAACAAAACTAAATATGCATACACATCAAACCAGAAAATAAAGAGTTCTTTACTTTAAAATTCACCCACAACCAAAAGTCCCAAAAACCATAAAAACAATAAATCAAACAAGTGCAATCATCTTTAACCTAGGTAGCGTCAAGGTTTAGCCAATAAAAGTCATGATAATATCAAAACAATAAAAGCAAGACAAATTCATGGTGTTCACAACGGGTTTCGAATAAATAAATAATAAATATTGAATTAGAACCAACCCGTGTTGGCACCTATCCTTCAACCCTGGACCTTCACCTCTATTTTTCTCTTGAGGCTGCTCGATCCTTTGGCTCCTGTTGGAGTACCCTCCGAATCAATGTGCTGCCTCCTTAATAGAATATTATATATCTCCTGTGTTCCTCCCCGCTTCTCCCAAATATGGCCTCCTCAAATAATCCCTTGAATTGAATGAAATTTTGTTTGGGCTGCGGGCCCGTGACTTTCAAAGTCACATATGTGAAAGTCAATTATTATTATTATTATTATTATTATTATTATTATTATTATTATTATTATTATTATTATTATTATTATTATTATTATTATATATAGCATTCTAGCTCCATGATCTTGACTCGGGTGTTCTTGGCTTGATCAAAGTTGCTCATTTACGCTCCAATGTCCATTCGAACACCTACTAAAATATAAAATAAATACATAGGTAATAAAAAATGACACAAAACTAATAAAAATATATAAAAACCTATACTAAATAAAATAGAACAGTACAAGCCTAAAACTAATAAAAATATTATATAAACGACTCGAAAACTATACAAACTTTACACTGGAAATAGATGTATTTTGCAATACATCAAATATCCCCACACTTATCTCTTTTTCGTCCCTGAAAAAGAATTATGCTATGGAATCACAGTTAGGTTTACATCCAGTTTCAAAACATAGGTTACTTAATTAATAATCTACTAACGTGTTGATTGCGATTGCAGGTATATTGATCCTCTTAAACCCACACCGTTTCCAAGCCCCTTTTTATTTATGTTAAGTTCATGTTGATTAGTCTATCTAGGGTCTCACTCGAAGGAAGCCACAATTCCTCCTAATTCCGCCTCAAGCTTATGAAGCTAAAGGAACGACCAATTGACCATTTCCCAACCGTCTTATGTAGAAAACCAAGAGAATTTAAAATCACTTTTTTTTTCCGGCATACTTAACTCAGAGGGTGTGACCAATCCAAGTCGCTATCCCAGTGGCCAGGCACCTTAAGCTTCAGCAATGTTTTTTCATCTCAGCATACTTAACTCAGAGGGTGTGACCAATCCAAGTCGCTATCCCAGTGGCCAGGCACCTTAAGCTTCAGCATTTTTGCTTTGATTTCTATTTTTTTTAAGTGATTAGAAATTCTAACGGTTTTCTACTTATAACGGTGCTTCTTATACTATTTTTGGCGTTTTCGGTCTCCCCGTTTCTCCTAGATGAGAACCCACAAAATAGCCTAACATAATTAATTTATTACTTTTCAAAGGAAACCTTTCTACCGGCCGAGCCTACCCACATATCCCAAATCAGACACGTTTTCAATCAATTTTAATCTCTTATTATACATACTATTTGAAAACCGGACACCTAACTTTACCTATCATTTTCCATATTTTATATAATGCAAACTTCAAAATCAAGGACTTTTTTTTTTCATTTTTTTTTAATTTTTAATTTTTTTGTTTTTTGTTTTTTGTTTTTGTTTTGTTTTTTTTAACTAATTGCAAATAAATAAATAAAACTGAAATAACTTAAAACAAGAACTGGGAACCGTAACTAAAATCAGGTGATGGGAAGGCACTACCTAGGCTAGAATCCTACACATGAATGATAAATTTCTAATGGTCATGGAACTGGTGTGGAACCGGGATCTTAAAATACTAAACATCAAGAATAGACTAGACACCCTCGACCCTTCTCAAGGGGAAACCCTAGAATACTGTTGTGCTGTTAAACCACCGGTTGAGAGGTTACCCTCACAGGCTTACCTACTCGAATCTTAAAGTACCCGCTAGACAGTCTACCTCACAGCGCGAAAGTCACAGTACACCCGAAAGTGCAAGGGGTAACTACAATATTTCTGATAAGACTTGGCCTACAAGGAATGCTAGGGAAACTAGGAAGATCTTCTCACAAAGCCTCTAGAACTAGCAATTTAACACCCTAGACAGACCAACAATCTCGCACCTCACAGCTATTGAGAATTGGTAGAACACTTAGAATTATCTAACTAACAATTACAACTCCTATGGATAATCCTAGGCAATTAACCATAAACTAGTTGCTAACACCCAGTCCGCAACCTAACCCGCATTCATACATGAAAGACATTCACAAAAACGCAAGTGGAGTTTATAAAAGTTATTTAAACAAAACTAAATATGCATACACATCAAACCAGAAAATAAAGAGTTCTTTACTTTAAAATTCACCCACAACCAAAAGTCCCAAAAACCATAAAAACAATAAATCAAACAAGTGCAATCATCTTTAACCTAGGTAGCGTCAAGGTTTAGCCAATAAAAGTCATGATAATATCAAAACAATAAAAGCAAGACAAATTCATGGTGTTCACAACGGGTTTCAAATAAATAAATAATAAATATTGAATTAGAACCAACCCGTGCCGGCACCTATCCTTCAACCCTGGACCTTCACCTCTATTTTTCTCTTGAGGCTGCTCGATCCTTTGGCTCCTGTTGGAGTACCCTCCGAATCAATGTGCTGCCTCCTTAATAGAATATTATATATCTCCTGTGTTCCTCCCCGCTTCTCCCAAATATGGCCTCCTCAAATAATCCCTTGAATTGAATGAAATTTTGTTTGGGCTGCGGGCCCGTGACTTTCAAAGTCACATATGTGAAAGTCAATTATTATTATTATTATTATATAGCATTCTAGCTCCATGATCTTGACTCGGGTGTTCTTGGCTTGATCAAAGTTGCTCATTTACGCTCCAATGTCCATTCGAACACCTACTAAAATATAAAATAAATACATAGGTAATAAAAAATGACACAAAACTAATAAAAATATATAAAAACCTATACTAAATAAAATAGAACAGTACAAGCCTAAAACTAATAAAAATATTATATAAACGACTCGAAAACTATACAAACTTTACACTGGAAATAGATGTGTTTTGCAATACATCAGTGACCTCCTGGGAAGTCTCCGCTTGGGCAAACAAAAAACAAATTCGTGAGCTCTGGATGGGCAAAGCGGACAATATTGGTGATGAGAGGGGCGGGGTGTTACAGATGGTATCAGAGCCACTCCTGTGCCGTTCGGGATGATGGGTACACACCTCATCAGGGACGATGAGACTCTAACAGGGGGTGAATGTGACACCCCAGGAAAATCCCACATCGGCCGTGGCCAGGAGAGATCATTGGTTCATAAGTAATGTCTTGCCTCTTAAATCACCAACGCGTTTTGGGGCTTAATGTTAGTGGATGAGAGGAGAACTCCACAGTTAAGCGTGCTCAGGTGAGAGAAATTTCAGGATGGGTGACCTCCTGGGAAGTCTCCACTTGGGCAATCAAAAACAAATCTGTGAGCTCTGGATGGGCAAAGCGGACAATATTGGTGATGAGAGGGGCGGGGTGTTACAGAAGGAGTCCAGGTTCGCCCCTGTTGTGCAAATTTTCCTAAAAATGCTTCAAACACATTCAAAACGACTCGAAACATCATCAAACACAGCAGTCAAGCATAAATAACTTATCCCTACAAAACCCCACCGATTTCCCCCAATAATACGTCCATTTCAACCCTTTCCCAAAATGGTAAAAATTATGGAAACGTCACTATCATGCATGGATTATTTACCCAATTTGAAAACTTTTGAAATCGATCCGTATTCAACTTAAAATGCTCAGTTTGTCGAGTGTTCGATCTTTCCCTATTAGTTCTATTGATCATAAATATCATGCATCAAGTCTAGATTCGTTAAAACCCCCAAATACCCATAATATCATCATTTATCCAATCCTAACCCTAAACAACAATAACCTAGCATCAATAACAATCCTATATTATGTTTCTATCATAGATACAGCAGCAAATCATTGAACAACACATAACACCACATAATACACAATTCACATATGTTTATCATCATGAAGACCTATGTTTAAATGATAAGGTTTTGATTTAGAAAGATGTTTAAAAGGTTTTTAATCATGAAAACACCCTTAGAACAGATCCGGACAATTAGGGTTAGATGAAAACGAATTAAAATGCTTTAAAAAGGTTTAGGGTCAAGAACACACCTTGGATTCTTGTTTAGATGTTGTAGATAGGTTAGATTATAAAAAAGAAGAGCAAAAACTCCTTCCTTAGTGATTAGAATCGTTTGAGAGTGTTTTGAGACGGTTAGGGTTTGTGAAATGATGAAAAATGACAAAGTTTGGTATTTATACTATTCCTCCTTCGCCCCAACTCAATGGTCGAAGGTGGCCTCCTTCGACCCTTCCACAGGGTCGAATGAGCCCTGTCCTGGTCGAAGGGAATTCTTTCAATTCCACATCCCAGGTTCGCCCATTTACAAAGGGTCGAACCAAACAAAATGTTCTCCTTCGACCACTCGAAGTGGTCGAACCAGAACTCATGTTTAACTAGTTTTCCAGTTTGTCGTGTTTAACGCATTCTAACACATCTTAACACATAAGCATGCATCCTTAGTCTATATTTAACATATTTAAGCATAGATAATCATTTACACATCATTTAAACACATCTATGTATATAATCCGCCACACGACCCATAATCTACACATATACTTAATTAGTTCATGTAATGTCACCAACAACGGAACCCGGTACTAGTGTATTACCAAAACGACTCCCAATGATCTTCCAGATCATTGCACCCTGGACAATCCTAACTTGACCCGACTCAACTAACCCAGTTAAGTCCATTTATAAACGTTTCTCGCTAAGGTAGACTTAGATGTTACTAAAATGTTTAAGCAAAACATGCCGGGTGTCACACGTACCACAAACTTGTTCAAAGACAAAACTTGCCATTATTGATACGTATAGCCTCTAAGAGTAGTACACAAAAATTACATGAAAAACATTGATTAGGGCAATAAATCAATGTGATGCAAGCTCAGTGTTGGCAGAAAGACTTTCATGGTAAGACGCCCACGTAACAACATCCTTATTCAGTGCCAAACCAAACAAGACTTCACATCTGGTTTGTGAATAGAAAGAACCACAAACTTTTTCCAAGGGTATTGGGGCAACTTCCAAAGGGTGTTGGGGCAACTTCTAATGGGCGGTGATCTTTACATATTGAAAAATTAATCATTTAGTGCCCAAACCAAGTTCTAGGGATGACAAAAAAACCCGAGCCCGACGGGCTGGCATACCTGAAACCCGAAGCATTTGGGATGGGTATACCCGATACCCGACGGGTATGGGACGGGTTTGGTATTGGAAAAAAAATATTTCGCGGGTATGGGACGGGTAGGTT
This sequence comes from Ambrosia x helenae, assembly GCA_030844895.1. Taxonomy (NCBI): domain Eukaryota; kingdom Viridiplantae; phylum Streptophyta; class Magnoliopsida; order Asterales; family Asteraceae; genus Ambrosia; species Ambrosia x helenae. The sequence continues at coordinate 107,783,270 of CM061233.1, read as the reverse complement.
ATACCCGACCCGATTACCCGAAACTAAATACCCGTCTACCCGAAATATATAACCGATTACTTAAGTTATATATATATATATATGTATATAGGGTAGGGTTTAAATAGGAACCATACTTTAAGTAGGAACCATAGGAACCAATCTTAGCCATTGATCTCTAATGGCATGATTGTAAATAAGTAAAACATTAATTAAATATTTAATTAAATCAAAGGGCAATGTGGTAATTGTATATTGACTATTAATAACACATGTTTAATTAGTTTCCTTTTATTTTCAATATAATCCCATTATTTTAGGAAAGCAGTTATTTTTCCCCATGGTAATCATTTTTCATCAATATGTGTATTGATTGTTTGAATGGTATCAAAGTACGTCAAAAATCGAATGTGCAGTACATGATGTTATATAGTTTTGGATAATATACGTTGGTGTATATTATATGGAAAAGGTAATCGATCAAACCTTAAATAAGATAACGAGGTCAAAAAATGATGAGACGATTTATTATTTTCAACTGCTTATACACTAGTGTATAATATACGTTGTTGTATATAGGAGACTGTATAAATAGTAGTGATAATCAAATGTATCAATATACACTGATGTATAATTATACACTGGTAAGAATGATAGTATTAAATACATATATATACACTGATGTATAATTATACACTGGTGTATAAATAGTAGTGATAATCAAATGTATCAATATACACTGATGTATAATTATACACTGGTAAGAATGATAGTATTAAATACATATATTATACACTGATGTATAATTATACACTGGTGTATAACAACTAACAACAAATCTTTTCATCGTTGTACAACCTAATAACTACATATAATACACTAGTGTATAACTATATCGTCATTACGTAATACATGAATTCTCCACGACTTTATTGCGCATTGCAGATTTGTAGTCCTGCAAAAGAAGTGAGATTAAATCCAAAAAAGCAGACAAAACTATCTAAGGACGAGTGAAAAGAAAAGTATGTATAACTAAAGAATATGGTATTTACCATTATGCCCATTAGGGCAGACAACGCAACTATCTTTACACCATCTTCATACGCAGATTATGTGAATGATTCAATGCATTCCCATGACACGTTATCTTTAGCCAATTGCAAGTAGCATAATTCTTCCTGAGAGATAATGAATTAAATCTTCCGATTGTTATGGACGTGATTTTTAATATTTAGGAATTAGAGATGATAATGGTTGAGAGATTTAAGGAAACTCAAGAAATAATGGCAAGGAAATCGCATGAAGTCAAAATAACTGCCATATATAAATTTTTTAATTAAATTAAAAGATAATACTTAATTGTCTAATTACATAACTACCCCCTAGATCAAGATCAAAGATGAATGACTCAGATTGGTTCCTAAGTTCCTAACTAGGCTATTGGTTCCTATTTGATCTTTTTCCTATATATATATATATATATATATATATATATATATATATATGAAAAAGATCAAATAGGAACCAAGAGACTAGTTAGGAATAATAGCCTACCGTAAATCATGAGAATGATTTACCTAAATAATGTCCGAGATTTATGTAATTATTGTATTAATGATTGTATATTTAGTTTCCTAGTATTCAATTGTTTATAGGTCTATATATTGTACTCATTCTTGTCAATAATATTCAAGAGATTGAGTAAACATCGACACATTACTGAAAACGGGTCTTGCTATGCTTTTTCATTCCCATTCACCCGCCAACTTATGGACAGATGCCTTTGCTTCTGCCACATTCATCATTAATCGTCTCCCAACACCTTTACTAGACTACAAATCTCCCTTTGAGCTTCTCTATGGTCATCCACCCACATACTCCACTTTTCGCGTGTTTGGGTGTCGCGTCTTCCCTTACCTAAGGGATTATGCAAAACATAAACTATCACCTAGAAGTGCCGAATGTATTTTCATTGGATATGATGCTAAATATAAAGGCTACCGTTGTCTTGATCCTCATACCCATCGCCTTTATATAACCCGTCATGCTCAATTCGATGAAGATAATTACCCGTTTAGTGGCTCTGTCAAACCCGTGGATGAAGCCACTCTTGTGTTTTACAACTTTGATGAATCGCTACCCTCCATCCCTATACCAAATCCTCCACCAATCCTTCACCCATCAACATCTATCAAACCAACTAAAACTTCTGTTCCTGTCCCACAGCCATGTCCCCTATGCCCATCTCACAACTCACCTCATGATCACCCCTTCCCAGCACCACCTTCAACCGGCCCACAAATCCCACCAACTCCATCACCCGCCTCACCCCACTCCTCGGCCCACTCCCCTTCCAGCACATCCATACCGTCCCATGCTTCCACTTCCCATTCTACAGCCCAACCTTCCTCTCCAATCCATATCGAAACCCTCCCAACTAACCCAGTTCCTGAGCCTAACCCGGGACCTCCTGCGCAGCCGATGCCATCTCATTCTATGAGGACTCGATCGAAAAATGGCATCTTCAGACCAAAATATTTTGCTAACTTATCTTTGTTTTCAGGTTCATTACATCATGCATTACTTGCATCACATGATCCACGTGGTTACAAATCAGCAGCAAAACACTCTAAATGGGTAAAGGCTATGGAGGAAGAGCTTGATGCTTTACACAAAAATAAGACCTGGGTGCTTGTGCCTCGTCCGTCTAATGCCAATATTGTTGGTTCTAAATGGATCTTTCGGACCAAGTACAAAGCAGATGGGTCTATTGATCGATATAAAGCTCGTTTGGTTGCGCATGGTTTCACTCAAGTTCCTGGACTTGATTTTTCTCACACTTTTAGTCCAGTTGTCAAAGCTTCCACGGTTCGTGTTGTTCTTGCTCTTGCCACCATCTATGGGTGGCCTCTTCGCCAGTTGGACGATCGAAATGCCTTTCTAAATGGAAATCTCACTGAAACCGTCTACATGGAGCAACCTACGGGTTTCGTAGACACTAGATTTCCAAATCATGTTTGTCATTTTCAGAAAGCTCTTTATGGGCTCAAACAGGCACCACGCGCTTGGTTTCAGCGTCTTAGTACTTTTTTAATTTCTAACGGATTTGTTTGCAGCCAAGCAGATACTTCTCTTCATCTTTAAAAAGGGATCCACGATTGTCTATCTTCTGGTGTATGTAGATGACATCATTGTCACTGGCAGCGACCCTTCTTTCATAAAGACCTTTATTGCTCGACTGCACAAAGAATTTTCTGTTAAAGACCTTGGTATTCTTGACTATGTTTTGGGTCTTGAGGTCACTCACTCCGCCACAGGTATTTTTCTCAGCCAAGCAAAGTATGCACAAGATATTTTAGCTCGTGCCGGTCTCCTGGATGCCAAGCCGGTTGCAACATCCCTTGCCACTACTGACACTTTTCTTAGCAAAGGAGTTTCATTTCATGACCCCACTCTTTATAGATCTTTAGTTGGGGCCCTTCAATATCTCACAATCACTAGGCCTGATCTCTCTTATGCTGTAAATTAGGCCAGTCAACATTTACAGACTCATCTTCTTCGTGAACTACATGCTCTCCCAATGGATCGTCCCACTTTACTGTGTGACAATAAAAGTGCTATATTTCTCAGCCAAAATCCGGTTTCCCATAAACGTGCCAAGCATATCGACATTGATTATCACTTTGTTCGTGAGCTTGTCTCCTTCGGCAGACTTCATACCAAGTTTGTACCATCCAATCTCCAGGTTGCGGACATCTTCACCAAAGTCTTTCTCGCCCCTTCTTTGAGAAATTTCGGGGATTGCTACGTGTTGGTCCCCCACCTATTCGATTAACGAGGGGTAATAGCCTACCGTAAATCATGAGAATGATTTACCTAAATAATGTCTGAGATTTATGTAATTATTGTATTAATGATTGTATATTTAGTTTCCTAGTATTCGATTGTTTATAGGTCTATATATTGTACTCATTCTTGTCAATAATATTCAAGAGATTGAGTCCTTACAAGGAACTTAGGAACCAATATTAGCCCTCCATCTTTGATCTTGATCTAAAGGGTAAGAGTGAAATTAAACATTTAAATAATTATCATTTTCTTTTAATTTATTTCATAATCTAATCAGTTATTTTTTGTTTCCTTAAAAAACTCACCCAATTCAATATCCTAATCAGTTTCTCTAAAAAAGATCCACCACCTCTCAGCCACCACCGCCTTCAAAAACCACCACCATCGTCGTCCCTCAGTCGTCGTCCTCTGCAAACCCCACCACCACCACCGCCCCTCCGCCGCCTCTGCAAAACCCATCAGACCACCCTCAGCCACCACCGCCCTCAAAAAACACCACCATCGTCGTCCTCTGCAAACCCTACCACCACCATCGTCCCTCCGTCGTCCTCTGCAAACCCCATCAGACCACCCTCAGCCACCACCGCCCTCAACCACCCAAAAACCATCAGATATCCTCCCTCTTCAGGAACATCATTGGACCCCTCAACCACCCAAAAACCATCGGACCTCCTCCCCTGTCACCATCATCGGTTCTTCTTTTTAGAGAGAGAGAGAGAGACAACGATAAAAAGATTTGTTGTTAGTTGTTATACACCAGTGTATAATTATACATCAGTGTATAATATATGTATTTAATACTATCATTTCTTTACCAGTGTATAATTATACATCAGTGTATATTGATACATTTGATTAGCACTACTATTTATACACCAGTGTATAATTATACATCAGTGTATAATATATGTATTTAATACTACCATTCTTACTAGTGTATAATTATACATCAGTGTATATTGATACATTTGACCTCGTTATCTTATTTAAGGTTTGATCGATTACCTTTTCCATATAATATACACCAACGTATATTATCCAAAACTATATAACATCATGTACTGCACATATTGATGAAGAATGATTACCATGGGAAAAATAAATACTTTCCTAAAATAATGGATTTATAAAGAAAACTAATTAAACATGTGTTATTAATAGTCAATATACAATTACCACATTGCCTTTTGATTTAATTAAATATTTAATTAATGTTTTACTTATTTACAATCATGCCATTAGAGATCAATGACTAAGATTGGTTCCTATGGTTCCTACTTAAGGTATGGTTCCTATTTGAACCCTACCCTATATATATATATATATATATATCTTTTCTTAAACTATTTTTTAGTTATGTTTCATTCTAATAGATTCATTATTTGAAGAATAAACTTTTCGTCTAAAATATATATTCTAATAACATTATTATTTATATTTATATGCTATGAAATATATAAATAGTTTTCAAAATTCATACTATAATATATATCTACATATTAAATGTTTCAAATATTATTATGATGATGATAATATATATGTTACTTATTACAATTTCATATACTCTAGATTTCTTAAAACATAAGATTATAAAAGAAAATAAAAATATATATATACATGCAAATACCAATGGGTATACCCGATACCCGCGGGTATGCTCTATACCCGACGGGTAATACCCGACAAAAACCCGACGGGTAATGGGACGGGTATGGTATGAGATTTTATAACCGGGTATGGGTATGGGATTAGCTAAACCCGACCCATACCCGACCCGTTGCCATCCCTACCAAGTTCGTTGTAACGAGCATGGACGATTCCTCCAACTCTCCCGTTGGCAACTCTATAGCGTGAATGTTGATCTTCCACTCGTGAACTCCGAGACTCTTCAGTGGTGGATGTCGTGAATTCGGTACAAAGTTTTGATGCTAATAAGTTTGCCTTTATGGCTCTAGGGTTTATATTGTGTTTGTGTTTGTTTGATATGAGATTATGGAGTTTTTATGCATTTGTGGTTCTATAATTTAGAAACCTACGTTTTTGTTGAGAATCCATCGTGTCTATTTATTTGTTTGATACATATTTTTAATCCTTATGTGGCTATTTTTTATTTGATTTCTTTGTGTTTCTTGATACATTTATAGTTCTAGGGTTTATAAACCTTTGTTTGTGTTTGTTTGATCGCTGTGAGATTTTTTTTAACTCCTTTGTGATTGATTCTTGTTAGATTCCTTGAAGTTTGATGCTATGGTTATAGGGTTTAGAATGTTGATAATAATTCAAGGTACTTACCGTTTGTTTCTGGTTAAACCAACATAGAAACTTTTATGTTTGTGTGTATTAGTTTCCAATTCATGAATTTGTTATCAAGTCTCATCAAATTTGAATTGTCTTGTAATAGAAAAATTGGAGCTTTGATCTCAAATGTCAAGAATCTCCAGGTTCACAGGTTAGAAACCTTGATTGATATGTGTGTTTGATTCTCTTGAATTTGTTATTAAGACTTGTCTTGTCTTTTTTTTTTTTTTTTTAATTGATATGTTTTGAAATAAACCCCACCTACCTAATGCAAATAGTGATAGATGTGATGAAATGAGGTGACACATGAGAATTGATTCACAGTTTAGTGATGGTGTGATATAGTCATGACCACCCCATATCGCTTTAAGACACTAACATGACGTGATTGTAACTCTTAACAGAAACGTAGAACGGATGGTTGTAAGTTCATAACGTACTGTTCACAACAGAAAAAATGTATCAGTTTTGTATGAATCACAATTATTTTAAAAATAAATAACATTATATGTCCTTATATTATCGATAAGAAAATGATGATGCATGACAATATAGAGGAAATGATATGTACACATTTCATGAACTCCTTATTTATTAAAAACACAAGAAAAAGAATTATCATTGGTTACTAGACAAACTAACGGACAGGGGATTTCAAATATAATCTACAATGTCAAATAGTATCGTTGAGGAAATAATATTAGATGACATGAAAAGAAATATATCTTCTATGATTAACAAGAAAACACTATGTTAGTTGCAATGCAAGTGAAATTAAATTTTCTAAGCGAGTGTTGTATCACATGAATTACTGGGCAAATCTCCCTTGGCGGTAGAAGTGAAACAATCTACTGCCGAAGGAGTAATTACCCTGCAATACATTTATACATCGGAAAACATTTTGTTTTGCTAGTAGTTTATATGACAATACGGTTTCTTCCAAAGTATTTATAGACCAGGGCCTCAATGTAAATGTTCTTTTGCATATGGAATATACTCCACATATTTCCCATTGTACAACATCTTACGAATATTATGTGTAAAAGATTGTCACAAGATTGATCGATGACAATCGATGTCAACATCAGATGCACGGAAAATAACTTTATGACCAAAATTTGACCGCCCTTTTGTTCTTCAAAGAGACAACAAAATGTAGGGAAATATGTGCATTGATGCTACATTGTCTTGGCTCAAGAACTAGATAAAATGAAATGAGATAAAAGCATATATTCTTACACTTTAGTGGGTGTCATAACTATGAGGAAAATGGAGAAAGTGTCTTCACTATCACTCCATGTTAAAAGGGTATTTATATTCTATTGTAGATTTGTTTTCTTGGCTTTATTCAAGGTAATTAACTTAAAAACTTTATACTAAGCGTAGCAACTCGTAAACTAATATAAGTGATAGACAAATTCAACTTGGATGTAAAAACGATCACGTTCAGTAAAACCCACCTACATGCTACATGTTAAGATATATAAACATACATATAATGATATTTTGAGACGAATGGAGTAAACTCAAAAAGCATCTAAAAAGGTTGAGATCTTGGTTGAGCAAGGTTCGATGGTCCTAATAAGAATTATATCTTGGCATATCCAACACAAAAGCTACCATTATATACTATTACAATTTATTATTCCTATATTAACTTTTGATGTATATAATTTACAATAATTCACTAGACAACAATCAAACACGTAGGCTAAGTTAGATAAAGTACCCAATGTTAAAAGGGGGCGATCTTTAAGCCCATGTTGCATGAGTTTGAGAATCCTCATCGTCGATCAAGCCATCAATGATCAATCCAATTCAACCTCATCATCGAAAATTCAGCATCAATTAAGTTAGAGGTGCACAAACCATGTATTTTTAACAACCGGTGTCAGATATTGAACTGGTTCCGGTTTTTTATCTAAAGGCCAGAACCGTTATTGCTATAGCCGGTTCGGTGTCGATTACTATTAATAGACCAAAAACCATGCCCTATGTACCTATGTCTGGGTGCTCGGTTTCGATTCTTCAAAATCCAGGTATTAATATATCCAATTTTCTGGGTTTTTTATTTAGTGTTATTAAATATGCATTGTAAAACGTAAAACAATTAAAAATGAGCCCAACTTGAAAACGAACAAGTTTAGTTTAGACTTTAGAGTGTACAATTGTAACACCCCAAAATTTGATAATTAGCGTTTTTGCTAATAAGGGTAATAACCGGCTTAAATCCCAATTTATAATACTAGATAATCTCGGATTAACAATAGTTGGGAACTAGCCTCGTCAGTCACGTTTGGTGAATAACAATATAAAACGCTTTATAAAAACTAACCGGGTTAGCAGAAGTTAACCAAAATCTATACATGGAGGACTAAACCTGCCAAGTGATGAACCTTGGCTTTATAACATGGAAGAGATGTAGGAATGCATTTTCCCTTGCTCAAAACTCACGATCCCAAACACCCTCTTACAACCAAACCCTAAAACTCATAAACAAGCATAAATCAAGGTGGAATCAAAGGGTTTTTGAGTGCATTAGCCCAAAAATGGATAATCCAAGCATGATACACATAAAGGTAACATTTTATTTGACTAAATTTGATGGTGTAGTCCCAAAATACAAGATCTTTCAAGTGCACAAGATTGTTATCACTTAGAAACACCTATTTGTTAGGTGTTTTAAGTGATTAATCTTCACAATCTAAGAAACTAGATAAACTAATAAAAACCGACACACAAGATACTGAAATTCAAGCTTTCCATTAATGATAAAACTTCAAAGCACCATGGATACATGCACTCAAGTTTGCAGAATTCTCTTTGTGTTCTAAGATGACCAAAAACCCTAAACCTTAGTTGCACACATAACATTCTATATATAGGCAGAGCACAAGGGCCTGCGCACTTAAGCTAAGTGCGCAGGGCCCTTGCTTAAGTGCGCAACCCAGCTAGAGTTTCACAAAACTATGTCTTAATTACATACTAAGTCCTTCAACTATCAGGCTATACAATAGGCTATCAAAAGTCTCTAATCTGGTAACTGTGGTCTCAATATAACCCAACAATACTCCCCCTAGACCACAGCTACCAGTTCTTCAATCTTCAATCTATCTCGACCTCGCTTTGCTCCCCCTCAACCTGTTCAGGGGGTCTTGCATGTATAGCGCGACTGGATCTTCTTCAACTGCTTGAGGAGCTTGAGTTGATTCTGTTGCAGTTCCTTCAGGATCGGCTACTGTTGCAGGTTCTTCTGTATGTACCTCTGAAGCAGTATCGACTTCAGGTTGAGTAGTTTCTGCACCAGCAGCAGCAGCATGAGCAGCCTTCTCCCTATCATCCCTTTCTTTATCTGCTGCATTGATCCTGTCGATTATCTCAAGCAGTAAACCATTAGTAATATGAAATCTACCTTAATCAGTAGATACGAATCAACAAACAAGGAAATGAGGTTTGATTTGGGGTGATTAGGGTGTGATTTGGGGTGATTATGTTGTGATGATGATGATGAACGATGATGAATGGTGATGATGATAAACAAGGTGATGAACAGGTAATTATGGTTAGTAAAAAGTGTTAAAGAAGATAAAACTTTTTAACCATATTTGACTCAGTATATATACAGTCAACAGATGGGCCTGCGCACTTGAGTTAAGTGTGCAGGGCCCAATAAGTACGCAGAGTTTAAGATTTGGCCCAAAAAGTGAGTTTTAAAGCCCAAAACCATTTTAATAAGTGAGGTTTTACCAAGTCTCACCTTCTGCATTCAAGATCATACTAACCATACCTGCCAGAACCCGTTTCAACTTCCCGTTGGATAGCTGCAGCCTAAGAACAATTGTCGGTATGCTTGTCCACTTAAATCCATGCCTTTTCTCTTTCAACATGTGTTTGGCGATGCGGTTTATCATGTTTTTCGGTAATATTGACGAAAATTTTATGGACCCCACAGTGTGCTAGGTATTGGCCTACCGATCCTCAAGGTTTATTGAAATATAATGATGAGAGCTTCAGGTCTATGTTACCATAAGCAGAGAAGATGATCATTAACTTGATCAGATGATGAGAGCTTCAGGTCTATGTTACCATAAGCAGAGAAGATGATCATCTGATCGTTCGGTGAGCTATCTATATATGTTTGCACGTCACTAACATTGCGTGTCTTTTGCTGCTCAGTTTCAAAAATTTTGTTTTTCTTAGCCCCGCATTGGTAGCTTGCACTCTTAGGTGTCTTTTGATTTACTTATGCACAAAATTTTCTGTGTCTTTTAATTTCTCAACCTATGTATGACCGGACTCAGCTTGTGCAGACCTAAAGCACAGTGGGAATCCAGCTTTCCGTGTAAATCTTCATTGTTAATCACCTAGTAGCAGTTTACTTGATTCCAGGCTGAATCTACCGACACATCGTTGCTTGAGGCCACAACATCCTCTGGGTCCTATTCACATGCTGACGAGATATGATTAGTTCCTATCATTTCCTGAATTAATTTTGCATTAAGAATGGACTGGTTTACTTTCTCCCCCAAAAATCTTGTTTTTTTTTTTTTTTTTTTTTATATTTCAAAATTTATCATCTCAAGCCATGAAACCAACTGATGAAACCGGTTTTTATCGAAAGCTTTTGTAAAGATATCTGCCTTTTGATCAGCAGTATCTATAGGCAACACCTGTATATATCCTTTGTCGTGAGCATCGCGAATTGAGTGAATCCGAATTTCAATGTGTTTGGTTTTAGAATGATCAATTGGATTCTTCACGATGTCACGACATGCATCATTATCAATAAAAATAGGTGTATGCATGACGTTCAAACCGTAGTCCAAAAGCTGATTTTGGATCCATAACACCTGACAGCAACAACTAGATGCAGCTGTGTATTCGGCTTGAGCAGTGGAGATGGACACGGTGGTCTGCTTCTTGCTCTGCCAAGACACTAGCCTGTTACCCAGAAATTGACAACCATCAGAGACAGATTTTCTGTCAATCCTACAACCTGCATGATCACTATCAGAGTAGGCGATTAGATCAAAGTTATCACTCTTAGGATACCATAAACCAAGTTTTGGTGTTCCTTTGAGGTAGCGGAAGACTCTTTTCACTGCAGTCTCATGCGATTGCTTAGGATTGGACTGAAAACGCGCGCAACATTAATGAACCGATAGTTTTTGAGGAGTTCTTTTAATACCGTCATGTGCCTTGACGCCCCGCTATCAACATGCCATAGATATCTCATCATGGCAATCAACCATTTCTGTAGTTTATTCTAAAAAAATACATAAAACAAGAGAAATATACAGATAAATATACGAGACACTATGTACAATCACGACTCAGACCATATTTTAAGTAACTTTTGGAATCCAGGTCTGTTTTAGTTTTAATCTGTCGTGATTTTCACCCAAAACTGACTCTTATCTTTTCCAAGTTTTTGTGACCTTAACAAAACTTCTTATAGTTTCTTGAAGATCTTTAATTTGAACTGAAAAAGATTTTTGGGTATTGGTATCACTTTGTGGTTTGGGTTTCAAATGACAATTTTTAACCACATGTCCCTCATTTCCACATCTAAAGCATTTTGAGTGCTTTGGCTTGATCTTTGGAGAGGGTCTGGATGATGATGGTTTTGATGCTCTTCTCTTGATCTTGCTTGAGCATGAGCTTTCACTGGAACATGGTTCATCAATGTTGTTGTTGCTTGATTCCTCATTTGTGTTGCAGTCTGGCTCGCTAATGTCACTTTCTGTATCACTTTGTGATTCTTCAGGAATTGTGTTATCTGTTTCACTTTGTGATTCTTCAGAACATGACATATCTGTTGATGATGGAGTAAACTCTGGAATTTCTTCAGTAAGGAATTTTCCAAACCTGTTTCTTTTTAATTCTGGTACAAACGGAGATGGTCTATATACATTTTCATTATCAGAGAATGCATCATTAAGATCAACACAAACTGGCATAACATTGTCAACACAAATATCTGAGCGTTTGATAGGATTCTTCCTATCATCAGGGTCCACAACGCCCTTTAAATTAAGTTTAGATGTTAATGTAGTACAGTCATCCGGCCTAGATAAACTATTACAGTTATCCATCCTAGATAAACTATTACAATCATCCAGTTTAGTTAAGTTATTACATTCATCCGAATTCAAAATAGTTTTAGACTTGTCATGACTCCAGATGAACCAATTCACTGTAGAGTAATTGGCACCTGGGTGACCTAACCCCATTGTTTGTCCACCACAACTCTCATCATCGTTCACCTGATCCTGTTGGGTCATATCTGCACTTCTTTTACTTATATTAGAGTTTGACTCAGATTTGACACATTCTTTTTCAAAAAGATCATTTTTTGGATGTGGTTTTGGAATGGGTATATATTCACTTTTGCTCAAAGGTAAAAATAGAGATTTTACAATTCCCTTTTTATCCTTATACCCAATTCCATCTTTGATGAATGATTTCCTTGAACAATCGAGGATATCTGTATGAGCATGCTTGCTTACATTCCATTTGTCCACACAAATTTGGAGATGATTTGTTTCATTTCTAGATATTTCTAGTTTTTCAGTTAAGTCATTTATTAAAAAATCTTTTCTGAGAACAAATTCTTTTAGAGTTTGCATTTCAGCTATTGTTGCATTTAACTTTCGCTGATATGCTAACTCATTTTCTTTCATTTCAGTGTTGATTTTTCGGATGTCATCCATTTCTCTTAAAATTTTCCTATTGTGGGACAAACAGTAAGCAACAGCTGTAACACACCTTGGTGAGCACAACTTTGATTTTATTTCAAGAGGAATACTTACCAGATCTCTCTCCTCAACTGTCTTGGGCACGCTCTGCAGCTTCTCATTTGCTTTGCTGGTGGAGGTCTTCTCAGCCACGAGTGCTTCCTCAGACGTCGCTTCTTTTCCTTCATCGCCCACAAGCACTTCTTTCAGACCTACATTTTCCAGTGCTCCATTCTTTGGCATCTCCGCAGACGGCCCTTCCAGAGAGTTCACGCCGTTAGCGGTTTTGGTGCAGATTTTGGCCATCAAAGCCTTGTTTACCTCAGCTTCAGTCGCTGCAGCCTCCTCTCCCCAGTCAAAGTCCTCAACCACCAACGCCTTCTGCTGATTTGCTTCCCTTCCATCAGTTATGGCAACCATCCTTTTTGCCAGCTTGATTTCTTCTTGATTTAGAGTGGGGCACTCATACTTGAAGTGCCCAAGAGTCTTGCAGTTGTAGCATCTGATCTTAGACTTATCAAAGCCCGCTTTGCCCATGCCAACTCTTCTACCGTTCTATCTTGAAACCTCTTCACCCTCAAAGTAATCATGGCCATCTGCCATTTCAAATCCATTTCCTCCATATCATCTGGGTCAACCTGATACATGTCTTCAGGATTCATCATCTCACTCTTGATTTCACCTGTATTTAAGGCCTCAAAGCTAGACATGAAAGTGTTGAAGAGCTCAACATGTTCGTTTGCAAGCTTTGTCTGCTGTGGGTTAAGTATCTTAGCAGCTGTGTCAGAGTATGATATTGTCTTTCCCGAACTTGAACTACCACCACCCATTTCCTCCGCATATGCATGTGATGAGCTAGAACCCATGTTTCCAAACGGAGTCACTAATGCCAGATTCTTCATAGCTGTGGTGGGCACAGCTTTTGGAGCAGTCTGGTTCATCTCTCTTTTTGTGATGTCCATTTCGAATGACTTCAGAGTGTTGATGAGATCAGCCAATGTAGATTGAGCATCTAGATACTCTTTTCTGATCAACATGCACTGTATGCTCCATTCTTTGGGCAGGGAGTCAAGCAGTTTCTTGATGGAATTTCGATTGTTAACGGGAATTCCTGCCTTCTTCATCTTGGTTAACATACTCATGAATCGCTCGATATGTGAGCTCAAGCTTTCACCACGAATGCTACCGAACATGTCATATTCTTTCTGCACCATATCTTGCTTATACTGGCGCATCTCTTCATTCCCTTCATAGTACTCATTTAACGCAAACCACAGATCGTGTGCAGTGCCATACTCCTCAAACATGTTATACACATTGTTTGATAAGGCCATGGTAAGGGCACCATAAGCCTTATGATCTCTCTGAAGAAGCTGTTTATCGACATCAGTATAAGTGGTTGGATCAGGGTTAAACTCTTCTCCTATGGCAGTGGTTCTCATTGGAATGTGTGGGCCCAACTGGATGGAATTCCATTGGGTGAAGTCCGTGACATAGAAGAATGACCTCATTCTGTTCTTCCAAGTTCCATAGTCCTCTACACCTTTTAACTTAGGAACTCTAGTTGTTGTTCCGGTTTCAAGGTCTTGTTGTGTGATAGGGTTAACAGTTGATTGATTATTGTTACCAGCCATGATTTAGATGAATTTTAGGAATGTGGTTTAACAGATTTTAGTTATCAGTCCAGAAAATTGTCCAAGTCCGTAAGTACACAGCTAAGTTCGCAGCTAAGTACGCAGTTAAGTTCACACTTAAGTTCATAGCAGTCTGGATAAGTATGCAGCAACCTGTAAGAATATAAACAGCCTTGTCAAGTTGTAGTCTTTGTTAAGTGTGCAGCTCGGAAGTATACGTGTGGCTATGCTTCTTGATAAGTTCGCAGATCAGTCAACACTTGGGCATTATAAGTGCTCAGTGTTTACTGATCAGCCTGCGTACTAAAATAAGTGCGCAGACTCACTTAAACTCTCGTTTAAGATTTTAAGTTCGCAGAAACCCTAGCCAAGTACTCAAGACTACACCTTCAGTAAGTGCGCACTAATCCAAGATTTCTATTTAAGTACGCAGAAACCCTAGATAAGTACTCAAGACAATGAGATGCAATAAGTGCGCAGAAATCCAATTACAGTGCAACAAGTGCGCAGAAATTCAATTTAAATGCAACAAGTGCGCTGCGTACTAAAATAACAAGTTTAAGTACTCAAACTATGAACTAAGTACTCAAAATAAGTACTCAAATTTTGAGACAAGTACTCAACCATGAGCTAAGTACTCAGAATCAAGAAATAAGTGCGCAATAATATGAGACAAGTACTCAAAATTTGAAATAAGTACTCAAATTTTGAGACAAGTACTCAACCATGAGCTAAGTACTCAGAATCAAGAAATAAGTGCGCAATAATATGAGACAAGTACTCAAAATTTGAAATAAGTACTCAAAATAAGTACTCAAATTTTGAGACAAGTACTCAACTATGAGCTAAGTACTCAGAATCAAGAAATAAGTGCGCAATTAAGTGCTCAAAACAGTCTGATAATGCACAAAAACACAGCAGAAACTTATCCAAGCCTTTTTCAATTGATCTGAAGTGCTCGGATGATGTTTCTACCAAAGATAAACAACTTTTAACACCTTAGAAACACAACTATAAGGGAAATTTGAAGCAAATGGAGATGAAAAACCTTCCTTTTTTTATGAAAACACAAAAATTTATAAAAACATAAAGAAAAACTAACAAAATGAGGGTTTTGGTATCTTGATCAGATACAATCTAGAGCACAGAGGCTCTATACCAAATTGTAGTCCCAAAATACTAGATCTTTCAAGTGCACAAGATTGTTATCACTTAGAAACACCTATTTGTTAGGTGTTTTAAGTGATTAATCTTCACAATCTAAGAAACTAGATAAACTAATAAAAACCGACACACAAGATACTGAAATTCAAGCTTTCCATTAATGATAAAACTTCAAAGCACCATGGATACATGCACTCAAGTTTGCAGAATTCTCTTTGTGTTCTAAGATGACCAAAAACCCTAAACCTTAGTTGCACACATAACATTCTATATATAGGCAGAGCACAAGGGCCTGCGCACTTAAGCTAAGTGCGCAGGGCCCTTGCTTAAGTGCGCAACCCAGCTAGAGTTTCACAAAACTATGTCTTAATTACATACTAAGTCCTTCAACTATCAGGCTATACAATAGGCTATCAAAAGTCTCTAATCTAGTAACTGTGGTCTCAATATAACCCAACAGATGGTATGTTCATGCTTGGGTATGATGAAAATCATGGGTTATTATAAAAACGTGAATTAAGGGCTTGTAATGGTTACTCTTGTATGAGGGAACCATATTACATGTTAAATTGTGTGTGTTAAGCAAAATCCTTGTGAGAAAGTTATATCCTTGAAATTCATGTTATAAAATGAATTAGGTTTCTTGGTGGATTGGTAGGAACCACGTTTAAACCATGAAAATACTAGCTTTTGTTGATAATAAACTATGATTAAGATGTTTATAGGAATGCTAGTAATAATAATCTTGGTTATGGTGGATCCATGAGGTCCTTAAGTCCTAAAAATTAAAGTTAGGAAATCACGCATACTGAGTGTTTGATAAAATGCCTCAATGAAACTCGATTTCACTTGGGCATAAATGATTTGTTGAAAACTTGTATATTGGTAAAACACGACCAAAAAATGTGTGTAGACAAGTAAAGAATAGGTTTTATCAACCTAAGTGATCATTCACCTCATACGTGCGAATACAAGAGACTTTAGATAGCCAAGTCGGATTGAGATAAAGAGGAAGCACGCATAAGGTAAGTCACTCGATGGCTTAATTCTTAATACGTTTTTAGTATGTTTATATGCTTAGTTATACCTTTGTATATGTATTTGGGAACTAGACATTGAAATGTCACAGAAGAAGCTTAAACAAGATTCACGATTCATAGAAAAATGGCCTTAGATGAAGGTTGTTAATATCCCAATTAGACTATCGGGTCAATTAGGTAAAATGCTAGATAGATAAGAGCTTAGACCAAGGGTCAACATTAAGCCAATATCGAATTGTGTTAATTGCTTGAGCGTATTCGTAGACTCAATGTTAACTACCTCAAGCTAGACTAGAAGCAAAAGGGGGTGCGAGCTAAAGTAAGTCATATTTATGACTTTGTAAGATAACTACATGTATGCATAAGTTGGGAGTGTAACCATGGGAATATTATCTAGTTGAAATAGAATTTGTGATTTCCAATGGACAAAAAAAAAACATCGGGTAAAAACCATGTCGCAAGTCATAGAGGAAGAGCAAACAAGACCGAGAGAAATGGCACATGTGGCCATGGACATGAGGCATCGCTACGACAATGGAATGGCTTGGACCAATAATCACTTAGTCAAGTTGAGGCTTGATTAGTCATGTGTAACTTACGAAGATAAACTTGGAATCATAAAAATGCATGTTTTCAACTTATATAAACTTTAACGGGTCAAGTAGAAGAGGAATCGAATCACTATGGTAATAGTGTTAGAAACCGAATAAGGTATTGTACTCGAGATTTAATCACTTAGAAACTATGCATTGTGACCCATAAATGAGTTCTAAGAAGTCCCTAAAATGATTTTGAAGTTGCATGAAAAGTGCAGCTTGGTGCAAGGAAAATGGGCAAAAATGCTAAGTATAAACGTGCAGCCATTTCTAGGCAGAATAGGGATACGCCAAGGAGAGTAGGGCTACGACCACTCTGTTATCAAGTATTTTGAAATCATGAAATACTACTGCCATACGCCCCAAATACGCCCAAAAGTCAATTTTGAGTGAGAGTAGGGCTACGCCCATGGGAGTAGGGATACGCACATGGGTGTTTTTCATGCTTATCATTGACTTGTTTAAACTAACTTTTGGGTTGTTTTAACCGTGTTTAACCCCCAGGAAATCAGGTATGCGATACGGACGATGATCAAGACTTGAGCAAGAACCGAACGCATCAGACTCGACCGCTTGCGCAACGTTTAAACTTAATAGATAGTGTATATCAAACTATGATAATAATTAATTAATATATAGTATATTACATATAAACCATAGGAATTGGTTCAAATAAGAACCTTTATTCAAATTGAGAATTGAGAAAACCATTCTGAACCACACATACTAAAGATGGCTAAGACGGTAATTTACCATCAATTTTAAGATGGCATATCAAGAGTCTTTTTGGAAAACCTTGTTCATCTCAAAAAAAATTTCCCATCCTACCCTTATTCACTATATTGATGTTTATTCGATCTTTAGGTCTATCACATTTAATTCACAATTAATTAAACATTTTGTAAATTTCATCATTTTTCCACTCAATCGACCATTCTCCCTCAAGTTTTCATTCAATAGCCATTATAAAGGAGTTTTTTCTCAAGTTTTGACAAACACCATACACGATACACCTTTCATTCAGAGCGATTGACGTCGGCCAGATGGGCTCCTGCGGCATAGCTTAATTCGCGATGGTCGTCGGTTCCAATGTTTGGCTTCTCTATAAAGATGTTGAAGCTCTCTAGAGTGCTAAGGGAGGAGTTTATTTATTGATCACAAGGTTATTTGATGTTTTAATATACTCCTTTTGATTTGTTTGGCATTATTTGATTTTATATTGATTATGTTGGATTTGATGGTTATTTTGGATATCTATATCTATACTATATATAATGCATGAGTGAGGGGTAGTTTAAGATACCCAAAAGTTAAAAACTTATTTTTCATTAATAACCTTGAAATGAGGGTAAAATAGTCATTCATACATTATTTACATTTTAATACCCTATATTAGTTACACTTTCAGCCAAAAAGGGCTGCAAATGGCCTTTAGTGTAACTGCAAACTAAAGGAAAAAACCAAAGATATTGAATATTACCTGGGTAAAACGATTTGGTTAGCAACTAAGATTACCCCACTTGCAATTAGACATGGACAAGCTGTATTTTTTTTCAAACCGGTTCGCTTTAAAAACTGGTCCGGGTTTTAGAGGTGCTATAAAAATCGGTTTTTCCCAAAAACCGATCCGGTTCCCAAACCGGTTTGAATACTCGAACAGACCCTTTGATCCCAACCGATTGGAACCGGGTTTGAAACCGATTTGTATAAAAAAAAACTGGTACAAAAAACTGGTACAAAACCCGGTAAAAAACTGGAAAAAAACCGGTTTTGGGACCTGCTGATGCTGTTTCTGCAGCTGTGTGCTGTTGTTTCTGTTAAAAAAAGCAATATTTTTTTTGAACATTTTGAATAAACCAAATTATTGCCAACACAATGTAACTTAAAAATACGATTTCATTGATTCAAAACCACAACAAAAAACATCGAAACTAAATGGAATCGGAAGATAACATCGAAACATAATAGAAAACATAATCTTAATTCTTAAAAAACATAGTCTTAAACGAAATAAATCTTCAAACATAGTCTAATCTTCACTCGAACCGGAGTTGCTTCTTATCTATTCATCCATTTCAGCTTCATATTCGGACATTGGTTCGGTTAAGTCCGCGTTGACCTCGTCCTCGTAAGTCCACGTTGAAAATATTTGTACCGTGTGAGGGTAATCAAACAATCGAAACGCAATAGTTCGTTTCATCATTTGCCAAGAAGACAGTTCAATCCAATGGGCCGTTACACAAATATAAGAGTCGGGTGAACCGTGCGGTGCGGATCCCAAACATCGCTTGTTAAGTTAACACCGGTTTGTAAATTTTCAAAATAATTAATTCATTTTTAGCTTGTTTCCATCTTTTTAAACAATCACGTCTAAGGGTAGCACGACTTACATGTGTGTATCTTGGTTGAAGTGTTCGTTGAATAAGCTTCGTCAAACGTGGATTGTCAAAATGATTGAAAGACAAGGTTTCTTGTATGACAAAATTCCCCATTTCTTCGCGAACCGCTTCCAAATTGTACACAAACAAGTCACCTTCTTGTGTGACCGAGGCTCCACCTTGAGAGTTTTTTTTATTCTTTCAAAACTTTGCAATACAGTTTTTCCACATGGTCTTTCAAGGTGGAATTAGCATCGTGTTTAAGCAAAGTTGAACAATATTTGCATCTCGCCTTGTTTTGACCCATAGTCATAACACATAAATCAAAGTGTTTCCAAACATTGGGGTTTCGTTTTGTTGGAATCACCTTAACAACCGTGGCTTGGATGAAGAAGCACCAAGTTGGACGGAACCGGTTTGGCTTTGAGGAATTTGATGTTGAGAAGATGCCATTTTTTTAGAGAATAGAGAATGAGTGTTTGTGAGAAAATAGATGAAGAATGCAAGATTGGAGATTGTTTTTGAGTGTTTTTGATGGTGTGATTGATCCTAAACATGAAGGGGTATTTATACTATGATTGTGGGTCAAAAACTACAAAAAAAAAAGGGTCAAAAACAGCCCCCAACGGTCAAAAACCTGTTTCGAAACCGGTTTTTTATCAAGTGTTCCATGAACCGGTTTCCAACCCTGTCTATCCTACGAAACCTCAACCCAAACCAAAATCGAGCCTTTGGGTCGAATCCTAGCCGGTTTGAACAGAAACCGATTTTTTCCCAACCGTTTTCCGGTTTTTTTTTCCCGGTTCGGCTTGAGGAACCGGTTTTTTCTGTCCATGTCTACCTGCAATGAAAGAAATGGGATATAATTATGAAGCCTATAGGAAAAATCTTATTAATTCAAAATTAAATAAACTACACCATGTTTATGTTAGTGCAAGATGGCTGCAAATTGTGTTTTATGATACCATAAGCAAATTTTTAAATTTTTAAAAGCCTTAGTGGAAATGCAATCAAGAACCAATCATACTAAAAATAGAACAATTAAAATATATTAATGTTCAAACTGATTGAACAGTAACGTAAATGAACAGTACATTACAAACATCTGATAAATATAATTAGTTAGGAATCTGGTTAAGATGTTATCTGTGTGGTGTAGTGGTGAGGTGGTTGTTGTGTTAGTGAGAGGTATCAGGATCGATTCCGGTATTATACTTTGGTTTTGTTGTTTTTTTTTTTTTCTGTTGACCTGGTTTGACAGGGGCACGTGGCATATGGTGGATATGCACATCTGGTTTTCCACTGTGCATATGCAGAAAACTAGGGTTCATCACTCATCCTGCCTTTTCGTTTCCTTCTAATCTGCTTCGCTGCACAGCCACAAACAACGCCATCATAAAAGAAAACCCCCAATCAAAGCATCAGATGAGAGACTAAGAAGAGGCGGTATTGATATCGTAAAAAAAGGTAGTTCAAGAGATTAGCTTTCCCGGCGGTCGAGCGTTCAGATCCGAACAACTTCCGCCAACTTTCCGGCAAGCCCTTTCCTCTTGCATGTTTTGTATTGGTTAGATCGGGTGTCCATGACGACTCATCTTTATCTGATTAGTAGGTTTCCTCTGGCGAGCCTCCGACAAAGAATCTGATGAACGAACTTGAAGATGCCTCCGCCATCAGATTCCATGAAAATCTGAATTGTATTAAGAGGTTTACATTTCTTTATATTTTAATGTTTTTATTGTGATGTTTGTGTAGGTATATTACCATGAAGTGCTCAACTTGAAAAGACATGCCTTAAAGGTGTTCGATTAAAACCCTGAGAGACGTAAAGTCATCGAATTTGCTTTGTCTTCAAAAAGTATAACTACATAGTAAATCAGTTAAAAACCACGACCACCACCACCGATTCTTAGTAATTTCCGACAATGATGTTTGCTGTTTGATGTTGCTGGTGGTTGTTATTCTCTAACCTTTCAGTCGCTATATCATCGTCTGAGCAAACATGGAATCATGGTGGTGACGATAAGTTTAGTTTTTTCCATTGTTTCATTTATTTTTGTTGTGGTTGTATACGATTTATGTCTTCAGAGCAACGGAGAGGAGAGTGCAGATTTTGGGCTATAGGACGACTTTCTAACTTCAAAACCATGAACAACTTCTTCTATGATGTGTGGAGTTTGGATTTGGGTTTTCTCAATTGGGTATTTTTACACTTACTTCAATTTATTTGGTGAATTGGGGTATGTCATAATGTATTTTGGTCTTTGATTTTTTTTAATCATTAGAGTAATGTTGTCTTTGTTGCCTCAATTCTTTTAAAACTGTTATGGCCTGTTCATCATATTTATATATCATGCTTCTATTATGTAGATTCTAATTGCGCACTTAGGGACAATAGCCGTAGCCTCTTCTCCAAAAATCATGGGCCCGATGTCTAGACTCATATACGCTAGAGCTGATAGGCATTTCGGCGTATTTAGTAAGCAAATTTTGTCTATCCCTGCACAACTGTTATGACCTATTTGTGGTTTAAAGTTATGTGGTCTTTGTTTATCTTGGTTTTCGCAGGCGATGAGGGGGACCTTCACTTTTTATAGCAGCTTCAACAGCCTTCAAAGTCACCGCGAATCAATGTGAGTAAAGAACAACATGAGGAAAAAAATTGAATGCTCCATACCGTTTTTATAGAAATTGTTTTTCATACAAGTAAATACTTGGGCGCAAAAATTGTACATGCTTCTTAGCATTTATATACGTATTGCTTTTCACAACAGGTGCACTTCACATAGACTCCATGTCTGCGACATTCATTTACATTACCCAGACTCTCCCAGAGCTCAACTGCATTGTCACAAGGTATTGCACATTTTTTTTGTTCAGATTCATAAGTAGCCCGAAGGCGTGAATACACGTCCGCTAACAGCCTAACATGCACATGCCGATGTTGCGTAGGCTATACTTACAGTTGCGACACCTTGACCGGACCAACTATAAGCGAAGAATATTATTTACGGTATTCATATTGTCAGAACCGGTTTCAGTGTTCTCTTTTACGCTTTTCGAAGATAAAGGGTCCCATCGTATACGTAACAATGGTCATCAAATTGCAGTGGTTGTGTGGTGACGTGCTTGTCATGGTACACGTAAAATTTCCCAATTACAACTATTGAATAGTGGCAAGAAGGTATCGAACACAGGGAGTTTGTGGAAAATGTGTAAATTCTAGCTTTGTTAATTAACTAAAATTAAACTACTCAACAAAAAGTAAATGATTATGATTTTTGATTGTTTTGGTTTCAACTAAAATAACGACTAATTATCAATTCAAACTTAGAAGCGTTTCTTCAAATTATGAGATAATGACCATTCAAGGATCCGGTTTCTCTAAACACGTGTGTGAATTTCAACTAGAAAGAGTTACATAGACATAACTCATGTATAACCAATTGTTGTGATAAAAGGGAACAAAGTACTCGGATTGTATTAACGCGAGGTTGTTTCCCGATGACCAATTAATCAATAACCAACCCCCAATCCTTCCGTGATATCTCGATTGTTAGCAACACCAAGAACGTATGATAAAGACTAAGAATTAGTAAATTAATCAACACACTACAAGCAATTGTTCATACACCATAATAATCAAGCAAAGTACCAAATTATTATTCTAGAAATGTAAGAAAAACACACACAAGAGTTTTAGAAAAACCTTCACCACGAATGGTCACCAATTGTTTAGCCTAACATAGCTTGGTGAATCATCATAATCTTCAAATAATTGTTCATAAGGATTACAAACATAAACCCAATGATTAGAATAGTTCTCCCATGATTAGTTTCAGCCAAAATCGCCCCCAAGAGTCTTAGAAACGTTCACAATGAAAGAGATGTTGAAAAGACACCATCAAGTGGTCTTTAAATGAAGGAGTTACAATTTTTGTGCAGAGGCCACCGTACCCTTACGGTGGCTACCGTAGGGGTACGGTGGGTCTGAAATCTTGACGGCTGTTAGAGGCTGACCTACGGTGGAAAAATAATGTCCTGAGGCCACCGTAACCCTACGGTGGCTACCGTAAGGGTACGGTGGACCCTTTAAAAATCTTCATTTTTCTTTCTTGCATTCCACCTCGTTCCGATGCGTTCCGGTCCATTCCCAAAGCCCGTATTTCGTCATTTTTAGCTCCTTATTACACCTACAACCAAAGCAACCGTAGTCACCCAATTCCAAGCAATATCACGAATAAATGTGGATAAAATAAGCATTTTAACACTATTAAAGGGTGTTCGTTGAACACCCGTCATGTGGTGGAAGTTCGAAAGGGAAGTCAGGTTATTGTTGAAACTGATGATTTAGAAAAAGATAGGCATTTACGTGATCTTGCAATGGTAATTTTCAATCGGTTATTCTTATTTTGTAAACTAAATTAGTAAATGCGTAGAACCTTTTCCATGATTAATCATTTGTGTTTTATAGATGTTTCTGAGAATTAACGAATGAATGAAGATTGAAGACAAAGGTTTACTTGAATTGGTACAAAGATTGATATACGTTCTTTTGAAGTTTTATAATTTAATATACGTTTATCTTTATTAACCATGTGATGTATGTGGTAGATTTTTTTTTGTGGATGGGATGTTGATCAACAACACTGGGAGATAAGGCTGAAGAAAATCTATGTTGTTCACTCATTGGTGAGTACAAGCTTTGTGTGTATTTTTCTTCTTTAATTTTGAATTTGCACAAAAGAGAAAAATGAATAGAAAATACATGTCTGTACTATTGGGGCATAGTGATGGATTACTCTCAGATAGTAGTGTACCAAGTTATTGTTTGATTATTTATAGGCATTCCGAATTGGTTGGCCGATTCGTATACATCGATCATGTTTTTGACGTCTCCATCGGTTGTTACTGATATTAAAGAGTCAAAATCTTCTGACGGTAGCTGGTATTTTAGTACAAAGGAGGATGTTGTGGGTGATGAAGATGGTGATGGGAAAAGGGTTTTGGACAGAAGGTTAATCACCCGTAGACTTTTGTTAAGTATAAAAAAAATATGAAGGTTAGCTGCTTATAGGTTAAAAAAAGCCAAAAACATATGACCAAGTTGGCGGCAGGTAAGAACACGCGTTTTACTTTTCTGCTGGTGGTGGCAAAAGCTATTCCGGCCAAATCAGGTCTAATTTTCATTGACTAATGATTGTTTGAAGATGAAATGATGGGTTTGAAGCTTAACTGGTGGCGGCGGTGATGGATCCAAGTAGCGCCGGCAACAATAGGACCCAACGGCCAACACAAACGACAAAGAGACGGTGTAAAATGATGGGTAGCGGTGATGTAAGTGTTTTGAATTCTAACATATTATTTTAAGTTTCGTTTAGTAAATTTATTATGGTTTGGTTAACCATGGTTCTTTTCATTTAGTGACAGTTTATGGTGGTTGTAAAATTGGCCTCTTGGGTGCCATAGTGATGGTGACATGCTGTTGGAATTTGGATGGAAGCTTGGGTCCTAGGTGTACAAGGATACTGTTATGAAAGTGTCATTTACCCTATTTACATACACGAAGAAAAGAATCCAAATAAATGTATATTGCTTCATTCAAAGTTAAATGATTGCTGACATGTATATCATCAATTAATAGAGTTTTTATATTCTCTTATATAACCTGAATGTTGTGCATATTACTAGGTGATTATAGTAGTTTAATGCATCACAGGGTAGCAGACAGCGAGACGACCTCCAGTCTCTACGTGTGATGATTAGAGATGGTGGGTGCTCATATGTAGAATGGGTTTAAAAGGAAGCTGATATACATTGTCCATTTCAGAAGCAAATTAGCATAGAAACGACTCTGCTCGATTGTAGTGTGTACGCTAGCATTTCACGTTTGGCACCGCCACAACGCTCATTAACCGATTTAGCGCGCCGCAAAGCGCGCGCCGGGGTTAAAACCTAGTTACTTAAAAAACATAATTCATGGACGTTGTAAATTCATATAAATAATAAGAATAATTACTTAAAAAAATAAAAGAGATAGTGAAAACAGCAAACAACATGTGACTGCAAATTGTATACCAAGAAGTAGTAATATATGAAAACATGGGCTTACATTTTGGGCAGATTTCTACCGGTGTTGACCGAACCTTTCATAGGCCGATTAAGAGGGGTAACCGGATTTTGGATCGGAACCATACCCGCCAAAGTTCACGGTTCTGGTCAGAGACGAAGCATTTGAAGGGCCAGGGGTGGCCCTGGCCCCCCTGTTTTTTGGCACAATAGTGGAAATTTACGATTTTTCATAGGTAAATTGAGTTCGGGTTGAGTCCGGCCCCCGCCGATTTGCCACTACCGATCGAAAAAAATTGAGTCCGGCCCCCTCCGATTCAAGAACCAAGCTTCGCCCCTGGTTCTGGTTTGTCACGTTCCATCGTATTCATCGGAGCTGCGACTGTTGTAGACAAAAAAAATCCACCGCCACCTATACCTTGTAACCAAAACCACCATCAGAATGATATCATATTCTCCCTTAAAAAAGAAAAAAAATCTTTAGAAAACAATCGCCAGTGGTATTCTACAATTTGCATGCATACTGCGTAATGTTTCTAAGTTTCATCCGAAAGTGTTGAATATGTGTGTGAACTGGAATCTCAATGTATTGTTTTCATGTGGCTCAGTAGCGAAGCTTGGTTCTCGAATATGATACGAAGACGTTTTCAACATCATTAAGAACCCAACTATGCAACCAATATCTAAC
The DNA here is from genome assembly GCA_030844895.1 of Ambrosia x helenae. Classification (NCBI taxonomy): domain Eukaryota; kingdom Viridiplantae; phylum Streptophyta; class Magnoliopsida; order Asterales; family Asteraceae; genus Ambrosia; species Ambrosia x helenae. Next base: position 107,756,838 of record CM061233.1, on the reverse strand, counting down.
CAATGCATCATCGAAGAACATACACACACAACCTTAGCAACTAAATGGTATCAGCGACACATGACAACCCAATAAGCAATGATAAGTACCTGTATAGAGCAAGACCCTAACCAACAACACTTAGTCCTATGTAATCATGTAGCCTCTGTAAATGGCATTCTAAGCAAGAACAAAACGGCTGAGACAATTACAAATGAATTGCGTAGAACAAAAAAAACTAAGCTTTTTTGTTACTTGCTACATGGACTTGATTCATTTGGTATTGAAATTGGAGAGAGATAAGCAGGAGGGATACTTTCCATTGATAAACCCTATGATATCTTCATTCCAATCATCTATTCAATCCAAATGCATCATAGGCTCACGATATATAAGAAAGATGAAAGTTTGATGTTTGAAAACGCCAAATAAATACTGATCTTGACAGATGAAATAGTTCCTAAAGAGACCTTTACCTACCATTATTGCAATATTATATTCATGATTATTGTTAATACCTTTCTGATTATACCTTTTAGCTAAATATTAGAACTGTTACCCATACCTCTATGCTTCAATTTTTCAAAGATCTACTGATATATCTAGCAAGAACCCTAGCAACTCTAGGCCGCCGATATCTTGAATCATATCCACCATCATCAGTTATCTAAACACACATAGGGTTTCAGATCGTAGCCTTATGTGACGATTTAACCACCCTTCGCCGTTAACGTACTCCCTTTTAAACCCCTTTATCGTCGCCACCGTTAATCAAGTCCAGTAACACCACCACCGTCACACTATGTTATGGTGGAACCCTAAACTTCGCTACTATGTATCGTTGCTATCGGAGATATGGAAAGCACTAAAGCCGCCACCATCACCACCCACATACGAATGCAACCAACAACCACACAAACAGCCTGCACCCAAACAGAGAAGTTCAAAATAGTGAGATCGCATAAAAAGGTGACGGTGGGGGTAGTCTGGTGAGAGAGAGAACAGAGAAGATGAAAAGAGAGACATCATAGCAAAAGCAACTTGTACGGGAAAAAACATGCTTAACGGAGTTGTACACTTTCAATTTTTTTTAAAGCGTGCGATGTTTGCAACAGTGGCAGTTTGTGAGTACCACCGACATTACCAAATATAGCATTTATAAATGACATCCAAGAAACTAGTTGCATATCATTTTGTATAATCCATGTTACATTTGGGAGCAAGAATATGCTAGTAGTTGCAAGTTGGCATAGTTAACACAAGCAAGTTATCATTAAAAAAATTGTAGATTAAGTTTACCATATAGTTGAACGAATCTTGAGTTTTGATTAATGGCTTTGCATCCAAACGTTCATGAGAAAGTATTGGGTACAAAGTCCCTTAACATAAGAAGTGTAAGAAGCCATTAGAACTTGCCACCTGTCAATTTAATCTAACCACTGTTAAACCACGATTAAACCTATTATCTTCTTCACTGATCTAAACATTCCCTGATCTAAACACATAACATAAACCTAACCCATCCTCCTTTGAAGTTCATCGATCGAGACCACCACCACCAGGAGGACCCTCTTTTTATGGTCTTCACTTGTGTGATGCTTCTCCTCTTAGTTTTCTACGCTTATTTTATTTCTTTTAAGGAAAAATTCAACCATGTAACTACAACTATTGTCATTGTTATGGCTTTTAAATAAATTATTATTATACATAGCTATGTTTTCTCTACGACCTTTTTAATTTTCGGGATGGCAATAGGTATGGTATACTGGTTTGGTACACGTGAACTCAAGTTTGGTTGGGTGTTATACCTACGGGTATCAAGAGTTAAAATATGTTGTTTTTAGAACTTCTTCACAAGTACTGCAAGTCTATTATTTAAGTTACGTCTTTCTCTATCTTTAGAAAACTTGAAGAAGGTGCCTGAGGATTCAATAGAAGAAGACGGAGAGTACAAGAAACAGAGGAGAGGCAGAATACAAGTACAAAAGCTTCAAAGGTGGGTTTAAATTTTTTAACGAGTGCGTCCAAATTTTCAAAGAGTGCGTCCAAAATTTTAATGAGTGCGTCCAAACTTTTTAATTGGTGCGTCCAAATTTTCACTGAGTGCTTCCAAACTTTTTAATGAGTGCTTCTAAATTTTCAATGAGTGCTTTCAAACTTTTTAATGAGTGCGTCCAAATTTTCAATGAGTGCTTCCAAACTTTCAATGAGTGCTTCTAAACTTTTTAATGAGTGCTTCTAAATTTTCAATGAGTGCTTCTAAGCTTTTTAATGAGTGCTTCTAAATGTTCAGTGAGTGCTTCCAAACTTTTAGTGAGTGCTTCTAAATTTTTAATGAGTGCTTCCAAACTTTTTAATGAGTGCTTCTAAATTTTCAATGAGTGCTTCTAAATGTTTAGTGAGTGCTTCCAAACTTTTAATGAGTGCTTCTAAATTTTCAATGAGTGCTTCCAAACTTTTTAATGAGTGCTTCTAAATGTTCAGTGAGTGCTTCCAAACTTTTTAATGAGTGCTTCTAAATGTTCAGTGAGTGCTTCCAAACTTTTTAATGAGTGCTTCTAAATGTTCAGTGAGTGCTTCCAAACTTTTTAATGAGTGCGTTTAAATTTGATAAGTGCGTTTAAATTTTATACAGTGAGTGCGTTTAAAATTTGTTAGTGCGTTTAAAACTCTCTGTTTTCACCAACTTCATCTTCTTCCTCTGCAACTTTTTTTAACCTAATTTTTATGTTTAATCATACTTATTGAAACAAAATCGAAAGTTTTTGACAACTATTACAAGCGTTTATTCATAATTTGTATGTTTTTTCGTATGATTAAATCTTTCCGGTGTAAATCTCTGTTTTTATAATCTTTTTTCGTTTTTGTTCATTATAATGGAATGTTTTTTGTTATTTTGATTGTGTAATCATTCAGATTGGTTTAAACGATTTTCAATTGTTGAAAATATTTGTTTCGATTGATTTTTGTTGTTACGATTTGAAAAAAAAATCGATGGTTTTTCATAATTTACCCTTCGTTAGTTTAACCCAAATATGATTAGGGTTTTTAGTCTGCATCCAGACAACTTGTTAATCTCTAGGCTGAGATTTCTTCTTACTCTTCTTACGTTAAGAAGCTTTGTACGTTATCTCTTCCCAACGTTCATTTATGTACGGACCAATCAAGAACCACAAAGACATGTCCAGATATCCTAACATAGCCTTGCATCAATGTGATGGCCATTTTAGGTAAATAACACATGGGGTATTTGATGAAGAACATATGCATACTTAATTAGATATCAAGTTGGCAGTAAAAGTGATCTTATATACGTTTTGTGTAATTTGTCATCTAAGAGCATGATCTTAAATTTATGTCTTTTTTATTAATGGTACAAAGAGTCGAATGCTTTATTAATCAAGAATCAGTACCAAAAGATTACAACCACAAATCAGTACCGAATGATTGTAACAATATATCTCAAATACAAGTAACCTCACTACAAAAATACTCTCACACTCTGTTGATCATCAACAAGATGATCAACACAAAACCAGGAATCAAAAGATTGAAAGATCAAGATGATCTGCCAACCAAACCCTAGAATAACCGAGAGAATAACGAGGCACAAAGAAAGAGATAAGAAAGTGACCGTCAAAAGTCACAAAGGAAAGAAGCACAAAGCCTTTTATAGGCGAGTGATTTGTGCTTCTTTAAAGGAATCAACGGCTGGAAAAGAATTAATCCAACGGCTAAGAAGACGTGTGAGAAAACCACACGAATCGCCACCCTGGAAAGCCTCAGTCAACTGGGCCAAGCATTGTAACGCCCAGCTATTTCTAAAACATTATTAAAATAATATATTCATATAATTACTTTATTTTATTATTTCAAAACAATATAGTTATTATTTTTAGTTAAAATACACTCTCTTACGTTAAGAACTAAGATTATTCATCACTTGCAATTACATAATCTAGCAACTCGCAACGAGTAAAAATACTGGTTAGTTCATATTTTAGACGACCCCTAAAGTTCTAACGAGCATATACATTTACATTTATACGAGTAAAATATATAGGGTCCAAATACTAGCTCTACGTTAGTTTATATAAATAAATGATGTGAAATAATTATCTTATTGATTGAACGAGCTAAATTTAAAGCGAGACCCGAATCGGTAACTGGCTCGTATACGAAATAATATTCCACTTAACCTAGACAAAACCCCACCTATAAAACATCTCATCCTCCTTCAACCTCTTCATCCATCTCCTTCATTCTTACAAGCTCAAACCCTAGCCCCAAACCCTTTTTCTTTTTCTTTCTTCTTCTTGTTCTCCCTGCCCCTCTCTCTCGAACACTCTCCCTCATCTCCCTCATGCTCCTCCCTTCTCCTCAAGACTGCCGCAACCCCTCCACTCCAGACCACCGTTGCGCACCACCCGAACTACCACCATCCGCCGCCAACAACCATACCTCCATCTTCCTTCATCCAACCACCACTGAACCGCCACAATAAACCCCTCTCACACCCCTTATGATCTCTCACAGAAACCAACACCCAAGCCAATACAAGAGGATGGCCCTCCGGTCGTCCATCCGGACACTGGATCCGGCCACCGATCAGTCCACCCCTCTGACAACACCACATCCCTCTTCCTCTTTTTCTAGTCCCTGTTACAACAGCAACAAGCAGCAACGATAACAACATCGGGTCACGACCCGACCACCAACGCCGCCTTCTGGCCACAGTATGGACCGGATGGGTTTTTGCTTCGTCATTCAGTTCTGAGTGTTTTGATTATGGGTACAACAGTGATGATGTTCATGCTTGGTTCGATCTTGTTTCTGGTTTGTTTTCCTTTTCGAGGTCGTTGATTGAAATATTTTTGGGGTTTTTGGTTTAGTTCTGTTTCGACGACCGGTGATGGTCATGCTGGCCGAAAACCGGCTGTGATGGCCGGAAAATGCCTGAGTGTTTGCTTCTTGTTTGGTGTTCTTGTCGGGTCAAGTATCCAAGAGCTAGGTTGTTGAGTCACGAGACAACGGTTGAATCGGGCCAAGTTCGGTTCTAGTTAGGAGTCGGTCAAACGGATCAGATCTGGTAAACCTGGTTAACGGTCAAACCTGGTCAGATTTGATTCTGGTCAACTCTAGTCAACAGTCAACCATGGTCAAACATGGTCAAAGTTGGTCAACGCATATTCCGAGCCGAGTACGTGTCAGTTCGCGAGTTTGGTCATTGAAAGGTATAACGCGCCATGACTATCGTTGAGTTATTTTATTTTGTGTTAGTTTGTACGTATAAATATAATTATGCATCATGAAAACTTAAGCGAACCGAACGTGTTGTAAAAAAAAAACTATTTTTAATGTTAGCTTGACTAATCAAATAAGGACTAGCTTATAGTCATGCGTACTTTTATTATCATAATGTCGAACTATATATTTATGTATTACTTATCAAAACATATAGTTTCTTGTCCTTTATAGTCTTAATAAATTGAACCATTTGTCGCGTTTAAAGACTTAGTTAAATTGTATTGTGTTTTGAGAATGTGGACAATTGATTTTGGGAAAATATAGACAACATGAGTTGTCGGTTTCTTACAAAAACAGAGGAGACTCTGCCCAAATTTTTATAAAAATATAAGAAGCATATTGGGCGTTCAAACCTATAATGTTCTGCTTCAAAAGTAACATTTTACATATAAATTCCATCCAAACCTTATTTTATTATTATTTTATAGAAATGTCTGAACATAAGTACATGATTATATATAAACATAATACATATATTACCCAGTCTTCAAACAGACTAAAACGCGAATCAAGTTACACGTGCATTATTTTCACTAGTCTAAAACGCGAATCTAGTCAACTGTGAAGATCAAATGTCGTGTTAAATTAATTATAAAGTGGGTATAGAACAATAAGTTGGTGTGGATCAGATGGTTATGTCGTGTGTGTTATGTGGCCCGGCTTGGGACGCGGGTTCGAGTCCCGGCCCAAGCAAAGTATTTTTTGACATTTTTATCACATATATATGTATATTATATATTAATAATATAGTATTAGGGTTTCAAAAACGCCACAATAATAATTAAATACTAATATTAATAATGGAACTTGACGTTTTTATTCAAAATAATGGTAACGTACAAGTGTTAATGCGTAATGTTACAGTCTCCCCTACTTTTAGGAACTTCGTCCCAAAGTTAAAAGAAAACACAAGATTGGGGGTGATTGGATAGAATTTGGAGCAACTGTGATTTGGAAGTTCTTTTATTGATAATAGGATAGTGGATTTCGGAGGTCGGGTAGGTGTGAGCTTTAAGTGTTGAGTTAGGTTCGCCTGTCATCGCAAGGAGATTAAGAATCTAGCAAAGCATTAAGTTTAGGAGTCCTAAAAGAAATGAGTTGATGGACTATAGAAGAACTAAATGAACTACCAGGTTTACAATTGGTCAACTATCAAAAACCTTGATAAAATTCCACACTACCTTAACGTACCTGTAAATTCATGATTACGTTCCGGACCGCAATCACCAATTTACCTTACATTAGGGTTTTATGTCCTTCTATGACTCTACCGATTGTTGAGCAGGTTCGATAGCCCCCACCAGTCGTTGAGCAGGTTGTAGGGCCTCTCCCGACTGTTGGAAAGACATGATGACCTCTACCAATCGTTGAGTAGGTTGTTTGGTAGTCAACTAATTGTTATACAAGTAAGCAAGTATAATTTAAATATAGATATAGCAATTAGTTCACATTCAAACAAGCATGCACTCAAATGTTATGATAATACTCGAATTTATTACTTGAATCAAAAGTGTCAATACATAGAATTAAAAAGCAGACATCATTCAAATGGTGGGGTTTGTTGTTAAGTAGCTGGAGGGTCTCTTGCGGGGTTATTTGGAGCAGCAAGGGCGTTGTAGCAGGAATTCGACAAGCATCCGTAAGATGCCCATACCTTTGACAATTGGTACACTGACGGCAGGGCACTTGGGTTGGGTGGTGATACTGGCAGGTGTCACACATAGGTTGCTTCCCGTTGTATTGTTTCTTGTTGGGTGGGACAGTGGCGTCTATTGCAAAATTCCTGACCTTGCGCCTCCCATTGGTTGAGGCCTCAGTTTTAATTTCAACGGCAGGTTGGGGAGTATCCTTCGCAACAATTTTCTTTTCCCCTTTCCGAGTCAGGGTTCCTGCCTTCACATGGTTATCTGTTAGGGTGGCAGCCAAACATTTTGCTTCCTCCAAAGTTGCAGGGTTCCTTCCCCACACCGTGTCTTGAATCTGCATCGGTAAGCCACCAATGTATTTTTCGATTGCAATAGGCAAGGGGTGACCTTGTGGGGTAGCAGTAGGCTAAGTTCGTGAAAACGAGTGTTGTAAGCAAGGTTTTCTCCACTATCTTGAGCAAGATCATGAAATTCATCTTCCAGCTTCTTGATTTCATTACGAGGGTAGAACTCTGCCTTCATAATGTCTTTAGCTTGATCCCAAGTTAAGGCCAGTGCAGCTTCAGCTCCGCGGGTGCGCTTTTACTCATTCCACCAAGTGAGTGCTCGTTTGTGAAGAACACTCATGGCATAACGGACCTTTAAGTTATCGGGACACTCACTGTTAATGAAGGTGTTCTCAATACCCTCAAACCATTGTAGGAGTCCTGTAGCTCCTTCTTCTCCACTGAACTTTGGGGATTACAGGAATTAAAGTGCTTAAGAGTACAGGCTGGGAGACCATTCCCGTTCCCGTTGTGGTTTCCATTTCCATTACCGTTGCCGTTACCGTTCCCGTTGCCGTTACCGTTCATCTGGATGACTTGAGCTAGTAAATTGGGAACCAGAGTCGCGATTTGCTGTGCCATTTGTTGAAAAATGATCGCAGCCAGTTGGGCATCGACACCATTGTTGTTGTTGTTATTGTTATTGTTGTGGTTAGCGTCGTGGTTGTTACTATTCACTTCATCTTGATTGTCACCACTGTTATGGCGAGTGCTGCGACGTGGAGGCATGATCTGTAAGAGACACAATGAAATGAATGAGATTATATAAGGAATGTAATCATTTATTCATTTAAAATGAATAAACGAAAACGTTGACTTATCAAAGATTCTAGATTTTAATAACATATGAAGACATGCTTTAGCCTATAAGTGAACACTCATCCCGAGAATTCCCAGGTAGGCATCCGGGTCCCTCGTCTGATTGGGATATATGCGCAATGCCAGCCTAGACAGAAGACTCAGAATACAGGCGTTCACCCTTCCAGATTGCACGTGTTCGTTATTAAAATCTAGAACTTCGACGGGATCTCAAGGTGATTCAGGCTAAACCTGAGGATTTGTCCTACTAGTCTAAGAGTAGATCTTGTGATGGAGAGCAATCTTCTTGTAGGGATAAGAAGGGAGATAGAGAATAGCAAGTAAAAGAAGCAAGTACTAGTTAAATCCTATGGTTATAGACTAGATTATTTTTCTAATAACCTAATTCCCTATAACCATGACTCTGATACCAATCTGTAACACCCCAACCGATGGCGGAAACATCGGGATGTCACGTATTGATAATTGTTTCAGTAGCACATGGTATAAATTGAATTTTAAATAATTTATTCAAAACATAATAATCCAAAATAAAGTGATGTCTAGAAATTCAAATACATGATATCAAATAAGCAACAATCTTCTAATAACTTCAAATAACAACTTCATGATAAATCCTCATGCAAACTCAAGCCTCAGCTTCATTGTTACCTGAAACATGTTAATTTTGAAAATATTTTTGGGTCAACAAAAGTTGGTGAGAATTACATAGGTTTTGATAATCGAATAAAAAAATGTTGTGCAATTCAAGTGTCATGGCAAGTCTAGTCCATATGTGAAAACATACTAGAAGTAAATCGAGTGCATAATCAACCCTTGTGACTGTTATAATGTGGTACATCCCATACGCTCATGGTTCACTCGAATATGTTATGCGATAACAAACACCCACGCTACCTTTATAGGAGGCACGTATCCGGGTGGGATTGTCAGTCCAATAGATCTATCAATGTATACCGTCGGCTGATCAATGTTAATGATTATGCTAGAATTGTGCTTACCCTAGTCATGTTCAAGACATAATGCAACTTAGAAAAACACATAAACACTTTGATGATTAAATTGCATATATAATGTTGTAACATGTTTCACCCCAAAAACGGTGATAAATAGAAAAGGGGCTATGTAAAACTCACCTTAGCAAAGTGTTATACTTCTTGAAAAATTGAATAGTGTGTTGCCCAAACAATGCCAAGTATTACCCTATAATCAAGGTAATAAATATGTCTAAGTCTATCTAGTCTACAATTATATTCTAGGGCTTCGAATTGGGGATAAATGCTCGTTTGATCAATAATTAAAATGTTTAATAATTGAGAGAAATTTAATAAATAAATAAACAAAAATCTTTTTATAAAATTTGAATCAAAGGTGGTCACAATAATGAGTTTAAAGTATAAAAATAATTTTTATTAAATTATTTTCTTTAAAATAGAATATTAATTCTATTTATTTCAAATTGTCAAAATTTAACTTTAATATTTAAAAATACTAAATTAAAGAATTATTAGTTTAAAAATTATATTTCTGTTCCAAATAATCAGAAATAATTTATATAAAATTTTGGTGCAAAATATTGAAAAATGAATTTATTATGATTTAATTATGATTAAAGCTAACAAAAATTGATTAAAAATATTAAATAAATGATTTTTCAGAAATAAAAATCATTTCAGAAAAGTTTATTGTTATAAAAAACTCAGAATAATTTTTGTGGGAATTTATAAAATTGTTTGATATTTTAATAGAATTTTATAAATATAATAGAATAAACTTGGATTATTTATTATATATATTAAATAAATAAATTTTCGAAAACTAAAAATTGTATTTTAAACTTTTTCACTAGATTAACACAAAATAATTTTTGTAGAATTATTAAAAGAGTTTTAGTATTTTAAAATGAATTTATAAAATACAAATAATATATATTTAAAGCTTTATTGTTTTTAAACAAAAACAAACAAAAAGAAAGGAAATGGTGTTGCTGAGGCTCGAACCCGCGTGGCCGGTTCAAAAGACACCAAGCACAACCACTTGGTCCAGACCAGTGGTTGTGTTTGGTTTCAGTTCATTTAAAATAGATAACATAGGTGAAATCAGTGTTCTTCCCCAATTCAAACATACGTGCCCTAGTTTCTGCAATTGATCAAATCACACAACATTAACCCAATTAACCTTAGGGTTAATGTTGTGTATATGCCGAACAATAAAACCCATCAAAAAAATCAGACTTACAAACACGTTTGATGTTGGATTGAACAGTCAAAGCACGAAGTCAAACACGAATCAGAAATCAAGAACAGTGGATTGATTACAGAAATTGGAGGTTGAGAAAGAATGAGTGGCGAGTTGTGATGGTCCAGAGGTGCTCAATTTATAGTGTGGTGGTCTGAATCACTGAATTGGAATGTTTGACTCACCATTGAAGGTATACGCGTATAATTGATAAGATTGGGGACGAATTAAAGGTAATTGATTGTGTATACGACGTGTATTAGGCCGGAAATAACGATGTTATGCCAATTCAGGGATCAATACGCGTGTAATCTTGGTTAATTATGGAAGTTAGTGGTCACAGTTGACTTCTCTAGTCAACTGTGAAGATCAAATGTCGTGTTAAATTAATTATAAAGTGGGTATAGAACAATAAGTTGGTGTGGATCAGATGGTTATGTCGTGCTTGTTATGTGGCCCGGCTTGGGACGCGGGTTCAAGTCCCGGCTCAAGCAAAGTATTTTTTGACATTTTTATCACATATATATGTATATTATATATTAATAATATAGTATTAGGGTTTCAAAAACGCCACAATAATAATTAAATACTAATATTAATAATGGAACTTGACGTTTTTATTCAAAATAATGGTAACGTACAAGTGTTAATGCGTAATGTTAACAGTCGGTAGAGGCCCTACAACCTGCTCAACGACTGGTAGAGGCTATCGCACCTGCTCAACAATCGGTAGAGGTTCTTACTCATTGACTGGTAGAAGTCTTTTTCCTGCTCAACAGTTGGACTCATTTTTGGATACATCATACATTTAATTTGATACAAAAATTTATTAGACTCGTTGATACAAAGACTCAAACCCAAGATTATATTGCATTATTTTACATGTGTGTTTAGAATCATAGAAGGACACAAAACCCTAATGTAAGGTAAATTGGTGATTGCGGTCCGGAACGTAATCATGAATTTACAAGTACGTTAAGGTGGTGTGAAATTCTATCAAGGTTTTCAGTAGATAACAAATTATAAACCCTGTGCTTTTAATAACTTCGGGACGAAGTTTCCAAAAGTAGGGGAGACTGTAACGCCCAGCTATTTCTAAAACATTATTAAAATAATATATTCATATAATTACTTTATTTTATTATTTCAAAACAATATAGTTATTATTTTTAGTTTAAATACACTCTCTTACGTTAAGAACTAAGATTATTCATCACTTGCAATTACATAATCTAGCAACTCGCAACGAGTAAAAATACTGGTTAGTTCATATTTTAGACGACCCCTAAAGTTCTAACGAGCATATACATTTACATTTATACGAGTAAAATATATAGGGTCCAAATACTAGCTCTGCGTCAGTTTATATAAATAAATGATGTGAAATAATTATCTTATTGATTGAACGAGCTAAATTTAAAGCGAGACCCGAATCGGTAACAGGATCATATACGAAATAATATTCCACTTAACCTAGACAAAACCCCACCTATAAAACATCTCATCCTCCTTCACCATCTTCATCCATCTCCTTCATTCTTACAAGCTCAAACCCTAGCCCCAAACCCTTTTTCTTTTTCTTTCTTCTTCTTGTTCTCCCTGCCCCTCTCTCCCGAACACTCTCCCTCATCTCCCTCATGCTCCTCCCTTCTCCTCAAGACTGCCGCAACCCCTCCACTCCAGACCACCGCTACGCACCACCCGAACTACCACCATCCGCCGCCAACAACCATACCTCCATCTTCCTTCATCCAACCACCACTGAACCGCCACAATAAACCTGTAACATCGCGAAAATTTTCCCCAAATTTTAATATAAAACGCCCTTATTTTCGTTACATTTTATATAAACGTCATTAAGTCTCCATTACCCTAACTCATAATATATATAGATATATATACATATATATAATAATAATAATAATAATAATAATAAAAAATTCAGATTTTATTACATATATATATATATATATATACACTTTTGATTCTATTTTAACCCATTACCAAACCCAATACCCATATCCCTAATATTGCTAAAACCCAATGATCTGAGCCCAAGCCCAAGAAACGTGGCCCAGACAACTAGACCCAATCCATTTCACCCTTAACTGTTTTAAAAAAAAAAACAAAAATGCTTTGGCCGGGGTTCGAACCCGCGCCAAAGCCACACATACACACATACACAACCATCTGGGCTGGACGTTCTGTTTTGAAATAACCCGGACGCGTATTATATAAATACACACATTAAAACCTCACAGTTGACAAGGAAAGTCAACTGTGGGTTGCCTTGTTGATCAATCCATCAAATTAACTCGTAATTGATCTATCTTTGGTAAATTTATTTGATTGCCGGCCTATTACAACACGATTACACGTCATATACACATCAATCGTTGACCCATTTGATCAATTATACGCGTATGCATTCAATAAGCGGTCAACTTTCCAATTAACCTTAATCATCAACCCTCAGTATAAATAGATGGTTTGCGAACCTTGTTTACTCGCTCACAACTCTCTCTCAACCTCCCAATCTCTCTAATTCACTCTGAATATTATTATTTTGCTCGTTGGTTGACTTTTGCTTTGACCCGACGTTTGCAATCAAATCATCACTGTGAGTACGATTAATTTTGTGGGTTTTATTCATCGGCTATCAAACAACAATAGCCCTAACATTAATCGGGCTAAAGTTGTCTGAATCATCCAATTGAAATTCTAGGGTTCGTCGATTTGAAATTGGGGATAAATCTGATATCATTTATTTATTTTGAAACCAGAAACATCACAACCACCGGCCTAGGCCAAGTGGTTGTGACCATGGTCCTCCACAGTTGTCACCCGGGTTCGAGTCCCGGCACTGACCTTTCTTTTGTTCTTTTCTTTTCTTTTTTTTAACAAACATATATATATATATATATATATATATATATATATATATATATTAAATCCTTTTAATCTTTTAAATTCATTTTAAAATATCAAAACTATTTTATAAATTCTAAAAAAATTACATTTGTTTAATCTGATATAAAAGTTTTATTTATAATTTTTATTTTTCAGAAATTCATTTATTTAACATTTATAATAATTAAATCATTTTTATACTATTATATTTATAAAAATCCATTTATATATCAAAACAACTTTATTAAATTCTCCAAAAATTATCCTGACTTTTTATAAGGATAAACTTTACTGAAATAATTTTTAATTCAGTAAAATCATTTATTTTATATTTTTAAACAATTTTTGTTAGATTTAATAATAATTAAATCATAATAAATCAAATTTTCATCATTTTTGCACCAAAATTTTATACAAATTATTTTTAATTATTTAGAACAGAAATATGATTTTTAAAATAGAAATTCTTTAATTTTAGTATTTTTGAATATTAAAGTTAAAGTTTGTCAATTTGTATAAATAGATTTAATAATCTATTTTAAAGAAAATAATTTTATAAAAATTATTTTTATACTTTAAACACATTCTTGTGACCATCCTAGATTTAACATTTATAAAAAGATTTTTAGTTATTTATTTACTAAATTTCTCTCAATTGGCGAATATTTTTAATAATAATCAAACGAGCTATTATCCCCAAATTCGAAGCCCTAGAACTTATACATTTGTAGACTTGATAGACTTAGACATATTTATTACCTCATTTTAGGGTGATACTTGATACATTTGGTCAACACATTTCTCAACAGATATAACATTTTACCAAGGTGAGTTTTACATAGCCCCTTTTCTATTTATCACCGTTTTTGGGGTGAAACATGTTACAACATCATTTATGCAATTCAATCATCAATGTGTCTATGTGTTTTCTATGTTGCATTATGTCTTGAGCATGATTAGAGTAAGCACCATTCTAGCATAATCATTAACATTGATCAGCCGGCGGTATACATTGATAGATCTATTGGACTGACAATCCCACCCGGATACGTGCCTCCTACAAAGGTTACGTGGGTGTTTGTTATCGTATAACATATTGGACCATGAGCGTCTGGTATGTATCATTTTATAACAGTCATCAGGGTTGATTATGCACTCGATTTATTTCTAGTATGTTCTCACATATGGACTAGATTGACATGACACATGAATTGCACATCATTTTTTACTCAATTATCAAAAACCTATGTAATTCTCACCAACTTTTATTGACCCAAAACATTTTCAACTTAACATGTTTCAGGTTCTATTTGCTTGAATATTTGTATTGATGATTGAAGATATGTGTATAGTTTCAATCAATTTGATGTACAAAATCTAGAACAAATGTATGTAATTCATTTAAATCATATAATGAAAGTTATTATTTACCCCTCTCACGCCCCTTATTATCTCTCACAGAAACCAACACCCAAGCCAATACAAGAGATGGCCCTCCGGTCGTCCATCCGGACACTGGATCCGGCCACCGATCAGTCCACCCCTCTGACAACACCACATCCCTCTTCCTCTTTTTCTAGTCCCTGTTACAACAGCAACAAGCAGCAACGATAACAACATCGGGTCACGACCCGACCACCAACGCCGCCGCCTTCTGGCCACAGTATGGACCGAATGGGTTTTTGCTTCGTCATTCAGTTCCGAGTGTTTTGATTATGGGTACAACAGTGATGATGTTCATGCTTGGTTCGATCTTGTTTTCTGGTTTGTTTTCCTTTTCGAGGTCGTTGATTGAAATATTTTTGGGGTTTTTGGTTTAGTTCTGTTTCGACGACCGGTGATGGTCATGCTGGCCGAAAACCGGCTGTGATGGCCGGAAAATGCCTGAGTGTTTGCTTCTTGTTTGGTGTTCTTGTCGGGTCAAGTATCCAAGAGCTAAGGTTGTTGAGTCACGAGACAACGGGTTGAATCGGGCCAAGTTCGGTTCTAGTCAGAATCGGGCCAAGTTCGGTTCTAGTCAGGAGTCGGTCAAACGGATCAGATCTGGTAAACCTGGTTAACGGTCAAACCTGGTCAGATTTGATTCTGGTCAACTCTAGTCAACAGTCAACCATGGTCAAACCTGGTCAAAGTTGGTCAACGCATATTCCGAGCCGAGTACGTGTCAGTTCGCGAGTTTGGTCATTGAAAGGTATAACGCGCCATGACTATCGTTGAGTTATTTTATTTTGTGTTAGTTTGTACGTATAAATATAATTATGCATCATGAAAACTTAAGCGAACCGAAACGTGTTGTTAAAAAAAAAACTATTTTTAATGTTAGCTTGACTAATCAAATAAGGACTAGCTTATAGTCATGCGTACTTTTATTATCATAATGTCGAACTATATATTTATGTATTACTTATCAAAACATATAGTTTCTTGTCCTTTATAGTCTTAATAAATTGAACCATTTGTCGCGTTTAAAGACTTAGTTAAATTGTATTGTGTTTTGAGAATGTGGACAATTGATTTTGGGAAAATATAGACAACATGAGTTGTCGGTTTCTTACAAAAACAGAGGAGACTCTGCCCAAATTTTTATAAAAATATAAGAAGCATATTGGGCGTTCAAACCTATAATGTTCTGCTTCAAAAGTAACGTTTTACATATAAATTCCATCCAAACCTTATTTTATTTTTATTTTTATAGAAATGTCTGAACATAAGTACATGATTATATATAAACATAATACATATATTACCCAGTCTTCAAACAGACTAAAACGCGAATCAAGTTACACATGCATTATTTTCACTAGTCTAAATGCTTCTTTTACAACCAGTTTCAAGTCGCGAAATCCTAAAATTATCATAATAAAGTATATATTGTATATAACTATACATTCATATATATTTTCTAGAAACTAAACGAAGTTCTTTTCGATTCGTTAAGTTATACACATAAAGACACGTATTGTTTACATTACGAGTCTAGGTAGTTGAATAAACTATCTTTACAACCAAGAAACGAATTAACTCATTTGCATTAGAATTTAAGGCATCATTTATTTGTAATAGGATACAAGAGTTCAATTTATCCAAGTTCAGATTTGTTGCTACTTGCTAGTACTTGCACAGTGAATTTCAGGTGAGTTTACGTAACCATGTTTATGCAATTCTTTATACTTGCAACATTATACATAAGCAATTCTACATACATGTCTAGTTGTAAACTTTAATGTCTCATGGTTTAGACAACCACAACAGTTTCAACAAGTTTCAACAATACATAATCATTAGCTATGGCCAAGCCGGCGATACTCAATAATAGATCTATTGGATTGACAATCCCACCTAGATTCGTTGACCATCTTTTATGGGGAGCGCGAGTGATTGTTATCGTTCCAACATATTATTAAGGTGAACCGTGGATGACGGGATGGACCTAAACTAGTCGGAGGTTTGATTATGTCGATTCAACATTTCATGTTTATTCATGTAGACTTAAACTTACGATAGACATATGAATTGCTAAACTTTTATACTTAAACTTAATTGCTTGACATGGCTTATGTATTCTCACCAACTTTTAGTTGACCCCCCCCCCCATTTTTTTTCAAACTCAACAGGAAATATTGATGCTTGAAGTCTAGAGCTAGCATGAGGAGATATTTGAAGTTTTAAGCTTGTTTGATTATTTGATGTAGACTTTAATGTAATTCAATATTGTAAAGAAATAAAGGATTATTTGAACTTATGTACTACCATGAGCTACTGAACAATCATCAATACGTGACATCCCGATGTTTCCGCCATCGGTTGGGGTGTTACAAGCATGGACCAGACCAACCACGAACTGGACCGCTACACTGGGCCTCTACCTTCTTTTCATGAACTGGGCTCCAGAACTGGACCGCTACACTGGGCCACCTGCACAAACTCATGCAAAATATTTTATATTTTGTAAAATAAATATAAAAATAAAAAGGAAATAAAATTGTATATAAATTTAACACCCCCCTCAATTTTGTTTCCTAAATGGGTCAAACATTCCCATTTCTTCACAAAACTGAGAGTGACTATCACTTAGTAAACCTTTTGTGAAGAGATCAGCAAGCTGATGTTTGGTATCAATTTTAACAGTTTTAATAACACCATTAGAAACAAGATCTCTTAAAAAGAAAAGATCCAAAACAAAATGCTTTGTTTTATCATGAAAAACAGGGTTAGAGGTAATAGACAGAGCAGCAGAACTGTCACAATGAAGTGAGACAGGTAAAGGAACAGAAATGGATAACTCGCTCAACAAGTTTTTGACCCATATCACCTCACAGGCAGCAGAGCACATAGCTCTATATTCAGCTTCAGCTGACGAACGTGACACAATAGCCTTTTTTTTTTTTTTTTGCTTTTCCAGGCTATAAGACAATTGCCAAGGAAAACACAATAACCAGTAACAGATTTTCGTGTCTCAACACATTTTCCCCAGTCAGAATCAGAGAAGCTGACTAAGCTTAAGA
Organism: Ambrosia x helenae; assembly: GCA_030844895.1. NCBI lineage: Eukaryota > Viridiplantae > Streptophyta > Magnoliopsida > Asterales > Asteraceae > Ambrosia > Ambrosia x helenae. The sequence continues at coordinate 107,739,108 of CM061233.1, read as the reverse complement.
ATTCACCTTTTGAAAACAGAAGACCTTTTCTAGGGGACAATTTTAAATACCTCAAAAGTCTAAATGCAATCTTTAAGTGTCCCTCAATTAGTTTATGCATAAACTGACTGAGACAATGAACAGCATAAACGATGTCAGGCCTGGTGTGGGACAGATAAATTAGTTTGCCTATGAGTTGTTGGTAAGCAGTCACATTAGTTAAAAGACCACTATGTGTTTCCACTAAGTTGGTTAAAACATGATTAGCTTCAATTGGAGTGGTAACAGGTTTACAACCTATCATACCATATTCCAAGAGCAAATCTGTGCAGTACTTTCTTTGGGATAAACAAACACCTTTTTCTGACTTAATGACTTCTATCCCTAAGAAATATTTAAGTTCACCCAAATTTTTAATCATGAATTTAGACTTGAACAGAGTTTTGATATGTTCTATTTCAGAGATAGAGTTACCAGTCCAGATGATGTCATCTACATATACCAAAAGAATAATAAAGATAGAATCATGATTTTTAATAAACATAGAGTAGTCACAGTGACTTTGCTTAAACCCAAACTCATGTAAAGCACTAACTAATTTAGCATTCCACATCCTAGGAGCCTGTTTAAGCCCATATAAAGATTTTCTTAGCTTACAGACTTTATTATTATCACCAGAACTATACCCTTCAGGTAATGACATATAAACTTCCTCAACTAAATCACCATGTAGAAAGGCATTGTTGATATCAAGTTGAAAGATTTTCCAATCAAAATTGATTGCCAGACTTATGACACACCTAACTGTTATCAATTTGACAACAAGAGAGAAGGTTTCATCATAGTCTAAGCCTTCCTTTTGACTAAAACCTTTAGCTACTAATCTAGCCTTGTACCTTTCAATTTCCCCATCAGACTTATACTTTATCTTAAATATCCACTTACACCCAATCTTATGTCTACCCTTAGGTAAATCAACTATATCCCAAGTATTATTCCTATAAAGAGCTTCAAGCTCCTCATTCATAGCATTAATCCAATTAGGATCATTTTTAGCTTCATTATAGGATCTGGGCTCAACACTTTTGTCAAGACAGGATGCAAAACACTTGCAGTCAAACGACAGGTTTGAAAAATTAACTACTTTCTCAAGCCCATATTTAACCTTTCCTTCAACAACAAAATCAGAAAGTTTTTTTGGAAAAGTGGAATTCCTAGTGGACCTTCTAGGTGCAGTGGAAACATCAACACTAGTGTCCTCCTCAGACTCATGAACATGATCATTTTCTATATTCACATGCCCAGCCTTATCAGATGTTTCCAAATTCTCACTGGGTTGCTGTATCCCAGCTTGACCATCAGTGTTTTTGGAAATATCTGATTGTTGTGATTCATGTGTTCTATAATCACTCTTACCATTACCCTCCCATTCATCATTGGAATCATCCACCTCAGAATTGTGTTGATGTTCTGTGTTTTGAAAAAGACTGAAAAAATTTAGAGAATTAATAGTTTTGTCAACACTAGAGTCAATAGTATTAAAAACATCAGGATTTTTAAATGGAAAGCAAGATTCAAAAAACTTGACATCTCTTAAGAAGAAAATAGTTTTGGACTCAAGACTTAACAATTTGTAACCTTTCTTTTCATTAGAATAGCCAATAAACACACATTTATCAGCCCTACTTTCAAGTTTATCAGACTCATTTAACACAGTAGCAAAACACAGACAACCAAAAATTATGAGATGATCTAAAAAAGGAGGGAAAGAAAAAAGAAGCTCATAAGAGTTTTGCCATTCAGAACAGAGGAAGGAGTCCTATTGATTAAATAAGAAGCAGTTAGAACACATTCAGTCCAGTATCTAATAGGCAAATTGCTTTGAAAAAGTAAGGCCCTAGCAACATTGAGGAGATGTCTGTGTTTTCGTTCTACCACCCCATTTTGTTGGGGAGTATAGACACATGTAGTCTGATGAATTATACCCATTTCTTTACAAAAATTATTCATCTGATGGTTAACAAACTCAAGCCCATTATCACTTCTGAAAATCTTAACAGGCTTATGAAATTGAGTTTTGACTAAGTTAACGAAATCTTTGATGTTTTGAAATACTTTTGTTTTATTTTTCATTAGACAAACCCAGACAGCCCTAGAGAAGTCATCAACAATGGTTAAATACTACTTATGACCTTCTCTATCAGATACTCTATAAGGACCCCACACATCAATATGAACAAGATGTCCAACATGACAGCTCTTATGGTCACTAAGAGGAAATGGTTCTCTATGTTGTTTAACCTTTTGGCAAACTTCACACAGATCATTTCCACTAGAGCCCATGTTCAAATTCAAGACCTTTAGGACTTGATTTGAGGGGTGACCTAGTCTGTCATGCCAGAGCTTAACAACACTGCTATTATTACACCACACCTTAGATGACACAGAGGAATTGCCACACATACAAAGACCATCCATTTGACTACCAATCACCAGGGTTTTCTTGGCCACTAGGTCCTGAATATAACATTTGTTTTCATCAAACCCAACAAATAGTTTGTTATCTCTAGCAAGTTTGTGAACAGAGAGCAGGTTAACAGTGTATTCAGGCACAACCAATACATCTTGCAGAATGACATCTTCAGACAGTTTTAATTTACCAATTTTGGTTACCAGGGCAAAGGTGCCATTATGATGTTTAATTTTTATATTAAAGTCTGAAACATCAATGTAGTCAAACACATCTTTATCACTATTAACCATATGTTCGTTTGCACCTGAATCAACTATCCGACCTATCCCTATAAGAGTGCCATTGGCACTAGTAAAACAATACACAGATGTACTAACAGCAGATGCACAAAAATACCCACCTGAGATATTACCACTATGGGAAGCAGCAGCAGTGGGTTTCTCAGAGATAAGGCTGAGAAGCTTGGCAATCTAATCACTAGACAAGCTATTCAAAGAACTATTAGGCACATCAGACACACTGTTATTATTGACCACAGTGTAACACCCCAACCGATGGCGGAAACATCGAGGTGTCACGTAGTGACGATTGCTCAATAGCTCATGGTACTAAAGTGTAAATTTGAATACATTGATTAAATAATTTATTACATTGAAAGAAATACAACAATTACGACTAGTAATCTAAACTAAGATACGACAATCTCAATCTAAGTCTAAGTTCCAAACGCTTGGAAGTAATCTCATAAGAACCTGAAACATGTACGAAAATGATTTGGTCAATACAAAATGTATTGGTGAGCATACCCTGTTTGAATAAATATAGTAGGAAAAGTGTTTAGCAATTCATGTGCGGTACCATTTGCAATTATGTAATAAGTAATATCCATTCAAAACCAAACCTATGAATAATGACTAACACATGACTAACCAACTGAATAATGAATTAACAAGACAATGACCAAGATTCTCTCAACAGAGTCTCAAGGGGGGTATACCATAGTACTATTCATTGAAATGCTAGGCCGCCCAGCGGTTAATGATTTTGACAGGTCATAGACACACCAATTAACATAAAGCAAACACACATGAGAATTGCATTTAGTAAAAGAAATAGAAACTTGATAGTAAGTACATGAGTCACCCCAGAATAGTAAAACAGTAAAAAGGGGAAAGATATACTCACAGTTTGCGAAAGCGATCAAAATCCAACTTAAGCTGACGTGAGTTAAGAAATGGGAATTCCGAAGAATTCTACCTATAATGTATAAGAATACTAATAAATGAAATGTCTTAAAAGTCTAAGGTATCTAGGGTCTAAGGCATTAGGGTTTGCTAAGTCGATTTGGGGAATTGAAGTTCTTATGATAAATCGAATTAATATATAAAAGTTGTATATCAAAAGTAATACGTCAAAGTTTGTAAATGTGGTTTAAGTAATATAATTATTACCAATTGAGTATTTAGTTAAAAATATGTTTAAATAATTAAGACAAAATAATTTAGTTAATTACTTTAACTAATTATTGTAAATAAATACAATAATCATAAATATTGAAATAAATAATTATGAGTTACTCAAAGATCCATCAATGATAATAAAGACTTCCAATCATGTCACACCACGCCAATGGCGGAAACACGTGGCGCGACGGTTCAAGCGTATAAAGTCAAGGTTAACGCAAATCATAAGTAATTAAGAAAATTGGTCATTTATTAAGGCGTCAAAAACCATGTTTCACGTTAACACATAAGCGAAATTGTTTTTAATACAAGTAAGGAGGCTTCTCAAATATGTCCCAAATCCTTGGGAAATAAAGTAAAACCCCTTCAAAACACCCGACGCCCAGTTGAGAGATTCCCCTGACCCAGCTCGCCATGTTGTCCATCTTTAATCAATTACCTGAAAGATATGTTTAAGATTCGTCAATATATAAATATTGGTGAGTTCACAGGTTTTAGTTTCCAAAACTTAAACTCTTGGGAAATACCATGTTATGACAATTTATAGGAGTTGCAAGTTCCTACAATTCTACTTGAGCATATAACCAAACCAAGACAAATAATAATAATGCCCCGTTCCAAGTCGTTACTCGGTATCCTACGACTTGATTTCAGAATACGTGCACCCCAGGCATACGCCGATGCATAATCGACGCTATCGATTAGGGGTGGGCCTTGTCAGGCACCAATAGTACTATTCAAATATTCCTTCGGTTTCATTTCCCTGAATTAATGATTATAGAAGAGAGGTCTCAACCCCGAGTGGCGGTCACAACTCAAGTAATTATCCCGTCAAACATTTTCCCTAACATATCTTTCCCCCGAAGAACGTAAAATAGTTTAAAATGGGGCCGTGAGACTCACCTGAATCTGTGCTCGGCTCAAAAAGGAAAGATAGCAAATTTGTGGTCTCGCACCTACAAACGTCCTAGACGTATAAGTCACTACACCTATAGTGTATGTGCCTTGGCAAGTTGTACACCCAACTCCCCGACCACGTGTTATTCCAATTCCCATTTAATTAAACGCGTATCCTAGGTTTGTTGGCGATGGATTACCCTTTTCTTACAAGTTATATATTATTCTTGTTAAAATCCTTTTAACTTGTATATTATTATCCTCGATTCGACTTCACCTAACGTATAATTATTTTCCCATTCAAATAATTATACTTAAGATTGCATCGTTCGATATAATATATTCTTAACACCCGACCCGACTCACTTTGCCGCATATTTATTTTCCCATTCAAATAAATATGCTAAGGTCTTGCCGTTCGGTAGTATATTCTTAACGCCCGACTCGACTTACCATGCCGTATATTTATTTTCCCATTCAAATAAATATACTAGGATCTCGCCGGTTCGGCATACGCATGTATATATATATATATATATATATATATATTGTCTACTCGTCTCGGTTTTACTTCCCGCATATCTACTTTCCCATTAAGTAGATATGCTAGAATTTCGTCGAGTCGAGCATATATACATATATATAAACGTGTAATTTTTCTTGTTAAGTCCATACGTTTGTTTAACGTTTTAATCCTTTACGTTATGTTTTCTCCCACGAATGTTTTCTCCAACACTTAGGAAAGTGTTGTGTAATTTTCACCCATGTTATATATATTTTACTTCCAAAAATATATATTTTCTTATCTTGCCGCAATGGCACTTTTCTCTTGTTTGTCCGTTTATCCGCTATAGTTAGTCTATGTATCTAAGTCCGATAGTTGATTTTTCCAAATTTTCCCAATATGCGTTTTATAGAAGTATTATTTATATTTCTAATTCCCTAACACATATTATTTGAAAGATTCAAAAATACTTTTGTATTTTTAATCCAACTTGTTAACTTATATACAAAAATATTTATATAAAAGTGTTCATTTTTGTATAAGTTTTCTCAAGTTTTTTAATCTTGTTCAACATTTTTATAAAAACCTCTATTTTTATAAAATCCTTATGTTAATACAAGTCCATATTTTTTATAGACTTCCATTTTTATAAAGATACACTTTTTATACAAAATACACAAGTAGTTTACTAGTGTTTACCAAACCATCCTTGGAAAATCATTATTTATGCTTTTGACACCAAACTTTCCATTGTTGCATTTTTGGATCAAAGTTTCTAAAATATTCATTTTAGTCCCTCAACTTTCAAAGTTACAACATTAGTCCCTTAACTTACCAATGTTGCATTTTTCCATCCTAACTTCCAAAGTTAGCATTTTTCTCCCAAATTAGTGGACTTTGAAGAATCATCTTCTTATTGTTAGATTATTTTTACATCATACCACTTTTAATAGTCTTATATTCCATCATTAAGGCTACTAATATGTGTGTTTAGTTTATTTGTCCAACATATCCAAATTTCACTCATCCAAGTGAGTAGACTTTAAATATGTAGCTTCTACATTTATGAACTTCTAACATATTCCAACTTATATTAGACTTTAGATGGTCATTTTATGATGATTAGAACTACCTCTTAGTATATTCAAGTTACTTTCACAAAACATGTTTAAATCATCATCCTTCATAAGTGTATGTGTAGATTTTATAATTTTTAGAAATACTACATTACTAACATCAAATCTATGATCCATTTACATGTCTTTAATCATCCATTTTACTCTTGTAAAATATATTAAAACTTATGTTTCAAAACCACATTTTAACCCTTCATGTACAACTTGCTTCTAAGAACACATAACATGAATATTAATGATCAAAGCAAGGTTAAGAAGCTTACTACTAGCACAAGGCTAGGGAAGACAAAAACCTTGGATTTGAATGGGGTTTAGTGTGTTCTTCCAAATGGTTAAGCTCCAAGCTCTTGAAACACACAATGGGGTTTTGAAAGATGGATATTTAGAGGTGATTTGGAAGTGTTAAACTTGAAAGGAAAATGTGTGTGTGGGTGGTATATGCTACGGCCAAGAGGGAAAGAAAGAAGGAGATTTTTGCTTGAATGTTCATGTATGCACACTTGTATTCTTATATTATCCTTTCCATATCTCTAAAGATCACATGTATCTTCCATGGATTATGTGAAATCTAATGAAGATTGTGTGAGATATTAAGGATCTTTGGGAGATTATGGAAGAGGGTGTTTGGCCGTGAGTTAGAGAGAGAGGGAAGAGGATTTGGTAATTCTTGCCCAATGCTCATCCATGCATACTTAATCTCATGATTACTTCTAGTACACAAGTGGGCTACTTAATAAAAAGAAGAGATTAAGCATGGGGGTGGGTTTAGGCTGGCCCCTTAGGGGTTTAGGTGGGGTCCACAACACCAAATATTTACCCATTATTTATTATGTTAAATCCCTCCTCGTTCGGGTGTCGTTCGGGTATTTTTCGGGTTTTAACCGCGCGTTATTCGGATATTAAAAATACTTTTAATAACCCTTAAACATAGCCTAGTTTAAGCGTTGATTGGTTATTTAGGCTTTTGTCGGGTGAAATTATAAGTTATACGCGTATCGGGTGCGGTACGCGCACTTTATTCGTTACCGGGAGATTCGTATGAAAAGCTCTCACTTATGGCTTTGGAGTTCCAAAACCCGTTATATTTTGTGAAATTACCCTTTATTTTATATCCCGGGTGTCCGGGATCCTTTTCGTTTATTTAATTTTTACCGGGTAATCGCCAACGTCCATACCGGATAAGTTTACTCGCACGTGATCCTATCATGTTTTGTCATTAAACGTATGCATTCCTATGCATTATTTGGGAATTGCTATCTTTCTAAGGCCTTGATAAATAAATCAACACATAATTGCATTTAATTACGTTAGTCACATATTAGTTAATTAGTACGGAATTACCTCATTTTTGCCGGTTGTTACAAATCATAAGACATTTCTATTTTATAAGAAAAATATTTATAAAATAGATGTTTAAATATTGTAAATAAATAAATGTTTAATTATATCTAATTAAACATAAATAATGTTAATAATACAAGACATGACTCAAAGATACTATTTTTATAGAAATTGGATGCTTTCTTATGTAAATATATGAAATTAATTTTCTCATAATTTTTATAAACTTATTTATTTTTAAAACTGATTTAATGAGGTTACATCATGTTTAAATGATTAAAAATAGGAAAATTAATAAAAATAAATGTTTTCTAAGCCAAATAATTTTATTTCAGTTCATAACGATTAGAAATAATTTATCAAAAATTTTGAGATTAAAATCATTAAAAATGAATTTTTAATCAATTAAATACGATTAAAACAATTTAATTCAATAAAAATATAAAAATAAAACATTTTCCAGAAAATAAAAGTAGGATAATTTTCTATGAGATTTCCAGAAGCTACTCCTAAATTTTCATAATTTTTGGAGTAAAAATGGATTTATTATGAATATTCCAAGTTTATATGTATTATGTATATATATATATATATAATAAATAAACAAATAAAAGAAAACAAAGAAGGAAAAGCTGAAAAAAAATATGGAAAAGGGTGGTGCTTTGTGTGGGATTCGAACCTGAGTGGTTCTTGAGGCAAACACACACACAAACCACTAGGACACTTGATAGATATGTTGGAAGGTTTGATTAACAATAAAATTAAACATTAAGTACTTGGTCATCTTCTTCCCCAAATCATAACATAAACCCTAACCCTAACCCCAAAACTAATAGCCTGAATCAACAACAATGGAACCCGAATCTTATAGGGCTTTCGTAAAGGGGTAGACAAACATCAAAACGGCACAAGAAATATAGACTTACAATGTGTTATAGATGTCGAATAGGAGGTGTAAGAACCGAACCAAAGCATAATCAATTTAGAGGTCTTCTGGTCATGATTTGTAGGATTTAAATGTGGGTTTGAATCGTGCAAGGAGCAGAAGTGAAGTGGCACGAGCGTTTTATATTGTTGTTCGATTAAAGTCGAGTTAATCCACAAAAAAACTTCCGGCCGTTTTTTTTAATAAAAAACCCGATTAAAACTCATGATTAATGTATTAAAACTCGATTTTAATGATGGAATTTCGAAGATGTAAGATGAAGAAACGTATACACGCATTAAAGACGAGTTATTATCGACAATTAAGAAGTTTGAGGTGGCCGGATCCGGCAACAGAGTCACCGGAAAAAAAAACAGAAAGGGGGCGGGGTCTTGACTGAGTTCAATTCCAAGTTTTGCAAATTGGCAAAAGTGGCCCCTTAAGTTAGTGATGTTAGTGAGTTGATATTATTTGGTTAAGTTTCCTTTATATAAGTTAACAAAACTTAACTTAAAAGCTTTTAAAACTTTTAAAACTTGGATTCTTTTATAAAATATTTTTACGAATATGTTTCCACATCGCATTTGATTAAAACTTATGCCCGATCTGTAATAATTGTAAATGATAAAATTTTAGTTCGTTCAGAATTAAATTTAAAAACGACGAACTTACAGGGACTATTATGGAAATATTTGGAGGGTTACTATTGTCAATTAGATTAAAGACGAAGGTGACGGATGTCACACACAGTCTTTTTGTTTTGATTACCCTTATATTTAGACCAAGGAGGATATCCATGCAGTTGGAAACATTTTTCAACAAGATGACCAATTTTTATTGCAGTGTGTACATTTTAAAGCAGGATTAGGACCCTTGCTGAATTTTTTATTAAAGGCAGACTCACCATCTTGACTCACTTTAGACATGAAATTGACAGCTTGATTAGGTTTACTAACACTACCATTGCTGAAGTTTCTATGAGATTCCTCTCTAGAAACCAGAACAAATGCCTCACTGACAGTGGGAAGATCACTTCTAAGAAGTAAAGTAGTCCTAACATGTTGATAAACACTATCAAGCCCCATCAAGAATTGCATCAACTTAATCATGTTAGAATGATTATTAAACCCCCTATTAGCATCACACACACACGTAGGAAGTTGGACAATTTGATCAAGTTGTTTCCACATAATGTTCAGCTTATGATAATACTCAGACACAGGTATGCCATTTTGGGTAAAAGAGTTAATTTTCTGATACAGGTCAAACACAACAGACCCATCAATTTTATTATAGGTCTCCTTAAGATCCTTCCAAACTCCAGAAGCAAGTTTGGAATAGATCTGTCCCATATAAAGATCATCAGAAATAGAATTAAGAATCCAGTTAAAACAACACTATTACATCTATCCCATTGATTTGCAAGAACAGGATTATCTAAAGGTTTAACACATTCACCATTGATAAAACCAAGTTTGTTTTTAACCTGAAGACCTAAGATCATGGCATTAGCCCAAACAGTATAATTCTCAGTGCCTTTTAATTTTAAACTAACAATGGTCAAGTTAGCAGAATCACTAGCATGTAAGTACAGAGGATCACTAGCATCAAGCTTACAAATAAGAGTAATATTAGCAGGATCATCAGCCATAAAACCAGATAGGCAAGCAAGGACACAAACACACAGAAACAACAAGAAAGATCATAGTCAACACAGCAAAGAATTCACAAAGACAAACAGACAAATCAAAAGAGGCGAAGCCTTGTTGGTGATCCAGATAACCGGTTCGCCACTCAAAAGGTGCCGGTCCAGGTCCTAACAAGGGAGCCAACAGATGATCTTGACAAACCCTAGAGCTAAACAGGGACACAAGCCCTAGCAACAGACTCCTTAGGACAACACTAGAAGAAAGAGGAACAATCTCACCAGCCAGACCCAAGTTAGGGTTTCGCCAAAAACTCATAATCTGTAACCTTCACTTAGGGTTACAGATCAGAGAGCAAAGAAGAAAGATCCAAAGCACAGACTCCAATCTTACAGCGGAAGACTTCAAACCGGTTGAGCTCTGATACCATGTCAAGATTAATGGTACAAAGAGTCGAATGCTTTATTAATCAAGAATCAGTACCAAAAGATTACAACCACAAATCAGTACCGAATGATTGTAACAATATATCTCAGATACAAGTAACCTCACTACAAAAATACTCTCACACTCTGTTGATCATCAACAAGATGATCAACACAAAACCAGGAATCAAAAGATTGAAAGATCAAGATGATTTGCCAACCAAACCCTAGAATAACCAAGAGAATAACGAGGCACAAAGAAAGAGATAAGAAAAGTGATCGTCAAAAGTCACAAAGGAAAGAAGCACAAAGCCTTTTATAGGCGAGTGATTTGTGCTTCTTTAAAGGAATCAACGGTTGGAAAAGAATTAATCCAACGGCTAAGAAGACGTGTGAGAAAACCACACGGATCGCCACCCTGGCAAGCCTCAGTCAACTGGCCAAGCATGGACCGAACCAACCACGAACTGGACTGCCACACTGGGCCTCTACCTTCTTATCATGAACTGGGCTCCAGAACTAGACCGCTACACTGGGCCACCTGCACAAACTCATGCAAAATATTTTATATTTTGTAAAATAAAAATAAAAATAAAAAGGAAATAAAATTGTATATAAATTTAACAATTAAGCATCAAGACATGATAATGTGAGCACACAACTATTTACAAATAAACATCTTATGTTTGTTCTTCTTAAATGCGAAACACACATACCGTTATAATCTTATTCCTAAAACACCACTTACACACCCTTAAACCACTAGACCAATAGCCTTTTGATAGTATCCTATTTACTTGTAGTTGTAGTACTTGATAGTTACAATGTTTTATAAATATGTAGAGAATATTGTACTTCTACATATGTTATCAATATTCCATTCAAATATATGTGAGATGTGAGGGTTATGCAAGATACAACAATCATGTACCAAGTATATATATAAAGAAAATGACATTAACCTCCTCTTTAAGAGGCATATACATCTACCAAGTAAACTAACCATACATTTTAACAAATGGTTATCTTAATAAACAATCTCGTCATATAAATTCACAAATTTAACATAAAAGTAATGTATTTAGTTTCATGTATGGATGATGGATTGTTGAAGTTGTTTTTTTGTTTCAGATGACTATTATTCGAATATGTTTATTTTTGTAAGGTTAATATAAAATTTATCATATATTATGTTTTTTTTGTAGTTTTCATATTTTTTTTTTAATTCGTAAGGGAGTTTTGAGACGGTATTTTTTGGTATGTTACAGTGCCAAACACTTAATCACGAAACACATCATATATTTTGGCATATGATATACCCATATAGTCATGTTAGAAAGAAACAACATGCATAACCAGGATTCACACTACACAATGGTCGTATATAAGCTTTAACTCGCGTATTACATAAAAAAACATACTTAAGTTTCCCAATGTACGCAAAACTACCCTCGCGTGTTACATTCTCATTGTGCATCATTAGTTTTACCTATGTTTTGTTTATTAACTCAATTTATACGTAGATCCGCATTCAGTTACAGCATGCCATGTAATTTTCACGTATATATTTGTTAGTATTATCAATTAGGTGTTGTTTGTTTTTTGCTCAGAAGCACTTCTGACCTCTTTTGTCTGCGCCATGCAGACGCGCGCAGACGTTTGGGGTCTGCAGATTGTTTGTTTTTTGGAAGACCTTTCACTCAAAAAGGTCTTCCTAACCTCTTCTTGGTGCATACTTGTTCCAAAGTCTTCCAAGGTCTTCAAAGGTCTTCTCCACTTCTCTTCTCCTCAACCACCACCACCACCACGGTCCACCACCACCACCAACCACGGTCCACCACCACCACCACCATCCACCACCACCATGGTCCACTACTACCACCGTCCACCACCACGGTCCACCACCACCACGGTCCACCACCACCACCACGGTCCACCACCACCACCGTCTACCACCACCACCCACCACCACCACGCCCACGGTCCACCACCACCACGGTTCACCACCACCCACCACCGTCCACTACCATCCACCACCGTCCACCACCACCACCACCCATCACCACCACCATCCACCACCACCACCACCATCCACCACCACCGTCCACCACCACCACCATCCACCACCACCGTCCACCACCACGGTCCACCACCACCACGGTCCACCACCACCACCCACCACCGTCCATCACCACCACCCACCACCACAACCACCGTCTACCACCAGACTGCTGTAAAAATCAGTTTATTTAAATTTCAGTTTATTTCAGCAGCCTGCCGACATTAACAAACAAACAGTCTTCTTCTTGCAGACTGCAGACCTTTGGTCCACCTCTTCTCCTGCAGATGTGGTCCGCAGACTGCAGACCTTTTCATGCAGAAAAAACAAATAGCACCTTAATGTGTGAGGTTTACACACTATATTTAAAATAAAAATATATAGATAGTGAAATCAATTTGAATCTATAGTACTATACAATAACAATGTTCACCATGCTATGGCTATTAGCATTCTCATTTCATCAAGTCTCCTTACAACTTTTTAATAATTTAAAGATATATCCCCCGAGGTATATATGTAACATACCTTTTTATTTCTTTGCCACTTCATTGAACGGTACAGTGGATTAATTGAGGAATTATGACCAAACGTTTTCATCTGATATTGTCCATTATTTGTACATTTCAAACATTTTATAATTGTGGATGATGCCTTACCATCTTTTTTCTAGGTTAACATTGTCTATATATCACATCATCACATTGTGTTGCCACCAATCGATTTATGGTCTCTTATAATCATTTTATGCATGTTGATTATGGTCAGTTGTGATTAGTTTATTCATAGCGATTTGCCGGTCGGTATTATAGCTAACTAGTTTTTATCCCGGGAGTGTCCTGGGTTGAAATATCTAATATGACATAATAAAATATATTATTATTATTATTATTATTATTATTATTTTAAACAAATCTCTGCCATAAGTTATCAAATCCAAATATAAAAAAAACGAATTTCTGCGTTGGGGTATAAATCTAGTGCCATTACAAATGAATTCGGAAGTTTGTAATCGATCATTCTAAAAAGAACTAACATGAAATAAGAAAAAAAAAAGTTAATTATTAAAATATCGAACGCATTAGTCTAAGGGTTATGTGATGCGTTAAAAAATTCATGGGTATATGATTGGGTATATAGTTCGGGTATTTGGGTATGTTGTTTCGGGTAATCGGGTCGGGTATCACCTAATCCCAGACCCGACCCAAACCCATAATTTTTTTTAAACTAATCCCAAACCCGACACAAGACCTGTCGGGTTACAAAAATAGTCATTTTTTTTCTCCGTTTTTTATATAGCACTATGGTACTCGTTGGAAAGATAATAAAACGCTCGTTAATTTTGTGTAATTTTTTTCTTTAAAAAATCCCGTATATAAAAGATATTAACGTTTAAAAGTTATGGAAGAAAACATGAGAGAAAAAATAATAAAGTTTTAATATTTAGATTTAGTAAATTATGTATTTAATAGATTAACTTAAAAATTATAATAGATTATGTTAAATCATATGTATTCCTTTTTTTAATTGGTTTACACTTGCCACATCACATCCTATGTGTCATTTCTCAAAAGAGAGATTGCATAAGAATATGACATGTAGGATTAATCCCTTTGCAATATATATATATATATAGATTTGCCTTCCTTGTACAATGCCATGGTAAATGGGAGTTAGGTAAACCACATAGACATAAGGCTTAGGGGTGTGGTGGTCGGGGGAGGGATCGGTGGGTGACTTGGCACCGTCTGCCGACGGGGAACACCACCCCCCCCCCGATGAGAGGTCGGCAAAAACGGGGGGATTTCACCGAAGGCACCGTCCCACATTCCAAGATTTTTGAACGTTACTTTTTGAACGTTGGGGCTTTGGACCGTTAGAAAAAAAAAACCTTTATATATATATATATATATATATATATATATATATATATATTTAACCTCTCATTTTTATACAAACTCAAACAAAACTACTCCCTCTTTATACATATTCCCAAATTTTATAAACTACACAACAATTTTTTTTTACAATCATGAGTACGTCTTCAGACGAGGCAAACGTTGCTAATTTTTTCGCGGGCGCGATGGTGGAAACGGCAAAAATATTGTTGGAGTTTGTAGACAGTGACGACGAAACAACTTCGGAACCAAGAACAAGGCGGGCCGCTTTAAACAGAGATCGTGAAGGTATATTTTATTTTTTATAACTTTTAATTTACTTAATGTTTTATATTTCATGTGTTATATTTTTGATATTTATTTATGTTATGGTATTATATTTTCTTATACTTTTTTTAATTTAAGGTGCACATGATCGTTTGGTTGCTGACTACTTCGCTGACGACTGCGTATACACGGACGAACTATTTAGGCGTCGCTTTCGAATGAGTCGGCGATTATTCCAACGAATTGCCAACGACATGGCTACTTATGATGAGTTTTTCACATTACGCTATGATGCTAGAGGAAGACGAGGTTTTACGACGCTACAAAAGTGCACTTCCGCACTTCGTCAGTTGGCGTACGGGACTGCTAGTGACTCATGGGATGAGTACTTAAGGATGTCTGCTAGAATGAGTCGGGAATGCTTGTATCGGTTTACCGAAAATGTCGTCAAGTTATATAGCAAAGTTTACTTGCGTAGGCCAACGAAGAACGAAATCCAAAAGCTTTACGCACACCATGCAGAGAAACATGGCTTTCCTGGCATGCTTGGAAGCATCGATTGCACGCATTGGCCATGGCGTAATTGCCTCACTGCATGGAAAGGGCAGTTTACGCGGGGTGACATTGGAGAGCCGTCAATTATTCTAGAATCTGTTTGCTCACAAGACCTTTGGTTTGGCATGCATTCTTCGGAGTTGCTGGTTCATGTAACGATTTAAATGTTCTAGCAAGATCCATGGTTTTCGACCCCATCATTAATGGTACCGGTCCGGATGATTCGTTCGTTCTCAACGGGGTAGAATATAAGCACGGGTATTATCTGGCTGACGGTATATACCCAAGTAATACATCTCTTGTGAAAACCATACAAATTCCCACGGATGACAAAAGGAAAAAGTTTGCAAAGTGCCAAAAGTCGGCGAGAAAAGACGTCGAACGGTTATTCGGTGTCTTAAAGTCGAAATGGCATGTAATTGGGCGACCCGCACGTGCATGGCATCCACAAAGCTTGAGATATATTATGTACGCTTGTACGATACTACATAATATGATAATCGAAGATGAAGGCCGTGCGATATGTGAGTATGACCCAAATGACGTTGAAGAGAATCTCGAGCCAGTTGACGCGACACAACAACAATCGAACAGGTGGGCATTAGAGGATAGTAATATGCACGCCAACCTTTGCTCGGATTTAATCGACCATATTTGGAACAATTTCCGTGTCGATGACGTTGATAACGAGTAGTTTGTATTTTTTTTTCTTTAGTTTCGTTTTTTTTAAGATTTTTAGTTTCGTTTTTTTTTTAATTTTTTTTAGTGTTTTTTATTTTACATGTAATTTGGTTTTTAATTTTAATGAAAAAAAAATTAATGAAATATAAAATGTACAAAAAAAATAAAAAAGAAAAACAATAAAAAATGGAAGGGGGAACCATTTCCCCTAGAAGGGAGAGGGGAAGGGGGAAATGACATGGCGCTAACGTAGACAAGGGGGAAGAAAGAGGGAAGGGTGACCACACCCCATAGCCTAACTAAAGACCAATTATTACGGTTCGGTTCCGGTTGTGGTTTTCTGATATTTTGATTTTCATTTTAAAACTTAATCGTAAATAAATGTTGGGTTTTCCATACCACCAAAAGAAAGCCCTATAAAACCCGTCGAACAACAACCCCACCTAATTTCATTGTCATTTCAAACCCTAATTTTAACGCAGAGAGCAATTCATCTCAACAATCCATCAACATGGACTTCGACGAGTACGACTACTTGGAGAAGACGGTCGACGCACCTACCAACGGTAACGACTCTCCTCCAAACCCTAACGACGTCGGTTCAGAGAAGACCGAGAAAGCTTACCGTCGACGAGACCGTGACCGTGACGACGTCGAAGACGAACGAGCCGTAGACGAAGACCGCAAAAGCAAGAAAACCAGACCAGACGAAGATAACAGCAGAAGCCGTCGTGACCGTGACCATGACCGTGACCATGACCGTGACCGTGACCGTGACCGTGAGGATAGGGTTTCTAGGTCGGAGCGTCACAGAAGTAGCGGCGGTGATAGGGATAATAAGGATAGGGATAGGGATAAGGATAGAGAAAGAGAAAAGGATCGACGGAGAAGCAGTAGAGAGGGAGAGAGAGAACGAGATAAGGATAAGGATAGGAGGAGTTCGAGAGACAGGGAGAAGGAGAAAGAAAGAGAGAAGGAGAGAGAAAAGGAAAGGTCTAGAAGGAGCCGAAGTCATTCGAGGATAGAGCGTGAACGAGAGAAGGAGTTGCTTAGAGAACAAGAAAGAGAACTCGAATCGAGGGAAAGCAGGTGACCGAATGTTTTTATTATATATATAATTGATGATTCTGCTTTTGTGTTGCTTGTTTTCCAGCTGTGTTTTATGCATATTTGCTTTCTATTAGACTCTTTTCGAGGATAGGAGTTAGTGGAGACTTAGGGTTAAGGTTAAAGGACTTGTTCGACAATCGTACCGCTTTCCATTAGATTATTATCTTAGGTGTTAGGAGCTTAGCTTTTCAGTTTATTTTGGTGTCCAATGCATGGTATTGATTGCATGTGTGTCTATATGATGTGTTATCCGTATGCTTACTAAGGATTTATGCTAATAAAATGCGTTTTCCTGCTGCTTTTAGTAGCTTGTGCATATATATGTTTTTATTTGTCTGTTATGTCTGGATATGGTTTTGGAGCTGGAGTTGGGGGGTCTCATCTGAAACAACCTCTCTATCCAATGGGACGAGGTAAGCGTTGTCTACGTCCCACCCTGTTCAACAAACCCCACCAATAACTTCTATGACTATGGGTGGGAACGTGGGATTGTATTTGGTAAGGTTGTTTGTTTGCTTGCTTCCCAGTGTACGATGGAGAGTTAGAATCATTTGTTTTGTATCCCTGCATTCAGTTTTAGGGTTTATGTTATTGAACCCAAGCTTAATGAATTGATGAATGGGAAGTTTATAGAAAACAAGAGGATGTGTAAAAACTATGTAGTTTAGCTACTTAACAAGCCAAGTATGTAGCTTCTAATTTGGGTTGAAATCGTAGATGGAGTATTTGCACTTACTAATGAGCTAACAAAGCGGAAACATCTTCATGGGTTCACTCAAGAAAGTGCTTTCCCACAATTTGAGTCACATAAGGTCTGTTGGTTATCTATTTTATATTTCCCCTTAAGATTGGCTTGAGTTCAGTCTTCAATATATTTTGTTTTATAAATGGAATTAATGTTTTTTGTGAGCTGAGATGTTAACAAGTTATGTTTTGAATTTTTAGGTTGACAACGCATATGGTGCTGTCTCTATCTATCAAGTTTTTTTCATTGCGGAGGCATTATTGCTTTAACCCCATATTCTTAGTTCCTTTCTGCGAGCTATGAATAAAAATTTATGAACCTGTACGAGTGGCCCTGCACCATATTTTACTGTGTTGAAGTGCAAATCTAAAGATTAAACTCGATGCATTGTATAGAACACAACTTAGAAATTAAGTTAGGTTAGCTTTAGTACTTATTACTAATTTTCTTTTATCTAAAACGCCAGAATGTGAAATGACCTCTTACAAAGAGGTATAAATTGTTTAGAATTTATATATTGAAGTTGATACATCATACATGGTGATATTATCAGTGAAATATTTTAGGAAGCCATTTCATATTTCTAAATCCATAATGTGTGGATCTGCTTGGACTGGACATTGAACTTTGGGATTTCGGAAAGAAAAACATCTAAATTTCATTATACAATATCATTAACAATCAATTTTCGGACAATTTGGTTTGGTGTGGAACCACCATGATGTAATAGATTATGAATAGCACCCTTCTTAAGAATATGGCTGTCACTTGTAATTGGGATATGGCAACGACAATCCTCATACATAATGATATGATGCACTATTATGGAATTGATCTATGGTAGAAGTAATGAGACTCTTGTGGTTAAGAAAGAACAAGCACTGTAGTGATTCTTTGTCTGTTGAAAGATGTGGAGGGGAATGCGGATTTACTGTATTTTTTTAAAGTGAATTTGCACTCATTTGTCGATCATATTTTTGACTGATTTTATTTTGTTTCTTGGATGGTTGAGTCAAGTAACTTGCACACTACAGCATTTGAGACGAATGGTTTGGTCTTGTAGTTATGTATAAGCTATTACGCATCTATTCGTATATACAAAATCCGTTTTGGAAACCACATTTATTAATGATGTAAAAAATAGATGATGAATCAAACCGTTTTTCAAAACAATAAGAGACATGGTATGTTATGTCAGAACAATATATTTGTGCACCATATTGGTGATGTAAAAAGGCGGTGAGAGATAATTAGGTTTGATGTGCATAGTCATTCAAGGTATTCAAGCAATTTGCTTACATGTTTCTACTTTCTACAAATGACTTGGAAAATGCTATCTTTCTTATGGATACATTGTGCACATTAGGGATATCAAAAGTTATCACAATGTTCATGAGTTCATCCTTGAATATTTTTCTCATTCTGATACAAGTTCTTTACTTTGCAGGAGGCTGAAAGATAAAAAAGAAGTGGCTGAACCTGAAGCTGATCCAGAAAGGGACCAAAGGACTGTTTTTGCTTACCAGGTAGATAAATCGTATCTAATGTTATTTTTCTCTTTTGAGTCCTTTCAAAACGGTATGAACCACCATGTAAATCTGTTGCTTCTTTGCAGATGCCACTGAAGGCAACTGAATGGGATGTTTATGAGTTCTTCTCCAAGGCAGGAAAGGTAACATGCAATATCTAGGCTTGTAGTCTACTCTGTTGACACGTGTCTATTTGTTTTCTGCTACACTGCTGCAAATGACATCATTTATTTTCCCAAACAGCGTTATACATGTAGTGCATGATCAACTTGTATATGCGCCGAGTGATATATTGCTCATAGATGACCATTGTAGGTTGTGATTCTAGATCTAATACATGATTTACACAATATGATTACTTATTATTGAGATACATCTCCTTCCTGTTGCAGTAAATGCTCATCTGCCTTCAGTCCAACTAGTATATTGACTTTTCATCTGTTCCAACATTCTAATATAGTGGGGTGAGTGAATTTTTATGGACCTGTTAGTTGATCTTGTGAGCACCGTCAAGTGTGGTAAACATATATATAATATGGTTGTCTACAATGGTATAGTATGATTAATCTTTCTGGTAACTATGTTATGTTAATTAAAAAAAAAATTCTTCATTTTTTTTGCAGGTGAGAGATGTGCGCCTGATCATGGATAGGAATTCACGAAGGTCAAAAGGAGTTGGGTGAGTGCCTCTGTTTTATTTTTTTAGTCTCCTGACTGTGCGCT
Organism: Ambrosia x helenae; assembly: GCA_030844895.1. Taxonomy (NCBI): domain Eukaryota; kingdom Viridiplantae; phylum Streptophyta; class Magnoliopsida; order Asterales; family Asteraceae; genus Ambrosia; species Ambrosia x helenae. The sequence continues at coordinate 107,718,751 of CM061233.1, read as the reverse complement.
TCTACCTGTGGCTCTGTTTTTTAAACGTAGCCTTGAGTGAATGTTATCAATGTTGTGTCTTTGGAGTATCTCCAAAAAGTACACTAATTGTCTTCTAGTTAAATTACACTAACTGCACAATTTACACTAATTTTAGTGCGGCACTTATCGCTACACCAAAACCAAAAAAGTTCATTTTTAACCCTTGAATAAGTCTTTATAACTTTATATCCTTATAATAATTTGAGTTAATTTATATAATTTCTACATATAAAGTTAAATAATTAGTCTTGATAACTTGTATTGGTAGAAATTTCTCCTTATAATCTTTATTTTCCTTTGTGCAACTTTTCTACCAGGTTTCGCTGTAGTCACAAGAAAATACACAAAGTCAAATGAATCTGTCTTTCCTTCTGTTACTTAGTTTCTTTGATTAATAAAAAATGCAGGTATATTGAATTTTATGATGCAATGTCCGTGCCAATGGCAATTGCTATGTCTGGTCAACTACTTCTTGGACAGCCTGTAATGGTCAAACCTTCAGAGGCTGAAAAGAATCTTGTGCAATCTAATGCTTCAACTGGTGGATCAGGAGGTATTGCAGGACCTTATGGTGCAGTTGACCGGAAGCTTTATGTGGGAAATTTGCATTTCAACATGACTGAACTCCAGCTCAAACAGGTGCAATTTTTTAACATTTTATTTGGTCATGTAGTTCTAGCTAGTTTTATGGTGAAACAAGTTCCAATATTTGTCACCGTTTAGATTTTAATTCTTGATTTTTCATATGATATGTAGATTTTTGAAGCCTTTGGCCCTGTAGAGCTGGTGCAAATGCCAACCGATCTTGAGACTGGACAATGCAAAGGTTTCGGGTTTATTCAAGTCAGTGTTTCAATTTTTAACTATTTCATTTGTACTTGACTACTTTTTATCTTATGTTATTATGCGACATCAACACCTTACCTATTTTTTTTATCAATATAATTGTAGTTTGCACAACTGGAGCATGCAAAGGCAGCCACTAGTTTAAATGGGAAACTTGAGATTGCTGGGCGGACAATTAAGGTGATTTTTTTTGCTCATGGCTTTGGTGCTTTTATTTGACTGCTATATGTGAACACTCAATGTGTTGAGGTGTATGCACGGCTTGATTTTTATTCTTGATATCCATGATACACTTGGTTTGTTTTTTGTAGGTATCTTCAGTTACTGAACATATTGGGGCACAAGATTCGGGAGCAAAAGCATCGGATTTTGATGACGATGATGGTGGATATATGGTGAGTTCATATGCTACAAGTGTGTGTATATGTATACATGTAGCAAGTTTTATATTTTTGTTTTGTCTTTTTACAGGCTCTAAATGCCCAGTCAAGAGTTCAGCTTATGGCGAAGTTGGATCGTAGTGGTATTGCATCAGGGTAGGTTTACAAGACCCTATTTTTTTGTACTTCATTTTGCAAATTTTTTTTATAAAAATCTACGTAACAGTGAAATAGATAACAATAGCAGTTTTTATTAATTATGTAAAATCAGATTGCAAGATTAATTGTGTTTGTAAACAAAGCAACAATAGAGTGTTCTTACAATCTTGTGTACTGTGCACATAGTTCAGCAAGCAGTTACATTGCAATACTACGTTTTCCATATTTATTGATGATATATCCTTGCAGCATCTCTGGATCTCTTGGAGTTGGAGCACCTTTGGTTAATGGATCTGGTTCAATCCTAGCCAATGGTTTACAGACTAATGGCCCTTCCACCATCCCTGTTCCAGGTTTAGCCCAAATGGTTCCAGTCACGCCTTTAGAGCCAATTGGGAAGCCCAGCGAGTGTCTCCTTTTAAAGAATATGTTTGATCCCGCTACCGAGGTTTCTACTTTTCTTTTGTTATTAAATTCAGCAAGTGCCTATGTATTAGCACTAGAGTTGCAAGATGGGCGGGTCAGGTAACGGGTCAACTGGTCAAGTTGAGTTGGATATCGCCGACTTAAGTTCTCTTATGGAATATATTTTTTTTCCCTAAATAATAAGCGTCTAAAAAAATCTACACGGTTTATATCTATTTAATATATAATCAAAATGATTTAGGAGGTTTTATGATAAAAATTACAAGTGCCTTTAAATTTGTTTCCACTTAGGTTAATCTACCATTTTACTCATTTGACTAGTTAGAGATGAAACATAAGTAAACCCCAATCGTCCAGTATGGTTTGTAGTATATGGCACTTGATTTTTATGTTGATTTTACGTTTTGCAGACCGAACCCGACTTTGATTTGGACATAAAAGAGGATGTTGGTGAAGAATGTTCTAAATTTGGAAGAGTGAAGCATATTTATGTTGACAAGTATGTGTGTCCTAATATTTATTTATATTTATGATTATGTTTATAACTTAGTATATTGTCTGAAAAGCTAGCCTGTTAATATTTAGTATAGTGTTTTAGGCATATGTTATTCATCTGTTAGTTTTTACTATTAATATTTTTCATTTGATCAACAGGCATAGTGCGGGTTATGTATATCTGCGATTTGAAAGTGTTGAGGCAGCCTCACTAGCTCAACAGGGAATGCATAAGAGATGGTTTGCTGGAAAAATGATTTCGGCCATTTTCTTGGTAAGTTACTCTTTCTTACTTTTTAGTTAAAGGACCTCAATATTCTTTTTAAGATGAGTAAAGTTGATTTAATGAGAACAGGCTTATAAGACCTCATGAGTACATGACCTTTTCACAATATATTGAAACCATTAAATAAACGGTGGCTAAGCCTACAAATTTAGAGGCTAAGCTGGCGTTTTACAAATTGCCGGCTTAGCCCCCAATTTTGTCGGCAACACCGGTCAAATGTAAAATTTTGTAATTTTCTTTGTTTTGACATTTTTTCAAACTTTTGACTCTTCTGTATCAATTTCAGCAACCATACGAGTACGATGCCAAGTTTAAAAGCGTAGCTTGATGATGGATGATGTTTGATCAGATAATTTGATTACCAGCTTTCTTGTTTTTAGTTTTTGAATGTATGGAATATCTGTGAGAACATATCAATTCTGATGCTATTTTAGGTGAAATGTTTAATTACATGAAACATATGAAGTATTTCGATGGTTGTTTATCTACTCCCTGCAACTGTTAAAAAAGATATGTTGAGATCAATTATAGATAAGCATTTCTATAGCTCATTTTTAACCAGGGGCTTCAATTATGATAACTTGACATCCTCGAGTGCGAGTCCTGTGAGAAATGAGTTAAACTTTACAAGCGTAGCCAGTTGACTCTTGTCTCTCTTCTAACAGTCATAGTGTACCTAAGCAAACATATTGCATTTGAACCTACAACCTGGTCGTCTCAAGTCTCGAACAACTACCAGATGGAACCCGATGTGGCGGAGTAAATGATGTTACGCTTTCTCACCAGACGGTGTCGTGGCTTAATACATTTATTTTTTCTCATTAACTCTTATAATGAGGGTACTATCGTCGATTTCGTTTTAACACCTACTTTAGACTCCCTTTTGATAAAAGTCCATTTTCAATTATGTTGAAAGGAATTGACGATATTACCCTCACGTGCAAAGCGCGTAACAAGAAAATGTAACTTGGTTAAGACATCAGTGCACTGCCTAATAAGAAACAATAACATATAGGATATTTGTTGTAATATTGTTAGCTAAAGGACAAAGCCTGTAATTTGGCTGAAACTTAAAGGACATAAAATGTAATTTACTCTAATTTAGATAAAGATAACTTTAAAAACATAACATTAAAGAATAATGCAATGGGACAAGTTTGAGATCGGCTTAGATAATCCTAACTCCAAACCTAATTAGATAAGATTGTTCCAAACTCGTCCAAAAACACATTGGGTTTCTATCGAATAAATATCCACCGCGTATCGGATATACCTCACCCAAAACCGTTAGAAATCTATCAGGTAACTATTAACCAATTACACTTAGCATTATCACTACTAAAATATATCAAATAAATACAATATATATACACACATAAAATGCCTAAAGGTGAGAAATTTTAGACGTAAAAACTCATTTAAGTCATAAAGAATACAATCGGACCAGAAGATTGGGGATTTGGGCCTTTAGGCGACTTTTCAGTTGCCTTAAAAAAAGTTTGTGTTTACATCCGGTGTATAATAGAGTAAACGGATGCACTTTATTAGGTAATCGGGTATATCACAAATCACAAACACAAATAATAATAATAATAATAATAATAATAATAATAAAAACTGATCCCAAATCGGTACCCTAAGACCATGTGTAATGAAAAGGGGATTTGGGTGTGGTTGGGGCAAATAACACCCAGAAGTGAATTGCACACCGCCCCCTTGAGGTTATTTGGGGCGTTTTTTTGGGCAAGGTGAAAAGTTCCACCCTGTTGTTTGTTTTGTTTGGACCAATCACATTCCATCTTTCTTTTTTTATTATTTGTTTTTATTTAAAAAAATAAATATTTAATATTAAATGATATATGTCCCATGAAAATTTTCACTTCACCACTACACCCCTTATAAATTTCAAGCCCCTTTCACCCCCTTACTCCTTTAGTGACCCACATGCTAAGTGTCAAAAAATGTCTTATACAATGTGAAAATTTTAACCTTGGTCTAAACCCACCCCAAATATATCATGATCACCCATGATGTTCGAGTAGTGTTGACATCCCTACACCAAACTACCAAAAATCCAAAATGACCGCTTGATACATGAAGGTGATATGATTATAGTGATAAAACATTGAACATGCTAATGCTTCCCGTTAGTTATTTACACACAACACGTGGGCCCATTTAACTTCACAAACAAACCCCTCAAATTCAATCTTTTATTATACTCTTCTCATGGAGCCTTCCTTCTTCTTCTCCTCCTTCAGATTAATCATTATTATATCCTTCAAATCCTATAATATAACTGACCATTTCAACTGTATATATCCATAACATCCTTCCCTTATAACCTCCCTTAACCCCTAATTTCCAATTTAAATCTACGCTTCTTTATTATTATTATTATTATTATTATTATTATTATTATTATTATTTATCTTTGTACACTCTATACTTAGTTACTTTAAGTTCTTCATTTAATTCCAGTTTGTTTTAAATTTCTGTTACTCCTGTTTATCAATCGCCTATAATTTATAAAACAACAGATAAATTGAATTAGGGTTTAAGAAATTAGAAACTTCTAGATAATGGCGGTTAATCCACATTCTGAACCTGCAAAGATGGAACAGATAATAACTGAATTCTTTGCCAAAAGCTTGCATATAATACTTGAATCTAGATGTCCCTATGTGTCTTCCCGTAATTATAGCGGCGATCACTTGCATTCGCCTTCATCGTCTGCTTCATCGTCCGGTTCCAGTATCAGACCTAGGGATAAATGGTTCAATCTACCGCTTCGGGATTGCCCTGCCGCCCTTGAAAACATCGATTTCTGGCGGCAGAGTAATCTCGAGCCGATGGTTGTAGATGTGATATTGGTTCAGAGACCTATTGAGTTTGGATGTGATGGAAACAGTGAGAAGGTTATTGAACGATGGGTTATGCGGTATGAGAGTAGAAAGGGCTGTAAAGAAGGGTCTTTAGGGAATAAACGATCGAATACAATTACTTCACACGCGTTATATAAGAAGTCGATTTTGCTGTTGAGATCATTATATGTTACTGTTAGGCTTTTACCTGGTTACAAGATTTTTAGGGAGATTAACTCGTCTGGGCAGATTCGATCGTTTAGTTTAGTTCATAGGGTGTCTTCGTCTGTTGAGCCGCTTACTCGTAGAGATGAAGGTGAAATGCAGCAGTTTGTGTTTACTCCGGTTGATACTTCGTGTGGTAAACTTTGCATTTCGTTGTCGTATCTTCCTTCGGTTTATGATACAGCTTCCGAGTCGTCTACACCCATGTCGCCGCAGTTTATAACGGATTATGTGGGTAGCCCGTTGGCGGATCCATTGAAAAGATTGCCTTCAGCTTCATTGCCACAGTATTCTCCGTCTTCGCCGTTTGGAAGACGGCATAGCTGGAGTTATGATACGCGTATGGCGTCATCACCGTCAACGTTGCCATCTCCTTCACCGACGTATTCGGAATCACGCACTTTGTACTCTAGATATGGTAGCCATAGACCGCCTATTAGTCCAAGATATACTTCATTAGAACCGGGTCACGTTCATGCTAAAGATATCGGTTATGATGAGTATTTGCCGTCTCCTAACTTTTCGCCGTCTCCATCACCATCGCCACCTGTTGGAAGTAATGTGCCGAAGGCTCTTTTACGGTCTGATAGTGCTCCTGTTTACATACCAGCTTCTAGGCTTGGTGATGTGCCTTTATCTTCAAATAAGACGGTTTTGCCCTTTTCGCCTCCTCTCCAAGCTACCAGACCAAGTCTTTCTTCAGTCGAGAGAAGCTTAAGTATTCCTGCAACTGCTGGAAAGGTAATTTCTTAATGCAGATATGACCAAAATATAAAAAGGCATTGTGTAGACCGTAATATAGGGTTGGTATGTTGTTATAATCTGTGATTTTGCATCAACGGGCTTATTAAGTTATTTTGCGTGTTATAGGTGCTATCTTTAAGGGAAGAAGCGACTGCAAGGCCGTCTGGTGGGAAGATTTCATCCAACAGCTCTCCACATAAGTCGTCTTCTAGAAGCTTTAGTAGATTGTCATTTGAAGATAGTTATGATGACTCTGAGTTTTCAGGCCCCTTTGTGGTGGATGATGATGACACTATTGGTCCTGGTAGCAGGTATGTAAACGTAACATTAGATCCTGTTTCATGTATAGTGTTAACGTATTATGTTGATTTGTTGACTTGTATTATTGATCGATAACGTAAATTACATAAAACGTAAAGGGATACAGGGGATCGGTGGGTGAATAGGTGATATTTATGAGGTCTATAGACGTTAGCGGAGAGTGTTGTATTTATGTTAGACGTCTCAACTTGCGCTTATCTTTTGTTGTTAAAAAGGCTAGCTGTGTTTTTTGATCCTTTGAATACTTGATGACTTATATAAATTTGTTAATTAAAGTCAGTGGAATATAATTGTAAGTTCTTTTACATTAACTATCTTTTGGTCTAATAGCTTGTTTAAGACATGCGGCACTGTCGGGCCCATTGCTTCTGGACCTTATTTTGCTAGTCTGTCTTAGTAAGGTGCAAGCGATGAGCCGATAATGGTGTTGTCTGAATAAATCTTGACTAGTTTGTGTCATGTTGTTCAAACCTTATAGAATAATTTATGAACAAATATTGAAATTAGGCTTATTCTTTGTTTATTTCTTTTATGTTCCTTGATATGCAATGAATGATCAGTCATGGAATTCTCATGCTATGGCGGGCTTTTTATTTATACAATAGTGACTGTCACACTAGTAAGTAGACTGTATTTTTGTGGTACTTTTAATTAGTTTGGTCCTGGTCGTGCGGAAGCAACGTTACACTTCTTTTGTTTAACTCTTATGCATTGTCATAATCAGCAATCTAAATTTGGGTTCAGAAACGGCGGTTTAAGGTTCTTATTTGACATAGTAATATTGCAGCTGATTTGTCTCTGCAACATACAGTTTCTCTGTCGTTTATATTATATTCTTCACATGGAAAAATTAATACAATGCGTAGCTGAAAAAGAATTGTATAAAAGCTCATTAATTATTGAATGACAATAAGACATAATATATCCTGATCACGATTTAGATACTTATTCAGAAATAAAGCACTAATTTTTTATAATATATAATTTAAATAAACATTGAAGATAAACACCAAAAGTTATCTAATATAAACCAGAATAACTAATAATATTTGTAATAATCATTCGAATTATCGCATTTTCTGCCACTTGATTTGCCTTGTCTTGCATCAGAATGTTTGTCAACCCTTTTTGATTAGTTGTATATTGTTTTAAGTAATTTTGACTCCCTATTATCTCCCAGACCTGGTTCATCTGATCGATCAGGAAATCTAGGCACGCAACATGAACGTGTAAAATCACAGGATGCTGCAGTTGGTGCTCTTGTTCAGATGCTGAAAAAAGCACCACCTCTTCAACAAGATTTGAACCGATCACAATACGTGTCTAAAACGTCAAGGCCTGAAAAACCATCCAATCAGATTCGTGATCACCCGCCTCATGCTTCTTCGAACATGTCATCTTTTTCTAGGATTTCTGGGATCAAGACCACATCTGATGCATTGGAGGAGCTCAAAGGGTATGTGGATGCGAAACAAATGTTGCTAAAGCAATCAGGCAAACCCTAGAATGATATGCATGACAAACTTTGGAGGTCTTGTTTGGTTTTTAAGTCCCTGGCCGGTTTTTTTATTATATTCGTTTTGTTTCGTCGGTGTTTTTGTACATATTCGAAATGTTGGTGTATATTTGGCTTGTTGACTGGTGCACCATCCGGTGATTTTGGAGGTTCTGCTTCTGGTATAGACCAAGAAGGGAATATAAGTTGAATACATTACTTTATTGCCCTTTTTTGCATATATTATCTAAGGAAACATTTTATGTTTTAGTCAATTGGTTCCTTAATTCTTTTATGTATTTCTGCAGTGATATATATCACAAGATTAAGGAACTATGTCACAAATCAAAATAAAGAAACATAGGAGAATTTAAACTAAGGTCATTAAGCTACATGCCGGCATCGTATCTGTTACAAGAGACTCGAGAAATAATTCCTAAAACCCTCATCTATCGTAACTGTATCTATATCATACCGTACCCGTACCCATACCTATAACCGTTTCTACAACTAAAATATGTCCATGCATAGGTGCACATCAATAAAAATAAGAATTTAATAACATAGGCATCTGATTTCATCATTAAAATTGCTCCTCTTGCTTCAATGTTTTAGTCAACCAAATTGCAGTTTCTCTAGGAGAAACCTTTCCTGGCCCAAAGGTTTCAACAACACTCCAAGCTCTTCAAACCTTTCTTCTTGCAACAACCTTGCACTAAACTCGAGAAGCCCTTCTAATGCTTCGGCTCGTTGTTTTTGTGATGACGTGTCAAACCGCTTCCGCCGTAGGTCCGATGAGGTGCGGCTGGACGCACCCGCGGTTGCGTTTTGGTCCGAGCAGTCACTGCCCGAACCATGCCATTCGGTTGGGGAGTTTGAGTTCTGCTTGCCTGATGTTGTATCGGCTGTTTCAACTATGCACTTGTCTTTCATGATTGAACGGTCACATTGTGGGGATGATGACCCTTGTGCAGATGTTATTGAGGTTCTGCGGGTGGGAACAAGGAGGTCATTATTTGGAGGGAATTCAACCATTTTGTCGATCCGTGGGGCGTTGACTGATACGTCCATGGAGTTGATGCAGTCGAGGAAACCGGTACTTTTTCTACATAGGGAATCATCAATGATTGGTTTCTTTAGAAGTGGTAGAGATGCTCTTCTGCTTGTTGGACCTGATTGTTTTACTGAATCATGTACCTGTAAGCATTTTCATATATCAGACAAAAGGTCCAAACTGTATGCAAATTGAGTTTCAGATGTAATAGTAACAGTACTTTTCTTAAGAAGCCGAAAATATGCAAATACTACACATATCAATGCCAAATCTGACCTGACCCGTTTAACCTTCAGCCAGACCCGCCCATTTTGCCACTCATGTACGATAACTAAATTTAGGGTTCAATTATGGTTATGTGTATAAATAACAAAATTAGCCAAACCAAATTGACATTTAAATCAACCTTCATATTTTTTTTTATTTTCTATAATATGTTATGTTGGAAAATTTTGTTATATCTTTTACAAATAACATACTAGTTGTCGCTTGTTTTCTTTTATGAATTAACAAATTGCTAATATGTTTTTTGACTCGAGATATATTAATTGAAATTAGCTTGAATCTACCCGCTTCCAACGTTGGTCATCAACCGAAAACCGAACCGTTTATAGCCGAAACCACTGTAAGGGCCGAAACATTGGTTACAGGTTTGGTTTTAGCCCGTATCCTAACCAAACTTAACTGACCTATGCAGCTATGCTCACCCCTAACTACAATAGTATGTTACACAGGAAACACTCTAGATGACAAACAGTTAATGGTGATAAGTAACGGTCATTAAGCTATAATGCCATAATCAATATAAAAGATCTCACTGGTTCACGAACCTTTGAGAACCCAGTTCGTTTGGTAGGAGCAGAAGATGTCTTTGGTGAAGTAAACTTAAGATTCTTGGTAGAATTGGAAGGTTTGGCAGAAATATTCTTACTAACTGATGACTCTTCACATGCGCTTCCGATAGACATCCTTTCTATTCTTCTTTGCAAATAATGAGGGGAATCCTGACACCGTTTCGTTAAAGAGGGAGAACCTTGGTCACCTAAAGATATGCTTGGATTCAAAGTTCTATCATTACCATATGACATCCGCCTGTCCCGAGATCTTGGACGAAGATTAACGGGCTCAGAAAATCTTGTTTTCTTCATGTAATCAGGTTCGGGCCAATGTGTCAATAAACTGCTGCTGGGTTTGGGGCCATTAAGTTTAAGGTTGACTTTAAGTACATATGGCTGGAGGTGTTGATGCCTGAGTAGCTCTCCTGCCTGAAAAACCAAACACATACTTCAATAATTCAAATCATCATAAAGAAGATAATTCAAATAGGTCAAAATTCTTCCAAAGTGTATTTTTAATGCTTACAGAAAAAAAAAGATTATTATTGTAAAAGTATACATTTTTAATCATATTTTACATACTATTTACTTCTTAAAAAAATAAATAGTTCTGGACAAGAAAATGTATTGGGTCAACTGAACTCAACGCAACCTGTTTTGACCCATAACCCAACTCGCCCATTTTGCCACCTTTATAAATATGGAGGGAACTAGCGTGTAACTGACTAACTGTTTGACATATGTTAAATTGGAAATTAAGAACGATTGAGGAACTATAACATAGCTGAATCAATCTAATAGAAGCAATATTTGATTTTATAGAAGGAATGATTGGTATAATATAGAAGATAAAAGTATGTACACTTGGCCGTAGTTCTGGATTTTTTCGCAACATGCTTTTCACAAGGCCCCGACTGAAACAGGCATGAGCAAAATGATTAGATTCCACAAGTAAAGTAATCTTTATGAACTGTTTAGGTAGAAAAATATAAATTGACTTACAAGGCACCGGTATACTTGGTTGGAAGTGGAGCCACAATCGACTTATTGATCTTGTTTATCAATGCTTGCATGTCCTGTTAAAGAAGTTTAACCACGTCATAAACTTTATGTGATTCAGGTAGAACCATAAATGGCACACAAATTAAGTTTTTAATGAGCTCAAAAAGTACTATCTTATGTGAAAGAGCCACTTCTTTTGCATCCTAAATCTTAGTAAATGTTGCACTAGGAAGATAGTTATCCTCGGTAAATATCATGCATCATAAGAACGTGTTGAATAACAAAACAGACCTTTGCTCACAGGACTTGGATCATATCAATTTTCATGCAAATAATTTTGCGTGATGTGTGATGTAAACATACTTACACACCACACATTTATTAAAGGAGGAATACGAGAACACTTACAAAAGCTTTAAATGCAGCCTTATGGGACGCCATTTCATATATACAGCATCCTAAAATACAGAAAGTGGAGATCATTGATACATGTTTCTACTAAGAAATCAGTGAGGAAAGTCACAATTTATCTCTTGCAAGAAAATATAAAAGATCATTCGTCATACTCCATTTATTTCTTACCAAGAGACCAAATATCTGATTTTGAACCATATGGTATATCTGCAAGAAGCTCAGGGCACATATAACTAGGAGTTCCAACCACCTGAATGATATATTAACAAAAGAAACAATGAGTAGATGATATGGATTTGAACTCAAATTTGAAGGCAATCTTAAAAATATAAATCACTCACAGACGAGGCAAGGTCATCTGAAGTCAACATCTTGGCTAGTCCAAAATCACCTGAAAGATGCATTGATTATGATGATGAGTCATCCCTTTCTTCAACAAATGAAGGGGTTTATTAAAATATACATACCAAGACGTATATCTTGATCTTTTGTCAAGAATATATTTGAACACTGTGAAAGGATAATGATCAGCAAATGAAGGTCCACAAAAGTTCAGAATATTAGTGATAATTCAGCAAAAAGGAATTTAATCTGCTAAACTAACCTTAACATCCCGGTGAAGAACATGATTTGAGTGTAAGTAATCGAGCGCCATTAAGAGTTGTACAAGCCACTTACACAATTTCTGCATGATAGTTTGTCGTTAGAACAAACTATCTACTAGCTACTATTTTAGCTATTAGTAATGTTGTCTCTTGTAGATACCCCATGTAATCTTGTTGGATAAAACTTTTGGTTGTGCAAAAAGTAATAGGGCTTGCAAAGTATAAAAGGAGTTACGCTATTTCAGAACCAAGAGAACCACTATCAACCAATCAAAAATACGTTGAGAACTACATAATACACTTGTACTCGGTGCTATAAGTGTGATACAGAAGGCGGTTACATAACCGCCTACGAGAGAGAGAGAGAGAGAGAGAGAGAGAGAGGTACCTCTTCTGAAAAGAGCATGCCATTGGCTTTTTTAATAGCTGCTGCCCTGCAAAAAGAGAATTGAAAAAATCATGACAATGACCATTATATCTCTAGTTGCCACATCATTAGAATTTCAAAAGAAAGGTTACAAAGTACTGACATGTCTCCATTTTCACAATATCCTATAATAATGCACACATAGCATCCCTGCCAAAAGAAAATATATAGATTAAAGCAAAGATAAGATTGTAAGCAGATTTGGGGCAAAAATTGAGATTATTGTAGCAAAATGACATATGGTATAATACATCATGTAGCCCCAAAAGTTTGATCCTCTGGTAGCTTCAAGAAACATAGAAGATGAATTTGAAAAATAGCAACAAAAAAAAAAAAAAGAACCTACACATGAATTTGAAAAATAGCAAGTTGTGCATGATCAGAGAGATCTATGTTCCAACATACAGTGTAGGCATTTATAATGCTACAGTTTGTTTCATTCAACTATATATTAACCTTTTTTATAAGTGTTTCTTCAACACATATTTGTATGTTAAGACTTACTGTGAGTATAAATTTAATAAATAGGAAATAAAGACCACGAAAAACTAAAAATAAAGATAAAAATGTCATTTTCTCACCTTTTCTACCCAGGAATCTTTATACTCCACAATAAAGGGATTTCGCATTTTAGAGATAAGCTCCATCTACAGGTAGAGAAAGTGGATTAGCTGGTATATATTTGAAAGTAAAATCTTATATAAAGTCATCAATGAATGCTGTATAGATGTAATCACAAGCAAAACTGGCATGAATAGCAAATCCTATTCTTAGGTGACAACTACTCCAGAACAGGCGAACATCCACTACTATAATGCCGACAGTTGGAGAAACATAAAACAAAAATTGAAGAACATCCAACCTAAAGAGAACATGAAGCTCATATTCAAATAAAAGGAGGAAGTATGGAGTAGAGAGAAAATAATCCACTTAGGTGAGTATAGGGTGCATGTCCTAAATATAGATTTAAGAAAAGATTGTAGAATTCTTAAAGTAAAGGATACCAACCTCCTGATGTGCAGACCTACGTGTTCTATCAGTTTGGCGGGCAAGGCGAATCTTTTTCAACACGTACCTTATATACAGAATTACATTGAATGGGAGAAACAATCAATATGTGTCAATTAAAATGCAGACAAACATCATTGAATAAACATACAGCATATTATGTTAATGAATCAATTACAAAAATACATAGATGTAGACATTAAAAAAAAATAAAAAAAGTTGGAAAATCCCATTTCATCCTTACTTTTTTCTTTCATGTTTATGCCGTACAAGAAGGGCGGCACCAAACGCCCCCTTTCCAATTTGCTCAAGCACTTCGTACTGGTCCATGTAGCTAGCAATGCATTAGACTAACAGAGTTGCAAGATTCTTCATTCTGTTACATATCCAACAAATAGCAGAGTAACAATTAAGATACTAAAACAAAATCTCATCAAAGAGAACAATAAAGCCATACAAGCACAATAGTTGCACATTAAACTAGTTTTTCTTGGGATCAAATTTCACGATAACATAAAGGAGAAGAAACAACCCACAAACAATCAAAATGTAGAAAGATATAAGCAATTAATGCGGTCTAAAATCAAATATCGGTCAAGGGCAGATATTTGACATATATGTTATCGCGGTGGGTGTGGGGATATCGGTAATTTTAATATCATGCAGAATTTATATATGTATATATAAAAAAGGTCAAAACTTAAAAGTGTCAATATTTGAAACATAATTTAATCGTAAGCCATGAAATCTTCCTCCGAGTCCACACAGCCAAGCCATCCAAAATATTGGTCAATATCGCCGATAATATCGAAACCGATATTTTGCAGACCGATATTAACTGCTTAGAGAAAGATCAGTACAAACGTAGAAAGATCTGTACTTGCTGAAGAAAAACAACATTGTATATCTTAACACGCGCAGCATAACGATCACAATGCAAGATTTAAAGACACGAAAAACGTGGAACTGAGCACATTGAAGCTGCAGGAAGAATTACTAATTAACAAACTAAGCACTCATTAGAATATATGACAGTGTGACAATGCCCTATATACTTCCCTCTGGAATCCTTCTGATTAAACAAATAGCAACCAATACTCTAATTCAGCCATAATGTGGCTCTCAACCACCATTTACAGTGATAAATATCTGAATAAAGAGTGATTAAGGATAAGATACCATAGCAATAATTCGTACACAGTTCCTTTTTAAGAGTCTTAACACTCCAGCTTATGCATAAATATCTTATATAAGCCATAATGCATCCACATTTGCAGATTATCATAGCATAACGGCAACTGAATTTTCGAATCACACAATGAGATACTACATTTGAACCTAACAACGAGAGATCCAAAGCAAATTAGTGAAATTACACAAATAATAATATCCTATAATAAGTTCACACCTGAACACATTAAAGCAAAATCAAGCTCAATTGAAGCTAAATCAACAAATGTGATATATGATAAGATCATAAACTGATAAACAACTAAACATCAAAGCAAATTACACAAATAAGATCATATAAGTCCACATCGAAGCAAAATTAAGGTCGATTGAAGTTAAAACAACAAATGTGAGATAATAAACGAGCTCTATACAGGAATCAGAGAGTTGAAATGCATCGTAGATCAAATAAGTTCATACAGGAACACATTGAAGCAAACTTAAGTTCGATTGAAGTATCGTACCGTAAAACAGCTTCAAATGCTGTGTTACAGTGAGTGAATTGGAGTCAAAAGTAGAAGGCTGAAGCAGATGAGCAGAGAAGAACAGTGAAAATGATGAATATTATTAATTTATTATTATTAATATTATTATTATTATTTGCATTGGAGAGAGAGAAAGTGAAATCTGAAGGCTGACATTTTGCACGGAAAGAGTGTTTGACGAGAGGTTTTAATGGAGAGAGAAGAGAGAGGGAGGGAGCATAGCAGGCAGGCTATTTGTCTGCTGCTACTCTCTGTCGTCTATGGAACGTACAGATTTTAAGGCATGACGTACAAGTAATATATCCCTGCCTTTCTTTAGATTTTTTATTTGGAAACTATTAAAAAACAATAGTGATAACAATTTAATATGTAATTTAATTGTTGTGATTTGTATTGGATTAGTATGGGGGAGTAGAGAGGAAAAGAAGGAGGAAAAGAGGGAAATGAAGCGTCATGTGGTATGTGTGGTGAAGAAACACCAATATAACAATTCAGTATAACAATGCTAATGTAAGAATATAAGAAAGGACGTAGTTCTCATTAATTGATAAGACGAATACAAGACACTGTTTTAGGATTATTACAGAGTTTCGACTATAATCTATTTCTCACAGCTTATGATATGAATTCTCTCTAGATGAATCGATCCCCTCTTCTGATGACGAAGGAGGGTATTTATAGGCTCCTCAGGTGACCTGTGATTGGCTGTGAGAGAAATGACAGCTGTCTTGTACTATTGTGACCGTTGTCATTTCTTGTGTTGTCCCTCTGCGATTGGTCCACGTGTCCTGTCATTGTCTTTTTCGTCCTTTCTCGTACCTCGTACTGGCAGGCGATCATGGAGCAGGGAAATTATGCCTCTGATTGGCTATGTGTCCTGCTCCTGTCAGATGACACCTGTCCTTTTTGTGGCTGCGTGCGCCGTCTTCTAGAACTCCACGTCACGTTGTTGCGCTGACGTGCATGTGAGTTTCCTTTCTGCGCACGCGCGTGTACATATCTCTTCAAGTCCCCCTAGTCCAGTGTGTTTGTTGTATGCGTAGTATGCGAGACGCTGGACTCAGAGTGTTAGAAGTGTTTGTGCGAGTTGTTTAGCGCATTGGTTCGGCGTTTGAAGTTTATGCGCGGTGTTATGCAAGTGGAGAAGCTGCGGACGTCTCGTAATTAATGTACACATCAATATTGTCAGTTCGCGTGTGTGACGCGACAGGTTGGTAGCCGAAAAGTCTCTGACGGTTGTACAGTGTCAGGGACGTGGTGGGCCCATGTAGTCTGTTCGAGTCACTTGTTTCTCTTTCCTCTTGTGACGTGTCAGTCACTGATTGTAGCCTTTTCAAATTCGAAACCGTCAATCCACGTGTGGTTCCCCTATTTAATCCCTCTCTCTCATCCATTTGCTTTACTTTTTCCATCGTTTCCTTCTTATTTTCTCTGTGCTCTTCATCTTTGCAACTTCATCTGATTTGTTTTTCTTAAAAAACTGCTTTATTTGTGAGAAAATGGAGCATATTACAAATATTCCCAAGAAGAAACGTGGAGGATCCAAGAGGGGTGACGACGGATCGAAGAAGAGGCCGCCTCATGCCGGAGAGGTGACGGCCGTTTGGGAAAAAGATGAGTTCAGGAAGTTTAGGAAAGGGGTTGGGTTCCCTTCCTCATATGGCGTGGAGATGCCTGCCCCGGACAAGACCATATTGCAGCCCCCCGTTGGGAAGATCGGGTTGTATGCTTGTTACTTCCGGGACTGCAATTTTAGGGTTCCGGTCACCCAATTTTTGGGCACTTTTATCCGGGCAGTTGGTGTGCATATCAACCAGATCCACCCTGGCCTGATGTCAAGACTCATGTTTTTTGAGTTTTGTTGTCGTGCCCACAAAATTGAACCCTTGGTGGACATGTTCTTTGTTTTTTACTGTTTGAGTTTCGTGGAGAGTTGGCTCTCCTGTAGGCCGCGTGCTGGGGTCTCCGCTTGTGCTGGGGCTGGAGTGAAGAGTTTCCGAGAATGGAAGCCCAAGTTCTTTTGGATCAACCAAGGAGTTGTCCCTATAGAGATGGGTCGGTTGGACCCGGCCGAGGGGGTAGGGAAAATTGTGCTCATAGAGTACAAGGAGCAGGAGTGGTTCAAGACTTTGACCAGCCATCCTGTTGACTTGTGTGAGATCCCGGAGACTGGCCTGGTGATGGCGGGGATGAGTATAAAGTATGATGTGAAGGGTTGCAATCCGCACCTTACTGAAGATGGCAAAGGTTGGTTGTCACTTGTTTTTACTTTTGCGCTCCGCGCAATTTTTATTTTGTTATTGCTAATTCACTCTGATTATGTTTGTTGGTTACAGATGTCAAGTGCTTGTATGACATGCTGTTGGGCGGAGACAATATGGGCTTCGCCTTTAGAGAGCTGGCGGACAACGAACTATATATCCTGGAGAAGGCGTGGGACACACTCATCCGTGCAAAATTGGATGATGCGTCGCGGGAGCCCGCTCCCTCGCAGCTGCTGATTACTGAAGCAGGTGAGTCCTCACCGCTTTATGAGAATCCTTCGCCCGTCAACATGTTCATGCGGACGGGCTTCCCTTTAATTGTGATATCTAGTGATGAGTCATCTAACTCATCTGGGCTTTCGCCACTTCCGTCGTCTGCAGGCTTTCAAGGCCCGCAGCTGTCTTTTGCGCGTGTTGAAGATGACTCCGCCGAAGAGACTGAAGAAGATGACTCCCTTGTACATCGCATCATGAAGCCGCAATCGGACGCGACCGGAGGTGAAGACTATTTTTTTATTCTAAACCACGAAGTGGTTAATAGGTATTTTGAAAATTATTAACCTTTTGAACGAAGCTACGTTGAACTTTCAGATGCGTTCGTGCAAGGGGAGTCCTTGGAGAAATTGATTGAAGAGACCCAGGGCGCGTTGGTGGCGAAGCCTATTTCTGTGGGTGTATCTGGGACTGGGTCCGTTGTTGTTGAAGCGCCGCGCTCTAAAAAGCGGTCTAGGCGATCCAAGGGGAAGACGGTTGCTGGGGAGCTGACGCCTCCTTTTGAAAAAAAAGGCTAAGTTAGACGACCTTGTCCAATCCGCAGAGGAGAGCTTATTGGGTAAGTATTTGAATCTGCCCTCCCTTGCTTATGTAGTTTAACTTTTTCCTTATTGCTGATCCCTTGGCATTATATTTTTGCAGCGGATTTGTTGAATGTTAGCGCATCGGAAGATGTGTTAACTGCCCCAATTGCGGAGGGGTTCAATGTTGAGCCTGCGAGGCCAGCGTCTCCCGCTGTGCAAGCTGAAGAGCCTGTGCATACTGAGGTGCAAGGCAATGTTCTGGCAACGTCCCCTCCGGTGCATCAGTCACCGCCCCTTCATCAACCTACACCTGTGCGGGAGCCGACGCCTGCGCGTTTGCCCACGCCTCCGCGGTCGCCGACACCCGCGCGGCTTCCCACCCCGGCTCAGGATGTTCCAGAGGGTGGTGAAGGACGGGTGTCGCCGACTGACATCAGCGAGGGGTACGGGCATGGCGTGGACATGACCGTCGACGATGATGAGGAGAATGAGAAGCGGGTGACAACGGAGCCTGGGCCTAGTTTTTCAAGTGCCCTTCCTGTTGGGGGCGGTGAACCGTCCGCTGGCATATTTGTGCCCAGCTGGACTCTGACACCGGCCACCCGGTTTTTAAATGTTGAAGAATGTCGTCAGTTTCTGGCGAATGTCATCCCTCCTGGGGAGCGCGAGCATCAAGCTACGCGTCCGCGCGGGGAGCTCATGGATGACCACATCTTAAGTGTGGCCAACATGTTGTCGACTTCTGCGGAGATTGTGCGTGAGTGGGGGTCGATGGCGCATGACCGCCACAAGTTCCATCAAGATTTGCAGCGGGTGACTGAGGAGCGCGATCGTATGCACTCAGAGCTAAAGCGTGCCAAGTGGGACGCTGTTACATTCCGCGAAGAGCGTGACAAACTGCAGGAGCACATCTCTGAAAGGGAGGAACAATGGAAAGTTGCTTGCGCGAAGACAAATGCCAAGATGGAGGCGTCTAAGAAGCGCATTAGTGAGGTTGAGGTGCAAAATGGAGAGCTCTACAAGGAGTTGGATGTGAAGGGAAAGCTCGTGAAGCAGCATTATGACAAGTTGCTTGAGGCCCGCGACTTGTTGCGGGAAAAGGATAAGGACATTGTTCAGTGGCGTGAGGCGCACGAGGGGTTAGACAAGGAGAACCTGTCTTTGCAGCAGAAGATCCTCAAGTTAGAAGGGCAGCTGTTGGATGCCCAAAATGACTTGCTTCTCGCAGAGGAGGATCGTGAATGGGTGCTTAGCCGCTGCGTCCCTGAGGTTTGTCTTTATTTTGTGTTTATGCCTTCTCATCCTTTGTTCACATGTGCCTACTAAATATAGCTGTTGGGTGTTTGCGCATGTTGCTTATCATGTCAAGAATTGTGCCCAGACGCGCCAGGCTATGGCTGCGGTGAACGCTGCCGCGAAGCTGGTGGGGCGCAAGGCTGATTTCCTCGAAGGTTATCAGCATGCTCAGGATGGTAAACCTTTGGAGCAGTTTGCGCTGTATAAGCAGGACTTGGATGCTGTGTTTGCCAAAAAAGCTGCTGAGTTCGATGCGTTGAAGTATGAGTTAGTCGATTTTGTCGTTGGTCACCGCAATCGGCCAAGCTGTTTCGAGCTTAAGGAATCATTTGACAAACAAGGCTTGACACACACACGGCGTGATTGTGCCATGAAGAAAATGAAGCCGGCCGACTTGGCGCCTGGCGAGCAGCCAGAAGCTAGCGAAAGGCTGGATTTATCTGGATCAGATGAAGATGATGATTTCAGCGATGTATCTTCTGAGCCCAAGAAATGAAGCTAGCTTGTTTATTTTCTTTTTCCATGCTTGTTTGTCAATATTTCTCGTGGTTGTAATCCTGACCTGTTTTTAAATATATATGTTTGTTTTTGAAATTTGGTTGCGCAAGTGATTTATTTGATGCTAACGTGAAGCATATGTTTAAGTGTAGATTTGAATTGTATACACATGACTTGCTTTGTATTTTGCGCTTCGCATTCTAATAGTGCGACGCTTTTGGTTAGGGAAGTGCAGATTAGTCAAGGCACTCTTTAGTTTAGGACATTGTATCTTAACCATACAATGTTTAAGGCGCGCGTTGCATCTTAACCATGCAACGCGCAGTTTAGGGAAATTACAGATTTCTCGATGCAATTGCTAGTTTTAAGACATTGTATCTTAACCATACAATGTTTAGGGTGCGCGTTGCATCTTAACCATGCAACGCGCAGTTTAGGGAAATTGCAGATTTCTCGATGCAATTGCTAGTTTTAAGACATTGTATCTTCACCATACAATGTTTAGGGTGCGCGTTGCATCTTAACCATGCAACGCGCAGTTTAGGGAAATTGCAGATTTCTCGATGCAATTTCTAGTTTTAGAACATTGTATCTTAACCATACAATGTTTAGGGTGCGTGTTGTATCTTAACCATGCAACGCGCAGTTTAGGGAAATTGCAGATTTCTCGATGCAATTTCTAGTTTTAGGACATTGTATCTTAACCATACAATGTTTAGGGTGTGTGTTGCATCTTAACCATGCAACGCGCAGTTTAGGGAAATTGCAGATTTCTCGATGCAATTTCTAGTTTTAGGACATTGTATTTGTAACATCGTAAAATTTTCCAAATTCTAATACGTATATTTTATTTTATTTTTTTTATCATTCATAATGTGCCTAAGTTTTTATTTTACTACCACACAACTTATATATATATATAAATGTATATATATAATAATAATAATAATAGTAATAATAATAATAATACTTCATATTTTATTGAGTATTATATGGACACACTTATTTGAGCCCAACCATGCCTAACCCAACCTACAAAACCAACCCATCCCTTTACCTTATTCGGAGCCCAACAAGCAGCAACCCAAGCCCAACAATGAACCGGCCCAGACCCACCTTGTCCCTTCCTTCACAAAAAAAAAAAAAATGATTGCTGCTGCCTGGTATCGAACCCGGGCAGAGAACCGGTCAGACACACAACCACACAGACACGAACCAGCTGAGCTACGGCTCATTCTTGGTTTAATCCCAACTCGTAAATTATTTATTACGTTTAAACATTCTGTATGGTTCCCTTTCTGGTTCGCTGCACCTAGCTGCCGAAAAAGGAATGATTTTTTTTGACTTTTTGATTGAATCTATATTTAACAACTGAGTATTTGATTCGTGATATGGAGTAATACGCGTAACATACCAATCGCCATTATAAACTTTCCAAAATCTTAAACAATTACGCGTTTAATTATCAACCCAAGTCAACTTTCTGATTTGGCCAATACGAGCATTAATCTATAAATTTAAGCCTTTGTTAGACTCTAAGTATACCGAATACAAAACCCCTAGTCTTAATTCTGTTAAATCCTCGTAATGATCAAGATATAGCTTACGTTTGACCATCTGTTTGACCGTGGATTCCTCATTGTTTTCCGACTCAAGGTAACAATTACTTACATGTTTCTGTTCTTCGTCAATGCCCGATCAATAACCCTATGATTACTGGGGTTATTGGTTGCTAACCCACCCGATTGTAAATTCTAGGGTTCTTGCCATAAATTGGGGAAGATGACCTTTGGCTGTCGTCATTTATATTTAAAACAAACTAGAAACAAACACCAACCGAGCCTCAGATCAGATGGTGACTCTCACTGCATTTAAGCCTGGAACCGGCCTGAATGCCGGGTTCGAATCCCACAGGCCACCATATTTTTTTACACTTTATATATATATAACCTTTTAATCCTTTAAAATAGTTTTTAAAATACCAAAAGAGGATTATAAATTCTATAAAAATTATTTTAAGTTAATCTACTGAAAAAGTTTAACTTACAATTTTTAGTTTTCAAAAATTTATTTATTTAATATATTTAATAAATAAATCAAGTTTATTCTATTATATTTATAAAATTCTATTAAAATATCAAAACAATTTTATAAATTTCCACAAAAATTATTCTAAGTTTTTATAACAATAAACCTTACTGAAATGATTTTTATTTCTGAAAAATCATTTATTTAATATTTTTAATCAATTTTTGTTAGTTTTAATCATAATTAAATCATAATAAATCCAATTTTTAATATTTTTGCACCAAAATTTTATACAAATTATTTTTGATTATTTAGAACAGAAATATAAATTTTAAACTAATAATTCTTTAATTTTAGTATTTTTTTATGTTAAAGTTAAATTTTGATTATTTGTTATAAATAGAATTAATATTCTATTTTAAAGAAAATAATTTTGTAAAAATTATTTTTATACTTTAAACTCATTATTGTGACCATCTTAAATTCAAATTTTATAAAAAGATTTTTGTCTATTTATTTACTAAATTTCTCTCAATTATCAAACATTTTTAATATTAATCAAACGAGCATTTATCCCCAATTCGAAGCCCTAGAACATATACATTTGTAGACTAGATAGACTTAGACATATTTATTACCTTATTATAGGGTGATATTTGGCATTGTTTGGGCAACACACTTTTCAACTTTCAAGAAGTATAACATTTTGCTAAGGTGAGTTTACATAGCCCCTTTTTCTGTTTTACATTTTTGGGGTGAAACATGTTTAAACATTTTATACACTATCATTTACTCATTCTTACATTGTTGAAACTTGTGATTCAATTACACTATCATTTACTCATTCTATCATTTGACTGTAACAAAAAGACACAGTACAATCATTAACATTGATCAAGCCGCCTGTTTAGATTATAGCGCTATAGGTCTGACAAACCCACCCCCCCCCCCCCCGCATAAATTCATGGATGATCGATAACAGTAACAACATTAAACTAACTTGCGAGTTAGTCATCAGTCGACACAAGGTTTGATTGTACAAAGACGCATTGTTACATGTCGGTATCATACTCTATCATCATACAACTGTGAATGTTGTACAAACTATTGTTATCAAGTATTTACAAAAACCTATGTATTCTCACCAACTTTTGTTGACCCAAAATATTTTCAAACTTAACATGTTTCAGGTTCTACTTGCTTGAAGATTTGAGTTAATGCTTGAAGATGTGTGCATAGTATTATTCTTTTTGATGTACGAATTCTTGTAGAACAATTGTATGTAATTTATTTAAATCATTTAATGAAATTTATTATTCACCATGAGCTACTGAACAATCATCAATACGTGACATCCCGATGTTTCCGCCATCGGTTGGGGTGTTACAGATTGGTATCAGAGCCATGGTTATAGGGAATTAGGTTATTAGAAAAATAATCTAGTCTATAACCATAGGATTTAACCGGTACTTGCTTCTTTTACTTGCTATTCTCTATCCCCCTCCTACTTCTTATCCCTACTTTCATCCTTACAAGAAGGTTGCTCTCCATCACTGGATCTACTCTTAGACTAATAGGACAAAATCCTCAGGTTTAACCTGAACCACCTTGAGATCTCGTCGAAGTTCTAGATTTTAATAACGAACACGTGCAATCTGGAAGGGTGAACGCCTGTATTCTGAGTCTTCTGTCTAGGCTGGCATTGCGCATATATCCCAATCAGACGAGGGACCCGGATGCCTACCTGGGAATTTTCGGGATGAGTGTTCACTTATAGGCTAAAGCATGTCTTCATATGTTATTAGAATCTAGAATCTTTGATAAGTCAACGTTTTCGTTTATTCGTTTTAATTAATGAATAAATGATTACATTCCTTATATAAATTCATTTCATTGTGTCTCATACAGATCATGCCTCCACGTCTCGCAATAACAATGGTGGTAATCATGAGGAAGGAAATAGCAACAATAACAACCACAACACTAACCACAACAACAACAACAATGGTGTTGATGCCCAACTGGCTGCGATCATTTCCCAACAAATGGCACAACAGATCGCGACTCTGGTTCCTAATTTACTGGCTCAAGTCATCCAGATGAACGGAAACGGCAACGGAAACGGTCATGGAAACGGGAACGGTAATGGAAACCACAACGGAAACGGGAATGGTCTCCCAGCTTGTACCCTTAAGCACTTTAATTCTTGTAATCCCCCTAAATTCAGTGGAGAAGAAGGAGCTACAGGACTCCTAAAATGGTTTGAGGGTATTGAGAATACCTTCATCAACAGTGAATGCCCCGACAACTTTAAGGTTCGTTACGCCATGAGTGTTCTCCACAAACGAGCACTCACTTGGTGGAATGAGGAAAAGCGCACCCGAGGAGCTGAAGTTGCACTTACTATGACCTGGGATCAAGTCAAGGAGATAATGAAAGATGAATTTTGCCCACGTAACGAGGTCAAGAAATTAGAGGACGAGTTCCACACCCTTGCTCAGGATAGTGGAGAAAACCTTGCTTATAATACCCACTTCCATGAGCTCAGTCTGTTATTGCCCCATAAGGTCACCCCACTACCTGTAGCCATCGAAAAGTATATCGGTGGTTTGCCCATGCAGATTCAGGACACGGTATGGGGAAGGAACCCTACTATCCTTGAAGAGGCCAAACGTTTAGCAGCTACCTTAACTGACAATCACGTAAAGAACGGGACCTTAGTTCGGAAAGACAATAAAGCAAGTGTTGTAGCCGCGGTAACTACTAAGAACCAGAAGCGTAAGGCCAGGGATCCTGATGTCAACTTCACTACGCAAGCTTCTAACAAGAAACCCTATATAAGAAACTATCCATTGTGTAACACATGCAACCGACATCATCCCACTGCTTCAGCGTGTCGCTTGTGCACCAATGTGGAAAGTATGGCCATCTGGTCAACACGTGTCGTGAGACCCCAAATCCTAATGCCAACCAACCCATCAACCCAGCTCAGGATACTAATCCTAATCGATACAACTATGGTCAATGCTATGAATGTGGATACCCAAATCACTTCTGTAACCGATGCCCTAAACTGAACAGAGATCAAGACCCTCCAGTTACTTAACAGCAAGTCTCACCATTTGACTATTGGTTGCTTTTATTCTATGTATTGACTCTATTTGAGTAATAAATTCTAGTATTGAAAATTTTTGTCTAAAAGTTGTTTACATGGTATAATCATAACACTTGAATGCATGCTTGTTTTGTATGTAAACTAATTATCTAAATCTATACAACTACAACTCATATGCTGTGCTTGTTATACTTGCTTGCATAAACGTGTTATCAATTTGCAATCTATATGTATAATAAATGTCATCATGCCTTTTCAACAGTCGGGAGAGGCCCTACAACCTGCTCCACGACTGGTGGAGGCTATCAAACCTACTCAACGATTGGTAGAGGTCATTATGCCTTTTCAACAGTCGGGAGAGGCCCTACAACCTACTCCACGACTGGTGGAGGCTATCGGACCTGCTCAACAATCGGTGGAGTCATAAAAGGACGCAAAACTTTAATGTAAGGTAAATTGGTGATTGCGGTCCGGAACGTAATCATGAATTTACAGGTACGTTAAGGTAGTGTGAAATTCTATCAAGGTTATAAACTCTAGTTGTCTGGTAGTTCATCAACCCACACAAAACACGAGACAGTTTATTCTATTCATGTCATGCTATAACCCAAATTACAACTATTTTTATTTTCAACCTTGTGTTTTTAATAAACTTCTGGACGAAGTTTCTAAAAGTAGGGGAGACTGTAACATCGCAAAATTTTCCGAATTCTAATACGTATATTTTATTTTATTTTTTTTATCATTCATAATGTGCCTAAGTCTTTATTTTACTACCACACGACATATATATATATATAAATGTATATATAATAATAATAATAATAATAATAATAATAATAATAGTAATAATAATAATAATACTTCATATTTTATTGAGTATTATATGGACACACTTATTTGAGCCCAACCATGCCTAACCCAACCTACAAAACCAACCCATCCCTTTACCTTATTCGGATCCCAACAAGCAGCAACCCAAGCCCAACAATGAACCGGCCCAGACCCACCTTGTCCCTTCCTTCACAAAAAAAAAAAAAAATGATTGCTGCTGCCTGGTATCGAACCCGGGCAGAGAACCGGTCAGACACACAACCACACAGACACGAACCAGCTGAGCTACGGCTCATTCTTGGTTTAATCCCAACTCGTAAATTATTTATTACGTTTAAACATTCTGTATGGTTCCCTTCTGGTTCGCTGCACCTAGCTGCCGAATAAAGGAATGATTTTTTTTGACTTTTTGATTGAATCTATATTTAACAACTGAGTATTTGATTCGTGATATGGAGTAATACGCGTAACATACCAATCACCATTATAAACTTTCCAAAATCTTAAACAATTACGCGTTTAGTTATCAACCCAAGTCAACTTTCTGATTTGGCCAATACGAGCATTAATCTATAAATTTAAGCCTTTGTTAGACTCTAAGTATACCGAATACAAAACCCCTAGTCTTAATTCTGTTAAATCCTCGTAATGATCAAGATATAGCTTACGTTTGACCATCTGTTTGACCGTGGATTCCTCATTGTTTTCCGACTCAAGGTAACAATTACTTACATGTTTCTGTTCTTCGTCAATGCCCGATCAATAACCCTATGATTACTGGGGTTATTGGTTGCTAACCCATCCGATTGTAAATTCTAGGGTTCTTGCCATGAATTGGGGAAGATGACCTTTGGCTGTCGTCATTTATATTTAAAACAAACTAGAAACAAACACCAACCGAGCCTCAGATCAGATGGTGACTCTCACTGCATTTAAGCCTGGAACCGGCCTGAATGCCGGGTTCGAATCCCACAGGCCACCATATTTTTTTACACTTTATATATATATATATATTTAACCTTTTAATCCTTTAAAATAGTTTTTAAAATACCAAAAGAGGATTATAAATTCTATAAAAAATATTTTAAGTTAATCTACTGAAAAAGTTTAACTTACAATTTTTAGTTTTCAAAAATTTATTTATTTAATATATTTAATAAATAAATCAAGTTTATTCTATTATATTTATAAAATTCTATTAAAATATCAAAACAATTTTATAAATTTCCACAAAAATTATTCTAAGTTTTTATAACAATAAACCTTACTGAAATGATTTTTATTTCTGAAAAATCATTTATTTAATATTTTTAATCAATTTTTGTTAGTTTTAATCATAATTAAATCATAATAAATCCAATTTTTAATATTTTTGCACCAAAATTTTATACAAATTATTTCTGATTATTTAGAACAGAAATATAAATTTTAAACTAATAATTCTTTAATTTTAGTATTTTTTTTATATTAAAGTTAAATTTTGATTATTTGTTATAAATAGAATTAATATTCTATTTTAAAGAAAATAATTTTGTAAAAATTATTTTTATACTTTAAACTCATTATTGTGACCATCTTAAATTCAAATTTTATAAAAAGATTTTTGTCTATTTATTTACTAAATTTCTCTCAATTATCAAACATTTTTAATATTAATCAAACGAGCATTTATCCCCAATTCGAAGACCTAGAACATATACATTTGTAGACTAGATAGACTTAGACATATTTATTACCTTATTATAGGGTGATATTTGGCATTGTTTGGGCAACACACTTTTCAACTTTCAAGAAGTATAACATTTTGCTAAGGTGAGTTTACATAGCCCCTTTTTCTGTTTTACATTTTTGGGGTGAAACATGTTTAAACATTTTATACACTATCATTTACTCATTCTTACATTGTTGAAACTTGTGATTCAATTACACTATCATTTACTCATTCTATCATTTGACTGTAACAAAAAGACACAGTACAATCATTAACATTGATCAATCCGCCTGTTTAGATTATAGCGCTATAGGTCTGACAAACCCATCCCCCCGCATAAATTCAGGGATGATCGATAACAGTAACAACATTAAACTAACTTGCGAGTTAGTCATCAGTCGACACAAGGTTTGATTGTACAAAGACGCATTGTTACATGTCGGTATCATACTCTATCATCATACAACTGTGAATGTTGTACAAACTATTGTTATCAAGTATTTACAAAAACCTATGTATTCTCACAAACTTTTGTTGACCCAAAATATTTTCAAACTTAACATGTTTCAGGTTCTACTTGCTTGAAGATTTGAGTTAATGCTTGAAGATGTGTGCATAGTATTATTCTTTTTGATGTACGAATTCTTGTAGAACAATTGTATGTAATTTATTTAAATCATTTAATGAAATTTATTATTCACCATGAGCTACTGAACAATCATCAATACGTGACATCCCGATGTTTCCGCCATCGGTTGGGGTGTTACAGTATCTTAACCATACAATGTTTAGGGTGCGCGTTGCATCTTAACCATGCAACGCGCAGTTTAGGGAAATTGCAGATTTCTCGATGTAATTTCTAGTTTTAGGACATTGTATCTTAACCATACAATGTTTATGAGACGAAGTGCGTGTAAAGTAAAGAAACTGCCACTTTTCATTTCATTAATTGGCGCGTTGGCCTTCGTTACATCATGAAATAGTATTACATATAGCATTTTCGCAACTGGGCCGCGTTCCACGTTCGGGAACTGGCTTGTCTTCTAAGGTTGAGAGCTTGTAAGCTCCTTTGCTGAGGACCTCTTGTATACGGTATGGCCCTTCCCAAGTGGGGGCCAATTTCCCTTTGGGGAAGGCGCCGCTCGCTTCATTGTTTCGCAAGACGAAGTCCCCTGTGCGGAACGTTCGAGGTTTAACCTTTGCGTTGTAATATCTTTCCAACTGTTGCTTGTAATTTGCTTCTCTTATTGCTGCTCTTTCACGGCGTATTTCTGCCAGGTCTAAATTTGTGCGCAGCTCTCGATCATTGTCTGTTGTGGTTGCTAAAAGGACTCTTGTAGATGGGCATCGAATCTCCGCAGGTATCATGGCTTCAGAGCCATACGTGAGGCTGAACGGGGTTTCACCGGTGCTCGTTTTTGTTAGTGTGCGATTAGCCCATAGCACGCTCGGTAATTCCTCTGCCCAAGCCTTTCCTTTGGTTCCCAGTCTGGATTTGATGCCGTCTACAATGCTTCGGTTTGCACGTTCAACCTGGCCGTTGCCCTGAGGGTGCGCGACCGAGGTGAATGTGGGTTGGATGTGCAAGTCCGCATACCATTTTAGCAACCCCTTGTCCGCGAATTGGGTCCCATTGTCTGTGACAATTGACATGGGTAACCCAAAGCGGCAAATGATGAATTCCCAAATAAACTTCTTCACATGACTGGCTGTAATCTCAGCAAGTGGCTTGGCTTCGACCCATTTGGTGAAGTAGTCAATGGCGACTATCTGGAATTTTCTTTTGCCTGTCGTCATTGGAAATGGCCCCACAAGGTCGATGGCCCACTTCTGAAATGGCCATGCTGAGGTTACTGGGATAAGATCGTTTTTAGGGCGCAGGGTGGTGGGAGCATGGCGCTAGCAAGAGTCGCATTTGCGGATGATTTTTAAGGCGTCCAGGTGCATGCCTGGCCAGTAATATCCCGCATTCATAATCTTCGCGACCAGCATGCGCGGCCCGGCGTGTATTCCGCATATCCCTTCATGTATCTCACGTACCAGATAATCCGCATCGACCGCATCCACGCACCGCAGTAATGGCCCCAGGTATGACTTCCGATAAAGCACGCCATCTTGCATTTGGTATTGTAGGGCTTTTTGTTGTATCTTCCTGGCTTCGGCGCGTTGTTCGGGCAGTGCGCCGGTGGTCAGGTAAGAAATAATCGGAGTCATCCAGCTGTCAACACCCGTTTGGATGACATTGACTTCCTTGGGTGGAACAGACGGTTCGTTCAGAGTTTCAATTCGGACCTCTTTTTCTAAATGGCTGAAACTTGTAGAGGCCATTTTGCTTAGAGCGTCCGCCGGCTTGTTTTGACTGCGTTTAATGTGGTCGATGGTGCAGCTAGGAAAAGAGGCCATGAGCTCTTTGGCCCGTTGGAGATACATGATCATGGAAGGTTCTTTTGCTTCGTACTTCCCGGTGATGTGACCTGCAACCAACATTGAATCGACGTGCGCGAAGATGTGTTTTGCGCAATGCGTAGTCCGGCGAGGAATGCTTCGTATTCAGCCTCGTTATTGGTGGCCTTAAATTCGAGTCTGATCGCGTAAGTGAACTCTGCGCCCTCTGGATTAACTAAGCGTATTCCCGCACCTACACCATCTTCTTTTGAGGCCCCATCTGTATAGAGATTCCAAATGGCCTTTTCATCGCACGGTGGCTGTGGGTCTTGCTCTGCTTTGCACTCTTCAACTTTTTCTTGGGGTACCTCCGCTATGAAGTCAGCTAATAAATTGTCCTTTGATCGCTGGGCGCGTTTTGTAGTAAATGGTGTGCTCGCCCAGTTCAATGGCCCACTTTGCCAATCTTCCGGAGACTTCCGGTTTGGACATGACATTGTTTAGCTTGTAATCGCTTAGCACATTGATGGGATGGCCCTGGAAGTAGCGACGCAACCTCCGCAATGCGTGAACGAGGGCTAAGACTAGCTTATCCATGGTGGTGTATCTGGACTCTGCGTCCGTTAATACCCTGCTGACATAATAGATGGGTGTCTGGACCAGTTTTCTGTCCACCATCAATACCGCGCTCACCGCCTGCTCTGTGGCGCAAAGATACATCGTTAAGGGCTCCCTAGGGAGTGGAGCAGTGAGTGTCGGTAAATCCATCAAACATTCTTTCATCTCTTGAAACGCCTTCTCCGCCTCTACGGTCCATTTAAAATGGTTCTTTTTTAGGCAATTTTTTAGCGTTTCGATTAATGGGATGGATTTGCTTGCGTGGTGCAACAGAAAACGGTTGATTGCTACCAGGCGCCCGTTCAATGTTTGAACTTCTTTCAGGGTGGATGGGGAGGGCATTTGCGCGATGGCCTGTATTTTTTCAGGGTTTGGCCTTAAACCATCTTTAGTGACCACTACGCCCAGGAATTTTCCCTCTTCCATCCCAAAGGCGCATTTGCTTGGATTCAGTTTCATGCAGATTTCTTTCAAATGCTTGAAGGTTTCTTCGATGTCTTTCAGCATTTGATCCTCTTCCTTGCTCTTGACGACCAGATCATCCACATAGACTTCTAGGTTTCTCCCTATCTGTTTGGCAAACGCGCGGTCCATTAACCATTGGTATGTGGCTCCTGCATTTTTTAGGCCGAATGGCATCTTGGTGTAACAGAAAACCCCCTTATCAGTGCGGAAGGCTGTTTTGTCCTCATCCTCTCGCGCCATCTGGATTTGATGGTATCCTTTGTAGGCGTCCAGAAAGCATTTGAAATGGAAGGGCGCTAGGGAGTCTATCTTTAGATCAATCTCCGGCAAAGGGTAGCAGTCTTTCGGGCATGCTTTGTTGAGGTCGGTGTAGTCCACGCACATCCTCCAACCACCGTTGCTTTTCTTTACCATTACTGGGTTGGCAACCCAGGTTTGGTACCGTGTTTCCCGTAGGATTCCGGCTTTTAACAGCTCTCCTACTTGCACATTCATCGCTTGTGTTTTCTCGGCGCCCATGCTTCGGCGCTTTTGCGCGATGGGTTCCACAGAGCGGTATGTGTTGAGCTTGTGCCGGGCGAGTTCGCGAGGGACGCCGGTCATGTCTGATGGCTGCCACGCGAACACGTCTATATTTTTTCAGAGGAGCTGCTTCAAGTGATCCCGGATGTTCTCCGAGATTGCTGGTCCCAATGTGATGGGTTGATCAGGGAACTTTGGATTCAAAATCCACTTTTCTGGCTCTGTGCGCGGGCACGGCTTTAGCATCTTGGCTGGATGGGACTCTGTTGTCATGGCGCATTCTCTGTTAGCCCACACAATTGCCACACCACTTGGGGTGGGGAAACCGATTGCGCCATGGACCGTAGAGGTGACCATGTTGTATGAGGCCATAGAGTCTCGTCCCAGGATGATATCATACTTGGACTTCGTCGGGATGACAAGGAAGGTGACTTCTTCGGTTCGTGAACGCCCATGTGCTCCCAAGGTGAGGGGGAAAGAAATCTCCCCGAGCGGGTCACGACTTCGTTTGAAAATCCCATGATTGGGGAGTTGATGGGACGCAGTCTTTGTTTGTCTTCCTCGTCCAATAGATCAAAGCATTGTCCGTACATGATATCCGAGTTGCTGCCGGTATCCATGAAAGCTCTGGTAGTTCTGTAGTGGTCGAAGATGGCCGTGACGATGATTGCCCGCGAGGCGGACGGGCCGCCTTTGACCACTGGAAAGCACACTTGTTGCTCCTTCCATTCTGCTGTGGTTTCTTGCTTTCGCTTTTGGAGTCGGTGCCCACTGCTATGTATCATCATACTCACATTTTTTATCTTTTTGGGCGGTGGGCCCGCTGTTTGTTTGCGCTCCACATTTTGCAGCAGGTGTCCCAGTTTACCGGTTTTCAACGCATCCTCGATTGCTTGCCTCAGCTGATAGCATTTGTCAGTATCATGGCCGATGTCTTGATGGTAGGCGCAGAACTTGTTGTGGTCTAGCCCTTCCCTGCGCTTGATTACTTTTGGTTCTGGGAAATCAACATTTTCTGTGGCTAAGACTTGCGCTGGTGTTTTTGTTAAAGGAGTCCAGTTGTTGTGACTCCGCCTACCGGATTTATGCACGAGTGACGTGTTGTGCTGGTATTCTTGGGGTGCGGTGGGCTTTGCCACTGTCTGGTTGGCTCCTTGGAGCCTCATCCAGACATTCCCTGTTCCCCTTCGCTCGTTTCTATTATTTCTGCTGCGCACGGCCTGTGCTTGTGTGTCTGTGTACTGTGGCGCTTGAATTCTGCTCCAAACAGAGAGTTCTCTCTCAGTTTTGGCGTAGTTCTTTGCGCCGCACATGATCTCTTCCCAAGTGTTGGGCATGCCCGTGCATCCGGCTAAAGTGCGGATCAGTGAGTCACACCTTACTCCTTGGGTGAATGCCGCTTTCATAAGTTTGAACCCAATCGGTCCGATCTGCAAGGCCTCTCGATTAAACCTGGTGATGTAGTCTTCAATGGATTCATTCTCCCGTCTCTTGACTTGCAAGATGTCTGTGGAATCACGCTCAATCCTCTTGTTTTGGCTGAAGTGGTATGAGAATTTGTCAGTCAGTTCTTTCAGATTATCAATCTTGCCGTTTGGCAGGCTGTCAAACCATACTCGCGCTGCGCCCGTAAGCGTCTGCGCGAACATGTGACACCATGCTGGCAGGCTCCACCGTGCGCATTTCCCTGCGATTTCGAAACTTCTTAGGTGGTCGTCAGGGTCACCGGTGCCATCGAACTTTCCCAGAGTACTTGGGATTTTTGTTCGTTCGGGCAGCATGGCAAGCGCGATGCGCGGTGTGAACTTTGATTTTTCACTGAATGAAGGGGGATAGTAGGGTTGTGTGAGATCGTCCTTGCCGGACAACAAGTGTGCTCGATCAACGGTGTTGGTCAAGTACTGGCTTGTGTCACTTTGAAAACGACTCTGTGACTCGTCGGAGTCTTCCCTCCAAGTTGGATCAGTGATGTGATTGCTTCCGCCGATTTGTCCTGCAGCTCTGGATGGCCCTTCCGACATGGTGACAGGCCTTCCTTCGCTGAAGGACAGGGCGCGAGATGCTTCTCTCAGCTGTTGTTCTTTAATCTTGTTTATGAATGCCTGTTTCAGAGCTTCTTTTTGCTGCGCATACCACACCTCCGGACTAACCATCGGCGCGGTCTGACCAGCGGGTGAAGCTTGAACATTATCAGTTGCAAAATGAAATGATGGGGTTTGCCTCGTCCCGTAGGACGGAGTGCGACCCACATCTGTGCCGTGAAACTGCTCCTCCGTGTGGCTGTCGGGCTGGCTGGTGTTTGCCTGAGCAACACCAGTGCCAGACATTCCCACCGGGGAGTTTATCGTTGCTGGTAAAGAATTCATAGCTGGTTTTTTAAGAAATAGAAGTTTTTTAGTTGCTGTTCTTGAAAACTCAAAAGACGGATGGCGCCAATGAAGAAACACCAATATAACAATCCAGTATAACAATGCTAATGTAAGAATATAAGAAAGGACGTAGTTCTCATTAATTGATAAGACGAAAACAAGACACTATTTTAGGATTATTACAGAGTTTCGACTATAATATATTTCTCACAGCTTATGATATGAATTCTCTCTAGATGAATCGATCCCCTCTTCTAATGACGAAGGAGGGTATTTATAGGCTCCTCAGGTGACCTGTGATTGGCTGTGAGAGAAATGACAGCCGTCTTGTACTATTGTGACCGTTGTCATTTCTTGTGTTGTCCCTCTGCGATTGGTCCACGTGTCCTGTCATTGTCCTTTTCGTCCTTTCTCGTACCTCGTACTGGCAGGCGATCATGGAGCAGGGAATTTATGCCTCTGATTGGCTATGTGTCCTGCTCCTGTCGGATGACACCTGTCCTTTTTGTGGCTGCGTGCGCCGTCTTCTAGAACTCCACGTCACGTTGTTGCGCTGACGTGCATGTGAGTTTCCTTTCTGCGCACGCGCGGGTACATATCTCTTCATGTGGGTTTCATGTTTGAAGGTGAAAATTGGCGGGAGTGGAAAGGGTAAAGGGAATAATATTATATTATTAGTTTGTGTGTTAAATTTATTTTAAAAAAAAGCCAATAAAAAAATTGTAACTCAATTTCAAGCCCCCCACGCGGCCATGCCCATGAAGATTTCCCCGCCCAAGGGGCTCACGCCCATTTCACATTAGGTTAGGGGTGGTGTAGGTGAGGGTGGAAGTGCTTTCACACCTACCCCCCCCCCCCCCCACACACACACACCACACACACGCGCGCGCGCTTATATAACTTTATTAAGACAAAATTACATAAATCAACCTTTATGTATTACCAAAACTACAACCTATACCTTTCAGTATGAAACTCACTCAAACCAACCTTTATGTATATCTTTTCATGCAGGTTACAACCTTTAACACAAACCTAGTTAGTTTTTGTCGTTAAGTCAAGGGCAAATAAGTCATTTTACCCACTCTTTTCATCTTCTTCCATATGTTTTCATCACCACCTCTGGTTTTCACCATCACCACTACCACCTTGACCACCATATAACACCACCATCACAACCACCGTGTGAACCATAATCAGTGTCGGTCAAGCTTTCACAGCAAAACTATCTTTTCTATATGGTATTTAAAGCCTAATTGCTCGCTTAGCCTCACCACCGATCCATCTTCCTCTGCTCTTCTTTTTTTTCCGACCAACAGACCTTCCTCGGCCCTTCCTTTTTTCCGACCAACATCTTCCATGGCCTCCTCCCTCACATACATCACTGCTGCAACCCACTTCCCAATTATCTTTATTCAGAGAATAAAATGCTCTGTTTTCATCGTCTGTAGCGATTTCATCATCACATCGACGCCAATCGTAGTACTAATTATCTATTGTTGATGAGGTGGCCCGGGCTCTGTTTTTGCTGAAACGTTACCCAAAACCACCACCATCGATGTTCCTCTGTTCTTGCTGAAACATTACGCAAAACCACCACCACCGGCTCACCTCGTTCATCGGAGATGCGTTTAAACTCACCGGAATCCATGACCACAGAGACCTATACCTTCATGACTTCACCGAGGATTGCTACTCGAAGGTACAAGCTTCTTAAGGATATCATGTTGTTTGTTTGACCAAGGCTATGTTATTTTAGATAAACAAAGAGATGAACAAAGGGTGGGGCGGGTTTAAGAAGATGAACAGAGGGTGATATGGGTGGGGTGGGTTTAATTATATTTTATTATTTTGTTATCTTATTTTATTTTAAATGTTGGGATAACTAAAATGACTTATTTGCCCTTGACTTAAAGACACAAACTAACTGGGTTTGTGTTAAAGGTTGTAACCCGCATGAAAAGATATACATAAAGGTTGATTTGAGTGAGTTTCATACTGAAAGGTATAGGTTGTAGTTTTGGTAATACATAAAGGTTGATTTATGTAATTTTGTCCTTTATTAATATCGTGTTTCTTTAGTCTTATTTTCACAACAAACGTATTCAGCTAGTAGAGTGTGGACCTAGAAAAGGTGTTGACTATAAATCATAATAATATCATAGTTTTTGCTAATCATAATGAAGTTAATTGGATTAATATAATTTCTTTTTTCAAATTAATAGTGATCTACTTTTTTCAAATTAATATATCAGGATACGAGTAGAGTGGTTTTACTTTTCAATTAAATGTGTTGTGGTTTTAGATGAAAATTAAATAAATTGTTAAAAAAAAAATCGTGGAATGTGTGAATGTGATCGGTAAAAGAGAAGTGTGTTCAATAGGACAAGTGGCAATGTCTTTGTGTGAAACAATAAACTTAAATAATGTTTCGTGATATAGATTCACAATGTTGTTAATCATCTTTAGTGTAGCAGACTAGTAGTTACATTTAACATATGATAAAAATTTCGCTATTTGTATTTCCTTTTACCATATTTGAATAGTTTTTCATTGTTGATAATCCTCGGTAATTTGTATCATTAACTAGCTTCCCGTTACCTCACCTTGGGGTGGAGTGTCATTTAGATGAAAAGCGAATACAGGTGGTGTTGATTC
Organism: Ambrosia x helenae; assembly: GCA_030844895.1. Classification (NCBI taxonomy): domain Eukaryota; kingdom Viridiplantae; phylum Streptophyta; class Magnoliopsida; order Asterales; family Asteraceae; genus Ambrosia; species Ambrosia x helenae. The sequence continues at coordinate 107,681,868 of CM061233.1, read as the reverse complement.
GATTCGGATGAGAGACGAGAATTTACCGATTATTCCACTACCGTGTCTTTTGACATGTGGAGTCGGGTTTCTGCGCATCTAAATGGCGGTGGTCGAGTAGTCGACCTTGACTACAGTGTCCGGTGTCACGTTGGTTGAATCATCGTTAAAAAAACTATATTCACGTTAACCCTTAATTCAGTGTTATAAAACATAGATGAACTAATCACTGCTAACCCTGCACATCTAGTGTTGTCCTAAATGACAGATTGTAATTAATTTTTATGATACTGACAAATGTTTTACTATAATTAATCTAATCAGCCAAATAACATATCACATCACATATAAAATATTGTGAAATAATGAAACATGTTTTATTGTGTATATAAGTTTAATATGAAAATGCAGCAATCATACAATATAATTATAGTGAAATTTTCATTACACCGTGATATAATTATGATTATAGTTAATACTAGATTATATCCTGAAATTTTTTCGGGATAAATAAATCTTGAAGTCCATGTTGATTCCTTATTAGTAGCTAATCAGAGGGGAATACGAAGCAAGAGAGCCGAATATGGCTAGATATCTTCAAAAGGCTCGGGAGCTTATTGTCACGGAGTAACTTTCTTGACTCACGTGCGGCGACTTAGAATGCCTCTAAGTTAAGCCTTTGATCTGGTTAGGTAGTAATTCACGCTAAGTGATGCGGAAGCGTTCAAGTTATGAAAGATTAACTCTTTATATTGATACAATAACAAAGTTACAAGAAGCTTTACAAGTGATTTGGGTAGTGATCAAGTTATGAGGGGTGATTACAAATGATGCCTTGATCACCTATTTATACTAGTGTTAGGAGATCTAGAAGGTTCCATATCTAGATGGATCCATACCAAAATTTACCTAGGATATTCTAGAGTATTCCTTGACAATATCTTGATATTTATGGTGTTGTCTAGTAGGACCTAGAGAGTTCCGGAGCTGCACTTTAGGAGCTGTTTTGACCAGCCCTTTCTAGGTGCTTCTAGACCATTCGTGGCTGGATCATGACCCTTATGTGCGCCCCATGTTGGTTGGAAATTTGTAGACTGATCCGGAGACTTCCAGATGGCTTTGGAGGCGTCTAGATGTCCCCGGAAGCTCCTAGAAGCTGAAAACTTTGAACTGATTTTAGGCGGGCCGTGACATTCTCCCCCACCTAAATCCACGACGTCCTCGTCGTGTTTATGGGACGTGCTAGTTTTCCCTTCTTTTCTCGTTATGATGGATGGTCTTGGTGATGAGCTTGTGCCTGGACATCTTTTGGAACCGAATTCAGGTCGCATTGATGTTATTGCCACACCTTGTCTTGGATCAGACTCCATCTTGACTGTGTGGAGGCGATCTTCTATCATGATGCAAAATTTATTTGCGAAAGGCATGGGAAAAGCTGATTCCTTGTCGAGGAAATCTTGGCCAATCACAAAGTTATGATCTTCCATTGGGACAACGAAAAGGTCTATCCTTCCCTTCCATTTCCCAATTGTGGCTTTAACGCCATATGCCACTCCAAGTATTGGTTGCATTCGTCCATTTGTGTCCTTCATTGTCGCGTTATGTTTGGTTACTCGGACACCGAGTCTTATGGCTTCATCAATTGAGATGAAGTTATGGCTTGCTCCTGTGTCAACAAGTGCTTTTACGGGTCTTCCGTTTACCACCATGTTGACGAGTAGAAGTCTTTTCTCCGTTCTTGGTTTTGAGTTTCTTTGGCTTGTTTTGCCATTGTTCATGACTCCTCTCTTTTTATGTTTTGTTTTGGTATTTTCTTTTTGATGTAAAGTATTGAATTTTTGTAATTGTATTGACCCCAAACATGCTTCTGGTTTTGTCTTATTGTCGTTTTCTTTTGCTTTCATTTCAGCAAAATTTGTGTATAATTCTTGGAGTTTGTTGTCTACCTCCCCTCGGAGCTTTGCAACCTCCTTTTTTATCATGTTTTGCATCTCAAGACGTATGACTTCAATAGTATCTTTGAAGTTGGTTTTGATTTCCTTTAACTCAACGCGTAATGGTTCAAAAGCTTCTAGCTTTTTGAGGTAGCTATTGACTAAATTTCCGAGTTGTGTGACCGATGCGTCAACATTGGCCATCATTTTGTCTAAGGACTTAACTAAATCCATAGACGTACCTTTGCTTGTCTCAGCTTCTTGTGGAGTCTCGTTTTGATGTTGTGTTGCTTTTTTGGTAGTAGCGTTTCTCTTGGTCTTTTTGTTTGCCATCCCGATTAACCGACGCAGCTCTGATACCACTTGTCACGGAGTAACTTTCTTGACTCACGTGCGGCGACTTAGAATGCCTCTAAGTTAAGCCTTTGATCTGGTTAGGTAGTAATTCACGCTAAGTGATGCGGAAGCGTTCAAGTTATGAAAGATTAACTCTTTATATTGATACAATAACAAAGTTACAAGAAGCTTTACAAGTGATTTGGGTAGTGATCAAGTTATGAGGGGTGATTACAAATGATGCCTTGATCACCTATTTATACTAGTGTTAGGAGATCTAGAAGGTTCCATATCTAGATGGATCCATACCAAAATTTACCTAGGATATTCTAGAGTATTCCTTGACAATATCTTGATATTTATGGTGTTGTCTAGTAGGACCTAGAGAGTTCCGGAGCTGCACTTTAGGAGCTGTTTTGACCAGCCCTTTCTAGGTGCTTCTAGACCATTCGTGGCTGGATCATGACCCTTATGTGCGCCCCATGTTGGTTGGAAATTTGTAGACTGATCCGGAGACTTCCAGATGGCTTTGGAGGCGTCTAGATGTCCCCGGAAGCTCCTAGAAGCTGAAAACTTTGAACTGATTTTAGGCGGGCCGTGACATTCTCCCCCACCTAAATCCACGACGTCCTCGTCGTGTTTATGGGACGTGCTAGTTTTCCCTTCTTTTCTCGTTATGATGGATGGTCTTGGTGATGAGCTTGTGCCTGGACATCTTTTGGAACCGAATTCAGGTCGCATTGATGTTATTGCCACACCTTGTCTTGGATCAGACTCCATCTTGACTGTGTGGAGGCGATCTTCTATCATGATGCAAAATTTATTTGCGAAAGGCATGGGAAAAGCTGATTCCTTGTCGAGGAAATCTTGGCCAATCACAAAGTTATGATCTTCCATTGGGACAACGAAAAGGTCTATCCTTCCCTTCCATTTCCCAATTGTGGCTTTAACGCCATATGCCACTCCAAGTATTGGTTGCATTCGTCCATTTGTGTCCTTCATTGTCGCGTTATGTTTGGTTACTCGGACACCGAGTCTTATGGCTTCATCAATTGAGATGAAGTTATGGCTTGCTCCTGTGTCAACAAGTGCTTTTACGGGTCTTCCGTTTACCACCATGTTGACGAGTAGAAGTCTTTTCTCCGTTCTTGGTTTTGAGTTTCTTTGGCTTGTTTTGCCATTGTTCATGACTCCTCTCTTTTTATGTTTTGTTTTGGTATTTTCTTTTTGATGTAAAGTATTGAATTTTTGTAATTGTATTGACCCCAAACATGCTTCTGGTTTTGTCTTATTGTCGTTTTCTTTTGCTTTCATTTCAGCAAAATTTGTGTATAATTCTTGGAGTTTGTTGTCTACCTCCCCTCGGAGCTTTGCAACCTCCTTTTTTATCATGTTTTGCATCTCAAGACGTATGACTTCAATAGTATCTTTGAAGTTGGTTTTGATTTCCTTTAACTCAACGCGTAATGGTTCAAAAGCTTCTAGCTTTTTGAGGTAGCTATTGACTAAATTTCCGAGTTGTGTGACCGATGCGTCAACATTGGCCATCATTTTGTCTAAGGACTTAACTAAATCCATAGACGTACCTTTGCTTGTCTCAGCTTCTTGTGGAGTCTCGTTTTGATGTTGTGTTGCTTTTTTGGTAGTAGCGTTTCTCTTGGTCTTTTTGTTTGCCATCCCGATTAACCGACGCAGCTCTGATACCACTTGTCACGGAGTAACTTTCTTGACTCACGTGCGGCGACTTAGAATGCCTCTAAGTTAAGCCTTTGATCTGGTTAGGTAGTAATTCACGCTAAGTGATGCGGAAGCGTTCAAGTTATGAAAGATTAACTCTTTATATTGATACAATAACAAAGTTACAAGAAGCTTTACAAGTGATTTGGGTAGTGATCAAGTTATGAGGGGTGATTACAAATGATGCCTTGATCACCTATTTATACTAGTGTTAGGAGATCTAGAAGGTTCCATATCTAGATGGATCCATACCAAAATTTACCTAGGATATTCTAGAGTATTCCTTGACAATATCTTGATATTTATGGTGTTGTCTAGTAGGACCTAGAGAGTTCCGGAGCTGCACTTTAGGAGCTGTTTTGACCAGCCCTTTCTAGGTGCTTCTAGACCATTCGTGGCTGGATCATGACCCTTATGTGCGCCCCATGTTGGTTGGAAATTTGTAGACTGATCCGGAGACTTCCAGATGGCTTTGGAGGCGTCTAGATGTCCCCGGAAGCTCCTAGAAGCTGAAAACTTTGAACTGATTTTAGGCGGGCCGTGACATTATGGAAGCTTTTCGAACCCGTAAAGTCTTTCATATACCAAGAGGAGAAAACAAACGAGTCGATGCGCTCAGCAAGTTGGCTTCGGCCACACCCTCCGAGCTCGTGCAAGAAATAAAAATTGAAGTACTTACCAAACCGTCAGTTGATGAAAATGCAATTTTCCAGGTCGAAGCTTAGCCAGAACCATGGATGACTCCGATAGTAAGGCATATCACCGAGGATTGGGTCCTGGAAGATAGAACCGAAGCCAATAAGCTAAAGGTAAAGTCTTTACAGTTTCAAGTTTATGATGGCCAACTATATTGGAAGACCTTTATTTGCCCACTACTCCGATGTCTCGCACCTGACGAAGCCACCTATGTGATCAAAGAAATTCATTATGGGATTTATGGCATTCAGGCCGGACCAAAGATGGTGATTGCTAAAGCCATGAACGCATGTTATTATTGGCTGAACATGCATCAAAGTGCTGTTAACGAGCTCCGGAGTTGTAAAGAGTGTCAGAGGCATGCACCGGCGAGCCTAAGGGCAAAGAATGACTTGATCCCATTCCCAGTCACCTTAGCGTGGCTGTTCCAAAAGTGGGGAATAGACATTGTGGGTTTGGTTTCCATCAATTATTTCACCAAATGGGTCGAAGCAAAGCCCTTGGGAGAAATAACCGGTCACCAAGTGAAACGATTCATGTGGGAGAACATTGTGTGCAGGTTCCAGTATACATTGTCAGTGACAACGGAAAACAGTTTGCCCAAAACCCCTTCAAGAAATGGTGTTCCGACCTCCACATCACTCAGTTGTTTTCCTCAGTTGCTCACCCATAGGCTAATGGCCAAGTGGAAAGAGTCAGCCGAAGTATTGTAAAGGGTATTAAACATAGGCTGGGAAGTAAGAAGACCGGATGGACCGATGAAACTATATTAATTAGTTATAATAAAACTACTAATATTTTGTATTAAAATCCGGGTATTACACCTTTCCCTCACTTTCATAAATATGCCTCCGCATTTGAGTTAGGCTAGTGGGTATGGAGGCATAAAAAATGCAATGTCTCATTGCCACCTAGGATGGCACCTAGGACATGGTTCATGTTCTCTTGTTTGGGTGAGATGTGGAGGCATGAAATAATATTAAATGCAATAATAATAATAATAATAAAAGTAAACAAAAATAATAATATTCAATCCCCATTGCCGTCTCTTATGTCCCTGGAGAGACATGAAAGACGGAGACATGGGGTGGGGGGCGATGTGCGAAACGGTGACGGAGGAGAGAGGGTGTGAGACGGGGGTGTCAACGTCTCCAGACCCAGCAGTCTTATTACAAAAATAGCATCCGTTTATATCCTGTTTTAGCCGGCAAGTCAATCTAGTTTACTCACTTTACGGTTTGATTCGTTGAACATGATTTTTAGAGAAAATCAAACACTTTATATTCATATTTTGTTTTACCATATTTGTAAAATAAAATAATAAACAAAGTATTAATTACTGGATTATATTTCGGAAGCTTTTTCAGATAGAAAAACCTAATATGAAGTGATAACATGTGTGTTATGATGTAACATATAAATTAATGTATTACAATATGAAAAAACAACAATTATAATAATGCGAACAATAATGAAAATGTATATTAAACAAATTTACGTTTGGATGAGGGCAGAGGCAGAAGCAACCATTGCAGGACGTGATTGGGGTGGTGATCTTGAAGGTGAGACTTTTGTTGGAAATGAGTGGTTTTAACATGATTAGTGATTTGCTTAGACATGATTAATGAATTGCCTGAACATGTTGTAATTTTTTTCCTGTAACAACAAAAACCCACAAAAAGTCGTTTTTCCCGTTTTTTTTATATAACATTATTGTACTCATTGAAAAGATAATATAACGACTAATATGGTGTAATTTTGTTTTTAAAACAAACTAAACACTTTATATTATATTTTTTTACCATACTTGTAAAATAAAATAATAAACAAAGTATTAATTATTAGATGCAATATGTCTTGGAAGTTTATGGATTTGAAGTCATGGGCTTCATTTTTTTCTTAAGTTTGAATTATTGAAAAAATTCGAACCCAACCGTTCTCTAAAAATTCGAACCCAACCGTTCTCTAAGCCTATGAATACAATAAATTTTTATTTAATTATACATTTTTTGAGAAAAATAAGTCACAAGAATATGAGTCACATTTTATAAATAACTTAGTAAACCATAACAAGATTTTATATTTTTAACTTATAAATAACTTAGCAAACCACACACTTGTCCTTGTCTAAGGAAAACAACACCGTGATGACACTTTGGGGCATTTTCTCCTATGACATAGAGGATCGCCTCGGTAAATGTGAATCCAGATCTTCTCTCATCTGTCAAAATTCTTTTTTTTTGAACGGCAAGTGGTTCAATCGGTGGAGCTCCGGCTAACACTCTGGACCAGTCTGTACTAATTACCCATTCCACCTGGATTGGGGATCTCCCCAAGTGGAACCTCCACATGTGGTAAATATGACTCCGACAAAAATCAAACCCTCAATCTCCACATGACCTCCACTCTAGCTTCCCCAATTTTCACCAATTGAGCTAGGCTTCATCGGCATCTGTCAAAATTCTAAAGGAACCTTCATCAAGGTTCCGGTTTCTTGATTTTTGTGTTATTTGTAACAAATTTGGTTTCAGTTGTGCAATGTTGTTTTAGATTAGATTGTGTTGCATGATGAAACCCTTTAAAACAATGTGTGTTTTTATGTGATCAGTGTTTTAGGTGTGCATTTATTTGTGAATTCTCGTGTATGTCATTAATTAGATGTGTGTGGGTGATAGTATTGATGATTCTTTAAAAAATAACAAGTTGAACATAACACCACCAAGAACATATGAAAATATTCATGAAGATACAAAAGACATATGAATATTGTTAATGCCTACTTGCACAAAAGATATATAACTTTATGGAACCTTTCATTTTCATCTTATTCACTTGGCTTTTGTCAATTAAAAGAGCACACTAATTTTTGGTCCACTTGAGGACCTTTTGTTATCTTGAATAAGTTTAACGATTGCTATTTCTATTTCTATTTGTATTCCACTTATGTGGCTCATGAAATTAACGAAGCCGTACACATGACATGCTTGCCATCGTTTTCTATGTACATGGCATGCATGATGTGCCACTTCACTTCCACTTGTGAAAATGGAGAAAAGACCTTACTTTAAAACTTTAAATTGCAATTTGCAAGATGTATTTTCTTGCAACATAAAAGTCAAGTGAACTTTATGCAACATAGTTTCTAGTTTAGAAACTTATTGTTGAAAAAGATTTATTTATGAACTATTTTGACTTATTTTTTTTTATAAAATCTTATGTTTATAATGTTTTAGTTATTAGAAAAGTTTAAGTCGGTTCTGTAAGTTGGTATTAAGAGTGATTATATTTTATTGTATACTTCATCATTTCTAAAGATTTGTTTGCCTTTGTTTTGTTGTTGAAGTGTAACTTTAATTTGTCGTCTTGTTTTGTTCTTTGAGTAAAGTACTTAAGTACACAAGATGATTCTGATTCTTGTGGTATATCTAAAGATTGAATTTGATCTTTAGCTTCTACATCGATGGCACATGTGTTTGCACATTCTAATAATTTTAGTTCTAAGCCAACAAATATTAGGTAACGTCCTCCATTTCATGGATTGTAATGGAATTTGAATTTGCGCGAAATCTATAATTTGATCTAGAATTTAGGTGTGTTCATTTAATAGAATATAATGAATCTTGATGGAGTTAGAATGTGGATTCCCTTTCATATGTTGTTGTTCAATTACAACTCAATCTTTGTTGAAACAAACATCAGAATTGGAATATACATTCCAAGTTCATTCAAATTTATTCCATTCTGTGAAACGAACACTACCTAAAAGTTTTAATAGGTCTAACTTAGGGACTAAATACGTTAAAATGTACAAACCACGGGGACCATCATTGTATTTTTGAAATAAACTTAAGGACTTAATGAGTTAAAAAGTTTAAACCGCATGAACATAAATGTACATTTGGCAAGTCAGAGACCAAAATCAAAATTTTGGTAAACTACATAAACCATCTGTATTAGTGTATGCTTTTACTCTTGTGCTTTAGCTTTATGAATGATGGTTGATCAATGCAAGTGCAACTATAAGGTGTGTGTAGTGTATAGTTGTGGGGCGTTTTATACCCTATAGCGCTCGGGAACACCGCCCCCCAGGGCGCTATAGGGCGTTTTGGATTAAGAGCGTTTTGCCTATAACGCGCGTTATGTGTTGGGTTTTGTGATATGACCGTTGGTAACGGTCGGATTATTAAAAAAAATAAAAAATTTAACCTATATATATTCATACACTACACACATACACTACATACACATACAATTCACAAACATACACTACACACATACAACCTTCAACTCTCAAACAAATTCAACACACAAACAAATCACCAAAATGTCGTCCCCTCCCTCCGATGACTCGTTTGTCGATCTATATAATCGGTTTTTTAAAGATGACGGCGCGGAAGAGGACGAGGCCGTTATGAGTGCGGTTCAACTAGCGTCTAGCGCGGTTGAAGTTGTAGGTACTTCCACCCCACGGCCGATATTGTCTAGGCAATATATAGAGCGAGACCGTGTAGCCGCCAATGAGCGTTTGATGAATGACTATTTCAATGCCAATCCGGTTTACGGCCCTGATTTGTTTAGACGAAGATTTCGGATGCGCAAAAACTTATTTTTGCGCATCACCGGAGATTTAGAGTCCGCCTATGACTACTTTAAGCAAAAACCCGATGCTAGAGGGTGTTTAGGATTCACCGCAATTCAAAAGGTCACTTCCGCAATACGTGTACTCGCATACGATATCAATGACGAGTATTTGAAGATGGCGGAGAAAACCACACGCGACACCTTGGAGTATTTCTGCTACGGTATTTACAAATATACATATATTCTTTTGATACATTAGTAGTTACATTATATATATATATATATATATATATATATATATATATATATGTTTAGGATCCTGTACAAAGTACATTTTTCGTGAGAAGTGTGAGAAGGACTAAGAATTGACATGTAGACATCATGTTTTGGATTTAGGAATGATGTTTTAAGTTGTTTTAACTTGAAAAACACCAAACACAACAATCTAAAACACAATACAATGTATTATAGTCATTAAATTTAAAAAACAGCTAAAACACACTACTTAACGCTTAAAACACACTGCTAATGTTCTTAGCATGGTGTTTTAAGTTTTAAGCCTAAAATACATTGTTTTCGGTTTTTAATTGTTATGTTTGGTGTTTTTATAGGCAAAACAATCTAAAACATTACGACTAAGTTCAAAAAATGATGCCTAAGTATCAATTTTTAATCCTTCTCACACTTCTCACAAAAATACACTTTGTACAGGATCCTGACCCTATGCATATATATATATATATATATATATATATATATATATATTTGATTTCTTAGGTATATGCCAATTACACGGAAAACGATACTTAAGAAACGCGACATGGAGTGACCTTCAACAACTATACGAAGCGCATTTAGAAAGACATGGATTACCCGGTATGATTGGTAGTATAGATTGTCGTCAATGGCGATGGTATGCTTGTCCAACCGCATGGCGAGGTCAACATACACGCGGTGACCAAAAGGGACCAACGTTGGTTTTACAAGCATTGCCTCACAAGACCTGTGGGTTTGGTCGGCCTTCTTTGGTCTCGCCGGGTGTATGAACGACATAAATACTTTCCAGTTTTCGCCATTGCTAGAGTCTTACATTGGCGGAACAATACAGAAAGCTGGGTTTTATGCAAATAATAATTACTACGAGCATGGATACTACTTGGCGGATGGTATATATCCGAAGTATTCAATGCTCGTCAAAACGTTTAGTCAGTCACAAGATGAAAAAAGGCAATATTTTAAAAGAGTTCATGAGTCTGCAAGAAAGGACGTCGAGAGGTGTTTTGGCGTTCTTCAAGCACGATGGCATTTTGTTAGAAATCCTTGTCGTATGTGGGAAAAAGAAAGGATTAGAATGGTGATGTATGCTTGTATCATAATGCATAATATGATACTTGAAGATGAAGGAAAGGCAATATGCCCAAACTATATAGCAGAAGAAGATGTTCAAGGGACGCAAGCGACACAGGAGGAGAGATTTCAAAACAGTTACATGTTGCGTTCCAAGGATATACATAACGCGTTGAAGGCGGATTTGGTTGAGGAAGCATGGGCGATTCGCCCGATTCATCACAACCAAGAAGAAGAAGAAGAAGAAGAAGAAGGAGAAGGAGAAGGAGAAGGAGAAGAAGAAGAAGAAGAAGAAGAAGAAGAAGAAAATGAAGATGAAGACGACGACGAAGACTAGTTTTTTTAAATAGTTGTAATTTTTTTAAGTATTTGTAACTTTTTTTAAATATTTGTATTTTTTTAGTATTTGTAATATTTAAATATTTAATGGAATATTTAAACTATTTAATATTATTATTTAAATAAGAAAAAGAATAATTAAATAATGATTACCCAATTATTTATAACCCCCATAACCTCCCTTCCCACTACACCATCTTTTTCCATAACCCCCCATAACCCCCCTTCTATTACTTTTTAATATTTTAATACTCATAACCCTCCATAACCCCCACCACTACACATACACTAACATTTTAGATGTATGAATGATTATCAAATATTATTAAAAAATACCTAATATTAATCAAAACCTAAGTAAATTAAATGTAAACTATTAAAAAAAAAACTAAATTTGGGTTTTATAGCCAATGTTGCCCCCCCCCTTTTTTTTATAAGAGGAGGTTTGGGATTGCGTTTTTAATCTGATTTTTAGATTATTGCGTTTTGAAAACGCGGATAATCAATTTTTAGTGTTTGGATTGCGTTTTGAAAACGCATATAATCAGTTTTTAGGCTATAACAACACAATAATATATAAGCAGCTCCACCCCTACTTTTCCAAAACGCATAATCTGTTTTGAATAATCAATCCCAAACACCCCATATCATTGAAATTGACTAAATAAATGAAGTAAAATCTATAACTATTAATAAAAGAATTAACTTATGATGATGTGTCATTCAATGGAGGCCCCAACACCCTCCTTGAATGTGTCACGTGGCATCATGTGGGATTTTTTAATTTTTGAGTTTTTTTAAAAAATCTATATATATTATAATTATTTTAGGAAAAGATAAGAATTTAAAAACAAAATTGAATTTTTCTCTCATTTTCTCTCATAACTTTTAAACGTTAATATCTTTTATATACGAGATTTTTTAAAGAAAAAAATTACACCAAATTAACGAGCGTTTTATTATCTTTCCAACGAGTACCATAGTGCTATATAATAAACAGAGAAAAAAAATGACTATTTTTGTGAGTTTTGATTTCAAATATATTTTACTATACTAATAAATCACTACTTATTGTTTTTTATATTTGAATAAGAAACGATAAAAAATAACTTCATAGGCAGAGATTTTTTTTTTTTTTTTTTTATATTTGAATATGATAACTTATGACAGAGATTTGTTCAAAATAATAATAATGATGACGACGACGACGACGATGATGATATTCTTATTCTTATTATTATTCATTAATCATGTATTGGCAAATCATTAATTATGTTGTCATATTAGATATTTTATTATGTCATATTAGATACTAGCTGATTACCCCGGGAAGGTCCCGGGGTTGAAAAATTTAATATGACGTGATAAACCTATTGCAAATGGCTCAAGTTAACTAACCACAAAATCTCTCAATCACTGCATGTCCATAGTATTCTAATCAGTAATAACTCATATTCCCTAACCTAAAACCTAATTAGTAATCAGCTAAACAATCACTTCCCGAGGTTGACGAATCTAATATGACACATTAACTTTACATATGAAATACACTAATGTGTTTCACATTTACATGCTGGAAAGCTTCGGGTAACACCTAACATAAAATAGTGTATAACTCTGTTGTTAACACTTAATCTTAAACAATGTATAACTCTAATGTTAACATATAACCTAAAACAATGTATAACTCTAATATTAATACATAACCTAAACACTAATATGACGTGATAAACCTATTGCAAATGGCTCAAGTTAACTAACCACAGAATCTCTCAATCACTACATGTTCATAGTATTCTAATCAGTAATAACTCATATTCCTTAACCTCAATTAATAATCAGCTAAACAATCACTTAAGTAAGCTGGAACTATTCAAAAACTCATCACATCTCTCACATTCTAATGACTCCTATAATTCCTAACCTAATCAACTAAACAATCACTTAAGTTAGAGGTTGTAACCATTCAAAAACTTATCACATCTATGTACCAAGTCTCACAACCACTGGTAAGGAAACTGCATATACGACACATAAGACAGAACCTGAAAAACGACTAATAGCTTATTAGCCTAACCCACTTCACATATTCCAAGAAAGAAACTAAAAGAGCTTAATGAATCAGAAACAAAAATAAATAACAAAAAATATCAAATTAAACAAATAATCACCTGGTCCTTAGCCAACGCCAGCCATCCCACATATGATTAGATCAGATCAAATCAACTAAACCATTTAAAAATCGAAGTAGATTACCTGGGATAGCTATAAATTAAATGATACATATCGTGAGATCGAGATGTATCCCTTGATACGATACACTTTCGACACCTAAATAATTAACAACACCTTTCATTAACACATAAATTATTAATTAATGTTCATCGATTAAAGGAATTCAAGGAATTCAAGTATCTGTCCACCTTCATCATTAATAAAACGATGGATAACAATAATAAAACATGAATTAAGAATCGTGGGATTTACCTTGGGTGCCGGAGAGGTGTTTTTAGATTTTTAGGGTTTGGGTGAGAAGATAGGGATTATATATGATGATAGGTATGATTTTATGTGATTTAATTTTGTTTAAAAAAAATTAAAAAATTAAAAAGAATGCACCACATGATGCCACGTGGCACATTCAAAGAGTGAAGGGTTGCCCCATTAAATGCCATGTCATCATAGCGCAATTCTTTTATATATATTAATAGATTAATAGATTTTAATCCCGGGACGCTCCCGGGATAAAAGCTAGTATTTAAATATTGGGGAGCTTAGAAATTGAGAAAGGGTCATGATTCATGAAGTCGCGGAGCAAATGTCGGCAAGCGTGGTTACAAACATCATGGATCAATACAATAAAAGCTTTCATTTAAAACCATCATGAATTTAATTAAATTTAATTGGGAAAGTGAATATGGTGCTGTTACACAACCTTACATGTGTAACCAATCAAAACTACGTAGTTTTGGTAAATTTCAATTAAAAATATTAACCTTTATTGTTTCGAAAACAATATTTGAAGAAGTAGGATTGAAGATTTTGCTCGTTTGTAAACAAAAAAAATCAAGAGAAGAAATGTAAGAAACATGGAATAGTGAGGCTATGGGCCATGGCTACTCATGGGGATTGGGTAGAGTAGTCTCCATTATCATTTTGATAAACGAAAACTAGCTTTTCGTTTGGATATATACTCGGATAATCATGGAAACTAATTTGTGAAAATGATTTTAAATTGAAATTTACCAAAACTACTTAGTTTTGATTGATTGCACATGTAAGGTTACATGTGCAACAGCACCATATTCACTTTCCCCAATTTAATTATGATTTATATTATAGATCAAATACAGAAAAATAGAAAGTCGTAAGAAGGGTATCAAATGAACTCTAATTGAACTCATTCAAGCGGCATTGGAACCATCTTATCGAACCATACGATCATAGTTTTTAGGTTTTCGCCTTTTTGGATTTTTAGCTTGTAAGTTTTAGAATTTACGTTATATCATTGTGTCTTTTATGCAGCACTGTGTCTTTTTCTTATTTTCATCATTGTGTCATTTTTGCGATTAATTGTTTCTTTTTTCTTCGGCATTGTGTTAAATTTTTTGACATTGTGTTTGTGACTCATTGTGTCATATTTAATGATCTATTGTGTTTTTTTTTTATGTTTTTCAACCTTCTCATTTTTTGTTACATTGTGTGGATATTAATAACGTTTCAAGTAATTTGGATGAACTAAAGGAATATCTTGAAGACATGAAGGTTATAGTGGGCTAACATGAAGCCCAACATTGGCTTTTTCATTATTTTTATGCTCTTATTATTCAGTAAGTATCCAAACTCTTAGCTATCTTCATCCCTATTTGCCACAAACATGATTCGCTTTATAACCTAACCGGGGTTTTAAGGGGAAAAAAACTGATTTGTACACCTCTAAATTATTAACATTTAACTTTATTAAAAAACTAACCCAATTATACAAACTCAATAATCCGAAAATGATCAATATTTTCGCAGAGAAAGGTCCAAAATGAGATTTGACAATTGATAAGGGTCTTAAGGATAAACTCGAAAGACGATTTTCAGCAACTTTGTACACTAGAACTCTACCAAATAAAGAGACTTGTGATAGAGAACGGCTAGCGTGTTCAAAAGAGCTTGACAAAGTATTTTGTTTTTGCTGGAAACTAAGGGCCTCCGAAAGGTAATCTGGATAATGACGGTTATAGGGATTGGCATCATGTTAATTCTAGACTTAAGAGATCATGAAGTTGGCTCGGAACATCTGAAGAATATGACTACTTGGTTTTTGAACTGCGTCAAAGGTTGAAAGTTAGGGTCAAAATATAATGAAGTATACGACTTGTCGCTTCATTGTATTTGTGAAGCGACATAGATTATAGTTTCGAATTTTGTTTTCTAGCTATGATATATAACCTAAATACCGAAAAGGAGGTATATGGTGTGGTTTTACAGCAGTATAATACTACAAACTGTAAACCAAACCGAATAACTCTGCTTGCCAAGTTTTCCATATCGTCTAGGCCGAGTTACAATAATACCTATCAGAATCATTATATTTTCATCTAGGCCGAATAACTCGGTTTAAAATCTTTGATCTACTAAACAAACAAACTTTCTGAATTTCTGTTGATTATGATAAAGTAACAAATTATAAAAACCAGAACATGCTAAAGAAAACAACTTTTTCATTAACATAAAATCTTATCAAAATGTCTCGAGATTTGGGATCGTCACCGGTCACTGGAACGGGGTCCCTCTACGACAAGAATATTTCTTCAAGTATAAGTGTATAACATTTAACATCGCGTGTTATTCTTGTTATACAAGTGACATAATACGCGTTCTAATCTTAATCTTAATCTTATTTTCTTTTATGCGATGCAAGCATAGCGCTACATGACTATCAAAGCGAACTGTTTTTACCTTTTCGCCGGTCCCTTTAACCTTCCTTGTGAGACCACAAGATAACTTCTGACTGCAAGTAGGAGTACCCAAGTGGTAGCAGCTATTTTTTCTTTTATCATTAAAAGTAAAGCCGAGCTTAAAACCGTCTTCAATATTTGCGCTTGCAGTCCCTTGAAAAACCCGAATATCCCTTCTCGTTTCCAAATTGCATCAAGAACGCCCATCAATGTTTTGCGGGGTTTCTTTTTGTTTTCCTTAGTATCATCATCACTCGAGTCTGCAGCCTGAATCATGACCTTGCACCTGCATACCATTCGTATAAATTATTTATAAGTTGGACAAAATATTATTTTTCAACAAAGGGAAGTCACAATTTACAGACCTGATAGCGGGATATGTAAGAACGGTTGCAATACTTTTAGATATCGCACCCAGCAAAAAGGCAGAGAAAGCAGAAAGTGACTCAGGTGAAGTTCGTTCCCTGGTTTTTTTAGTTTCCCGTCTAAAAGTTTTTGCTTCAACTGATCAAATACCGTGTACTGCACAAATGCATTATAAACAGGTCAGTTTGAGTTATAGTTTACTACTTACAGATCAAAACGAGTAAAAATTTATCTTAAAAGAAAATAACTAGGCTTAATTAAAACCGACTGACCTCCTAAATTGTTTTATTCAAAAAGTTGGATCATTATGTAAATTTAGTCTATGTAATCATATTAATAGTTATTAATACATTAGTTATTCGAAAATATTATAAAAAAAAAAAAAGACATTAAACTTTGCTGGTTCAAACCGAACCAATTTTGACCATTTACCTGTTTTGAAGTGCTAACAGGTTGAATGGGTAAAAAAAAATAATAATAATAAAAAAAATAATAGAGTATCCCGTGACATGATCAAATGTTTATCCCCTCCTAAATTGTTTTACTAAAAGCAACCGGAGCACTACTGTGATGGTTCATTTCTATTATATATTATATGTTGATTCTTAATATAATATTAAAAATAGCCAACACATGTCAGCAGGTCAACCCAACCTATTTAGACCTGTCCAAAAACTTTACATGTTTTGAGTTTTGACCCGTTACCCAATCCGCACAATCAATAATGAGAAGATAGGTAACGTACTTGGATTGCAGGGTTGGAAGTTAAAAGTAAAGATATGCCAAGCCCATCAAATGCTTCACTCCAACTGCCTTCTGTAAGCATTGCCCAAAGCCCTTTTGATCTCCCAAACGCACTTGTTTGCATTCGTGATGATGCTGTGTCCAGAGGCTATATGATAATATCAGATACAGTTTACCGGTTATAGACTTAAATGGAGTAACCTTAACCATCCAAACACTCCTACCATATAACACTTTTAGCACTATCGCTTTTTTTAATATTTAAAGGTTATAAGAACAAAAAAAATGTGTCGTTGAGTGAAACCATGTTTTTGAGAGCATCTCCAATGGTCTACATTTCAGACCAATAAAAACCGCTACCTCAGCATGCCACATCAGATTTCAAAGTTCAAAAAACCTTCATTTTTCCTCCAACCCTAAATTATTCCGAACCTCCACCTCAACATGACAACATCTACATCATCACCTACTTTTACATTTATTTAATCTATATTCATTTTTATAATAACTATTTGTGGGATATACTGGGCTCGGTTGTTGTTGTATATTCATTTTTTTTAACATAGAATAAACAAAATATAGAATCAAGTGTGTATAAATATCACATAATCCAAAGGACCAAACATCTATTACTACTTCATACAACACAAGCACATCAAAAACCATTTTCTATATCCATTTTTATTAAACCTGGTTATCTGATCCAAATTATTTAATATCACTTTGAGGCCACAGTGCCACACATCCAAACCATCCCCTTGCAAATATAATTTGAAGCACAAAGAATAAAAAAAATTAAAGAAAAAAAGGTGATAATCTAACCTGCGTTATGATGGCAGTACAAGCCCCGGCAGAAGCAGCAAGAATCAAATTTGCTTTTGTTCCTATCGACTTTGTACCATATTTTACTTGGTACGTCCTTTTAAAATAGCTATATCCGTAAAAGTACACAAATTGTGCTATAAATGATTGCAAATTCTTTGTTCCAAGACCCTGATATAACGATACAATTTGACCTGTGGAAACGGCTTCCCACAACACATCTGATAGTTTTCTGCACGGCCCACACGGAAATCTTTATTAGACTCGAATTTCCAACTTCAGTAAAATATCAACAAATGGAACAACAGCATACACACTGCTAATAACATGTGAACTGGTGGATTCCTAGATTTATAGTATTTGGCTCGACTGTCAAATCAAATATTGTTGATACTTGATACTATTCTAACCAGACCCTTGCAGAGCTTCGTTTAAAAAGCGTGAGGCACTATGAAGCGTTCAGGTCCAGAAAAGGTGTTGCCAGTTGCTCTATGTACAAACAAAAGCCGCATTTGTTTTACATATTAGTCTTTTTATCAAATAAACCATTCATAACACTCCTTTGGTTGTTTTTACATATCATCCTCCTATGGACCTCAATTTGACCAATTTTGACCCAGACGTATGTGAGGCATGGTCTCAAGACCCTAAAGCGTTTTCCAGATGCTTTGTGCACCTTGCGCCTCAGGCACACTTTTTGAAATTAAGCTGCAGAGGGTAATCAACCGACCTCGACAACAATTGAACATCAAAAATTCATTCATGATTCCTCAATGGCACACACGTATATATACCATTAATATAAATATCACAAAAGCAAAAAGAATTCGCGATACCATAAACTCTAACAAACCAATTAAACACAAGGAAATCACAAAACAATCACTATAAGTAAATCAATTTAGACATTACAAACAACCTAAAGTCCACTCCTGAAGTTAAAGCATCATAACTCTCAACATCAAACACACTCAGACATTACGCGTCTTAACTGCTAAATGAAAAAAAGATCATCTTCCACATTCTTACAAGGTAAAGATCGTTTCTCGAAGACTAATATCAAAACTGGCTGCTTAAATAACTAACAAGCATCAAAGTCAACTCAGGGGGCACTATTACAAGACTTAAAAACGAAACCACGTCATCGCTTAAGCGGATGCTCATTGCTTTGACATTTATTGTCTATCTAAACTCTAATCTGATTACAACTTTCTAATTATTAAAGATCAACCCAATCAGATTTAAAGAAAACTGATTATTTGATTATAATTCTAATTCTAATTTATAAATCCCCCCAAAAAAAAAGATTACTTTTTTAATATTCCAATCCAAATAATCTAAAAAACAAATATAAACTCATAAACAACAGCAAACGATGTGAATCACAGCGATCAAACAAAATCCCAACAGATCACGAAACCCCACATAAACAATCACTCAAACTCATCAGCAAAAGAATCAAATCAATAAAAAAACATATAAATTAAGGAAATTTACAAAAGAAAAAACCTGTATTTCTGTTGACCATGAGAACGAACTTCTGCCTGATACTTGGCTTTACACGTGTCAAGAGGGTACAAGATTGTTGTGCTCAAAACAGCTCCAATTGCTCCTGATGTAGCCTCAGATATTGATTCCAGATCGATCGAAGACATCTTTGATCAAGATTCTAAAGAAGCTCAATCTTGCATGCAAATAATAATTCAAGAAATATGTAGAAAGGAAGAGAAAGATAATATGATTTTGGTGGGATGAGTCAAATAAGTAAAAAGATTGGGGAAGTGAAATAAGAGTTCTGCATAAGATGAGTATATACAGTGGGTACGCAAATTTTGACAACAATAGTAACAACACTTTTAGAAGGAAGATCGATAGTGACCGGATGGATGATGAAGATAGTATTTTTCTTTTCTTGGGAATACCAAAACTGGTCAAGCCGTGTGTGTTGTTTTACACACTGTTTTTAGGGTGGGTTTTTTTTCCGGTGTAAACCAGCCGAGCAACTCGCGAACTACTTGAGCTCGGCTCGGCCAAAATCTTTATCGAGCTCGAGCTCAAGCCTAGCATGTGATGCTTATTAGGCTCGTCAAGCCTTATCGAGCTTAGTATAATATTAGTTTTTTAATATTTAAGAATATTTACAACTCATTTAAAGTTATTTAGTAAACGAGCCCCAAGCTCTAGTTTCACTTATCGAGCTTACGAACCTAAACGAACTATTATGTATATTATTTTTATTTAACATATTAACTAATAAATAATAAACGAGGCGAGTTCGAGCTTGAGAAATTACAAACGAGCTGAGCTCGAGCTCGACTCGTTTGCACCCCTAGTTTTTTGGGTCCTGCTATTTGCAAACCCCCCATCAACTATGTGGAAAACAAATATGGGTCGCGTATAAATTTATACATGGCGTATGGGGTTTTCAATTTTCAATAAAATCTAATTTCATATCATGTTTGGCGACATATGTCTTGTATAGGTTTCGTATAGCCCCATGTATAGAAGAGCTTTTTCCAAACATTTTTATACAATACTTGTCATTTTAATAAATTATATATATATATATATATATAGATTATTATTATTATTATTATTATTATTATTATTATTATTATTATTATTATTATTATTATTATTTGTAAAATATAGTTAACTACACGGCGTATAGTTTTTTTTTAGTAAATTTAAAAATGGATTTCATTTAATGGTAATTCAAGGTCATTTTAATGCATAAGATCACAAGGAAACCATGAAAGAGGACAGTGGCAAGTATGACTATATGAGAATGAGTATGAGTCTTAATTTGCAATTAGGTATAAGACTAAGTTATGAAACGTTGTCTACACGTCCATATCCTTAGTTATATATTGTTAATTTTTATTACATATACCAATTATATTATATTATATTATATTATATTAAGTTCAAGCTCAACTATAATAAACAATAAAAAGATGTATACGTTTGCTAATATATTGTAACCAAGTCAACAGGGGCGGACATAGGGAAGAAGCAGCGGTCGCGGACGTAGCGGCTCAACTTCGCACGCGTAGTGGAAAATTAGTGGAAAATTTGTTTTTTTTACAAAATTTGGAAAACGTTGCTACTAAAATGAAAAAAACAAAAAACGTTAATACTGATTTTGTGGCCTAGATCCGCCACTGCAAGTCAACCACCCTTTTTTTTCAAGAGATTAGAAAAACGTTTCCAATTGTATACTAACAAGTGGAACTTCTATACCTATAATAAACCAAAGCCATTTTAATGACATGTCACTCAAAGAGGGTATTCTCTTCATTGAGTGTGCCATGTGTCATCCTATGTGGCAAGGCCTTTATTTTAGAAAAATAATAATTTAAAATTTAAAAACAAAATTAGATTTTTATCTCTAATGTTTTCTCTCATAACTTTTAAACGTTAATATCTGCTATATACAAGATTTTTTAAAGAAAAAAATTACGCCAAATTAACGAGCGTTTTATTATCTTTCCAACGGGTACCATAGTGCTATATAAAAACGGAGAAAAAAACGACTTTTAAACGTTAATATCTGCTATATACAAGATTTTTTAAAGAAAAAAAATTACGCCAAATTAACGAGCGTTTTATTATCTTTCCAACGGGTACCATAGTGCTATATAAAAACGGAGAAAAAAACGACTATTTTTTTGTAACCCGACAGGTATTGTGTCAGGTTTGGAATTAGTTTAAAAAAAATTGTGGGTTTGGGTCAGGCCTGGGATTAGGTGATACCCGACCCAATTACCCTTTTTTTATATTAGAATATGATAACTTATGGCAGAGATTTGTTTAATAATAATAATAATAATAATAATAATAATAATAATAATATTCATTAATCATATATTGGCAGATGCCATTTTCATAGTTTAGATACTTCTAATTTTATTTACTTTACTTAGATTTCTCAACCCGGGACGCTCCCGGGGTATAAACTAGTATAATATATACAAAATGAAAAACAAAAGTTTATTTATAATAATATTATGGGTTTTTTAATACAGCTATGTAATCAAAAAATAAAGTTGTGACCTAACAAAAAGTATTTACTAAATCATAACGTAAAATATAAAAAAAAATCAATCCAGAAATTTCTTATTAGGCCTGTGCATACGTGTGTCGGTGTCTGGGCCAAGAGCCAAGAAAACAACATTGGGCCTCTGCATGTGTGTGGGCTGAAAATCAAGGTGATTATAAACCAAATAAAAATCATATATGTTTTGTTGTTTTACTTGGCCAAATTATTATCCCGCGTACGTTGTCACGCGAGTCTATGTGTAAAACTTAGAAAAGAATATGCGTTACGACGAACCTATTGAATAGAGAAAAATAGATGTGTTGCGACGGGCCTATCAAATAGAAAAAATATATGAAAAAACTTTGAACCCCAGACGCACGTTGTGGCGTGTTAACTCAAAAAATTTAGAACAATATTTAAAACAAAAAACTTGCGAAATATGAAAAATATGAGGGACCAAAGTTGCAAGTACAAAAGTGTTGGGATTAAATCGCAAAAGATGAAAAATGTGGGTTAAAAGTATAAAAAACATCAAAGCGGTTAAATTGTAAAAGATGAAAACTTTTAAGTTAGAAGTGAAAAATTAAATTAATCAAAGGGTTGAATAACAATGATTGAAACTTTAGGGTTAAATGGCCAAAGATTGAAACTTTAGAGTTAGAAACGAAAGATTTATCTTTTTTTTTTTAAATAAAGTTTTTTTTAGATATATTTCATTTCAATTATGTTAAAAACATCTGGCAAATTACATAAGGATAGCAGGTAAATGGGAACAAGCTGCGCCGCCACCCCTTTCTGAATAGAGAACCCTAATCTACTGAAAACAAATACTTGCCCTGGGGAGTCAAGAACTTTGCGTGGATCACCCTATGAACTCTAGCCAGGAACCGGACCGCCTCTTGCTCCAAGGAACCAAAAGTATCGAAGGCCAAAGGAACGAAAGCATGCAGATTGTCCTCGCATGCTTTAGTGTGCTTTGCCACCTTATTCGACTCTAATCTCAGAACTGCTTGCCCAGCCACGAACCCACTCCCCCGGAACCCAGCTAACGAAGATACACCCGTAAGGTCCACGCATGGGTGTTTCCCGCCCTCCCAACCAAACACTAGCAAGTCAGCCGGACGTAAAGTAGACCTCCCTTCCGTCGGTCTGTAAGAAAATTTACCGGTGCCTCTTTCTTTGCCGAGATCCCCGCTCGTCTGAGAATATCCATTAAAGCGTCTCGGACAAAATCGTGTCGGTACTTACACCCCGACAACTCTCTACAATTGAGTGCATGATCCCCATATTTATCTAGGCATGCTTTACGGCAGACTGAACAAGTTTCGTCATCCGGGACCATGGGGATCATCAGACGATATTTGAGGATTGCCCTGTACCCCACCGCTAACATACGTTGCCCTAGACCTTCAATAGGGATAACAGTTAAGAAATCTTGGGCGTGAGACATCGGCAAGCATTCGATGACAGCTTTTTGGCGAGGGGTCAATAGGGATGGCAACGGGTCGAGTATGTGTTGGTATGACTAATACCATACCTGGTTATAAAATCTTATACCATACCCGTCTTAATACCTATGGTATATAGAGCATACCCGCATGTATCGGGTATACCCGTTGGTATTTGCATGTGTGTGTGTGTGTGTATATATATATATATCTATTTTCTTTAATAGTTTTATGTTTTAAAAAATCTACAATATATGAAATTGTAATAAATAACATATATATATATATATATATATCATCATCACCACCATAATATATATATATATATATATATATATATATATTATAGTATGAATTTGAAAACTATTTTTAGACTATCCGGAGTGGTGGGGGGGGGGGGGAAGAGGGGGATGAAGCGCCATATGACACTTGTGGGGGGGGGGGGGGGAATAATTGTGGGGAGTGGAAGGGGGGGGGGTGAAGTGACATGTGGCATTTCTTTTTTCTTTTTTTTTTATAAAAAAACTTTCATATATTAAACATAATAATAATAATAATAGAAACCGAAAATATATTAAAGAAATAAAAAAAATATAAAAAAATTATATTCAAAATTTGAAATTCAAACGGTTACTGCTCCAAACAGTACAAACATCAATTTTTCTCACCCAAACGTTTAAATTTCAAAGTTTAAATTTGAAACTTTGAATTTCAAAGTTTCCCCCCAAATGGTCATATTTCTAACCCTATAAATACAACACCTAACCCGACTCTCAGTCACACCTATTCCTCTCCTCAAAGCAATGAATAACATGGGTGACGGTTTTCAACCAGGAGCTGCTGGACCGTCTAATATCCGGCAGTACTCTCGCGGGTCCGGGAACGGGGCCGCCCCGGAGACCACCATTCACCTCCTCTCCTCCTCCTACTGCTGCACAACCTCCTCTTCCTCCTCATCCTCCACAACATTGGTTATATCCCCCTCCTCATGCTGCTGTTGCACAACCAACCTTTCCTCCTCCTGAAACCGATGATGACTGGACGGATGAGGAAATGGTCTGGGCCATGGATTATGTCATGGCTGTTAACGAAATGGACCGACTAATGTTGTCGGCCCCACCCCCCGGACTGTTGCTGCTATCCCCACCCCCCCCACCAGACTGCTGTTATCCCCACCCCCACCCCTACCACGAGACTACCCCAACTGAGGAGGACTTGGAAGCCCTCAGAGAAATTGAGGAGGAGGAACGCCTCTGGAGCCTTCCTTCCCCTCCTCGTGAGTACTGCTATTTCCCCTCGGATGCGAGATCCGATGGACGGGATAGCTCACGTTCCGTGTCCCCGAGTACTACACACTTGAGGACTGGGACAACTACTCTCCATAGTGGAGAAAATTAGGATTAAATAAGTAATTTAGGAATTATCTAGTGTTTAATAAGTAATTTAGGATTTATTTATGTTTAAATAAGTAATTTAGGAATTAGGATTATGTAATGGTTGTTTAAGTAATTATGTAATGGTTATTTAGTAATTTAATTATGTAATGTTTTTTTTATTTAATTTTTTTTACTAACCGGCCAAAACAAAAATAAAACTATATGATTTTTTTTATATATAAACCCTACCCAATCAAGAAGCGCTACGTGTCCCAAATGGTTGCCCCACGCCGGTGAGTTGCCCCCCGCCCCCCTCCCCCCCCCCCACGCCATACCGGCGGCGGTGTTCCCCCCCCTTCCCGCCCCTTTCCCGCCCCCACTCCGGACAGACTTATGTTTCATAGCATATAAATATAAATAATAATGTTATTATAATATATATTTTAGAAGAAAAGCTTTTTTTTCTAATAATGAATATATTAGAATGAAACATTACTAAAAAATAGGTAAGAAAAAATATATATAAAACTTAAAAGTTTTCGGGAATATGTTTCGGGTAGATGGGTATTTAGTTTCGGGTAATCGGGTTGGGTATCACCTAATACCATACCCGTCCCATACCTGTGAAATATTTTTTCCAATCCCAAACCGTCCCATACACGTCCCAAATGCTTCGGGTTTCGGGTATACCCGTCGGGCTCGGGTTTTTTTTGCCATCCCTAGGGGTCAAGCATAAATCTTCTCCTAGACTTTGTGCGATTCGACAATAAATGGCATTCGCCATAGTTTTCTGTGGCATTTTGGGGGCGGTGTGCTTGTTAGAAAACCGCCAAGATCAAAGTCTGGAAGATATTCATGCAGGCGTTCCAAAGCGAAGATGTAATCCGGGTCCATGTTAACAACCCCACTATTACGCAGGATGTGGTCTTGTAGCTCTCAATATTCCCGGGCGGAGGGAAGGCCCAACCCGCCAAGCCGCATCGGCAAGGTCGTGACCCGCCATTGGAGGTCCCCAAAAAAGCCCCCCCCCCACAAACTACAATGTCTTCGATTGTTCCCCGGAGGCCATCATCGAAACGAGATACCGCATCCACCATCAGATGGGGCTGACAAGTTCGTAACCCAAAAAGTAACTTAGCGACCCCCAAGCATGACCTGAGCAGGAGAAGCTCACTTTGGGGATCCGTAAGCCAAGGCAAGAGTTTCATAAGGTCAACCGCACCCGAGACCCGCCGCCCTGCCAACTCCCCAATAAAGTTTGGATCTCGGCAAACAGCCCCACCAAGGAGTTTAACCCCCTTCTCAGGTCTACCAATTCCTCTCGGGAAAAGCTTATCCTAAACTTTCAGCCCGTCACACGTCGGCAAAAAGACATTTTTTTTCTTAATATTAAGATGAAGCCCCAGCGATGGGCCCTCTGCGTTGATGATGTCTAGAGCCTTAACAACCTCAGATGGCATTGCCTACAATCGTCCCATCATCCAAATACCAAGCATGAAACGGAAGGTTACAACATTCCTGAACCCGTAGAATAAGGGGGTGTAAGGTAAGAGCAAAGAGAAGGGGACCTAAAGGATTTCCTTGCTGCACCCCGGTAGTAGCCCCAATACAATCATTACCAACATACAACCTGGCAGGCTGGGTGTAAATGAACTGGACCCACCGATAGATAGATGGGCAACGCTGGTGGACCTCTTGGAGAAGGGCTGTGCGGTCGATCGAGTTAAAGGCATTGGAGAAGTCCACTATGAGTATAGCCAAGGAACCATCCGCATGAAAAGAGTTGAGGAACCTGTTCGCACTGTGAATCACTGCCTCTACCCCATTTGGTGTCCCTACCCCAAATTGAAAGTCCCCCAGATACTGGGCCATGTCTTTCCCAACCTTCTTAATTGCCACCTTAGAAACCAAGTTTCGCCAAATGCCCCCCACAGCCGTAGGCCAAATTCCATTATCGAGCTTCAATAAGAGGGTAAGGGGGCTGAGGCAACAAACTCGCGCGAGCACCTTAGGACAGGACCCCCAAGCCATAAGTTGACGACTTCAGTAATGGTTGTGAGCAAACCCGAGGAAGTCACTGTGCCCTCAACACCAACAGCATCCAACAAATGTTGGCCCCGTATCCCGTCCCTACCACAAGACGTCCCTTTAGAGAAAGATCAGATACATTTAAGCATACAATCCCCATCTACAGATAGAGTGAGTTGGGCAATAGGGTTGGAAGGTATGAAAGGGGGCGGCACCACCTGGTGTTTATCAATTTATAAGGGCCTTCATGGTCTGTTCACCTAGGGGCAAGTCCACTAGAGCATAGAACATTAACTGCAGCTGTGAAATGATCATTCCTAATTTTTCGAAAATATTGCTTAATATTAGATCCATTTCCTTGATAATTATAGTTTTGATATTTGTTTTCCAAAATTAAATATGTCTAAAATTATTACTTATACTAGGTTATGTACCCGTGTGATACACGGGTTGAATAATTTAAATTATATATATTATATATAAATTTAAAATATAATTAAGAAAAATTAGATTACATATTTTATTTAAAATAAAAAAAGTTTACTGTATAACCGAAGAAATATTAAATATTCATCAACCCCTAAATGATTTCTTGTAAAAAACATTTTTATTCACATAAAACTTTTTTCAAACATTCCAAAATATATCTTCCATACACAGCTATTACCTTGTAGACTGCAGGTACAACAAAACAAAACAAAAATAAAAAATTTAATAAAGGTAAATATGTTTAGGCTAAAATATAAAAAAACAAATTAATTTAAAAGTATCTCCTCATCCGTTAAACCACCCCAATCGAGTATTGTTCATTTTGGAATTTGACATCAAGTTTCCTCAAAGCCAAAGTATTTCTAACCTTGAGTGTATAATCATTTTTTTTTCTAACATCAAGGTCCTTAAACATAATGACATTTATTGGTTCAGTTTGATTGTATTATA
This sequence comes from Ambrosia x helenae, assembly GCA_030844895.1. Classification (NCBI taxonomy): domain Eukaryota; kingdom Viridiplantae; phylum Streptophyta; class Magnoliopsida; order Asterales; family Asteraceae; genus Ambrosia; species Ambrosia x helenae. Next base: position 107,654,205 of record CM061233.1, on the reverse strand, counting down.
AAAAAAGATTGTGTAAATTAATAACTTGAAAATAAAGATTGAAACGAATTAGTAATGCAAAGACTGTTTAGATATTGCATTTCTCTAATGAAGTAACTTGAAAAAACAAAGTCAATTCAATTAATGATTTTTCATATATAAAATGTATTTTATATATCAAGTTATTATAATACGAAAATAGCCAAATATATTTAGTTTTGTATTGAATTAAACATTTAATTAATGTGGATTGATTTGTTTTATTTTATTTGTTTAGAATATTGTAAGAAATATAGTTTTAAACTTAGAGTGAAAGACCACATATTAAAAATACGTTTTTAAGGTATACGATTTAAATTTAATAATATATAATACATTATCTTAAAAAAATAAATAATTTTTAATAAAGATTACTTTTGTTAGTTCATAAACATTTTAAATTATGTCTATTAATTTATTTCTAATTTTGTATTAAAATATAATTATATTAATTGATTTACAAAAACATATAATATATATATATATATAAAACTGAATTCTAGTAATTATATTATTAATTATAGTTGTAACAAATAAAAACTGAATAAGTAATAATTATTAAATAAAGAAACAAATTAAAATAAATGTATTGTTTGAAATAATAAAATGGGAGGCTTTATAATGGAGTTCTATGTACTCCATGCGCTGTCTTTTATTACTATAGATAAAATCGATTAATGTTGATTGATTTATTTTATTTATTTGTTTTGAACAATATAAAAGTCTCACAAAAAAGCTTGACTAATTGCATTGTGTTATTATTAATTTGTTTATTTGACTTTTGAACTATTTTAAGCATTTAAAATTAATATGTATTTGCTGAACATAGTTTAACATCTAAAATAATGACCAAAATAATAAAACTTAATAATCATTTGTCAAATATTGTAACAAAATTAATTTTAAACTTAGAATAATAGATTAATTTTTTTAAAAATGGGTTAATTTAAGGTACATGATTTAAATTCAAAGTTAATAATACATAAATATAAATATGTTATATAAAAAGAATCATGTGTTTTCTTTTATTAATGATTTCAGTTACAACTATGTTTATTAATATAATTTTTTTTTGGAAGACGAATTTTCTATGTTGTGGCAGAGATCATCACAACTCCCCAGAAGGGGAGTCCCCTAGCCACTCTCCAATGGTCAGACTATGTTGTCTTAACCGGGCCCACGCTGACACAAGATTGGCCGGCCCACAAGCGAATATAATTACTAAAATTTAATTTAATAAACTTATATCATGGTTTTGCAAATCAATTATTATAATTAAATTTGATTTTAATGTATTAAATAATAAAATGAGAGAATTTATGAGGGAGTGCCATGTGTCACTCATGTGTTTTATTTTATTATATAGTGTAGAAGTGTAGATGTAGATGTAGATACAATAATCAATAAATAAATAATAACATTTATTTAAATTTATTTTTCCGACCGTTATTTTGTTATTATTATTATTTTTTTTTTAATTTTCCAAGACTGTTATTCTTATAATTTCTTACTAAAAACATTTTTCGAAAAATTCCTTCAATTTTCCGATGACTATATTTTTTTGTCGGTATAATGTTGGAATTTTGCTTCTAAAAATAGGGTTATTTTAAGAAAATTTGTCGAAATAAGGTCGGAATTCCCACCAATATTTCTTTTGTTGCAAAGTACTTGTTTTCTGGTGGTTGATGAGATCTGTATTATACCAGTATTGAAATACCAAAACCGAAAATGAGTAAAAACACAAACCGAATATTGTTCCTATTATGAGGTATAATGCCGGTAGTGCAAAATACCAAAATAAAAAACCATATAAATGAATACTGGTACTAATTTTGTTTGTTAAGTAGCAGCTAGGTTAGTTAAAACCGGAGATACCAGTACCGAATATTGTTAAAACTTGGTACCAAAAATGAAACAGTACCGATTTTCAAAACCTGATACCGAAATGCTCATCCCCAATATGAACCTACGATTCTAGTACATTACCGATACATGCGAAAAAGATGCTAATTCCGCTATAAATTAGCATAAATTTTGCCAAAAAAAAAAAAAAAAATATAGTTATGCAATAGATTTGTTTGCATTTATACTTTCTAAATTATGTATCGTTTAGCTACGCATGTTAGTCAATACTAGTAGGGTGTCTGCGCGATGCAGCGGGAAACACATACACTTTTAAAGGTGTGTATGGTCTGATTCAGTTCGGTAACAAAATGATTTTGATGTATGTGACCTTTTTTTTAACAAAGAATTAAACTTAGGCTTAGGTAAGTTTTTTATTATCTAGAAATATCTTATTAACAAGAATCCCCTATTGGTAGTTTAACAAAAAAATTAATCTTATTAGTCTTATAAAAAAAAGCGTAAGCTACGTCCACCATCGTAGGTTCCATTTATTATTTTGTAGACCAAAGCGATTTTAAATTTTAAACTTAGTTGAAAGTTAGTTTTAGTTGAAGTTTGTGGTTAATAACCGAAATAACCATAACCAAACCGTAACCGAATTCATAACCAATTAACCATAACCGAAGTTTGGTTATGGTTAAGGAAATCACATAACTGAAATAGCGGTTTGGTTATGGTTAATGGTAAAAACCGAACCAAACCGACCCATGCACACTCCTAATATGTAGTGTTAATGTTACCTTATATAAGATGAGTGATCTATTCTCACCCCTTTTGTCTATTTTCACCCCTTCAAAGTGTCTCGCTATGGCATAGCAAGGCGCTTTAGGTCACATCATGATAAAAATAAATTATAAAATACGTTTTTACTAATAACTGTAAAAATAAATTATAAAATACGTATTTATTAATTTCTTAAAAACAAGAGTGACTGAAATATACCTTCACTAAATCTTCTCCTCTTTTCTTCGATCTTTGTATAACAATTACCTAATCATCTTCCTTTCCCGTATCTTGTACCCAGTCGATCAACTCCTAGTGTGACAAAAATGTCCGGTCAGTCTCAAACGAAACTTTGACCGGGTAAGAGCCTTCCTCCTGATCTTCTACCGGCTTCTCCTCACCACCACCGACTCCCTGGTGCATATAGTCTTGTTCTACAAATGTCTCCAAACCACCGTAAGCGTAGTTAGGATAGCCTTGGCGACCAGATGGTGGCACACCACCGTAACCGTAGTCGGGTTGACGGTGATAATATTGTGCATACGGGTCCTCCAAAGGGGTATTCAAGTTCAGTTGCACCGTATTGTCACGGTAACAAATGCTAGACTGACCCTCCTCAACATTATCAGGTTTATACTCATCGTAAGAACCACAAAAAATGAAGTCGTAATATGACATCTTGTATATTGTGGATAAAATTTGTATATTGTGGGTAAATGTTTAAATGTAAAATGAAAACGAACGATATAATATCAAACGAATTGAATGAATTTATAGACAAATTATGATGGGGTAAAGCGCCTCGCTATAGCCATAGCGAGGCGCTTAGGGTTACTTTTTTCAGGAATCTGCAGACTTTACGTCCAATCATACTGCAAAGCGTCTCGCTATGGTCATAGCGAGGCGTTTTGGGTGGGGTAAAAATAAAATAACGACCCATATAAAAAGGAGGATCAAACACGTAAGTGATTATTTAGTTAGTTGCATTGTTCACAATTATTTCCTTGTGTACTTTTTAAGTAACCCACAACGTTTAAAATCACCATACTCTTCTACGAATGACATATATTTTTCTCCTATCGAGAAGATGGTTGTGATCCATTCATAAGGGATGTCCCATTGAATTCATCTCCAGGGTTCTCAAAGGCATACCTCAATGTATAAAATTTGATTAAACTGAGACCAATATGGTCTAAATGGTGCAAGACCGAGCATATGACTCGCGCCAAGTCCTATCTATGGTCGGTTGGTGTGAGGATCCGACAAGGCCATCCTCGATGTAACAATGTATGTATAATAATCCTATTGAAGGTCGTATGGAGAGAATAATGTAAACATTGGTGGAACAAGAGAGGAAGGAATCTGGGTCTCTGTAGTTGAACATTCAGTCATCAAAATTTGTAAGAATTTGCTTTGTAAATAATGAGTTTTTTTCTTACTTAAAAAAAGAGAAAGAAAGCCATGACCCACTTTGTGCTGACATGTTGACAAAGAAGTCTTGGTCTTGTTATATAAACAACACATGTCAACATCAAATTAACATAGTAATCTTTTCATAAGAACCATCATTGTTAAATTCTAACAAACTCTTACAACTTTGAAGTTAAAACACAACAATATTTTGTTGTTCCACCAAGACATTAGCCCAATTAACATGAAGAAGTAGCATATTTTCGCGTTACAATTAATTCGAAGTTACTATAGGCATGTTGAACTATCACCTTGTGAGAGTGATAACAAGCAACAAGCCAACCAATAGTCCAAAAAGCTCAAAAAGACTTGGTATCGTCTTCACCTTAGCAACTTCTTGGTCTTCTTTATACTCACGCTCTTCATAATCGTCAATTTGTTCAGCATACAAGTGCGGCGGAGGTGGCTCAATGTCCATATGCTCCCATTCCTCAAAATCCATGCCCCATTTGACGTGGTCAGTCCCTGCCATTGCTAGAGCTTCAATCGACACCGACATGATAACTAATATTATAAGTTTAGGGATTCTTTTATGTTGATGAATAAAATGAGTATGCGCGTGTCTATATATATACTAACAGTTGGAACTCCATAGCTTTTACATTTTTCACGGTTGAAAAAAGAAACTTTATTGTTTACTCCGTGATCATAGCATTGAGATATTTGTTCCAAAACATATTCACATGTATTTAGTATTGTGAAACTCGTGATCAAATGCTATTGTTTGCACATGTGTGTAGCAAATGAGCCAATTTTGGGCAGTTGGATGGTGTGGTCATTGTTCTAGGATAAGATAGGTTCAAGGTCATATGGATGATATATATTACTCCATGTTTTTATAACTTTGAGCTGTTTGGTAGCCTCTGAATGGCCATTAAAATGCTACATCTAAATAATTCATAGCCTCTTAATGGTTAAGATGTAATCTTAAGTATGAATGATTAAGAGGTAACATTTTAATGGTTGCCTCTTAGCCATTCAAACTTAAGGTTACATCTTAACCATTCATAGGTAGCCATTCAGACTTAAGGATATCAAACAGCCCCTTAATGTTATGTTGTAATAGAAAGTGTTGTCACAAATTTGTCGCAAATAGTAATAATATGCGTGGGCGACTTAATTGTAATAATTGTTAAGAACCTAACTACTCGTATGAGTTTAAGGTAATGTTTGTTATGAGGTAATGAAGGAATGAATAGAATGGATCATTCAAGGGTAATGAAATTAGGCATGTTTGGTTGCATAAGGGAAAGGAATCACCTATTACTTACCCCATTTCATTCCCTCTAATCCTTCCCTTTTTCATTCCATCACCCCCCCCCCCCCTCCTTTTAATTCCTTTCCTTTCCAATAAGATAAAACATTTCTCAATTTTACCCTCATCCTCTCCTATTTTCCCTCCTCTATAATCAATACATATCCTCTAAACAAGGATTTTTTTTGACCGGCCAACAAATCACTCCCGAGCACTCTCGATGTACCCAATAGACAAAGTAGTACTCCGAGAGTAACCGGGTCTACCAATAATTTCACACCAGTTTCGGGGAAAACCCGCCGCCCGAAGGCCCACTGCGGTAAAACCCGGCCCACCAGCAGCATTTTGGTGCCGGTAGGACTGGAACTCCTCACCTCCCATAAGGAAAGCAAGGAGGGTGTCATTCGACCATAAGGGGATTGGCCCTCTAAACAAGGAATTGATTATGATTTTGGTTATATATTACCCGTCATCAACAACTTCAACTTTTTTGGAACCCTAATCCATTCACTCGTTTGGGATTTTCATCATCAGACTTGAAACCAGGTAAATACATTTTTACTTCATCTTTATGTGTTCAATTCTTGTGATTCTATCATCCTACAATCTCATAAGTTGTTTCAATATGTTTGATTCGTATGTATAACCTTCTTTCTGTGGTAAGCATGTTTTTTATTCCCACTCCTTTCCTTTCCTTCATCTTTTTCATTCATTTGTTCATTTCATTACCCCATACCAAACAGACTATAAGTTAAGATATTGCAAAAAGCTTGATAACTATAATCTAGTTCATGTGGTGTGGCGCATGGGGTTTGGGACAAGATAGCTTCTTGGTGTATGATCCCGAGACCTTTCGTTTTTCATGTTAAAGATGTGGTGTTGATGCACGAGCAGAGTAGTGGTTCGGCTACCAAAAAAGCAGTGCTCCAAGGTATTATTATTATTATTATCACTTGTTGGAGACTATGGAGAGCTAGGAACGAGAAGGTGTTTGACAGTAAAGACCCGAACGTGGTGAACTTGGTGGCGGATATCAAGGCTTTGGGGTTTCTTTGGTACAAGCATAGATTTAAGGGTGGGGTGGTGGATTGGAATCGTTGGTGTTCTTTTGATGTAACGTAACGTTTTTGATTGTTGTGGTTTTCTTTGGTTCTCGGCTTCTTTCTCTGTCTTGGAGATAGTAGTCGGTTTTGGTTGGTTTTAATGAAGTTTATTTTTCAAAAAAAGAAAACTATAATCTAGTTCAAAAGTAACGTATAGGGTGCACATCATAAATATCATGACACAGGTCTATTCAATAACTTTTAAAAAGTAACATAGGGTGCACATTATAAAACAAACAAAAAATTTGATAAGTCTTTGTCTAAGTCCATTCACTTGGTAACTTTAGTTCCCTTTAGCTTTGGGTGTATTCTCACGTGAAAATTTAAACATCACATTTTTTACTATAAAAATTTAGCCAGGGGTTTGCTAGGTTTTAACAAGATTAATGTAAGTGACCCGACTAATATTTATTATTAAATTTTAATTTAAAATAAACTAACTAATAAATATTAAATATTAAATATTATGTGACTCGTTCAGACCCGAAACTATTTTGATTCAAACCAAAACAATCTTTTTTATGTGGCATGTTTTGACGCCACATGCTTTCCGACTCTACCCGACCAATACATATTATTAAATACCAAACGTATTGTTAAAAGAAAAATGAATATATTTAAACTTATACAAATAAAATTCAAGTAATTGATAAATAATAAATTACGTTACACGTTCTAATCCGAAATTGTTTTTGATACGAACGTGTTTTGACTCGAACCAAATAACCCTTTTTATGTGACTTGTTCTCTGTTATATAACGCGACATATTTCCTGACCCGACCTGAGCAATATGAATTATTGAATACTAAACGAATTGTTAAAAGAAAAACGAATAAATTAATTTCAAAATTAAAATATTAGATTCATATTAAATACTATGTGACCTATTCTGACCCAAACTGTGTTAACCCATACCCGTTTTGACTTAAACCAATATAACCCCTTTTATCTGACATGTTTTGACGCGACATGTTGCCCAACCAAACCCAATCAATACGTATTATTAAATAGCAAAGGTATTATTATAAGAAAAACAAACAAAATAAATTAAAAATCAAAGTATTAAATTTAGCTCATTTTTAAATATTAATATTATATGACATGTTTTGACCAGAACTTGTTTTAACTCGAACCAAATTAATCATTTTTATCTGACCTGTTCTAACATGGCATGTGTCCCATCCGGACAAAAGTTTTTTTATTAAAATAAAAATTAATGAAATAAATTTTTTATCTTAAAATTAAAGTTAAATTACATGGTTGCCAACAAAAGTTTTTTTATTTTATTTTTTATAACTATATTAGTATAGATAAGTGAATAGAAGGAAGGGTATATTCATAAATTAATAAAAATTCATTTCAAAATATACTTTTATGAAAGAGTAAACTGCAATTTTAGTTAGGCTCCGGTTATTCACACAATAAACCATTTTATTTGCACAACACTATACGGGTTGTAGAGGGCTTTACGGCCCGTCAAGGGATCCTCTACGGCCCGTATCGACCTCTACGGCCCGTATATAAGCAAAAAACGAGGTACGAGGTTCAGGCAATGATATCCAATGATTGTGATGGGCTCTACGGCCCGTATAGCCCTCTACGGCCCATATTTATGTCTGTTTTTTTTTTTATCTTCAATTTGGATGGGATGAATGAGTTTGGTTGGGCTCTACGGGCCGTAGAGGTCTCTACGGCCCGTAGAGCCCTCGATTGCATTTGTCGAGGCATTCTTCCGGGTGAAGTAAACAATTTTTTTTTCCACCAATGTGCTTTCGAGTACCTACATAGCAATACTAATAATTAAAAAAATAATAATAAAGTAGTAGTAGTAGTAGTAGTAATAATAATAATAATAATAATAATAATAATAATAATAATAATAATAATACCTGCATTTGAGTCATGCCGCCGTATAACAAATGCCTAACATTGGTTATTGTGTTATGTATGTCTCTTAAAATGCAGGGACTATCCGGGGTTTGTTTTCTAACGGCCGAATGTATGTCTACTGGCGTAACATTTTGAAAATAAAGTGTATCCACCAATTTTATCTCGCCCGGACCCAGCCTCATAGCATACGCGTGACCCTCGATGTGTTGGAAAGGTTTGTGATTATGTGTTTGGTTCTTGACCTCCAAAATCCAACCATCGTAGTTGCATCTGTATCTCCCTATTAGTTCAAACGGGCAATTGCATTTTTTACTGCCCGTCTTTCGAACTCTGGCTACACTACGATGTACGCCACTACGGTCACATCGTATCCATGCCGTCGTTATCCTCCTATCCGGCCCCCTGCCTTCAGAAACAGTACGTCCGGATACAGTAATGTAACCATTATTTTTGTCCCTTTCATAAATTCAATCTGTAAGGTCTTTAAGAGACCCGAATACCTGCAAAATTTATATACGAGTTCAAATAACAACTAATATATGCGACTTCAAATCTCACAAACCCTACGAGTTCAAATAACAACTAATATATACGAGTTCAAATCTCAAAAACCCTAAAACAAATTTATGTACGGGGCTAAATATACAAGTCTAAATATGTACACTACTAAATATACACGGGTCTAAATTATAAACAAGTGTAAATACATAGACACACCTGACTTGTTTCAAACGAAACATCCGGGACAGGCTCGCCGCCACCGTTATCACATCCTTCGTGCGATTCCTTGAAGCTGCCATGACCCTCCTCGTGTGAATGATAAGTCCCGTATTCGTACTGTGGATGACTTGGCGGCACGTCAAATGACTCCGGTTCTTCTACGTACTCCTGGTTCAAATCGGGCAGCAGGTTCAAATCGGGTAGCGCCTTCCCGTCACCACTGTGAACAACGGATCTAACCCCCTCCTCACCACATTCCACCATGGGTTCGAAAAGGCTTCCCGAGACGAAAGATATGCTAAACGAGTGCTCCCATTCATCCGAAACATTACTGAGGTGGCCTAAAGACATCGCGGTAGCTTGGAATCGATCAGATTTTTCGTTCTCCGGTTTTTTTGAATGTTTTCGTCGACTGAGAAAAGAAGACAAGGAAGAACAATATATCTGGACCTCTACGGCTCGTAGAGGCCTCTACGGTCATAGAGGGTTTAATGCTCATACCAGACCGTGTTATCTACGGGCCGTAGAGGCCTCTACGGCCCGTAGAATGGTTGCTTTTTCAGACTGACACACTGCAAGTCAGCCTGTTCATTGATTGTCCTCGTACCTCGTACTACCTACGGGTCGTCTAGGGTTTAAATGAACTCCACCAACCTACCTCTACAGGCCGTAGAGGTCTCTACAGCCCGTAGAGGTAACCTTCATTTAATGCACTGACACCCTCTACAGGCTGTAGAGGGTTGTGCAAACCTGATTTTTGTTCTTGTGTAAATAACATGGCTCTTTTAGTTATCGTGGTTAGTTAGAAAAGGCACCCTAGGCTACTAGTTAGGCTCAGGGGCACAAATTAGAGGAAAACAAAACTAAAGGGGCTCATGGAGCATATTTTTTGGATTAGGGGCCAAGATGCATTTTCACCTAACCACAAAAACTCAAATTGTAGTTTACTTTTTACAAAATCCGTGACTATGTAAATAGGTTATACTGTCTTTCAAGCATAAAATAAGGTATTATCCATACCCGACATGTAATTGGGTACACATAGTATGTTTTCTTGGAGTCTAACTGGAACCGGACCCTACACAGGTATTGTCGATACCTGTTGAAACAACAAGAATAAGGCATGGAGATGGTATGGATGTCTCTTCGGGTTGGACCTAGCACCTTCCGAGCATGCACCTGCACCACGAACTACTCGTTAGAAGGGGTCCAGAGACCGGGGTCTCTGGACCACCCTCCGACGCTCAACATTAGTGATTTATCCCAAGAAATGTACATAAAAGTAAAGATAAAGGAGTAAATGAGGGATACGAAGTATGAGAGGAGGTGGTGGTTGAAACCCGGCGGTTAGCTAGCAGCCGAGGCGATTTCGGGCTGCTTAACTTGATAGCTGAAAGTTGGTTATTAGAACCATGGATGTGTAGACTGCAAATATGGCAGCTCAAGGGCTCCGACAGGGGAGCTCGTGAGTTCAACAGGGGAGCCTAACAGCTTTATTGTGTGTAATTATGGAGAGTTCATGAGCTGCTGATATGATACTTTAGCAGCTCGTAGGCTCCTCTATGGGAGCAAGGCAGATTAGTTAGTGAGAGAATGTTTCTAGAGAGGTAGAGAGATAAAGTGAGTGAGATGTCTTGAGTGAAGACCAAGACAAATGGGATGGGTTTGAGTGAAGGTGTAACCCCATATTTATAGAGGGTGAAACCCCAAACCCTAATGGGCTTTGTGGTAATGGGCCGGACTGGCCCATAAATGTTGGACCCACCTTTATTATTGACCTCATGTAAGGCAGGTCCTGTGCTTGTGTAAGGCAGGTCCTGTGCTAGGGAGCTGAGGAGCCGATGCAGGTAGCTTCTCTACACCAGCTTCTGGCTTTTCGGCTTCCTGGCCCGAGCTTGATAGCTTCTTAAATATGTTTAAACGTGGGGTTTGGGTACCCACGTCATCAGCCCCCCAGTCATAAGTAGTCATGACGTAGTCATGGGTGCTTGTGACTTAGTAATCTTATCTCCTTTTTTCCTACCTCTAGAAATTCATAAACTTTGGTGTAAGGTGTTTGCGCCTTATTTGTTTATGAATTTCTTATTTTGGACTTCATAATTTCTGCCTTTTCTTGTAGCTTCTACGTTTCCGGTGTTTCTTAAGAAGCTTAGAAGATGCAGAGCTTTGTTGGACGTCTTGGAAGTCCTTAGATCTTCTAGTATTGAAGATTATTTTGTAGCTTATGAGCTTTGAAACATCTTTATTGTTTTTGAAGCTTCCAAGCTTCCGGTTTTCGCTTAGCTTTCTTTTAGGCGACTTGCTTGAATTTGACTTGTCGTGATTGGACGACCGAGCAAGGGAGCTCCAAGACACTAGGGACAGCTTGTTAGGTGGTTACAATCTCACCCTTAGAGGAGACGACAAGCATTTCTTGCTCATTTATAGAAGAAGTTTCTATCTCATGGGGATCGTTCATGTAACATTGACATGTTGCAAAATTTCTTGGTGATAAGCTTGTAGGTGTGAAGAACTAGGAGATGTTCATCAAAGTGGTTGGGAGACTCTACCTTCCTTATCGGAGAGGGTCCAAAAGTCCATGAATGAATGGAATCATCTTGTTGATGACCTTATCATAGACAAGCAGTGGTTGAGAACATATGTGGGTAGCATGCTAGTACACGCCTTTTTACCTTGTAGAGTTCTTAGCCTTGAGGTTCATGGTAAGCTATATCACCGTAAACGTCTTAGTCACGTGTCCCAAATGGGTAAGAGCTCATAGATATTTGTTTGTCAAATGGCGTAGCTTACTTTCCCAAAGTCTTTGGGTTTTTGAAGCATTTGATAAACTTTTTCTACGATAGGATTGATGAATTCAAGCAAGTAGAAGCCAACGATGTAAAAGAATGAGCTTATCGTGTGTGTATGGCACACCGTGTTGGTTGATCTTGCAATAGACAAGTAGTGGCTTTGATCTTGGTATTTATCGTGTCACTACGTGTCTCTTTTTCTTATACATGTATACTAGGCTTATAATCACCTTGCCGGGGTTTGCGGTAAGTTATACCAACGCGAGCGTCATATGTGCTCTCCCGGATATTCTTTGGTGCCTGATGGTAGCTAATAGCTTCATTCCATGAGCTCATCGCTTCCATCCATTAGGTGTAGCAGCTTACCAGCTTGAGACTTTGGGCTTCTCTAGGTGTTGTGGTAAGCTCGTTTTATAATAGATGTGATGGAGCAAGGCAGATATGAGCAAACATGGCAAAAGAAGGAGCCTTTTGCGTGCCAATGTTGTAGATTGATAAACTTTTTTCGTAACAAAGTGGGCTTATTTGATGCGGAAGTGAGCTTCTTTCGTATAAAGGCGAGTTTATAGGTGTACGCTATTGAGCTTCCTTTGCATGGATGTGAGCTTGTAGCGCAATTTAGTGAACTTCCTTTACACAAAGATGAGCTTCTTACGAAAGCTATTTTCTTCCTATATCCATGTAAGAGGCTTCTCTTTATCAAAATGTGAGACTAAGCCTCTTTTTATATTTCTTTTTCAACCGTATGGTACTTCTAAATGTGTAGACAATCTTGTTGTCTTAGAAGCTTATTCCCGGTTGTAGTTGCGTATCATAAGAAGGTTGAACCTTGTTTGAGCAAGGTATTGCTCGTTGAACTTGCCTATGCCTTAATGACATCTTCGTTGGCAAGGATGCTTCCCCTACTATTATGGTTGAGAGCACTCCCAAGCCAATATAGCAGGCTAACTTTGATAATGAATTTGTTGCTCTTCTAGTGAGCTAATGCATTATGATTTCTGAAGACCTTGTCATGTAAGCTTATGTAAGCTATGCATGAGTCTTGCTATGCAAATGCCTTTATAATCTTGTTATGGTTTGATGCTTTGCTTTTCGACTATATGACCAAGGAACTTCCCTTCCCTTCCTCAATGGGAATGCTCCCCCTCTAGGGGTGATGCTTTATTTAAGTTTAATGTTTGGTTGTCTTGGATCTGCTACTTGTCGTTTATAGTGTTTGCAATGTCTTTAACCTTTTGCCATGAGGTGGATGCTGCAGTCACCCATCCCAGGCTACTAAGCTAGAGAACCGATGCAATGCTTATCCTATCAGCTTGTTTGTTTGTAACCTTTCTTAATGGTTATCTATGTGAAATGTTCGTTTTTGTGCCTGTTGTGAACATGTATGAGCTGTCTTGGTGTGAGGAGCTCACCCTCTTTCATGGGTCTAGGTATTCCTTCTAAAGGACTTGTCCCATGGAGTTGTGGATTGTATTAGGAACTCACCCTGTATACAGGAAGGTCATTATCCTTGTTACCTGTTGAGCAGTTGTGGCCTAGGAGCTCATCCCCGTTTCATGGGTAGGTATAGCGCCGAATCCCATGGAGCCTTGTTAGGAGGGGCTCACCCTTTGATAAGATAAGTGACAAGTGGTTGTGGTTGCACGAAAGAGTTTCCTTCGTTTCGTTAGCTTGCAGATTAGAAACTACATTGTCTAGACAACGCTTTTCGAGTATGAATTGGATTCATTGATAGAATATCAAGATGTTATAGTAACTGAGGTTGCCTTAGAGTAGGCTATATCATGGATTTCGTATGCATGTTGTGGTATTTGACCAACTTTCATGGATCAATGTCTTGTGGAGTACGTCTTTGAAGAGCATATCCTTATTAGTTTTTCCATGAGCTGGGGTAATGCAATAATACATGCATATTAATACTATGCACTTAAAATAATGTGGATTTTTTATATGATAAGCTTCCCTCTAAAGTTCCTCTCTTTGTGTTCGCCACATGTCAAAGAGACGAAATGTCATGAGGAAATGTTAGGGAGATTCTTTTGTTGTTCCATAAGTCTTTTTATGTAAGGATAATAGCCTCTTGAGTAAGAAGGTTGTCTTCTTGTGTAAGAAGGGCAGCTTCTTTACGTAAGAATGACAGCTTCTTATGTAAGAATGTTAAATTCCTATGTAAGAATGGAAGCTATTTAGGTAAGAATGGACATCTCCTTATATGAGAAGGTTAGCTCCCTTATGGAGGCTTTTTATGTACAACTTTATGTATAAGGAGGTTAGCTTCCTTATGGAAGCTTTCTATGTAAGGATATTATCTTGTCATGTAAGAAGGTAATATTCTTTGTTGACGATAGTAAGCTTTGTATGTGCTAAGAAAATTGCCTTCTAGAATATGATGGTTAGTTTTCTTGGTTTTATATGATACTTGAAGAGCTTCGTGCAAGGTCAGGGAACTTTACACTTGAACCCGTGATCAACTTTTGAAGGAGACAAAGATGTCTCATAACATTTTGGACGATGTTTATGTGTAAGTTTGGTGACATTCGAGATACTCTTTCGCCTTCAACCACATTGTTTAGAATAGAGTATATGGTGATCTTTGATTGACCTTTCGTATGAGTTGATTCAATAGAGAAGGTAGTAAAAATAAGCCTTACCATAATTTAGTAAAATTCTCTTAGTCATTGGACACTTTAAAGCGCATGAGGTGGAGGTTGAGCTTGTTTAATGGCATGGTGCATCAACGTGGTGTTTGATTGAAGGAGTGTTGGTAAGTAAAAGTTCAAGGGTAGATGTTCACTTACCTCATAGGTGGTGAAATCTCATGGCTTCGAGTGTTGAGGTTTTGGGACTCCTTGAACAATTCTTTAGCAAGGTGCTACCATATGGCAAAAATATCTACTAACCAACGCTTTTTGATGCTATGACGGGCTACCTCTTTCATGTTGCTTCCTTGCTATAGTGAACAATTTATGGAAGGCTACTGTCATGCTTCCTATTGGCAACTTCTATACTCTTATGAGCAGCTTCTATGCTCCTGACAGCTGGTTGCTTCCGTAGGGCAGGTGCGAATAAAGATTCACCCAACTCTATTATTTTGTGGAGTTCTAACGTTGTGGTAATTTGTCACGTTCATGATTACCAGAAGTTGTTTGCCACGATCCTTGGTGTCACCAAGTTGCATCGTTGTATTGGCAATTTGCTTGCGTGCTTCTTAGGTAGGCACGAGTAGCAATGCTCCCTTGTTTGATTATTTGTTGTGTTGCCCTAACCATTGCTTGAAGCTTCTTTGCTTGTTTTAGTAAGCCATTTGTTGTTCCACAAGTAGCTTTAATATTTCTTGTGGGTTATTATGTTTCTAAGCCTCGTAGGCTTTGTGAGTATTAACCATCTATCGGAGGTTGCACACTTGATAGGATTAGTTTAGGCATATAGGCTCGTCTTTTATAGAACCTTCTTTTTATGAGGTTCCCTTAACGAGGTGTTTAAACTTTTCCATATATCAGCTAAGTGTTATTCTCTTGCAGTGTCGGCAAGATGTATGGAGGTTTTAGCAGGTTGCTTCGATGATTGAGCAAGCTGCTTTAGTTAACCTTGATCTTGCCGATTTTGTTTATGCATGGTTCTTTGTAAATAATCATGTGCAAAGTAAGTATTGTTATATCTTTTACAAAAGCAGAGTCACCTGGACAGGAGCAATCGAAAAGACGATGTGTTGTTCTTTAGCTTGCTTGATAAGCTCTTTGTCGTTTAGCTGCAATAAGCAATGTTCCTCCAATAGAGAAGCATATGCCTTATTCAGACCACGATTCTGTTCGAGGCTTCTTTACTCCTACTGATGACGTCACACGTGTAGCAATGTTCTTGTGACCATTCTAGCTTTTAGGGCAGGAGCCTTGACATGTGTAGGTAACCGGCTTCTCTACTTTTTAGTTCCTCAACTTCTTGGTTTCTAAACTTCTTGATTCGTTCAAAATTAGGTACCCGTACCATCAGCCCCCAGTCATGAGTAGTCATGATGTAGTCATGGGTGCTTGTGACTTAGTACCTTTTTCTTTGATTTCTAACTTCCCACATGTGAGCTTTCTTAGCTTCTAGATATGTCATGATTTTGGGATCCAAAGATCCTTTTATCATGTATGAAGCTTCTCACTAGGTGCTTGAAGAAGTTTATGCTTATTTCAAGTAAGTTATTGATTTGGAACCAAGCCAAGGTTATAAATGTTTCCTTGAACACGTGACAACAATTAATATTTGTCTATTGTTCAACATTGGATGCTTTCACGAACATGTTTAGGAGTTTAACTTCCTTATGTGTCATGTCATTTGTGAACATCTTTGTTTTTTGTGTGCAAGCTAAAGTTTTTTATCCTATGAGAGGGATAGGACAAAGGGCCAAGCTCGTGTAATTGAGATAGCTCGTTTAGATCATGATGGCTTTGGTCTGATGGTCCTCCTTGTGAGATATAATCTTTGTATGGTTGCCTTACTTATGCCACATGTTATCATGGGCACGGTACTTGATAAGGCTAGATAAGTTTGGATTTTGTGAAGACGTAGGAACCGTGCTTCTTGGCTTTGCGAGTTGCCACATTTTTTGATTGGTGTGTTATGGAGGTCACAAAAACTTTTTAATGATGCATTTGTGAGCTTCTCTAGTCACCATAAGTGAGGTCATGCAAAGCTCATTTTGTTCCCATAGGGTGGCTTCCCTTTCTATCTAGGAGAGCAGCTCATCTTTGCAAAGCAATGAATTGGTGTTAAGCAGAGCAAGTATACGAGGTTATGTTTTATGCTTTCCATAGTGAGTGGGCCAAGCCTTCATAATATTTAGCAGCCTCTTTGATATGGGGAGGCATCTTTCTTCTTTTCCAAGTTGTTAGTCTTTTTAAGGAAGGTGTTGAGCCTGCCCTAAGCGATGTGCTCGTTCCCTTAAATGACTTTGGTGTATGGAAAATATGTTAATTTTCTAAGGATGATTCGACCTAGCGTTCGTCAATACTTATAAAACCTCGGATTGATTCATATGGTGAAATATAGCCGAGCTGCCAAGCTGTTAGCGTCTTTACCTCAGCCGGAGGCTATGTAGCGTATGACATATGAGCTAATTTTCGTAGCTTTTGACATGTTTGTTTTTTGTGTCTTCCAATATGTCATATATAACTGTTTAAAGACAAGCGTGGCCTTAGGAAGCAAATATCTTAGAAGTACTCAAGGCACCCTATTTATATGTGTTCTCTTCCCAAGGGTTACTTGGGTGTATGTATTATGTTGTTTGCTTTAGGCTACCTGCTTATAGCTTGTGTAGATCTGACTTTTGTCTTTTTGATGTAAAAGCTAAAGTGTATTATATGACATAGGTGCGAGTTTGTAGTTGCGAGCTTCTAGCTTGTGGCCATGAGCTTGTAGCTTCTAGCCTTGGGCTTCGAGCTTCAAATTTCTAACTTCAAGCTTTGGGCTTCGATCTATGGGATCCAAGCTTTAGGTTTGTAGCATGCGAGCTGCAGCTTATAAGCTTGTAGCTCCCGGGCTGTAGCTTATAAGTTTACTTATAGAGTTGTCTGCAGCTGTCGTATGGCAGCTGGTATGAATAGTGTACTTTTTCTGATAGCTATAAAGCTGAATAGTTGTCTATAGCTATCATATAGCAGCTGACGCACTGACATGCATAGTTATCTACAGCTGTCCTGTAGCAGCTGACATACTGACATGAATAGTTATCCACAGCTGTCCTGTAGCAGCTGATGTACTCTCTGACGTGAATAGTTGTTTAGGCTGATAAAGCTGAATAGTGGTCTGTGGCTGCCCTATGGGAGCCAGCCTGCTTTACCGGACTTGACTAGCTGATAAAGTGTGTGTTTATAGTTTTTGTTTATTTATTATATTTTATAAGTGAAGTTAATGGTTAGCTTACAAGTGCATGGGCTTTTTACACGCCATGGTTACACTCATAAGTCCCTTCACTTTTACTAAGAATTTTGGGTCAAATATAGGTTAGGCTAAAAGTTGAAACGAGATGTAATGTTAGTATTATTTAAGACTTTGTTTAACAACATTTAGAACTCTTGATTATTTCTTGAGAAGCTCGTTTCAGCGACATGAGAATTAAAATATTTTTACACTTTATCTTGTTCAGGCTAGTAGGAATTTTTAGGAGGTTGTGCCTAATGTTAATATCGAGAGAGCGATCATGTTCTTGTATCGCATGTGCACATGAAGTGAAATGAAGAGCTATAAATGAATGTTTAGTACACAAAGATGTAAAATGAGCTTACATAGAGGAAGATTTCTAGCCCAGAGAGCTTTCCTAGGGGAGCATGACCCCATTTTCGTATGAACGTTTAGTATATTAAGATGTAACATGAGGCTGCCATAAGGGAAGGCTTCCCGCTCATGGTGCTTCCTTATGGGAGCGAGTGCTGGCCCCCTTTCTATATGTCAGCAAGTGTTTTGTCATTTTGGTGAAAGATACCACTTTTTATGCTTTTGAGGTCTGATTTGCTTTTGACTGAGCACCTTTGTGGATTAGTGTGTAAGAAAGTCTAACTTTTGACTTTTCTTACTTTTTTACTGTTCACCACTGTAGCAGGGGCTGCTATATGGCAGCCTGGAGCTTCCTGGCTGCCCTATTTATAGTTTGGATAGGCTACCCAGCTCCGATTTATGTGATCTTTCTCTCTCTTTTTTTATTTTTTTTACTCGTAGATCAGTTGTGGGATTCTTGCATCCACGTCGTGAATTATAGTGTTGATAATATCACTTACAATGGAGCTGCGGTATGGCAGCCTGCAGCATGAGTTGTACAAGATGCAATTCGTGTTGTACTATAGACTTTAATGTTGGATAAAGTTGTTTCTAGCCTCTATCCTCTTTTGTGCTTTATTGTCACACTTTTATGTGTGTTAAAAGACAAAAATGAGATAGTCAAACCTTGGGATAAGTGTACACATCTTTTTATGCAATTATTCTTTTGAGAAAATACTTTGAGATATTTTCTTTATTTTCTCATATGCATTATGAAAATATTATATCATAATATAATATTCCTTTTAGTGACCTTTGGTTTGACACCACATAAAGTGGGGTTGAGTGTTGTGTACACAAAATCTTTCATTTCTCTAGTATTCCTTTTTTTTACCATATTTGAACAAAGTGTAAACATGTGTTCAAAAGGTTGTAATTTTTCATCAAGAATATGAGTAGATTTTCAGGTTTGACGTTTTTATTGAAGAAGTTACATGTAGCAACCGAGTTACAAGTGTATTGAACCCGGTCACCGACGTTTTGAACATGTAATACGTGGAGCAGAAAACGCAAACATGTGTAGGAGGTGTAGGAGTGATTTTTCCGGTAAGAACATCCTCTCCATCCTTAAAAATAAAGAAATTAGGAACATTTGGGGCTAAACCACAAAGAGTTTCATGTTCTAAGCGCGATAACCCCACGGTGGGCGCCACTTGTTGAAACAACAAGAATAAGGCATGGAGATGGTATGGATGTCTCTTCGGGTTGGACCTAGCACCTTCCGAGCATGTACCTGCACCACGAACAACTCGTTAGAAGGGGTCCAGAGACCGGGGTCTCTGGACCACCCTCCGACGCTCAACATTAGTGATTTATCCCAAGAAATGTACATAAAAGTAAAGATAAAGGAGTAAATGAGGGATATGAAGTATGAGAGGAGGTGGTGGTTGAAACCCGACGGTTAGCTAGCAGCCGAGGCGATTTCGGGCTGCTTAACTTGATAGCTGAAAGTTGGTTATTAGAACACTATGGTACTCGTTGGAAAGATAATAAAACGCTCGTTAATTTGGTATAATTTTTTTCTTTAAAAAATCTCGTATATTAAAGATATTAACGTTTAAAAATTATGAGAGGAAACATGAGGGTGAAAAATCCAATTTTGTTTTTAAATTATTTTTTTCCTAAAATATCTCAATGCCACATGGGATTACATATGACACACTCAAAGAAGAGAATGCCTCTTTGAGTGTCATGTCATTAAAATGGCTTTGGTTTATTATATGTATAGATAGATATAGATAGATAGATAGATGAGATGAGCGTTACTTAAAATGTTAGCATAATGCTTTTATCAAATTTCGTTTTAACTATGTGTATATACAATTGACTAAAAATATATAATATTTTAGGATGTTTTCGTTATTTTATAATATAACCATATACACAATATATACAGTGGTGGATCTAGAGGGGTTCCGGGTTTCTGAGAAGCCCTCAATTTGAGAAAAATGGAAAATTTTAATGGAAAAAAAAGTTGGAAAATTTGTGAAAATCAGTAAAAATCTATGAAAAACACTTCAAAGAAATAATTTTTGGATTCGCCACTGAATATATACGTATGATTTTGTTGAATTGGAAAATTAAAAGGTGTGACATACCCTTTACGGGTAAAAAAATTAGCAAAAGTAGCTCGACTCGTGACTATTCTAGTAACATTGAACATTAATACATTGTTTTCTTCGTGCAACTCGTGATCACTTGGGAAATCATATGTCTTATTTTGTATTCTAGATTTCTAGTACTATTCACTTGTGATACAATTAATATTCTGACATATTTTTCTTATCTATCTAAACTTGTGATACAACTACTTCTGTAACATTTTTGTTATCTATCAATATTAATTAAACGAACGTAAACAAGGCAACCAATTGGAACTATAGAACTAGGAGAACTATATAAAATTTAATGGGAAAATGGATTTAATTACTCCAAACTATCGCCTATTGGCGGATAATACTCCCAACTATCACTTTGGCCAATATCGCTCCCAACTTCCAACTTATTTTCTTCTATCACCCCCAAACTAACGGAGGTCTAACCTGGTTAATCTTCGTGGCAAAAATGAAAAAAACCAAAACTTTGGGACATTTTTAAAACTTATTATTATTATTATTATTATTATTATTATTATTATTATTATTTTTAAAAGTTTATAACCCCCCCCCCCCCCTTCCTTCTTCCTCCTGCTAACAAATCCACCCCACCTTTTTCTCTCTCTAAACCCCCACCACTACCACCACCCTTCACCTTCATCCACCACCACCACCCTTCACCGTCATCCACCACCACCACCACCCTTCACCGTTCATCGGAAACCACCACCACCCTTCACCGGAAACCACACACTAGTGCTTCTTCTTCTACAAACCAACGAGACACACACACACACACACTTGTCTACAGGAATCGCCATCTTTCGGTACTCTTCCAACTCGATTATTATAGCTTTTAGGGTCGGTTTTTGATGAGGATTAAAAGCCCCATGATTCTGTTTATGATCTGTATCGTTTTCATCTTCAATTGAAACGATTTGGGAACTAGGGTTCATAGACAACCAAGCAGCAGCAGCAACCGGAACTCTATTCCGGTGACCATCTCCGGAAGAGATTGGCGTGTGTTGTTGATGGTGGTTGTTGGAGTATCCTCTGAACAGAACGGAACAGATGTAGTAGACGGCTATACCGGCTGGTTCGATGTTGATGAAGGATTACAGGCGGCTCACGACAGTCACCATAACTTGGTGACTGTCCGGTTGATAACAGAGGGGTGATTCTGGTTGATTAACGGGTATTAACCGAGTAGGTTATGGGTTGGGTTCAATCGGTTCACAACAGAAACAGAGGAGGAGATTATGGTTATTATCGGTTTGAGGGAGGAACTCACCGGAAAATATGGCGGCGGCCGGTCACCAGTGAAGGTTGTCCGGTTGGGCTCTTGATATAACACACTTGTGTGTGTGTGAGTTCTGTGTTTGTGCAGAGAGAGATAAAAAGGGAGGGGTTTAATATGTTGATGATATTAGAGGGTGTCCCTTAAGTTTAGTTTTTTATAATTTTCCCACGTAGACTGTCACTTAAGTTTAGGTTTTTACATTTTGACCACGAAGACTAACCAGGTTAGACCTCCGTTAGTTTGGGAGTGATGGAAGAAAATAAGTTGCAAGTTGGGAGTGCTAATGACCAAGGTGGAAGTTGGGAGTATTATCCGCCAATAGGCGATAGTTAGGAGTATTTAAATCCATTTTCTCAAAATTTAAAGGATGAGATATAAAACGGTTATGTAACTACGAAAGTTTGGGCGATAGTTTCAATGTTCCTAGAAACAACAAACACTATAATACATATGTTTATTGATAGATTTACAAGCATTATGCTATCTATACTAGGGTTAGGATAAAATGAGAACTCATGTGAGTTGTGAGAACTAGAGAACTCATCTGGACCATTGATCTTGATGATCCAATGGTTGAGATCAAAGGATGAGACTTTTTGTCTTGACATGTTTATTAACTTTTTATTAGTATTTTTTTAATATAATAAAGTACATTAAGGGGTATTTTGGTAAAAAATCATGGGAGATAAAAATTTAATATAATATCATGTTAATTTTTTTATTACAATCTTGAAAGAATCATATTTTTTAAACTTTATTTTATTTTTTTAATTAATTTACCTTTTTAAAACAAAAAATCAAATATGTGCATTCTGTCATCTCCCTCTCGTTTTTACACTGGTGTAATTATTTACACCAGTGTTTACTTACATCTATATAAACCAAACATCTATAATTTTTGTATGATTTACACTGGTGTAATTATTACACCACTGTTTACTTATATCTATATAAACCAAACATCTATAATTTTTGTGTGATTTACACTGGTGTAATTATTTACGTCAGTGTTTACTCACATCTATATAAACCAAACATCTATAATTTTTGTAACATAAAAAATTACGCTAGTGTAAAATAATCACCATACATCTATACATTCGTATTACGCTGCTGTAAAATAACTAATACCCTCTATACATTCGTATTACGCTAGTGTAAAAATTAGGGGTTTGAATTTCTGACACGACCTGAACCTAACACGAAATTAGCGGGTTTAGGTTTAGTCTAAATGGGTTCGGGTTGAACCCGCGAACCCGTTTAGCTAAACGGGTCGGTGTAACACCCCAAAACCATTCGTTCGCCTAACTACGCCATTAGGCGTGATTAGCAATATAATAACACGTGACTTAGAGGATAATAATATGGGTTATATTCTAACATGGAAATAACCTAGTTAATAAAATTATGTTTATAAATTAATAAAAGGTGTTTGAAACTAGCTTATGAGTTAGTTTTTATACGAAAATGACAGTGGGATAACTTGAGGGACTATAGTTGCCATCTAGCCAAACAAGAAATATGTAATGGTAAATTGAGTAAGAACACACACACTTATGTGTGTATGTATACGATTAACATCAGGAGGTTCACCTCCTTGAACCTCAAACCCCAAAACACCAATTTCAAGCTCAAGTCCAAGTCAAATCAAGGGGTTTTTCAGTGCATTAGCAAGATACGGGTTATCTAAGGCTTATAGAACATCAAGGTACCTTTTATTTGGTAGAAATTGATGTTATATTCGTTTTTGATTCTTATGAAAATTTAGGGTTTTGATAAAAACGTGGAATTGATGGTTAATATGGGTTACCCTAGTCTTGGGGAGCCTTAAACATGTACAATCCGGTCACAAATCACACTAATATGTGTATTTGATTTTGATCATATGATTATGTGAATATGTAAGATTTGGGGTTTAACCTCTAGGTTGAAACCACACATGATTAGTAGTCTTGGGTGACTCTTAGGAGTTGTTATAATGATCAAATTCAGTTGAAATGCCTAAATATCTTGTTATGATAATAATTAGATACATGGCTATATTTTGGTTAAACTTAGAATGTTGAAAACTAAGTATATTGGTGGATGCACGCCAAATGTTTGATAAAATGCCTAGGTAAGTTAATCTCAACTAGACATGTAAGAAAATGGCTATGGATTTAGCTAGTAATGATAATGAATACATGATGTTATGGATAGTGAACAAAATTCCATATTATGTATTCTAATAATCAAGTTTGACATGTTCCTAAGTTAGGTACAAGAACTAGGGATGCAAACGGGTCAAACGAATGCAAGTCGGATACTTATGGAAACAAGAACGGATGCGAGGTAAGTTTACTTACACTACTATACTATGAACATGGGTCAAGTGTTGTATACCTTGGTTTTAAATTTTGATATGGGAAGAAGGTATGACCCCCAAGGGGTGAAACCTATTAAATGGGCGATTTATGCGTATACATGTTAAAACAAGATTTATGTTAATAAACGAATCAAAGTGTGTTGATCAAATGATGGAAATTATCAATTGGGTCAATAGACAAAACTATGTGGTAATCAAGAATCTAAACTCAAGTTTTGATAAGGAAAAACAATCGCGTGAATAAGGAAGATATGCAATATGGGTAAATGGGTCAAGTGGGGTTGCCACTTGCCTATAGTTAAAGTTGGATTATCATAGGATTATGAACCGCAAGACTTAATGTCAAATGGTGAATGATCACCATTGAGTCCCGAGAGACTAACGGGTCAATCTAGAATGTATGCAGGAGATCAATAGGAAGATGGGCACTCGATGCCTAAGAAATCATAATGGGTGCAAGTCATGGGTCAATGCCACCCGGTAAGTCCGTAGTTAAATAAACGCCTTTGGGCGAAGCAATTTGGGTGCTAAAGCAACCCACATAAAGTGTGGGTGCCAATTCGGTAAGTTATTTTCAAAACTATGTCAAATGCGCGCTAATGCGCTTAGAATTGATCAAATTGAGAACAATCATATGAAACAGTGAAAATCTAAGTCCGTAAGGACTTAGAAGTTTTTAAACAGGTCATTGAGTCAAAAACAATGGATTTCAATCAAGAAGTGTCGCCACGAATGGCTAAATCGAAAGATTTGGCTAGGAGGGGCATTTTGGGAATTTATAAAGATTTACTAAAGGATAAATCTAATAATCGGAATCATAACGAACAAATCGGACAAACACTTTAGTTGATCAAGTGTATAATGACTTGACAACATGAACTAGATGCATTGCGCATGGTCAAATGGTGTTTGGATAAGTTAAATGTCTAAATGGGTCAAATTGGGTAAAAGTCGCCATAAACATTCAAAACTAAGAACCGGATCATGGCGACATAAACCGGACCATAATTTTAGTCAAACAAAGGTTTATTTAGTCGGCGAGTCATTACTTAGGCTTCGGGAATCATCAAATGCGGTTGCGACATGATTCCCATGCTTAAAAATCACCAAATTCACATCAGAAGCTTCGAGCGGCCGCTCACAGAGACCGAGCGGCCGCGCGCTTTGACCTGCACGTCAACACGAACTTTAAAATTGCGTATAAAATCGTAGAAAAATCGTTAGGAGGTGTTCTTTATATGCCTGGAAAGCTCTCGGAGCGTAGAACAATTCTCATTTGAAAGTCGAAGTCAGATTTTGGGTTTTAGAAGGGGTAAAAGCGATCCGAACAGCTGCTGCGCATAAGTTGCAGCAGTTTGTTCTCCTGATAAAGGGCCGGTTGGCCTGGTTCGTTCCGTATCAACGTGTAACGAATACCGTACTAGTTTAAATGTATCATTGACAACCCACTAACCATTTTTGTGAAATGGTGCTAGGTAAACAAGTGAAGGAAGTCCCGGAGCAAGGATCAAGTCGCGAGAAGAACCGAACACGCCCGAACATTCATCAAGCTTCCGCACTAGAATCTAACGAACTCCCGTTAAAAACAAAAACTTTAATACATTCTTTTTGTAGCAATGATGTAAAAATTTATTGGAACTAAACGTGTATGGGATTCATTAAGTTGGGTTTTCATAATTTCAAAGTTTTAATCGGGAGTGGTTTTTAGTTAAGGTCCAAACCCGTAAGATTAGGCAATAATCGCGTGATTACGGGTTAGGGTCTTACAGTCGGGTTCGGGTCAACCCGGGCGGGTTGACCCGTTTAACATATTTATACTATATATTGTTTTTTTACAATATGTTTTATGTTATAAATTAAATTGGTTAGGTATTTTATGCTACATTTATAACTTAAAATGGAAATTGGTATTAGATTTTATAAATAAAACATAAATGTTTTATATATTTTTGTGTTTTTTTTTATTAAAATTTTAATTTTAATACGTTAGTTTGTGGAAAAAAAAATCAGGTTGAACGGGTCGGGTTCGGGTCAACCCGAGAAAATTCAGATCGGGTTCGGGTTCGGGTTCATATGTATGTCACAATTTTCGGGTTCGGATCGGGTTCAGGTTCATGTAAAATTTTCGGGTTCGGGTGGACCCGCCTACCCGACCCATTAAACACCCCTAGTAAAAATAACTAGTAAAAAAAACCCATCATCATCATTATTGTCTTCAACAAAACATCATCCATCTTCTTCACATTACCATCATCTTCACACAAAAAAACCATGAATAATAATAATACCTGATGTCCATCAAACCACCATCACCACAGCCCCTCTTCCCTTGTCACCATCATCGGATCACCATCAAACCACCATCACCAAAAACACCACAGCCCCCCCCCCCCCCGGTCACCACAACTCATTATCGAATCGGCTTCAAAAAACCCACCATCACCATGAACCACCTTCGAAAACCCACCGTCACCTCTGTTCATCGAAACCCACCTTCGAAAACTTCATCGTCACCATGAACCACCTCACCCTCGTCACCATCGAACCCACCATAGCCACCGTCACCATCGAAAACCCACCGTCACCTCTGTTCAACGAAACCCACCTTCGAAAACTCCATCGTCACCATGAACCACCTCACCCTCGTCACCATCGAACCCACCATAGCCACCGTCACCATCGAAAACCCACCACCGCTCACCATCACCTCCACCCCCACCTCCATAGCCACGAACCACCTCCCAAGACCACCACCATTTAGATCCCCAAAAAACACCAGAGAGAGAGAGACTCGTGTGTGTGTGTGTGTGTGTGTGAGAGAGAGAGAGAGAGAGAGAGAGAGAGAGTGTGTCTTGTGTGTGTGATGATAATGATTTAAAAAAAACAGTGATTTAAAAAGGGTGGATTGGAGTGGGGTGGGGTGGGGTGGGATAGGAAGGTGATAAATGACTGTGTTGCCCTTTATTATTATAATGATAATATGCATATGTGCCACCTTTGTATTTGTTCAGATGAGTTTTTAAGTTCTCACAACTCAGGAGGAATTCTCATTTGATCCGGATCCATCTATACTAAACTTCTAAACATGATCTAACTACAAGTATATATATATGAATGATCATTTTTATTCATTGAAACCAATTAAACACTTTTACAAATTACAATATACTTAATACCATTTAATTACAAGTAAATAGAGAATGAAAATGAAACAGAATTACAGTACTATATATGAACCTCCTACTCAAAACTACAAACGACTCAAAGAATTTGTCTCCTTAGAAATATAATCACCATTATCACAACCACCAACATCTTTAATCGCTCGATACCCCGACCGCGATTCATAATCTTTATTAAAGTTTTCGGTGATCGCATCTCAAAATCATCACCACCCTCTTTATTTCTTACATCAAAGACATGTGTGAATTGGTTTTTTTGTTGTGTACATCTACACATTGTTTCTATCATCATAATGACTTCTTCGTCTTCCTCATCTCTTTGATCATGTTCATGTTCATGTTCATGTTCATGTTCATGTTCATCAGCATATAAATGGGGAGGAGGTGGGCCCATCTCCATACACTCCCAATCCTCGAAATCCATACCCACTCATTGTAGTTTACACCCGTCATTGCCAAAGCTTCAATTGAAATCGACATATTATCTAATTGAAAAGTGAACTTTGTTTTTGTTGTAACATGGAGTTAATATTGAACATATGCGTGCTCGTGTATTTGTATGCATTTATATATAGTTGACTTCATGCAAAAAAAAAAAAAAAATGGAAATTTCAAATGTGGCATGCACATGTACACTTTTTGGAGTTGAAAGGCAAACTTGCTCGTGATCATCTTGTTGACCACTGACACGTGTATATTTTTATATAGTTTAATCGAAGAGACTGCTTGAATGTAACTTTATGACGTAACTATTGATAGAATACGAATGAGTTTATGACGTTAACTAATGTGAATGCACAATATACGTGCACAGTAAGTTACATGTAACTTGGTATGATCAAATGAATGAGGTTGAAAGTCTAATGTTACCAATTGATTTTTCGATTTTGGTCACGGGAATAATAATTCAAATAGCATGAGTGAATGGTATAGGGGTAGTGTTGTAGAACTCGTTAGGCGCTAGTCGGTCGGTGGGGTACCGACTAGAGATTAATCGGATTGGATTTTTATACATATTTTTCCAAATTTATACATATATAATGCTAATTTTATACCTTATATGTATAAATTTAGGAGTTTAGGTGTCAAATATATACTAGTGAATATGGAGGGGAGTTAAATATTAAAATAACTAAACTTAAATAACCCTAATCACCTCCACCGTTCACAATATCCTGTTTTTTCTTCCCATTCCTTCTTTCATCGTACGGAACCATCAGACGCAAATAGGGTTCATGGAGTTTCATCGATTTTGCTTCTAAATAATGGATTATCATCCAATTTTGAGGTAAGAAGTTGTTTTATTTGATTGATTTGCTCCAGTTTGACCAGTTCGAATTCATTTTTTAACCTAATTTTGAGTTTTTAGATTCGACTAATCGGTTATTAATCGAGACACCGATTAATTGAGTTATTAGCCCAAAATTAATCAGTAAAGTGAGGACTAGCGATTAATCACTGATTAATCGGTAATTAATCGGGATTTTTACAATCTTGTATATGGGTCTACCCTTTAATTTTATTGCTCAATATATACATTTGGATAGTTTTGTCTTGTAGTGTAGTTAGGGTTACTGAACACGTCATATTTGAAGGTTGACGGGTTGAACAAGAAAATCTTGTCACATGTAAAACCAAACATGACACAATTCGCGGGTTACACAAACATAAACCGTTGAGGTTTTTTTTTTTTTTTTTTTTTTTTTACTTGGACTTAAAAAATTCTAAAGCATATTTTTATGAAGCAATTATATTTAGACTATTATTTTGCCTAAATTTTTGGGTGTTGCATTTCATATTTCATTCATATAGGTTAGATTTTAATACTAAATAGAGTTAATTGTAGTTTTCGTCATTTTGGTTTGCCCCAACTAACAGGTTCAGCACGAGTATAACACTCTGAGTTCCTGTTGTTTGTCGGGATAACACTTTATGTTCCTCATGTTAACGTCCGTTAGTTGTTATGTTAGTTTGTGGGTGAATTTACTATCATGCCCCTCCATCACATGCGACATCATATGTCTTATTTTGTATTCTAGATTTCTAGTACTATTCTTTCACCATCACCATGACACACTTCAAACTTGTGATACAATTAATATTCTGACATATTTTTCTTATCTATCTAAACTCGTGATACAAATAAGTTTGTAACATTTTTGCTATCCATCTAAACTTGTGATACAATTACGTTTATAACATTTTTGTTATCTATCAATATTAATTAAACGGACGTAAAAAAGGCAACCAATTGAAACTATAGAACTAGGAGAAATATATAAAATTTAAAGGATGAAATATAAAACGGTTATGTAACTGCAAAAGTTTGGGCGACAGTTTCAATGTTCCTAGAAACAACAAACACTATAATACATATGTTTATTGATAGATTTGCAAGCATTATATATGCTATACTAAACACAGTGGTGGATTTAGAAAATAAAATATGGGGTAACATTTTATAAAAATTATCTTTAGGGGTAACAAAAAATTTGTTTTAAGTGTAACATTTCATAAAAATAGCTTAAAATCAAATTTTTTTCACTTCGCCAGGATAATAAGGGGTAGCAGACATCCCCCTGATTATACATTGTATCTGCCCCTAACTAAATATGAGCTAATTACAAGTATATATATGAGTGATCATTTTTATTCATTGAAACCAATTAAACACTTTTACAAATTAGAATATACTTAATACGATTTAATTACAAGTAAATAGAGAATAAAAATGAAACAGAATTACAGTACTATATATGAACCTCCTACTCAAAACTACAAACGACTCAAAGAATTTGTCTCCTTAGAAATCTAATCACCATTATCACAACCACCAACATCTTTAATCGCTCGATACCCCGACCGCGATTCATAATCTTTATTAAAGTTTTCGGTGATCGCATCTCAAAATCATCACCACCCTCTTTATTTCTTACATCAAAGACATGTGCGAATTGGTTTTTTTGTTGTGTACATCTACACATTAATGTTTCCATCATCATAATGACTTCTTCGTCTTCCTCATCTTTTTTATCATGTTCATGTTCATGATAATCATCAGCATATAAATGGGGAGGAGGTGGGCCAATCTCCATACGCTCCCAATCCTCGAAATCCATACCCCACTCGTTGTAGTCTACACCCGTCATTGCCAAAGCTTCAATTGAAATCGACATAATATCTAATTGAAAAGTGAACTTTGTTTTTGTTGTAACATGGAGTTAATATTGAACATATGCGTGCTTGTGTATTTGTATGCATTTATATATAGTTGGCTTCATGCAAAAAAAAAAAAAAAAATGGAAATTTCAAATGTGGCATGCACATGTACACTTTTTGGAGTTGAAAGGCAAACTTGCTCGTGATCATCTTGTTGACCACTGACACATGTATATTTATTAAAATTTTATATAGTTTAATCGAAGAGACTGCTTGAATGTCACTTTATGACGTAAATATTGATAGAATACGAATGAGTTAATGACGTTAACTAATGTGAATGCACAATATACGTGCAGAGTAAGTACATGTAAGTATGAAATGAATGAGGTTGAAAGTCTAATGTTTCCAATTGATTTTTCGATTTTGGTCACGGGAATAATATTTCAGTAATTTGCGTACGGAAACAAAGACCAATAAAATAGCATGAGTGAATGGTCTATGGGTCTACCCTTTAGTTTTATTGCTCAATATATACATTTGGATAGTTTTGTCTTGTGGGGTTACTGAACACATTGTGTTTGAAGGTTGACGGGTTGAACAAGAAAATCTTGTCACAAGTAAAACCAAACATGACACAATTCGCAGGTTACACAAACACGAACCGTTGAAACTTTTTTTTTTTTTTTTTTTTTGGATACTTAGACTTAAAAAATTCTAAAGCAATATTTGTAATATGATTAAAAGAGAGAAATTTGGTAAGTGATAATAGATTGAATGTTGGAATTTAATTATGAAACGAAGATAGAAGTTGAAAAGGTAAAAGTAAGTTTATTTCAATACTTTAAATAGTTTTTTGAGAGAATTACACAGATTGTCCTTTAGTTATACCTAAAATTGCATCTTATGTCCTTTTTTCGAATTTTTGACTCCTTATGTCCTTTGTTTTATACATTTGTTACACCCTATGTCCTTTAGACCAAACCCAGTTAAATAACTCAGTTAAGTTGGTCATGTGCCCCTCATGTGAGGGGCAATCCTGTCTTTTCACCCTCAAAAGGACAATCTGTGTAATAATAGTAATAAGGACAATCTGTGTAGTAATAATAATAATAAGGACAATCTGTGTAGTAATAATAATAATAATAATAATAATAATAATAATAATAATAATAATAATAATAATAATAATAATAATAATAATAATGACAATCCTCTTTATTAACTACAGGGGTGTTGCCCAAGCCAAATTACACTCGAAATGACATAAATAAATAAAAAAGCACATCTATCTAAATGAACACGGAACAAAAGTATTAAGAATCAGTAGTCAATTAATGATTTCTAGATTCAATAATAAATTGAGTTATCATGTAAGGTCTGTAGGTCCAAAAATTTGCTAATCGTACACAAAAGAAAACAACGCTACAATTAAAAATAAGAGTCAAATGAACCCAAATTGTAAATTTGAGGTGATTATTGTTATTGCTTTTCGTTCGACACACCATTTTGAACACTGCCATCAAAGCCATGATATGGAACTTCAACCATTGGTTTTGGATTGGGCGTTGACCAAAGTCTTGTGGAAAGGCTTCAAAATCAGGACCAAAGTTGAATTTGACAACACAGTTACTCTGATTTGGAAGGGTGTACATTGAAGCAGCAGGGTAATAACGCCCACCGTTGATATCCTTAAAAGCAGACCCTTGACAAATTCCGTTTTTAAAAAAGCATATTTCACTTCCTGCACAGCAATAGTAATATATAAATCAGGATGCTCGTAATAAGCAAAAATAATAATTTGCCTAAATAATTGTAGTGGTCAACTAGGTAAGTAACTAATCTGTTGAACATCAAGTATAAGAGTAAACCAGTACAAGAGAGGGTTGAGAGAGTATCATATATTTACCCTCTTAAGCATCATTATGAAACAAAACTGGTTTTTAACCTGTACAGAAAACTATTACATGAGCAGTTTACATTGGTTAGAGAGAGAGAGAGAATGAGAGAGAGAGCTGTGTGATAGAGAGAGGAGAGAGAGAGAGTTGTTATTATTATTATTATTATTATTATTATTATTATTATTATTATTATTATTATTATTATTATTACTACACAGATTGTCCTTATTACTATTATTACACAGATTGTCCTTTTGAGGGTGAAAAGACAGGATTGCCCCTCACATGAGGGGCACATGACCAACTTAACTGAGTTATTTAACTGGGTTTGGTCTAAAGGACATATGGTGTAACAAATGTATAAAACAAAGGACATAAGGAGTCAAAAATTCGAAAAAAGGACATAGGATGCAATTTTAGGTATAACTAAAGGACAATCTGTGTAATTCTCTCTAGTTTTTTCATGTACGGGTTTATTTTTTTGGCAAATTAAATTATTTGAGTCCTATACGCTTGAGTCTGGTTTAGTAAAATAACTTGGCTAGATCATTTGTTTATTCAAGATTTATGAATTGAGCTTTGTATATGTTTTATCTAAATCTTGATTCTAGATAACATATCGTGTTCTTCATCTTCTTTGTTATTGGGGATCAAATGGTTGGTGTAAGCCCCGATCCAGCACCATACAGTTGGACACCATCACATAGTACGCAACAAAAAACTTTACTAAAATTAAGTTTTGTCATATATTAAATTGAAACACATGTAAGTATCACGTGTATTATATTGTTCTTACAACTACTCTGCCAAATTCCAATAATCGACAACCGCGCCCTTGCATGACTCCGACAATTCATCGTCACTTTGTGGACTATACCCCAATAACATATTAATCACACTAATTTAACGATGAAATCAAGGGTGTTATAGTTGGGGCCAACATATAGCATACCAACAATACAGGAACATGAGGGCACATAATGAAACGGACGTCATAAAGAAACAAACACACCCCGTTTATGATCAGTAAAATTTTCAAATACAACACATCAAAGTTAAATGGGCCGAATTCGTTTAGTTTACGAGTTCAAAAGTGAGCACACATGTTTTGTTATCCATCACTTCTAATCAAAGGGATGTTAATTTAAAACATTCAGTTTTTAACTTGGGAAAATGGAATTTAATAATCCTAAATTTGGGGGATTGGAAGGGAACAGTCCTAACTTGAAAGTTATAAAATAACAGTCTCAACTTGTCATGTATTTTATTCTAATGATCCCAAACTAACTAAGGTTAAGTTTTTCTGTTAGATGCTGACGTGGCAATCTGCGTGGCAGTCCACGTGGCACAGTATGTCCAATTGGCAAAAAATGTGGGTCCCACTTGTTTTTCAATTTAAAATCTTTAAATAATAATAACATAGAATTTATATATATATATATATATATATATATATATATATATATATACCCCTACATCTTCATCACAACAACAACCACCTGCCACCACCGTCCACCACCACCATCTCCGACGACACCCACCACCACCACAAACACCACCACTACAAACACCACCAAACCCCCTACTCTGATAAAGAGAGAGAGGGAGAGAGAGAGAGAGAGAAGCTACGAATCGTTGTCTTCTCCACCTTCTCCACCACCGCCGGTCGTCTTCTCCATCTTCTCCACCACCACCTGTCGTCTTCTCCACCTTCTCCACCACCGCCGGTCATCTTCTCCACCTTCTCCATCACCGCCTGTGAATGCTGATAAGCTACGAATCGTTGTTAGGGTTTCTCCCCCAAAACAATTAGGGTTTCTCTGGTTAAGATGTTGTGGTCTACGAATCGTTGTCTGGGCCAACGTTTTTGGTTCAGATCTGACACGATTGAGTGATTTAGAACGAAATGTGAGAGTGGGTATGAGATTTCAACACTTTCAGGTTAGAAAACTGGGTTCAATTTATAATATTGATTTCGAAATAAAAAAATTTGATTCTTGACCCCATGGTCGGCACCCATTTCTAATTGCATTGGAATGGGGTAGTTTTTTGGGTTTTGGTTGAGATTGTGGTGGATTCGGTTGATGGTGACAATGGGGCGACGAGGTGGAGGTGGTTGCAGATGGCGGCGGTGGAGGTGGTTGTAGATGGCAGCGGTGGAGGTGGTTGGTGGTGGTGGGTGGTAGAGAGAAGAGAGAGATGAAAGATAGTGTGTATATGTGTGTGTATATATTGTATGTGTGTATAATATATATATATATATATATATAATTCTTTTTTATTATTATTAAAAGTTTTTTTATAATTAAAAGTTTTTTTAATTAAAAAAGCCAAGTGGATAAAGAGGACCCATTTTTTTGCCAAGTGGGACAGATTGGCCACGTCAGACGCCACGTGGCAGTCCACGTCAGCATTTAACAGAAAAACTTAACCTCAGTTAGTTTGGGACCATTAGAATAAAATACATGACAAGTTGGGACTGTTATCTTACAACTTTCAAGTTGGGACTGTTCCCTTCCAACCCCCAAAGTTTGGATTATTAAATTCCATTTCCCCTTTTAACTTTAAACCTGCATAAACAATTGCACTTTCTATCTTCCCCTTTATACACAAGCACTTAGTTATGTGGTTCTCATGGTTCTCATTATTCTCTATGTTTCTAGAAACAACATGAATTTCGTAATAATTTGCAAGCATTACAATATACTTGAACGATTTAATTGTATATCGAGTAATTAATCAATTTTATTGCTATGAATTGAAGCCAAACAATTTTACAATAAACCTAAGACGATTTAATTAATTGCAAGTAGATATAGATATCCAAGAACTAAAAAATGAAATAATTAAAAATGCACTACATGTAAACATCCTACTCAAAATTACAAAAGATTCAAAGAATTTGTTGCCTCCTTAGAAATCTAATCACCATCATCGCGATCACCAACATCCTTAATCTCTTGATACCATGGCCGAGTTGCATAACCTTTGTATAAGTTTTTGATGATTGCATCAGTAAATGATCATCAAAAACATATGTCAATTGGTTTTTGGATTCTGTACATCCACACAACTCATTCGTTGCCATCATAATATCTTCTTCATCATGTTCATCTTCGTGTTCTTCGTACTCATCAGCATATAGATGGGGCGGAGGTGGCCTGTCTCCATACGCTCCCATTCCTCGAAATCGATACCCAATCGTTGTAGTCTACACCCGCCATTGCCAAAGCTTCAATTGAAATCGACATAATATCTAATACAATAACTGCACTTGCTTCTGTTGTAATATGGAGTTTTGAACATATGCATGCTTGTGTGTTTATATGCGTATATATAGTTGCCTTAGTTCTTGTAAATATGGAAATTCAAATGTGGCATACACACACTTTTTGGAGTTGAAAGGTAAACTTGCTCGTGATCATTGTTATGGACCATTCACACACACACACACTATATGATTGACCATGATGATGACGTAAATATTGATATTACAATTTAGGGGTAGAAACGATTAAAGCCGCTCGTGAGCTATTCAAGATTAGTTCGGTAAAAGCTCAAGTCAAGTAAATCTTAAACGAGCTCGATCATAAGAATAAGCTTGTTTGGTAAGCGAACCAATCTCAAGCTTCACTAGTTATTCGGCAGTTGACTCGCAAGGCTAAGCTTATTATTAATACAATTTTTACTTGATTTATTATCTACAAGGTTTGAAGGTTTGAATCTCGTGTATTACACATGCTAAATAAATATAATTTTATATATTAAGCAATAAAAAAAAGTTACATCCTTAAAAAACTCGTGTATTGAATGGATTATAAACATGTATATTATACATGTGAATAAACATAATGTATTTGGTTACACATACAAGCTTGAGCTACTCGAGTTCGAGTTCGAGCTACTAGGGGTGCAAACAAGCCAAGCCGTTCGCGAGCTACTCGAGTTCGAGCCAAGCTTGAGCCTAAAATAAAGCTCGTTTATTTGTCGAGCCCGAGCTCGAGCCTGGCATGTGAAGCTCGTTAGGCTCGTCGAGCCTTATCGAGCCTAGTGTAATATTAGTTTTTTAATATTTAATAATATTTACCACTCATTTAAAATTGTTTAGTAAACGAGCCCCGAGCTCGAGCTTCACTTATTGAGCTTACGAGCCTAAACGAACTATTATTTATATTGTTTTTATTAAATGTATTAACTAATTAATAATAAACGAGCCGAGCTCGAGCTTGACAAATTGTCAACGAGCCGAGCTCGAGCTCTTATAAGCCAATCGAGCTCAAGCTCGAGCCTGGTCGAGCTCAGGCTCGGCTCGACTCGTTTGCATCCCTACATACGACCGTTAAGAAACGTTTTTGAAAAAATGACATTTGATATACTATTTGCTTATTATAACATTTTTTTGTTACCTTTAGGTTAGAAGCTTGTGTATTACACTAGTAACAACATATTACTTGGTTTTGATTTATTATTAGGTTAAATACTTGTGTATTATACATGGTCGGATCAATGTAAAATTAAATAGTTAATAACATAAATATTAGATAAATAAGAATTATGGGGTTATTATTTAATAATATTATTTCATAGGATAGAGAGCTAGATAAGTATAATTTAGTACGAGAGAAAAGCAAATAAAAACTTTATATCAATAATAGTAGTTAGATATAATCCAATATATTAATATTATTATTATTATTATTGATAAATTATATGAGAGAATACCATGTGGTATTAATTAGAACCCTTTATTAGTATTATCTATACATATAATAAACCAAAGCCATTTTGATGACATGTCATAATATTATGCAATCTCTCTTTTGAGAGATGCCACATAGGATGTGATGTGTCTAGACCAATTAAAAAAAATATATAGTTTAAATATTATTTAACATAATCTATTAAATAGCTAATCTACTAAATTTAAATATTAAAATTTTATTATTTTCTCTCTCATGTTTTCTTTCATAACGTTAAACTTTAATATCTTTCATACATGAGATTTTTTAAGAAAAAAAATTATGCCAAATTATCGAGCGTTTTATTATCTTTCCAACGAGTACCATAGTGCTATATAAAAAACGGAGAAAAAAAACGACTATTTTTTGTAACCCGACAGGTATTGCGTCAGGTTTGGAATTAATTTTAAAAAAATTGTGGGTTTGGGTCGGGCCTGGGATTAGGTGATACCCGACCCAATTACCTTTTTTTATATTAGAATATGATAACTTATGGCAGAGATTTGTTTAAAATAATAATAATAATAATAATAATAATAATATTCATTAATCATATATTGGCAAGTCATTAATTATGTTGTCATATTAGATATTTTATTATGTCATATTAGACCATTAGGTGTGGAGAGGAGAGGCATCTTGATGATGGGCCGCCACGTAGGAGTGGGAGGAGAGGCATCTTGATGATGGGCCTCCAAGGGGGTGGTGTGCACCATGATGACGGGCCTCCTAATTGGTCACAATAATTAAAAATAATAAAAAAACAATTAAAACCCAATAAATGGACCGGCATGAACGGCAAGAGGATGCCTTTGGTGCCGCCCAAGAGGATGCCGCCCCTAGGGGGGTGGTGTAGGGAGGCCCGGCATAGCGATGCCTTGCCTATGCCGCCCCCCACACCTTATGGTCTTAGATATTTCAACCCGGGACGCTCCCGGGGTATAAGCTAGTGATAATATATAATAATATAAAGCGTGGCGTTCAATGAGAAATATTTATAAAAAGAAGTGAAGGATCATACATTTAACATATTAAATATATCATCAAAATTCAATTTAAAGTCATTCTCATAAAAATCAATCCGAAAAAAAAAACATCTACCTTATTTTAATTTTAAGCATTTCTTTAATTTGTTTAGTTTTAGAATTTTCTTATTAAAAAAGATTCTACACGTATTTATATGCAAAGGCTTTGGAAAATATTTTGAAAAAAATAATATTTTACATGTTAAATTGATTTTTTTATGATATATTCATGTTAAATAACTGGTTCCTCAGTTCCTCACCATTTTAGGTTCCTTATTGAATCCACCCATATATATAGGGCGAGGTTAGCGTATAAAGACCATATTTTATGAGAAGTATGAGAACGAAATATTAAAAATTGACATGTAGATAACATTTTTTTGACTTAGTAATTATGTGGATTGTATGGCTAAATGTACCAAACATAATAATCAAAAAACACAAAAACAGTTCATTTTCAGCTTAAAACTTAAAACATCATGCCAAGCACATGTGTTTAAATTATTGTGTTTTAGCGTTGTGTTTTATGTTTTAGTTTTGTTTTAAATTGCGTGTCAATAATACATTGCATTGTGTTTTAAATTGTTGTGTCTCGTGTTTTTCTAGCAAAAATAACCAAAATATCATGCCTAAATCTAAAACATGATGTCTACGTCCTTCTTACACTTCTCACAAAATATGGCTTTTGTACCATATATATTTGGTGGAGTTAGGGTACAAAAGACAAGAATCCTAAGAAGGGAGAGAAAAATAAAGAATTTATATGTATGCATTATGTTTTGGACTTATGCATAATATTTTAAGTTGTTTTGGCTAGAAAAACACTAAACACAACAATTAAAAAAACACAATGCAATATATTATAGCCATGATATTATAATTTTAAAAAACCTAGAATACATTGCTTTGTGTTTTAATTGTTGTATTTGGTGATTTTTAGCCAAAACAATTTAAAATATCATGACTAAGTCCAAAAAATGACGCATACATAGTACATATCTTTTATTCTTAATCTTTCTTATATTTCTTAGGATTTCATCCTTTGTATCGAAACCTTTATATATATATATATACTAGCTTATACCCCGGGAGCGTCCCGGGTTGAGAAATCTAAGTAAAATGAATAAAATTAGAAGTATCTAAACTATAAAAATGGCATTTATATAGCAATTATCTGTTGGAGAGCATCCCGGGTTGAAATATCTAATATGACATAATAAAATATCTAATATGACAACATAATTAATGACTTGCTAATATATGATTAATGAATATTATTATTATTATTATTATTATTATTTTAAACAAATCTCTGCCATAAGTTATCATATTCTAATATAAAAAAGGTAATTGGGTCAGGTATCACCTAATCTCAGGCCCGACCCAAACCCACAATTGTTTTAAAACTAATTCCAAACCTGACACAATACCTGTCGGGTTACAAAAAATAGTAATATATGATTAATGAATATTATTATTATTATTATTATTATTATTATTATTATTATTATTTTAAACAAATCTCTGCCATAAGTTATCATATTCTAATATAAAAAAAGGTAATTGGGTCAGGTATCACCTAATCTCAGGCCCGACCCAAACCCACAATTGTTTTAAAACTAATTCCAAACCTGACACAATACCTGTCGGGTTACAAAAAATAGTCGTTTTTTTTTCTCCGTTTTTTATATAGCAATATGGTACTCGTTGGAAAGATAATAAAACGCTCGTTAATTTGGTGTAATTTTTTTCTTTAAAAAATCTCGTATATAAAAGATATTAAAGTTTAAAAGTTATGAGAGGAAACATGA
This sequence comes from Ambrosia x helenae, assembly GCA_030844895.1. NCBI lineage: Eukaryota > Viridiplantae > Streptophyta > Magnoliopsida > Asterales > Asteraceae > Ambrosia > Ambrosia x helenae. The sequence continues at coordinate 107,614,456 of CM061233.1, read as the reverse complement.
GAGAGGAAATAATAAAATTTTAATATTTAAATTTAGTAGATTAGTTATTTAATAAATTATGTTAAATCATATTTATTCCTTTTTTTAATTGGTCTTGAGTTGCCACATCACATCCTATGTGGCATCTCTCAAAAGAGAGATTGCATAATATTATGACATGTCATTAAAATGGCTTTGGTTTATTATATGTATATATATATATATATAAGATTATATATAATATTAAAGAAGTGACACTTCAATATTATCCCTTCTCTAGCATGTATCATCATCTTTTGCTAACTTGAGTCGTCTATGTTTCGCCAACGTGTACCGTTGTTAAAAACATTTTTTTTCTTTTATTAATGCTTTTTTATTTGGTATCGGTTACTTTTTTTTGGGATAAACATTTGGTACCGGTAGTCATATCGAAACGATATTCGAATTGATACTGGTATGGTGATATTTTTCTTTATTGTGTAGAACCGAACTAGTGTTGTCTTAATACCGATACCGATAGCGTATTTGTTTTTGTAGTTTTCTCAACGTAACAATATAAAATCTATTGAAAATTGAGTTATTTTAGCAATAAAGCATTTTATATTGTTACGTGTGTAAACTGCGTCTCGTGGCAAACGCACAAGTAAGTATGACCTAAAGAAGTTAATTTACAATTAGTTTGTACAAACAACAGGTACCTAATAGTATCTCATATGTCCACCAAACTCTCAACTAAACAGACGTCCCTCTCAGCAAAGCGTGGAGAAACTACAACACTGGTTTTTGTTATATGTAAGTTTACTTAAAAAAGAACTAAATAATATATATTTTATATATAACAAAAATATATTTATATATAATAAATATAAATGTATATAAATTAATTAATTTAAATAATAAAAGGTTTATTAGACTTCATTAATCCATACTTTGACATATTGAGTCCTAATTAAGAAAATGTTTAGTAACACTCTTGTTTAACTTATTTTCACTCAGCAACCTTATACTAACTAAGGGGCTGTTTGGTTGATTAAGTGCTGAATTATTAAGAAGTCTGAATAGTTAAGTGTTGAATTATTAAATTGGACATCTTAATGGTTAGTATTCTTGTCCCATATTGGTAGGAGAACTTTATTAAGGTTCAGCCTAATTCAGTGTTTAATGGTTCAGTGCTTAATGGTTCAGCAACATATCAAATCTTAATGGTTCAGCCTTAACCATTCTATTCAGAAGCTGAAACAAACGTGCTGAATGTTGAATCATTCAGCGCTGAATGCTTCAGAGTCTCATTAAGAGGCTTACCAAACAACCCCTAAGAGTTAACTCAATAAGCTTTTCCTAATGTGGACTACTTGTGTGATTAAAAAAACAAATAAAGTTTTACTAACATGAAATGCTTTTGTAGCAAAAAGTTAAACTTGTAATGATGTGAACTTTATGTGGCAAAGTTTTGCTGACGTAGACTTCTTATGTGGTACTTCACTTTAACAAAACTAAATGTGTTAAGTTTTAGTTAGTATGAGACTACTGAGTGAAAATAGGTTAAAAGTTAAAACTGTTGTTGGATATAATATATTAAAGTTAAGATTATTAAAATCCAATAAGCCATAATAAAATAGAAGCTTGAACTTGAAAAATTATTCAAAAGCCAATCTCAAATTTAGTTGAGTTTGGGCACAACTTTAACTTTTCAAACCCTATAATATTATGAGATGAGATTGATTATGACGTTGTCATTTAATTGTTGCATGCGCAAGTAGTAATCAACTCATGTGAATACTCGTCCATTTGTGCACAGTCAACAAGCAACTTGGTATGAAACGAATAAGGTTGAAAGTCCAATTGAATATTTGAATTTTTTATTTTGGTCACGGGAATAATATTAGTGTACGGATAAGAAAAGACTAATGCAACAATATCATCAGTAGTGGTCTATATCCTCTTATAATTTTTCCTTCATAATATTAGGATGGAAATTATGGCATGACTCATTAACATTACATGATCCGTCACTAAGCTAATCGGGTTAGTCTTAAAAGTAAATGTCGTTCGGATTATAAACGGGTTGATACATTAATAACATGATTAAAAACGTGTCTAGAGAGGTGCGGGCCTCTTAACCCGTTTATTATAAGCATACCATGTTTAACTTATTGTGGTAAATAGAGGATTGGCATAAAACATCTAAGACCCGTTTAAATATCCATTTATATCCTCCTAAGATGAAGATGATACGTCCCCACTATTTCCTTTTCTTCTCTTCCTATTGTTACATGTCACGATCGCAAGGAGGATAACTTGATATGTAAAGAACAAACGATCTTACACAATTAAGAAATAATATGCACATAATATTTCCATATTTCAATTATGTTATAAGCTTCAAGCACGATAAATAACTAGAATTGATTAACAATTTTAATATTTTAGTCCTAATATTTTGCAATCAAGTTCAAACCGGTTGCAAAACTTACAACTGCATTGAACTTGTTCACAAATGAATCGCTAATGTTGTGATAGGACGGTCACAAATATAAAGATTGTTTTTGGTCATTGAAGATAATCGCAATTTGATTATATTAGTCGAAGTCTTTTTTATCACTACCCTTATGTGATGTCAATAACAATAGGTATTGTATGATTTAAAAATATCTAAATGGAGAAATGCCACACAAATATAACCAAGTTTGCTTGATGTTCTAATTAAGTCACTTAAACTTTTTTTGTTTCTCTAAAGTCATTCAAGTTTCATTTATTGTTCTAATACTATGTAATTACCAGGTCATCAGGTCATCTTCTTTTTTTTTTTTTTCCCTTTCATTTTAATGCTTATGTGGATATTATTTTTATTAGGTGGGTTTTATAAAATGAAGATTTCAAAACAAAAAAAATTATTTTAAATTTTACACATTTAAAATTTTTATCGAAAACTATTAAAACCTGACACATCATCACTTTAACCTGGAAACCTAATAATTACATAGTATTGGAACAATAAATGAAACTTGAGTGACTTTAGAGAGACAAAAAAAGTTTTAGTGACCTAATTGGAACAACTAGTAAATTTGGTTACATTTCTACAAAGTTACCCCTATCCAAATTAACCCATTTAATAAATAAAAGTTATCCAAGTCGACTGATATCTTAACAAAAAACTAATAATGATTTGCAGCTCCAGCTTTGGCTAGGTGGTACAAATTCTTGCCTCTTGGGAAAAAGACCATATTTAGTTCAATTCCTGGCATAATATATATTATGATTAATTTGGTGTAATTTAAGAGTACAATAACATTAACATACATCCATAAAAAATAACGATTTCCATTGTTGAGAAATGTCTCTTTTCATATTACTTTAACAAAACGACGTGATCAACTCTCAGGGGCGGAGGGGGCGGCCGACCCCCCCCCCCCCCCCACGAATTTTCACTCAGAAGTTCCGATTATATAGTATCCGTATAAATTTTTTTAGGTATATACAGTTTCGACCCCCCCTTTTTTAAAACAAAATAGGTATATTATATAAACCAAAACTAACGATATATCGGACGATACATGGTTCCCAAATATCGGTTGTTTTACCGACTTTATCGTTTTTTTTTTGTTTTTTTTTTAATTTGTTTTTTTTTTCTTTTAGAGCCATTTTAAGAAGTACAACCTAATTGTTTGATTTTGCCATTTTTTTCTTTATGGAAAATCCAATTAAATCTGACTCATGTATATTTATTTGAATTGAAAGTTCTCTTAAGATTGCTTAACATGACGTATTCAATGATATAATACAAAAAGAGTCAATGACGTCATTTTGTTGTATTTGTATGAAGAAATTTTCCTATCTATTAGTTTTCCAATTGCATGAACACATATTTTCATACCATGAAAATCATTATTCTTAATGACATTGTTATTCAACTCCTAAATTAATTTATATTAATTTAATTGTAACCTATCTCATGCTAAAATTGAACTAAATAATAATATGGTCTTTCTCTAAAACATAAGAGCCTCTACCATCAATCTAAAGTTGGATTGCAAATCATTGTTAATTGTTTTGTTAAGATATCATTCGACTTGAATATAAGATGAAAAGATGTCAATTCTTTTCATCTTATATTCAAGTCGAATGATATCTTAACAAAACAATTAACAATGATTTGCAATCCAACTTTAAATTATTGATGGTAGACCATATTTAGTTCAATTTTTAGCATGAGATAGGTTACAATTAATATAAATTAATTTAGGAGGTGAATAACAATGTCATTAAGAATAATGATTTTCGTGGTATGAAAATATGTGTTCATGCCATTGGAAAACTAATAGATAGGAAAATTTCTTCATACAAATACAACAAAATGACGTCATCGACTCTTTTTGTATTATATCATTGAATACGTCATGTTAAGCAATCTTAAGACGCGAAGTATATTCTCAATGGTATCATTTATACCACCATATGGTCGATTTGGAATGAAAGGAACGAACGGGTTTTCAATGACAAAAAAAGACATCCGGCCCAACTGGTGGAAAATATCAAGGCTACGGCTTACTTTTGGCTTCGAAATAGATCTCGTTGGAAATGTATAGATTGGAAAACTTGGTGTAATTATCCTTTAAATTGATGTACTCGGTTTTTCGCTTCTTAAGTCCTTTTCTGAGGACTTTTGAGCGTGTTTTAATGAAGTTTTCCTTTCAAAAAAAAAAAAGCAATCTTAAGAGAACTTTCAATTCAAATAAATATACATCATACATGAGTCGACGGTCAATAACATGATTATAAGCAATTTCTCGACCCATAAGAACCTGAGGTTCGTTTTCAGTAAGCTAGATTTTAATATTCAGAATAAGGAGACGATTTAGCTTGTTGCCCGTCTACCTGTCATTTTACTGTAAATTCGCTCTTTACTTAATGAAATTGGTTTAAAAAGAAAAAAGAAAATTTTTAACCCACTGAAATAAATTAACAAATGTAGCAATATGAATAACACACGTATAAATTTAACAAGTTCAAAGGGTTTTTGAGGATGGCCTCCGGCACTAAACTAACCAAGGATCTATAGTATATATTTATAAAAATAAAATTATTTAGGACGACTTTCAAATCATCTCATTATGCCACGTTAGGTACTTGTGATTCAAATATTTTAAACTAGTTTATATTCGACTAAGATAGACAAATCTAATGCAATTTGTTCTAAATTTGACAATTTCAATAAAAATTACCTAACAATATTGTTGATGAATAGAACGTGATGATGATATATGATTGAAAATTAACGATAAAAAAAAACCGTACTCATGCTAATATAACTATACCAAAGTAATGATGAAAGTATCTTCTTCCAAAAAAAAACCACTCGATTTGAAATAAAAAACTTACATCTATGTTAACGAACTCAAGCAACCAAAAGAAAGATAACATTGTTTAAAAGAACGAAATAAACAATTTAAATATACAATATATACTATCTTATAATACATTTCATAAGGATCTCATAAAGTTTAAGTTTTACAAGCACAATATCGTAGAGTACAACACACAATGCATATATTAACTAGTTTTTAAGGGTAAATATGTCTTTTAAGCTATACTTACACATTTTCCCCTCAACTTTACTCAATTTTTTTTATTTAAATAACAATTACACTTTTCACCTTTAATTTAATCAACTACCCCTCACGATTTTTAAACGTTCATAATTTTTTTATACGTCAATATTTTCCTAATATTATTACACAGTATAAACGGACTTTTTTTTTCTCTTTAATTTGAGTACGGTATTACTATAGTTTTTTTAATTTAAAAATGATATGTTATGGTTAAGTAATAACCAAAACGAAAACAAACGAAAATGAGCCGAAATCATCTATACTATATTATAATACATTTCTTATTGACATCTTTAAAATTAAGTTTTACATTATAATTGCTTAAAGTACAACACACAATGCACATGTTAATTAAATGTTGTTCCCCGCCGCAATGCGCGGGCACCTGACTAGTTTTACAAAGTATTCGAATTATTGTTTGCAATTAAGCCTTGTGTATTATACGAACTCAAGCAACTGGATGAAAGATAACAGTGTTTAAAAGAACGAAATAAACATTACAAATATACAATTACACCAAGCAGGGCCGGCCCTGAAAATTCAGGTGTCAGGGCCGAGCCGCGAAATATGTGCCCCTTAGTCTTAGTTCTTTTAAGCAATGTTTTCATAACCGAAGCGGACGTTGAATCGGTGTCCTTACTGGTTCCCTAGTCAGACCGGTCGAATCAGATATAGAACTGAAAGTGTCGTAATAATTATAAAAATTAATATGTTTGGCTAATTGGCTCATAAAAAACCATCATTTCTTAAAATTCCATAATAATTTGAAGGGCCATTATTTTATGTCTAGATCGACTTCAAAAGTTTTTTAATAAAATAAATTTGACTTGCATCATGTGCAAAAGCGTGAGACAATTATTGTTTTGTAGTACTGCCATATATTAAAATTTACTGCAAATGTTGCACAATTACTATACCACAACACAAATCTCAAGTAAAACACTTCAACTTTTTTTAAATTATGTCGTATCGTTCCAATCTAGTTTTTCATGTATGACTCATCTTCTTCCTTATCTACTCTTTACCTTCTTGCGTTTATAACCAGTGATGTTCAAGATGAGATCTTTTTTTGAGTCGAAAATAGAAAGAAAGCACCCGTCGCCGCTCAAAGTGCCCCTTTAAATACTAGGCCCAGGCTGGGAGTCCTCCCCGCACCCCCTCAGGGCCGGCCTTGACACCAAGTATTTGAATTATTTCTTCTCTTCCTATTGTTACATGTCACAATCGAAAGGAGGATAACTGGATATGTAAAGAACATACGATCTTACATAATTAAGAAATAACATGCACATAATATTTCCATATTTTAATTTTGTTATAAGCTTCAAGCACGATAAATAACTAGAATTGATTCACAAGTTTAATATTTTAGTCCTAATATTTTGCAATCAAGTTCAAACGGTTGCAAAACTTACAACTGCATTGAACTTGTTCACAAATGAATCGCTAATGTTGTGATAGTGCGGTCACAAATATAAAGATTGTTTTTGGTCATTGAAGATAATCACAATTTGATTATATTAGTCGAAGTCTTTTTTATCACTACCCTTACGTGACGTCAATAACAATAGGTATTGTATGATTTAAAAATATCCAAATCAACCCATTTAATAAATAAAAGTTATCCAAGTCGACGGATATCTTAGCAAAAATTAATAATGATTTGCAGCTCCAGCTTTGGCTAGGTGGTACAAATTCTAGCCTCTTGGGAAAAAGACCATACTAATTCCTGGCATAATACATATTATGATTAATTTGGTGTCATTTTGGAGTACATTAAAATTAACATTAACATACTAATAGACTATATAGAGAACTAGTTTTTATCTCGGGAGCGTTTCAGGTTGAAATATCTAATATAACATAATAAAATATATTATTATTATTATTATTATTATTATAAACAAATCTCTGCCATAAGTTATCATATTCAAATATATATAAAAAAAAACGAATCTCTGCGCCGGGGTATAAATCTAGTGCCATTACAAATGAATTCGGAAGTTTGTAATCGATCATTCTAAAAAGAACTAACATGAAATAAGGAAAAAAAAGTTAATTATTGAAATATCGAACACATTAGTCTAAGGGTTATGTGATGCGTTAAAAATTCATGGGTATATGATCGGGTATGTAGTTCGGGTATTTGGGTATGTTGTTTCGGGTAATCGGGTCGGGTATCACCTAATCCCAGACCCGACCCAAACCCACAAATTTTTTTAAACTAATCCCAAACCCGACACAATACATGTCAGGTTACAAAAAATAGTCATTTTTTTCTCCGATTTTTATATAGCACTATGGTACTCGTTGGAAAGATAATAAAACGCTCGTTAATTTGGTGTAATTTTTTTCTTTAAAAAATCTCGTATATAAAAGATATTAACGTTTAAAAGTTATGGGAGGAAACACGAGACATAAAATAATAAAGTTTTAATATTTAGATTTAGTAGATTATGTATTTAATACATTAGGTTAAAAATTATAATAGATTAGGTTAAATCATATTTATTTCTTTTTTTTAATTGGTTTAGAGTTGCCACATCACATCCTATGTGACATTTCTCAAAGGAGAGATTGCATAAGAGTATGACATGTAGGATTAATCCCTTTGCAATATATATAGATATATAGATATAGATATGCCAATTTGTATTTATAGATAATATTTTGTGCTTATCTTTGTAATTATCACTTCCCTAATATGAGGGATTGTATCTTGTATATGTTGACAATATCAATGAATGAATGGCAAGCAATTGAACCATACAATTCTACATGGTATCAAGAGTCTTACCCTAAGTTTCTTCCTAACCCTACTCTGCCGTCCTCTTTTCTGATCGACCAACTCGATTTTTTTTTCTGTTCCAGCCGTAAACCTTCATTCACCAATCAACAACAATGTCGTCATCCTTTCACCCTGCTTTAATTGTAACAAACATCAAGAATTTTATCGCCATTCAACTCGATAGCCAAACCGAACACTATAATACATGGGCCGAATTATTTGTTATTCATTGCAAAGCTTATGAAGTCTTTGATCACCTTCAACCCCGCACTCAACCCGCCTCTTCTTCTTCATCCGACAAAGAACCAGAAACCGCCAAATCCCCACCCATTGCCTCATGGGATCGCATAGACGCCATTGTTCTCCAATGGATCTATGGAACGATTACCCAAGACCTTGTCTACACAATAATGATACCCAACACCACCGCGTATGACCCTTGGTGCCACCTTAAAAAAATTTTTCTTGATAACCAAGCTGCCCGCACCATCAATATTCAAAACAAATTCTTCAATTCCCGCCTCAAACAATTTTCCGATATCTCTGCCTACTGCCAACACATGAAGCTTTTATATGACCAACTAACCAACCTTGGCGCCCCAGTCACTGAAAACCAACTGGTACTTCAGATCTTGACCGGCCTGACCGGACCTTTTGAAAGCATCTCACTTATTCTCCAAAATACCCAACCGCTACTTGACTTCTACACCACCCGGTCCTAGCTCTGTCAAGTCGAAGACCACAAATCCACTCAAGCCAAACAAACTGCCCAAGCCACCGGTACGGCTCTCCTGAACACCACCGCACCACCCGCACCACCACCACCCACCGATTCCACCAACCCACCCAAACCTGATGCTTCTGGAAATCGCTATCGGGGAAGAGGCAGAGGTCGGTCACGAGGCAGACTTTCCTATGGCAGGGGACGTTTTCAGCAACAACACAATTATCCAGCCCAGTTTTGGGCGCCCCCACCTTGGCCCAATATGCAAGCCCAACAACCGGTTTGGTCTCCTTGGACTTACCCTCCATGTCCGTATCCATCAGCTCCTGCGGCCCAGTCCACACAGCAGCCCAATAATGCCTGTAATAATGCTGCTGGACCCGAAATTCTAGGCCCAAAACCACCTGCTATTGGATCAGCCCAATCTTATGCCGTCGGGTATTCGCCTACTAACATCGCACAGGCTCTCTACAACCTGGCACTTCAATACAATGACTCTTCTTGGACCATGGACACCGGTGCGTCAGGTACAATGTCTCCTCAATTTGATAAGTTTTCGTCTATTTTTAATTCTGGCATTATTCGCAACATCATTGTTGGGAATGGTACAACCATTCCGGTGTTAGGACAAGGCAATATTACCCTACCACCACCATTCCCACCTTTCAAATTAAACAACGTCCTATATGCCCCTAACCTAGTTAAAAACCTAATTTCAGTTCGTCGTTTTACAACTGACAATCAATTAACTGTTGAATTTGACCCGTATGGTTTTACTGTGAAGGACCTACAGACCAAGAAACCTATCCTACAATGCAATAGCTCGGGGATCTTTACACGCTCAGCCCATCCAACATCACCAACCTCAACACAGCTTCCACTTATGCAACAATTTCTCAAGACATATGGCATCAACGGCTTGGCCACCCTGGTCCAGCAATTTTGCAAACTTTAAAAACTTCAAGTTCTATTTCTTTTGGTTCTGTTAAAAATAATGTTTGCACTGCTTGTATTTATGGTAAACATACTAGACTACCTTTTGTTTTATCTAATACTCGCACGTTAATGCCATTTGATCTTGTGCATAGTGATGTTTGGACCTCCCCTATAATTTCTAGCAGTGGTCATAGATATTATGTCTTATTCTTGGATGATTTTACAAATTTTTTGTGGACCTACCCCTTAACTCATAAATCTGACGTCTTTACCGTTTTCACCAAATTTCACAATTTTGTCCAAACCCAATTCAACACCAAAATAAAACAACTACAATGTGATAACGGGGGTGAATATGCCAACAATAATTTTCAAAATTTTTTTAACAACAATGGCATGCACTTCCGTTTCTCCTGCCCTCACACCTCTTCCCAAAACGGTAAAGCCGAACGAAAAATCCGCACCATAAATAACCTCATGCGTTCCATACTTGCCCACTCCTCAACACCAAACACCTACTGGCACCATGCCCTTGAAACCACCACATATTTGTTAAATATCATTCCAAGTAAAATTCATAATTTTCAAACACCCACCCAACGATTATATAACTGTCTACCCACATATGATCACCTACGTGTGTTCGGTTGCATGTGTTATCCCCTCATACCACATACCACCATTCACAAACTTGCCTACCGATCCTACCCATGTGTTTTCCTCGGATACCCACCCAATCACCGAGGCTACAAGTGTCTTGACCTCAAAACCCGCACCATAACCATCAATCGTCATGTCATATTCGATGAGACTATATTCCCATTCTCCAAATCCCCTAATCCTACTACACATACTTATACCTTCCTAGATGACAGTCCCCATCCATCCCTCTATTTCCCACAAACTGGTCCTTCACAGACCATACCCCATCCACAGCCTTCAGCCCACTCCACACCCTCAAATCCACCCACAGACCAACCGGCCCACTCCCCTACTACACCCACATCGGCCCACCTACCAAATACCTCGACTACCCAATCCCCTACCGCCTCCACTTCAGTCCTCACCCCACCTTCCGGCCCAAACCCACCCACTCAGCCCACCACGTCTCCCACACACACCCTATCACCTCAGGCCCATAACAGTCCGATACCACCTCCACCGCCCCCTCCCCCGACTCGAACCATCACAACCCGTGCCATGTCAGGCATCACCAAACCCAAACACATTTTTAACCTATCCACTACCACTATCTCTCCTGTCCCTAAAAACCCGAAAGACGCCTTGTCTAACCCGGAGTGGCACATTGCCATGAAAAACGAATTTAATGCCTTAATTAAAAACAAGACTTGGGAACTTGTCCCGAGGCGTCCTGACATGCATGTTATTCGTAGTATGTGGCTTTTTCGTCATAAATACAGGTCAGATGGCACTCTGGAGCGATACAAGGCTAGGCTCGTTTGTGATGGCAGAAATCAAGAGGTTGGCATTGATTGTGGTGAGACGTTTAGTCCGGTTGTCAAACCGGCTACTATTCGCACTGTTTTAACATTAGCATTATCTCAGTCCTGGTTCATTCATCAGTTGGATGTTACCAACGCATTTTTACATGGTAATCTTACTGAGACAGTATACATGCACCAACAAATGGGGTTTAGACACCGGGATTTTCCTGATCATGTTTGCCTACTCAAGAAATCTTTATATGGGCTCAAACAGGCATCACGGGCTTGGTACCAACGTTTTACAGACTTTGTCACATCAATTGGCTTCACACAGAGCAGATGTGACAACTCTCTTTTCACATATCACCACGGGGGTGACATTTCTTACCTTTTAATCTATGTGGATGACATTATTCTCACCACCTCTTCTGACTCTCTCAGGATGAAACTTATGGGCAGCCTCGCGGCTGAATTTGCTATGAAAGATCTTGGACCTCTCAGTTACTTCTTAGGTATCTCTGTCACCAGGTCTGGTAACTCTATGTTTCTCTCTCAGCAATCTTATGCACTAGATATTGTGAGTCGAGCAGGTATGGACAACTGCAACCCGGTGGCCACACCCGTCGACACCAAACAAAAGCTTAGCGCTTCATCCAGTGTCCCATTTGACAACCCCAGTCTCTACCGAAGCCTTGCGGGTGCTCTTCAGTATCTGACATTTACACGACCAGACATCAGTTATGCAGTTCAGCAGATCTGTATTCATATGCATAATCCCACTACTGATCATTGGAACGCTTTGAAGCGTATCATCAGATATATTCGTGGCACAGCTGAATTTGGTCTTACACTGACTTCTTGTCCTACTATCTCACTGAGAGCCTATACAGACGCAGATTGGGCAGGTTGTCCGGACACTCGCAGATCGACTTCAGGCTATTGTGTTCACATGGGTCCTAATCTTCTCTCCTGGTCTTCTAAAAGACAAACGACCATCTCTCGCTCTAGTGCAGAAGCGGAATATCGAGCCGTTGCCAATGTAGTTGCAGAAATATGTTGGCTACGTAATCTTCTCTTGGAGCTTCGCAGACCACTGTCTTCAGCCACCTTGGTTTACTGCGATAACATCAGTGCCATCTATCTGTCCAACAACCCGGTACAACATCAGCGAACCAAGCATATTGAGCTCGATATTCATTTTGTTCGCGAGAACGTTCACCGCGGTACCATTCGGATTCTTCACACTCTGACTCGCTTACAGATTGCCGATATCTTCACCAAAGGACTCCCTCGCGTCCTATTCGATGACTTCCGCTCCAGTCTCAACATTCGCCCACCTCCTATATCAACTGCGGGGTTGTAATAGACTATATAGAGAATATGCTAATTTGTATTTATAGATAATATTTTGTGCTTATCTTTGTAATTATCACTTCCCTAATATGAGGGATTGTATCTTGTATATATTGACAATATCAATGAATGAATGGCAAGCAATTGAACCATACAATTCTACACATACATCCATAAAAAATAACGATTTCCATTGTTGAGAAATGTCTCTTTTCATATTGTATTCAAGTCGAATGATATCTTAACAAAACAATTAACAATGATTTGCAATCCAACTTTAGATTGATGGTAGAGGCTCTTATGTTTTAGAGAAAGCCCATATTATTATTTAGTTCAATTTTTAGCATGAGATAGGTTACAATTAATATAAATTAATTTAGGAGTTGAATAACAATGTCATTAAGAATAATGATTTTCGTGGTATGAAAATATGTGTTCATGCCATTGGAAAACTAATAGATAGGAAAATTTCTTCATACAAATACAACAAAATGACGTCATTGACTCTTTTTGTATTATATCATTGAATACGTCATGTTAAGCAATCTTAAGAGAACTTTCAATTCAAATAAATATACATGAGTCAGATGGTCAATAACATGATTATAAGCAATTTCTCGACCCATAATAACTAGGAGCTCGTTTTCAATAAGCTAGGCTTTAGTAATCAGAATAAAATGACTATGTACTTTGTTGTCTGTCTACCTGCCATTCTACTATAAATTCACTCTTTATTTAATAAAATTGATTTAAAAAGAAAAAAGAAAAATTTTAACCCACTGAAATAAATTAACAAATGTAGCAATATGAATAATGCACGTATAAATTTAACAAGTTCAAAGGGTTTTTGAGGATGACCTCCGGCACTAAACTAACCAAGATTCTATAGTATATATTTATTAAAAATAAAATTATTCAGGACGACTTTCAAATCATCTCATTATGCCACGTTAGGTACTTGTGATTCAAATATTTTAAACTAGTTTATATTCCGAATAAGATAGACAAATCTAACGCAACTTGTTCTAAATTTGACCATTTCAATAAAAATTACCTAACAATATTGTTGATGAATAGAACGTGATGATGATATATGAGCGAAAAAATAACAATAAAAAAACCGTACTCATGCTAATATAACTATACCAAAGTAATGATGAAAGTATCTTCTTCCAAAAAACCACTCGATTGGAAATAAAAAAACTTACATCTATGTTAACAAACTCAAGCAACCAAAAGAAAGATAACATTGTTTAAAAGAACGAAATAAAAATACAAATATACAATTCTACAAAGTATTCGAATTATTGTTTGCAATTAAGCCTTGTGGATTATCCGAACTCAAGCAACTGGATGAAAGATAACAGTGTTTAAAAGAACGAAATAAACATTACAAATATACAATTACACCAAGTATTTGAATTATTGTTTACAGTTATTGTTTACAATGAGTACCAAACTAAATATGTAACGAACAATAGGGAATACAATACAATAAACAACATAACAAAACACGGTGGAAGACATATTAAAAACACAATGAACAACAAACTAAAAAAACAATGGACAATAGATTAAAACACAATGTTTACAAAAAAAACACAGAACCCATTTGCATAAAACACAATGAACAATGTAAAATAATAAACCAAATCGTGTTGTGCCGACCCACTTAAATAAAAACATCTTTTTATTCTAATTATAATTTCTATTCAAAACAGTTACATAATACATGATTTGGTTTCCTTAAATCACCCACCCACCTTATCTCTAATTCAATTCATATATCATTCCAAGAAAATATAAATATAGCTGTCTCCACTATTATAATACGAACCGTTTCATTCATCTGTTTAATAGGGGTACTAATATAATTCAAACGTAATATGAAATCACATGCAACGGTCTTCTGTATAAGCTTTCTGTTGTTGGTGTTAATGTCTCATTTGTGTAAGTTCTACACAAATAATATATTTAATAACTTGTTTTGTTATTTTCGATGCATGTTGTTCAGAAGCTTGATTTCCTAGAAACTAATATGATAGTAATTTAAATAATATATTTAAAAACTTGTTTTGTTATTTCTAGATGGTGATAGTAATTTAAATAATATATTATCAAGCGTTTTTCTTTTTCTTGAAACATAGTATAAAATCACCACCTAGGGTTTCAGTTTGTTCATAGATTATAGGGTATGCATATATATATATATATATTTGTGTATCTTCAGTTTGGTTTTACATTAGACATATTTTTAATTAACATTTATGTATATTATAAATCTATACAATGATGTACATAGCTGTATTTATTTTTATACTGTTAAATGCATTAACTAATGTTGATTAATAATACTTATTTGTTGTATACACATGTGTATTCAGTTTCATATAGGTTTCAGCTCAGATATACACCAATGTATATTTCGTTCAATACAAAAAGGAAGAAATCTCAACATCTATTATCACTACTAGAAAATTGGGCTTTTGTCACCACATTTTCGGTCACATAACGGTAGCATTTGCTTTGTAGCCACCATCTTGCAACCGAAAATGCGGTAGCAAAAACACCCGTGTGTGTTGCCCTAATGTCACCAAATAGCTACCACTTGTATTTTGCTACCATATTTTTGTCACCACAAAAATGGTTAAAATTATTGCTACCGCTCCTACAATCTTGTATGAAGGTCTTTTGCTACCGTTTTCCTACAATTTAGCCACCGATATTGCCACCATTTAGACACCATTTTTATTGAAAATTTACACCTTTTTTTGTAACCATTTTGGTACCATTTAGTCTGCAACCATTTAGTCACCGCTTTCATTGAGAATTTACTACCATTTAGTCACCGCTTTCATTGAGAATTTACTACCATTTAGTCACCACTTTAATTGAAAATTTGCTACCATTTAACCATCACTTTCATTGAAAATTTGCAACCATTTAACAACCACTTTCATTAAAAATTTGCTACCATTTAGCTTTGCTACAATTTTTTTCCTTCTTTATTAATTCAATTTCATTTAAAAAAACCAAATAATACAAAATCTCACATTATATAAAACAAATTTGTTAACAAATTTTCCAATTTTAAAATCATATAAAAGACTCTAATAGAAACACCAACTAAAACATCAAATAACCAAAATTATCCATGAAAACCTTCTAAACATCCATGTCTAAGTGTTTATAACCTATTTTCGACCCGTAGCTATAAACATAGCTTCAATTTGTGCCATTCTATTGAGCATAACCTCTTTATCTGCATTATCTTTTTCTTTTTCAGCCATCAAGCCTGCAATAATTCCTTCGATCCTTTCTTTGTCTTTATCTTTTTCCTTAACAAGCTCTTTAATAATCAAGTTAAACTTTTCAATCTACAAAACAAGCAATGAATAGAATCAAGAAGTCGAAATTAACAAAAACTAATAACGGGTCAAGTGAGTTGCACAATTGTTTTCAAAGAGAAAAAAAAGCTGACCTTAATTTTGCAACTGGTTGATTATGGTGGTATCAATTAAGCTCTCTAACCCCAAATTGTTATATAGACTCCTCTAGAGATAGTGACTGCCGATTATTTTTAGGGTAAATCAATATGAATCGGAATGATATGTGATAAGATCAAAGAAAAAGCTACAATGAAATCCTCTAATTTTTATAGACATCTTACCAAAAAAAACATTGCCTACAAGAATTTCTACCTGAAGGAGAGCCATCTCTTGGTAGGAATTTTGCACATTCAACCATTTCCATCGCCTTGATAAAAACTATGAGTTTTTCACGGGCCTTTACACTTCTCTTCCATTAACATTCCTACCCTTAACCCTATCATTGCAGCCACAGAGAGTCTTTCTTGATCAAAGTGTTGGATCACAGCCCTGAGATCGTCAAAATAAATGAACTTATGAGCACCAACAAACAATATAGAATGAAAAATTGTGATTAGTTAATGCATCCCTTGTTATGCTAGTGTGCTTATCTCATTCATTGGTTAAAGTTACCTGTACAAAGAATGACCACTTTTCAATCCAAACCTGTCTTTTACCCAACCTCACTAACAATAGTCAGAAACTAAATGTGGATATACTTATCGATAAAAATCGCAATTATAGACATTTGGTAAAAACAAAAAAAAATCCAGCTTAACTCGCACTACTTAAACATCTTACCAACATAAACTTATAGAATATACAACCAAAGTTGCTATTGTTATAGAATTAAAAAGTTATTAGTAAGGAATTCTTTGTTGGCTAATAAAATTGAAGTGCTTATCTATGAGCAAACAATAAGCAATTTATTGTGAAATAATCAAATACATACAGCTAAAGATTTGTAAAATAACTAGAATCTGACCCGCGGGCGTTGCCCCACGACCATGCGGATGTACTTGTATACTGTTGACGCGTTATGTGTATATCATGACGACTTTAAGTTTTAAATTGCCAAACATAATCATGCGCAAGTTTTTCGAAGTTTCAAATCGCTAAATATAAGGATTGGGGATTAAAAAATGACATAGCATAGGTTTGAAAGGCAAAACCATATATAACAATTTAAGTATCAGCTTACTGACATTGATCAAAAGGACCTGCATCTACATTGATCAAAAGGATCTACATCTAATTATAGGGTGAGTCAAAAAGTGAGCGGTATTATTGTATTTACAAATGCATAAAAAAATAAAAAAAAAAGAAGAAGAAGAAGAAGAAGAGAACATGTCATCATTGCTCTAAGCATACACATAAACAGATGACTGAAGGTAGCACAATGCCTTGATGGTTGATGCATAAAGTCAGTGCCCCACAAAAAGAGTAGATGTCATCATCGCCCAAATCATATATAAATCAAATATAAACCGAAGTTAAAGCTGACTAACCTCGCTGTACCCACATCGCATGCACAACCAATACACAAAGACATAAGAAGGAAACCACATGTGTTATCATAAGCTTACCATACACGACAAAGTTGTACCAAATTATGACGGCACAAAAAACTTGCAATATCACTAAGAAACCAGCGTAAACACGAAAAGCTTATCAATATCTCTAAACAACCAGCATAAGAACACCAAATAGAGGAACATAGCCAACCGTGACAACAAGTAGCATAGGCAACATCATTGCTACAAATGATACTTATACCACAATAGCAAGCAACCTAACAAAATCATAGGGAAAAAAATTACCTGTTTCACACCTTCATCATTGGATCCAATAAGGATCACGAAAACATCAAATTCCCAATATCACGAATTCTTACGTTGAAAAGGTAATAAAAGTTGGAAGCAAGGCTCTAAAACCGAAAACTCAAAATTATCTTTAGCTTCTCAAAAGCTACCAGGAAATTGCGAATACCAAACTGGTTGAGAAGCCTCAACCAAGTATCTCAACCCATAGTCCATCTTGCATCTAGCTTCATTAAAATGCATGCTGCTTGTGCTTGAAAGCATGGTGGTGTATCCGGTATCTTTGATGCAATAGTTTCTTTGAACCCTCTATACTATGGATACATGGATACCATTTGTTCAAGATTATAAATTACATGTAGTCTGCAAATAGCATACTGTAACAGACCTGCAATAGTGCCAAAGAAGTTCCACAACAATGAAGCTAAATCTTTAAATCTCGAAACAATACCTTGTTAAAAAAATACAAACTAATAGCAAAATAATGGATTAATGGTTTAAAATAAATGCCAAATCTAGGTGATCAAGAAACCATATTACCAACAAAAGTTAAAACAAAAGAATATTAGCACATACCTAGATTATCATAGTTATCATATAGTAATAGCTACTAAAACTATAAAGCGTGCAGAAAATGGAACCCTTTAAACAACCTATTTTAACCTAAATCTTAATCAGTAGATAATTAACCTAAATGGGAAAATGACCTGTGCCAGAGCGCGATTGAGGGAAATGATCTGATTGGAAGCACACCCGCGTCAGCTGAGTTCACAACGAACCGGAAAACGACGGGGCGCAGGTGGGTTGACCTGATTGGAAGCACAACCTCCCCAATTTAATTCACAGCGAACAGGAAAATGAAGGGGCGAAAGTGGTTTTTCCCTGGTTTTGATGGTAGGGTTGTGGTTAAGATGTGGGGCGCGGGTCATTCATGGCAGCTGTAGGTACATGGATGGAGGTGAGCAGCAAGGATTGGAGCAGAGATGTTGACTCGTATAGTGGTTCGTTGGTCACCCAGTCGTGATTCGTCAGTGGTGCAATTGTGGGAATCGATTGAAGGAGATGAACCGTCCGGTTGTGGTATGTGCGACATAATAGAGCGGAGAAAATGATGGATCTAGATTGAGAGGGTAACAATTGGAGATGAAAAACGAAAGTGTGAAATCTGGGAATGGGCGGGATATCTAAAATTTTAAGGGCATATATGTGAGATTTTGGGAGGGAACTAAAATACTGCATATATTTTCTTTTTTATTTTCTCGCAAGTTTCATTTGTATATTTTTTAGCATTCTATATTTTAATCAAACCAACATGATTGGTGAACTTTGACTGATCTCATTTGATGATAATTAACATTTTTCTTGACAAAACTATAACATTTTCATTTTTTAACGGTAAATTTGGACTAATGACGGACCATTAGAGTATTATTGTGCTACCAGCGAAGCCATCCCATCGTATCATCTCCACTAGGCAATAATGCATATGCAACAATTTAGGAGGTAACTCAATAAAACCTAGGAAACACCCCGTTGTGGGAATCTAATCCAGGAAAATGGCCCCTAAGCATTGTCCCACTCTTAAGATATTACAACAATAATCCTAAATTATGCACTCTTGTTTAGGATTGAACCTGTGACATCCCCTCTATGAGGTATGTGTCTCTACAGAGTGGGCTAGCCTCTTATTGACGATAAAAAACATATCATACTTTTAGCATATTTTTCCTATACAGTCACAAAGACTTATAGTGGATTATGATTGACTTGATTTTGTCATATCGGGTTTTAAAGGGTTGCAATGGGTTGTAGTTATTTACGGTAGATCATAAACGTGTCCAGGGTTACAATGGGTTGTAGTTAGTTATTGGTTTAATTAACCATCATTGGATCTAATCGACCGTCACTGGATCTAGATGATGATCATTGGTTCTAATTGACCATCGTTGTGCGGCCATCATCGGGTTTAATCCACCATCATTGGGTCTAAGTACAATAATTGGATCTAACTGACCATCATTGGGCCTAACTGACCATCATTGGTTCTAATTGATCATCGTTGTGCCTACTGACTATCATCGGGTCTAATTCACCATCATTGGGTCTAAGTACAATGATTGGATCTAACTGACCATCATTGGGCCTAACTGACCATCATTGGATCCAACTGATGATCACTGGTTTAATTAACCATCATTGGATCTAATGGACCATCATTGGATCTAATTAATAATCATTGGTTCTAATTAACCATCATCGAATCTAATTAACCATCATTTGATCTAATTGACGATCATTGGTTCTAAATAACCATCATTGGGCCTAATTGACCATCATCGGCTCTAATTGACCATCATCGGGTCTAAATGACCATCATTGGGTCTAAGTGACAATGATTGGATCTAGCTGATCATCATTGGGCCTAACCGATCATTATTGGATCTAATTAGTCATCATTGGGTGTAACTGACCATCATTGGATCCAACTGACCATCATTAGTGTAATTAACAATCATTAGATCTAATTGATGATCATTGGTTCTAATTGACCATCAACGGGCCTAATTGACCATCATCGGGTCTTATTGACCATCATTGGGTCTAAGTGACAATGATTGAATCTAACTGACCCTCTTTGGGCCTAACTGACCATCATTAGATCCAATTGACAATCATTGGATCTAATTGACGATAAAATATTTATAGTTATTAGTTTTGTTTCTTTCTTTAAGTATGGCTACTAAATGGGGCACATTTTTTTTCGTAAAGTGTGGCTAAAGGTTTACAAAAGATGTGTTTTAGGTCACATGAATAAAAAATTCCAAAAGTTATGATTTTGTTTCTTTCATTTCTTGTTTTTTAAAACTATTATTTTTTAATTATTTCTTATTATTTTTCTCACGAATTTACCACAAAAAATAAACGGTGACAAAATTTGCAACCAATTAGTTACCTTATCTTATAATACATATTTTGATGTAAAATCGGTTGCTAAATTTGCTACCATTTTTTCTAGGTAGTAACTTTTGGTGACAATAACCCAGTTTTATTGTGGCTAATATGGTAGCAGTTTAGTCTCAAAATTTACCACTGCTTTAAGAAATAGGTCCCTAAATTTGCTACCCCTAAGGTGGTCACAATTCAATAGGTTTGTTGTTTTTTTTATAAATTATCATTTTTTAATTCTTTCTTATTATTTTTCTCACGAATTTACCACGAAAAATAAATGGTATCAAAATTTGCAACCAATTAGTTACCTTATCTTATAATTACATATTTTGGTGTAAAATCGGTTTCTAAATTTGCTACCATTTTTCTATGTAGCAAAATTTTGGTGACAATAGCCAAGTTTTCTAGTAGTGTATGGTGTACACTGATGTATTTAACTTACATTTCGACAAAGATATACACCAATGTATATGTGTGTCCAAATTATAGTCATGTAAGCTGGAAAAAAACGGATATACACCAATGTATATCTGTGTTGACGATGATGAATGAAAAAAAAAGAAACTGATATACACCAATGTATATATGTGTTCAAATTATAGTCATGTAAGTTGGAAAAAAAACGGATATACACCAATGTATATTTGTTTTGATGATGACGAATGAAAGAAAAAAAAAGAAACTCATATACACCAATGTATATCTGTGTCAACGATGATGATGATAAATGAAAAAACAAGAAAGAAACTGATGTACACCATTGTATATATGTGTCGATGATGATGTATGAACAAAAAAAAAATTGATGTACACCATTGTACACATGTGTACATTAACAATGTGAATACATACGAAAATTTTTGCATCATACAAGAGTGTCGCTGGGTAAATTTATGATACATATGAAAATATACACACATGTATATAATGTCAGTACATGTGTCTTACGTCTCTGTTTCATAAGAACTATACAAAAGTGTATAGATCGTGAATGATGAGAGAGATGGAGAGAGCGAGAGGTGTAGAGAATTTTTAGAAACTAATCTAGAAAGAGAGAATGAGAGAATTTTTAGACTTAATTATGAGGGAGAGAGAAGAATTTTAGGAATTTATTATGGGAGAGAGGATTTGTAGGAATTTATTATTAGGAATTAATCATTGACTTGGTGGATAACAAAAAGACAATAATACCCTTTTTTAAATAAATTAATTTAAATGGACATCTAACTAATTACAATCTTGCCACTTAAAATCAATGGTGATAAAGTGGTTCCCATGGTTTCTATTTCCTCTATGGTTCCTATTTGAACCCTACCATATATATATATATATATATATATATATATATATATAGTGTTAGTATCTATAGGAAACCATAGTTATGTAGTAAACCATGAAAACCCAAGGTGTGGCTAGAATCAAGCCACATCATCACAATCCACAACCAATTTAATAATAACATAAGGGTAGTGAAGTAATTTTACCTCTAGCATCTTTTGACAATCTCTAGGATATCTCCATTAAGTACAAGAGAAGGTTTGTACCCCTCCATATTCAAGATATCACTCACTCTCTCTACACCTTCTACAAACCCACTTTTCTTTCTCTCTCTCTCTCTCTCTACAAAACTTCTGAAAAACTTTAAAACCACACGAAACTTCAAACACCTATAGATCTGAAAACAGATCCGGGTTCAAGCTGGTGGTTCAACAGGGGGAGCATCATCACAGATCTAAACAGATCCGGATTCAAGCCGGTGATAACTCTCACTTTGGAGTGTAGCAGGTTCGACCCGGAAAAGGGTCAGGGTCGGGTCGGGTGATGAAGGTGGAGCTTGGTGGCTAGAGGAAAGAGGTAGTGGTGGAGGAGACGGTTACCACAGTGGTGGCCGGTGGTTCAGGTGACCAAGAAATAGATGAAGTAAATAAAACAATAATGCAAATGATTGAAGAGTTGCTTAACTGGAATTTAACTCCACCTTCACTTTGTATAGTCAATGCTTAGCCACCGGTTTGTATAATATTATCTCTCACAAACAAGCATTCTTAGGGATTTTTAAAGAAATTTTCTTTTCTTTATCTTATTATCTTGATAAAATAATATTATGTTTATTTCAAGTCCAAATAAAATGTAAATAGAAAAGAAGAAACAATTTGTCATGTAATGTCGTTTGTCATGGTGAGCTCATTAATTTTTCTTGTTTATTTTGTTGTTTTTGTGTTTTTAGATATAGAAATAATATAGAATGTTGTACCATATAAGTTTTGATTTAAGAATATTGAAAGTTGGTCCATAATTATTTTATTATTCGTTTGTTTGTTTATGACTCCAAAAAGTTAATTTGTTTATTTAGGTTTTTAGATTTTTTTAACGGAGTTTTTTTAGATTTAAAGTGAGATCTAACTAGTATATAGCCTTGAAAATTGTAGATTTAAGCACTAAATAGTTGTATAATAAATTAATCATTATTCGTAGTGATCTTTTTGTTGATGTAAACTTTGTAAAGTTTTATCCATTTTCCATCTTGACTTTGCTTCTAAGCATGTTGATTTAGGCGGACAACACATGTTACCCTCTTATGCAAAGGGTAACAAGTGTTAAACATTTATCCCTAGTTAACACATGTTCACATTTGGGGACCGACTAACATGTGTTACTCCTGTTTAGTATGTTAGATGATGAGTTGGTTACACCAGTTAATATCTCATCTATTGTTTTGTAGTTGATAACGAAGACCCCCACTAGTTAACATACGAAGTTGAAAGAAGCCGAGCAAAATATGTAGAAAAACTTTTTAATAACATTTTCTTTTTTGTACTCAATGTATAGAGTTACTAGATTTATTTTGTTAAAGTGGTCAATAGTTTGTAATGATACTTTGTAATAACATATGTTAATAGTTTGTGTGCTTTCTTTCTTAGTAAACTTATGAAGTGAAAACTATAGGGGTAAACAAGATAAGAAAAGGCTGACAAAATAAACACAGGTTTAACATATGTTACCAAATAACACATGTTAACCTCTTATGCAACATTAACACATGTTAACCTTCCATGCAGTTCATTTGAATGTCATGGGTAGGTTTTTGTGTGGTTCAATAGTTTGTAATGATACTTTGTAATAACGTGTGTTAATAGTTTGTATATTTTATTTCTCAATAAACTTATGAAGTAAAAACTATAGTGGTAATCAAGACAAAAATAAAAGGGTTGACATTAAATACAAGTTTAATAAATGTTACCAAATAACACATGTTAACCTCTCATGCAACATTAACACATGTTACCCTTTACATTAATGATACTTTGTAATAACACATGTTACCAAATAACATGTGTTAACCTCTTATAACACGTCTTAATAATGTGTGTTAATAGTTTGTATGCTATGTTTACTTATTTCTTTTGTAAACTTATGAAGTGAAAACAGGAGTGGTAAGAAAGACAAAAAGGTTGACAAATGATACAGGTTTAACATATGTTACCACACCACTCATACTAACAAATGTAAGATCTTCTCATGGGTATATAGGGGCAACATATTTAACTTTATCAGATTAGATAATACATGTTAGCCCTTTATGACCAACTAACACATGTTACCCTCGTATGCAACATTAACACATTATTTGTACTTGCCCCATTATAATAATGTTTTCTTAAATAAAAAGTAGTAGAGAGGGTGTGACATGACCCATTAAAATAATATTTTCTTAAACAAAAAGTAGGAGAGAGGAGAGAGATGGTGTGACATGACCCATTATAATAATATTTTCTTAAACAAAAAGTAGGAAAGAGGAGAGAGGTTGTGATGTTGACTTTGAAAAAGTAGGAGAGAATGTGTGACATGACCCTAAAGCAACATTACCAAAATACCCTTATTTGTACTTTTCCTATTATAATAATATTTTCTTAAAGTAAAAGTTTCCATATTTAATCATAGCCCTTGATCAAATCCAATGGATGGCTAGGATAGGGTTTCCAAGGTTTACCATCTAACAATGGGTTTCCACATTATCCACACCCTATATATATAATACAACAATTGGGTTGGGGACACATGACACTTTGTGAGGCCATCTCCATCCTTAAATTCCCGTCAAAAAAATTTAGGTTATAAATAAATCAATTAACCCAATATTTATTAATTTATACTTTTTATCTTTTATCTTTATTATTACTTCATTAAATAAGAAATAAAATCTTATGATTATCTTATTTCTCTTTCACATGAAATAATATTATTAAATCATAATTTCACGTTTATCTCTTATTTATATCATATTTATTTTATTAACTAATTCTTTTTATATTTTCGCTTATTAAAAACAATTTAATATTTTATTGACAAAAAAAACTATAGCTTCAAGACTACCGCCTCAATCACGCCCTGAAATAGTTGCTTCCGCATTTGCACCTCATCCAAACATACATTCTCTCTTTAATATACTTTTTCATTCTTATTCACATGATTAAAATTATTGTTTTCTCCTATTATAGTAAATTAATTTCTGTGCTACATCGTAACACATATTTTGTCTTAATATTAATTTTGTCTTTCCCGGGAAGATCTTGGGATATATATAACCTAGTATTTAATATAAACTAATTATTAATTTTTAAAATAAATATATATTTTTTATTTAAAAACTTCACTAAATTTAAACTTATGTTAGTTAAAATACCAAAAATGAAAAATAATGAAGATAATTGTTTTTGTAAGTGATATCCAAAAACTTTCAAATACTTGATGTAGTCGGATGGTAAATAATAGTAAAAATAGATATGTTAAATAATAAAAAGGTGGTATCAAAGAATCAAAGTTAATTATCCTTTGAAACAAAAGGAGCTTTAAAAATTAACTTAACAAAATTTATAATTGTCAAGCCATTGTTTAATTTTTTAAATACATATCTTGACGGTTGTATTTGTTAACAATTTGATTATAGAGTTATTAGCCATTTTCGTCCCTGAGGTTTGGGCCAGTTTGCCACTTCAGTACAAAAGTTTTTTTTTTTTTTTGCAATTCCTTCCCTGAGGTTTGGATTTTTTTTGCCAAATTAGTCCTTTTCACTAACCCAGTTAAAAAAGGTCGTTAGTGTCAGGGGTATTTTTGTCTTTTTACCTCAGGGACGAATTTGGACCGCCCTGCAACTGAACCGCTTGTGAACCGCTGAACCGGCCGGTCGGACCGGAAAATAAGGGGTCGAACCATTCTTTTTTTATTATTTTTTGGGTTTCGATACATGTTTGACCCGGTTCGTTGGACCGGTCGGGCCGGTCGGACCGGTCGAACCGATGAACCGCCCGGGGGTCCGGTTCGACGTCCGGTCCGGTTCTGAAAACCTTGGTTTTTATTAATTATATAACATTACATTTATCTACCCGTGTAATACACAGCAATATTGTAACCTAGTTATAAATACTCTTGATTTACCGAAATCTGACTAGGATGATATGCATACAAATAAAATTTAAAGCCTCATTGTTTGAACATCTAATCAGCATTGCTTCAGAATATTGCTTCAGAATATTGCTTCAGAAATCTAATCAGCATTATCACAACCTCAAAAACATTGACCCACACTACAAAGATTCAATAACATTGCTTCAGAAATCTAATCAGCATTATCACAACCTCAAAAACATTGACCCACATTGTTGGTATTAAAGGGTAATGTTGAATTTGCAAATCATCATCACCATCTTTAAATTCTTTAGCTCTTTCACCTTTTCTACGTTCAAGTTCATATCTTTTAGCCTCTTCACGTTCATGTTTTTGTTCAAGTATTTCATTCTCATCAGCGTATAAATGTGGTGGAGGTCGGGCCATCTGTATATGCTCGTATTCCTCAAAATCCAAGCCATACTCTTCCCAATCTACACCCGCCGCTGCCAATGCTTCAAGCGAAACCGATATCTTAGCCAATGCCATTCCTGCTCCAGAGTACACATTAGTTAGGTTTTATATGTGTGTTATATATATATACACATGCATGCCCAGTGGCGAAGCTTGAAGATTAGACCGGCGGGGGCCGGACTCAATTTTTTTCCGATCGGTAGGGGCCGGAAGATCAAATCGGCGGGGGCCGGAGTCAACCCGGACTCAATTTACCTACGAAAATCGTAAATTTCTACCACTGCGCCAAAAAACAGGGGGGCCAGGGCACCCCCTGGCCCCATGTATGCTTCGTCCCTGTGCATGCCTGTGTATGTAGTTAATTTAGTTGGTTGAAACACGTACGAATATTTCAATATTCAAACTGTGGAATTATATGTATATATGTAACAACTTTTTAGGGTTAAAGATTAAAGCAAACAGTTGCTCGTGAATTTTGATTGGTTTATATAATTATATTGACCAATGGCATATTAATATATATTTTTTGTTTCATTTTGTAAGGAGAAAGTAATGTGAATGCATGCACGCTTTAATTAGGGATCTTAAATTCTTAATAATATCTAAATGTCTAGAAGGTGATCAGATCAGATCAAAAGAAATAATATCCACTTGCTCATGTTACGTGGATAGAAATGAACTACAAAACAACATATACACTATCACCGGTTCTAGTTCTAGTTCTAGAAGAGGTTGCAATTGTTGAGAACCTGATACTAAAATTAGATGTTTAATATATTTTTTAATCCTAAGATCATGTTATCAGAAAGTTTATAGTGTCCTGCTAGTATTCAGCTAACTAACGAGATTAGATACACACTACAAGAAAACTAAGGGTTCATCAACGGACACTTCCATCAAATACCCGTTGGTGAAAATCTTCATTGACAAGTATAATCAATGTTTTAAAAACCGGTTATACCGCTTATCGGTGTCCTGGCCGGCACGAATCAGTCCGGTAATTTGAGGAAACGGTAAAGGACTTGAACCGCCGGTAAATTCCGGTATGCTGGTTTATACCATTATACCGGTACCGGTACAAAGTTAAATTTTGGACTTTATCGGCCCATAATGATCATATAGATATCATGTTAAGTGAGAAAAAACATGAACCAGTTTCTCAAAGACATGGCTACTTGGTATATATGTTACTTATCTTACGTAATTTTAGTATATTTTGATTATTGGTAACTAAAACTTCTTATTAAAGAATGTGGAAAATGAAAATAGTTTTATTTTTATTGATAAGGATGATGACGATAATGAATTTTATCTTTTAAGCGATCATGAACTTGATGCTTTCATGATTCAACACTCTAATGACATAAACTAATTATACCCTTTTATATAAAAACAATTTTGTTCAAAAGTAAGTACTTCGGGATTTTTTTTTATTGTGGATTCACTTTTAAATTATTATTTTTGAATTACGAAATCAAATACTATTAGATTGTTTTGAGTTAAAGTTGTATTTATAAAATTGTTGGATTAATTAGTCAATCCGGTTAAGCCACCCGATATAACCCAGTTCAACCGTTCGAACCATTTCTAAGACCAATCCGGTATGATTAAAAAACTGGGTTTTAAAACATTGAGTATAATGGGTGTTGTTGGTTATTTTAGTGTCATCTACATATTTGGTGGTATTGGAGTAAATTGTCGACTAAGTTGATCTTGTTAAAAATTAAACTAGGAATGCACGCTCGTTTTATTTTAAATAGGCTGCGCCGGTATTATGTCGGTTCGTATACATAACTTGTTTTGGGCCTATTTGCATGTATATGACTTATATTTAACCTGGGCTTGTTAAATCAATCCATAAATTATTTGTTTTTTCGCATTGGGCCTAATGTTGTGAACCCAAAAAATCTATGGGGAATTAGGGATGGATTATGGTAGGGGTGTTCAAATTCGAATTATCCGAATTTCGGATATCCGAATTTCGGATAGTCAATATTGGGATCCAAATCTGAATCTGAAATTCGGATTATCCGAATTTTGGATTATCCAAATTTCGGATTCGGATTCGGATCATCCAACGGATAATCCGAAACTTAAAAAAATAATAATAAAAAATATAAAAAAAAAAAAAAAAAACGTTCTCCGTTATGTTTAAAACGTGAACCTGTTAAAAAAACAAAAATCGAAGTTAGATAAACGAAATTGGAACAAAAAAGATGTAAAAAAAGTTACCGTTTGATGGACGGGGGCTGTGGAGGTCGGAGACGAGATGGACAGGGGCTGTTATAAAGAAGAGAAGACAGAGCGGTTGCTATGGATTGGAGGAGTATGGACTTTGGGTTAGGAGAATTAGGAATTTAGGATTGTGCATTGTGTAATGTATTGTATATAATATTATATATATATATATATATATATATATAGGTTTAGGATCCTGTACAAAGTACATTTTTCGTGAGAAGTGTGAGAAGGACTAAGAATTGACATGTAGACATCATGTTTTGGATTTAGGAATGATGTTTTAGGTTGTTTTAACTTAAAAAACACCAAACACAACAATCTAAAACACAATACAATGTATTATAGTCATTAAATTTAAAAAACAGGTAAAACACACTACTTGTCACACCCTCAAATTCCACGTGCGGGGTTTTACCGCGAGGTGCGTGACAAACCAGGATCTAAGTCAACAGTCACAATAAACGACACTATATGATACGTAAAAGTGACATAAACAAACCATCAAGTTTTCATAAATCCATCGCTGCGGAAGCGTAAACTTTATTACAACTCAAAAGCATGCAAAAGTACGTAAGTCTGAAAAAGATAAGTAAAATGCATATGAATCCTAGACGCCGTGTGACTCCGTGCGCCTATGATAAGCTGCTACCTCAACGACCTGAGACAAACATGCTAAAAACGTCAGCAAATAATGCCGGTGAGTTCACAGGTTTTATGTTAAATGTTTAAGTAGTAAAAGCCATCATGTTATCACTACGTTAGAAACGATAGCGTTGGCTAGACGCATGAATAATACTGCTACGACCGGAAACCATTACAGACAACGATATATGATTTTGCCCAAAACGATTTAGCTTATGACCGAGACAATATGCACCCGCCCGGCTCCCAGCCGACGGGTGGGGTCTGTCAATCCCAATAGATCTATCCACATTTCCCCCGTTGTGCCCCGCACATTCATGGTTTCCCCGGGACTTTACGTATCGTATAGTATGTAAATGAATTAACACTAATATAACATGATAATTTATGTAATAAGTATAAGCATGTGTCTCCCCCGAAATGTAAAGCGTAAGATGGGGCCGTGAAACTCACCTGATGCTGCTTTTCGCACTAAGACAAGTAAACTTGCCCAATAGACGGCACCAAATACCGGTGACCTATCATGACGAGCGTATAAGGTGTTAGACTAACAACCCGTAGGTTGATTAGTCCCTAGCAGTCCAGACCATAACCGTGTACATATGAAATGATGTTTAAACGTTTAACCGACCACACCAGACAAGGCCCGACCTCCCATTGGTGACCCGACATTCCACGTGTTCATCTCATACTCAAACATACACAAATCATGCAACTTAGTACTTAACATGTGTTAAAGTTCAACGAGTCTAACACATAGGTCAAATAACGCACAAACAAGTCCATACATGTGTTACTATGTTACTAGGCATGTCACGGGGTTCCTAGCATGTTCCTAGGTGTCGAATCGGGTTTCGGAATGTCAAAATACACTTATAACAGCAGTACACGCGATTAGGAACTTAGCATGCAATTAGGAAAAGTCAACATGTGATTGGGGATGGTCAACAGGCAATTGTGAGGTTAATCGCCTACCTTAGCATGCGATTAGGAAAGCTAATCGCCTGCAGCTGCTGCGCGACGCAATTTCGCGCATTTAACCCTCTAAATCAGATCCGAAACATGTGTAAACACCCAAAATCAATCCTAACACATTAACAAACATATTTCGAGCAAAACCCCTAAGTTTTCATCATTCTAACAGTCCCGAATGCGAGCGTTTTCCCAAAATAGTAACTTAACATGTAAACATCACATCAACATGCAAGAACTTGCCCTAAATAGCAAATATCCAGATTTCATCACATAACCACGTTGTCCGATAGCATCCTACTGCTCTAGCATCATCCTAAAGCAAACCCTAACATCATACAGTCAACAACACACCTCATAGCATCCTTAATCATTCAAAATCATTCAAATGGGTCAAAACATCAAACATCAACAATATACAACCAAAACCATTCAAACTCCTAGAACATCATCATACTAACTTGTAACAGCCATAAACACTTTAATAACACAAAGACAATCATGTTTCAACCTAAAAATCCTACCTTTAATCACATATAACACATATAACACACATAAAGGTTTGGGTTTGTTTAAAAACGGTTTTTAATGGATTTTCAAAGACAAAAACATTTATAAGTCAGGTCTGGACTTTTAGGGAACAAAATATAATCATTTAAAGGTTTGGGTTTGAAGAACACACCTTGGATTTAAGAGGAAATGATGGAATAAGCTTGGAAATGGTTGTTTTGATGTAAAAACGAGTTCCAGAGGGTGTTTGTGTGTTGGTATGGGTTATGGGACGGCTAGGGTTGCACAAATGGTGTTTTGGAGGTCAAGGCTGGTATTTATAGGCGTTTCTAGTCGTTTAAGACACGTCAGGTGATTGTGCAGCCGTATCAGGCGATTAGGGCTGCTAATCGCCTTCACTGCCATGCGATTAGCCCCAATCGCCCATTAGTCAAGCCCAATCGCCCCTTAAGTGTTGCCAATCGCCCCCTGAAGACGATTAGGGCTTCCTAATCGCCTGTAGGGTCTGGTTCTGTGTATTTTGCGCGTTAAACCCCGTTTTAACATATGTTAACACGTTTTCACATACCGACAAGTCATATAATGATTATAAACACATAATACATGAAAATAAACACGTTCACACTCGTTCACCAATTCCCGGGACCCGAGACTTGCGTATGTGCGTTAAATCCGACGATTCCACGAATCACCGATCCTTGTACACATGGTTATGGAGCGACACCCAATGGTCCCTCGGACCATTGTAACGACTCCCGATGATTCCCGAATCATCGGTACGACTCAACCGACTCGGTCAAGTATGATATTAAGTAGTTGTTTTCAATGTTTTCGTTGAGATAGACTCGTATGTATGCAAAGTATGAAACACGTGTATGTAGAGTATGAAAAGTATTAACCTGAATATGCCGGGTGTCACATCATCCCCCAGTTGAAAGAATTTTCGTCCCGAAAATTTAATGAAGTCCGGAGATGAAGAGACGAAAGGAAGAAAGAAAAGAAAAATTTTTTCCCATTGTTACATCATCCCCCAGTTGAAAGGAATCTCGACCCGAGATTCATTTAGTTTTTGGAAGC
Source organism: Ambrosia x helenae (assembly GCA_030844895.1). NCBI lineage: Eukaryota > Viridiplantae > Streptophyta > Magnoliopsida > Asterales > Asteraceae > Ambrosia > Ambrosia x helenae. The sequence continues at coordinate 107,582,184 of CM061233.1, read as the reverse complement.
AACATAGTTCGATTCAAACGCACGCTTAGGAAATAGATGAGGGTACTTAGCCTTCATCTGATCTTCTCGTTCCCACGTGAACTCCGGTCCACGATTTGAATTCCAACGAACCTTAACGATGCGGATTTTACTCCGACGAAGGCTACGAATCTTATAATCAAGGATTTCAACCGGTTCCTCCACGATACGTAAACGATCATCAACTTTGATTTCTTCGAGAGGAACTACGAGAGATTCTTCCGCCAAGCACTTCTTAAGATTCGAGACATGGAAGACGTTATGCACGCCACTAAGCTCGGCTGGTAGGTCAAGTCTGTATGCCACCGGCCCAATACGTTCCAAAATTGGGAACGGTCCGACATAACGAGGGTTAAGTTTGCCGCGCTTCCCGAAGCGTATAACGCCCTTCCATGGAGATACCTTCAATAAAACCTTGTCGCCAACCTGGAACTCCAAAGGTTTGCGACGACGATCAGCGTAGCTCTTCCTTAATATAGATACGAGACAACCACTCCAGACTGTCGGTTTCCTTAATAGTGAGGAAATGTGCGGACTTTGTCAACCGGTCGATAATCACCCAGATCATGTCACAACCACTGGGTGACTTCGGAAGTTTGGTCACAAAATCCATCGTAATCCGTTCCCATTTCCATTCCGGAAGTTCTGGTTGCTGTAGTAGACCAGACGGCTTCTGGTACTCCACCTTGACCTTAGCACAGGTCAGACATTTGCTGACATACGCAGCTATGTCAGCCTTCATGTTGGGCCACTAGTAGAGTATCTTTAGGTCCTGATACATCTTATCGAAACCCGGATGAATAGAATACCGGGATTTGTGAGCTTCGTCCATGACAAGCTCCCGCAAACCCCCAAATAAAGGAACCCAAACGCGCTTGGCAAAGTAATGCAGGCCATCAGGCACAAGCTCGAGGTGTTTATCAGCACCGTGCATGGTTTCAGCTTTAAGGTTTTCCTCCTTCAAAGCTTCCGATTGTGCAGAGCGGATTTGGTCAGGCAACGAAGAATGAATGGTGAGCTGTAAGGCTCGAACACGACGAGGTTTCACAGACTCCTTCCTGCTCAAGGCGTCTGCCACAACGTTCGCCTTGCCAGGATGGTACTTGATGGCACAGTCATAGTCGTTCAGGAGTTCAACCCAGCGTCGCTGCCGCATGTTCAATACCTTCTGGTCGAAAATATGCTGGAGACTCTTGTGATCGGTGTATACTTCGCACTTGGTACCGTACAAGTAATGTCTCCAGATTTTCAACGCAAAGATCACTGCACCCAACTCTAAATCAAGAGTGGTGTAGTTCTTTTCATGGACCTTAAGTTGGCGAGAAGCGTAGGCAATAACCTTCCCGCGTTGCATTAACACACAACCGAGACCACGAATGGAAGCATCACAGTACACAACGAAATCATCCGTACCCTCAGGTAAGGATAAGATAGGCGCAAAGCAAAGTTTAAGCTTCAGCATCTGAAATGCTGATTCCTGCGGTTCTCCCCAGTCAAACTTTCGGTCCTTCTGGGTAAGAGTGATGAGGGGTTGAGCGATCTTCGAAAATTCCTCAATGAAACGACGATAGTAACCCGCAAGGCCTAGGAATTGCCGCACCTCAGATGGCGTCTTTGGTGCTTCCCATTCCTTAATAGCTTCGATCTTGGCCGGATCGACATGAATTCCTAGTTCATTAACCACATGCCCTAGGAATTGCACTTCACGTAACCAGAAATCACACTTTGAGAACTTAGCAAACAACTGCTCCCGTCTCAAAAGTTCCAAGACTAACCGTAAGTGTTCCTCATGATCCGTCTTATTCTTAGAGTAAACCAAAATATCGTCAATAAACACGATGACGGATTTATCAAGATAAGGCTTGCAAACGCGGTTCATCAAGTCCATGAAAACAGCAGGTGCATTCGTAAGACCGAAGGGCATGACCAGGAACTCGAAGTGGCCATAACGTGTACGAAAGGCGGTCTTTGGAATGTCAGCTTCTTGTACCCGTAGTTGATGATACCCAGACCTCAGATCTATCTTGGAATAAAAACTGGAGCCTTGGAGCTGATCGAATAAATCATCAATACGAGGAAGCGGGTAACGATTCTTGATGGTTACCTTGTTCAGTTCCCGGTAGTCAATGCACATACAAAGGCTCCCATCTTTCTTTTTGACAAATAGGATAGGAGCTCCCCACAGGGATGAACTAGGTCGAATGAATCCTTTATCCAACAACTCCTGCAGTTGATTAGATAATTCTTGCATCTCGGGAGGTGCAAGGCGGTAAGGAGCTCGGGCAATAGGCGCCGCACCGGGCGTAAGATCAATGTTAAATTCAACCTGACGGTGAGGTGGAAGACCAGGCAAATCATCAGGAAATACGTCGGGAAAATCACGAACAACAGGAATGTCCTCGATCCTCTTCTCATTGTTAGATGAAACCGAAACAAGAGCTAAGATCGCGGAATACCCTTTACGTAAGTACTTATACGCCTTCATACACGAAATGATGCTCAAAGGAACCCCACTTTTCTCGCCATGAACCAAAAGAATCTCTCCATCCGGGAGAGGGAGGCGAATGATTTTATCAAAGCAAACGATTTCCGCACGATACAAGGACAACCAATCCATACCCACAACAACGTCGAAACTACCCAATGACACCGGCATGAGATCAATAGGGAAAGATAACCCCGACAGTTCCAATTGGCATCCCTTAAGAATATGAGTTGCCTCAATATTCTTACCGTCAGCCAACTCAACTACATACTTAACCTCTAAAGGTGTCGGTACTATGTCTAACAGTCAGCTAAACATAACAGACATAAAACTCTTGTCGGCACCCAAATCAAATAAAACAGAGGCATAACGATCACAAAGAAGAAACGTACCAGTAACAGTATCCGGATCCTGACGGGCCTCGCCCGACCCAATGACGAAGGCGCGCGCGTTCCTGCCGCCACCCCGTTACCCCTGTCATTCCTCCCAGCATTCCCCTGCTTCAGTTTGGGGCAGTCCTTCTTAAAGTGCCCTGTCTCCCCACAGTTGATGCATCCCTGATTACCCCTAGGTGCAGCAGTGGTAGTAGTAGTAGGGGCAACCACCTGTTGCTGAGTCTGAAGATTCACCCTACACGTCTGGGCCTGATGCCCGTTCTTCTTGCAACGGGTACAATAGCTACAATTTACCACATGATGATACCCACAATGATCACACCTAGGCAGCCTACCAGTATATCCACCCTGCCTCTATCCAGAAGACGAACCCGTAGTCTCAAACTTCCTCTGCTGCTGCTGCTGAGGTTGCGCCGTACCCTTACCCGTGCTATCCCATTTCCTCTTGTTGCCATCAGATGTCTTCGCCACAGTACCCTTAGGAGGCAAAATACCCTCCTGAACCTTCTGTTTAGTCAGCCTATGAGCCAACCGAATGGTATCCCGAAGTGTAGTAGCATCATTCGCGGTCACCAACCCGCGAACCTCAGGCACCAACCCACTAATGTAGAACTCAATAGCCTTATATTCAGGCGTCACAGAATCCGGGCACAAAAGTGCCAACTCATGGTAGCGAGTGGTATACTCCTCTATCTCAGATCCCACCATCTGATGATTCCACAGCTCGTGCTCCAAACTCTTAATCTCATCCCTGGGACAATACTCCATCTTCAAACGAAACACAAACTCGGTCCATGGCAACGCATGGGCCTCCAGTAAGCCAATAGTCTGCACAGTCGAATTCCACCAAGTCAAAGCACATCCCTCAAATGTCCCCGAAGCATACTTCACACGAAACTCCTCAGGGCAGTTACACATGGAGAAAGCAGACTCGACCTTCTCCAACCAACGGAGTAGTCCCACAGCTCCCTCAGTCCCACTGAAGTTATGGGGCTTGCAGTCCTGGAACATCTTATAAGTACAATGGACTGGAGGAGGTGGAGGTGGTGGAGGATGAAAAGCACCCCCTGTTACAATAAGCAACACGGTCTGAAAACGATCATCACACGACAAAAGATAAGGAATGAGGGTAGGGGTAATTAAATTACCACCATGGCCCTGCTGGGCGGCCTGCTGCGCAGCAATAGCAGCTGCCACGTGCTCCTGGATCAGATTATTCAGCTCTGCCTGGGTCAGATTATTCAGCTCTGCCTGGGTCATACTGATGTTACCACGACCCCCATTACGTCCACCGCCATTTCGGCCACCAGCGCGACCACCAACACGACCGCCACGACGTCTTGCCATCTTCTGTCAAGGTCAAAGACAAGACAAGACATCAGATTCCAGAACAGATAACAAGGTATCGTAAAGAAATCATAAGTAACAAGGTTAACCAGAGAACTGGATTCCATCATGGTTATTAGATCAAACACAGAGTCCACCAGGATTTCCATGCATCTCAACTTATTATTTCGTGTGCACCCGAAATTAGGGATGAGATCGGTACCGTACCTGTACCTATACCCGTACTCGTACCGAAAATACCCGTACCGAATTTGAACAAAAGTGGGTACCGAGTACCGTACCGAATATATAGGTACGGTACGGGTACGAGTACGGGTATTGGTACCGGGTATTTCGGTACGGTACCCGTTTGGTACCATTTTGTTATTTTTTTCTTTTTTGAGCACTCCTACGGGTACCAAGTAGGTAAAAAATTACGAGTATCAATACTATACGGGTACCAAATTGAAAATTTTGGTACGGGTACCAATATGGTACATGTACCAAATAAGTAAAATTGATACGAATACCATAAATACCATATTACAAAGTAAAACATATAATCAAATTCAATAGTATATAGAATTTGGTACCCGTACCATTTTTACCCGTACTCGTACCCGTACCGATACCGAAAGTACCGAATACCAAAATCAGTAAAAGTGGGTACCGATAGCTATACCAAGTACTCAAAATCGGTACGGGTACGGGTACCGGTACAGATACGGTATGGGTACGGGTATAGGTACTCGGGAAAAATTGCTCATCCCTACCCGAAATGATAAGTCGCTCTACATGGTCCCCGAGGCGTGCTCCTAGCCTGACTTTCAAACCACCAGGCACCCACGTTCCGGAACAGATAAGAACTTCTACGTGATAAAACACCCAAGATATAAAACAGCAAGTACAAGTGTGCGATAATGCGTGCGAGCAAGTGTGTCCATTGGAGTATAGAAATGGGAGATGTTCGAATCTTGGGCAAATCTCCGAAGGATGCTGAAGCCACTCCAACGTACGCCATTGCCGTGCAAGGATAGTAAGGCTCCTCGTCTTCAGCACGAAGATGAAGAACATGATAGGAAATAGGAGTAATAGATAGATGATGTAAGCATAAATGATAATAACGAATGTAATACAAACACCCCGGCAATTCCCATATGACATGACTTATATGAATGTGACCGTCTAGTGTGTGCGACTCGGCTATAGACTTGACTCAACATGCAGTCCTAGTTCACTATAACCATTAGCTCTGATACCAATCTGTCACACCCTCAAATTCCACGTGCGGGGTTTTACCGCGAGGCGCGTGACAAACCAGGATCTAAGTCAACAGTCACAATAAACGACACTATATGATACGTAAAAGTGACATAAAAAACCATCAAGTTTTCATAAATCCATCGCTGCGGAAGCGTAAACTTTATTACAACTCAAAAGCATGCAAAAGTACGTAAGTCTGAAAAAGATAAGTAAAATGCATATGAATCCTAGACGCCGTGTGACTCCGTGCGCCTATGATAAGCTGCTACCTCAACGACCTGAGACAAACATGCTAAAAACGTCAGCAAATAATGCCGGTGAGTTCACAGTTTTTATGTTAAATGTTTAAGTAGTAAAAGCCATCATGTTATCACTACGTTAGAAACGATAGCATTAGCTAGACGCATGAATAATACTGCTACGACCGGAAACCATTACAGACAACGATATATGATTTTGCCCGAAACGATTTAGCTTATGACTGAGACAATATGCACCCGCCCGGCTCCCAGCTGACGGGTGGGGTCTGTCAATCCCAATAGATCTATCCACATTTCCCCCGTTGTGCCCCGCACATTCATGGTTTCCCCGGGACTTTACGTATCGTATATTATGTAAATGAATTAACACTAGTATAACATGATAATTTATGTAATAAGTATAAGCATGTGTCTCCCCCGAAATGTAAAGCGTAAGATGGGGCCGTGAAACTCACCTGATGCTGCTTTTCGCACTAAGACAAGTAAACCTGCTCAATAGACGGCACCAAATACCGGTGACCTATCATGACGAGCGTATAAGGTGTTAGACTAACAACCCGTAGGTTGATTAGTCCCTAGCAGTCCAGACCATAACCGTGTACATATGAAATGATGTTTAAACGTTTAACCGACCACACCAGACAAGGCCCGACCTCCCATTGGTGACCCGGCATTCCACGTGTTCATCTCATACTCAAACATACACAAATCATGCAACTTAGTACTTAACATGTGTTAAAGTTCAACGAGTCTAACACATAGGTCAAATAACGCACAAACAAGTCCATACATGTGTTACTATGTTACTAGGCATGTCACGGGGTTCCTAGCATGTTCCTAGGTGTCGAATCGGGTTTCGTAATGTCAAAATACACTTATAACAGCAGTACACGCAATTAGGAACTTAGCATGCAATTAGGAAAAGTCAACATGTGATTGGGGATGGTCAACAGGCGATTGTGAGGCTAATCGCCTACCTTAGCATGCGATTGAGGGCTAATCGCCTGACTTAGCATGCGATTAGGAAAGCTAATCGCCTGCTAAGGAGGCTAATCGCCTGCAGCTGCTGTGCGACGCAATTTCGCGCATTTAACCCTCCAAATCAGATCCGAAACATGTGTAAACACCCAAAATCAATCCTAACACATTAACAAACATATTTCGAGCAAAACCCCTAAGTTTTCATCATTCTAACAGTCCCGAATGCGAGCGTTTTCCCAAAATAGTAACTTAACATGTAAACATCACATCAACATGCAAGAACTTGCCCTAAATAGCAAATATCCAGATTTCATCACATAACCACGTTTTCCGATAGCATCCTACTGCTCTAGCATCATCCTAAAGCAAACCCTAACATCATACAGTCAACAACACACCTCATAGCATCCTTAATCATTCAAAATCATTCAAATGGGTCAAAACATCAAACATCAACAATATACAACCAAAACCATTCAAACTCCTAGAACATCATCATACTAACTTGTAACAGCCATAAACACTTTAATAACACAAAGACAATCATGTTTCAATCCTAAAAATCCTACCTTTAATCACATATAACACACATAAAGGTTTGGGTTTGTGTAAAAACGGTTTTTAATGGATTTTCAAAGACAAAAACATTTATAAGTCAGGTCTGGACTTTTAGGGAACAAAATATAATCATTTAAAGGTTTGGGTTTGAAGAACACACCTTGGATTTAAGAGGAAATGATGGAATAAGTTTGGAAATTGTTGTTTTGATGTAAAAACGAGTTCCAGAGGGTGTTTGTGTGTTGGTATGGGTTATGGGACGGCTAGGGTTGCACAAATGGTGTTTTGGAGGTCAAGGGTGGTATTTATAGGCGTTTCCAGTCGTTTAAGACACGTCAGGTGATTGTGTAGCCTTATCAGGCGATTAGGGCTGCTAATCGCCTTCACTGCCATGCGATTAGCCCCAATCGCCCATTAGCAAGCCCAATCGCCCCTTAAGTGTTTCCAATCGCCCCCTGAAGACGATTAGGGCTTCCTAATCGCCTGCAGGGTCTGGTTCTGTGTATTTTGCGCGTTAAACCCCGTTTTAACATATGTTAACACGTTTTCACATACCGACAAGTCATATAATGATTATAAACACATAATACATGAAAATAAACACGTTCACACTCGTTCACCAATTCCCGGGACCCGAGACTTGCGTATGTGCGTTAAATCCGACGATTCCACGAATCACCGATCCTTGTACACATGGTTATGGACCGACACCCAATGGTCCCTCGGACCATTGTAACGACTCCCGATGATTCCCGAATCATCGGTACGACTCAACCGACTCGGTCAAGTATGATATTAAGTAGTTGTTTTCAATGTTTTCGTTGAGATAGACTCGTATGTATGCAAAGTATGAAACGCATGTATGTAGAGTATGAAAAGTATTAATCTGAATATGCCGGGTGTCACACTACTTAACGCTTAAAACACACTGCTAATGTTCTTAGCATGGTGTTTTAAGTTTTAAGCCTAAAATACATTGTTTTCGGTTATTTAATTGTTATGTTTGTTGTTTTTATAGGCAAAACAATCCAAAACATCATGACTAAGTTCAAAAAAAGATGCCTAAGTATCAATTTTTAATACTTCTCACACTTCTCGCAAAAAAAAAAACACTTTGTACACGATCTTGACCCTATATATATATATATATGTATATATATATATATAATATTCGGATAATCCTATTATCCAAAAATTTTCAAAATTAGGATCCGAATCCGAAATTTTGGATTATCCGATTTTCGGATATCCGAAAATCGAATTATCCAAAATTTCGGATAATTCAGATTCGGATTATCGGATTTTTCGGATTCGGATTTTTTTGAACACCCCTAGATTATGGATATATGTGACGGAGTTTTTTTGTAATTTTTTGTAATGTTTTCATAACCGGACCGAACATTGAACTAGACATCTTATCCGTTCACTGGTCTGACATTATTTACCATTGGTAGAATTTACCAGCAGCATCCACTAACATTTACACAAATAAATTAATTTTGTTTAAATAAAAACTTTAACTAATTTATATTTAGATGCATGTTAAAATAACTCTGAAGAGAATGAGACTATGAAACGTTTAATGAATTGTAGGTTAAAAAAGTTAAAAGGGGGAGAGATGATAATGGCGAAAAAAAATAGTTTATAGGTAAGTTGACGAAAATACTCCTAACTTAACGTTACAGGATTGGATGACGCTAGTGGGATAGATGAAAATGGCAAAAAGTGACGGGGAGCCATATTAGAAAGGAAAAAAGGATGGAAATGAATTTTTTTTTTGGCAAACCACATGAACTAGAATGGCAATTTACCCTATTTGTTAAATTAATAGTATTATCTGTTGATTTATAAATTCTTAATTCTCTTTATATTTTTGTAACACCCCAACCGATGCATTATGTAAACACGCAAGTAACCAAACAAGACAAAGATCAAATGTAAAGTTTGTACAATGTAATTGATAATGAGCACCTCAACACGTGTGAGTCTAAAAGAGCACCATAACATAAGTTATGTCTAAATGAGCACCGTAACATAAGTTACGTCTAAATGAGCACCGTAATATAAGTTACGTCTGAGTGTAAAGAGCACCATAACATAAGTTATGTCTAAATGTATGATTTTGTATGTAAGCTACGTTCATGTTCAAGCATAAGCACAAGGATAAACAAGACACGTATATGAATTGTAAATGAATAAAATGTATGTGTAAATGTATACGAAAGTTTTGTATATTTGTGCATGAATCACCCCAAAAGTTGTAAAAGCAAAAAAGGGGATAAGTAATAACTTCGGGACGAAGTTTCCAAAAGTAGGGGAGACTGTAACCTCACGAATTTTCCCATTTATTTTGCATTAAAGTATATCCCAATCCATGATATAAAGTCTAATTTATTTCTAAGTATTCTTATCTTTATCCGTGCACTCTATTTTTCTAAGTTCCTTTTATCATTGTACTTGAAAAAAAAAATCTTCAATCATGACATATGTCCTATCCTAATTCTATTTATAAAATCGTCATTTTATAAGACGGTGTTTTTTTTTATTTTCTAATTCAAACTAATGATTTTTTTTTCTTAAATAAAGTCTTAGTCAAACAGTCAAAGTCCTAGTCAAAGTCTTAGTCAAACAGTCAAAGTCCTAGTCAAATAGTCAATTCATCATAAAACTTTACTTTATGGTGTTGACCAATTTTAATGGCTAATTGAATCCAAAACTAGTATAAAAACCCACCTATGAACCATTACACTTTCCACCTCTAAATCGATTGTTTCAATCCGATTAAACTTTCCCTCATACTTTTCTTCTATAGTCTATTACTTCTACAATTGAAGCTTTGATTATAAGCTCTTGTAATTGGCAACTTTGGGGCTACACATATTTTTTTCTCGAGACTTAATACTTTGCTAAGGTGAGTTTACGTAACCATGTTTATGCAATTCTTCTTACTTGCAACATTATACTTAAGCAATTCTACATACATGTCTAGTTGTAAACTTTAATGCCTCATGATTTAGACAACAACAACAGTTTCAACAAGTTTCAACAATACATAATCATTAGCTATGGCCAAGCCGGCGATACTCAATAATAGATCTATTGGATTGACAATCCCACCTAGATTCGTTGACCATCTTTTATGGGGAGCGCGGGTGATTGTTATCGTTCCAACATAATATTAAGGTGAACCGTGGATGACGGGATGGACCTAAACTAGTCGGAGGGTTGATTATGCATTCGATTTACTTCTAGTATGTTTTCACATATGGACTAGATTTGCCATGACACATGAATTACACAACAATTTTATTCGATTATCAAAACCTATGTAATTCTCACCAACTTTTGTTGACCCAAAATATTTTCAACTTAACATGTTTCAGGTTCTACTTGCTTGAAGATGTGTGCATAGTTTTATTCAATTTGATGTACGAATTCTTGTAGAACAATTGTATGTAATTTATTTAAATCATTTAATGAAATTTATTATTCACCATGAGCTACTGAACAATCATCAATACGTGACATCCCAATGTTTCCGCCATCGGTTGGGGTGTTACAATTTTCATAGAGCATAACTAGCTGACTACCCGGGAGCGTCCCGGGGTTGAAATATAAAATATTAATGGATGTTAAAGGGTTAGTTAATGGAATAAGTATTGTTACAATGAGAAGTGAAATATGTTAAATAGTTGTTTGGTATGATTTTGGAAAATTCATTGCATATAGTTCTAGAATAGTTGATAATAATAATGATAATAAATAATAAGAATGTTATGTTTTTAGATTATCTGAGGCATTTGTTTGTTGGTTCATATGTTATTTATGTCACACTAAATAAATAATATTATGTTATTATGTAACAACACAAAATCAGTCAATGAGAGCTCAAAAAAGTGCTTAAAACAGTGTGAAACAACACAAAATCAGTCAATCGGAACTCAAAAAAGTGGTTAAAACTACCAAGTTTAAGTCAAACATAGCTAGTGAAACATCGTTAGATCAAGTTATCTATGATAACAAACTTCATAGTTCAAAAGTTGAGACTTCAAAATATGAACATACTACCAACTAAAAAGGAACATATTCTACTTAACATCTAATATTATGTAGACATGTTCTATTCATTATAAACAACAAGGAGACCTTCACTTTTGTAGTATTTCAGGCGATATCTGCCACCATTGCGTATTCCAAGTTTTTGCATACATGTTGTCCACTTACAAACTGCAAATCTAACTTGACTTCCGGATACTTCTGCACAAATGTTTTCCTTAATGATATTTCCATCAGCAAACTTGATGTGTAGTTCTGCTCCATTAACAAAGTCAGCCTTTCGAGAAAACCATATAGGAAATCGCTGCCATAAGTATTGAGTAAAATTCCACATTAGAATATAAACTTGTTAAAAATGAAGTTAATTAAAAGTATTTAAAGATTAAAAAAGATGGAACTTTACAAATTTATGTGTAAGTTGTTTGACAACTGTTGGATCTTCATCGGCAGTAGCATTCAAAGGAAGATCTGCAGCATTATTATCTTCATTAAGAGCAACAGCAGGCTCATGTTCTTCAAGAGGAGGGTCATGTTGTTCAACAGCAGGATGATTCACAGGAATATGATCATCTGAAAGAGTAGCAGCATTATGAGGTTCATTAGGATGCATAGGAGGGTGATGTTGTTCAATAGCATCATCATATTCTTCAACAACAACATGATGTTGTTCAAGGGCAGGATGGTTGATAGGAAAATCATCATCAGTATCAGATTCATCACTATAAATGTAGATTATTTCATCTGCAGTAGTGAAATAAAGTTTAAAAAAATGTTAATATGATATAGGTTAATATAATGAAAAATATTAACACTATTTTAATATAAAATGTTGCATGTGTCATAATATTTTGGTGGTCCGCTGTAATCAAGTATTAAATTTATCATTAATGAACATATAATCTAAAATAAAGTAATTACAATCTATAAAAGCTATTAAATGAGTTAATGACAGAAAAACATTTCATTAAACATTATAAAATAAGATTGTTAATAGAACCGTACCTTGTATGTTTGAGTCATTGTCGTTAGGTTGAACACCTGTGCCATCTTGAAGGAACATTTGTATAGTGAAGGTAGTTTGTTTAACCTTTTTAAAAACTAATGAATCTCCAATTTGCAACTTTAAATCTTAAAATAGTTTCTCCCATCCGTCAGTCAAATAGAAATATTTGAAGCGCTTTTCCACTCGGACTAACCATTTACCGGTTCCAAACCGGAGAGTAAACGGTTTATTAAGATTCTTATTTTCAGATGATAAGGTGTTCAGATGATAAGATCTGTAAAAATTATTTAGAAAAAATTATAAAAATTATGTGAAAAGTAATGTATAAAAAATGAAAATTAGTTATATAAGTAAGTAGATATAATTTTTTACCATGCATTGTGTATCAGTTGTGAAGGAAATGTGGAATGTGTCTTACTATTGTTGACCTATGTCTTTTCTTATAATGTCAATATTAAATTCTCCACCGTCAACAAACTTGAAAATGATCAAATCTCCAAGACTAAGGTTTAAAGCAGTTGCGGCGTATTTCCAACCGCCTGTAATGGAATACGTATTAGAGTCTTTGACAATGTCAACAAACCAACCATGACCACAAATCTGGCTTAAGAAAGCAAGGCGAAGAGGGAACTTGTGCTTTTGGCGTAACATATCATAACATGGCGGAAGAGTCTGAAAAGGTAATCGGTAATGAGAAGTAAGTAAATAATGGTAAATACAATAAAATTCAATGTTACAATCATATATGTAAATGTAAATTTTACCAGAAGTGTATCGTAGTTTCCGACAACAGGTACCAGGAATGAACAAACCATTTTATATTGTCTAATGTGAAAATCCTGTAAAATTTATATCAAATCATAAATAGAACAGAAAGTGAGTAAACTTAATAAAGAACAACAGTCACAACAATGAACAATATATTATGTTAAAGTAAGTGTTGATAATTGTTTAGTAACAAATTTTTAATGAAGAATATAAAAATAAAGGAAAATTTTGTTTGTTCTTTAACAATGAAAACAACATCAAAGAAAATAAATTTTACACATAATTCACAATAACAAAATTTAAACAACAATAACATATTAGTTGTGTTAAATTTTTTTTTTTAAAGAAGGGTATAACCAAAAATTTGTAAAACAACAACATGCAAAGAACAATAACTAAAGATAAAAAACCATAACCAAATAAAACTTAGCATCAAATTATGTAACACCCCGCCCCTCTCATCACCAATATGGTCCGCTTTGCCAGTCCAGAGCTCACGGATTTGTTTTTGGTTGCCCAAGTGGAGACTTCCCAGGAGGTCACCCATCCTGAAATTTCTGTCACCTGAGCTCGCGTTTATTGTGTCGTTTATTCGAGCTTGGGTCTGATGGCCTGCATTAATTTGCCGAGCGCGTTTGGGTTCCTTTATTTGGGGGTTTGCGGGAGCTTGTCATGGACGAAGCTCACAAATCCCGGTATTCTATTCATCCGGGTTCCGATAAGATGTATCAGGACCTAAAGATACTCTATTGGTGGCCCAACATGAAGGCTGACATAGCTTCGTATGTCAGCAAATGTCTGACTTGTGCTAAGGTCAAGGTGGAGTACCAGAAGCCGTCTGGTCTTCTACAGCAACCAGAAATTCCTGAATGGATTTTGTGACCAAACTTCCGAAGTCGCCCAGTGGTTGTGACATGATCTGGGTGATTGTCGACCGGTTGACAAAGTCCGCACATTTCCTCGCTATTAAGGAAACCGACAGTCTGGAGCGGTTGTCTCGTATCTATATTAAGGAAGTGGTTTCCAAGCACGGGGTGCCCGTCTCTATCATCTCCGATCGTGATTCCCGTTTCGCTTCCCGTTTCTGGAAGCAATTACATAAAGCGTTAGGTACTCAACTGGACATGAGCACCGCATATCATCCGCAAACTGACGGTCAGAGCGAGCGGACGATTCAGACGCTTGAAGACATGCTTCGAGCATGTGTCATCGATTTCGGTAAGAGTTGGGAGGTTCACCTACCGTTGGTGGAGTTCTCTTACAACAATAGTTACCACTCCAGCATTAAGGCGGCACCGTTCGAGGCTCTGTATGGACGGAAGTGCCGGTCCCCTCTTTGTTGGGCCGAGGTGGGCGAAAGCCAACTCACTGGCCCAGAAATGGTGTACGAAACTTCCGAAAAGATCGTACAAATTCGTAATCGTATGGCAGCAGCTCGTGATCGTCAGAAGAGCTACGCTGATCGTCGTCGCAAACCTTTGGAGTTACAGGTTGGCGACAAGGTTTTATTGAAGGTATCTCCATGGAAGGGCGTTATACGCTTCGGGAAGCGCGGCAAACTTAACCCTCGTTATGTCGGACCGTTCCCAATTCTGGACCGTATTGGGCCGGTGGCATACAGACTTGACTTACCAGCCGAGCTTAGTGGCGTGCATAACGTCTTCCATGTCTCGAATCTTAAGAAGTGCTTGGCGGACGAATCTCTCGTAGTTCCTCTCGAAGAAATCAGAGTTGACGATCGTTTACGTATCATGGAGGAACCAGTTGAAATCCTAGATTATAAGATTCGTAGCCTTCGTCGGAGTAAAATCCGCATCGTTAAGGTTCGTTGGAATTCAAATCGTGGACCGGAGTTCACGTGGGAACGAGAAGATCAGATGAAGGCTAAGTACCCTCATCTATTTCCTAAGCGTGCGTTTGAATCGAACTATGTTGCTTCCAAAACTAAATGAATCTCGGGTCGAGATTCCTTTCAACTGGGGGATGATGTAACAACGGGAAATTTTTTTTTTCTTTTCCTTCTTCCTTTCGTCTCTTCATCTCCGGACTTCATTAAATTTTCGGGACGAAAATTCTTTCAACTGGGGGATGATGTGACACCCGGCATATTCAGGTTAATACTTTTCATACTTTACATACATGCGTTTCATACTTTATACTTTACATACATACGAGTCTATCTCAACGAAAACATTGAAAACAACTACTTAATATCATACTTGACCGGGTCAGTTGAGTCGTACCGATGATTCGGGAATCATCGGGAGTGTCCTTAACCATGTGTACAAGGATCGGTGATTCGTGGAATCATCGGATTTAACGCACGTACGCAAGTCTCGGGTCCCGGGAATTGGTGATCGGGTGGGAACGTGTTAGTTATCATGCATTGTATGTTGGTAATCATTATGTGACTTGTCGGTATGTGAAAACGTGATTACATATGTTAAAATAGGGTTTAACGCGCCAAAAACACGGACACATAGACTATAGGCGATTAGGCTAATGTGTGATAGCCTAATCGCCAGTCTTATAGGCGAGTAGGGGGTATTTGGGGCGAATAGGGGGCTATTCTCATAATGCTTCATGCGAGTAGCAGCCCTACTCGCCTCTACTGCTACGTACTCGCCTGAAATGCTCAGAACGATTAAAAACGCCTATAAATACCACCCTTGACCTCCAAAACATCATTTATGCTACCCTAGCCATCCCATAAACTATCTCAACCCACAAACACCCTCTGGAACCCATTTTTACATCAAAACAACCATTTCCAAGCTTTTTCCATCATCTCCTCTTAGATACAAGGTGTGTTCTTCAAACCCAAACCTTTAAATGATTATATTTTACTCCCTAAAAGTCCAGACCTGACTTATAAATGTTTTTGTCTTTGAAAATCCATTTAAAACCGTTTTTAAACAAACCCACACCTTTACATGTGTTATATGTGTTATATGTGATTAAAGATAGAATTTTTAGGATTGAATCATGGTTGTTTTTGTGTTATTATGATGTTTATGGCTGTTACAAGTTAGTATGATGATGTCCTAGGAGTTTGAATGGTTTTGGTTGTGTATTATTGATACTTGATGTTTTGACCCATTTGAAGGATTGTGGATGGTTAAGGATGATATGAGGTGTGTTGTTGATTGTTTGATGTTAGGGTTTGCTCTAGGATGATGCTAGAACAGAAGGATGCTATCGGACAACGTGCTTATGTGATTTAATCTGAATAATTGCTATTTAGGGCAAGTTCTTGCATGTTGATGTGATGTTTACATGCTAAGTTACTATTTTGGGAAAACACTCGCATTCGGAACTGTTAGAACGATGAAAACTTAGGGGTTTTGCTTGAAATATGTTTGTTAATGTGTTAGGATGATTATTGGGTGTTTTTACATGTTTCGGATCTGATTTGGAGAGTTCGACGCGCGAAAATGCGTTACAGACATGCAGAGGCGAGTAGGATCCTACTCGCATGAAGCTTCATGCGAATAGGACTCCTAATCGCCTGAAGCTTAAGCATTTACAGCCCTAATCGCCTAAACATAAGCATTTAGAGCCCTATTCACCTCAACTACTAGCAAATACAATCCTAAATGCCACTTCTACTAGTGATTACAATCCTAAATGCTAGTTTGATTTCCTAATCGCGTGTAATGCTGCTGTATGTATATTTTAACATCCCGAAACACGGATCGACACCTAGAAACATGTTAGGAACCCCAGGACATGTCTAATGACTTGGTAACACATGTTAAGACTGTGTTATGCGTTAATTAACTGTTATGCTAGATTAGGTGAACTCTTGCGCGCATTAAGTGTTTAATTGCATATATTGTATGATATCTTGCTTTCGGCTAACACGTGAGATGTCGGGTCACCAATGGGATGTCGGGCCTTGTCTGGTGCGGTCGGTTAAACGTTTGAAACATCATTTCATATATACACGGTTATGGTCTGGACTACTAGGGACTAATCAACCTACGGGTTGTTAGTCTAACACCTTATACGCTCGTCATGATAGGTCACCGGTATTAGGGGCCGTCTATTGAGCAGGTTTACTTGTCTTAGTGCTAAAAGCAGCATCAGGTGAGTTTCACGGCCCCACCTTACGCTTTACATTTTGGGGGAGACACATGCTTATACTTATTACATAAATTATCATGTTATACTAGTGTTAATTCATTTACATACTATACGATACGTAAAGTCCCGGGGAAACCATGAATGTGCGGGCACAACGGGGGAAATGTGGATAGATCTATTGGGATTGACAGACCCCACCCGTCGGCTGGGAGCCGGGCGGGTGCATATTGTCTCGGTCATAAGCTAAATCATTTCGGGCAAAATCATATTTCGTTGTCTGTAATGGTTTTCGGTCGTGGTAGTATAACTCATGCGTCTAGCTAACGCTATCATTTCTGACATAGTGGTAACATGATGGCTTTCATTACTTAAACATTTAATATAAAACCTGTGAACTCACCGGCATTATTTGCTGACGTTTCTAGCATGTTTGTCTCAGGTCGTTGAGGTAGCAGCTTATCATAGGCGCACGGAGTCACACGGCGTCTAGGAGTCATATGCATTGTCTTATCTTTTTCAGACTTACGTGCTTTTACATTTGGGTTGTAATAAAGTTACGCTTCCGCAGCGATGGGATTTATGAAAACTTAATGGTTGTTTATTTCATTTTCGTATCATATAGTGTCGTTTATTGTGACCGTTGACTTAGATCCTGGTTTGTCACGCGCCTCGCGGTAAAACCCCGCACGTGGAATTTGAGGGTGTGACAGATTGGTATCAAAACGCGTTGGTGATTTAGGAGGTAAGACATTACTTATGAACCAAGGATCTCTCCTGGCCACGGCCGATGTGGGATTTTCCTGGGGTGTCACAAATTATGTATTCAAGATTCAAGAACATGTAAATAAGACAATATATTGTAATTGTAATGTGGCATATACAACCTAAAACATTATACATTCAATAATTTCATAAAGAATTAAAAGTTCGAGTGATTTGTGTGATTAATGAAAGCAGATTATAAATACAATACAGAAAAATGAATAATCATTACAATTTATGAAAACCCTAAAAATACAGAGACGAAGATCAGATAGTAATGAGAAAGATGTGTGTGAGGATTTTTGAGAAAGAAAAATGGATGAAACATACCTGATTGAGTTGTTTTCGATGGTGACAATATCGGTTCACAATGATGTTGAGAAAGATCAACTTTAAAGTGTTCTTGAATATGATAAAGGGGTTAGAAGATTTTTTAGAGAAGAAAAGAATGAATCGTTTGTAAGTGAGATTTGGTAAAGTGATTTTATTGAAAAGAGAGAAAGGAAAGGATTTAATTAATATTATATTAGAGTGTGAATATTATTATTATTAAAGATGTGAAGATGAAAGTAGAAGAATAATTTGAATGTAATATAGTTTTTGTAATGTATGGTATATTTATGTTGTAGTATGAAGCTGTGAGTTAATTGGTTGTTATTCTTATTATGACCGATATTATTACGTAAAAAATGTTATTGTTAAGAGAATATAAATTTTGACTAAGATAATTTATTAAATATTAGTATACAAAAAGATGTATAATTATTAAAAAGTATAAAGATTCTATAGGTCTATTACAAATATGAGAAAACTTCTTTGTAGACAACGTTCTTGGTTTCTGATTGTGGTTCGCCATCTTTGTTAAGAATCAACAACCTTAGGCCATCTTTACTTTTAACTCTTAATAATGCAACATAAAGCTGACCATGTGTGAAAACTGGTTCTTTTAAGTAAACTCCAACTCTTGACAACGATTGTCCTTGACTTTTATAGATTGTCATGGCAAAACACACTGATAAAGGAAACTGCTGTAACACCCCAACCGATGGCGGAATCATCGAGGTGTCACGTAGTGACGATTGTTCAAAAGCACATGGTACTAAAATGTAAATATATTATTGAATAATTTAAATTGTCTTACATAGATGAAATAAAAAGAAAATACAAAAGTCTGATCGAAACATGAAATTTGAAATAACTTATTAAAAGCAAGCACCAAAATCCAATGCTATGGAACTAAGATCAAACTGCACCTGAAACATGTACAAAATAGGTTTTGTCAACATAAGAAATGTTGGTGAGCATTCTTAGATTTATACATATAGTAATTTGGAAAATGTTATACAATTCAAGTGCAACGCTACAGTGCAATTATGTAAACTATGTAACATACAAATGAGCGAAATCAATCCTGTGACTGTATAATGTACTAAATGAACGGCGGTGTACTTATCCAATAAATGGATAAAAAAACTTAACAATGACCACGGATTCTCCGATGAAAAAGGGGGAGAAGCAACCTAGGCAGGTTGTCAATCCAATAGCGTTATCCAATGTTAAGGTCGGCTTGTACAATGTTAATGATTTCACTAAGTACAAATGTATTCTACATGTAATGTCTAAGCATAAAGCATGTTTGTAAGCAAATGCACATAGTACTAGAATTGTATTGTAAAAATGTTAACTTGTATTTGTAATTTGTATAAGTGTACATGTAACACCCCAAAAATGAATAAAAGCAAAAAGGGGATAGGAAATACTCACATTTCGCGTAATAACTTGAAACTCTACCGAACAACGTGATATGAATTAGGATTAACCTAAAGAATTAGATAATTTGTAAGGGAATGAACTTAGAGTCTAAGCTATCTAGGATACAAGTAGTTCTAGGGTTCCTAATTTGGGGATAAGTAATTGTTTTATTAATTGGGTAAATTGTTAATAAATAAAGAAATTGGGTGAATAATTACATAAAAGACTATGTAGGTTTTTGATTAAGGATGATCATGTTATAAGGTTTCTAAGTATGGAAATAATTTTTATAAAATTATTCCTCAAAAATTGAATATTTAGTATATTTATTTCTATTTGTCAAAGATATAATTTTAATATCTAAAAATATTAAAATTAAAGAAATTTCAAATTAAAATTTATATTTCTGTTCTAAATGAACAAAAATAATTTATGTAAAATTTTGGTATAAAAATATTGAAAATGAATTTGTTATGATTTATTTATGATTAAAAATAACAAAAATTAATTAAAATATTAAATAAACGGGTTTTCTGGAATAAAATTCATTTCTGAAATACTTATTGATCTACAAGTTTGAGATAATTTTTGTGGAATTTTATAAAGTCATTTAGATATTTTTATAGAATTTTAAATTATATTTGAATAAACTTGTAATATTTATAATATATATAAAATAAATGATTTTTGAAAAATTAAAAACTGTGTAATAAACTTTATCATCAGGAGATCATGGAGTAATTTTTATAGAATTTATAAACCAATTTTAGTATTTAAAAACTATTTTAAAAGATTAATATGTTAAATATATATATATATATATATATATATATATATATAAAGGGTTTAAAAAAAATGTTGTTGGTTGTGGGAATTGAACCCGGGTCAAACCCGGTCTAGGTGTTTTAAATCACAAGCCAGCACCAACTGTGCTGACCCTGAGAACGGAATTATATTAAAACACTTTCTATAAATACAATTTAGTTTTTAGAAAGATATGTTTTCTAAAAATAAAAACTGCAATGCCCCTGACTCGAGCCTACGGTCTCGGCCGACCAGAGTTATAACACCACATAACTTACTAACTGATCTAGGTATCAGTTTGTGTTTGATTTTGTTTTGTTTTAAAACTAAACAGATACTAACTGTTACACTTCTTCTTCCCCAAACTAGTATAAACCCTAGATCTAATTCTCTCAAATTGAGCCCCGATTCAGATCTGATTAATAAAACAATCATGGGGCTTTTGTAGGGGACATAAAAACCCATGAGAAACCAGTTTAGATTGTTACTTACACGAAGAATATTAGCGTTGAATTGGGGTAAGAAGCTTGCGACAACCATTCCTTCAATTCGACATCTAGTGGTTTTGTTCAGGGAAAAATTATAATGGGGTTATGCTAATCGGCTCTAGGTGAGTCCGAATGCCCTTTTAATTGTGATAATTCCTTCGTTTTATAACGATTCAATTACTAGCTTATGGAAAGTTTAAAAAAAACAAAAATAAACTTATAATTGGCCAAAATTTACGGGGTTTAATTGTAATTGATAGCTCATGAACGTGGAGAATAAGATTTCGCTCAGAATGGAAACTTTTGATTTTGGAAACAAAGGTCAAAACGCGTTAATTGAATGATTTGAGTTGGTTTGACTTTTGGTTGTTGACTGGACTAAATAAAGAAAGTGTTTAAGTCTAGATGTGTAGGATATATTCTCAAAAAAATAACGTGGCTCAATTGGTTTGTGTATGGTTGTGGGGTTGGTTCGATGCGGGTTCAAGTCCCGGCTCCAACATTTATTTATTTTTTTAAGCCTTTTTAACTTATAAACTATATTAATAATCACATATTATAATTATACAAGGTTAAAAAAAAATGTTATGAAATATTTTCAAACCATGATAAAATATCGAGATCCAACGATTTTTATTAGATAATTATTAGTTTAAGGTGGTTAAAACATATATTGTTTAAAACAAATATATATTTTTTTTATTAATTAAAGAATTGGGAAAAATATGTGATGTTACAGTCTCCCCTACTTTTGGAAACTTCGTCCCGAAGTTATTAAAAAACACAGGGTTAAGGGTGATTGGGTAGAAATTAGTGCATCTGTGGTTTAGGTTAAGGCACGTCATGAATTTATAGGCAATAGAATAATGTGTTTCGAATATTTTGGATAAGAGATTTGATATATGTGGGTTTTAAGGATTGGATTAGGTTCGTCTGAAATAGCAAGGAGAATGAGAATCTAGCAAAATACTAAACTTTAAGTTTTAGGAATCCTAAAAGAAATGCATGAGTTGATTTGACAAATTTGAAGTAGGTGTTTAAAGCGAATATCTTTGACGTTTGACCCGAGGTTAGGAACTTGAGAGTGTAAATGAGAAAGGTTTTGGGAATGTGTAACTGGTGAAGGGCAGAAGTACTAATGAAGCAGTCTCCCCTACTTTTGAATGGTTTCTGACCAAACATTATTAAGGACATGCAACGGGATTTTGACTAGCAAAGAGTGTAAGAGTATACAAAGTTTAAGGTTTTCTGTAGAGGTGGTCAACAAGGAAGGCTCCAACAAAACTAATTGAAGCTTATGTAAAATGTTCTTTATCAGAAATGCTAGCTATTAGTCAACGACCTATTGAATAGGTATTAATGGGTAGGTTCTTGGTCAGACTCCTAGTCCGCTCCCGCAGTATCGTTTATGCTTATATATAGGGTGTACCGCAGCTAACCCACCACACTCCCGATACTTTGGACTCGTACTGATTGTCTACCAACCGCCTAAATAGAATTACACACCACCCTCATGTACCTGTAAACCCATGATTGCGTTCCGGACCGTAATCATCGATTTACCTTACACTGGGGTGCTATGCTTTTCCATAACACTAACATAAGTAATACAAGAAACAATGCGTGCAACCAAAATGTGTTAAGTAGTAGATACTGCTTAAGTATAAGATGCGGTTAAAGGTTCTTCCCTTTCAGGTTCACCCTTAACCGGTAAATTTTATGTTCACATCATTGGGTTCTAAACAACCATATCGATAAACTCTGAGGATTACACTGTTCCCCTCGGGTTAGAGGAATACTCTGAACCGAGTCGTACATGGGAACTGGCTTAGATCTCATACGAGCTATCAATTAGTATGTTCATTGGCCATGATGATGAACAAAATAATGTAAAGTATAATAGGGTTTTGCTCACAACAAAACAAAAATATGCATACCAAATATGCGTTCATGTAAGTATATAAGTATAGCATAAAATTTCGATTGAAAGAATAGCATAACGTAAATCGAGTAAATCGCACAATTTGCACAAAATGAAAGTAAACGAGTTAAATTAATGCTCAAAAATAGTGTTGTAAGAATAACTACTAATAACTAGTGCGAGAATAGTTGCGAATAACGCGTGAAAATAACTACTGACAAAAGAATAATACAAAAATAATAAGATAATGTACGAACGTAACTATAAATAGAATGGTGTAAAAAATAATAATAATGAAATTTACTGTATGTCACACCCTCAAATTACCACTTGCGGGGTTTTACCGCGAGGCGCATGACAAACCAGGATCCAAGTCAACGATCACAATAAACGACACTATATGAAGTACGTAAACCCAAAAACATAAATTTCATAAGCGGAAGCATTTAAAGAATTTAATCTCTACAAAACAGTGTTCCCAAGTATCCAAGACACTTATTACAAAACGTGCACTAAAATCTAGACGCCAATGCAGACCCGTGCGCCTAGTTCCGTTCATTGCTACCTTAGCGACCTAAGAAAAACATGCCAAAAAGATGTCAACATATAATGCTGGTGAGTTCACAGGTTTGTTCAAAAATGTTACCAAAGTGTTACCATGTCCATACTATATCAATGTTACCAAGTACGCTAGCTAGGCGTAGGTTTCATTACTACTACGATTGGAAACCATTACTAGACACGTTTAGCAATGTTCAGCATGTTTAAGCAGCCCGTATGTTCAGCATGATACCAATGTACCTGTTCGAGACAATATGCACCCGCCCGGCCCTCCAAGCCGACGAGTGGGGCAGGTCACGCCCAATAGATCTATCCACATTTCCCCCGTTGTGCAAACCCGCACATTCATGGTTCCCCCCGGGACTTTCCAAAAGATCGTATAGCAATAATAAGTTAAAACCATAGTATGACATATGTTACCAAAACAGTTTAGCGCATGTTCTCTCCCCCAAAAGTTAAAGCAGTAAAAGTGGGGCCGTGAACTCACCTTAAGTTGCATTCTTCAAATATACGTAAAGATGTTTAGCCCTTGATAATCCCTCTACCGGAGATCAATCAAAATGTTCACATAAGTGTTCCGACTAATAACCATAAGGTTATCTAGTCCCCGATTGTCCAGATCGTAACCAAGTATGATTTAAAACGTGTTTAAATGTTTAACCGACACACTAGACCGACCCGACATCCCGTTGGTGACCCATTACCCTAACTAATCAAGCACACCTAGATTACACACAAGGTTCAAGCATAAAACACTTAGTTTGTATCAAAAATCTCATTTCTGCATCAGAACGGTCGAACCAGTCAGTTTTAAGTCTCCTTCGCACCTTTTTATCTCCTTCGCACCTTTTTACATCTCGTTCGACCGTTTGATGCTTCCTTCGCCCGTTTTATCACATTCGCCCAATAAAAAGCCAGGTTCGACCCTGGATCCCTCCTTCGCACCATCGACTGGTCGAAGGAGGCCAGGTTCGCCCCTGTTGTATGATTTTTCCTAAAAACGCCTCAAACACATTCAAAACGACCCGAAACATCATCAAACACAGCAGTCAAGCATGAATAACTTATCCCTACAAAACCCCATCAATTTCCCCCGATAATACGTTCGTTTCAGCCCTTTCCCAAAATGGTAAAGATTATGGAAACATCACTTTCATGCATGGATTATTTACCCAATTTGGAAACTTTTGAAATCGATTCATGTTTAGCTTAAAATACTCAGTTCGTCGATTATCCGATCTTTCTTATTCATTCTATTGATCATAAATATTCATGCACCAAGTATTAATCTCATAAAACCCCCAAATATCAATATACCCAATCCTAACCCTAGACAACCATAATCCAATCATTAATCAACAATCCTATATCATGTTTCTATCATAGATATAGCAGCAATCAGTGAACAACACATAACACCACATAACATACAACTAACACATGTTATTCATTATGAAAACCTATGTTAAATGATCATGTTTTGATTTAAAAAGATGTTTAAAAGGTTTTTAATCATAAAAACACCCTTAGAACAGATCTGGACAATTAGGGTTAGATGAAAACGAATTAAAATGCTTTTAAAAGGTTTAGGATTATGAACACACCTTGGATTCTTGTTTAGATGTTGTAGATGGGTTAGATTATGAAAAAGAAGAGCAAAAACTCCTTCCTTAGTGTTTAAGATCGTTTGAGAGCGTTTTGGGACGGTTAGGGTTTGTGAAATGATGAAAAATGACAAAGGTTGGTATTTATACTAGTCTTCCTTCGCACCAACTTATTGGTCGAATGTAGGCTCCTTCGCCCCTTTCACAGGGTCGAATGAGCCCTGTTTGGTCGAAGGGAATTTCCCAATTTCCACTTCCCTGGTTCGCCCACTTGCATGGGTCGAACCAGACATTTTTCCTCTCCTTCGACCACTCGAAGTGGTCGAACCAGAGTCCCTTTTTAACTAGTTTTCCAGTTTGTCGTGTTTAACGCATTCTAACACACCTTAACACATAAGCATGCATCCTTAGTCTATATTTAACACATTAAAGCACAGATAATCATTTACACATCATTTAAACACATCTATGCATATAATCCACCACACAACCCATAATCTACACATATACTTAATTAGTTCATGTAATGTCACCAACAACGGAACCCGGTACTAGTGTATTACCAAAACGACTCCCAATGATCCTCCAGATCATTGTACCCTGGACAATCCTAACTTGACCCGACTCAACTAACCCAGTTAAGTTTGTTTATAAACGTTTCTCGCTAAGGTAGACTTAGATGTTACTAATATGTTTAAGCCGAACATGCCGGGTGTCACATCATCCCCACGTTGAAAGAATTTTCGTCCCGAAAATTGCGCAAAGCCCCAAAAAGAAAGAAACGAAAAGAACCGAACAAAAGAAACTTACCGGATGTCACATCATCCCCACGTTGAAAGGAATCTCGACCCGAGATTCATTCCGCTTCAGTAGTAACATGCCTTGATTCAAAAGCGCGCTTCGGAAAGAGATGAGGATACTTAGATTTCATCTGATCCTCCCGTTCCCATGTGAACTCAGGTCCACGGTTCGAGTTCCAACGGACTTTAACGATGCGGATTTTACTCCGACGAAGGCTACGAATCTTGTAGTCGAGAATCTCGACAGGTTCCTCCACAATGCGAAGACGATCATCAACCTTGATCTCTTCCAGTGGTACAATGAGAGATTCATCAGCCAAACACTTCTTCAAGTTAGACACATGGAAGACGTTGTGTACACTACCGAGCTCCGCCGGTAAGTCAAGTCTGTATGCCACCGGTCCAATCCGATCCAAGATTGCGAACGGTCTGACATAACGAGGGTTAAGCTTGCCACGCTTTCCAAAGCGTATGACGCCCTTCCATGGTGAAACTTTCAGAAGTACCTTGTCCCCAACCTGGAACTCTAAAGGTTTTTGACGGCGATCGGCATAGCTCTTCTGACGATCCCGTGCAGCAGCCAAACGTTGACGGATCTGTACGATTTTCTCCGAAGTTTCGTACACGAGTTCCGGACCAGTGAGCTGGCTCTCGCCCACCTCGGCCCAACAAAGTGGTGATCGACATTTCCGTCCGTAAAGAGCCTCGAACGGAGCTGCCCTGATGCTAGAGTGATAGCTGTTGTTGTAGGAGAACTCCACTAACGGCAGGTGGATCTCCCAACTTTTGCCAAAATCGATAACACATGCCCGAAGCATGTCTTCTAAGGTTTGAATCGTCCGCTCACTCTGTCCATCAGTTTGCGGATGATAAGCCGTACTCATATCCAACTGAGTACCCAAAGCCTTGTGCAGAGCCTTCCAGAAACGCGAAGCGAAACGAGAATCACGATCAGAGATAATAGAAACAGGCACCCCGTGCCGAGCAACCACCTCCTTAAGGTAAAGTCGAGCTAACCGCTCGAGTCCATCGGTTTCCTTAATAGGTATAAAACGTGCCGATTTTGTCAGCCGGTCAACAATCACCCAAATCATATCATAACCACTAGGTGACCTTGGCAGCTTGGTGACAAAATCCATCGTGATTCGTTCCCACTTCCATTCCGGAACCTCTGGTTGTTGCAGGAGACCAGACGGCCTCTGATACTCCACCTTGACTTTAGCACAAGTTAAACATTTGCTGACATAGGAAGCTATATCAGCTTTCATGTTCGGCCACCAATAAAGTATCTTCAAATCCTGATACATCTTATCGGAGCCAGGGTGAACAGAATACCGGGACTTGTGAGCTTCATCTAGAACAAGCTCGCGTAATCCCCCGAACAATGGGACCCAAACACGTCCCGCAAAATAGTGCAAGCCATCGGTCCCGAGCTCAAGATGCTTGTCAGCACTGTGCAGAGTTTCAGCCTTAAGGTTTTCCTCCTTCAAAGCTTCCAACTGTGCAGAACGGATTCGGTCAGGCAACGACGAATGAATCGTGAGCTGTAAGGCTCGAACACGGCGAGGGTTAACAGACTCCTTCCTGCTCAAGGCGTCCGCCACAACGTTCGCCTTGCCAGGATGATACTTGATGGCACAACATAATCATTCAGGAGTTCAACCCAGCGACGCTGCCGCATGTTCAACACCTTCTGGTCGAAAATATGCTGAAGACTCTTGTGATCGGTGTATACTTTGCACTTGGTACCGTACAAGTAATGTCTCCAGATTTTCAACGCAAAGACCACCGCACCCAGTTCCAAGTCATGAGTAGTATAGTTCTTCTCATGAACTTTGAGTTGGCGAGAAGCATAAGCAATAACCTTCCCGCGCTGCATCAACACGCAACCGAGACCACGAATAGAAGCATCACAGTACACAACGAAATCATCAGTGCCTTCCGGCAAGGACAAGATAGGTGCAGAACAAAGTTTAAGCTTCAGCATCTGAAATGCTGATTCTTGTGGTTCATCCCAGTCGAACTTTCGGTCCTTCTGGGTAAGGGCAGTGAGGGGTTGAGCGATCTTCGAAAATCCCTCAATGAAACGACGATAATAACCCGCAAGACCTAGGAATTGCCGCACCTCAAATGGCGTCTTTGGTGCTTCCCAGTCCTTAATAGCTTCGATCTTAGCCGGATCGACATGAATTCCCAGTTCATTCACCACATGTCCTAGGAATTGAACTTCACGCAACCAAAAATCACACTTCGAGAACTTAGCATACAACTGCTCCTGTCTCAAAAGTTCCAAGACCAACCGCAGATGTTCCTCATGATCCGCCTTGTTCTTGGAATAGATCAGAATATCGTCAATAAATACGATGACGAACTTATCAAGGTAAGGCTTGCAAACGCGGTTCATCAAATCCATGAACACCGCCGGTGCGTTAGTGAGACCGAAAGGCATGACCAAAAACTCAAAATGGCCATAACGAGTGCGAAAAGCAGTCTTCTGAATGTCAGCTTCCCTGACGCACAACTGGTGATAACCGGACCGCAAATCAATCTTCGAATAGTAGCTGGAGCCCTGAAGCTGGTCAAAGAGATCATCGATGCGAGGAAGAGGATAACGATTCTTGATGGTCACTTTGTTCAGTTCACGATAATCAATACACATACGAAGACTTCCGTCCTTCTTCTTCACAAACAAGATAGGAGCTCCCCACGGGGAAGAACTCGGTCGGATGAAACCCTTTTCCAAGAGTTCCTGTAACTGGCTGGACAACTCTTGCATCTCGGGAGGTGCAAGACGATACGGAGCTCGGGCAATAGGAGCTGCGCCCGGAGTAAGATCAATACCAAACTCAACCTGACGATGGGGAGGAAGACCAGGTAAATCATCAGGAAACACATCAGAAAAGTCACGAACCACCGGAATATCCTCGATCTTCTTCTCACCGTCAGTAGAAACGTTAACAAGTGCCAGAATGGCCGAACAGCCCTTCCGAAGATACTTACGGGCCTTCATGCTAGAAATGATACTCAGCGGAGCACCGCTTTTCTCGCCACGAACCGAAAGAATCTCTCCATCAGGGAGAGGGATCCGAATAACCTTGTCAAAACAAATGATCTCCGCGCGATACAACGATAACCAATCCATGCCAACCACTACATCAAAACTACCCAGAGGTACCGGCATAAGGTCAATGGGGAAAGACAAACCCGACAGTTCCAAACGACATTCCCTAAGGGTGTGTGTCGCTTCGATTTTCTTACCATCAGCCAATTCTATTAAGTACTTAGCCTCTAAAGGTGTGGGTACTATATCTAGCAATCGACTAATATCCAAAGATACGAAACTCTTATCGGCACCAGAATCAAACAAAACAGAAACATAGCGATCATTAAGAAGGAACGTACCGGTAACTGTGTCTGGATCCTGCCTAGCCTCTGCAGATCCAATGACGAAAGCACGTGCAGTCCTGCCTCCGCCGCCATTATTCCCGTTACCGTTCCCGCCCCTCCCATTATCGCCCTGCTTTAGTTTGGGACAATCACGCTTGAAATGTCCCGTGTCACCACAGTTATAACACCCTTGCCTCCCCTGAGCAGCAGGAGTAGGAGTTGCCGCAGGAGTCTGAGTTGGGGTGAGCGCCACCTTGCAATCCTTAGCATGGTGCCCCAACTGATGGCACCGGTGACAACGAGCCCTATCACAACTCCCAGAGTGATGAAAACCACACTTGTTGCACTTGGGATGCTTCCCAACATACCCACCCGTCTTCGACCCAGAAGAAGACCCGATGTATCAAACTTCTTCGCCGGCTGAGCTGGCACTACACTCTTCCCCACACTCTCCCACTTCCTCTTGTTTCCCTCAGCAGTCTTCACAGCAGCACCCTTGGGTGGCAAAACGCCTTCCGCCACCTTCAGGTTAGTCATCCGATGAGCTGATCGGACAACTTCAGCAATAGTGGGAAGATTCCCAGCAGCCACCAACCCAGCAATCTCGGGCACTAGTCCAGACACGTAGTGCTCGATCCTCCTGTATTCGGGTGTGTGTAAGTCAGGACACAACACCGCCAGCTCGTTCCTCCTCACAGTGTACTCCTCAATCTCCGACCCAACCATCTTGAAACTCCAGACCTCATGTTCCAACTTCTGTATCTCCTCCCTCGGACAATACGCACCTCTCAAAAGCTGCACGAACTCTGCCCAAGGCATAGCAATAGCCTCTCCCAGTCCCACGTTCTGAGTAGTAGCATTCCACCACGACAATACAGGCCCCTCAAATGTCGCAGTAGCATACTTCACCCGGTCCCCAGCAGGACAGTTACACATGACAAACACAGATTCCACCTTCTCTAGCCATCGGAGCAGTCCCACCGCTCCCTCAGTTCCAGCGAAATTATGGGGCTGACAGTCCCTAAACTTCTTATAAGAGCACTGAGGTGGGGTGGATTGGCACCAACACCTGAAACACGATACACGAGTAAAACACAAACGAAAGGACACGAAACCCAAAAATGAGGCAAGGTTGACAGAAATCAACTCACCACCCATGGCATTAATCCCAGCCTGGAAATTGGCCATAGCTATGTTCACTTGCTGCTGGAGCAAGTTGTTTAGTTCGGCTTGGGTCATGTTGATGTTCCCACGACCACCGCCTCTGGCACGACCACCGCCGCCAGCACGGCCACCGCCTCCGCCACGACGTCCACCACCGCGAGCACCAGACATGATCTAACAAACCAAGAAATCGAGAGATCCAAATTCACTTCCAGTGTCAACCACTAGAAATTTACAAGAGTTAACCTAGGGACAACTGCAGGACTATACATCCAAACTCGAAGTCCATCGGGATTTTCATGCATTCCAGTTTATTATTTCGTGTGCACCCGAAATGATGAACTGCTCTACATGGTCCTCCAGATGTACCCCTAATCTAGACCCCAGTCACCGAATATTGTCGCCTATGTGGCAGTAGGTGCAAGTGTAAGAAGGCATGTGTGTGCTAGAACCAACAAATCAACCCCTCCTCCTTCAATCCAGAAGAAGAAGACAAGAGTAGGTAAGAACCCAAATAAAAACGGATGATGTAACGGAGAAACAGGATAATGATGTGAGGACACCCCGACAACGTTAGTACATATCCCATTAATAGACCCAAAGTATGTGACCGTCTAGTGTGTGCGACTCGGCTATAGACCAGACTCTACATGCAGTCCTAGTTCACTATAACCATTGGCTCTGATACCAATCTGTCACACCCTCAAATTACCACTTGCGGGGTTTTACCGCGAGGCGCATGACAAACCAGGATCCAAGTCAACGATCACAATAAACGACACTATATGAAGTACGTAAACCCAAAAACATAAATTTCATAAGCGGAAGCATTTAAAGAATTTAATCTCTACAAAACAGTGTTCCCAAGTATCCAAGACACTTATTACAAAACGTGCACTAAAATCTAGACGCCAATGCAGACCCGTGCGCCTAGTTCCGTTCATTGCTACCTTAGCGACCTGAGAAAAACATGCCAAAAAGATGTCAACATATAATGCTGGTGAGTTCACAGGTTTGTTCAAAAATGTTACCAAAGTGTTACCATGTCCATACTATATCAATGTTACCAAGTACGCTAGCTAGGCGTATGTTTCATTACTACTACGATTGGAAACCATTACTAGACACGTTTAGCAATGTTCAGCATGTTTAAGCAGCCCGTATGTTCAGCATGATACCAATGTACCTGTTCGAGACAATATGCACCCGCCCGGCCCTCCAAGCCGACGAGTGGGGCAG
Organism: Ambrosia x helenae; assembly: GCA_030844895.1. Lineage (NCBI taxonomy): Eukaryota > Viridiplantae > Streptophyta > Magnoliopsida > Asterales > Asteraceae > Ambrosia > Ambrosia x helenae. Next base: position 107,550,503 of record CM061233.1, on the reverse strand, counting down.
GTCACGCCCAATAGATCAATCTACATTTCCCCCGTTGTGCAAACCCGCACATTCATGGTTTCCCCCGGGACTTTCCAAAAGATCGTATAGCAATAATAAGTTAAAACCATAGTATGACATATGTTACCAAAACAGTTTAGCGCATGTTCTCTCCCCCAAAAGTTAAAGCAGTAAAAGTGGGGCCGTGAACTCACCTTAAGTTGCATTCTTCAAATATACGTAAAGATGTTTAGCCCTTGATAATCCCTCTACCGGAGATCTATCAAAATGTTCACATAAGTGTTCCGACTAATAACCATAAGGTTATCTAGTCCCCGATTGTCCAGATCGTAACCAAGTATGATTTAAAACGTGTTTAAATGTTTAACCGACACACTAGACCGACCCGACATCCCGTTGGTGACCCATTACCCTAACTAATCAAGCACACCTAGATTACACACAAGGTTCAAGCATAAAACACTTAGTTTGTATCAAAAATCTCATTTCTGCATCAGAACGGTCGAACCAGTCAGTTTTAAGTCTCCTTCGCACCTTTTTATCTCCTTCGCACCTTTTTACATCTCGTTCGACCGTTTGATGCTTCCTTCGCCCGTTTTATCACATTCGCCCAATAAAAAGCCAGGTTCGACCCTGGATCCCTCCTTCGCACCATCGACTGGTCGAAGGAGGCCAGGTTCGCCCCTGTTGTATGATTTTTCCTAAAAACGCCTCAAACACATTCAAAACGACCCGAAACATCATCAAACACAGTAGTCAAGCATGAATAACTTATCCCTACAAAACCCCATCAATTTCCCCCGATAATACGTTCGTTTCAGCCCTTTCCCAAAATGGTAAAGATTATGGAAACATCACTTTCATGCATGGATTATTTACCCAATTTGGAAACTTTTGAAATCGATTCATGTTTAGCTTAAAATACTCAGTTCGTCGATTATCCGATCTTTCTTATTCATTCTATTGATCATAAATATTCATGCACCAAGTATTAATCTCATAAAACCCCCAAATATCAATATACCCAATCCTAACCCTAGACAACCATAATCCAATCATTAATCAACAATCCTATATCATGTTTCTATCATAGATATAGCAGCAATCAGTGAACAACACATAACACCACATAACATACAACTAACACATGTTATTCATTATGAAAACCTATGTTAAATGATCATGTTTTGATTTAGAAAGATGTTTAAAAGGTTTTTAATCATAAAAACACCCTTAGAACAGATCTGGACAATTAGGGTTAGATGAAAACGAATTAAAATGCTTTTAAAAGGTTTAGGATTATGAACACACCTTGGATTCTTGTTTAGATGTTGTAGATGGGTTAGATTATGAAAAAGAAGAGCAAAAACTCCTTCCTTAGTGTTTAAGATCGTTTGAGAGCGTTTTGGGACGGTTAGGGTTTGTGAAATGATGAAAAATGACAAAGGTTGGTATTTATACTAGTCTTCCTTCGCACCAACTATTGGTCGAATGTAGGCTCCTTCGCCCCTTTCACAGGGTCGAATGAGCCCTGTTTGGTCGAAGGGAATTTCCCAATTTCCACTTCCCTGGTTCGCCCACTTGCATGGGTCGAACCAGACATTTTTCCTCTCCTTCGACCACTCGAAGTGGTCGAACCAGAGTCCCTTTTTAACTAGTTTTCCAGTTTGTCGTGTTTAACGCATTCTAACACACCTTAACACATAAGCATGCATCCTTAGTCTATATTTAACACATTAAAGCACAGATAATCATTTACACATCATTTAAACACATCTATGCATATAATCCACCACACAACCCATAATCTACACATATACTTAATTAGTTCATGTAATGTCACCAACAACGGAACCCGGTACTAGTGTATTACCAAAACGACTCCCAATGATCCTCCAGATCATTGTACCCTGGACAATCCTAACTTGACCCGACTCAACTAACCCAGTTAAGTTTGTTTATAAACGTTTCTCGCTAAGGTAGACTTAGATGTTACTAATATGTTTAAGCCGAACATGCCGGGTGTCACATCATCCCCACGTTGAAAGAACTTTCGTCCCGAAAATTGCGCAAAGCCCCAAAAAGAAAGAAACGAAAAGAACCGAACAAAAAGAAACTTACCGGATGTCACATCATCCCCACGTTGAAAGGGATCTCGACCCGAGATTCATTCCGCTTCAGTAGTAACATGCCTCGATTCAAAAGCGCGCTTCGGAAAGAGATGAGGATACTTAGATTTCATCTGATCCTCCCGTTCCCATGTGAACTCAGGTCCACGGTTCGAGTTCCAACGGACTTTAACGATGCGGATTTTACTCCGACGAAGGCTACGAATCTTGTAGTCGAGAATCTCGACAGGTTCCTCCACAATGCGAAGACGATCATCAACCTTGATCTCTTCCAGTGGTACAATGAGAGATTCATCAGCCAAACACTTCTTCAAGTTAGACACATGGAAGACGTTGTGTACACTACCGAGCTCCGCCGGTAAGTCAAGTCTGTATGCCACCGGTCCAATCCGATCCAAGATTGCGAACGGTCTGACATAACGAGGGTTAAGCTTGCCACGCTTTCCAAAGCGTATGACGCCCTTCCATGGTGAAACTTTCAGAAGTACCTTGTCCCCAACCTGGAACTCTAAAGGTTTTCGACGGCGATCGGCATAGCTCTTCTGACGATCCCGTGCAGCAGCCAAACGTTGACGGATCTGTACGATTTTATCCGAAGTTTCGTACACGAGTTCCGGACCAGTGAGCTGGCTCTCGCCCACCTCGGCCCAACAAAGTGGTGATCGACATTTCCGTCCGTAAAGAGCCTCGAACGGAGCTGCCTTGATGCTAGAGTGATAGCTGTTGTTGTAGGAGAACTCCACTAACGGCAGGTGGATCTCCCAACTTTTGCCAAAATCGATAACACATGCCCGAAGCATGTCTTCTAAGGTTTGAATCGTCCGCTCACTCTGTCCATCAGTTTGCGGATGATAAGCCGTACTCATATCCAACTGAGTACCCAAAGCCTTGTGCAGAGCCTTCCAGAAACGCGAAGCGAAACGAGAATCACGATCAGAGATAATAGAAACAGGCACCCCGTGCCGAGCAACCACCTCCTTAAGGTAAAGTCGAGCTAACTGCTCGAGTCCATCGGTTTCCTTAATAGGTATAAAACGTGCCGATTTTGTCAGCCGGTCAACAATCACCCAAATCATATCATAACCACTAGGTGACCTTGGCAGCTTGGTGACAAAATCCATCGTGATTCGTTCCCACTTCCATTCCGGAACCTCTGGTTGTTGCAGGAGACCAGACGGCCTCTGATACTCCACCTTGACTTTAGCACATGTTAAACATTTGCTGACATAGGAAGCTATATCTAGCAATCGACTAATATCCAAAGATACGAAACTCTTATCGGCACCAGAATCAAACAAAACAGAAACATAGCGATCATTAAGAAGGAACGTACCGGTAACTGTGTCTGGATCCTGCCTAGCCTCTGCAGATCCAATGACGAAAGCACGTGCAGTCCTACCTCCGCCGCCATTATTCCCGTTACCGTTCCCGCCCCTCCCATTATCGCCCTGCTTTAGTTTGGGACAATCACGCTTGAAATGTCCCGTGTCACCACAGTTATAACACCCTTGCCTCCCCTGAGCAGCAGGAGTAGGAGTAGCCGCAGGAGTCTGAGTTGGGGTGAGCGCCACCTTGCAATCCTTAGCATGGTGCCCCAACTGATGGCACCGGTGACAACGAGCCCTATCACAACTCCCAGAGTGATGAAAACCACACTTGTTGCACTTGGGATGCTTCCCAACATACCCACCCGTCTTCGACCCAGAAGAAGACCCAGATGTATCAAACTTCTTCGCCGGCTGAGCTGGCACTACACTCTTCCCCACACTCTCCCACTTCCTCTTGTTTCCCTCAGCAGTCTTCACAGCAGCACCCTTGGGTGGCAAAACGCCTTCCGCCACCTTCAGGTTAGTCATCCGATGAGCTGATCGGACAACTTCAGCAATAGTGGGAAGATTCCCAGCAGCCACCAACCCAGCAATCTCGGGCACTAGTCCAGACACGTAGTGCTCGATCCTCCTGTATTCGGGTGTGTGTAAGTCAGGACACAACACCGCCAGCTCGTTCCTCCTCACAGTGTACTCCTCAATCTCCGACCCAACCATCTTGAAACTCCAGACCTCATGTTCCAACTTCTGTATCTCCTCCCTCGGACAATACTCACCTCTCAAAAGCTGCACGAACTCTGCCCAAGGCATAGCAATAGCCTCTCCCAGTCCCACGTTCTGAGTAGTAGCATTCCACCACGACAATACAGGCCCTCAAAGTCGCAGTAGCATACTTCACCCGGTCCCCAGCAGGACAGTTACACATGACAAACACAGATTCCACCTTCTCTAGCCATCGGAGCAGTCCCACCGCTCCCTCAGTTCCAGCGAAATTATGGGGCTGACAGTCCCTAAACTTCTTATAAGAGCACTGAGGTGGGGGTGGATTGGCACCAACACCTGAAACATGATACACGAGTAAAACACAAACGAAAGGACACGAAACCCAAAAATGAGGCAAGGTTGACAGAAATCAACTCACCACCCATGGCATTAATCCCAGCCTGGAAATTGGCCATAGCTATGTTCACTTGCTGCTGGAGCAAGTTGTTTAGTTCGGCTTGGGTCATGTTGATGTTCCCACGACCACCGCCTCTGGCACGACCACCGCCGCCAGCACGGCCACCGCCTCCGCCACGACGTCCACCACCGCGAGCACCAGACATGATCTAACAAACCAAGAAATCGAGAGATCCAAATTCACTTCCAGTGTCAACCACTAGAAATTTACAAGAGTTAACCTAGGGACAACTGCAGGACTATACATCCAAACTCGAAGTCCATCGGGATTTTCATGCATTCCAGTTTATTATTTCGTGTGCACCCGAAATGATGAACTGCTCTACATGGTCCTCCAGATGTACCCCTAATCTAGACCCCAGTCACCGAATATTGTCGCCTATGTGGCAGTAGGTGCAAGTGTAAGAAGGCATGTGTGTGCTAGAACCAACAAATCAACCCCTCCTCCTTCAATCCAGAAGAAGAAGACAAGAGTAGGTAAGAACCCAAATAAAAACGGATGATGTAACGGAGAAACAGGATAATGATGTGAGGACACCCCGACAACGTTAGTACATATCCCATTAATAGACCCAAAGTATGTGACCGTCTAGTGTGTGCGACTCGGCTATAGACCAGACTCTACATGCAGTCCTAGTTCACTATAACCATTGGCTCTGATACCAATCTGTCACACCCTCAAATTACCACTTGCGGGGTTTTACCGCGAGGCGCATGACAAACCAGGATCCAAGTCAACGATCACAATAAACGACACTATATGAAGTACGTAAACCCAAAAACATAAATTTCATAAGCGGAAGCATTTAAAGAATTTAATCTCTACAAAACAGTGTTCCCAAGTATCCAAGACACTTATTACAAAACGTGCACTAAAATCTAGACGCCAATGCAGACCCGTGCGCCTAGTTCCGTTCATTGCTACCTTAGCGACCTGAGAAAAACATGCCAAAAAGATGTCAACATATAATGCTGGTGAGTTCACAGGTTTGTTCAAAAATGTTACCAAAGTGTTACTGATGTGCTCAAAGTGGTTTAGTAAAAACTAACTAAATTAACATAAACTAGACACTCTAAGTTTTAAATTTATAACCTAAGACTCTCTAAACCTAAACCACACAACCGGCAAGTATACCGGTCAGTGCAGTACAGCTAAAGTAAGTCCGAGTATCGAACCCACGAGACTCTACTGGAAAACGTAAACTAGACTCGATTACTTATCCTAAATACTGACTTAATAATGTGTTATTGCTTAAAGGGGGTTTTCTAACAAACTGATTACAAATAAATAAATAAAACTTAAATAATTGAGGACACAAGGTGGGAACTAGAACTGGGATCAGATGATGGGAAGGCACTACCTAGGCTAGAATCCTACACATGAATGATAAGTCTCTAACGGCTATGGAACTGGTGTGGAACCGGGATCTTAAAATACTAAACATCAAGAATAAACTAGACACCCTCGACCCTTCTCAAGGGGAAACCCTAGAATACTGTTGTGCTGTTAAACCACCGTTGAGAGGTTACCCTCACAGGCTTACCTACTCGAATATTAAAGTACCCGCTAGACAGTCTACCTCACAGCGCGAAAGTCACAATACACCCAAAAGTGCAAGGGGTAACTACAATATTTCTGATAAGACTTGGCCTACAAGGAATGCTAGGGAAACTAGGAAGATCTTCTCACAAAGCCTCTAAATCTAGCAATTTAACACCCTAGACAGACCAACAATCTCGCACCTCACAGCTATTGAGAATTGGTAGAATACTTAGAATTATCTAACTAACAATTACAACTCCTATGGATAACCTGCAGAATTAACCATAAACTAGTCGCTAACACTCAGTCCGCAACCTAACCCGCATTCATACATGAAAGACATTCACAAAAATGCAAGTGGAGTTTATAAAAAATAATTAAACAAAACTAAATACGCATACACACCAAACCAGAAAATAAAGAGTTCTTTACTTTAAAATTCATCCACAACCAAAAGTTCCAAAACCAAAAGAAAATAAATCAAACAAGTGCAATCATCTTAAACCTATGTAGCGTCAAGGTTTAGCCAATAAAAGTCATGATAAAATCACAACAATAAAAACTAAACATATTCATGGTGTTCACTATGGGTTTGAATAAAATAAATAAATAAGATAGAACCAACCCGTGCTGGCACCTATGCTTCAACCCTTCAAAAATTATTTTGCGGCTACTGTGGTGCTCCTCCTCCGAAGAATAATTATGATGCCTTGTATTGCTTTCCACAAATCCCCAAGAAAAATATATGCTGCTACTGTTGACTTCGATCCCCTTTTTCAAGTTGATGTGCGCCGCTCTCTTGATAATATATATCCTTTTGAAAGTTGTGCGCAACCCTCGGTAATTATTGTGCTCTCCTCTTTCAATTTATGTCGCCCACCAAGAATTATAATATCCCTTCAATTTGGAATTGGGCCTTGCCCTTCAATTTGTGACAAGTCACAATTCACGTTTGTTTTATTGTTATATATTATTATTATTATTATTATTATTATTATTATTATTATTATTATTATTATTATTATTATTATTATATAGCATTCTAGCTCCATGATCTTGACTTAGGTGTTCTTGGCTTGATCAAAGTTGCTCGTTTACGCTCCAACGTCCATTCGAACACCTACCAAAATATAAAATAAATACATAAGTACTAAAAAACGACGCAAAACTAATAAAAAAAACTATAAAAACCTATACTAAATAAAATAGACCAGTACAAGCCTAAAACTAATAAAAACACTATCTAAACGACTCGAAAATTATACAAACTTTACACTGGAAATAGATGTATTTTACAATACATCAGTTACCATGTCCATACTATATCAATGTTACCAAGTACGCTAGCTAGGCGTAGGTTTCATTACTACTACGATTGGAAACCATTACTAGACACGTTTAGCAATGTTCAGCATGTTTAAGCAGCCCGTATGTTCAGCATGATACCAATGTACCTGTTCGAGACAATATGCACCCGCCCGGCCCTCCAAGCCGACGAGTGGGGCAGGTCACGCCCAATAGATCTATCCACATTTCCCCCGTTGTGCAAACCCGCACATTCATGGTTTCCCCCGGGACTTTCCAAAAGATCGTATAGCAATAATAAGTTAAAACCATAGTATGACATATGTTACCAAAACAGTTTAGCGCATGTTCTCTCCCCCAAAAGTTAAAGCAGTAAAAGTGGGGCCGTGAACTCACCTTAAGTTACGTTCTTCAAATATACGTAAAGATGTTTAGCCCTTGATAATCCCCCTACCGGAGATCTATCAAAATGTTCACATAAGTGTTCCGACTAATAACCATAAGGTTATCTAGTCCCCGATTGTCCAGATCGTAACCAAGTATGATTTAAAACGTGTTTAAATGTTTAACCGACACACTAGACCTACCCGACATCCCGTTGGTGACCCATTACCCTAACTAATCAAGCACACCTAGATTACACACAAGGTTCAAGCATAAAACACTTAGTTTGTATCAAAAATCTCATTTCTGCATCAGAACGGTCGAACCAGTCAGTTTTAAGTCTCCTTCGCACCTTTTTATCTCCTTCGCACCTTTTTACATCTCGTTCGACCGTTTGATGCTTCCTTCGCCCGTTTTATCACATTCGCCCAATAAAAAGCCAGGTTCGACCCTGGATCCCTCCTTCGCACCATCGACTGGTCGAAGGAGGCCAGGTTCGCCCCTGTTGTATGATTTTTCCTAAAAACGCCTCAAACACATTCAAAACGACCCGAAACATCATCAAACACAGCAGTCAAGCATGAATAACTTATCCCTACAAAACCCCATCAATTTCCCCCGATAATACGTTCGTTTCAGCCCTTTCCCAAAATGGTAAAGATTTTGGAAACATCACTTTCATGCATGGATTATTTACCCAATTTGGAAACTTTTGAAATCGATTCATGTTTAGCTTAAAATACTCAGTTTCGTCGATTATCCGATCTTTCTTATTCATTCTATTGATCATAAATATTCATGCACCAAGTATTAATCTCATAAAACCCCCAAATATCAATATACCCAATCCTAACCCTAGACAACCATAATCCAATCATTAATCAACAATCCTATATCATGTTTCTATCATAGATATAGCAGCAATCAGTGAACAACACATAACACCACATAACATACAACTAACACATGTTATTCATTATGAAAACCTATGTTAAATGATCATGTTTTGATTTAAAAAGATGTTTAAAAGGTTTTTAATCATAAAAACACCCTTAGAACAGATCTGGACAATTAGGGTTAGATGAAAACGAATTAAAATGCTTTTAAAAGGTTTAGGATTATGAACACACCTTGGATTCTTGTTTAGATGTTGTAGATGGGTTAGATTATGAAAAAGAAGAGCAAAAACTCCTTCCTTAGTGTTTAAGATCGTTTGAGAGCGTTTTTGGGACGGTTAGGGTTTGTGAAATGATGAAAAATGACAAAGGTTGGTATTTATACTAGTCTTCCTTCGCACCAACTTATTGGTCGAATGTAGGCTCCTTCGCCCCTTTCACAGGGTCGAATGAGCCCTGTTTGGTCGAAGGGAATTTCCCAATTTCCACTTCCCTGGTTCGCCCACTTGCATGGGTCGAACCAGACATTTTTCCTCTCCTTCGACCACTCGAAGTGGTCGAACCAGAGTCCCTTTTAACTAGTTTTCCAGTTTGTCGTGTTTAACGCATTCTAACACACCTTAACACATAAGCATGCATCCTTAGTCTATATTTAACACATTAAAGCACAGATAATCATTTACACATCATTTAAACACATCTATGCATATAATCCACCACACAACCCATAATCTACACATATACTTAATTAGTTCATGTAATGTCACCAACAACGGAACCCGGTACTAGTGTATTACCAAAACGACTCCCAATGATCCTCCAGATCATTGTACCCTGGACAATCCTAACTTGACCCGACTCAACTAACCCAGTTAAGTTTGTTTATAAACGTTTCTCGCTAAGGTAGACTTAGATGTTACTAATATGTTTAAGCCGAACATGTCGGGTGTCACACTGTAAATGAAAGTGCGCAGAACAGACGTATAGTCTACTGGTATGAGGATAACTTTTTGGAAACCGAAGAATGTTTTAAGTTCAAAACAGGTTCACTTGAAAAAATTTCGTAGGTACACATTTTCATGGGTTTACGAGAAGTCGAGTTTGAAAAGTGTTATAAGGTATATTATTAGTTGCAAATTCCTCTCGAAAACATATATTGAATACGTTATATGAAAACATGCAGATTTACATTTGATTTGTAAAATATGCAATGCAAGTTTATAAAATTCAAGATGAAACCATTTCATGAAGTGTGTGTAAATCTAATGTGTTTCGAAAGACCAAGATTTAAAATGATGTGAAGGTTGTGAATGATCCCAGATGCCTTGACGAATTTTGGAAAATAAAGTTTTCTGTATTTAAACATTTCTTTAACTTGTGGGTTGAAAAGTCGGAAATTTTTAATTGTTATGAAATGTTGAGAATATCGAAGTGTTACCCGTTAAGACTGGGTAAACTTGAAACCCTTTAAATTTTCAAACTTTTACGAAATTTATACATTGAAAGATCATTTATTTGCAGGATCGTTAAGGCATCTCTTTGTGCTCATAGCGGGCTATTCGTTTCAAGGCACAAGGTGTATGAAAATTGTGTTCTAATTTGGCGAATAGGCTTTGTGAAAAGACTCATATAATAAGTTGTCAAATTAATCGTTTTAGAGAGTAGTGTACTAGTGCGTATCATGTTGGTAGGCATTTATGTATGAGTTTAGTCTGACTAAGAAGTTCTAACTAATGGTAGTTGGCTATGGCTTAGGAGACTAGGTGCAACAATATTAGTATTAGGTACATGAGGATATACTGTGACTTCGATCACGTAAGTTTGTAAACATGAAGGTATAAAACAGGTTGAAATAATAAGTTTGGAAAAACCATGTTCATTTTTAACTGTATGATGACGCAACATTCCTAAAATTATGATGTGATCAAAGTTAAACACAGAGTTTAAAGCTTAAGTCGTGGGTAAAAATGTTTTAACGCAAAACGAGTAATACCTTATAATGTAAAAATCATGAGCATAAATGAAATAGTGTAAGCTTTAATGCGATAATATATCGAACAAAATTTTTAGTAATGATGATAAGGAATTCAAAAGCGATTGATCAATGAATAATGACATATGAAAAATCAAGTGATTAAATGGAATCTTCAAATGATAAACAAACATAAATATCAATGATATAAAACATTGGAATTGTTTTCTATAGTAAACTTTGACCAACTCAAGTATTTGAAATTTCCTAGTAACTTGTGGGGGCGTACTTTAGCCTATAAGTGAATGCTCATCCTGAGAGTTCCCAGGTCGGCATACGGGTCCCTCGTCTGATTGGGATTTATGAGAAATGCCAGGCCAAGACAGAAAACTCAGGATACAGGCGCTCACCCTTCTAGATTGCACGTGCCCCATCACTAGTGAATTCCAAAACTTTAGCGAGTTTAAAAACGAGATGCAAAAATAGATCATTGAGATTTGGATTTCACTCCTAACTCAAAGATGTAGTTTAAAATTGAAAACGATTGTGGAATGAAACCAATCACTAAGTTAAGGATATCACTCCCAGCTTAGTGGTTAAGTTCCTTTTTGAAAGACATATTCTTTGAGGTGTGGATGTCACTCCTATCTCAAAGATATATTCCTAAGATAAATAACATATGGAGGGGTGAAACTAATCACCAAGGTATGGATGTCACTCCTAACTGGTGATATCGTTTCTTTTGTGAAATACGAGTATCTTCTTCTTTAAACAACACACCGAAAGAAAAACGAGAAAGAATCATAGCGAAAATATCTTGAAAAAAAATAATAGGATAAAGAGAAATAAAACAAGAGAGGACTCGTGAATGTAAGCTTGGTTATAGACTAGGCTAAAAGGCATTTTAATAACCTAATTCCCTATAACCATGGCTCTGATACCAATCTGTAACACCCCAACCGATGGCGGAATCATCGAGGTGTCACGTAGTGACGATTGTTCAAAAGCACATGGTACTAAAATGTAAATATATTATTGAATAATTTAAATTGTCTTACATAGATGAAATAAAAAGAAAATACAAAAGTCTGATCGAAACATGAAATTTGAAATAACTTATTAAAAGCAAGCACTAAAATCCAATGCTATGGAACTAAGATCAAACTGCACCTGAAACATGTACAAAATAGGTTTTGTCAACATAAGAAATGTTGGTGAGCATTCCTAGATTTAATACATATAGTAATTTGGAAAATGTTATACAATTCAAGTGCAACGCTACAGTGCAATTATGTAAACTATGTAACATACAAATGAGCGAAATCAATCCTGTGACTGTATAATGTACTAAATGAACGGCGGTGTACTTATCCAATAAATGGATAAAAAACTTAACAATGACCACGGATTCTCCGATGAAAAAGGGGGAAAATCAACCTAGGCGGGTTATCGGCCAATAGCGCTATCCAATGTTAAGGTCGGCTTGTACAATGTTAATGATTTCACTAAGTACAAATGTATTCTACATGTAATGTCTAAGCATAAAGCACGTTTGTAAGCAAATGCACATAGTACTAGAATTGTATTGTAAAAATGTGAACTTGTATTTGTAATTTGTATAAGTGTACATGTAACACCCCAAAAATGAATAAAAGCAAAAAGGGGATAGGAAATACTCACATTCCGCGTAATAACTTGAAACTCTACCGAACAACGTGATATGAATTAGGATTAACCTAAAGAATTAGATAATTTGTAAGGGAATGAACTTAGAGTCTAAGCTATCTAGGATACAAGTATTTCTAGGGTTCCTAATTTGGGGATAAGTAATTGTTTTATTAATTGGGTAAATTGTTAATAAATAAAGAAATTGGGTGAATAATTACATAAAAGACTATTGTAGGTTTTTGATTAAGGATGATCATGTTATAAGGTTTCTAGGTATGGAAATAATTTTTATAAAATTATTTCCTTAAAAATTGAATATTTAGTATATTTATTTCTATTTGTCAAAGATATAATTTTAATATCTAAAAATATTAAAATTAAAGAAATTTCAAATTAAAATTTATATTTCTGTTCTAAATGAACAAAAATAATTTATGTAAAATTTTGGTATAAAAATATTGAAAAATGAATTTGTTATGATTTATTTATGATTAAAAATAACAAAAATTAATTAAAAATATTAAATAAACGGTTTTTCTGGAATAAAATTCATTTCTGAGATACTTATTGATCTACAAGTTTGAGATAATTTTTGTGGAATTTTATAAAGTCGTTTAGATATTTTTATAGAATTTTAAAATTATATTTGAATAAACTTGTAATATTTATTATATATATAAAATAAATGATTTTTGAAAAACTAAAAAACTGTGTAATTAACTTTATCATCAGGAGATCATGGAGTAATTTTTATAGAATTTATAAACCAATTTTAGTATTTAAAAACTATTTTAAAAGATTAATATGTTAAATATATATATATATATATATATATATATATATATATAAAGGGTTTAAAAAAAATGTTGTTGGTTGTGGGAATCAAACCCGGTCAAACCCGGTCTAGGTGTTTTAAATCACAAGCCAGCACCAACTGTGCTGACCCTGAGAACGGAATTATATTAAAACACTTTCTATAAATACAATTTAGTTATTAGAAAGATATGTTTTTCTAAAAATAAAAACTGATGTGCCCGACTCGAACCCACGGTCTCAGCCGACCAGAGTTATTGTGACACCCGGCAAATTCTGGTTAACAACGTTGTTTAGATGAAAGTCTACCTTAGCGAGTCACGCGTATATTGTACTTAACTGGGTTAGTTAAGTCGGGTTATGGTTCGGGAACTATCGGTTAGTCTAGAAGATCATTGGATGTTGGTCTAGAGGTTCATTAGATGTCGGTCCTTAACCAAGTGTACAAACGGTGACGATTTGTAGGATCGTCAGGGCATACGGAACATACAAGTCTCGAGTCCCGGGAATTGGTGAACGAGTGTGAATATGTGTATTTACAAGTGTTATGTGTTTACAATCATTATGTGACTTGTCGGTATGTGAATATGTGTTAACATATGTTAAAACGGGGTTTAACGCGCAAAACACACGGAACAGGCCCCTATAGGCGATTAGGATAGCCCAATCGCCTATAGGAGGGGCGAGTGGGGGACCTTAGGGGCGAGTAGGGACTAATTGCATGACTGTTCATGCGATTAGGCCCCAATTGCATGGACTTACATGCGATTAGGCTCCCTAATCGCGTGTAAAGGCTGCATAAATCGCTAGTTACGTGCTGGACGACTAAAAATGACTATAAATACCATACTTGACCTCATAAACTTCATTATACAAACCCTAGTCGTCCCATAACCCGCCCAACACACACACAACCTCTGGAACACGATTTTTGATCAAAACACAAGGTTTCAAGCTTAATCCATCATTCTTTTACAAATCTAAGGTATGGTTTACATCCATGCAATCTTATAAACATTTTTATTCAATCCCTAATAGTCCAGACCTGTTCTAAAACGGAAAAGCTTTCTGAAAATCGTTAATAAGTGTTGTTAATCGGATTTTAACTAGTATACATGTGTTATGTGTGTTTATGATTAGAAAGCTAGGGTTTTTATGATTCTAGGTGAATGAGTGACATGTTATTATGTTAGATCAGAATAATAATGATATTATGATGATAAAAATCTGAGTAACTGATTATTAGGGTGATAGTTACGCATGTTAGTGTGATGTTGCATGCTATGTGAATGGTGTTTGGAATACGTGATTGCATGCAGGACTGATAATACGAGGCAAAACGAAGGATTTTGGTTTAAACATGTTTAGAATAGTTGTTGGGATGATATTGGATGGTTACACACGTTCTGGGTCTGATTTGGAGCGTTAAACGCGCGAAAAACTGGAACAGCAAGGTTACAGGCGATTAGCAACCCTAATCGCCTATGTTAGAGGCGATTAGGAGGCCAATCGCCCATCTTTCATGCGATTAGGCCCCAATCGCTAGTTTTTACATGCAATCAGCCCTAAATGCTAGTTTTTACATGCAATCAGCCCTAAATGCTAGTTTTTACATGCAATCAGCCCTAAATGCTAGTAGTTACATGCAATCAGCCCTAAATGCTAGTAGTTACATGCGATTAGCCTTCCTAAATGCCAGTTGACCAACCTAAATGCTAGTTGACTTTTCCTAATCGCGTGTACTGTTGCTGTAAGTATAAATTAGTATTCCGAGACCCGATTTGACATGTAGGAACATGCTAGGAACCCCGTAACATATCTAATAACTTGGTAACATATGTTTGGATGTAATTCGGTGATACGTGAACTATGTGCTATAACTTGTTGTGCGTTAACGTATGTTAAGTGTGATTGCATGATTTCATGTTTGAGAGCGTAAACATAACACGGGGAGTCTCGGGTCACCAATGGGATGTCGAGTCTTGTACTTTGGGTCGGTTAAACAGTCACGGTGTTTTCAAAAGAACTTGGTTATGGTCTGGACATCTAGGGACTAATTAACCTACGGGTTATTAGTCTAAGTACTTGTAACTGTCATATGTTAGGTCGCCGCTTTACGGGACTAGCATAGCAGCTGAGTTTACTCGTGTTAAGGAGTAACGCAACTTAAGGTGAGTTTACGGCCCCTCTTTTAAACTGGTTTCATACTTTCGGGGGAGAAAACATGTGTTAAAACGATTATTTGGTAACTACTGTCATACTATGGGTTTCTATTGTGTACTACACGATCTTTGGAAGTCCCGGGGGGAACCATGAATGTGCGGGTTTGCACAACGGGGAAATGTGAATAGCGCTATTGGGAGTGACCAACCCCGCTCGTCGGCTTGGAGGGCCGGGCGAGTGCATATTGTCTCAAATAGGAACAACAGGAACAACTGGTTTACTTTTCGGGCACAACATCTGGTATGCGTGTTAGTAATGGTTTCCCAATCGTGGTAGTAACAAAACATACGCCTAGCTAGCGTACACTGGTTTTCAATTTGTTATAGTATGGACAGGTGGACTTGGTACTTGGATTACAAAACCTGTAAACTCACCAGCATTTTTGTGCTGACGTAAACTTTTACATGTTTTCTCAGGTCGCTAAGGTAGCACAACTGGACTAGGGCGCACGCGTCTGCACGGCGTCTAGTTAGAGTCGCATGGTTTTCATATGTTGAACATTTGGTTTACTTTTGAGATACTGTTTTGAATAAGCTTCCGCTGTAAACGGGGATTTTAAACTATGTTTTGAAATTGCATTATATTCATTTAGACTTGTTTATTGTGATCGTTGGTTTGGATCCTGGTTTGTCATGCGCCTCGCGGTAAAACTCCGCAGGTGGATTTTGAGGGTGTGACAGATTGGTATCAGAGCCAGGTTATAGTGAACTAGGACTGCATGTAGAGTCTAGTCTATAGCCGAGTCGCACACACTAGACGATCACATGGTACTAAACATTAAGGTGGTTTACGTATGGTCTTGTCGGGGTGTCTCTAAATCATTTGGTCTTTCTACGTTACATCATCCGTTCTATCTTAGGTCGGGTTACTTACTTTCTAGGCAGTGTAGTATATTGGAGTGAATCATGTACTCTTGAGAATTGTCCAAGGCTCGGACTTCTCCCTTTCATACTCCAATAGAAACACTTGCCATAAACTACCGTAGTATTACGGTGTATAGCTAAGAGTCTATGTTCGGTGATTTGAACTTTGAACTAGGAGAACACTTGGAGGACCATGTAGAGCGGTTTATCATTTTGGGTGCACACAAAATCATAAACCGAAATGCATGGAAGCCCTAGTGAGCTCTGGGTTTGAGGGGATAGTCCTGGATTGGATCTAGCTTTGATCTTGTGAACATTAGTGGTTATCTTTATCTGCGAAACTAAATTTTCTCGTTCTTTCTGCCAGAATCATGTCTGGAGTACGAGGAGGACGTGGAGGTGGTCGCAATGGTGGACGTGGTGGTGGTCGCGGTGGTGCTGGTGGTCGTGGAGGTATTAACCTATCCCAGGATGATCTGAACAACTTGCTCCAAGCTGCCTTCCAGTTAGGGCACAACGGTGGTGGTAAGTTGATTTATCCATTTTCTTTGCCTCATTGATGAACCTTGTTTACATTCTTCGTAGTTTCTCATGCGTTTCATTTCAGGTGGTCCTGTTAACCCACCCCCACCCATGTGTACCTACAAGATGTTTCGGGACTGTAAGCCCCAAGAATTCTCTGGCACTGAGGGCGCGGTGAGCTTACTCAGGTGGTTGGAAAAAGTGGAGTCAGTGTTTCTGATGTGTAACTGTCTCCCAGAAGATCGGGTTAAGTATGCTGCTGCGTTATTCCAGGATGTTGCATTGACTTGGTGGAATAACATCACCCAGAATATGGGTATTGGGGAGGCGTATGCTATGCCTTGGGAGAATTTTGTGCAGCTGCTGAAGCGTGAATACTGTCCGAGGGAAGAGGTGCAGAAGCTAGAGCACGAGGTGTGGAACCTCAAGATGACTGGGTCTGAAATTGAGAAGTATACTGTGAGGTGTAATGAATTGGCAGTGCTGTGTCCTGATCTGCATGTGCCAGAGTTCAGGAGGATTGAACACTATGTCTCGGGGTTAGTACCGGAAATCGCAGGGTTAGTGGCCGCGGGAAATCATCCTACATACGCAGAGGTGGTCCGATCGGCTCATAGGATGACCAACTTAAAGGTGAATGAGGGTATTTTGCCTGCTAAGGGTTCGACTGTTAAGGCTCCAGAGAATAACAAGCGCAAGTGGGAAAATGACGGGAAGGGATCTGGGCCAGCACAGCAGAATAAGAGGTTCGACAATGGGGGTTCTTCTTCTTCTTCGGGTAACAAGCAGGGTGGTTATGCGGGGAAACTGCCCAAATGTAACAAGTGTGGACGTCACCATCAAGGGAACTGCGACAGTAACCGTTGTCATCGCTGCCAGCGAACAGGGCATTATGCTAAAGATTGTCGGGTTACACTTCCATCGACCCAGGCTCCGACTAATAGCTCAGCTCCGACTACTCAAGGGACTACGGGAAGACAAGGATGTTACAATTGTGGTGAGACCGGGCATTACAAGAAGGATTGCCCAAAACTGAAGCAGGGTGGAAACAACGGTAATGGGAACAACGGGGGCGGTGGCAGGAATGCACGCGCCTTCGTCATTGGAGCCGCTGAGGCTAGACAGGACCCTGACACAGTTACCGGTACGTTCCTTCTCAATAATCGTTCTGTTAGTGTGTTATTTGATTCTGGTGCCGACAAGAGTTTTGTATCCATGGATGTTAGTCGACTGCTAGATGTAGTACCCGTACCATTAGAGACCAAGTATATTATTGAGTTGGCTGACGGTAAAAAGACTGAGGCTACTAGTATCCTTCGGGGGTGTCAATTAGAGTTGTCGGGTTTATCGTTCCCCATCGACCTTATGCCGGTACCTTTGGGTAGTTTTGACGTAGTGGTAGGCATGGATTGGTTATCTTTGTATCGCGCGGAGATTGTTTGTTACGACAAGGTTATCCGGATTCCTCTCCCTGATGGAGAATTCCTTTCTGTGTACGGTATCAAGGGTGGTGTTTCGCTAAACATCATCTCCAGCATGAAAGCCCTTAAGTGTCTTCGAAAGGGTTATCCAGCCGTTTTGGCACTTTTATCTGTTTCCTCTGGTGATGAGAAGAAGATCGACGATATTCCAGTTGTACGCGAGTTTCCTGATGTTTTTCCCGATGATTTATATGGTCTTCCTCCTCATCGTCAAGTCGAGTTCGGTATTGATCTTGTACCAGGGGCTGCTCCTATTGCTCGGGCCCCCTACCGTCTTGCACCTCCCGAGATGCAGGAATTGTCTAGTCAGTTACAGGAACTCTTGGACAAGGGTTTCATCAGACCAAGTTCTTCCCCTTGGGGAGCCCCGATTCTATTTGTTAAGAAGAAGGGTGGAAGTTTCCGATTGTGTGTGGACTACAGAGAACTGAACAAATTGACCGTCAAGAACCGTTATCCTCTTCCACGTATTGATGATCTATTCGACCAGCTTCAGGGTTCTAGTTATTATTCCAAGATTGACTTGAGGTCCGGTTATCACCAGCTGCGCGTCAGGGAGGCTGACGTTGCAAAGACTGCCTTTCGAACACGTTATGGCCATTTCGAATTCTTGGTCATGCCTTTCGGTCTCACGAACGCACCGGCGGTTTTCATGGACTTGATGAACCGCGTTTGCAAACCATATCTGGACAAATTCGCCATTGTGTTTATTGATGACATTCTGATCTACTCTAAGAGCGAGACCGAACACGAGGAACATCTGCGGTTAGTTTTGGAACTCTTGCGACGGGAACAACTTTACACTAAGTTCTCAAAGTGTGACTTTTGGTTACGCGAAGTCCAGTTCCTAGGACATGTGGTTAATGAACTAGGGATTCATGTTGATCCAGCTAAGATCGAAGCGATCAAGGACTGGGGAGCACCTAAGACGCCAACTGAGGTGCGGCAATTCCTAGGCCTTGCGGGCTACTATCGTCGTTTCATTCAGGGGTTCTCGAAGATCGCTCAACCCCTCACCACTCTTACTCAGAAGGATAGAAAATTCGACTGGGGTGAACCACAAGAGTCAGCGTTTGAAGAACTGAAGTCTAAACTGTGTTCTGATCCTATTTTGTCTTTACCTGAAGGCCCTGATGATTTCGTTGTTTACTGTGATGCTTCTATTCATGGTCTCGGTTGCGTGTTGATGCAACGCGAGAAAGTGATCGCGTATGCTTCTCGTCAACTCAAGGTGCACGAGAAGAACTACACCACCCATGACTTGGAATTGGGTGCAGTGGTTTTCGCGTTGAAAATTTGGAGACATTACTTGTACGGTACCAAATGCACCATCTACACCGATCACAAGAGTCTCCAACATATTTTCGACCAACAACATTTGAACATACGGCAGCGTCGTTGGATTGAACTTCTGAACGACTATGATTGTGCCATTAAGTACCATCCTGGCAAGGCGAATGTTGTAGCAGACGCCTTGAGCAGGAAGGAATCGACTAAACCTCGTCGCGTTCGGGCGTTGCAGCTCACCATTCATTCATCTCTACCTGATCAACTCCGTTCTGCTCAGTTGGAAGCTTTGAAGGAGGAAAACCTTGAAGCTGAAACTATGCACGGTGCCGACAAGCACCTCGAGCGAAGACCTGATGGCCTGCACTACTTCGCAGAACGCATATGGGTCCCTTTATTCGGGGGACTACGGGAGCTTGTCCTTGATGAGGCTCATAAGTCCCGGTATTCTATTCATCCTGGTTCGGATAAGATGTACCAAGATCTGAAGGTGCTTTACTGGTGGCCAAACATGAGGTCGGATATAGCCTCATACGTGAGCAAATGCTTGACCTGTGCTAAGGTCAAGGTGGAATACCAGAAACCGTCGGGTCTCTTGCAACAACCTGAAATTCCGGAATGGAAATGGGAACGGATTACCATGGATTTTGTCACGCAACTTCCTAAATCACCAAGCGGGAATGACAAGATATGGGTGATTGTCGATCGGTTGACGAAATCAGCCCATTTTCTTGCTATTAAGGAGACCGACACCATGGATCGTTTGGCTCGTCTTTATTTGAAGGAAGTTGTTTCTAAGCACGGGGTGCCAGTTTCTTTTATCTCGGATCGTGACTCCCATTTTACTTCTCACTTCTGGAAGTCTTTGCACAAGGCTTTGGGTACCCAACTAGACATGAGTGCAGCTTATCATCCACAGACTGACGGTCAGAGTGAGCGCACGATTCAAACTTTAGAAGACATGCTGCGGGCATGTGTGATCGATTTTGGCAAGGGTTGGGAAGCTCATCTACCGTTAGTAGAATTCTCGTACAACAACAGTTATCACACGAGCATCAAGGCAGCTCCGTTCGAGGCACTGTACGGACGGAAATGCCGTTCTCCTCTTTGTTGGGCTGAAGTGGGTGAGAGTCAACTCACTGGGCCTGAACTAGTGTATGAAACTTCGGAAAAGATCGTACAGATTCGCAACCGGTTGGCAGCGGCACGGGACCGGCAAAAGAGTTATGCCGATCAGCGTCGCAAACCATTGGAATTCCAAGTCAATGACAAAGTACTTCTAAAAGTCTCACCGTGGAAGGGCGTCATACGCTTTGGGAAGCGTGGCAAACTCAATCCGCGGTATGTCGGTCCATTTACGATCCTGGAACGGATTGGACCGGTGGCATATCGTCTTGATTTACCGATGGAGCTCGGTAACGTACATAACGTCTTCCATGTGTCCAACTTGAAGAAGTGTCTGGCTGACGAGTCTCTCATTGTCCCACTGGAAGAGATCAAGGTTGATGATCGTCTTCGGATTGTGGAAGAACCTGTGGAGATCCTTGATTACAAGATTTGTAGCCTACGTCATAGCAAGATTCGCATCGTTAAGGTTCGCTGGAACTCGAACCGGGGACCAGAGTACACGTGGGAACGGGAGGATCAGATGAAGTCTAAGTATCCTCACCTCTTTCCTAAGGAAGCGTTCGAGTCGAGATATGTCTCTTCTGCAGCTGAATGAATCTCGGGGCGAGATTCCTTTTAACGTGGGGATGATGTGACAACTCGGGTAAATCTCTCTTTTGGTTTCTATCTTTTGTTTGTTCCCTTCGTTATTTCTTTTGTTCTTTTGGTACTTGTGCAATTTTCGGGACGAAAATTCTTTTAACGTGGGGATGATGTGACACCCGGCAAATTCTGGTTAACAACGTTGTTTAGATGAAAGTCTACCTTAGCGAGTCACGCGTATATTGTACTTAACTGGGTTAGTTAAGTCGGGTTATGGTTCGGGAACTATCGGTTAGTCTAGAAGATCATTGGATGTTGGTCTAGAGGTTCATTAGATGTCGGTCCTTAACCAAGTGTACAAACGGTGACGATTTGTAGGATCGTCAGGGCATACGGAACATACAAGTCTCGAGTCCCGGGAATTGGTGAACGAGTGTGAATATGTGTATTTACAAGTGTTATGTGTTTACAATCATTATGTGACTTGTCGGTATGTGAATATGTGTTAACATATGTTAAAACGGGGTTTAACGCGCAAAACACACGGAACAGGCCCCTATAGGCGATTAGGATAGCCCAATCGCCTATAGGAGGGGCGAGTGGGGGACCTTAGGGGCGAGTAGGGACTAATTGCATGACTGTTCATGCGATTAGGCCCCAATTGCATGGACTTACATGCGATTAGGCTCCCTAATCGCGTGTAAAGGCTGCATAATCGCTAGTTACGTGCTGGACGACTAAAAACGACTATAAATACCATACTTGACCTCATAAACTTCATTATACAAACCCTAGTCGTCCCATAACCCGCCCCAACACACACACAACCTCTGGAACACGATTTTTGATCAAAACACAAGGTTTCAAGCTTAATCCATCATTCTTTTACAAATCTAAGGTATGGTTTACATCCATGCAATCTTATAAACATTTTTATTCAATCCCTAATAGTCCAGACCTGTTCTAAAACGGAAAAGCTTTCTGAAAATCGTTAATAAGTGTTGTTAATCGGATTTTAACTAGTATACATGTGTTATGTGTGTTTATGATTAGAAAGCTAGGGTTTTTATGATTCTAGGTGAATGAGTGACATGTTATTATGTTAGATCAGAATAATAATGATATTATGATGATAAAAATCTGAGTAACTGATTATTAGGGTGATAGTTACGCATGTTAGTGTGATGTTGCATGCTATGTGAATGGTGTTTAGAATACGTGATTGCATGCAGGACTGATAATACGAGGCAAAACGAAGGATTTTGGTTTAAACATGTTTAGAATAGTTGTTGGGATGATTATGGATGGTTACACACGTTCTGGGTCTGATTTGGAGCGTTAAACGCGCGAAAAACTGGAACAGCAAGGTTACAGGCGATTAGCAACCCTAATCGCCTATGTTAGAGGCGATTAGGAGGCCAATCGCCCATCTTTCATGCGATTAGGCCCCAATCGCTAGTTTTTACATGCAATCAGCCCTAAATGCTAGTTTTTACATGCAATCAGCCCTAAATGCTAGTTTTTACATGCAATCAGCCCTAAATGCTAGTAGTTACATGCAATCAGCCCTAAATGCTAGTAGTTACATGCGATTAGCCTTCCTAAATGCCAGTTTACCAACCTAAATGCTAGTTGACTTTTCCTAATCGCGTGTACTGCTGCTGTAAGTATAAATTAGTATTCCGAGACCCGATTTGACATGTAGGAACATGCTAGGAACCCCGTAACATATCTAATAACTTGGTAACATATGTTTGGATGTAATTCGGTGATACGTGAACTATGTGCTATAACTTGTTGTGCGTTAACGTATGTTAAGTGTGATTGCATGATTTCATGTTTGAGAGCGTAAACATAACACGGGGAGTCTCGGGTCACCAATGGGATGTCGAGTCTTGTACTTTGGGTCGGTTAAACAGTCACGGTGTTTTCAAAAGAACTTGGTTATGGTCTGGACATCTAGGGACTAATTAACCTACGGGTTATTAGTCTAAGTACTTGTAACTGTCATATGTTAGGTCGCCGCTTTACGGGACTAGCATAGCAGCTGAGTTTACTCGTGTTAAGGAGTAACGCAACTTAAGGTGAGTTTACGGCCCCTCTTTTAAACTGGTTTCATACTTTCGGGGGAGAAAACATGTGTTAAAATGATTATTTGGTAACTACTGTCATACTATGGGTTTCTATTGTGTACTACACGATCTTTGGAAGTCCCGGGGGGAACCATGAATGTGCGGGTTTGCACAACGGGGAAATGTGAATAGCGCTATTGGGAGTGACCAACCCCGCTCGTCGGCTTGGAGGGCCGGGCGAGTGCATATTGTCTCAAACAGGAACAACAGGAACAACTGGTTTACTTTTCGGGCACAACATCTGGTATGCGTGTTAGTAATGGTTTCCCAATCGTGGTAGTAACAAAACATACGCCTAGCTAGCGTACACTGGTTTTCAATTTGTTATAGTATGGACAGGTGGACTTGGTACTTGGATTACAAAACCTGTAAACTCACCAGCATTTTTGTGCTGACGTAAACTTTTACATGTTTTCTCAGGTCGCTAAGGTAGCACAACTGGACTAGGGCGCACGCGTCTGCACGGCGTCTAGTTAGAGTCGCATGGTTTTCATATGTTGAACATTTGGTTTACTTTTGAGATACTGTTTTGAATAAGCTTCCGCTGTAAACGGGGATTTTAAACTATGTTTTGAAATTGCATTATATTCATTTAGACTTGTTTATTGTGATCGTTGGTTTGGATCCTGGTTTGTCATGCGCCTCGCGGTAAAACTCCGCAGGTGGATTTTGAGGGTGTGACAGTTATAACACCACATAACTTACCAACTGATCTAGGTATCAGTTTGTGTTTGATTTTGTTTTGTTTTAAAACTAAACAGATACTAACTGTTACACTTCTTCTTCCCCAAACTAGTATAAACCCTAGATCTAATTCTCTCAAATTGAGCCCCGATTCAGATCTGATTAACAAAACAATCATGGGGCTTTTGTAGGGGACATAATAACGCATGAGAAACCAGTTTAGATTGTTACTTACACGAAGAATATTAGCGTAGAATTAGGGTAAGAAGCTTGCGACAACCATTCCTTCAATTCGACATCTAGTGGTTTTGTTCAGGGAAAAATTATAATGGGGTTATGCTAATCGGCTCTAGGTGAGTCTGAATGCCCTTTTAATTGTGAT
Organism: Ambrosia x helenae; assembly: GCA_030844895.1. Taxonomy (NCBI): domain Eukaryota; kingdom Viridiplantae; phylum Streptophyta; class Magnoliopsida; order Asterales; family Asteraceae; genus Ambrosia; species Ambrosia x helenae. Next base: position 107,526,002 of record CM061233.1, on the reverse strand, counting down.
AATTCCTTCGTTTTATAACGATTCAATTACTAGATTATTGAAAGTTTAAAAAAAACGAAAATAAACTTATAATTGGCCAAAATTTACGGGGTTTAATTGTAATTGATAGCTCATGAACGTGGAGAATAAGATTTCGCTCAGAATGGAAACTTTTGATTTTGGAAACAAAGGTCAAAACGCGTTAATTGAATGATTTGAGTTGGTTTGACTTTTGGTTGTTGACTGGACTAAATAAAGAAAGTGTTAAGTCTAAATGTGTAGGATATATTCTCAAAAAAATAACGTGGCTCAATTGGTTTGTGTATGGTTGTGGGGTTGGTTGGATGCGGGTTCAAGTCCCAGCTCCAACATTTATTTATTTTTTAAGCCTTTTTAACTTATAAACTATATTAATAATCACATATTATAATTATACAAGGTTAAAAAAAATGTTATGAAATATTTTCAAACCATGATAAAATATTGAGATCCAACGATTTTTATTAGATAATTATTAGTTTAAGGTGGTTAAAACATATATTGTTTAAAACAAATATATATATTTTTTTTATTAATTAAAGATTTGGGGAAAATAAGTGATGTTACAACTGCCTTCTTTGGAATTTGAAAGGAATTTTGTTTTCAGATGGTATCATGTTTATTCTTGGAATAAAAATCTTCGATCCAACATTGGTACCAGATATAATCTTAGCTTCAAGAACCCTTTTTCCAAGTTTTGTTATGTTTAATCTTGTGCCGTTACACAGTCCTTGTTGTTGGTCAAGGTTACGTAAGAGCATTACCGTAGACCAACTTTGAGAACCAATTTGTGGTTAGGCAAACCTGAGAAAAAAAAATATATATAATGAAAAAAATAATTATTGTAAAGTAAATAGTTATTCAAACCTGATATTTGAAGATTATTAAGTACGTCAGGAGAATACAAAAGTTGTTGAAATGGGTTTAAAACCTCTGATGGACAGATACTGTCCGAACTAAGATATTCTCTTTCTTCTCCTGGGAACAAAGCAGTCAATCTATCGTTAATATCATGAACAATTTCATTTTTTGGAGCAAGGATTGCTCTTTCAGAGAAGTACGATTGATTGTTATGTTGTTCAAGAAGTGATGGATAAATAAAGTCAATCAAACTTTGTATAGGATCAGATGTATCAGAAATAAGTAGATCGTTTGGATCGCCAACCGTTCCTTCACCAACTTTTAGAATCCATTTAGCAAATTCTTCTGTCTCTTGAAGATTTGTTGTTTGTGAACCAGTGGTCAGTCTCATATTTCTTGTTAATGTTAACAGCTTGCATTGTGACCATAAAGATGATGATGTTAAAGCTGCACTCACAATATCTTGCCTAGTGCCATTTGGAACAACAGGTAGAATCTGTCTGAAATCCCCTCCAAAAACAATGACCTTACCACCAAAAGGGAGTTGTGAAGTTGCACTGTTGTTTGGTGCCAAAATATCTTTCATTGTTCGATCAAGGGCTTCAATATCATGCATATGTACCATTGGTGCTTCATCCCAAATTATTAACTTAGTTTTCTTTAAAAGATTTGCCTCATCAGTATTTGGTGTAATACTGCAAAGTGTGTCTTCATTAACATTAATAGGGATATGAAATCTTGAGTGGGCGGTTCTACTTCTTGACATTAACAATGATGCAATTCCACTTGAAGCAACATTGAGGACTATTTCTCCTTTGCTTCGAATTGATGAAGCCAGTGTTTTCCATAAGAATGTCTTTCCAGTTCCACCAAATCCGTAAACAAAGAAAACTCCACCAGTATTATTTTCCACTGCATTGGTAATTTGTTCGAAGATGCTTTGTTGTTCAGAAATTAAAGACTGTTTTAGGCTATTGAACTCGTTAAGAACATCTTCTTGGTCAAATGATAACTCATCATTGATTAATCTGTTATCAATATCAGACAATGCAGCTGGGTTGGGAAAAGGCATTGTTTTGTACCTTTTTAATGTAGAGTTATGTCTACGAAGGAAATTCTCAATTTTCAAAAGAGTTAAATTTTTTATCACCTCTTCTGGAATAACTCTACTTGAGAAGAAATTAATATAAATATTATTTAAAGGTAAAAACAAATAATTGTTTAAAATTTTTAATGAGTAATAATTAAATGATTTATATAAGTTATAGTATTTAGTAAACGGTTATAAAAATTACAAACCTGGAAATCTTTTTTGTCTCTCGTATAAGATATCTTTAGAAAGTAATTGCCATGTTTGTTCCCATACAAAATCAGGCCTTGAAAGACTTTCGGATGTAAGAAGTGTTCCAAATAAATAACGAAGATAAGAAGGAACAGCCGAAAAGCTGGCCTCTTTAATTGCTTCGACATATTCAGAATCATCATCTAAAAGTCCTCTTGCATAGCATGCATATCTGAAACTGCATACAATTTACCGTTCACAGTTCGGATTTCTTCAAACGATTTTGGGCCTTTAACAATGTTTAACAAAATACGTAGGAAGTAAGGTTCACCCAAAGAAGGAGGCACCGAATAAACTCTACCAATTGTTGAGAAAGACTTCTTCCTTTCTTTCCAGCAACGCTTTTTAATCTTCCATGTGAATTTTGTTGGAAACTCAGCATATGTCAATGTACGTGCTAGAGAACTTTCTTGGTTCCTAACCATCCATTGTAATAAAATGGAAGAAGCAACACTACGCTTACTTAAGACATTGTCAATATCATCATTTGCACCAAAAACTATTATGAGATGCGAAGAGTTGGTCGGAAGACTTTTGTAGATTTCAACTTTATAATTCAGAGTTGGATGTTTATGTTCAATATGTTTAATATTATTAATACAAAGGTGAAAAATAATTTAATACTTTGATTACCGTGAGGAAAGTTGAGAAAAGCTTCCAACAATTGATGATGGCAGAGATATAATGACATGCAAAAACTTTATCATAAAAGCTATAAAAGTATCTTTAATAATATTAACGTGAAAAACAATTTCATGATTTGATTACTTTGAGGAATCTTGACAAAATCTTCAAACAATTGATTATTGCAGGAATATTATGAGATGCGAAGACTTGGTAGGAACACTTTTGGAGATTTCAACTTTATAATTCAGAGTTGGATGTTTATGTTCAATCAGACAATTCTTTTTATAATGATAAATTGTAAAAGGAAAAAATCTTTTCATTATTATCAAATCAAATATTATATTCATGTTTATCTATAATTCTATACATGATAAACTTAGTAAAAAAAATTAGATATAATAGATAATATTTATATAGATATGTATTAAATTTGTAAACATAATTTTTAAATTTAAAAATAAAAACCTTACTTGGCCGATTTTTAGTAGATAAAAAATCTGTGAATTTTTGTAATAAAATTGCAGGCCCAGTAACATTTGTGTTCATTAGGGGCCCATATTATTAAAGAAGGCTATTTTTAAAAGAATTAAGTTATAGTAAATAGGTTGTGATATATATTGAAAATGCTGAAACAATTTATGCATACATTAAGTTGTAGCAGTAAATGTTTTGGTCACAAAGGTAAAACGTTCATAGATGATACATAATGTGTCATTAACATAGTTATAAATTAAGCAATCAATACATAGCAAGCAACATGAACATAAGTAACAAACAAAAAACGGCATACTATTTAGAAAATGGTTTATTAACATACCCTTAGGTTAAAAACACAAAATTTGGGTACATAGACATTTCATAAACATAAAGTCCTAGTTAAACACTATTACGATAGCGTTCCCAAGTATTAAACAACCAAAATCTGGGTACTCCGAAAGTCGATAAGCATAACGTAATTGCTAGTACGATAAAGTCATTTTAATATATGTAGGTTATACCTAAGGAAGTGAAAACACCAGCATGCATTCCTTTTTCACATAAGCGATATGATACCGACGGCCATTTTTTAAACCAAGCTTCTTCATACAAGACTTCCGTTCAGCGATAGCATACCTTCTTTTTCGGCCGGCTCCTTCAAAACGAATCTGCTTAATAAAATACATTCCATTTTCAGATTGGAGTCTCAAGCTGCCAACATTGTGAAATTCACAATTCCGTCCAAAAGGTATTGGAAATCGCTGAAAAGACATTTGATAAACGTTTGTTACTAATATATAAATACATATTAGATAATGAATTAAATTAATATTAATGTAGAAAACCCTTACAAAACGGTAAGTGACTTTTGTGATTATCTGATGAGCAGGAGGAACAGCTTCATAGTCTACTTCAATGCTAGGATACATCTCACTTTCAGAAAAATTGAATTCATCTTCATCAGTAGTGCCATTATCAATGTGTTTAGATAAGTCGCTTGAGAGTTCAATAATTCAGGAGAAAGTACTTCATTCTGTAATTGTTCTGGATCAACTTCCATTCCGCCCTCTCGAAAGAACTCTAACTTGAATTTATATTCATCAATTTTTTTAAACATCATTAAATCTCCTATACGGACTTTAAGATGTTCAATAACGTTCTTCCAACCATTGGTGAAATAGAAGGCAACATCAAAAAAGTTAATTTCCACTTTCCATTCATATATATCTGCAAATTGTAAGATAACTTCATGAGAAAGAGAATTTTCTTTGAAGTGGTGGGTCATAAAAGCATAAGGCAAATGCTACATAATAAAAGTTTATTAAGTACATATAAATTATTAAATATTTAAATAAAAGAATGAAAGTAATAATTTACCATCATTGTACTTGGTGGTATTACAAACCAATATGGAAACATATTGGGTACATCCTTCTTTTCAGTAGATTTTAAAACCGTCAACTTTAATGTTACATGTTCAAACAGCTTAAACACAAGGAAATCGCCTATCTTTAACTCAAGATCTTTGACGACTTTGTTTCATCCAGTTGTTATTTCAAAAGAGTATACATTATCTTCAATAGTTACCCCCTAAAATTTGTCATCATCTTTAGTTATAAGAACTGGTCCAATAGGAAAGTTATGGTTCTGACGTAGGACCTTGTAACACGCCGAAAGCGTCTAACAAAAATTGATGTATTTCAAATAATGTATGAAAGCGATAAGTATAAACGTATTCAGAAAGTGTATTAACTTCAATATTACCAAGTAGTTTGAATTGTTGACATCGATTACATTGAAGAAACACTTCACCATTTTAAGTTATAGTTCAATCTGCGATCAATTTCCTAAAAGTAAATACAAAAAATTATGACATTACCAAATTACAGATCCAAAGACAAAACAACATCTGTTTTATACTTAGAAAATTAAAATATAAAATTTAAAATAATAAGTTTTTACTATATTATGTTTAAAATGTAAATTTCTTTAATATATATAATGCAATATAATACACAGACCAAATATATTACAGAACTTTAAAAAACTCTGGTATACTAATTTCCAACATGCATGTTATGTTGATAATAAAAGTATAGTAATCAAATATCATTGTAAAGTAAAAAATTTTATGTTAACATAAAGGCATATAATGTTATGAAACAATAAAAAACGATGTCGGCCAAACATGTATAAAAATTCAAAGTGAAACCATCTTCATCAAACAACTTTAATCATTCAAGTAAACATGAGAATAGTTTAAAAATTAGTGTCTAATATAAATGTAAACATGACAATAGTTTATAAGTTAACATACCAATTTTTATTAATGATGGATGAAATTCTGATTGAGTAATCTTGGAGATGGTAAAGTGAGAATTGGTAAAGTGATAATTGGTAGAAGAGAGAGAATACAAAGAGTGTTCTTAAAGCTATTTCATTTAATAAAACCTTATAATTTTCATTTGTAAATATTGGATTCCATGGGCCGAGTAGTTGAATTGATTAGTGGGCTGAAAATAAGTTTTGGGCTTAAAAACAATCAGTAAATGTAAATGAATATGGCCTTTAAGAAGTTGTTTGTTTTGTTTAAAAGATTCACTAATGGGCTTACATAATCTATAAAAATTCATGAGAACCATCAATTATGAAACAATATAATTGTGTAAATAAAAGCATGAATTATTTTAAGTTCAAATCATAAAGGAAAACCAACATAAAGTAACCAAACGTTTTAAACATAAACTGGAATTAAACAAACGAAATTAAAATTAAAGTAGTAATTATTCTTAGATTTTGGAATCAGCATTCTTCGTTCAATCATCTTCAAGAACGACTTTCTTTCTTTTAGAAATGGAAGTTGTTGATGGACCTTCAACTTCATAAACATCTTCAACAGTACGTTTTGAATTTGGACCATCTTCTTCATCAGCAAGTTTCTTCGTTGTAGACATTTCACTTTCATCTGCATCAGTTGACGACATTTTATCCCGAAAAAACATAAATTTTAAGAGTTATTTAAATGTTAAACCTAAAGTTTAATTTAACATATAAATAAGGTTTTTATTTAATCGTTATGAACCTCTTCATTATTGGCTTCTAAGTCAAGAATACCATTTCCATCAATTGAGTATCTTGCTTGGACCTAAAAAAAAACAAAACGGTTACATTATTAAAAAAGAAATAAAGTAAATGTAAGTAATTAAAAAGTTAAAATCCTTACCTCTTCAACTTTCCACTTTTTTGAAATTAACGCTAGTAAGGCTTCATCTTTTGTTAGCATTGATATTCCATACTGAGAGTCTGGATGACTAATGTTGTATGGAGTTACATTTATTAGGAAAGCATACTTTTGACCAACAATTTCCTCAAACTCTTTTGGATATGATGGTGGAACTTGATCATTGTTTATCATCTATATAATAAAAAACCAATTTAAACATATATGATGTTGTAATCATTTAAGTAAGTAAATGAAAAATAATATACTTAATCAAATTTACCTCTTCTTCTTGTTCAACAAAATACCTAGCAGGTTTCCCAAATATCTTAGACGCTTCATAATCAAAAAGTGTCATTGTGATACTTCCACAACCATCATCTACCTTTAATGAGATCCTGTACCTGTTGGCCATACAATGTTGTTGATAAACGTAAAAATATTTTAAATAGCTTATAAATTATAAATATAAATGTACCTTATAACTTCTTTAATCTCAAGACCTTCACACTTCAAACTTGAGCATTTAAAAACTTCTTTTTCGTAAGAAACAAATTTCTGTTCAACCTTTGCTCTGCAGTAGTTACAATGTGACACCCGGCATGTTTGGGTCAACATTTTATAAACACATAAGTCTACCTTAGCGAGAAACGTTTATAAACAAACTTAACTGGGTTAGTTGAGTCGGGTCAAATTAGGATTGTCCAGGGTTCAATGATCTGGAGGATCATTGGGAGTCGTTTTGGGAATACATTAGTACCGGGTTCCGTCGTTGGTGACATTACATGAGTTAATTAAGTATATGTGTAGATTATGGGTCGTGTGGTGGATTGTATGCTTATACTTGCTTAAATGATGTACGAATGATTATACGTGCCTAAACATGCTAAGTATAGACTATGGATGCATGCTTATGTGTTAAGATGTGTTAGAATGCGTTAAACACGACAAACTGGAAAAGGTTAACATGTGTTAAAAGTGCTGTTAACATGTGTTAAAAATGTGCTGATGACCTGAATGTGGAACTTTTGGGCGAATGTGGAAATGGGGTTTGAAAAATGGGCGAACGTAGAAACAAAGTGGGCGAATGTGGAAAAGTTCCACATTCGACCACTAAAAAGGGGCGAATGTGGAAAAATTCCACATTCGACCACATAAACTGGGCGAACGTGCAGATGGTATAAATACCATCCTTAGCCATTTTTCACCATTTCACAAACCCTAAACGCCTCCAAACACTCTCTATCAGCTATTATCATTGGGGAAGGAGTTTTTGAGCTTGTTTTTCATAACCTAACTCTCTAAATCATTACAAGTGAAAATCTAAGGTGTGTTCTTCATTACAAATCCTTTTTAAACAATTTTGACTTGTTTTAATCTAAACCCCAAGGGTCCAGATCTGATATCAACATGTTTTATGGGTAAAAACCTTCCTAATATCTTTCTAAATAAAACCTATTCATAAACAATGAGTTTTTATGCAAACTAGACATGTGTTAATATGATATTATGCATTGTTTGATGATTACTTGTTGTATAGATGATATGACAACAACCTAGGGCTGTTATTAATGATGGGTTATGATTGGAACATGTTACCTTTGATTGTTGATGGTGTTTTGACGATAAAAGGGGTTTTTAGTTAGATTTAGGGCTTGTTTTTGGATAGTTATGATAGAGTTAGGATAAGGGTTTCTTGTTCATGATGATTTGATGATGATAAGCTGATTATTGATTGATTTCAGAAGTTTCCTAATTGGGTAATATTTTCATGCATGATGATGTGACATCTCCATAATTTACTATTTTAGGAAACTTGTAAAAACGGATAGATTTTGGGGTAAAATTGGTAGGGTTTCGTAGGAATATACTAATGATGCTTGACTGCTGTAACTCGTGATGTTTCGTGATGTTTTCGGATGTTTTTCGACGCGTTTTTGGAAAAATCTGACATCAGGGGCGAACCTGGAATACCTTCGACCAGTCGAACGGTCGAAGGTGGATTCCAGGGGGGCGAACCTGGAAGTTAAAGGGGCGAATGTGCTACAAAGGGGCGAAGGTGGAAGGAAAAGGGGCGAAGGTGGAATTTCAGAGACACCTTCGACCACTTACAAGCCACCTTCGACCACCCAGAACTACATTCGACCCTACATTAACAAAAATGAGATTTTTGATACAAACTAAGTGTTTTATACTTGAACCTTGCATGTAATCTATGTGTACTTGATTAGTTGGGGTAATGGGTCACCAACGGGATGTCGGGTCGGTCTAGTGTGTCGGTTAAACATTTAAACACGTTTTAAAACATACTTGGTTATGATCTGGACAATCGGGGACTTGTTAGCCTTCGGGTTAGTAGTCATCACACTTATGTAAACTCATTGATAGGTTGTCATTAGTTGGGATTATCATACACGTGTTGGAATTCTAGTTATCGGAAGACGCACTATAAGGTGAGTTTCACGGCCCCACTCTTTTACTGGTTTTACATTTTCGGGGAGAAAACATGCTGTGTCCTTTAAACGTGAGTCAACTATATTTTCATAAAAAGGCGTTTCAACTATGTTTTGGTATTCATGAATTCATTGGGTTTGGAGTATTCATTATGTTTTCACGTATTCATTATATTACTATGCGATCTTTGGAAGTCCCGGGGGAAACCATGAATGTGCGGGGATGCACAACGGGGGAAATGTGGATAGCGCTATTTGGGCTTGACCCGCCCCACTCGACGGCTTGGAGGGCCGGGCGGGTGCATATTGTCTCTTAGGTATTCAGTATTCAGTATGCAGTATTCAGTATTCAGTATTCATTCGGGCACGTATTCAGTATTCACAGTATTCGAGTCCAGTAATGGTTTTCCAATCGCAGTAGTAACAGGTATTCATATGATTTGCATGCATGTGGTCTGGATTGATCATGGGTATTCACTTGGAATTGGTATACATTTGGAGTCGGTATTCATTAAAAACCTGTGAACTCACCGGCATTATTTGCTGACGTATTTAGCATGTTTGTCTCAGGTCGCTAAGGTAGCAGCTGTCGATAGGCGCACGGAGTCTCACGGCGTCTAGGATTCATGTGCATCTCATTTAGTATTTTCAGACTTTCGTACTTTTGATTTCACGTTGTAATAAAGTTTTACGCTTCCGCAGCGTTGGATCATTTATGAAAACTTAATGGTTTGATTATGTCATTTTTACGTATCATATAGTGTTGTTTATTGTGACCGTTGACTTGGATCCTGGTGTGTCACGCGCCTCGCGGTAAAACCCCGCATGTGGAAATTTGAGGGTGTGACATACAACCTCTATAATACCATTGAAGATCTGTTCCAATTTCAGTAATTTTGCCAACTATAATGACTCTTGATTCCTGAAAATTTAATTTAAATTCTTAGTTAACTTATTTTATACTTAATTAATAATTAATTGTAAAGTTAAGAAAACTTACTTTATGAATAGTGGAAATAAAAGCAGTAACCATAAAACGTGCATTGTTAAGAAATTCATCTTCAACATTTGAAATCATGTACGTCCCAACGGAGGTATTTGATGATTCTGGAGATTCTTTTTCAACAAATTTCTCAAGGTACCTACAGTTTTTAATAAATGTATTTATCTTAATATATTATCAATGAATGAAAATATTAGATTATTTAATTCTTACTGATTTTTGAAAGATGTTAATTCTTCAATATCTTCATTTATGAAAACTCTTGTTGCCTCAAAACTATTTGTCACACTCATTTTCCCTAAACGATGGAAAATTCGTTAATTAATATACAATACAAAAATATAATATATTAATAATAATAAAACATTCAATACCTTGATAATTGTTTATTTGACCAAATTGTACCAACAGAAAAACATGGTGATCACGTTCTGGATTAGACATGAAACTTGACAGTGCTATTGCCTTGTCTTCCCACAAACTTCCATCGATCTCAAGTCCACTATTATTTTTAAAAATATGTTACATAAAATATCTTATATAATAAATTAAGATCTTGAATTATTGAATCATATGTAATAAAAACTTACTCAAGGTCACGTAGCTTGAAGTTAATTTTAGGACTCTTTAAACCATTTTTCTTCTCAATATATGCTAAGTTGTAACATACTTTAACATACCCTAAAAAATCTGCACAATAACAAATTATGTAACAGTGTTCTTTAAGTCAAGTTACTTTCTTATTAACAAAATTAATTAAACAGCAAAAAATACACATACCAACTTTTGTATTATGTTTCAATGTTTTCTGAAGAACAGTCTTGAAACTTACAAAATTGAAAGCAAATTTAGGGCCTTCCCAATTTAGGCATTTCATTATGGTTGTTTTATCATTAAAAGATAGTTTTTTATCATTATCGATATGTTGTTTAGCATCATCCTTTGAAATAAATGGATTGTTTAAGTAAATTTTCTCATCAACATTTAGCATACTATCAAATCTCTCCAACATTGTATGCAAACAATTTGCATAAATAAAATCTCCCTGTAATAAATACAAAAGAAAAGTTAGTCATATTATCATTCTAGTACATTAAAATATATTCAAGTTGAAAAAAAAAACAATATTTACCATCTCGTCCATCAGGATCATGTCTAAGCGATATGTTTTATTCTCACATCCATTCATCTTTTTGCGCCACAGACTTGCTATTTTAACTCGAAGCCTTGTGTTCTTTTTCCTTGGTCTAACATCTTTTACCAAAACGATTTGATTAGTTGCCATGATTTGACTGTTTTCAAAATAAAAACCTTAAATTAAATTTAAACGAACAAAGTTGAAGATTTGTTGTAGTGTTTCAATAACTATTACATTAACAATATGTTTAACGAACTGTATTTAAAAAAAAATATTTTTATATAGTTTTAATTCAAACCCATAACATTAGAGTTAAAAGATTAACTTTAATTGAAAAATAAAAAGTATTATAATATATTTTCACTATAAAGGTTAACTGGAATTGGAAAGAAAAGAACAGAAGAAACAATTTGATACCGACACCTGGTTGTTTAACTTTAATGTTTCGAAAAAAATTTCAATTGAATGTTTATTCAAAGCTGTTTACTTCTTTCAAATAAAACAAATTATGAACAACACATCGACTACACTTAATTTAACATAACCTGTAATTTCAAATTTATTAAAAGTTGTTTACTAACCTGATTATGAAAGAAAAGAGCAGAAGAAACAATTTGATACTGAATGATTGAATGAAGAACATAAAATGTATTTATAATAGGTTTTCAATTAAGGTGTGTAATGTAAAGTGGAAAGTCTATCTCGTATTTAAAGTTGAAAGATATGCATATCTTTTTCTTTTAAATTTTGTTTATGTATCAATCTTAAAATTGTTTGGTTATAAGAAAAGATTTTGACAATATAATAAAAAATAAAGAATCAATGTTAATTAAAAACTTCTAGAAAGTTTGAAGATAATACTGATCTGAAACAGATTATAGATTAACTCAAACCAATTCTGAAATATAATACAAAATAAATTATCCATATTTATTAAAAACTTCTACAAACTTCTACAATGAATGAAGATAATACCGATACATAACATTTGATTTTTTTTCAAAATAATTAAATATTACTTATTAAGAATTTGATGTAGTCAAAATAATATTTTACTTTAAATTTAATTTCTAAAGATAAATTTTTAAATATAAAGAAATTGTTTTTGGAAATAATGTAACAAAATAATATTTATGAAATTTTTAAAACATATATTTAATTTTCAAAACTTAATGTTCTTTTCTAACAAATAGTCAAACGTGCAAGATAATTTATACTATTGGTTACATTTAATTTTAATTTGTCATAATGTTCAAAATTTTAAGAGTAAATTTTTTTATGTATTGTTCTTATTATTCTTTTTAAGTTTTAGATATAAAATAATAAAGTATTAGTTTTTACTTTTTAATTTATCGTAATCTACAAAATTTAAGGACTACATCTTTTATGTATTTTTGTTATTATTCTCTTTAAGTTTTCAATATATCATATTTTTATCTATTATTTTTTAAATTTTAAATTCATCTTTTAAATTTTTTATTTGATATAATGCACAATTTTAATCTTATTAATAAAGGTGTCATACATTTAATTTTGCAAGTAGTTTGAAAATACCTACCCCGTATTTTTTACACGTTATTTGAAAAGTTATGTTCCATCCAATACATATACTAAACAAAATTTCTCTATTATTTGGAAACTTATACAAATTTTTAAATATCATTTTTTTTCTTAAAAATCCGTTTTATATTAGTATTTAATCATGGAACAGTTTTACATTATTTTACATTATAAATAAATTAAACGATTTCAACACATCAATAGGCTAATCAATCAAGGCACCATTTTATAGTATATTTTTTTATAAATTAATTAAATTGCAACATCATATATAAATAATTAATCATACTCAATTAACTTTTTCAATTTATCATAGCCTAATATTATGAACGTTGACTATTATATTCAAATTAAGTTTTGTTTGTAACTTGTGACACATCTTGCAAATTTCATAACCTTGAATAACATATACATCCAATACAAATAATGAATTCTACTCAACTCAATTGTTTAACTTATATCAACCTAACATTTTAAATGTTGACTATTGTACTGAAACTAGCAGTTATTGCTAAATTGTAACAAACTTGTCACACATCTTGGAAAATTCATACCCATGAGTAACACATGCATTAACATTATATTAATAGATTTCAAAACATCATACTAATTACTTATATCCCATAGTATTAACATCGCAAAATATTTCGTACTAAAGTACCATCTTTTAGCCAAACGTACCTATCAAAACATCATCCATTTTACCGTTTCTTACTAAACAACTTTTGTACTTTTATACTACGGATTTGAAAAGACCAACATACCTTCTACGTTCAAATACTTCATACGATAATTTCCTCCATTTTGCAATCCAAGCATTGACATACATTTTTTCCATTCACTGATAGCATACCGAATATCCTTCCCAGATTTCTCAACTCTCAAACTTTTCTTTATAGGATCACCATCTTCAAAGCTGACATTCAACTCGTTCACATTATCAGCGTATAATTCCCTACTAAAATCAGCGGGTAAACGTTGCGAAGAATAACGTAAATAATTAGTGCATATTATATTAACTTAAATATAAAGTATTTTATTCAAATTATTAAACATTACAAATCAGTTGGTGATTGTCTTCACAACTTCTAGTTTCACATTTTTAACAGCAGCTTTTACTTCATCATCACTTGGAATGTTTATAACTTCCACTACATCAGCATCAATTGAATTTACATCAACTTTTTTCTTTTTCTTCAGTGGTTCATCAATATTGTCTTCAACTTGTTTAAAAGTTGCACCGGGAACAATATCGTACATCTACAATTAAAAATTAACGTGTTATAAACAATTTTATTAACATTTACTGAAGAAACAATAAGTATCACATATGATTATCACTAATCACCGTGTGGTTAATACTTACGTTCACCAAGAGTAATCCTTTACCCAAACCTCTAGGTTAAACCCGGGTGCAAATAAGAAATGTAAGTGTGTGTGGAAACAACGTAAATAAGGACACGAGATATAAGTGGTTCGGTCAAGGAATGACCTACGTCCATTGTAACTAGCCGGAATATTATTAATGAACAAGTAGAGAGAGTTACAAGAGAGTAATGCTAAGTTACAATGAATAATTTCGGATCGTTTTGCAAGGAGATATCCTTCTTTATTTATAGGAGAACTCATGGGCTTAGTAAAGAAGCCCATGAGAAGTTATCCTTACTTGGGCCCGGTCCAAGCCCAGGTCCAAGCTTCCTCTAAAAATGGCGGGAAACCCAGATTACTGTGGATGACGTCATACTACAGCATGGTGTTGCTCGATGTGGACACGTGGCGAGCTCCGATTGGCAGACGGCGCCCCTGCCTTTGCTACAGTCGTTGACCATGCTCCTGACGTCAGCAAGGGATGTCTGTTGTCACTGTTGATGATAGTGGAAGCATGGAGACAGTCACGTCGCCATCCTTTTCAAAGGTGGTTGGACCACCCTTGCCACCTGTCGCCTTCTCCTTGGTGCGTACTCTGTCAGAGATCCTAGTGAATCTTCCTTTTGTTATCTTCTGTACCTCGTACCAAAAGTGATAAGGGAAGATACCGCGCGTGGTTGCACGCGCTTATCAGGTGTTGTCCGTTTTTTATCAGCTGGTAAGCTTGCGCGCTGCACCACATGCTATGTTGGCAGCGCGCTGACGCCAGAGTCTGGCGCGAGTAACTCTGTTTATGGGGATAGGGACGCCTCTTCCCCTTGGATTAGGCTCCCTATCCCTTCAAGTCCCCCTAGTCTAGGGCTTCTCCTGCTCTCTGATGGAGAGTAGGTGGAGCGCTAGACTCAAAATATTGAGTCGCGGATGATAGCTTATCTGCTTCTTGTTACTCTGGGAATTTGCTTATGTTGATGTGTCTCGCCGTAGCTTGTGTAAGGACTAGGCGGGTAACGTCTTTATTGCTTTTACGTCAACTTTGCGCTGAGGAAGACGTGTTCCGCCATGACCTGTGAAGGAATTAGGCGGGGAACGTCTTTTTCAGTTTTACGTCAAATTTGCGCTGAGGAAGACGTGTTCTGCCATGACCTGTGAAGGAGTTAGGCGGGGAACGTCTTTTTCAGTTTTACGTCAAATTTGCGCTGAGGAAGACGTGTTCCGCCATCACCTGTGAAGGAGTTAGGCGGGGAACGTCTTTTTCAGTTTTACGTCAAATTTGCGCCATGGAATTGAATGCGGGTCTGAAGTTGTAATAAATTTGAAATCATTGGCATTCAATTTGTCTCTCATAAATTGGAGTTAATGCGCCTGGAAGTCGAATGATTAGTTTCTTCTGATGGAAGCTTAAGAGTTGCTGACGTGTCAGTTCCTCGTCTGCTGTGCTGCCTGTTGGTTGTCACATCATTGTGGTGCAGTTACCAACCTTTCGTCTGGTGTCAGGAGCGTGTGCCGTCACGCGCCTTTCTTGTCGTCTTGGTGGATGAGGTTGTGCCACGTGTCGTATGGCACATGTGTTTTGTTAGATGCGTGAGTGTTCACGCGCTTGACAGCTTTCAAATTGGTGACATCTGCCGACACGTGTCACTCATCCGGCGAGTGGTGGGCTGGATCGTTTCTGTAACACCCCAACCGATGGCGGAAACATCGGGATGTCACGTATTGATGATTGTTCAATAGCTCATGGTAAATAATAGATTTCATTATATGATTTAAACAAATTACATACAATTGTTCTACAAGAATTCGTACATCAAATTGAATAAACTATGCACATATCTTCAAGCAATTCTTCAAGCAAGTAGGACCTGAAACATGTTAAGTTGAAAATATTTTGGGTCAACAAAAGTTGGTGAGAATTACATAGGTTTTTGAGAAATAGTTGATAACAATGGTTTGTACAACACTCAGGGTTGTATGATGATAGAGTATGATACCGACATGCAACAATGCGTCTATGTACAACCAAACCTTGTGTCGACTGATGACTAACTCGCAAGTTAGTTAAATGTTATTACTGTTATCGATCATCCCTGAGTCTATGCGAGGGATGGGTTTGTCAGACCTATAGCGCTATAATCTAAACAGACGGCTTGATCATTGTTAATGATTGTACTGTGTCTTTTTGTTACAGTCAAATGATAGAATGATGATGTACTTGAATCACAAGTAAATATGAGTAGATGATAGTATAAAATGTTTAAACATGTTTCACCCCAAAAATAGTGAAAATAGAGAAAAGGGGCTATGTAAACTCACCTTAGCAAATGTTATCTTGTTGAAAAAGATATGATAATTGTGTTGCCCAAAGTGATTCCAAATATTACCCTATAATGAGGTAATATATAATAAGTCTAGGTCTATATAACTAATATGTGTATCCTAGGGTTTCGATTTGGGGATAATCAATTGTTAAATTTAATTTAAAAATGTTAATTAAATAAAGAAAATTGGATAATTAATGAAAAATAGTCTTTTTATAAAATTTGAATTTTGAGTGTGCACATTAAAGTGTTTGAAGCAATAAAATAATTTTTATAAAATTATTTCATTTAAAATAGATTTTTAAATCTATTTATTTATAAATAGCCAATTATTAACTTTAATATTCAAAAATACTAAAATTAAAGAAATCTTATTTTAAAAATCATAATTCTGTTTTAAATGATTAAAAATAATTTGTATAAAGTTTTGGTGCAAAAATGATGAAAATTGGATTTATTAAGAATTAAATATGATTAAATCTAACAAAAATTGTTTAAAAATATAAAATAAATGATTTTACTGATTTAAAAATTATTTCAGTAAAGGTTGACTTTATAAAAAGTCAGGATAAATTTTGGGAAATTTAATAAAACTGTTTTGATATAATAATGGATTTTTATAAATATAATAGTATAAAAATGATTTAATTATTATAATTATTAAATAAAAGAATTTCTGAAAAATAAAAATTGTAAATAAATCTTTTATATCAGATTAACCAATAATAATTTTTTTAGAGTTTATAAAATAGTTTAGGTATTTTAAAAAGAATTTAAAAGATTAAAGGATTTAATATATATATATTTATTTAATTGTTTGCTAAAAAGAAAAGAAAAGAAAAGAATACCAAAAACCGGTCAGAGCCGGACTCGAACCCGGGTGACCTCGGATAAGGACCAGAGTCACAACCACTTGGCCTAGGCCGGTGGTTGTGATGTCTTTAGTTTAAAAATAAATAAATACATTAAGCCTGAATCAGTTTATCCCCAAATATACACGCGATGAACCCTAGTTTTGCAATCAGATGATCCAGGCAACAATAGCCCGATTAATGTTAGGGCTATTGTTGCTGGGATGCCGAAGAACTAAACCCACCAAAAAAAAGTAGACTCACAGTGTGGTATTGATGATGATGGTCGGGTCAAAGGGAAAGTCAAACCACGAGCAATTAACAGCGATCAGAGCAGTTTAAGAGAGAAATAGAGATTGAGAGAGAGTTGTGAGCGATTAGACAAGGTCCAGAATGCCTCAATTTATACTAGAGGATTAGGGTTAGGGTTAATTAGAAGGTTTGACTTTCCATATAATAATACGCGTCAAATTGATAAATAGGTCAACAATTGCTGTGTTATGACGTGCAATCGTGTTGGATATGGGCCGGTCATTACACGAATTTACTAAGAATAGCACAATTACACGTTAAATCTTTGGATTGATCAACAAGGAATCCCACAGTTGACTTTCCTTGTCAACTGTGGGGGTTTAAAGTGTGTATATAATTAATATGTAACCGGGTTTATAACAAGGAAGTGGCCAGCCCAGCTGGTTGTGCTCGTGAGTTTGTTTAACCCGGCCTTTGGCGCGGGTTCGATTCCCGGCCAAGGCAGGTTTTATTTTTTTTTGATTATTTAAGTGGGCCGGCTCTCTAGGCTTTGGGCTTGATTTCCAGATGGGCTTGATTAATGGGCCGAGAAACTTGGGCTTCAAATAAGGGTGGGTTATATGTGGTAAAAAAAATCCAACAATGTAATAGTTATTATTATAATAAATATATATATATATATATATGTGTGTGTATAAGTATGAATAATAATCATCGTAGTAAAACTTGTCGTTTTGTAGCGTATAATAAAGGCGAAATGTTACAGTCTCCCCTACTTTTAGAAACTTCGTCCCGAAGTTAAAGAAAATACTAGGTTTGCAATTGGTCAACTACTGAAAACCTTGATAAAATTTCACACTACCTTAATGTACCTGTAAACTCATGATTACGTTCCGGACCGTAATTACTAATTTACCTTACATTATGGTTTTGCGTCCTTCTATGACTCTCCGATTGTTGAGCAGGTCTGATAGTCTCCACCAGTCGTTCAGGTGGTAGGGCCTCTCCCGACTGTTGGAATGACATGATGACCTCTACCAATCGTTAAGCTGGTCGTTTGGTAGTTAACTAATTGTTGTACAAGCAAGTATGATTATAGATATAGCAATTAGTTCACATTCAGACAAACATGCACACAGATGTTATGATAATACTTGAATTTTATTACTTGAATCGAATAACGTCAATACATAGATTAAAAAGTAACCAATAGTCAAATGGTGAGTCTTGCGGTTAGGTAGCTGGAGGGTCTTGATCTCTGTTCAGTTTAGGGCATCGGTTACGGAAGTGATTTGGGTCTCCACATTCATAGCATTGACCATAGTTGTATCGATTAGGATTAGCAGCCTGAGCAGGGTTGATGGGCTGGTCGGCATTAGGATTTGGGGTCTCGCGACATGTATTAACTAGATGGCCATACCTACCACAATTGGTGCACAAGCGACATGCTGAAGCAGTGGGGTGATGTCGGTTGCATGTGTTGCACAATGGATGGTTCCCTGTATAAGGTTTCTTGTTAGAAGCTTGTGGAGTGAGGTTTGCAGCAGGATCCCTGGTCTTACGTTTCTGGTTCTCAGTGGTTACCGCGGCTACAATGCTTGTTTTATTGCCTTTCCGAACTAAGGTACCGTTCTTTACGTGATTATCAGTTAAAGTAGCTGCTAAACGTTTGGCTTCCTCCAAGGTGGCAGGGTTCCTTCCCCACACCGTATCCTGGATTTGCATGGGCAGACCACCGATGTACTTCTCGATGGCTACCGGCAGGGGAGTGACTTTGTGAGGCAACAATAAGCTAAGCTCATGAAAACGGGTGTTGTAGGCAAGGTTTTCCCCACTATCTTGAGCTAATGTGTGGAACTCATCCTCAAGCTTTTTAACTTCATTGCGAGGACAAAACTCTTCCTTCATGACCTCCTTGACTTGGTCCCATGTCATAGCAAGAGCAACTTCGGCCCCACGAGTACGCTTTTCTTCATTCCACCAAGTGAGTGCTCGTTTGTGAAGAACACTCATAGCATAACGGACCTTGAAGTTATTGGGGCATTCACTGTTGATGAAGGTATTCTCAATACCCTCAAACCATTGGAGGAGTCCAGTAGCTCCTTCTTCTCCACTAAACTTTGGAGGGTTACAAGAGTTGAAATGCTTAAGGGTGCTAGCTTGGGGTCCATTACCATTGCCATTGCCATTCCCATTCCCATTGTTGTGACCATTCCCATTCAATTGGATGACCTGAGCAAGTAAATTGGGAACCAGAGTTGCGATTTGCTGCGCCATTTGTTGAGAAATGATCGCAGCCAGTTGAGCATCGACCCCATTGTTGTTGTGGTTAGGAGCTTGGTCATGGTTATGGTTATGGTTATCACCACCTTCTTCGTGGTTCTCACCATTGTTGTTGCGAGTGCTGCGACGAGGAGGCATGATCTGTAATAGACACAATGAAATGAATGAGAGTTTATATAAGGAATGTAATCATTTATTCATTAATTAAAACGAATAAACGAAAACGTTGACTTATCAAAGATTCTAAATTCTAATAACATATGAAGACATGCTTTAGCCTATAAGTGAACACTCATCCCGAGAATTCCCAGGTAGGCATCCGGGTCCCTCGTCTGATTGGGATATATGCGCAATGCCAGCCTAGACAGAAGACTCAGAATACAGGCGTTCACCCTTCCAGATTGCACGTGTTCGTTATTAAAATCTAGAACTTTGACGAGATCTCAAGGTGGTTCAGGTTAAACCTGAGGATTTTGCCTTATTAGTCTAAGAGTGAGTCCAGTGATGGAGAGCAACCTTCTTGTAAGGATGAAAGTAGGGATGTGAAGTAGGAGGGAGGTAGAGTATAGCAAACAAAAGAAGCAAGTACTGGTTAAATCCTATGGTTATAGACTAGATTATCTCTCTAATAACCTAATTCCCTATAACCATGGCTCTGATACCAATCTGTAACACCCCAACCGATGGCGGAAACATCGGGATGTCACGTATTGATGATTGTTCAATAGCTCATGGTAAATAATAGATTTCATTATATGATTTAAACAAATTACATACAATTGTTCTACAAGAATTCGTACATCAAATTGAATAAACTATGCACATATCTTCAAGCAATTCTTCAAGCAAGTAGGACCTGAAACATGTTAAGTTGAAAATATTTTGGGTCAACAAAAGTTGGTGAGAATTACATAGGTTTTTGAGAAATAGTTGATAACAATGGTTTGTACAACACTCAGGGTTGTATGATGATAGAGTATGATACCGACATGCAACAATGCGTCTATGTACAACCAAACCTTGTGTCGACTGATGACTAACTCGCAAGTTAGTTAAATGTTATTACTGTTATCGATCATCCCTGAGTCTATGCGAGGGATGGGTTTGTCAGACCTATAGCGCTATAATCTAAACAGACGGCTTGATCATTGTTAATGATTGTACTGTGTCTTTTTGTTACAGTCAAATGATAGAATGATGATGTACTTGAATCACAAGTAAATATGAGTAGATGATAGTATAAAATGTTTAAACATGTTTCACCCCAAAAATAGTGAAAATAGAGAAAAGGGGCTATGTAAACTCACCTTAGCAAATGTTAACTTGTTGAAAAAGATATGATAATTGTGTTGCCCAAAGTGATTCCAAATATTACCCTATAATGAGGTAATATATAATAAGTCTAGGTCTATATAACTAATATGTGTATCCTAGGGTTTCGATTTGGGGATAATCAATTGTTAAATTTAATTTAAAAATGTTAATTAAATAAAGAAAATTGGATAATTAATGAAAAATAGTCTTTTTATAAAATTTGAATTTTGAGTGTGCACATTAAAGTGTTTGAAGCAATAAAATAATTTTTATAAAATTATTTCATTTAAAATAGATTTTTAAATCTATTTATTTATAAATAGCCAATTATTAACTTTAATATTCAAAAATACTAAAATTAAAGAAATCTTATTTTAAAAATCATAATTCTGTTTTAAATGATTAAAAATAATTTGTATAAAGTTTTGGTGCAAAAATGATGAAAATTGGATTTATTAAGAATTAAATATGATTAAATCTAACAAAAATTGTTTAAAAATATAAAATAAATGATTTTACTGATTTAAAAATTATTTCAGTAAAGGTTGACTTTATAAAAAGTCAGGATAAATTTTGGGAAATTTAATAAAACTGTTTTGATATAATAATGGATTTTTATAAATATAATAGTATAAAAATGATTTAATTATTATAATTATTAAATAAAAGAATTTCTGAAAAATAAAAATTGTAAATAAATCTTTTATATCAGATTAACCAATAATAATTTTTTTAGAGTTTATAAAATAGTTTAGGTATTTTAAAAAGAATTTAAAAGATTAAAGGATTTAATATATATATATATTTATTTAATTGTTTGCTAAAAAGAAAAGAAAAGAAAAGAATACCAAAAACCGGTCAGAGCCGGACTCGAACCCGGGTGACCTCGGATAAGGACCAGAGTCACAACCACTTGGCCTAGGCCGGTGGTTGTGATGTCTTTAGTTTAAAAATAAATAAATACATTAAGCCTGAATCAGTTTATCCCCAAATATACACGCGATGAACCCTAGTTTTGCAATCAGATGATCCAGGCAACAATAGCCCGATTAATGTTAGGGCTATTGTTGCTGGGATGCCGAAGAACTAAACCCACCAAAAAAAGTAGACTCACAGTGTGGTATTGATGATGATGGTCGGGTCAAAGGGAAAGTCAAACCACGAGCAATTAACAGCGATCAGAGCAGTTTAAGAGAGAAATAGAGATTGAGAGAGAGTTGTGAGCGATTAGACAAGGTCCAGAATGCCTCAATTTATACTAGAGGATTAGGGTTAGGGTTAATTAGAAGGTTTGACTTTCCATATAATAATACGCGTCAAATTGATAAATAGGTCAACAATTGCTGTGTTATGACGTGCAATCGTGTTGGATATGGGCCGGTCATTACACGAATTTACTAAGAATAGCACAATTACACGTTAAATCTTTGGATTGATCAACAAGGAATCCCACAGTTGACTTTCCTTGTCAACTGTGGGGGTTTAAAGTGTGTATATAATTAATATGTAACCGGGTTTATAACAAGGAAGTGGCCAGCCCAGCTGGTTGTGCTCGTGAGTTTGTTTAACCCGGCCTTTGGCGCGGGTTCGATTCCCGGCCAAGGCAGGTTTTATTTTTTTTTGATTATTTAAGTGGGCCGGCTCTCTAGGCTTTGGGCTTGATTTCCAGATGGGCTTGATTAATGGGCCGAGAAACTTGGGCTTCAAATAAGGGTGGGTTATATGTGGTAAAAAAAATCCAACAATGTAATAGTTATTATTATAATAAATATATATATATATATATATGTGTGTGTATAAGTATGAATAATAATCATCGTAGTAAAACTTGTCGTTTTGTAGCGTATAATAAAGGCGAAATGTTACAGTTTCCCCGTGTTGATCTTAGCCGTTTAATGGCGTGCGTGACACGTGTCGTCATCTTGGCCCTCTAATTTGAAAATGTGTGACGGTTGCTTTTCTCATGTGGGTCCCACTGCCATAAATGCAGTGGGTATATAAGGATCATGCATGTATCCTTGAACGGTTACACGTTCATTTTGCTTTCCATATTCTCTACTCTCTCTCTATTTTCCAGCAAGTTCTTCTTGAAGTTTCCGTTTAATCTTCAAAGATCTTGCTGATCTTGAAGATTCATTGTTGAAACTTCCAAGTTTAAGCTTCATTCTTGCCCAGTTCTTGTTATTATCCTATTTTTTCCCTTTTTTCCGTCAGAGTTTCTCTGATCTTCAAAAGTTTTCTTGAAGTTTCCGGTGAATCTTCAAGTTTTCCGACTACTTTCCCAGATTCCGATAACCTTGTCTTTTTGTTATTCAATGTCTGACTTATCTGTGGGTCAATCTCCCTCCGGCGAGGGTCCTAGGAAAGAACCGGTGGTGGAAGATGTGGAGGAGGAAGTTACTGTTGAGCAGGGGAAGATAAAAGAAAGGAAACTGATGACCAACACATACTGTGCTTGGAGTCAGGAGTCCTTTGAGCAGTTTTGCAAGATGTATGACATCTTGCCGGAGTGGGAGCCTATCTTGCCGTCTCCGACAGACACTGTCCTCACCGCCGGGAGTGATCGGCTGGCCTTGTATGAAGCCCACTTTACCAAGTGTGGGTTTCGCCTGCCATGTACCCGCTTCCAGATTGACACACTGGTGGAGTATGTCGTTGGGCCCACACAACTAACCGCCTTCGGGCTGCTGAGGTTAGTGCACTTTGAGGCGTCCTGCCGCGCCCTTGACGTTGAACCTACTGTGGAGAAGTTCAACGTCTTCTATTTTTTGGCGCGTGATGAGATGTGGTTCTCATTCAAGCCGCGCCCTAGGGTGCCGCCGATGGCCACCCACAACCCCAAGTCCTTGCACTGGGCGAAGGAGAAGTTCTTCTTCGTGAAGAGGGGTGTTATCCCCTCTTCTGCCCTGGAAGGTGATCGCGAATGGGCAACGCGTGGCGGACATGGCTGTGCCCAAGGATTACAAACAGCAGCCTTGGTTCATCACCCTTACCTCCAACGCTACTAAGCTGGAGTTCAAGAATTTGACAGAGGGAATCTTTTTCCTTCTAGGGATGAGCCGGCTCCATCTCCGTGAGGGCAAGGAGCCCTATATTGCTCCGGAGGGTAAGTAATTTCCTTCTTTCTCCAGACTTTGATGTAATATTTTTCTAACTGTTTATTGTTGTAGGTGTGAGCAAGTTCCAGTTCTATGCTGCCCGCGAGGAGAAGGGCATCAAGTGGAGGCCGTTAGCGGAGGGCCAAGTTTCCTGTTTGGAGGAATTCGTTGGCCGCTTTTACTACCCGGACCTTATTAGCGCGCCGCAGCCTTTTTACACTACTGGTGAGTCTAGTAACCCTTTGCTCACTAGCATTTTTAGAGATGACTCTACTGACTCCTCAGTAGAAATTGTTCAACCTGTGAAGGCGTCTGTGGGGCGTGGACGTTGGAAACACGCTCCGCGGAAGCATAAGTATTCAGTGAAGGTTTCTTTTTTTGACTTGGATTCTTCCGTTTCAGTGGGAGAGGTCATCAAGGGGCAGCGTCATAGAAAAGACGGGCCCGGGTCTGAGGATGAGGACGAGGATGACTCCTCTAAGTTGCAGAAGAGGAGGAAACGCGCCACCAGCGCCACTGCCAGCAGCGCTGGGGTATCAAGGGATGCACCCACCATGCCTACTGGCGATGAGGGTGTTACCCCACCTTCTGACACAGTTACAGCCCCCAAGGCAACATTTGACGATGTTAGCAAGGGGAAGTCTCCCTTCGCCAGTGGTGGGGCGCAAGAGGGGGTTGCGCCAATATTTTCTGTTGGTATTGGCGCTGATCCTACTTGTCAGCCTCTGTTCCAGAAGCTGATCAAGAAAAAGGCGCCTGGTAAGTATTTCTTCGTTGTTTTTCTAAGTCTTTTCTCTTTGTCTTGCTTTTAACATGTTTTGCTTTCAGTTTTCAGTTGCGCCCAAGATCATTCCTACTCCTCCTCCTACGTCTCCATCTACGGAGGCGGCTAGGGTGGAGGAAGAGAGGCTCTGGAAAGAGCAAGAGGAGGCGCGCAGGCAGGCGGAAGCTGATGAAGCCCTTCAAGAGTCGGCAGCAGGGAACCATCGGGGACCTATGACGGTTCTTGCTGGACTGGTGGCGACGCCATCTAGCGTCCTCGCTGGGCAGTCAGGGAGAATACATTATTCTCCAACTCCCTGGCCGCGGAGGAGTTTGTAAGCGAGGTGGTGCCTCCC
This sequence comes from Ambrosia x helenae, assembly GCA_030844895.1. Lineage (NCBI taxonomy): Eukaryota > Viridiplantae > Streptophyta > Magnoliopsida > Asterales > Asteraceae > Ambrosia > Ambrosia x helenae. The sequence goes on along the minus strand of CM061233.1, from coordinate 107,500,704 downwards.
TATGAGCGCACGCACCAGGATATGTTGAGTCGTCCTGACCTGATGTCTGCTTTATGTGTGAATCAGGCGACTCAATTATCTATGATGGACTCGTTGCGCCGTCGGGACACGGCGGTGTTACGTGACATCAAACACTTGGAGGCGGAGAAGGCAAGCGTTGCTGAAAAAGAGACTGCCTTCAAGGCTGAAATTTCCAAGTACCGTCGCCGCGCCCATGATGCAGAGGCTAAGACCCTTAAGCTTGAAGAGGACGCGGCGGCAGATAGGCGCAAATGGTCAGAGTCTTGGAAGAAGACCAATGCTGAGATTATGCGTTTGAAAGAGACTCTGGCCGAAGCGCAGGAAGAGAGGCGGGTGGCGACCCGAAAGTTGGAGGAGACGTGCAAGGCCCTCTCCGAGAGGACTGTTTTGTTTGTGGAGAAGCGCAAAGAGCTGGAATCTAAAGATGCTGAGCTCATCAAGGCCACCGAGCGCGTCTCTTTTTTGGAGCAGGAGAGGGTCCAAATCCTTCATGCCAAAGAGGATTTGGAGCAAGACCTTGACTCTGCGGAGCAACTCGCGTTGCGGCCGCCACGGAGTGTGAGGCGGCCCAGCAACTGTTAGAGGAGGCGGTCGCTGTCCAGACCCAAATGCAAGACTCCATCCGCTGGCTGATGACTGATGGGATGAATGGGGTGAGTCTTTATGCTTTTCTTTGTTGTTGATCTTATCTTTATTATGTTGATTTGCTAACTTTGATTTTTCCTCAGGTCTTTAAGAGGTTCTGGCAGGAGCCCAAGTTGGGCGATCAAGTTGCTGCCATTGCTGCCAGCGCCCAAGCCTATGGATATGGGGAGGGTTACGAGGATGGCTTTTTGGCGGCCCAGAATGAAGGACGTCTTCACCTCGCGGAGCATTATGGGAAGCCCTTGAAGGAGGAATATGAAGCGGAGCTGGTCAAGTTTGAGAAGATTGACTTCCCCATCCTTCAAGTGATTGCGGACTGTAATCGCAATGCGAACCCTCCTGCTGCCCTTACGTATTTCATAGAAAGATCTGATGAGCTTGCGCGGGAGGCGGAGCAGAGGCGCCAAGAGGAGATGCGCAAGAAGGCTTCTGGTGAGGGTCCCTCTACTTTGCCTGATGAGTAGGCGTCTGCATCTATGTCTTGTAATTATTGTAAATACGAAAGGGTTTTTAATTCCCTTTAGTTAATGAAAAATTTTTGTGGTTTGTTATATCGTGTTTAACTTTCTCACTCTAACTTCTGTGCACTTATTTAACCAAGTCATCACCCGGTGTGTAAGTAGAAGTTAGGGCGCGCGTCTGGCTAGACAGTCCGGCGTCAAAGTGAATACTTTTGCCTTGAAGACTGTAGCGAGGCGCGACTTGTGCCAGAGGGTCCAAGTTGGGCGCGTGATTGCCTTGCCTAGAAGACCGTAGACTTCGCTTTTGTGTGATGTGCGCTTCCTTTGTCCGACTTGTATTTTACAAGTCTAGAAGACAAAGGTTTTCCACGCATACACGTTTCGCGCGTCAGTTAGGTCCGGCAAGTAAACCTGTCTTGAAGACCATAGGACGCTGTGCTGTACGCCAGTTAGTGCAAGCCCGACGTGCTCAGGGCGCGTCTTGAAGACTTGCATGGCTTTGATAGTCAGCGATGTCGGTCCGACGAGGGTTTTGTTCAAGTCTTGAATACCCTGGCGCGGAAAAAACAAGTAGAAGTATAGATATAGGAAACCATTTTTCATTGATAAGGATGGCATGTGTAGTCATTTTACAAGTTTTTACAAATAACAGTGTCGTAGTTGCGCGCCATTCCAAGATCGCGGGATAGGTGTGCCATCTAGCCTCTCTAGCGCATAAGCGCCTTTGCCAAGTATTTCTTGTATCTTGTATGGGCCTTCCCAAGTAGGAGCTAGTTTTCCGGGTTTTTCAGCATTGGAAGCCTCATTGTTGCGGAAAACGTAGTCCCCGATCTTGAACGCGGACTCTTTGACGCGTTTGTTGTAGTAGCGCTCTAGCTGTGTCTTGTACTTAGCTTCTTTGATTGCAGCAAGATCGCGACGCTCTTCTAACAAGTCAAGGTTCAAACGGAGTTCTTTGTCATTGTCTCTTGTTTCGGTCATTAATACTCTTGCGGAAGGGCAGCCTATTTCGGCGGGGATGACCGCCTCGGTACCATATGTCAGGTTGAATGGCGTTTCGCCATTGCTAGTTTTTGTGAGGGTGCGGTAGGCCCATAAAACATGAGGGATTTCTTCTACCCACCCGGTTCTCTTGGTTCCGAGTCGTGCTTTGATGCCTTCTACTATTGTGCGATTGGCCCGTTCCACTTGACCGTTACCTTGCGGGTGCGCGACCGATGTGAAAATTTGTTTAACACCCATTTGAGCCAACCATTCCTGGAGGGATTGGTCTTCAAATTGCGTGCCGTTGTCGCTTACCAGTTGCATTGGCAGGCCGAATCGGCAGATAATGAACTCCCAAATAAATTTCTTGACATGTGCGCCGTCAATCTTGGCTAGAGGTTTTGCCTCGACCCACTTGATGAAGTAGTCGATGGCGATGATTAAGTATTTTACATTGCCCAGAGCCGTTGGGAATGGTCCTACCAGATCAATAGCCCACTTCTGAAATGGCCAAGCCGCTGTAACGGGCACCAGGTTGTTCTTGGGGCGCAAGGTATTCGGAGCGTGGCGTTGGCAACTGTCGCATTTGCGCAACTCGTTGACCGCGTCCACGTGCATGCCCGGCCAATAATACCCTGCGTTCATCAACTTCGCTACTACTATCCTTGGGCCCGCGTGTAGCCCACATGTTCCTTCGTGTATGTCTCTGGGAAGGAAGGAGGCGTCTGCGGAATCGACGCAGCGCAGCAGCGGCCCTAGGTAAGAGCGGCGGTACAAGGTACCGTCTACAAGTTGGTACTGTAAAGCCTTGTGTTTGATCTTCCGAGCCTCTGACTTGTCGTCAGGCAAGATGCCGGAGGATAGGAAGGCTTTGATTGGGGTCATCCAGGACGCGTTGCCTGTTTGGATGACGTTGACTTGTCGCGGTGGAACAGATGGTTTATCTAGGACCTCAATCCGGACTTCCTTGTCCATATGTTCAAAGACCATGGATGCCATTTTACTCAATGCATCGGCTGGCTTGTTTTCACTGCGCAGGATGTGTTCGACCGTGCGTGAGTCAAACCGTCGCATGAGTTGCTTGGCTTGTTCCAGGTATAGGGCCATGATTTCATCTTTTGCGTCATAGGATCCATTGATCTGTCGCGCGACAAGTAATGAGTCCACGTGTGCCTCCACATGCCTGGCCCCCATTTTTTCCGCAATGCGGAGGCCTGCCAGCAACGCTTCGTATTCCGCCTCATTGTTTGTGCTTTTGAAGTCAAGGCGGATGGCGTATGTGAACTCATGTTTATCTGGGCTGATGAGGCGTAATCCCGCGCCGGCGCTGGCGTCATTAGAGGCCCCGTCCGTGTATAGGGACCACTTTTGCGACGGGTCATGTACCGGTGCGGGTGATTCTTCTGCTTTGCATTCTTGGACCTGGTCCGCAGGTATCTCTGTGGCGAAGTCCGCGAGGACTTGGCCTTTAATCGCAGGTCGGGGTTTGTAATTGATCGTATGTTCCCCCAGCTCAATAGCTCATTTCGCCAGGCGGCCCGAGAGTTCGGGTTTGGCGAGAATGTCATTTATCCGATAGTCCGTAAGGACGTTTATCGGATGGCCTTGGAAGTGCCTGCGTAGTCTTCGGGATGCATGGACGAGGGCGAGAACCAGCTTTTCCATGATTGTATACCTTGTTTCCGCATCTAACAGCGTGCGGCTGATGTAGTAAATTGGTGTTTGCACGCCTTTGCGGTCAACCATTAGAACCGCGCCTATTGCCCGCTCCGTGATGGATAAGTAGAGTGTGAGCGGTTCTTTAGGAAGAGGCGCTGTTAGTGTTGGAAGGTTCATTAAGCATTGTTTCATTGACTGGAATGCCGATTCTACCTCTGGGGTCCAGCGGAAGTTACTCTTCTTCAGACAGTTCTTCAAAGTGTCCACGAACGGGAACGATTTTGAAGCATAATTGGACAAGAATCGGTTGAGGGCGACAAGGCGGCCCATTAGTGTCTGTACCTCTTTGACGGAAGCGGGGGAGGGCATTCTTTCGATGGCTTGTACATTTTCCGGGTTAGCGCGGAAACCATCCCGCGTTACAATGACGCCCAGAAATTTTCCTTCTTCCATCCCGAATGAACATTTGCTCGGGTTCAACTTCATGCGCACTTTGCGTAGTTGATTGAACGTTTGCTGGATGTCCCGAAGCATGTCACTTTCTTCCTTGCTTTTGATTACAAGGTCATCGACGTACACTTCAAGCCGTACGCCGATTTCATTGATGAAGGTCGTGTCCATTAGACGCTGGTACGTGGCGCCCGCGTTTTTCAGGCCAAAGGGCATCTTGGTGTAACAGAAGATGCCCGCGTCTGTGCGGAACGCTGTCTTGTCTTCATCTTCCTTAGCCATCTGGATCTGGTGGTACCCCTTGTATGCGTCCAGGAAACACTTGAACCGATACGGGGCGAGAGAATCTACCTTTAGATCGATTTCTGGCAAAGGATAGCAATCTTTTGGACACGCCTTGTTAATATCCTTGTAATCGACGCACATGCGCCACCCTCCATTAGCTTTGGCGACCATGACAGGATTAGCCACCCAGGTTTGGTATCTGGTAGGGTGAAGGATGTCCGCGTTGAGCAGCTCGGTGACTTGTTCGTTCATGGCCTTTGTTTTCTCCAGGCCCATACTGCGCTTCTTTTGCACTATTGGTTCTATGGAGCGATAGACATTGAGCCTGTGTTCCGCTATTTCGCGGGGGACACCGATCATGTCTGTCGGTTGCCACGCGAAGACATCCATGTTGCTGATTAAAAGCTGTTTCAAATGGTTGCGTATGGTCTAGGAGATTTCATGGCCAATGACCACCGTTTGCTCCGGAAATTTAGGGTTGAGCGCCCATTTTTCCGGCTCAGTGCGGGCATTTGTCTTGACCATTTTTGGAGGCTTGGCGGTTTCGGTGGTGTGGCAGTCTTTGTTGGCTCAGATGAAGGCGATGCCTGTCTTGGTTGGAAAGCCGACCATCGGGTGCGCCGTTGAAGCGTTGGCGTTAAAGCGTGCGATGCCTTCCCGACCCAAGAGTATATCATGATTGGAGGTGGCTGGCAAAACCATGAAGTCGCATATCTCCGTGCGCTCATGGGTGCCATTGGACCACGTGACTGGCAGGGAGAGCATGCCCCGCGGCATGATGGTCTCATGAATGAAACCCGAGATTGGCTCATTGACCGGTACGAGCTTCGCTTTGTCTTCCGCATCCAGCTGTTGGAAACATTGCTCGTACATAATATCTGTGCTGCTGCCGCTGTCTAGGAACATGTACCGCGTGCGGTAATGCCCGAAGACTGCGGTTATGACGAGTGGGGCGGTGCAGGAGGCGTCGCCTCTGACTTTTGGCATGAGGACATCGGCCTCTTTCCATGAGTCGTCAAGTGGTTGTACGCGGGTGCGCTTCCCGTGCTGGGTGTTTTTGCCACGCCTGGTCATGTTGCAGTGATGACGAGGGTGAGTGTGGCGGCATGAGTGTTGAGGTCACGGATTTTCTTTCGCGACCCCTCACCTTGGTTTTCGTCACCCGCGTTACCTTTGCCAGTGCGGTGAACGTTCTTTACCAAGTGACCGAGCTGACCCGACTTCAGCGCGGCTTCAATCTCCATCTTCAAGCTATAACAGTTGTCTGTGAGGTGACCGAAGTTGTTGTGGTACTCACAGAACTTGCTTCGGTCCACGTTCCTTCGTTTCCCCAGAGGGTTGGCTTCTTTCAACGTGACCTGCTCTGTTTTCAGGACCTGAGATGTTGTCTTTGTCAGCGGGGTCCAATCGTGGCTTTTCTTGGAGTGTCCACGTTGGTCCCGCGATTGTTTTGTACTAATGAGTTGGCGGGCATCGCCCGCGGGGAGTACTTTCCCTCGTCGGCGGTGCCTGAGATGCGGCTCCGAACGGATTTATTTTTGTGTTTACTATTATTATTATTATGGTGTTGCGGTTGGAAACCGTGCATCTGGTTGAAAGATTTCTCGGAGGAGGCATATATTTTTGCGGAGTGGATGAGTTGATCCCAGGACTCCGGAATACCATCTTTGCCGGTGAGGCACTTCATGAGCTCTGGGCTGCGCACATTGTGTATGAACGCTGCTCGTGTAAGTTCCTCACCACAGCCTATTTGCAAGGCTTCCTTGTTGAACCGAATGATGAAATCCTCGATGGACTCATGATCGTATCGGCGGCATAACAGAATATGCGCCTTGTCTTTTTTGTGCTTGCGCAAGTGTGAGAAGTGGCTGCCAAATTTATCGGTGAGGTCATCAAAGTCCTTAACGCTCCCCGCGGGGAGGTTGTCGAACCAGACCCTGGCTGCACCGGTTAAGGTCTGAGCAAACAAATGGCAAAATATTTCGTACTAAAGTACCATCTTTTAGCCAAACGTACCTATCAAAACATCATCCATTTTACCGTTTCTTACTAAACAACTTTCGTAATTTTATACTACGGATTTGAAAAGACCAACATACCTTCTACGTTCAAATACTTCATACGATAATTTCCTCCATTTTGCAATCCAAGCATTGACATACATTTTTTCCATTCACTGATAGCATACCGAATATCCTTCCCAGATTTCTCAACTCTCAAACTTTTCTTTATAGGATCACCATCTACAAAGCTGACATTCAACTTGTTCACATTATCAGCGTATAATTCCCTACTAAAATCAGCGGGTAAACGTTGCAAAGAATAACGTAAATAATTAGTGCATATTATATTAACTTAAATATAAAGTATTTTATTCAAATTATTAAACATTACAAATCAGTTGGTGATTGTCTTCACAACTTCTAGTTTCACATTTTTAACAGCAGCTTTTACTTCATCATCACTTGGAATGTTTATAACTTCCACTACATCAGCATCAATTGAATTTACATCAACTTTTTTCTTTTTCTTCAGTGGTTCATCAATATTGTCTTCAACTTGTTTAAAAGTTGCACCGGGAACAATATCGTACATCTACAATTAAAAATTAACGTGTTATAAACAATTTTATTAACATTTACTGAAGAAACAATAAGTATCACGTATGATTATCACTAATCACCGTGTGGTTAATACTTACGTTCACCAAGAGTAATCCTTTACCCAAACCTCTAGGTTAAACCCGGGTGCAAATAAGAAATGTAAGTGTGTGTGGAAACAACGTAAATAAGGACACGAGATATAAGTGGTTCGGTCAAGGAATGACCTACGTCCACTGTAACTAGCCGGAATATTATTAATGAACAAGTAGAGAGAGTTACAAGAGAGTAATGCTAAGTTACAATGAATAATTTCGGATCGTTTTGCAAGGAGATATCCTTCTTTATTTATAGGAGAACTCATGGGCTTAGTAAAGAAGCCCATGAGAAGTTATCCTTACTTGGGCCTGGTCCAAGCCCAGGTCAAAGCTTCCCCTAAAAATGGCGGGAAACCCAGATTACTGTGGATGACGTCATACTGCAGCATGGTTGTTGCTCGATGTGGACACGTGGCGAGCTCCGATTGGCAGACGGCGCCCCTGCCTTTGCTACAGTCGTTGACCATGCTCCTGACGTCAGCAGGGGATGTCTGCTGTCACTGTTGATGATAGTGGAAGCATGGAGACAGTCACATCGCCATCCTTTTCAGTGGTGGTTGGACCACCCTTGCCACCTGTCGCCTTCTCCTTGGTGCGTACTCTGTCAGAGATCCTTGTGAATCTTCCTTTTGTTATCTTCTGTACCTAGGGGTGTACAAAAAGCTCGCGGCTCGAGGCTCGCTCAAAAAAGCTCGCTCGAAAAGGCTCGTTTTGTAATTGAGCCGAGCTCGAGCCAGGGGTGTTCAGCTTGTGGCTCGGCTCGTGACTCGGCTCGATGGCTCGACTCGTGGCTCGGCTCGATGGCTCGACTCAGGCTTGTGTATGTGTAATTAATATATAGATAAAAGTAATATATTTTTGCTCCAAACCCAATTCTAAAATTCAAATTTTGAAAGTCCCACTCATACTACCTATCTACCTCACCCCTTAATAATCCAATAAACCCTAACTTAGAAAAATAAAAAAATATACATGTATATGTGTAATTTTATTTATTTATTTTTTTGTTTTTTATTTTATAAATCTTTGTAAAAAAAATAAAAAAAAATAATAACGAGCTGGCTCGAGCCAGCTCGAGCTCGGCTCGAACATTTACGAGCCGAGCTCGAGCTCAACTTTTCAGCTCGACCAGAAAAACGAGCCGAGCCGAGCTGGCTCGTTTAATTTCGAGCTTGAGCTCGAGCTCAGCCTGGCTCGGCTCGTGTACAGCCCTATCTGTACCTCGTACCAAAAGTGATAAGGGAAGATACCGCGCGTGGTTGTACACGCTTATCAGGTGTTGTCCGTTGTTTATCAACTGGTAAGCTTGCGCGCTGCACCACATGCTATGTTGGCAGCGCGCTGACACCAGAGTGTGGCGCGGGTAACTCTGTTTATGGGGATAGAGACGCCTCTTCCCCTTGTATTAGGCTCCCTATCCCTTCATTTACAATTATATATCAATTTGCATTTCTAACAACATATTAAAAACAAAATATTTTATGAACTCACTTGTTTATTTGAAGTCTCTAACATATCCTGATTTTTAACATTTCTGACAGTAACTTTAACCAATGCAAATCCAAAAATACCAAAATCCTTTTCAATTCTCTGAAAAAACTTCCTACTTTCACACCACAGAGATGGAAAGTCACCTGCTTCAAGTGTAATACCTCTTGCTTTATACCTGTTCCAAATAAAAATGAAACTAACATAAAATTTACAATGATTGTCAAATACTTTTTAAAGAATTAAAATATTTATTAGACATACCCCATTTCATTGAGTGCTAGAGCAACAGCGCAATAGTTAGGAACTCCACTTCTCATAACCTGAAGTATATTAACGACATTCAATTATTAATAACTCGATAACACATATTCATCTATATACATATATGTAAATATGATAAAGAACTTGTCATACATCATATGTGTCAACAATAACATCAAATTTAGCCGGAAATGCCAATGCGTATGAAACAAATGATGCTATTTCACTTGTATTAGTATCAACGTAAAGATTTTCTGAACCATTTAATCTATGTAAAATAATATAAAAGTTATAAAAATATCAAACATTAGGCAAAATTACGATAAACACTAATTTTTTAACATAATATTATACTTGATAATTGTACCTTAATTTTATCCAACCAACTCTTTGTCATATAAACAAAATCTTTACACACTCTTGTACCATCTGCACTTTTTAACGATTTCACTATAATTTCATCAAGTCCCTAAATATTAACAAAATCAGTAAACAGTTTTTTTTATTACACAAAACAACAATTAATATTTATCAAAATTCTGTAAAAACTTACCTTCACTTTCAGTCCACTAAACTTTATAATACTTTCATCACATACCTATAACAAAAACGAAATTAGTTAGAATATAAATAATTTAACATTATGTAAACAATAAACCTAAAACATTACCACTGTTTCCTCTTTTTGCAATGGGTTGACTTCTAAACCGGTGTAAACAAAAAGTCGCACATTAAATCCATGCTTGCCATCCTTTTCAAAAATCAACACATCACCGATACACAAACTAAGGTCTTTGAAAACCTTGTTCCATCCTTTTGTAAAATAGTATCCTTTACCTCTCTTTTCAATCACAACTTCCCATTCATGAGCAAATCCAAATCGCAATTTGAAATGCAAATCATTCAATTCTTTTTCTTCAAAATGCTGTTTAACATATTCAATTGGTACTTGCTGAAATTTTAAAAAACATATTAAAACAATTATTTAATTTTATAAAATATATAATATAAAACTTAAAAAATTCTATTAATATATATAACATGACACTTCATACCATTTGTTTAGTGGCTGGGGTAAGAAACCAATAATAGAAGCCATTACTTAGATCCTTTGAACTTAAATGTATCAAGTTGAATACATTTTTCCCAATCAATTCAAATACAACAAAATCGTCTTCCTCAATATTTAAATCATCCACAATATTTTTCCAGCCATTACATATTGTGTATGATTTACAGTCTTCAATAATCTCTGCATCCCAAATCATACCATTTTTGTGTTTTACAATAACAGAACCAATTGGAAAGTTCTGATTTGTATGTAGCACATGATAATATGTTGGAAGTTCCTAAATATATTACATATAAAATGGTAAAAACAAACATTTTTAATTGCATTAAAGGGATAAAGTAATACAATTAGTTATAGTATAATTTATTTCATACCTGATTTGTATACTCATAGTGAATAATTAACTTCATAAATGATGGGGCAATTTCAATATTTCTATAAAATCATAAACCATTTTCAATTAAAATCATAATAATAATGTCAGATTATTAATACATATAATAATCAAGCATTCGTGCTAACCAAATACTAATACATCTAATAATGAAACGTAAATTAACAACTCAACTAACATAAACTCATATTATCACAACCTAACCTTCAACTTAACCTTAACTAAACTGACACAAATTCAAGTGAATGGATTATCACAACTTAACCTTCACCTTCACCTTAACCTTAACTAAACTGACAGAAATTCAACTCAACACAACTTACCTTCAAGAACATCACATTAAGTGTGTGACACCCGGCAAACTCAGGTTAGTAACGCTGACTAAACTAGTAAGTCTACCTTAGCGAGTCATGCGTATTACGTACTTAACGGAGTCAGTCGAGTCGGTATGATGATTCTGGGGAATCATCGGGAGTCGTTACGATGATCCGCGGGGTCATCGGGAGTCGGTCCATAACCATGTGTACAAGGATTGGTGATTCGTGGAATCGCCGGGTTTAATGCACACACGAGTCTCGAGTCCCGGGAATTGGTGAACGGATGTTAACGTGTTAGTTATCATGCATTATATGTTTGGAATCATTATGTGACTTATCGGTATGTGAATACGTGGTTATATGTGTTAAAATAGCGTTTAACGCGCCGAAAACCCAACTTGGTGGGTTTCAGGCGATTAGGACCTGGAAGAGGGCCTAATCGCCTATATATATAGGCGAGTAGGAGTGATAACAGGCGATTGGGACCTAATCGCCTGATGTATCATGCGATTAGGCCCCCAATCGCGTGACATGAGCTGCTAATCGCCTATACAGCAGAGTCCGGGTCAAAACACCTATAAATAGAACCCTTAACTCCCCAAACACCTCTAGAACAACCCTAACTGATCCCAAGCCACCCACACACCTTGAAACACCTCTGGAACTCATTTTGCTACAAAAATCACCATCTCCAAGCCTACACACCTTTCTTTGACAAAACCCAAGGTGTGTTCTTCATCCCTAACCTTTGTAAAGTTGTTATTTTGGGTTCCCCAAAGGTCCAGACCTTGTTTTACTAAGTTGTGTCTTTAAAAACCTTTCAAAAGAGTCCTAAACCAAGTCTACACCTTAATGCTTGTTATATGTGAAGTTTACATGCATATGTTGGTCTTCTTGGTGGTTATAGCATGATTGTCTCCAAGATATGATTGTACTTCTGCTATGTAGAGATTATTAGGAGGGTTATCTTAGAGTTTGAGCTATTATTGTTGTGTTTTGATAAAAATGTGTATTTTGACCCATTTGTATGTTCTTGGAGATTTAAGATGATTATGGTATGATTGTTGATGCAATGTTGTTAGGATTTATACTAGGAAGATGTTAGATCAGAGGTTTGATGATTTACAAGTTTGTAGAGATTGAAATCTGATTGTTTCCATTTAAGGAAAGATAAGGTTGGTTGCTGAAACCTAGTACTTTGCCATTTTAGGAAATAATTGCTTAGAACATGTTAGATCAGTGATATGTTGGGGGTTTTTGCTTGGAATGGGTTGGTAAATGATTTAGGTTTGATATTGGGTGTTGTTGCATGTTTCGGATCTGATTTGGAGGGTTAAACGCGCGAAAATCCGTCACACAGCAGCAGCAGGCGATTAGGAATCCTAATCGCCTGATGCTGAAGGCGATTATGCAGACATTCAGGCGATTAGGACCCTAATCGCCTGATATAACAGGCGATTAGGACCCTAATCGCCTGATATAACAGGCGATTGGGCCCCTAATCGCCAATAGGCTGATGCTACTCGTGTATTGACTCTCCCAATCGCGTGTACTGCTGTCGTAAACGCGTTTTGACATCCCGGAACACGATTTGACACCTAGGAACATGCTAGGAACCCCGGGATACACCCAATGACTTAGTAAGACGTGTTCGGACCTGATTATGCGTTAATCGAACATTATGCTAGACTAGGTGAACAATTGCGCGTATTAAGTGTTTAATTGCATATGTTGCATGATGTTTTGTATCTACCTAACACGTGGAATGTCGGATCACCAATGGGATGTCGGGTCTTGTCTGGCATGGTCGGTTTAACAGTTAATGATGTTTTCAAACGTTTATGGTCACGGTCTGGACATTCGGGGACTAGTTAGCCTGTGGGTTATTAGTCCAATACTTATGCACATCTTATGATAGGTCGCCGCTATTTGGGGCTATCATAACATAATTACCTAACTGTTTTCAAGTAACGCAATCTGAGGTGAGTTTCACAGCCCCACTTTTACTGTCTTGCTTTCGGGGGGAGAAACATGCTTTGTACGAACTATTTAAAGGTCATGTTATACTATGGGCACTTTATGTTACTATACGGCTTTTATGGAAAGTCCTAGGGGGAAACCATGAATGTGCTGGAACGCACAACGGGGGAAATGTGGATAGATCTATTGGGCCTCACAAGCCCCACTCGACGGCCGGGCCGGGCGGGTGCATATTGTCTCTACCTATCGGGTTACCGAGGCATCGGTAGCCCAGTCGTCTGGGCTGGTATCATCTTTTGGTTCATGTTTAGTAATGGGTTCCCAACCGTAGTAGTGAAAACACTTAACGTCTAGCTAACGTTCTTATGACATAGTATTAACGGAAATGACCTTTGTGAACTTGTGACAACACTTTTATAAAAGAAAACCTGTGAACTCACCAGCATTATATGTTGACATTTTTGGCATGTTTTCTCAGGTCGCTAAGGTAGCAGTCAATGGGCTAGGCGCACGGAGTCATGCACAGCTTCTAATATTTTGAAGCATATTAAACAATGTTTTGTAAACAATGATATGTCTTTTGGTTGTAAACAAGAATGCTTCCGCTGCTGGTTTACAGCTCAAAGCATGATATTTTGGTTTTAAATATAATTATGAATGCATGTTTGTTGTATGTTTATTGTGATCGTTGACTGAGATCCTGGTGTGTCACGCACCTCGCGGTAAAACCCCGCACGTGGAATTTGAGGGTGTGACAGATTGGTATCAGAGCCAACGGTTATAGTGAACTAGGACTGGATGTAGAGTCTAGTCTATAACTGAGTCGCACACACTAGACGGTCACAATTAGTCGAGTCTTAACAAGTGGGTAACAATATGACTTGTCGGGGGTGTCGGTGTCGTCATCTACTACGCTACATCATCTATTTACTCTTTATCATCCTATTTCTTGACTCACCCTTACTATGATTCGATGGCGAACGATATACTATTGAACTTTCTTGACGGTGGTGTACATTGGGGTAGCTTCGGCGTACTCTTGAGATCTGTCCAGGGATTTGGACATCTCCCTTCTATGCCCTAATGAACACGCTCGTTCTTATGCATCCTGTCTTGTACTTATACTTATGATAAAACCATGATTGGGCGTTGGTGTTCGGTAACTTGAACTTCAAACTTAAAGCACGCCTGGAGGACCATGTAGAACAGTTTATCATGTCGGGTGCACACGAGATCATAAACTGTGATGCATGGGATCCCTGGCGGACTTTGGGCTTGAACGAATGGACCCGAACTGGGCTTGGTCTAGTTTCTTGAAATTCCTAATGGGTTATACCACGGGCAAGCCTAAATCTTTTGTTTTATGTTATGACAGAAGATGTCGGGAGCTCGTGGAGGTCGCAGAGGCGGCCGTGCTGGCGGTCGTGCTGGCGGCCGTGGTGGCGGCGGTGGTCGTGGGAACATTAATATGACCCAAGCTGAGTTGGATAACCTGATGCAGCAGCACGTGAATATTGCTCTGGCTGCATTCCAAGCCGCTCATAATGCTATGGGTGGTACGTCGATTCTCACCTATTTTACCTTGTTCAGGGGTACTGTACCTTTTCTTGATTCTCACCTACGTGTCTGTTCCAGGTGGTGCTGTCAATCCTCCTCCATCCCAGTGTTCCTACAAAAATTTTATGGATTGCAAGCCCCACAACTTTAGTGGCACTGAAGGGGCAGTGGGACTGCTCCGCTGGTTGGAGAAAATTGAGTCGGTTTTCTCGATGTGCAGTTGCCCGGAAGGCGACCGGGTGAAATATGCTTCTGCGACCCTGGAGGGTCAAGCCTTGACTTGGTGGAACCCCACCACCCAGACTATGGGTATTGGGGAAGCCCACGCTATGCCCTGGGCGGAGTTCATTCAGTTGCTGAAAAATGAGTACTGCCCGAGGGATGAAATCCAGAAACTTGAGCATGAGGTCTGGAATCATAAGATGGTGGGGTCCGAGATTGAAGCTTATACTGCTAGGCACAATGAGTTGGCGGTGTTGTGCCCCGATCTGCACGCACCCGAATACCGAAGGATTGAACATTATGTCGCTGGGTTGGTACCGGAGATTGCAGGATTAGTTGCTGCGGGTAATCTCACTGTTTACTCTGAGGTGGTTCGGTCGGCTCACAGGCTGACCAACATGAAGGTGGCTGAAGGGGTCTTGCCTCCTCGAGGCGCTGCTGTAAAGGCTTCTGATAGTAACAAGCGGAAGTGGGAAGCTGTGAGGAAAGGCTCGAGCTCGGCTCAGCCTCAACAGGTGAGGAAGTCTGATACTGGGGGATCGTCGTCTGAACAAAAACCGGGGGTTATACTGGGAAACTGCCGAAATGTGACCGGTGTGGATTTCACCACAACGGTCGTTGCGAGGACCGGAACCGCTGCCACAGGTGCCATAAGCTTGGGCACCAGGCAAAGGATTGCAGGGTTAATCTTCAGGGTAACCGGAACCCACCTGCTACGCCTACTCCGGCTCCTCCTGTTGCTGCTCCCCAGGGAAATCAGGGCAAACAGGGGTGCTACAATTGTGGTGAACTTGGTCACTACAAGCGTGAATGCCCCAAGTTGAAGCAGGGCGAGGCTGGGAAGAACGGGTCGGGCAATGGAAACAATGGGGGCGGAGGCAGGAATGCTCACGCCTTCGTGATTGGTTCGAGCGGGGCTCGACAGGATCCTGACACTGCTACTGGTACGTTTCTTCTCGATAATCGCTATGCTACGGTTTTATTCGATTCCGGTGCCGATAAGAGTTTTATATCTCTTGGGTTTAGCCAATTGCTTGATAGGGTACCTACACCTTTAGAAGCTAAGTACTTGATAGAATTGGCTTATGGTAAGAAAGTCGAGGCGACGCATGTCCTTAGGGAGTGTCACCTTGAGTTGTCGGGTTATTCCTTTCCTATTGATCTTATGCCGGTGTCCATGGGTAGTTTCGATGTTGTCGTGGGTATGGACTGGTTGTCTCTGTATCATGCTGAGATCGTTTGTTTTGATAAAGTCATTCGACTTCCTCTCCCTGATGGAGAAATTCTGTTGGTGCACGGTGAGAAGAGCGGGGTCCCGTTGAGTATCATTTCGTGTATGAAAGCCTATAAGTATCTTCGGAAGGGGTATTCTGCCATTCTGGCAGTTGTTTCGGTTTCGTCTGAAGAAGAGAAGAAGATTGAAGATATTCCTGTTGTCCGTGACTTTCCCGATGTATTTCCTGAAGACTTACCTGGTCTTCCGCCTTATCGTCAGGTCGAATTTGGTATTGAACTTGCTCCAGGTGCGGCCCCCATTGCCCGAGCCCCATATCGGCTTGCACCTCCCGAGATGCAGGAGTTGTCAAACCAGTTGCAGGAGCTGTTAGAGAAGGGTTTCATTCGACCTAGTTCGTCCCCGTGGGGAGCCCCTATTTTGTTTGTCAAGAAGAAGGACGGAAGCCTACGGATGTGTATCGACTACCGGGAATTGAATAAGGTTACCATCAAGAATCGTTATCCTCTTCCTCGCATCGATGACTTATTTGACCAGCTTCAGGGTTCTAGTTTCTATTCGAAGATCGATTTGAGGTCGGGGTACCATCAGTTGAGGGTTCAAGAAGCTGATATTCCGAAGACCGCCTTCCGAACTCGCTATGGCCATTTTGAATTCCTGGTCATGCCTTTTGGTCTCACCAATGCACCGGCCATTTTTATGGATTTGATGAACCGTGTTTGTAAGCCTTATCTTGATAAGTTCGTGATTGTCTTCATTGATGATATTCTAGTCTATTCCAAGAACGAGGTGGACCACCAGGAACACTTGCATCTTGTTTTGGAACTCCTGAGGCGGGAACAGTTGTACGCCAAGTTTTCTAAGTGTAGCTTCTGGTTGCGTGAAGTCCAATTCTTTGGTCATGTTGTTAATGAGAAAGGAATTCACGTTGACCCAGCGAAGATTGAAGCCATTAAAGACTGGGAAGCACCAAAGACGCCATCTGAGGTGCGGCAATTCCTAGGCCTTGCAGGTTATTATCGTCGTTTTATCGAGGGATTCTCGAAGATCGCTCAACCCCTCACCTCGCTTACCCAGAAGGACAGGAAGTTCGACTGGGGTGATTCGCAGGAGTCGGCCTTCCAGATGTTAAAGGCTAAACTCTGTTCTGCTCCTATCTTGTCCTTGCCTGAGGGCACGGACGATTTTGTGGTTTATTGTGACGCTTCTATCCGGGGTCTCGGTTGTGTACTGATGCAGCGCGAGAAGGTAATCGCCTATGCTTCTCGTCAGCTCAAAGTTCATGAGAAAAACTACCCCACCCATGATCTGGAATTGGGTGCGGTGGTCTTTGCTTTAAAGATTTGGAGGCATTACTTGTACGGTACCAAATGCGCTATTTACACCGATCACAAGAGCCTCCAGCATATCTTTGATCAGAAGGTGTTGAATATAAGACAGCGTCGCTGGGTCGAGCTTCTTAATGATTACGAGTGCGCTATTAAATACCATCCTGGCAAGGCGAATGTGGTCGCAGACGCCTTGAGCAGGAAGGAAACGGCTAAACCTCGTCGTGTTCGAGCTCTTCAGCTCACTATCCATTCCGCTTACCTGATCGAATCCGTTCAGCGCAGCAAGAAGCTTTGAAGGAGGAAAACCTTAAAGCTGAAACCATGCATGGTGCTGATAGCCACCTTGAACTCAGGTCCGATGGGTTACACTATTTCGCTGAACGTATTTGGGTTCCTTTATTCGGGGGCTTACGGGAGCTCGTTCTTGATGAAGCTCACAAGTCCCGGTACTCTATTCACCCTGGCTCCGATAAGATGTATCAAGACCTAAAGATACTTTATTGGTGGCCGAACATGAAGGCGGACGTGGCTTTGTATGTGAGCAAGTGCTTGACCTGTGCCAAGGTCAAGGTCGAGTATCAAAAGCCATCCGGCCTCCTGCAACAGCCTGAAATTCCCGAATGGAAGTGGGAGCGGATTACGATGGACTTTGTGACCAAACTCCCGAAATCGCCCAGTGGTTGTAACATGATCTGGGTAATTGTCGATAGGTTGACAAAGTCTGCGCACTTCCTCGCTATCAAAGATACCGATGGCCTCGAGCGTCTGGCACGGTTATATCTCAAGGAAGTGGTCTCTCGGCACGGGGTGCCTGTCTCTATTATTTCTGATCGTGACCCTCGGTTCGCCTCTAACTTCTGGAAATCCTTGCATAAGGCTCTGGGTACTCAGTTAGACATGAGCACAGCGTATCATTCGCAAACTGACGGTCAAAGTGAGCGGACAATCCAAACGCTAGAAGACATGCTTCGGGCATGTGTGATCGATTTTGGCAAGGGGTGGGAGAGTCATCTACCGTTGGTGGAATTCTCCTACAACAACAGTTACCATTCTAGCATCAAGGCAGCTCCGTTCGAGGCTCTTTACGGGCGGAAATGCCGATCTCCTCTTTGTTGGGCCGAGGTGGGTGAGAGTCAACTCACCGGCCCGGAACTTGTGTACGAGACTTCCGAGAAGATCGTACAAATCCGTAACCGCTTGGCAGCAGCTCGGGATCGTCAAAAGAGCTATGCCGATCGTCGTCGCAATCCTTTGGAGTTTGAGGTTGGCGACAGGGTTTTGTTGAAGGTATCTCCATGGAAGGGCGTTATACATTTTGGGAAGCGGGGCAAATTGAATCCTCGGTATGTAGGACCGTTCGCAATTCTGGAACGGATTGGACCGGTAGCATACAGGCTTGATCTGCCAGCTGAACTCAGTAATGTTCATAATGTCTTCCATGTCTCTAATCTGACGAAGTGTCTGGTGGATGAATCTTTGGTTGTTCCTCTCGAGGAGATCAAGGTGGATGATCGTCTGCGTATTGTGGAGGAACCGGTTGAAATTCTTGACTATAAAATCCGTAGCCTTCGCCGGAGTAAAATCCGCATTGTTAAAGTCCGTTGGAACTCAGATCGTGGACCGGAGTTCACGTGGGAATGGGAAGATCAAATGAAGGCTAAGTACCCCCATTTATTTCCTAAACGCGCGTTCGAATCAAGGCATGTCTCTGCTGAAGCTGAATGAATCTCGGGTCGAGATTCCTTTCAACAGGGGGATGATGTGGCAACCGGAAAATTTTTCTTCTCTTTCGTCTCTTCCTTTTTGGCCTTGGGCAATTTTCGGGACGAAAATTCTTTCAACAGGGGGATGATGTGACACCCGGCAAACTCAGGTTAGTAACG
This sequence comes from Ambrosia x helenae, assembly GCA_030844895.1. Lineage (NCBI taxonomy): Eukaryota > Viridiplantae > Streptophyta > Magnoliopsida > Asterales > Asteraceae > Ambrosia > Ambrosia x helenae. The sequence continues at coordinate 107,481,759 of CM061233.1, read as the reverse complement.
CTGACTAAACTAGTAAGTCTACCTTAGCGAGTCATGCATATTACGTACTTAACGGAGTCAGTCGAGTCGGTATGATGATTCTGGGGAATCATCGGGAGTCGTTACGATGATCCGCGGGGTCATCGGGAGTCGGTCCATAACCATGTTTACAAGGATTGGTGATTCGTGGAATCGCCGGGTTTAATGCACACACGAGTCTCGAGTCCCGGGAATTGGTGAACGGATGTTAACGTGTTAGTTATCATGCATTATATGTTTGGAATCATTATGTGACTTATCGGTATGTGAATACGTGGTTATATGTGTTAAAATAGCGTTTAACGCGCCGAAAACCCAACTTGGTGGGTTTCAGGCGATTAGGACCTGGAAGAGGGCCTAATCGCCTATATATATAGGCGAGTAGGAGTGATAACAGGCGATTGGGACCTAATCGCCTGATGTATCATGCGATTAGGCCCCCAATCGCGTGACATGAGCTGCTAATCGCCTATACAGCAGAGTCCGGGTCAAAACACCTATAAATAGAACCCTTAACTCCCCAAACACCTCTAGAACAACCCTAACTGATCCCAAGCCACCCACACACCTTGAAACACCTCTGGAACTCATTTTGCTACAAAAATCACCATCTCCAAGCCTACACACCTTTCTTTGACAAAACCCAAGGTGTGTTCTTCATCCCTAACCTTTGTAAAGTTGTTATTTTGGGTTCCCCAAAGGTCCAGACCTTGTTTTACTAAGTTGTGTCTTTAAAAACCTTTCAAAAGAGTCCTAAACCAAGTCTACACCTTAATGCTTGTTATATGTGAAGTTTACATGCATATGTTGGTCTTCTTGGTGGTTATAGCATGATTGTCTCCAAGATATGATTGTACTTCTGCTATGTAGAGATTATTAGGAGGGTTATCTTAGAGTTTGAGCTATTATTGTTGTGTTTTGATAAAAATGTGTATTTTGACCCATTTGTATGTTCTTGGAGATTTAAGATGATTATGGTATGATTGTTGATGCAATGTTGTTAGGATTTATACTAGGAAGATGTTAGATCAGAGGTTTGATGATTTACAAGTTTGTAGAGATTGAAATCTGATTGTTTCCATTTAAGGAAAGATAAGGTTGGTTGCTGAAACCTAGTACTTTGCCATTTTAGGAAATAATTGCTTAGAACATGTTAGATCAGTGATATGTTGGGGGTTTTTGCTTGGAATGGGTTGGTAAATGATTTAGGTTTGATATTGGGTGTTGTTGCATGTTTCGGATCTGATTTGGAGGGTTAAACGCGCGAAAATCCGTCACACAGCAGCAGCAGGCGATTAGGAATCCTAATCGCCTGATGCTGAAGGCGATTATGCAGACATTCAGGCGATTAGGACCCTAATCGCCTGATATAACAGGCGATTGGGCCCCTAATCGCCAATAGGCTGATGCTACTCGTGTATTGACTCTCCCAATCGTGTGTACTGCTGTCGTAAACGCGTTTTGACATCCCGGAACACGATTTGACACCTAGGAACATGCTAGGAACCCCGGGATACACCCAATGACTTAGTAAGACGTGTTCGGACCTGATTATGCGTTAATCGAACATTATGCTAGACTAGGTGAACAATTGCGCGTATTAAGTGTTTAATTGCATATGTTGCATGATGTTTTGTATCTACCTAACACGTGGAATGTCGGATCACCAATGGGATGTCGGGTCTTGTCTGGCATGGTCGGTTTAACAGTTAATGATGTTTTCAAACGTTTATGGTCACGGTCTGGACATTCGGGGACTAGTTAGCCTGCGGGTTATTAGTCCAATACTTATGCACATCTTATGATAGGTCGCCGCTATTTGGGGCTATCATAACATAATTACCTAACTGTTTTCAAGTAACGCAATCTGAGGTGAGTTTCACAGCCCCACTTTTACTGTCTTGCTTTCGGGGGGAGAAACATGCTTTGTACGAACTATTTAAAGGTCATGTTATACTATGGGCACTTTATGTTACTATACGGCTTTTATGGAAAGTCCCAGGGGGAAACCATGAATGTGCTGGAGCGCACAACGGGGGAAATGTGGATAGATCTATTGGGCCTCACAAGCCCCACTCGACGGCGGGGCCGGGCGGGTGCATATTGTCTCTACCTATCGGGTTACCGAGGCATCGGTAGCCCAGTCGTCTGGGCTGGTATCATCTTTTGGTTCATGTTTAGTAATGGGTTCCCAACCGTAGTAGTGAAAACACTTAACGTCTAGCTAACGTTCTTATGACATAGTATTAACGGAAATGACCTTTGTGAACTTGTGACAACACTTTTATAAAAGAAAACCTGTGAACTCACCAGCATTATATGTTGACATTTTTGGCATGTTTTCTCAGGTCGCTAAGGTAGCAGTCAATGGGCTAGGCGCACGGAGTCATGCACAGCGTCTAATATTTTGAAGCATATTAAACAATGTTTTGTAAACAATGATATGTCTTTTGGTTGTAAACAAGAATGCTTCCGCTGCTGGTTTACAGCTCAAAGCATGATATTTTGGTTTTAAATATAATTATGAATGCATGTTTGTTGTATGTTTATTGTGATCGTTGACTGAGATCCTGGTGTGTCACGCACCTCGCGGTAAAACCCCGCACGTGGAATTTGAGGGTGTGACAAAGTGACCTTCAACAAATCTATAAATACTTAAACAAAATCATTCTAATTCATTGAATTGACCTTAACAACTCAACTAACCTCCTTCAATATATTAAAATCAACCTAACAAATACTCAATGCATTATCACAACTTATTACATCTACAAATACTTACAGAAAAGCATCAAACTTAAATCTACTAATTAACATGTATATATGTGACCTAAAATACATTAAGTGACCTTCAACAAATCTATAAATACTTAAACAAAATCATTCTAATTCATTCAATTGAGCTTAACAACTCAACTAACCTCCTTCAATATATTAAAATCAACCTAACACATACTCAATGCATTATCACAACTTATTACATCTACAAATCAATCAATCAATCATACCCAGTATATCCCACGAATAGTAGAAACTATTGGTAGGGTCAGGGGAGGGTGAGATGTAGGCACACCTTACCTCTACCCATAAGGATAGAGAGGCTGCTTCCAGAGAGAACCCCAGCTCAGAAAGAGAGAACAGAAGACAGGCAAGCATACAAGTAACGAGACAAGCACCACAGGGATATATCGCTATCGGCTTACGGTCCAAGTGCAGTAATAAGCTAGTAAGATAGTGCATAAAAATATATACATTAACATGTATATATGTGTATATGTGACCTAAAATCATATTAATCTAACAGATTAAACATATAAATCACAAATTAAAAAAAAAACACAATACACCTAACACATCTTAATATTACATCTTTAAAAACTTAAAGAAAATCATCAAACATAAATCTATTAATTTACATATCTAAATATGGCCTAAAAACAACTTAACGCAACACATTAAACATATATATCAGAAATACATATAGCTCTTATATGAAACTTAAATCTATTAATTAAGATATCTAAATCAGCCCTAAAATCAACTTAATGCAACATATTACACATATAAATCAGAAATTAAAAAAAAACTTCCAATTAAAATACATATAGATCTAATAATATTAAATCAAACTTCTATGAAAAAAAAATATCAAACAATTCTCTTCAGATCTAACAATTATAAATAAAAAAAATATTACAGATCTAAAAAACAACATTATTACAGATCTAAATCAAAAACACAAATAAACAATTCATAATAGATCTGAATATGAAAAACATAAATAAACAATCGATATTATTTATAAACTATTTCAAAATACTTAATAAATACTGATTAAACGATTGATGATGATAGCAGGAAGAACACTGAAAAAGAATCGACATATGAAAATAATCAAATAGGGGAAAATCAAAATAAACATTAATCGAAGAAACGTTAATTATAACTTACAGAGTATTGAAGAAGATCGAAGTTCTTGATAGTTTGAGATTGAGAGAGTAAAGTTTTCTTGATTGAGGTTGTTGATAGATTCAGATTGAGAGAGTAAAGTTTTAGGTTTATTGTGATGATAGATGGAATGGAAAAGAGGCGCACGATATGTTACGTTTTTTAGGGTTGTCGTGTTTTTTTTTTTTTTTTTTGTTAAAAAAGGAAATACTTCAAAAACCTCAAAAACACTCTATTATTAAGCCAATTGGCACAACCAAGGGGAGGTTGATGCCTCCATTGAACGTCACGTCAGCAAACCTATTTTCTTTTATATATATTATGTGATGATAGATGGAATGGAAAAGAGGCGCACGATATGTTACGTTTTTTAGGGTTGTGTTTTTTTTTTTTTTTTTGTTAAAAAAGGAAATATTTCAAAAACCTCAAAAACACTCTATTATTAAGCCAATTGGCACAACCAAGGGGAGGTTGATGCCTCCATCGAACGTCACGTCAGCAAACCCATTTTCTTTTATATATATTATTAATAGATGACTAATAAGCTACAATTCATGCTATCTAGGACACTTCACCTTCTTTGCTTCGGGCCAAAACCCTTTTGATTCACATATCACACTATAAAAATATAAAGTTTTTACTCTCATCACATACCAAACCCCTACAATAAATGTAGGTATTAAAATGATTGTTTTTCTTTCTTATACATTCGTCGTCGTCGTCGTCATCATCATCATTATTATTATTATTATTATATTTTTTCACCTCGTTGGTTAATGGCTCTTTTGTTCTTGTCCAATATTTGTGCTGTTTGTGTAATTAACACCATATACAAGTGGTGTTATTGAATTATAAAGGCCACAGTGACAGTGAGAAGCAGTGAAATACAAACGAGCAAACAATGTAACAAGTTTAAACCTACATACTCTGTGCCAGCTCCTTTTTTCACCTCATATAACACAAAATCCTTGACTTTTTAAAACCTTATAGTAAATCCAAAAGTCGGTTCATATCTGATGAAACCGAACAATCCAAGTCAAATTCTGTACAAAATGAAGGAAATTGTCATCCAACATGCCATGCTACCAACGACAGATCCCAGGTGCCTCTGTTCTCAACATTGATATCGTCTCCTCATACTCCGAAGCATATACAAACCCCCACAACTGCATACATTCCACATCTCAATCAAATCGAATTTCTCAAACATCAAGCATATACAATATACGCACACACGCTACAATGGGTCATTCTTGTGATAAACGTGCATTTCTTAAAAGCAAAATTTAAGCGAGAATCAACCCATGTCCAAAATGGACCATTTGTTGAAAAGCATTATAAAATGCTTTGGATGATTTTCGACCCATTTAACCCGTTTGACCAACTAGAGGTAAAAACTTAACATGAACCAACCCGTCCATAGGAACAACCACCTTTATGTATGTGCAGCTTACAAGATTGGACTATTTGTAGTTTTCTTGTTTTCTAATTCTTAAAAAACTGATTATTGGTACATCTTTAGATTTTCGCTAATTAAATTCAAAATTTGTGGGGGAGAAAGGGAGAGCACCTCGATTTCCTTCACTTCAAAATCTTGAGTGTGCGACAAACAAGAGTTACCATACGTTTCTGAGGCCAAACTTGACCCATTCAATCTACAGAGGAAAAAAGAGACATAAATTGTCAGATAGGTGAGGAAGTTATGTCCTAGGGAACAAAATAAGATAGCAAAGGAACAAGACTCTTACAAGTCATGATCAAGATACAAAGCAAAATGATTGCCCCCACCAAGTGCTAGATACTCGGTTGAACACAACGTGAAATACCGATTGATGCCTGCTTAGTTGCACAAGAAAAGATTAAACATAAGTGAAATCTGCTATATATGCATTGAAGCGGAATGCCTATAAAAATATCATAAAGATACTTATGTAAACAAAAAAAGGGAAAATGTTAAGGCATTACACTTTAAACTATGAAAAGATTCATAACCTATTTGTAACTAAACAGTTTATTAATTCATCGTAAGACTGAATTCACCCATACTTGCTCCATTATTATCAGCAAAGAAACTATCAATTTAGCACTTTAATTTTTCTCTAACTTTATCATCTATGAGTCTATGACCAAGTGAAACAAGTGTCCTCTACAACGCAATAATGATTTCCATTGAGCAATGAGCAAATGTAACACCTACTGCTGAAAAACTTGGAATCAGATGTATGGTATTATATAGAAATGGGTCGATATGGTTTATCTTTTATATTTAACAAATTAAACTATAAGATTTAACTAAAAAGAAATTGGGTTACAAGAATCTAGTGAGTGATGATATAGCTTTGTAATCATATTTAACACATTAATTATATAAAACTCTAAAAGAATAACAGAAAATGTTTCCGGGTCTGCTCAACAAGACCCGACCTGCGCTCAAAAATTATTATTCTGACCCAAGTTTGTTTTCAAATGTTTCTCAACCTGCCCATTTTGCCACTACTAGTCTCAAGGAAGGTGTGTATTGGGAGGAATTGCAATACCTGTTGGACGAAATATAACAGGACAACCAGGGGTATTCGTAAAAACAAATGTGTCATTTGATCCCTGTATAGTATTCAGCAGCCAGTGAAAAAGAGATAAAAAACAGTTCACAAGAACACACTTGATATCTTTTCTTGGTTGACGGCCCCAAATAAGCATACCTGATATCTTTTCTTGGTTGACGGTCTCAAGGGTGCCTCAACTAAACCACCAAAGACCGCACCTTTACGATCTCCAACAACCTGAAATTTGTTAATCAAGTTTTAGTTTAAAGATTAACCTCCACTTAACATGTGCATAGATAGAGGTGGATATGTGTCATTATTTGTATGCGGACAGGCCGACGGGTCAGGTTGTGTTGACCCAAAATACAATTCGTCAATACACTTTTAAGTATTTTATAAACAATTAGCGTGTCAAATATGATTACAGAAAATATATTATTTCATTACTAATCAAACTTTTTAATGAAACGATTTAGAAAATGCCTTAAATATACACTTTTGACCCGTTTAACCCATTTAAAGTAAAGTTGCAACAGTTTTGACGTTATGTTACTAATTTCGTGAAAATAACGTTAAAAACGACGGACGGTTAATCATGCATCATGTGGTGGCGTTGATGGCCAAAAGACAAAGGGGTACATGCACCGATCGGGTTTGTCCCGATTGCTAAGTGGTTTGTGCCTTATGTCCAAGGCTTGATACCAAACCACATCGAGCCAGGGTCTCACTAGAAGCAACCTCTCTATTCTTAGGGGTAGAGGTAAGGCTGTCTACATCTTACCCTCCTCAAACCCTACCTTAGCTTTGTTGTAGGTGGGATTAACTGAGTATGATGATGATGAACCCATTTAAAGACATAAACATAACCAGAATCAACCCATTCAAAGTAAACAGATCACATTCAGACTTACCAAAAGACTTAGCCCGGGGCACAGATTGCTTCTCCTATACAAAGTTGACAAAGATATCCCATGCCTCCATGTACTGCATATGAAAACAAAATACAAAAAAAAAAATGAAAAACCACAAATTCTTCCAAACAACCAATGAATCAAAATCAAGTGCTATACCTATACAGTAGGACCCATTTCTTTCCTTGACTGAGAACCGGGAGCGCAACATAAAGAGCAGCCCGTGTGTCTTCAGTCATAAGCTGTGAAGGTTCTGACATATTCGGAAGTTTAGGCCCGCTCGGATTTTGTGCAAGAACCCCCTCATTTGCCCCAACTTGAGAGTCCGTTTCTATACCATCGTCAACTTTTGATTCAGTACTAACCTTCCCAGAGGAATGGAACCGGTAGCCGGTACCATACCTAGCAGCCTGCGTAAGAGCCTTACTAATCGACTGTTTCCCCCTGGAGAAAATACCCTTCTTTCCACTATTCTCTTTTACTAAACCATTTGTCGATGATGAATCGTTTTTGCTGGTAGCCACCGACTGATTCCCATTCCAATTTGCATACTCGTTCTCGGTTTCTTCCGATCTTCCTGGTGACAAAAACGAATAGAGAAATGCGGTGAAAGAAGATGTATCCGGTCCGTCTTCTAACACGGGTACATCATCTTCTTGACTACATTGTTGCGTATTTCTCCTCGGCTCATTACTCGCACTTCCCTAACAATATAAATTTATAAAATTCATGTTAAATCCCAAAAGCTTATACAGTTTTATCAAGTTTTTATAATTGTTAAATTCATTACTAAACCCTAACCCTAACCCTAAACATGTAATTATCCGTTTTAAAATACAAGAATTCATGTTAATGAACAATTGAAGTTAAATTTCACATACACTAAACACAATATAACACCCAATAATCCAAACATTAGAGAATCCCTAACCAAACACTCAAAAAATAAATAACAAATAAATAAATAAGCTTGCAGGTACGAATAGGGTTTCAAATGATGGACAAAAGCCTAAATTAGCCATGATCATATTAATTAAATTATACACAAATAATAATAATAATAATAATACAGCTAAAAGTAACAACCCATAAACAGGAATAATAATAATAATAATAATAATAATAATAATAATAATAATAATAATAATAAGAGGAAAAGGAAGAAAGGGGTTACAGGAGAAGGGTCAGAGGGTTTATCAGAAATGGGTTAAGGATAACGGTGGTGAGATCAGAGACAAAATGGGCAGCTTTGCTTCTAATAGACGTGGTCAAACGTTGACGCTCTTGTTGTTGTTGTTGTTGTGGTTTACCCAATTTCATATTTTGTTGTAAGGATAGGATTGTAAGCTGTTTAATTTGAAATAAGCATGTTGTTTTAGATAGAAGGATGATGATAAGGTGGTGTAAGAGAAAGGAGCTGGTAAGAGTTGTTGGTCGGGTGATATTGATGAGTATGTTGTAAGAAAGGAGATGAAGAGGAGGAAGTAGTGGGTCGTCTTTTTTTTTTTCAGAAAACAAATATCCGAACCGAATGGAGGGAATAACAATGTATACGAGGGGACGAGGCGGCACCTCACTATCAGCATGGTAATACCGCCGTCATCCATGTTGACAGTGGTCCCGTGAATCAAAATCGGGTTGTAGTTAACGAGCTGGTGCCTGTGAGTTTCTCTCTCCCCTTTTGTCTTTCTCTCTATTTTATTTCCAGTGGAGTGATGTCTCTAAAAAACTGTTTCAGTGAAGTGATGTAGCAATGTAGAATCGATAGAAATCAGTGAAGTTGAAAAAAACGTAGTGGGGCGCCCCGTCCCCTGAGTATGTGACGTAGCCGTCTATGTTTTTTTTTTTTTTTAAGAACTGGACCGGAGAGAGGGCATGGATTGTCTTACCGGTTCATTAGAGGATTGATTGAACCGGGTTGAAGAAAACTGGTGGACGGGCCATTTTTATGGGAGTAGCCCAAATTGGCTCATTTCATTTTCTATCCAATGGTCCGAATATTATAAAGTGTTATTTTTACAAACCCAAACAGATCATATACATCTGCAAAATAAGCAATTTAATTGGCATCAGTACGTAATTTGATTATAATCGTAGTCCCTAGTTCATACGTTGCAACCTTCAGCAAATCGGCAATACCATTTGTTTTGGGATTTATAGCCCTTTGTTTGGTGAGAAAATGGTTTTTTTACCCGGCCTAAGCGTTCAAGTTTCGCCACTGGTGGGGGTGGTAGTGGTAGTGGTCGGTGGCGGGTGGGTGATGATGATGGATGTTGGCAGTGACTTTGGCGAGTGGGTGGAGATGACGACAATGGTGAGCGGTGGCCGGTAGTGGTAGTGGTGCTGATGAAAGGTGAAAAAAGGATTGGAATGAAAAAAAATGAGTGGACGTATGGAATGATTTAGGGGTATTTAGTGGGAATGTGATTTCTTACATAATAAGCGATTTCATTCCATTAACCAAAGAACAAACATTTTTTGTTATTTCCTCACAATGGTCCCTTCATTCTACAATCTATTCTTGCATATCAAACACCACCTCTTATGAGTGATGTTTTTGGTTTAATCCTAGAGAAAGAGTAATTATGATTAACTTGGTTTAATTGAGGAGTGAGTAGAGATTCTATAACATTTGCCATTAAAAAAACTGCTTAACCTAGTAATAACATAAAAATTAAAATTATATGCATGCATCTAGTTATAACAAACTAGTTTATACCCCGGGAGCGTCCCGGGTTGAGAAATTTAAGTAAAGTGAATATTATTATTATTATTATTATTATTATTTTAAACAAATCTCTACCATAAGTTATCATATTCTAATATAAAAAAAAGGGTAATTGGGTCGGGTATCACCTAATCCCAAGTCCGACCTAAACCCATAATTTTTTTTTAAACTAATTCCAAACCTGACACAATACCTGTCGGGTTACAAAAAATAGTCGGTTTTTTCTCTCGTTTTTTATATAGCACTATGGTACTCGTTGGAAAGATAATAAAACGCTCGTTAATTTGGTGTAATTGGTTTCTTTAAAAAATCTCGTATATAAAAGATATTAACGTTTAAAAGTTATGAGAGAAAACATGAGAGAGAAAATAATAAAGTTTTAATATTTACATTTAGTAGATTAAGTATTTAATAGATTATGTTAAATCATATTTAAACCATATTTATTCCTTTTTTTTAATTGGTCTAGAGTTGCCACATCACATCCTATGTGGCATATCTCAAAAGAGAGATTGCATAATATTATGACATGTCATTAAAAATGCTTTGGTTTATTATATACTAGCTTATACCCCGAGAACGTCCCGAGTTGATAAATTTAAGCAAAGTAAATATTATTATTATTATTTTAAACAAATCTCTGTCATAAGTTATCATATTTTAATATAAAAAAAAGGTAATTGGATCAGGTATCACCTAATCCCAGACCCGACCCAAACCCACAATTTTTTTAAACTAATTCCAAACCTTACACAATACCTGTCGGGTTACAAAAAATAGTCGTTTTTTTTCTCCATTTTTTATATAGCACTATGATACTCGTTGGAAAGATAATAAAACGCTCGTTAATTTGGTGTAATTTTTTTCTTTAAAAAAACCCCTATATAAAAGATATTAACGTTTAAAAGTTATGAGAGAAAACATGAGAGAGAAAATAATAAAGGTTTTAGAGGGTGTTTGGGATTGCGTTTTGAATCTGATTTTTATATTATTGCGTTTTGAAAACGCAGATAATCAGTTTTTAGTGTTTGGATTGCGTTTTGAAAACGCAGATAATCAGTTTTTTAGGCTAACAAAACGCAATAATCTATAAGCAGCTCCACCCCGGCTTTTTCAAAACGCATAATCTGTTTTGAATAATCAATCCCAAACACCCCCTTAATATTTATATTTAGTAGATTACTAGATTTTAGCCCACGTGTACACGCGGTTCACCAACGTACATCTACTTAGGGAATTATAACATATAAAGAAAAATACAGTAGAAATATTTTTTTAAAGTATAACACAACGAATACAAATTTTATTCAACTATTAATAAATATTTCTTTATACACCACATTTCTGGTTGTAGTGTTTAAATTCACATCACCATCAAGTATAAGTAATTTCACTCATGTGCTGCTTTTAACTCTTGAAAATGCAACATAAAGTTGGTCATGTGAGAAAACATGTTCTCTTAAATAGAATCCAACCTTAGATAAAGACTGTCCTTGCCTTTTATTGACGGTCATTGCGAAACATACACTTATTGAAAATTGACGCCTTTGGAAATTTACTGGAATCTTGATATCAGATGGTTTAATATTTATTCTAGTAATAATAGTTTTTATACCAATGTTTCCACCTGATATGAAATCTAAAAGATACGGGGGAGTCCCGAGGCTGAAATCTAATAATATTTAGTGTAAGAAATGTGGAATGTGTCTCAAAGAATACGAAGCTGAATATATGATGGGAACATTAGAATGCATACATAGGTAAACATATTGGTGAGGTTATTATTTAGATGTATAAGTATAAAACAAACTAACAAATTATAAATTTATTATGAAATATATGAATGAGGAATATATTATCATAGATTAGATTTGAAGAGATGATTTGGCAAAAGTAATTAAGTGTTAAAAGAATTTGATTACTATGTAGAAGAAGGAAACGAATTACAAAATTAAGTCATACATTTAAGAAAATCTTTTTGTACACAACATTTGTTGTCTTTGTTTGTGGTTTACCCTCTTTATTAAGTATTAACAATTTAACTCCATCTCTACAAAAAGTCCAGTTGCAATAACTAAGAAGGTGTCACCACTTAGTGCAAATTAATATAACATGATCAAAACAGTTTTTATAATGTTAACAGACAATACAAAGAATATGCGACAGAATATAATTTTACTAAAAGTATAAAACCCATGGCAACAAACTTTTATGAATTGGGTTGGACTTGTATAGACAATTGGGCTTACCCATTCACGGTCCATAATGAAAAAGTTTTATTCATAAATTGAACAACTGACTTACTCGATAGTCGGTAAATTAAAAAATGTTAATTAGCAATATTGTAAAATAAAATCCATAGATTATATCTATATATCCATAATCATTAAACAAAAGCTAGTTTTTTATCACCAACATATCATTGGCATAATGTAATTTGACTTCGGTATACAACGTGTGTACACGCGTGACTATAACCTAGCTTTTTATAAACTTTTAAAAGTTACTCATCTAATAACAATTATTCAAATCAATATTTATATTTTACTTATGTATTGTACATATCATAGCCTTGCAATTCAAAACTTTCACTATGAACTTTAAATCTATTCATAAGTTTTCTAAATTCTATTCTTACCACTTAAAGCAACGCATATTTACTACCACTATAATCAAGAATTATCGGAACACTCTATTTACAACCTAAAGCCAAGTTCAAATTAAAGTAATGAAAAAAATTAACCTAATAACAAAACCAATAGATTTTTAAACATAACTGATTACGGTTGTTATACTAATTATACATCAAAATTTCAACTTTTAATAAAGTTGTTAATAAACTGCATCATAATAGATTCATTACATATCAACCAAAAAGTATTTTAAGTTCATATAAAACATACTATATTTAATCAGCATCTTCATCATCATCCATTTCAGATTCGGATGACTCCTCTGCTTCCACCATGGCCGCTTCCTCCTCCAGATTCCTGATTTTTAGGCGAATCATTTGTTCCAGATTCACCATCTCTAAGCTTCTGCTGCTGTTAGACATGCCTACCTTATCCAGATCCACAAGCAAGTCATAGTCGTTGCAGTTTTCAAGTTCGTCTCTTGACATCAACCGATGTGACCCATCGGTAAACTGCAAACTTGCAATGTTAAGATTTTCAGCAAAAAACCAACTACAGACAGGAAATACCTCCAAAAGTTCATCAAACTCATCCACTTGAAAGATGTCTTCCAACTTCGAAATCAGTCTCCTTTCTTCAATACTTGGCAACCTCATTGTTCTTCCAAACTCATACATTTCTCTTTGAAAATCTGCTCCCATTTGCATAACAACTTTTCTTGAACCGAAAAGTAAACATGAATTGTCACTCATGTTCACAAGATATCTTCGTTTGATACTGCAGAACCTCCAACTGACAACCTTTTCCACTGCTTAATATTTTTTTTTTAGAACTTATGTGTGTTTATTTTGAAGAAAATAGAGTTGTGATTTATGTTTAGTGATTATGATTTTATAGATATGTTAAAAACCGTGTAAAGAACTGAAGGGACAACTTAGATTTTCAACACTAATAATAATTAATATTCCGTATTAATTATATAGCAGATGAAAAGACTTGTTTCTGCTGTAGATTAAAAAGTGGCGGTTCTTAATATATGAATTTAAAATTTGAAATAGTAATTATAAACTAAAAAAGTTATTGGTTATTGTTATGAACAATAAGTGTACTTTATGTGTACTAACAATTGTTAGGGTTATTAACAATAACTTTATTCATCCCTCTGCATATAAAAATAATATTGATTAAAATGAAACACTCTATTAAAGAGACACAAAATAAAGTTATTCAGAATTATTAGTAACGATAGCATGTTAATACCTTAAACACTAACCTGTAAATCCATAAGAAACATATGTAGACAAAGAATTTCTGCAAGATTCTTGCGGTTTAGTCGGTTCGAGATCCTAAGCACCTTAAGTTTGAATGTATATTGAGACATCCTCCAATTGATGTCATTCAATACGTAATGTTGTTCGGATCCATAAACCTGCAATTTAATAGAATATAAGTAATACAACATTACATGAATAAAAAAATAACTTAATGATTATGTAAAATTTGATAAACATACCTGACAGAGTTGAAGGAATTACACTATAGTTTACAAAACAAAATCTGTATATAAAGTTCTAAATTGCAAGATTTATTTATGTTAAGGAATTAATAATATTAAAAAGAAAATTATAAAATGGAAACCTGGATTAATTTAGATTTAAATGTTGCTAAAATTAAAAAAATAAACATTTTTTTTTATTTAAATCTATATACCACATTAAAATCTAAACCTATCTAATATAAAGGTTTCAAAATACATAAAATAAACGTAATCTAACTTTTTAAAGGTTTAAAATTTAACAAATAATTGTTTTTGGGTATAAAACGAATTGGTTAAGTATAAAGAATTTATTTTTAATATAATTTTTAAATTTGTATCATTTAATAATAATGGAATTTTGTGTTAAACGTGAAAAAATCTAAGACATTTACATTTAATAATAAGTCAAAGGTTGACAAAAAAAAAACGAATATGTTTGGAAATTTTTAAATGAAAACTGTTTGATATTATTGTGTTGCAATTTACCAAAATTTGAGTCAAATTAAAAATTATAGAAATCAACCAAATTTAATAAAAAGTCAAATCCAAATCTAGAAACCACCACCAATAAACACACTAACTAACATTAACCTTAACAACATTATAAAGGTTAGACATACCTTGATTTAGAAAGTTATAAAGCTAGAATTTTTTACTTGTTTTAAAAGTTGACCAAATTTAATAGTTGATTTGACTAAATTAAAATTTGACTAACTTGTACATCAATAAGGAGGCGTATGACTTTTTTAAAAAAATTTATAGTTTCATAACTTAAAAAATTGTTTGCATATGAACTTTTTTAATATATAAAATCAAAAATCTAAAACATAATTACTAATTACTAAACATTAATATAGAAAAAATCGTTGTAGTTAAATTTTTATATTTGACCTAAATAATTGTAACTTACTATAATACTATAACATTGAAAGATGGTTAACATACTTTACAAATCTTTGCATTAACATTTACAATATTAGACTACTCCTAGGAATATCTCATGATTCATGATCATATCTATTCAAACCATAACAGGATATTCCGGTTTAAAGACATAACATCCCAAAAAATACACAGTTTACTACATAAGAATTAAAAGGTAAAAAAGTATGTGACCTTTGACTTTTTTTTAATTTTAAAATTTGGCATTAATAAGAAATTAATATGATTTTCAAAAAAGTCAAACCATTTATTAACCAAAAATACGTTTATAAAACAGATTTCCATAATTAAGAAAATGGTATAAATAATAGATTAATATAAAATTTTAAAAAAGTCAAACAATTTAATAAAAACAAAGAACATTATCTTTAAATTTTCAAGTTTTATTTTTTTTTAAAAAACTATTATACACTATGTTTACTATCTTACTTTATAAACAACCAATTAACATTAACATAGACAACTACTATCCATAACATACTTATGAAATATTTAGTGTTGTTAACTAATCCACATCATCAGTCAGAATATTACTGATTCTAAACATAAAAATCCCCAAAATTCACGAATTACCACATAAGTAGTAAACGTGCAAAAGTTAGTCCCTGCAAACCACAACCCCTTTTTTTTTGTTATGTTACCCACCAAAAGTTGTCGTCACATCTAACCACATTAGAAAGCCTGAACGAACCTTGGTTTTTGAAAAACAGAAAATGCAGTTTATCACCCGTATGAAGTCCCTTATCATCGACAAAAGACTGCATGCCTCTGATGTTGTAACGGGGTTTTCCTCTTGACCCCTCGATTCCCACATACGCTCCCCATGACCGACCCTCACCATCAGAAACGCTTAACGACCTTTTACGGTTCAAACCGTTCTGCTTTGCCCACTCAAGCTTCATACGCTACATAAGAAGAAACACAAATGATAAGGCTTGAAATTGTAATAACAATCACAACTACTCATTACTTGACCTATTAACGAAATTTCACAAAACATATTAGTCACCCATTTAATGCAATATGACATATCTACAGTTTCCGTTTATTATTATCTATGTTTATACAAAACAAATAATGAATGAAAATAACCTTGACAGATTAACAACTAAAGTTTTGTGACACCAAGTCTATACACTAAAAATTAATTCAAATCAGTCTGCATATTTGTTGAATTTAGAATAAACAGATACAATAAAGCTTGTAATAGCAATAACAATCACATACATTCATTATTTTAGTTGATTACCATTTCAAGATGTCATCATTCCATCGTTACTTATTAACTAACTATATATTATAGCTATGTAGAATGAACATCAACTTTGTCGCAACAAACCTATTACTATACTATAAACACACTTTTTAAAAAATGATTGATTAATGGGCAAATAAATGGAAACTGTAAGAGGTAAGTTGTAACACTTACAAAGTGATTGTCAACAGTGAACACCACTGGCACACCTTCATCTTCCACAGCTTCAGATCCATCATCATCAACCTCCATTGAACTGTCTGGAACATGTTCGACCGGCTCACCTTCAGCATCATCCTGTCCATCATCATCAGATAGAATAATCACATCTTCATCCAGTTCATTTTCATCTTCGTATTCCACCTTCACCCTTGTTGCCCAAAACTCCTCACATGGAAGAGTAAGCTTGTTCTTCAAAAACAATGACAAATTGTAGATCCTCTTTTTGTATCCAAAACAATGAAAAATTAAAACGCATTAGAATAAAGGCAGTAAAATAATTTTTAAAAATAGAAAAAACATGTATGTAATGAAGAAAATAATGCCGGCTTAACAATTTCAAAAACAATTAAATGCTTCTTTGTTATTCCAAGAGCATCCTGCACCCAAGGCCATCCTCTAGTAACATAAAAATGACCATCTTCACGCACAATCTCTAACTCAAAGCATGAACGACGAACAGATCTGCATTCTACTGGATTTACTGGAAGCTTTTTATTTAGTAATCCATGTGCAACAAAGGGACTAATATGCTAAGAAGCAAAAATAATTATTTATAAACCATTAATAAATGTGTGTAAAAAAAATATTTACATAATTTAATTGAATCAAACTTTTTATTAAACTTACAAGACGTTTTTGCGTTGATTTATGATCCTTCAAACTGCAGTAAAAAAAGCTGCCAGGTGCCGATACTGCATCCTGATGAAAACTAATGATCCGGAATGAATGAAGATTTTCTTCATATTGAAATATGAAGTTACATTCAGGTGGGTACCCTAATTCATTGATCATGCTTCTCCAGCCGTCGTAAAAGTACCAGCTTCCATTGATGCTTGTTACAGTAACGTCAAACACCTCAGAGGTTAATGTGCGGACCTTGGTAACACCAGTGGGATAATTATATTTGTTGATCCATTCACCATAATCAGAAGGTAACGGCTGAATCAAAAAATACACACAATTTAAAATATTGAAAACATATTATACTCTAAAACATATATTATGGCAACACAGTAAAACATGTTAGATATCTTACCAAAGCAGCGACGTTGTTATCCTCCATATATAACCAAAACCCATACAACATTGTGTCACTGTTTCATATACAAAAATTAAAACTGTAAGCATAGATCAAAGTAATTTGAAAAAATATTCACACTGTTTAAATAAAAGCTTGAAAAAACATTTGGAAATACATGTTAAAACCTAAAACACAAAGACTAAGTTGTAACCTAAAACATAAAACATTAATCAATATGAATAATAATAAATGAAAATTAAAGAAGAATCACTTAAACCTTAAAAAATCAATTTACCCTAAAAATCACTAAATCGATAAGTAAATGATAAACCACTAAATTGAAACCTAAAAGCATAAGAATCCATTGTTAGCTTTCTTAAAACCTGAATTTAACCATAAATCATAAACTTAAACCACTAATCATCATCAGTATTAATAAACCAAACCTTAAAACATCGATTGACTCTTACAATAACTAAATCCATACCTAAATCATTAAGCCCTAAATTGAAACCTAAAACCATAACAATCCATTGTTAGATTTCTTAAAACATAAATTGTAACACCCCAACCGATGGCGGAAACATCGAGGTGTCACGAGGTAATGATTGTTCAATAGCTCATGGACTAGAAATGTAAATATTGATACATTGACTAAGTAATTTATTACATTGAAATGAAATTACATGAATACAACGTTTAAGAACTAACAATCTAAAATAAAATTTAGTAAATCTCAAGTCTAAGTCTAAGTTCCAAAAGCTTAACAGTGATCTCATAACAACCTGAAACATGTACGAAAATAATTTTGTCAATACAAAATGTATTGGTGAGCATACCCTGTTTGAATAAATATAGTAGGAAAAGAGTTTCGCAATTCACGTGTTATACTGTCTACAACTTAGTGTTCAAGCTATGTACTAATGTCACCTAAAATCAAGCCTTAGAGTCGAAATGATATCTAAGAATAATGGGATATCTAGTATATATGTATAGTAGTCGCCCAATAGTATGATTATGTATAGTATGCGACAAAGCAAGTAGTTTACACATAATAATAGTCAAGTACTATTTATTGCTATGCTAGGCCCACACCGGGTTAATGATTAAGGTCATAAGTACACACTATCAGCGATCAACAAGTAAAACACATACAAGAATTGCGATTGTGAATATAGACTAAAGCATGATTAAGTGAGTGAAGTAATAAGCGTACATGAGTCACCCCAAAAGTGTAAACATGAAAAAGGGGAAAGATATACTCACATTCGCTAAGCTGAATTATCCTCTAAGCGTTGTGAATGTATGTGAGGCGAATCCCAAAGACTCGACAACGTAGCTAGTCCAATTTGAAGAAATAAAAACCGAAAAAGAAAGAATATCAAGCTTCCAATTCACCAATTACAAGAGCTTATAATCAAAGCTTCAATTATAGAAGTAATAGACTATAGAAGAAAGGTATGACGGAAAGTTTAATCGGATTGAAACAATCGATTTAGAGGTGCCCAGTGTAATGGGTCATAGGTGGGTTTTTATACTAGTTTTGGATTCAATTAGCCATTAAAATTGGTCAACACCATAAAGTAAGGTTTTATGATGAATTGACTATTTGACTAGGATTTTGACTGTTTGACTAAGACTTTGACTAGGACTTTGACCGGGACTTTGACTAGGACTTTGACTGTTTGATTGTCTTCGCGGACCGCGAGAAATAAAAAAATCAAATTTTCTAATTTAATCAATTTTAAGTTCCGGACTTGTTTCCTTCGGTTTCGAAGTTGTTTTAGGACCGAAAATTAAGGGTTTTGAGTATCAAGGTCTGAAACATACGTGCTCGGGTGTAGATGTGAGTATAAAACGTGCAATACTTTTACTTATAAAAATTATAAGTTTTATTAAATTGTGACTTTTGGTGCTATTAAAATAGGAGGGTTAAAAATGAAAATTTTGAAATAGTGAGAGACCAATTATGCACATTTATGAAAGGTGACGGGTGCAGGTTGTCACATAAATGTAACCAGAAATGATAAACTTAAACATTACCCCTAATTCTAAATCTAAAAGTCATACCACTAATCAGTATTGATAAACCATTAATCAATATGAATAATAATAAATGTTGAAACCTAAAACACAAAGACTAAGTTGTAACCTAAAACATAAAACATTAATCAATATGAATAATAATAAATGAAAATTAAAGAAGAATCACTCAAACCTTTTAAAATCAATTTACCCTAAAAATCACTAAATCGATAAGTAAAAGATAAACCACTAAATTGAAACCTAAAAGCATAAGAATCCATTGTTAGGTTTCTTTAAACCTGAATTTAACCATAAATCATAAACTTAAACCACTAATCATCTTCAGTCTTAATAAACCAAACCTTAAAACATCGATTGGCTCTTACAATAACTAAATCCATACCTAAATCATTAAGCCCTAAATTGAAACCTAAAACCATAACAATCCATTGGTAGATTTCTTAAAACATAAATGTAACCGGAAATGCTAAACTTAAACATTACCCCTAATTCTAAATCTAAAACTCATACCACTAATCACTATTGATAAACCAACCCTTAAAACATCAGTTGCCTCTAAATGGAGCCACTCGACTATGTTGCCAGCAGCAGAAGACTGTCCAGAATGGAGCACGCGAGTCGTTTATCAACATCTTTATCCATCTATCAACAACCAAACATGATAACAGACAACGTTGTTAGCTTCCTGTATCAATCAAACCATCAAACACAACATTTAAACAATAAACAACAGAAAAAACATAATTACATCAGACCCAGTACACGCGGTTAGCAATCATCAAACACGAACCATACAACATGAACCCTAAAAGTAAATATTAACAAAACTAACCAATAATAGATGTAAATGCAAGTATTATAAGCAAAAGAGACCTTAATGGACAAACAAATCAGAAAAAACACGAAAAAAAATAAAGAGAATACATAGACATGAAGAACGATTGATTAATAGAGAATAGAAGAGATTAAACCTTGGACAGGATATGAAGAACACGGTAGAACAATGGTTGATCCGGAAGATCGCCTTGATTAGGGTTTGTGACTGGCGGAGGAGAAGATCGCTGAATTGGGAATTAGGGTAGGTTATGTGTGATTGTGTGAAAACGTTATGTCCGTGTTTTTTTTTTTGGGTATATATATTTTCTATAATTTTATTTTTAAAAAATATCAAAATTTTATAAAATCCCACACTTGGACACTTAGCATTAGTTGATTGGCTATGTAATTGGAGGCTTAATGTGGGATTGACAAGTGTCCACATTGAGTTTCATATATTAGTTGTATAGATATATTTAATAGATTATGTTAAATAATATTTAAACCATATTTATTTCTTTTTTTTAATTGGTCTAGAGTTGCCACATCACATCTTATGTGGCACCTCTTAAAAGAGAGATTGCATAATATTATGACATGTCATTAAAAATGCTTTGGTTTATTATATATACAAGAAAGAACCCAAGATTGGAAGATCAGGATCTGAAGAGTCTTCCTACTAAGCCATGATAAAGACAGCATAAACCTAGGGGGATATTGTTAGGCTATATTTAAGTAGGTTTACGCTTGTCTTTATTAAGCATGTTTGTGTTAATTGGGCTTAGTTTAATCTAATGGGCTTGGGTTAGGCCATGTGGGCCAAAGGCTTTAGTGGACCCTATATAATGTTTTGTTTAAAGTCATTTTAGGGTTAGACATGTTACACATTCATAGACTTTCATAATCCTCTCATTTGTAATTCTTTGGCCACCACCTTGTACCAGACAATCCTAGAGATTGTGTGCAAGGTGAAGCAGCAATACAAGGGATTTCATTGTGTTTTAATCTTTTGTTCTTCACATTCAATCTTGTTTTCCGCACTCGATTGTTTGCTTGATACCTGGTAGAGAAGATCTTGGACTTACAAAGTCCCATCCTTTCATTGTCATCTGGACTTGAATAGGATCCGAGCTACTACCTCTTATATTCGAACTTTAGAATTTACCATCATTGTAATTCTGATTCTTAGAGAGTAGAAATGATTTCTGGTAACTATCGGATTATTTCTTCTTACAAATTCCATCCTGTAAGTTCTATCTATATCGGTGTAATATGTTTGACCTCTTGGTTAACATCTATTCGTATATATACTTAGGAGGTTTCTCAGATCGTTAGACTTATCTTATCCGGAGTCTAAAGGTGCAAGAAAAGACTAATCGAACTTGTTGAATTACACGGTTTCAACAATTCCCTTTTTATCTCTGGAGAGATGAAAGGCATCCGCATCGATGAGCCTTTTAAGAGAGATTCTTGAATTATGCTCTAATTCTTCTTTCTTTGAATTCTTATTGTTTTTCCTTTTCATTATGTTGACCTACTGGAATCGATCATTGAGATTTCTCTTAAATCATTGATAATAATCTTACTGACTACTTCATTGATGATTGACTGCATTATTTATCGTTAACCATTCTTTGACTTAAGATTCTTATGATAATGTGTCACTTATTCTTTCTCAAAATCATGATTGTCATTCGAATTTAAATACTTATTGCATTAACTATTTCCATATAGATTTTTCTTAACACTTTCAGAATTCGATAACACTCTCGATAAAATATTCTATGATTTCTTCTTATAAAATATTCTTTATAAAATTCTAGTCGTTCTTCTTACGACTTATTTTCTTATCGGGTAATTTCTTTTAATATATATTTTTATTCTGGTATTTATTTCTTCTGGCATATCGGATGCCTTCTGGTAATATTTGGCACTTTCAATGCCTTCTCGTAATATCTGGCATTTCCAATGCCCTTTTTATTATTCAGACATATCGGATGTCTTTTCAAATTATAATTCTTTTTATTTATCGATTTATTTTCTTTTATTTATCGATTTATATTCTTTTATATCCAAGCGAATACTGATAATCATTTATAGTAGACACTATAAATCCATTATTTCTATAATATATACTTGCTTGGAAATAATTCTTTCTTATTTATATATTCGACTAAAGTCTATACTTTCAGTGTCTGAAAACACTTTCCGATAAACTTATATATAGGCAATATATCATATCTTTTTAATCCAACTTATTATAAGCGAGGCTTATTTCATCAGGATATTCGTATAAATAGTTCTTGCCAGAACAGTGATTTCTCAAATTGTCTCACAACCTTTAACTCGGAACAGGAAATTCGTCATTCCTTGGTCAGAGAATTTCACTGGAAAAATGAGCATAATTCTATTCATTTTTCGTTTTCACTTCGATTATACCTTTCGAATCTCTACGTGATTCCAATTGGTATCTAATCGTCTTTTGATATATTCGATAAATTATTTCTTTTGATAATTCGTTGGATTCTACCAATTTTGGTTTCTGAATCCATATAGATTTTTATCTGTTATATTCTAAGGATTTAACAATTCTTCCATAACTTCTTATTCATGATTTTCAACTTGGTAACACTTGACCGTTTTACCAATTTGATTGTACTATAACTCACATGAGTTTTTATCCATAAGTGACTGCGAAGATTCTTTTATAGCATCATATATCCTCACAAAGAATCCTGTGTCTTAGTGGCAAATGTCTGGATATACCTTCTGTAAGGATCCGGATATCCTTTGCCACAGGGATTGCACAGAGGACATACAACTATCTTTGGTTGGCAATCAAAAATCAATATACTGATTTCTATGATTCGTAGAATTCAACCAATCGATGGTTTTTATTCTGCAAATATATCTTTAGTCGTATTTCACAAAGAAATTTCAACTATATTGCCAGTTTTGTGGTCGTATTCTCCACATACGATACATTGATGGTTCAAATATATATTTCTTCTTATTATTCATGTACTTATTATTTCTTTTAATATGTTCATGACATAAACAAACTTTGATTTCGATAAATTCCTACTCAAATGTTCCTGTGCCTGTGACATTCATAATTATGTCGCGATCATAATTACTATTTCACCTCACCTAACATTCCAGTATTTGTTTATCTTAATCACAATTGGTATGTATCCTTCACATATTATTCTGATATTCTTTTCTTTATTTTCTTTTGAATTCGTAATTATATTATTCTGGAATAAAACATGTTGATCTGAGTCTAACGAAATAGACTGTCAATCGTTCAAGAATTTGTTCGTGTCAAAAGATATTTAATATAACAATCCAATCTTTTTAATATCCCTGACTTGTTCGAGTCATAGGATTAAGACGGTACTTATATTGTCGTATAATCGAGTGAGTAAGATTTCGGTTTCTTCAAATAGATTCCAAATTATTTCTGTCACGGAATTTCAAGGTAATAATATTTATGTCCGAAGTATTACTTAATTCTCGAAGGAAAATATCGAAGATAGTATATAGCTGAGATTCTATATATACACAAAGAGAGATTTAGATTATGAACTGGAGTATATAATGTTCATCGTTCATATCGAGATAAAATATCAAGGAGGTTTATACAATCGGGTATAGATATAAAATCATGTCGAAAAAGACTTTTGGCATATATATGGAATAGCTTATACCCCGAGAGCGTCACGGGTTGAGAAATCTAAGTAAAATGAATAAAATTAGAAGTATCTAAACTATAAAAATGACATCTATATAGCAATTACCTGTTGGGGAGCGTTCCGGGTTGAAATATCTAATATGACATAATAAAATATCTAATATACCAACATATTAATGACTTTCTAATATATGATTAATGAATATTATTATTATTATTATTATTATTATTATTTTAAACAAATCTCTACCATAAGTTATCATTTTCTAATATAAAAAAAGGTAATTGGGTCAGGGATCACCTAATCCCAGGCCCGACCCAAACCCACAATTTTTTTAAACTAATTCCAAAACTGACACAATACATGTCGGGTTACAAAAAATAGTCATTTTTTTCTCCGTTTTTTATATAGCAATATGGTACTCGTTGGAAAGATAATAAAACGCTCGTTAATTTGGTGTAATTTTTTTCTTTAAAAAATCACGTATATAAAAGATATGAAAGTTTAAAAGTTATGAGAGCAAACATGAGAGAGAAAATAATAAAGTTTTAATATTTAAATTTAGTAGATTAGGTATTTAATAGATTATGTTAAATTATATT
Source organism: Ambrosia x helenae (assembly GCA_030844895.1). NCBI lineage: Eukaryota > Viridiplantae > Streptophyta > Magnoliopsida > Asterales > Asteraceae > Ambrosia > Ambrosia x helenae. Next base: position 107,456,842 of record CM061233.1, on the reverse strand, counting down.
TAAACCATATTTATTCCTTTTTTTTAATTGGTCTAGAGTTGCCACATCACATCCTATGTGGCATCTCTTAAAAGAGAGATTGCATAATATTATGACATGTCATTAAAATGGCTTTGGTTTATTGTATGTATAGATATAGATATATATAGATATAGATATAGATATAGATAAGTTATCATATTCTAATATAAAAAAAGGGTAATTGGGTCTAGGGGTGTTCACGGTCCGGTTTTCGCGGTTTTTGGGTCAAACCGTGAACCAAACCGTTAGTAACGGTTTTTTACTTTTGTAAACCAAAACCAAACCATAGAGTTCTAAAACCGAACCAAACCAAACCATTAGTGACGGTTTGGTTCCGGTTTGATTTCACGGTTTGTGTATGTTGGGCCTTATTTGCCAAAAAGTATAAAATAGAACAAAAAAATAAAAAAATAAATAAAAGTAACAAACTGTCCAATTCTAAGATACCATAATAGTTAGCCACAATCCTTACAATTAACAATAAGCTGTTATAAATATTCAGTTATCCACAAATTACACATAACACAAAAGGCAATTCAAAATAGGTAAATACATAAAAAAAAATGCCTAGAGACATCAAAATTAGTCAATTAGATTTTTAGAGTTTTAAATGTTAATATAACATATGGGCTAGTAGTAATGGTTGACTGTTGTACTTGAATGTGCAAAATAGGCACAAATTTATACAGATTCGAACTTTACATATTTGATTTTATCATTGTATATAATCTAATTATGTATACTATAAAATATTTAAAATAAATAAATAAAATTATACGGTCCGGTCCGGTTTTTTACGGTTGGTTTTTGCTATAAACCGTAAACCAAACCGTTGGTTACGGTTTCAAAATATTGAAACCAACCGACCGAAAGATCAAATAAAAAACCAACCGTGAAACCAAACCAATGAACGGTTTGGGCGGTTTTACGGTTTGAAACCGAACCATGAACACCCCTAATTGGGTCGGGCATCACCTAATCCCATGCCCGACCTAAACCCGCAATTTTTTTAAACTAATTCCAAACCTGACACAATACCTGTCGGGTTACAAAAAATAGTCGTTTTTTTTCTCCGTTTTTTATATAGCACTATGGTACTCGTCGGAAAGATAATAAAACGCTCGTTAATTTGGTGTAATTTGTTTCTTTAAAAAATCTCGTATATAAAAGATATTAACGTTTAAAAGTTATGACAGGAAACATGAGAGAGAAAATAATAAAGTTTTAATATTTACATTTAGTAGATTAAGTATTTAATAGATTATGTTAAATCATATTTAAACCATATTTATTCCTTTTTTTTAATTGGTCTAGAGTTGCCACATCACATCCTATGTGGCATATCTCAAAAGAGAGATTGCATAATATTATGACATGTCATTAAAAATGCTTTGATTTATTATATACTAGCTGATTACCCCAGGAGGGTCCCGGAGTTGAAAAATCTAATTTTACGTGATAATCTATTGCAAATGGCTCAAGTTAACTAACCACAAAATCTCTCAATCATTGCATGTTCATGGTATTCTAATCAGTAATAACTCATATTCCCCACAAAATCTAATTTTACGTGATAACATGAACACTTTGTGTGTTTTTTTCCTGTATGAACGAAACCTCACAAAAAATAGTCGATTTTTTCTCCGTTTTTTTATATAGCACTATGGTACTCGTTGGAAAGATAATAAAACGCTCATTAATTTGGTGTAATTTTTTTCTTTAAAAAATCTCGTATATAAAAGATATAAACATTTAAAAATTATGGGAGGAAATATGAGTGAGAAAATTTTAAATTTATTTTTAAATTCTTTTTTCCTAAAATAACTCAATTTAATTAAAAAGGAAACAATTAAAAAACACAAAAAAACTCTCCATTATGATGCCACATGGCACTCTCAAGTGAAGGTTGAGGCCTCCATTGCACGCCACGTCAGCATATACGTTTTCTTTTATATATATAGATATAGATTATAGGAATATTTTCTTTTTTACGTATGAAGAGAATGCCTTGGTTTGGATCATCACCTCCGAAGCAGACAATATCTCCGGATCCTTATGCTTCGGACTTTAGGCCCATGGGCTAAGGGCTTGAAGCCCATGAGAACAATACAAATACTTCCTCTCAACCCTAATTAGGGGTGGTAAACCTTTGAACCAATCACTTACTCTCAATTTTATCTCTTAAGATACTTATACATATTCTCATGTTATGCTGGAGGTGGTCATAAAGAGACATTCTCTCTCTCCTGTGATGAGTCTAACGATGTTTTGTATTGTAGGTTCACCGGATCATTCAATTCACCTAATCATGGTCGCATCTTTAGTGGATCTATTTTCCTAACATCATCAGAAGGTTAACTCTTTTCATCTCCAACAAGTTTGTATATTTAATAAAATACGAAGACTTGAATAACTAGGATAAATAATGGAGTTTGAAGTAGTACATGAATCAGACTATCCGGAGTGGTGGGGGGAAAGAAGGGATGAAGCGTCATGTGGCACTTGTGGGACCCTTGTGGGGGAAAAAAATTGTGGGGAGTGGAAGGGGGGGGGGGGGGGGGGGGAAGAGGGGGAAGGAAATAATATTATATTGTGTTAAAGTTAAAAAAAAAAAAAAAAAAAAAACCTGACCAATAACAAAGCGCCACGTGTACAATCCATTTGCCCCACGCCGGTGACTTCCCCCCCGCCCCTCTCCCGCCCCCACTCCGGATAGCCTCAAAAAAATAAGCTTTTGAAAGAAAAAAGTAAAATCAAGTACTTCAACGAGTCATAACCGGTCAGGGAACAAAGCATCTAGCCAGACTGACGGATCTAGTCCAGACATGAAAACGGTACGAGTATGGATAAGTTGGTTTTGACTATAAGACCCTCTGTGGTCAGTGGCGAAGCTTGACCCGAAAGTTCGGGGGGTCGGAAGTCATTAGTTTCGAGGGGTCGAAACCCTATATTTACAAAATTTTCTATACGAATACTATATAATCGGAACTTCTGCACGAAAATTCGGGGGGTCGGCCGCCCCCTCCCCCCCCAACAAAGCCTCGCCACTACCTGTAGTGGAGGCGGTATCGGGTATAGGGCGTTTTAAACGAAAATAGCGTCCCCACACCGTTACGGGGGGGCGTTATTGTGCAAAAATATTGTCAAGCGTTATACATATAACGTCGGGTGATAATTTCATCAACAAATCAGCGAGGGACACGTAGCGTGGAGGGGGAAGTTTCAAACGGTCAAAAAAAATGACGCTGGGGCAATTTAATTTCAAACGGTAATTTTTTTTATACTTTATATACACACACAACAACAAATATAACATACCACAACACAAACTAAAAACATACAACTTCAAAACACAAAAATGTTTCCATATGGTTCACCGTTTGGGGTCCCGTCTCGCCCGGGTATGAGGCCAAACACTACTCAACTGCCACCCAATTGGGGCGAATTTGACGCGAACACAATGGGATGGGATACACTCAACTTCTTAGCATGTCGGGTCAATTTTTTCAAGGGTTTGCGCCAAACATGAACCTAAACTATGTCCAAGGTTCTCAAGAGGAGCCCGAGCTCGTGCCTGAAACTCAAGGCGAGCCCAACCAACCACGTCAACCCGAGGGTTCTCAACCGGGGGAGGGGGGCGAGACGCTCGCACAGAAAAAAAAGATCCTAACGCGCCTCGTCAAAAAAAGAAACAAGAACGTTGGGAAAAAGACGAGGAGTTTGCTTTAGCGCGGGCTTGGCTCGACATATCGAAGGATCCCGATGTTGGTTAGTATTTTTATTTGTATTTATATATATATATATATATATATATAATTAATCGTATATATTATATATATAATTAATCGTATATATATAGTATTTTTTTTTGTATTTATATATATTTAACCGTATATATATATATAAATAGTTATATATTTCTAATCGTATAATATTTTTTTTTGTAGCAAACTATCAAGACAAGCCGCTCTTTTGGATAAGAATTCGAGAGCTGTTTTTTGCTGCCATGGGTAGAGAGGAGTATCGAGAGAACAATTCGATATCGGGAAAGTGGACGGATATAAATAATAGATGCCATTCGTTTGCGGAGGTTTACCAACGTTGTAAGGATAACAGGGGCAGTGGGGAAGGTGATGATGGTGTGTTGGCAAGAGTGTTGGAGGAGATAAGAGAAACCCGTGGCCCGTTTCCGTATTTGAGGATTTGGGAGATGTTGAGAAAAAGTCCTAAGTGGGCTGATGTACCGCCTATGGGGTCCGGTAATAGGCGCAAAATCAGGAGAGGAGGAGGAGGACCATCAAAACGAAGCAAAACCTCCTCGTCGCGAGATCCGGATACACCGTCATCTGATGCTCGCTATGTGAGTTTAGGTGATCCTATTGATTTGGAGGATGAGGAGGAGCAGCAGGAGCAGGAGGATCTTCCAAGACCACTCGGTAGAAGATCAAAAAAGGACATTGAGTTTTTGTCCAAATCGATCGACCACCTCGACGGAGAAGCCCTACGCCTTGCACAACTTCATAGGCAAGAAATTCTTGCAAAATATCGCCTCTAGTGTGTTTAGCTTTTTTTATGATGCGTTTTTTTTTCAATTCGCTATTGTATGTTTTTTTAGTTGTTTGAATTTAGTTTAATATTAGTTGTGTGTTTGTAATATTATTTGTAATTTGTTTATATAATTTGTCTTTTATTTTAATTATTTTGAGTTTATTAATTAAAAAAAATAATAAAATAAACAACCAATTGGAAACAGGGGCATTATATTTTTCCCCTTAGGCCTTTGGGTGTGGAGTAGGCCCATCATCCATGATGGTTCTCCACCCTAGCTGCCACGTCAGCGTGGGGTAGGAACATCATGGGGATGATGGTCCTAGGGTGTGGAGGAGGCCCATCATCATTTAATTATTTTTCTTTATTTTATTTTTTATTTTTTTGATTTTTTTAATTAAATAATTTTATAATATTAATATTACAATAAAAAAGTTAATATTCTAATATTAGTATTAAAAAGTTAACATTACATTAAAACTATTACAAATAATTTAAAAAAAAAACACAACTAAAATTAAATTATCTTATTCGACATAAAAAAAATTACAAATAATCTACTCTTGTTCGTTGTTCCAAATAAATTCTACCAAGTCCGCTTGAAGATTGTGATGCGTGAACTCGTTATGTAACGAGAACTCATTTAAATCTTGTTGATGTGGGTCGACAGGCACGGTATTCTCCGGCGGGGCATTCTCGTCATAATCACAGATGGCAGAGCCTTCGTCTTCGAGTATCATGTTATGTAACAAGATACAAGCGTACATACAGTAACACAACCTTTATGGGGTGAACATATGTCCCGGGTTTGCAATAATGTGTCATCTTTGTTGTAGAACCCCAAATAACCGTTCGATGTCCTTTCTTGCCGCCTCTTGAAACTTGGCATATTTCTTTCTTTTTTCATCGGACGGGTGGTGAATACTTTTAACGATCGTCGCGTAAGAAGGGTAGATCCCATCAGCAAGATAATAACCGCGCCTATACTCCACCCCCGATACTGGAAACCTGGTATCTGGACCGGTTCCTTTTATGACATCGTCAAAAATCTTCAATTGGTTAATGACATTAATGTCGTTGTTCGAACCAGGAATGCCAAAGAAAGCATGCCAAACCCATAGATGTTGTGAACACGCATCCTCCAAAATTATTGTTGGATGTCCTTGATCCCCTCGTGTGAACATTCCGCGCCATGCATTCGGTCAGTTTTTCCAAGGCCAATGCATGCAATCAATGCTTCCGAGCATTGCTGGAAAACCATGTCTTTGGTGGTGGAACTGATACAACTGTTAGACCTCACTTGAGTTTGGTTTTCGAAAATATTTCTTGCTGTAGAGCTTCACTACACACTTGCTAAACTTGTAAAGACATTCTCGTGCAGTTCTTTCCGACACCCTTAAATATTCGTCCCACGCGTCCGCCGTAGTCCCGTACGCTAGTTGCCGAAGTGCAGCTGTGCATTTTTGTAGTGTGGTGAACCCCTTTTTCTTTCTAGCATTGTATCGTAAGGTAAAAAATGGGTGAAAATTCGCCACATCATCGGCTATACGTAGGAAAAGTCTTCTACTTATTCGGAACCTACGCCTAAATAGTTCCGCCGAGTATAAGGGTTCGTCGGCAAAATAATCGGCTACCAATCTATCATGGGCACCTACACATATTTTAACAAATATAAACACAATAGAAATCTATACTTTTATAAAATTTAAATATAATAAACAAGTAAAATGTTAATATATATATATATATATATAATCTAAAAAAAATATAAAACTTGCTTTCTCGGTCTCTATTTATAGCCGCTTGCCTAGTTCGAGGTACCGATGGAACTTCTTCGCCTTCCTCCTCGGCAATAAGCTGCGCCGCTTGCGCCACGACGTTTATAACAAACATTACGGCTTCGTTCGTAGATGATGAACCCGAAGAAGACGAAGACGACGAAGAAGATGATAATGACATGGTTTTTTGAGGGTTTAGTTTTTTTAAAGATAATGGGTTGGTTTAAATATATTAGAGTGTTTGAGAGAGTATTTAAAAATTTGTGGGTGAAAATGGAATGGTTTGGTTTTTTAAATAAATAAAAATACGTTTTTTTCGAACGGTCAAAAAGTTAATTTTCCAATGGTCATCTCACTTCCAACGGTCCAAAAGAGCCCCAGCTTCAACGTCAGAATTTTGCCGCCCATGCCGTGCCGCCCCTAGGGGGCCGGTGTTTGTCGGGCCGGCATGGGCAAGCCTAACCTTGCCGCCTCTCTTGCCGTAACCACACCCAAAGGCCTTACCACTACACCCTTTTTTTCACTTCATTCCTCATGCTGACTCAGCTATCACGTGAACCAATCAGAATCAGGGGTGTTATATTTAACCCCCTCCACTACACATGGTCTAAGGGGTTATTTGGTTTGAGAAATGTTTTGTAAAGGAACTAGAAACGAAATGGAATTAGACTTTGAATGAAATTCATTAATAATCCTACGCATTGGTTGGTAAATTTGTTATTAGAATTGGAATGTAAACAAACTAAAAGACTAAGGGTCTGTTTCGTAGCCTCTTAATGAGGCTCTGAACCATTCAGTTTTGAATGGTTTAGCATTCAGACTGTTTGTTTCAACCTAATTTTTTTTTTTGAATGGAATGATTAAGAGCTGAACCATTCAAACTTGGTGCATAGCTGAACCATTCGGTACTTAATCATTCAGAGCCTCTTAAACATTCAAACATCTTAATGATTCAGCACTTAATCAACAAAACAGCCCCTAAATCACCCCCAAGAAAATATTTGCAATCGCTTTTCATCCCTAACATCCATCGTTTTCTTCCCTACATTTATCTGCAGATTTACTCCTCTTCTCTACAAGATTTATAGTTCTTTCTTTTAGGGGTATTGGATTTTAATAATCCAAACTTTCACCTATTGGTCGACAATAATTTGTACTTCAGAAATTCCCAACAACGATCCCAACTTTCAACATATTGGCCGACACTAAACCTTTGTTAACTGAGACCTAACTCAGTTAGTGGATGTGTGGACGCTGACGTGGCATGCTCACACTGACGTGGATGATGACGTGGCATGCCAATGTTGGCATGGATGATGGTGTGGACGCTGACATGGCATGTTAACGCTGACGTGAAAGTTGACATGACATGTTGATGCTGACATGGAAGCTGATGTGGACGTTGACATGCCATGTCAGCATTCACTAACTTGATTAGTATTTAGTCATCAATTAAAAAAGGTTCACCAGATAAAAATATTTGAAAGTTGGGACCATTGTTGAGAATTCTTAAAGTACAAATTATTGCCGACTAATAGGTAAATATTTGGATTATTAAAATCCAATACCCTTCTTTTAGAATGAAACTACTTATTGCGTTTTTGTTCTTGAGTTCAGTTTATTTATAAAACCAATTGATCATTGTTTTAGTTTTTGTTTTGGCAAATAACTTTGTTGGTTCTTCCTTTTTTTGTTATTCCATTTTCATTTTCGCAATGTCTGTGTATCCGAGTTAACTTAAGAGAAGAAAAGAAATGAAATGGAAGGAAAGAAAAAAGTGTTTGTGTTTCTGAGTTTTTGGTAAATGGGGAAAGGAAATGAAAGAAAAGAATTAAATGTGTGTTCCGTATATCTATTTTTGAAGGAAAAGAGAGGAAAACTAAGTCAAATTTAATTCTTTCAAATTGAAATGAAATGAAAGAAAAAAAAAACTGAGGAAAGGAAAAGAAAGGAATTTTCCTCCCTTATTTTTTTCCTTTCATTTCCCTCGTTAAGTTAATTCGGGAACACAGCGTTAAAATGAACTCGGGAAAAGCAAAGAAAGGGATAGATTTTTTTTCCTTTCTTTTCTTTTCGTCCCTTTACCTTCCCTTTTTTACTTTCCAAAACGGAATGAAGAAATTTTGGCATATTCTCTTCTTTTCCTTCTCAAAAAAAACTTTGGAACACACATTTTTTCTTTTCCTTCCTTAAAAAAAACTCGGGAACACCGGAACACAATGAAAATTTTCTTTTCTTTCATTTCCTTTTTTTTCCTCTCGTTAAGTTAACTCGGAAACACATTGTGAAACTCGTAAGATGTTATTGATTTTCTACTTTTTGTTTCGAGTTTTGAAAAATGTTTTAAGTCATCAGGAATTAGTGGTACGAAAGAACATAACAATTCATTTGATATAAAAAAAATCATACGTCTGTGATTATAAAAATAAATAAAGAATATGTATTATTTTGTTTCTAAGGGATATTTACTTGTATAACATTTTGTGTTGAGGCTTATTAACAATCTAAGAACTGGACAAATATTGCATGTTATTTACGGTGTCAAAGATTTCATTCGGATGTAAATTTTCCATGGGTAGCTCAAAGATTTCTTAAATTCCTTTAACTAAAGAAATTTGATGGATTTCTTTCCATTCCGATATCTAACCAAACAAGATTTTGGATGAAATCATTTCAATTCCATGAAATTCTACGAAAAAGATGGAGCCTAAGTTAAAATACAATTTAAAACATTGTTATGAAAATCTTTCCTAGGTGTAGAGTACTCAATGTCTCAATGAGTAATCCCCGAGTACTCCCCGCCTAGGCCGAGTACTCGACGAGTCATCTTCTATTACTCCCCGACTATGGGCGAGTACTCGCAAGTCCTAAATTTAACCGAGTTAGCACTGCTTAGCGATTTTTGCAACCATGATTTAAAATGATGTATTTTAAGTTAGTTAGATTAAACAAAATTTTTAGTGTAATTTGTAGGCAAAAATTTCAATCGCATCCCGTAAAAGTTTGGTTAAACTCCTCGATCTCTCCCCGATAAAATATTCTTGTGTCCGCCACTGCAGACGAACCACAATGTAAGTTGGTTAGATTAAAACTACAATTTTAGAACACCTTCCATTTTGTTTCCATATATAAACCAAATCATTTTTCATTCTCACATCAATGTGGGACTAGTGACTAGTTCCCACTAAAATTCCATCATATTTGATATGATAGATTTTTTTCTTTTTAAGTAAATATAATATTATTTAACTTTGAGTCTTATATGGTTGGTGCTATTTTTATACACAAATGAATACTGACAGACCTACATACATCTTGTGTGTGTGTGTGTGGGGGGGGGGGGGTCGTCTCCCTTAAACAAAATTTTTAGTGTAATTTGTAAGCAAAAAATTCGATCGCTCCCCAATAAAATATTCATGTCAGGGCCGTCCCTAAGAATTTAGGTGCCCAAGCCGAGCCACGAAAAATGTGCCTCTTACCCTTAAGCCTTGACGAAATAAATAACGTAAACTATTTTGTTTAAACGACGATTAAAATATTAAAATGAGTTAATGACATACCGTAAAAAGCGAATAGGTAACCAAGGATTTGTGAAGCTCTCTTTAACATTCTTTTTAGCCCAAAGCTTTCGAATTGGATTGAGGGAAAATTTTGTTTGCTTATGTGTGTCGTAGGTTTCTTCTATTCTTTTGTTTTTTTTTTTTTTTAAATTTAGTTAAATCAAATTGGTAGTGGGCTTTTAAACTAGTATTTAGGTTATTTTATAATTTAAAATATTTGTTTAATAGGCTCAAGTTTAAATGTTTAAAGATGTGTTTAAAAAACATATATATATATATATATACACACACATATAGGATTTTTTTTATATAAAATGTGCCCCCGATATTTCCAGACCCTGGCCAGTTGGCCTCCCCGACCCACCTAAGGGCCGACCATGATTCCTGTGTCCGACACTGCAGACGAATCACAATCTAAGTACAATGTAAGTTGGTTAGATTAAAACTGCAATATTAGAACACCCGTTTCATTCGTGTTTTTGTAGCACATTTGCAATTTTAGATTGATTAGCTGCAATATAGAACCAAACTAAACCAAACTTACATACATTCATTACATATGTTTGTATAAACCAAAGTAAACAAGCTTACATAGAGTCATTCATACTTGTCTCTGATTTAGACCAACTTAACACAAAGAAAAAACACACACACAACCCTTCTTAGGACCAGATATCTCCCTCTTCCCTTTGATTCATGAATATTGGCTTTCTAGTTTTCCACAATCACTTATTTACAGTTTCAATCACGTTTTTTTAAGCTTGAAGTTCGTTTGACTTTAAGAGTTGTGGCATGACATCAAGTGGTCGTTTACACCTAGACTACCCGTTGTTGCCCGCGAGCCAAAATTCAGTCCACGTGGCTAGCGAGTACCACCGCAGGCCCACGTGACCGCCTGCGCGAGCGACCTGTGGTTAACTGTATCACCAACTTATTTAAAAGGAGAACCATAAATAATTAATATGAGTACAAAAATTATATTTAAAAAATACTAATAAATAAATTTGCGTTCTTTTAAAAAAATAGAAAAATACAGTATTATCTTCAAGCAATTCAGTGGCACTTTTGTCAAGAAGTTTTGAAGCGTCACGATGAAACAATGTAAGTGAAACAACACCGTTCACATCTTTAACACGAACCTGAATTTTAAATCTGGAAAAACAAACATGTAAATCATAAAGTTATATGTATTATACTGAGCAAATACATTTTTAAAAAATTAAAAATATTTAAAAGAAATATGACCTTGGTGTAGGGACGACTTGTTTGGCACTACAATTACCATTCACACACTGGAAAACCTTTTGTTCTTCAAATTGGCCACTTCCTTCGCCAACTTCACGGATTATGTACTATATGTTGGATATTTTAGTGTGATTGGATTGACTGTTTGATCAATATGTTCATAATAATACATCATGTAGGTATGGTGGTGTGGAGTGTACGCCTATTTGAATTTATTATGAATTTAGGGACGAAGCCCCCAAGGAACGGGGGTCCGGGGGCAGCGCCCCTGGGAGCAGGGTCCAAGGGGCAGAGCCCCTTGGAAAAATTTTATTTCCATTAAAATTGCTGTGGTAAAAATGTCTCCGAAAATTAATTTTCAGAAATAGAGGGACTATTTTGGCAATTTCGAAAACCTTGGAAAAACTGCCTAAAAGGCAGTTTCTGGCCCTATTGTTTCATTACGAAATCATCTTCTTCTTGATCAAAATCTCTCTGGTTCTCAAAATCTCAATCACAACATACAGAAAATTCTCAATCTCTGATTGTATCCGGTTGAATATTCGATAGAACCGTCGAATTGATTCAATCTGAAAGCAATCACGTGCCTTCAGAGATTTATGTTATCCGGTTTTGTTCGTTTGTTACGGTTATTTCCCAACACTCTATACCACATTTTTTGGTACATTTGGGACACCCCATGTAGTGCCACCCAAATTCTTTAAATAGATCTTTAATAGTACCCAACAACACCACAGGCTGCTCCTGTATAAAAAAATTAGAATTCACGGATCAAAATTTAAATCTTATTACGTTTATTTTATTTTAAAATGACAAAAAGATAATAGTTAATTGTAATCATGTACCACGAATGCTTATTTTAGGTAATTATAACAGGTAATTTTAAAAGTTAAATATTAGTTGTCAGCAAAAAACAACTTTAAATTAAGCATTTATTGGCTTTAACATTTTACAATGTAACTATACTGTTGGTAAAAATATATAACGTCAAAGAAAAAAATAAAAATTATTATAGAATTTTTCATTCCTGTAAGATTACACATACCTCTTGTATTTCCTAAATATCACCAATTTTACTAACATGAGTGTTGTGAAGAAAATCTTCTTCATCCGAACATAACATAGACGTGCCATATGGTTGATGAACCAATGAAGGATTATCCGCCATTTTCTTACCCAACCTGGTTCATAACAAATAGTTATATGTATTAACTAATGTAAATAGTTGTAAAAATAACTAACTTTACCTTTTGTTGTACATGTTAATATCTTCAATATTATTATCATTAATAAACAATCGACTAACACGATCTCCAAAAGAATTAGAAACATAGGGTTTGCCTGCATAAAAAACAAATACTAAAATTAGAATTCAAAGTATTGGGTAAAATAAACAAAGTATTAAAAGTACAGATATTTAATAAATTGTAACAACCATTATAAAATTTCAAGCGACCAAACTGAATAATTATAATAATTTGCTTCTCATTTTGATGCGTAGCAACATATTTAAACATCTCGGTTGCATACGTATCCCACAAAGTTATATAAATGTTCAAACCCCTTCAAAAAGAAAAAAAAATTTAGTGATACATCGAATTCAATTATAAAATTATTAATTATGTAATAATAAATATAATTAAAAAACAATTCATACTCGATATCCTGCATTTCCATTGTCAACCTCTTTTTATCTGTGGCCACTTTCTTATCTTTATCGTTATTGTTGAAGAACCTCACAAACATCTATATGAAAATATAAACCAACATTAATGGTGACATAAATTAAAAAAATATGTTGTTTATAATAAAAAAAAATGATCTACCTATATAATAAATGAATACATCTCGGGTCGAATGGAGACCTTAGAGAGAGCCTCTAGGATCCAAGTATTATATGGAGCTCCATCAACTTATCTATAAAAGCCATTTTTTTCTTCATTCTACATTCAATTTTCATTCTTCCTTGACAAGTCTTCCATTTTTCATTCTCCATTCTTCCATTCAATTTTATTGAAGGTAATATTGCATCATTTTTTTTCTTAATCTTCATTTTTTCTTTTGCTTTTCATTTTGATTCCCAATATTCTACTCCTCACTGTATGTTTATGTTCATACAGTTCATTTAGTTATTTTTTTTTTTATCAATTTTCTTTCTCCATTCTTCAAATCATTTCGGATATATGCAGTTATGTAATGTAATCGTCTTTTTTTTTTATTTCTGATTCTTGGTTTATTCATTTTTATTTTTGATTTATGCATGTATATCATCGATTTAAGAAGTTAAATCATCCTAAATATATTGAATCGGATTTATGTATGTATATCATCGGTTTAAGCATTTATATAATCCTAAATATATTGAATCGATGATTCCTGGTTTATGCAGTTTTATTTATCTTTGGAACAGGTTTATGCAGTTTTACTTCTGATTTGAACAGGTATATGATCGATTTAAACTCTTATATCATCCTAGATAGATTGTAAAGGATTTATTTAAATCGTGCAGTTATGTCATCCTATCTTTTGTGTTTGATCTCTGATTTGTTTTATTTCGATCTATGCAGTTATGTCATCGTTTTTTTTATTTCTGATTTATGCAGTTTTATTTTTGATTTATGCAGGTATATCATCGATTTAAGCAGTTGTATCATCCTAAATATATTGAACCGGAATTAGTCATTGTATAAGGAAGTGTTGTCAAATTCTGTAAGTACCAACCGATATTATATCAAATGCAAACATACATTCTGTAATATATAACAATAGATAGAGAAACAATATTATATGTTTTGTTGTTTTACATATACTTTAGTATTCAATGGTTTTTGTGGTGATTTTGATTTTGTCATCAAGATAGATTGTTATTTATTTACTTTAATTTATATGTTGACCGAAATTATTGACGTTTATTATTATCTATTAACAATTTACCAAATTTATATTAACATCCTAATGATTGTTATTTAATGTTATTTTGACTAAATATTTAAATTAATTTATAGGTTGACCGAAGTTAATGACATTTATTATTATCTTTTAACAATTTACCGAATTTATATTAAAATCCTAATGATTGTTATTAACTTGAACGTCAATTTACCAAATACTAAATTTGTGATAAATGTGTTTTTGAATGCAAATTACAATATTTATATTTAAATCCAGAAAATAATTATTAATATTTCCAGAATTTGTGAGTTTTTCTCCTAAATCCTAAATCAACACCAATCGTTAAATTACAATATTTACAATACTAGGTTAGAGACCCGTGAACTTTACGGGTAAAGAAATTTTTAAATAAAACATTTTAAAAGACTTAAATAAAATTAAACAACTTTTATAAGGGCAGTGTTCAATTAAATGTTTAAAACATAGCATGAAATAAAATATAACATGATAAATTAATATTTTGTCCAAGTTTTTAAATAATTATATGTGAAAGTATGACGTAATATTTAAACAAAAAAATATGTACTCGTGAAATTAGTAAGTTGAAAAAAATAACCGATGCAAATAAATCTTGTAAAAAAAATATTCTACCACTAAACAAAATAATAGGATAATTTCTAAAAGAAAACATAAGTCAAAAGATAATGTTCACAAAACTTAATAATAGTACATCACAAAAGGAATTAAATCAAAGTACAGAAAAAAAAACTAATTATGAATACGTTCATAACATCCATTGCAGCATAGTAATTTCCTAGTATTTTCACATCGAACGTTGCAAGCAAAAGACATCTCCACATCATCTTCTTCAACGTATTTACCCTTCATGGTTAAACAAAAGATAAAATGAAAAATTTTAATACATGTTGTAGTTTGGCGATGTCCTAGTTTGCCGGTAGGATTATGTATGATCTTAGTATATCTAAGTGATACGGATTTACTTTGAAGCACCTCTTACATAAGGTCGGCCTCTAAACCAAGACGATGATCGCGTCTTCAACCAATCTTGAATATCCACAACCCACAAAAGGTGGTCTGCGTCTTCAAATTAGACTCACAGAAAAGATGGTTAACATTCCCATATGAATTCCCCTTCTATTTAACACCCATCTAGCAGGACTATTGCCATAGATTGCCCTCCAGCGGAGTTGATAGGTCCCAACCCCAACCCCTTTAGCCACCTCTAGTTACCTTCAAATCAACCATGTAGAGAAGTCGTAACTCTTCGAAATATCCCAGCCCTATACGTCTTTCCCAGTCTTGGGATTACATAGCCTAAGGTGCTCCATTAATGCGGAGAATTCAACCTCTTCTTCAAACGAGGATGGCGCTCACTTTCCACTCCCACTCCCATAGCCACTCTACCAAATGTCCACACCTGTCACACCCTCAAATTCCACGTGCGGGGTTTTATCGCGAGGCGCATGACAAACCAGGATCTAAGTCAACGGTCACAATAAACGACACTATATGATACGTAAAATGAAATAAACAACCATCAAGTTTTCATAAATCCATTCACTGCGGAAGCGTAACTTTTATTACAACCCAAAATGTAAAAGTACGTAAGTCTGAAAAAGATATGACAATGCATATGAAACCTAGACGCCGTGTGACTCCGTGCGCCTATGATAAGCTGCTACCTCAACGACCTGAGACAAACATGCTAAAAACGTCAGCAAATAATGCCGGTGAGTTCACAGGTTTTATAATAAATGTTTAAAGTAATAAAAGCCATCATGTTATCACTATATCAGAAGTAATAGCGTTAGCTAGACGCATGAGTTATACTACTACGACCGGAAACCATTACAGACAACGAAATATGATTTTGCCCGAAATGATTTAGCGTACGACCGAGACAATATGCACCCGTCCGGCTCCCAGCCGACGGGTGGGGTCTGTCAATCCCAATAGATCTATCCACATTTCCCCCGTTATGCTATCCAGCATATTCATGGTTTCCCCGGGACTTTACGTATCGTATAGTATGTAAATGAATCAACCACTAGCATAACATGATAATTTATGTAATAAGTATAAGCATGTGTCTCCCCAAAAATGTAAAGCGTAAGGCGGGGCGTGAAACTCACCTGATGCTGCTCTTCGCACTACGACAAGTAAACCTGCTCAATAGACGGCCCCTAATACCGGTGACCTATCATGACGAGCATATAAGGTGTTAGACTAACAACCCGTAGGTTGATTAGTCCCTAGTAGTCCAGACCATAACCGTGTACATATGAAATGATGTTTCAACGTTTAACCGACCGTACCAGACAAGGCCCGACATCCCATTGGTGACCCGACATCTCATGTGTTAGACAATACAAGACATCATGCCACATATGGAGTTAAACACTTAATACGCGTAATAGTTCACCTAGTCTAGCATAATGTCCAATTAACGCGTAAACAGGTCCGAACACGTATTACTAAGTCATTGGGTGTATCCCGGGGTTCCTATCATGTTTCTAGGCGTCAAATCATGTTCCGGGATGTTAAAATATACATACAGCAGCATTACACGCGATTAGGAGGCAAACTAGTATTTAGGAAAGTCAACATGTGATTAGGGATGGTCAACAGGCAATTACAAGGGCTAATCGCCCCTTAGGATAGGCGATTAGGGCTATTCATGTGCATTATAGGCGATTATGGTCATAAGGTATGCAATTCAGGGCTTAACTAGTGATTAGGATCACAATCGCATGAAATGGAGGCGATTATGACCCCAATCGCCTATATATACGCGATTAGGCTTCCCATTCAGGCGATTAGGCCCCTGATCGCCTATAACATAGGCGATTAGGATGCCCAATCGCCTATAGTGCAGCTGATGTGGTTCTTCGCGCGTTTAACCCTCCAAATCAGATCCGAAACGTGTAAAAACACCCAATAATCATCCTAACACATTAACAAACATATTTCAAGCAAAAACCCCTAAGTTTTCATCATTATAACAGTTCCGAATGCGAGCGTTTTCCTAAAATGGCAACTTAGCATGTAAACATCACATCAACATGCAAGAACTTGCCTTAAATAGCAAATATCCAGATTAAATCACATAACCACGTTGTCCGATAGCATCCTACTGTTCTAGCATCATCCTATAACAAACCCTAACATCACACAATCAACAACATACCTCATATCATCCTTAATCATCCAAAATCCTTCAAATGGGTCAAGACATCAAGTATCAACAATACACAACCAAAACCATTCAAACTCCTAGGACATCATCATACTAACTTGTAACAGCAATAAACATCATAATAACACAAGAACAACCATGATTCCATCCTAAAAATCCTATCTTTAAACACATATAACACATATAACACATGTAAAGGTGTGGGTTTGTTTAAAAACGGTTTTAAATGGATTTTCAAAGATAAAAACATTTATAAGCCAGGTCTGGACGTTTAGGGAGTAAAACATAATCAAATAAAGGTTTGGGTTTGAAGAACACACCTTGTAATCAAGAGGTGATGATGGAATAAGCTTGAAAATGGTGATTTTGATGCAAAAACGAGTTCCAGAGGGTGTTTGTGCGTTGGGTTATGTTATGGGACGGCTAGGGTTGCACAAATGATGTTTTGGAGGTCAAGGGTGGTATTTATAGGCGTTTCTAGTCGTTTGGGGCAATTCAGGCGATTATGCAGCTCTATATGCGATTGGGACTGCTACTCGCATGAACTTTCATGCGAGTAGCCTCCTACTCGCTTAAAGCTTCCCTCCAATCGCCCCTATATTGGCGATTAGGCTATTCCCCATAAGCCTAATCGCCTGTAACCTCTGTATTCGTGTGTTTTGCGCGTTAAACCCCGTTTTAACATATGTTAACACATATTCACATACCGGCAAGCCACATAATGATTGTAAACATATAATGCATGATAAATAACACGTTCCCGCCCGATCACCAATTCCCGGGACTCGAGACTTGCGTGGGTGCGTTAAACCCGGCGATTCCACGAATCACCGATTCTTGTACACATGGTTATGGACCGACACCCAATGGTTTCTCGAACCATTGTAACGACTCCCGATGATTCCCGAATCATCAGTACGACTTAATTGACCCCAGTTAAGTATGATATTAAGTAGTTGTTTAAAATGTTTTCGTTGAGATAGACTCGTATGTATGTAAAGTATGAAACGCATGTATGTAAAGTATAAAAGTATTGACCTGAATATGCCGGGTGTCACATCATCCCCCAGTTGAAAGAATTTTCGTCCCGAAAATTAAATGAAGTCCGTAGATGAAGAGACGAAAGGAAGAAAGAAAAGAAAAATTTTCCCCGTTGTTACATCATCCCCCAGTTGAAAGGAATCTCGACCCGAGATTCATTTTTCTTTGGAGGCCACATAGTTCGATTCAAACGCACGCTTAGGAAATAAATGAGGGTACTTAGCCTTCATCTGATCTTCTCGTTCCCACATGAACTCCGGTCCACGATTAGAATTCCAACGAACCTTAACGATACGGATTTTACTCCGACGAAGGCTACGAATCTTATAATCTAGGATTTCAACTGGTTCCTCCACAATACGTAAACGATCATCAACCTTGATTTCTTCGAGAGGAACTACGAGAGATTCGTCTGCCAAACACTTCTTAAGATTCGAGACATGGAAGACGTTATGCACGCCACTAAGCTCGGCTGGTAAGTCAAGTCTGTATGCCACCGGCCCAATACGTTCCAAGATGGGGAACGGTCCGACATAACGAGGGTTAAGTTTGCCGCGCTTCCCAAAGCGTATAACGCCCTTCCATGGAGATACCTTCAATAAAACCCTGTCGCCAACCTGGAATTCCAAAGGTTTGCGACGACGATCAGCGTAGCTCTTCTGACGATCACGAGCTGCCGCCATACGATTACGAATTTGTACGATCTTTTCGGAAGTTTCGTACACCATTTCTGGACCGGTGAGTTGGCTTTCGCCCACTTCGGCCCAACAAAGAGGGGACCGGCACTTCCGTCCATACAGAGCCTCGAACGGTGCCGCCTTAATGCTAGAGTGGTAACTATTGTTGTAAGAGAACTCCACCAACGGTAGGTGAACCTCCCAACTCTTACCGAAATCGATGACGCATGCTCGAAGCATGTCTTCAAGCGTCTGAATCGTCCGCTCGCTCTGACCGTCAGTTTGCGGATGATATGCGGTGCTCATGTCCAGTTGAGTACCCAACGCTTTATGTAATTGTTTCCAGAAACGGGAAGCGAAACGAGGGTCACGGTCGGAGATGATAGAGACGGGCACCCCGTGCTTGGAAACCACTTCCTTAATATAGATACGAGACAACCGCTCCAGACTGTCGGTTTCCTTAATAGCGAGGAAATGTGCGGACTTTGTCAACCGGTCGACAATCACCCAGATCATGTCACAACCACTGGGCGACTTCGGAAGTTTGGTCACAAAATCCATGGTAATCCGTTCCCATTTCCATTCAGGAATTTCAGGTTGCTGTAGAAGACCAGACGGCTTCTGGTACTCCACCTTGACCTTAGCACAGGTCAGACATTTGCTGACATACGAAGCTATGTCAGCCTTCATATTGGGCCACCAATAGAGTATCTTTAAGTCCTGATACATCTTATCGGAACCCGGATGAATAGAATACCGGATTTGTGAGCTTCGTCCAAGACAAGCCCCCGCAAACCCCCAAATAAAGGAACCCAAACGCGCTCGGCAAAGTAATGCAGGCCATCAGACCCAAGCTCGAGGTGTTTATCAGCACCGTGCATGGTTTCAGCTTTAAGGTTTTCCTCCTTCAAAGCTTCCAATTGAGCCGAACGAATTTGGTCAGGCAACGAAGAATGAATAGTGAGCTGTAAGACTCGAACACGACGAGGTTTGACAGACTCCTTTCTGCTCAAGGCGTCTGCCACAACATTCGCCTTACCAGGATGGTACTTAATGGCGCAGTCATAGTCGTTCAGGAGTTCAACCCAACGTCGTTGCCGCATGTTCAATACTTTCTGGTCGAAGATATGCTGGAGACTCTTGTGATCGGTGTATACTTCGCACTTGGTACCGTACAAGTAATGTCTCCAGATCTTCAACGCAAAGATCACCGCACCAAACTCTAAATCATGAGTGGTGTAGTTCTTTTCATGGACTTTAAGTTGGCGAGAGGCGTAGGCAATATGTAACACCCCAACCGGACGTCACACAATAACCTTCCCGCGTTGCATTAACACACAACCGAGACCACGAATGGAAGCGTCACAGTACACAACAAAATCATCTGTGCCCTCAGGTAAGGATAAGATGGGCGCAGAGCAAAGTTTAAGTTTCAGCATCTGAAATGCTGATTCCTGCGGTTCACCCCAGTCAAACTTTCGGTCTTTCTGGGTAAGAGTGGTGAGGGGTTGAGCGATCTTCGAAAATCCCTCAATGAAACGACGATAGTAACCCGCAAGGCCTAGGAATTTCCGCACCTCAGATGGCGTCTTTGGTGCTTCCCATTCCTTAATAGCTTCAATCTTTGCCGGATCGACATGAATTCCTAGTTCATTAACCACATGCCCTAGGAATTGTACTTCACGCAACCAGAAATCACACTTTGAGAACTTAGCGTACAACTGCTCCCGTCTTAAAAGTTCCAAAACCAATCGTAAGTGTTCCTCATGATCTGTCTCGTTCTTAGAATAAACCAAAATGTCGTCGATAAACACGATAACGGATTTATCGAGATAGGGCTTGCAAACGCGGTTCATCAAGTCCATGAAAACGGCAGGTGCATTCGTAAGACCGAAGGGCATGACCAAAAACTCGAAGTGGCCATAACGTGTACGAAAAGCGGTCTTTGGAATGTCAGCTTCTTGTACCCGCAGTTGATGATACCCAGACCTCAGATCTATCTTGGAATAAAAACTGGAGCCTTGGAGCTGATCGAATAAATCATCAATTCGAGGAAGCGGGTAACGATTCTTGATGGTTACCTTGTTCAGTTCCCGATAGTCAATACACATACGAAGGCTCCCATCTTTCTTTTTGACAAATAGGATAGGAGCTCCCCACGGGATGAACTAGGTCTAATGAACCCTTTTTCTAACAACTCCTGCAGTTGGTTAGATAATTCTTGCATCTCGGGAGGTGCAAGGCGGTAAGGAGCTCGGGCAATAGGCGCCGCGCCGGGCGCAAGATCAATGCTAAATTCAACCAGACGGTGAGGTGGAAGACCAGGCAAATCATCGGGAAATACGTCGGGAAAATCACGAACGACAGGAATGTCCTCGATCTTCTTCTCATCGTTAGATGAAACCGAAACAAGAGCTAAGATCGCGGAATACCCCTTACGTAAATACTTATACGCCTTCATACATGAAATGATGCTCAAGGGAACTCCACTTTTCTCGCCATGAACCAAAAGAATCTCTCCATCCGGGAGAGGGAGGCGAATGATTTTATCGAAGCAAACGATCTCTGCGCGATATAAGGACAACCAATCCATACCCACTACAACGTCGAAACTACCCAATGACACCGGCATGAGGTCGATAGGAAAAGATAACCCTGATAGTTCCAACTGGCATCCTTTAAGAATATGAGTCGCCTCAATATTCTTACCATCAGCCAGTTCTATAATATACTTGACCTCTAAGGGAGTCGGTACAATGTCTAACAGTCGGCTAAACTCAACAGATATAAAACTCTTGTCGGCACCCGAATCAAATAAAACGGAGGCATAACGATCACAAAGAAGAAACGTACCAGTAACAGTATCCGGATCCTGACGGGCCTCGCCCGACCCAATGACGAAGGCGCGCGGGTTCCTGCCGCCACCCCCGTTGCCCCTGTCATTCCTCCCAGCGTTCCCTTGCTTCAGTTTGGGGCAGTCCTTCTTAAAGTGCCCTGTCTCCCCACAATTAAAACATCCCTGGTTACCCCTAGGTGCAGCAGTGGTAGTAGTAGTAGTAGGGGCAACCACCTGTTGCTGAGTCTGAAGATTCACCCTACACGTCTGGGCCAGATGCCCGTTCTTCTTGCAACGGGTACAGAAACTACAATTCCCCACATGATGATACCCACAACGATCACACCTAGGCAGCCTACCAGTATAACCACCCTGCTTTTGCCCAGAAGACGAACCCGTAGTCTCAAACTTCTTATGCTGCTGCTGCTGCTGAGGCTGCGCCGTACCCTTACCCGTGTTATCCCATTTCCTCTTGTTGCTGTCAGAGGTCTTCACCACAGTACCCTTAGGAGGCAAAAGACCCTCCTGAACCTTCTGTTTAGTCAACCTGTGAGCCAATCGAATGGTATCCCGAAGTGTAGTAGCATCATTAGCGGTCACCAACCCGCGAATCTCAGGCACCAACCCACTGATGTAGAACTCAATAGCCTTATATTCAGGCGTCACAGAATCCGGGCACAAAAGTGCCAGCTCATGGTAGCGAGTGGTATACTCCTCTATCTCAGATCCCACCATCTGATGATTCCACAGCTCGTGCTCCAAACTCTTGATTTCATCCCTGGGACAGTACTCCATCTTCAAACGAAACACAAATTCGGTCCATGGCAACGCATGGGCCTCCAGCAAACCAATAGTCTGAACAGTCGAATTCCACCAAGTCAAAGCACGTCCCTCAAACGTCCCCGAAGCATACTTCACACGAAACTCCTCAGGGCAATTGCACATGGAGAAAGCAGACTCAACCTTCTCCAACAAACGGAGTAGTCCCACAGCCCCCTCAGTCCCACTGAAGTTATGGGGCTTGCAGTCCTGGAACATCTTATAAGTACAGTGGACTGGAGGAGGTGGAGGTGGTGGAGGAGGAAAAGCGTCCCCTAATACCAACAAAAACAACACGGTCAGAAAACGATCATCACACGACAAAAGATAAGGAATGAGGGTAGGAGTAATTAAATTACCACCAAGGCCCTGGTGGGCGGCCTGCTGCGCAGCAATAGCAGCTGCCACGTGCTCCTGGATCAGATTATTCAGCTCCGCCTGGGTCATGCTGATGTTGCCACGACCCCCATTACGTCCACCGCCATTCTGGCCACCAACACGACCACCAACGCGACCACCACGACGTCCTGCCATCTTCTGTCAAGATCAAAGACAAGACATCAGATTCCAGAACAGATAACAAAGAATCATGAAGAAACCGTAAGTAATAAAGTAAATCAAAGAATTGGATCCCATCATTGTCACACCACGCCAATGGCGGAAACACGTGGCGCGACGCTCGAAAGCATATCAAAATCAAGATTAACACAAACTATATTTAATTAGAAAAGATCATTATATTAAGATGTCGGGAAGGAGTACCTGGTTTCAAACATTACTTAAAACCACAAACATTAAGTTTTAAAGTGGGGTGTTTCCGTTTATGTCCCAACCCGAAGGTAACAATAGATGAAACCCCCAACCATTGTCCGACATCCCAAATTCCACCGTACTAGCCGCATACCTGTTCAGCACTTAGTTACATGAAAGATATGTTTAAAAAGACGTCAATATATAAAATATTGGTGAGTTCACAGGTTTTAGTTTCGTAAATACGACATTTTACATCCTGTGCAAATCCAGCACATTTTTACATCCTGTGCAATCCAGCACATTTTTACATCCTGTGCAATCCAGCACATTTTGTGGCCTTTGTATGGAGTAGCTAGCTCCTACAAACTATGACGATAAGCAATCCCCTGAGCCCCATAACCAAACCAAGACTAATAAATATGCCCCGCTCCAAGTCGTTTCTCGGAAACCAACGACTTGAGTTCAGAATACGTGCACCTCTTGTCTTTACCGGGTTGACGCTATCAACCAGAGGTGGGCCTCGTCAGGCACCAATAGTACTATCCAAATATTCCTTTGGTTTCATTTACCTGAATTAATGGTTACAGTAGCGAGGACCCAACCCCGAGTGGCGACCAAAAACTCAAGTACTCATCATGCCACTTACCACATTTTAACCTTTGAAAACATTTCAATATGTGATAATTTTTGACAAACATATCTTTCCCACAGTTAAAACAGTAAAATGGGGCCGTGAAACTCACCTTAATTCCCATGCTTAGCTAGCAAATAAAGCCCAAAGCTTTGACCGACTTCCTCGTGCCCTAATTACCAATAAAGGACACCTTAAAGTCTATCATATATAAACCTAGCTTATTTTTCCGGTTAAAAGATAGTTTATTCAACTATCTAGACTCGTGTGTACTAACCCGAGTCTTTAAGTGTTTTAACTCGACGAACCGATCGTGACTTATCTTACTTACGCGTTAACACACGACGGAGTGCCCAAGTTGCGCACTTGTTACAGTTCGCGGGTAACCCACGTTGGACTAATACCTCGAAACGTATAACTTACCTTGAACCATAGCTCATCTCGTTAGTCGAATAAATGTATTTGTCGTGTACGTTTATTTTTAGGAAAATAAACTTTGCAAAATATGATTATTGTTATTAATTTCCGATTAATAACATAAGTTACATCATTTCCAAAATCCGAACATTTCAAGGTTTTCAAGACTTCGCTTTTTATAAAACGATTACCAAATAAAATCGAACGTTCATAAGTTTTTGAATCCGAACAACAAACATTATTTAGTTACCGAAACCTTTCGAAAACTCGTCATACTTGACGTTTGGCAAAACTATATATCTTTATTTTGAAAGTATTGTCCGGTATTCACTTATTATTGCTACAAATATCTTTTGTCAAAATGTCGCGATTTTGTATAAAAACACTTGAGAATTATTTATAAAAACATGCACGACCATATTAATTGTGTTGCGCTTCGGATTTTATAAAAATTTTGGCAGAGTTTCCTCTGTTTTTGTACAAACCAGACAACTCAAGTTGTCTACAAATTTCTCAAAAATCAATTCCAACACACGACAACTACATTTATTTGCATTTTCCAAATCAACGAGACGTATACGTTTCAACACTTTAGGTAATTTATACTTACATTAATATATAACAATATATGTACGTATAGTCCGACAATTTAGTCCGATATCAATATTACTTAGTCATGATTTATTATTCAATAACCATTCATCCGCTTTATACTTTTGTTTATCATTCGCCGGTTCGTTTCGCGAGTTAAGACTATTTAATTCGTATTTATATATTTATAGAAATAATATTCAACAATAATAACATAATAAATAAGAATTTGTTATACCAAGATTCCACACGCGTGCGTCTCGGCTACGGGTTGACCGAATCTTGTGACCGAGCTTGCACGTTGACCGAGGCTTGCCCAGATCTGAACTGGACCAAAACGGATCAGACTCGCACCGACCCCGATCTGCCCGTCTTGACACACCGTCAGCCCGAAATCATAATTACCCGACCCAAAAGTCCTCACCAGCTGCAGCTACCGATCGTCAAAGCGACAACCAGACCCGGATCTGACCAGATCTGGTTCGCATGACCCGAAACCCGGCCAAAACAACGATTCATCACCATCGACACCTGACCCGTAACTCACCAGGTCTGCAGAACCCGTCACCCAACAAACCCGAACCAAAACTGAGTCTGACTCGGGTTGACCAGATCTTGCTTGGCTGACCCCGACCCAGACCCGGCCCGAGCAGCCCAACGCACCACCTTCCCTGTCCTCGTCTGCAACAACCACCACGGAACCACCATCGGACCTCACCTAAACCACAACCACCTTCATAATCGGGCCCGGTCAGACCCGATCCGTGCGTCTCCGAGCTCCCTTAACAACCACCATCGGCCCTCCTAACCCGACATGACCACCACCTACCTCGAAACCATCACAATCGGACCATAAAACCCATCAAAACCACCCTTTTTTTGCTGCTGTTTTCTGCGTGCTTCGGCTGCAGAACCACCGCACAGCCACCACCATGGGTGGTGGTGGCCGATCCTTGGCATGGTGAGGAAGAAGGGAGGTTGCGGGTGAGTGTAAGGGTAGAGAGAGAGAGAGATCCGGGTTTTTTAGAGAGAGAGTAGAGAGAGAGAGAGGGCAGCAGCGGCTGCTGAAAATGAAGGGAAGAAGAAGGAGTTGCTATTTATACTTAGGGTTAGGTAGGTGGGTTGTGCACCGCGTTTCGAACTCGTATTAACGTAAATCGTCTCGGTTCTATTTTGGCCCGCTAATTAATTACAAAAACTAGTCGGTATTATTCGAAATGAAAAACATAACTAAGCCGAGCAATTTAAATGTTATTTTCGTAACTCGACGCGTGAAAACGGAACACGCGTTAAAATCGCGTTAATCGATCCGGTCGAGCTATACTTCATTTAGGCGACCTGTTCGCTTTCGAAACTAAATAAATGAAATTATTTATAATAAATAATTATTCCGGAAGTTTGATAACGGTTAAAACCACGCGTGTCGACGTTCGAATCCCACGTCAGTTCCTCTCCGCGTTCTCCAAAACGCTGCGTTTTTGACCGTTTACCGCGCCGACTTCACATTCGATCGCATCAATGGTAAATACGTGTCGTATTTACATAGAATAAGCTTATGTTATTCCAGTTTGACAAATTTTCGCTGATGTCAGTTCGTTACGTTAAATACGCGAAGTCTTTCTTTAAAGGCATCAAGACTTCAACGAACTTTCAAACGGACATCGTAGGACTCGTATTAGCTCAACTAACCATAATTAACCTTAAACCAGGTTAATTATTTCTAAAACATGATTAGCATCACGTTAATCGTTGTACGAAATTTGCCGGTTGTCACATTCTCCCCCCGTTAAGAGAATTCCGTCCCGGAATTCAGTTCAAGTCATCCGATACATTAGTATCCTTGAACAGGGCGGGATGTTTGCAACTCACACGATTACCCCTTTTCTTCGTGAACTCCAGTTCACGCTTAGCGTCCTAACGAACACAATGTCATGAGTCGGCTACGGCCGAGCTCTTGGGTATCGCAATCCGGCACCAATATCGGTTTTCCCGAAATAGTAGAGCTTTGCGTCAACCTGAATCCTGTCGGTTGAGGAATTGACAATGCTTCCTCAAGCCAGACCTGCGGGATTCGTCAAGAGTCTCACTAAGCTCTTGCGATAGTTCGAGCTTGTTCGTTGCAAGGCCAATTTTAACTGACATATCCGAGTCACTGGAGTACTAAGCGAAGTCACTCCATTACCGTTTTCGTGCTTAACAACACCCTTTCAGCGTATAACACTCAGCAAAGTCCTATACCGATTTGAAGTTCCTAAGGCTAACTCCTTGTTAGCACAACTTCCCGATCGGTTTGGCCACTTATTCAAGAAGATTTGAATCTACCTGATTCGTTGGTCATCTCTTGAACTCACGCCAGATCATGTGTATATCTCTATCTGACATTCAATGTTCTAGAGACGTACACGTATGCACCCCAGAGGACTTCGAGCAGTACACCCCGAACACTAGGGTGTTAATTCCTATCACATAGGAAATTCTGGCGACGAAGTACACGAATTTGATTTGCCACCGACACTAATTGTATCACACAGGACACTTCCGTCCAGGACAACAATTCATTCGTTCGAGAATGGTAATCCATAACCATCTCAAATTGAATATTCCAGACTTGCGTTCAAGGTTTGGCACACCCTGGGGCAGGATAACTACTAAAATCCGATATTGTGAACGTTGGCATCTAGTGTCTAGCCACGACTCTCCAAGAGTATAGGTGGCTATCCGCATGCCTCATATTATAACCACAAGCGAGTATGGGATGAGAAGGTTCCAAACAGCAATCGATCATCGCCTGTGTCTCATCACAGCCACCGGACACCTCAGGCGACAAGACCATTAGGTTCGCTCGTTGAATTTCACTAATCGGGTGATCTTACCAGATCACAAAGCGGTCAACATTCTTGAGGACGCTCAAGGTTGTTTATAGTAGTGGATGGTATTCCTGTATCCTCACATGGACTGAAATCCACTATGCACCCACTTACAACCTTTCGCATGAGCGATTTTTGTTAGTGGTACTAGGACGCCTAACATGGACTGATGGAGGTCGAAAGTTTTTGCGTCACTTCCACCCCTCAGTTCCCCAGGCAGTAGACAGTGTATATTCAACACACAGCCGTACAATTCCACAATACGCGAGGATTTAAGCCGACTTAAACACAAATGTTTAGAGGCTCGCATCGCCTCATCACATTGGTAAACACGGGTATGACGTATATGAATCATCATGATATGGTTGCAGCAACAAACGAAGGATAAGGTCTCGACAACATCTCAACACGTTGATTTCCTCGAGACGGTAAGCAGAGCATTGGTAACCACCCAAAACAAGGGTACCCAGTGCTTGTCCTGCTATAGGTGCCTCACGAGCACTGGTGTCCTATCGTTTTTAGCAACCTAGTAAGTCAATTCTGAACAATACAGGACACACGCCCTTAAATTGACTTTCAGATCCTATGCAGAGGTCTGAGTGAAAGGAGTCCTGACCCGGAATCCTCACTCGCCGAATATTCCATCTTTCGGATCTTTCAAGTTAAGAGGTGAAATCGAGTCATAATGAATGCATCTGGCATAGATCTCACGTTTGGGCTTGACGGCTTCATGCGCCAAAATCGTTACTTAAAACAACAAACGACCGAGATCGCCCTACAAGAAGTAGTCTTGAGCCTTCCAATAAGGCATCCCATTCAACGACTCGGGTAGTCACACGCATGGGTGCAACATGTAAGCTTTCGAGCTCATCTTGGTTAGTTAGGTGCTAAACGCACTGACCTGGCAGCTCATATTACTTTGGTGTCTCCAACAGTGCCTGTCAATGACAGGGGATTTTGCTCTAGCGCGAGCAATGCTACTAAAAAAATACCTGGGAACACCCATGTCGACCCAAGGTCGAAAGGGTTCCACAATCCCAAGAATCTATGCAACGACACCAAGACAAGATAAACCTACCCTTAGCAGGATAACACCATTCGCAGGGCTGAGTTGATCGAAGATTTCATCACGGTAGGGTAGCACCCTCACAGAGTAGACAATGCTACATGCCCTTCTAGATTCAGGGTTTCATAAGACCTCCGAATCATGTACCGGGGACTCCACCAATGCACTCGCCGTGGTGGGTCCACGCTGTTATTCCCGCAGTCATCGGCATGACACGTTGGCGGGTATGATGTCAAACGAATCCACTGGGATGAGCAATAATAAATTGAGTCTTTCAACTCCTACTAGCCCAAAGGTATGGGTCATAATATCGCTCACATTTACTCGATTCCTTCACGTTCGAGATGTATTCGAAATCCCTTATCACGAAGACGAGCCTCACCCCGTCGTGTGTGGATCATGGGATTTCCTTCCGACATGATTCGAGAGTGGTTAGTCGACCAAAATGCGCGTAAAGGTCAAGGCTGGACATGGCGTCACTGATGCCTTAGATCTTGAAGAGGTAATGCCCACGAAACGCGCGAGCATATAAAGAGGTCGACACATGATTCGGTCAATTGCTGAAACTACCACGAGATTCGAGGTTTAGGGAGATACATGTGCTAACACTAGGACTAGAGTGTCTTAGTATGACTACAGGAAAGTCCGTTAGACACCCGAATTCCCACATTATCGATGGCGTCACTACACAACCATTTAGCAACATAACAACGGTTACGTGGGTTTGGGGTAATGTCTTTATTCCAAGGGAACCAAGAGTGAATCAAACGACAAGTTATCACATCATCAGGTCAATCCAACAATTGTAGCAATACGTTCACGGTGCAATACGATAGTAGAAATAACATGACATGACAACAACACATCCACGAACACATCAACAAGGGAACACCGCACAGGAACAACACGACGACAAGGAAGCATGACAACAAGGCAACACCGCAACATGGACCGCATGACACAGAGAAATACGACAACAAGGCTACACCACTGCAGGAGCAGCACAACAACAGGAATGCACCGTCGACAGCGAAACGCAACCGCATGGATATGCAGTCGGCAAAACTGTGCAACTACAAGAATGCACAATCGTTAGGGGTAACATCACAACATGAATTCACGATAGCAGGACGACACACAACCTAGCGCGTCCACTATACATAACTACAAGAAGCTCCATTACGGTGAGCACGCATCCCGGTGCGCTTCAGCTCACTTATGGCGACGGGATCCTTATTCGTAACCCCAGCAGCAACCTATACTCCATAGGCTCATCGGTGGGAACAATTGAGTTATTAAGGGCATTCGTCATCATAAAAGAAATGGGAACGATGGGTTCCACATAATTTAGCAGACTTATCAAGCCGACATCGTCCTTAGGGAGAACGACTGTATGCTCGATATAAGTCACTCGAATAATAGCAACTGTATCATTGACAGACTTAACCCAAGCTTGAGGACCATTCTTGGCAGGAGCCAGGGAATGATAACGAGCGGTTCAACAAAAACCTCAAAGAAAATGGAGTTAACAGCAACGAACTCCATCGTGACACAACCATGGTCATAGCGGCTTGGCAAGGGTCTTATAGACGTCTATGTCAATGACAGTGATCTTAGTAGGAGCCTTCGAAACAACAGCAACATCAAACTTGACAAAAGCCATAGAAACATCCTTAACACGCTCAGTATGAGCTACACTCTCAGCAGCGACGACATAATTCGCTTGGGCCATAGAACAACGATGGCAGCAACAACAGCAGGCTCAGCAGAAACCTTAGACCCGTCGTAGCTATTAGATGTGTGGTAAATAGTATCCATAGGACCTAGAAACCAACCAACATCTTTTCCAGTATCAAAACATTGGTCACAACAAGAATAGTAGAGGTAGAAGGATCATGATTTATCGAGACACCACGATAAAATAAAACGATACAGACTCTGGCAATTCAACCGAGTCATCCTTCTCATTAGGGTCCTCTTGCATGTTATTTTGGTCCTAGCACCGATAGTCATCAACCGAAATGCCTCTCCGACACTTAAGCAAGGCCAGCGAACTTTCTTCCTGATAGGCCACGCAGTGAGAGTTTCGAAATATGACAAGAGATTAGACAAGTCACATTGTCCATGACGAATGGATCTCGCAACCTTAGTTTATTAAACACCGTGACAAAGGGACGCAACGTCTCAATATCTATGGGGATTGATGGAAAACACTTCGCATCAATTGCCACCCCAAATAAACAACCAGTCTCGTCGTCCTGACGAGGGTAGCGGACGTTCAACATTGCAACATGAGCAATGGAATTGCCGTCCCATGGGTAAGTTTAGTTGACAGAATAACATGACCACTTCCAGTAGTCCGTTATTTGATTTTCGAGGGGAATTTCAATGTCAGCCAGAGCGTTCCGTGACACTTGACAATTACGAGTCACACGCTTTACGATTTCGGCTCCCGAAATGTGGTTTCACTCCCCGAGTATTATGACGGATTCAGACGCAAAACGCACGTCGTGATCCTATATTCAATATATATGTATGTCTCCATATATATTAACTGACTTGGGTAAAATTATCTCCGACTCGACTCACTTTACCATATAACTACTTTCCCATTAAGTAGTCATACTAGGATCTTGTCAGTCGAGATTTCATTTTTCCCGTAATCGACTCGACTCACCTTTCCATATATTTATTTTCCCATTAAATAAATATACTATGACCTTGTCGATTCGATATTACATTTCTCAACCATCAACTCGACTCACCTTACCGTATAATTATTTTCCCATTAAATAATTATACTAGGATCTTGTCGATTTGACATTTCATTTTACCACCATCGACTCGACTCACTTTACCGTATAATTATTTTCCCATTAAATAATTATACTAGGATCTTGTCGACTCGACACTACATTTTACAATCATCGACTCGACTCACTTTA
Source organism: Ambrosia x helenae (assembly GCA_030844895.1). Classification (NCBI taxonomy): domain Eukaryota; kingdom Viridiplantae; phylum Streptophyta; class Magnoliopsida; order Asterales; family Asteraceae; genus Ambrosia; species Ambrosia x helenae. Next base: position 107,424,938 of record CM061233.1, on the reverse strand, counting down.
CCGTATAATTATTTTCCCATTAAATAATTATACTAGGGTCTTGTCGATTCGACATTGTATTTTACGACCATCGACTCGACTCACTTTACCGTACAATTATTTTACCATTAAATAATTATACTAGGGTCTTGTCGGTCGATATTTCGTTTTCGGCACCCGACCCGGCTCACCTTACCATATATTTATTTTCCCATTAAATAAATATACTAGGATCTTGCCGATCGATAATTCATTTTCAACACCCGACTCGGCTCACTTTACCATATATTTATTTTCCCATTAAATAAATATACTAGGATCTTGCCGATCGATAATTCATTTTCAACACCCGACTCGGCTCACTTTACCATATATTTATTTTCCCATTAAATAAATATATTAGGATCTTGCCGATTCGACATTGTTGAATTTAGACGGGGGCTATCATGCCTTTTAGATAAGATGATCAAGCCTATTAACTCAGCAAGGACGATTCTGCCCTCCAATAGGGGAAGGAACGCCTGACCCTCGAAGACAACTTGGGCATGTGTTAGATCAAGAATGACTTACTCACAGTAGTAATATAGCAGCACACGGGCAAATAATCTCACTACTGATCCACACAGGGTCCCGTGCTCAAAACGCACTAGTTTTGCAGGGACGCACCCTAGGTCTTCACTCGGTTCCAAGTTTAGCATTCCACGCATCGTACCAAGCATTCATCTCTTCGGTAGGCAGTGCATCCTCGTATGTCCGCTCCTTTGAGGAACTTTGAGTGGAGGCATTCAACTCCTATACAAGGAAGCTTTCATCTCCTGTCCCTATCCGATGCGAGGGTTTTCGTCAGATTACTCATATGAATAGACGTTCGAGCTCTTCCGTGTTCGTACCTTAGAGGTAATGCTGAAGAAAGCTCATTCAGTTTGCGAGGATTGAAATCAAGGGATATTAACAAGACCTCCCTTTTAACCCGTTGGCCAATCAAAAGCTAAGACTGACCCTATAGTACAAGAATAGACAAGGCAAGGAGTGATCACCAACCCTAGCCCTAGCGCCCACCAAGGTTACCGTGCACCACAAGTTATTATTACGTGTGCACCCGCAATGATAATCGGTGTTGCCAGGTAATTTTGGTGCCCGCTAGTTCCGAGCTTCCTGATCCAAAACAAAGATTTCACACAATAAAGGACCTAGACTAGCTTTGCCTTCACAACGTCAGCAACACGACAACGTCCACTAGCACGATAAAGGATAGCCCTTCCGATCATCCCGTCCGCAGGTAAGCGGGTGAGTTCGTCGCAGACCACCGCTTGTCCTTCCCGCTTGTCGATGTCGGTAACCGATGCAAAAGTGCGGACTAAAGTGAAGTGTGAGACGATATCCTTACAGGCAAGCTATCTGTACTACTTATATGCATTAACTAGCACTAGTTAGAAAATCGGATCTCTACACAATTTAAACATTCATATCCTTATTTTCTAACATTTTATATATTGACACACATGGCTAGTCGGTCGGAATTTCCCCTTGTACAATCCATGTACAATTTTCTTTCTTTTCTAAAAATATTTCGTTGTGTTTTATTTTTGAAAACTCCGTTTTCGAGCCAAAACTGGTTATAGTCTAGATTTTTCAAAAATACTAGTTCGCTATAACCTTCGCTCTGATACCACTTCTGTCACACCACGCCAATGGCGGAAACACGTGGCGCGACGCTCGAAAGCATATCAAAATCAAGATTAACACAAACTATATTTAATTAGAAAAGATCATTATATTAAGATGTCGGGAAGGAGTACCTGGTTTCAAACATTACTTAAAACCACAAACATTAAGTTTTAAAGTGGGGTGTTTCCGTTTATGTCCCAACCCGAAGGTAACAATAGATGAAACCCCCAACCATTGTCCGACATCCCAAATTCCACCGTACTAGCCGCATACCTGTTCAGCACTTAGTTACCTGAAAGATATGTTTAAAAAGACGTCAATATATAAAATATTGGTGAGTTCACAGGTTTTAGTTTCGTAAATACGACATTTTACATCCTGTGCAAATCCAGCACATTTTTACATCCTGTGCAATCCAGCACATTTTGTGGCCTTTGTATGGAGTAGCTAGCTCCTACAAACTATGACGATAAGCAATCCCCTGAGCCCCATAACCAAACCAAGACTAATAAATATGCCCCGCTCCAAGTCGTTTCTCGGAAACCAACGACTTGAGTTCAGAATACGTGCACCTCTTGTCTTTACCGGTTGACGCTATCAACCAGAGGTGGGCCTCGTCAGGCACCAATAGTACTATCCAAATATTCCTTTGGTTTCATTTACCTGAATTAATGGTTACAGTAGCGAGGACCCAACCCCGAGTGGCGACCAAAAACTCAAGTACTCATCATGCCACTTACCACATTTTAACCTTTGAAAACATTTCAATATGTGATAATTTTTGACAAACATATCTTTCCCCCAGTTAAAACAGTAAAATGGGGCCGTGAAACTCACCTTAATTCCCATGCTTAGCTAGCAAATAAAGCCCAAAGCTTTGACCGACTTCCTCGTGCCCTAATTACCAATAAAGGACACCTTAAAGTCTATCATATATAAACCTAGCTTATTTTTCCGGTTAAAAGATAGTTTATTCAACTATCTAGACTCGTGTGTACTAACCCGAGTCTTTAAGTGTTTTAACTCGACGAACCGATCGTGACTTATCTTACTTACGCGTTAACACACGACGGAGTGCCCAAGTTGCGCACTTGTTACAGTTCGCGGGTAACCCACGTTGGACTAATACCTCGAAATGTATAACTTACCTTGAACCATAGCTCATCTCGTTAGTCGAATAAATGTATTTGTCGTGTACGTTTATTTTTAGGAAAATAAACTTTGCAAAATATGATTATTGTTATTAATTTCCGATTAATAACATAAGTTACATCATTTCCAAAATCCGAACATTTCAAGGTTTTCAAGACTTCGCTTTTTATAAAACGATTACCAAATAAAATCGAACGTTCATAAGTTTTTGAATCCGAACAACAAACATTATTTAGTTACCGAAACCTTTCGAAAACTCGTCATACTTGACGTTTGGCAAAACTATATATCTTTATTTTGAAAGTATTGTCCGGTATTCACTTATTATTGCTACAAATATCTTTTGTCAAAATGTCGCGATTTTGTATAAAAACACTTGAGAATTATTTATAAAAACATGCACGACCATATTAATTGTGTTGCGCTTCGGATTTTATAAAAATTTCGGCAGAGTTTCCTCTGTTTTTGTACAAACCAGACAACTCAAGTTGTCTACAAATTTCTCAAAAATCAATTCCAACACACGACAACTACATTTATTTGCATTTTCCAAATCAACGAGACGTATACGTTTCAACACTTTAGGTAATTTATACTTACATTAATATATAACAATATATGTACGTATAGTCCGACAATTTAGTCCGATATCAATATTACTTAGTCATGATTTATTATTCAATAACCATTCATCCGCTTTATACTTTTGTTTATCATTCGCCGGTTCGTTTCGCGAGTTAAGACTATTTAATTCGTATTTATATATTTATAGAAATAATATTCAACAATAATAACATAATAAATAAGAATTTGTTATACCAAGATTCCACACGCGTGCGTCTCGGCTACGGGTTGACCGAATCTTGTGACCGAGCTTGCACGTTGACCGAGGCTTGCCCAGATCTGAACTGGACCAAAACGGATCAGACTCGCACCGACCCCGATCTGCCCGTCTTGACACACCGTCAGCCCGAAATCATAATTACCCGACCCAAAAGTCCTCACCAGCTGCAGCTACCGATCGTCGAAGCGACAACCAGACCCGGATCTGACCAGATCTGGTTCGCATGACCCGAAACCCGGCCAAAACAACGATTCATCACCATCGACACCTGACCCGTAACTCACCAGGTCTGCAGAACCCGTCACCCAACAAACCCGAACCAAAACTGAGTCTGACTCGGGTTGACCAGATCTTGCTTGGCTGACCCCGACCCAGACCCGGCCCGAGCAGCCCAACGCACCACCTTCCCTGTCCTCGTCTGCAACAACCACCACGGAACCACCATCGGACCTCACCTAAACCACAACCACCTTCATAATCGGGCCCGGTCAGACCCGATCCGTGCGTCTCCGAGCTCCCTTAACAACCACCATCGGCCCTCCTAACCCGACATGACCACCACCTACCTCGAAACCATCACGATCGGACCATAAAACCCATCAAAACCACCCTTTTTTTGCTGCTGTTTTCTGCGTGCTTCGGCTGCAGAACCACCGCACAGCCACCACCATGGGTGGTGGTGGCCGATCCTTGGCATGGTGAGGAGGAAGGGAGGTTGCGGGTGAGTGTAAGGGTAGAGAGAGAGAGAGATCCGGGTTTTTTAGAGAGAGAGTAGAGAGAGAGAGGGCAGCAGCGGCTGCAGAAAATGAAGGGAAGAAGAAGGAGTTGCTATTTATACTTAGGGTTAGGTAGGTGGGTTGTGCACCGCGTTTCGAACTCGTATTAACGTAAATCGTCTCGGTTCTATTTTGGCCTGCTAATTAATTACAAAAACTAGTCGGTATTATTCGAAATGAAAAACATAACTAAGCCGAGCAATTTAAATGTTATTTTCGTAACTCGACGCGTGAAAACGGAACACGCGTTAAAATCGCGTTAATCGATCCGGTCGAGCTATACTTCATTTAGGCGACCTGTTCGCTTTCGAAACTAAATAAATGAAATTATTTATAATAAATAATTATTCCGGAAGTTCGATAACGGTTAAAACCACGCGTGTCGACGTTCGAATCCCACGTCAGTTCCTCTCCGCGTTCTCCAAAACGCTGCGTTTTTGACCGTTTACCGCGCCGACTTCACATTCGATCGCATCAATGGTAAATACGTGTCGTATTTACATAGAATAAGCTTATGTTATTCCAGTTTGACAAATTTTCGCTGATGTCAGTTCGTTACGTTAAATACGCGAAGTCTTTCTTTAAAGGCATCAAGACTTCAACGAACTTTCAAACGGACATCGTAGGACTCGTATTAGCTCAACTAACCATAATTAACCTTAAACCAGGTTAATTATTTCTAAAACATGATTAGCATCACGTTAATCGTTGTACGAAATTTGCCGGTTGTCACAATCATAGTCATTAAATCAAACACAGAGTCCACCAGGATTTCCATGCATCTCAACTTATTATTTCGTGTGCACCCGAAATGATAAGTCGCTCTACATGGTCCCCGAGGCGTGCTCCTAGCCTGATCTTCAAACCACCAGGCACCCATGTTCAAGATATAAACAGCAAGTACAAGTGTCTGATAATGTGTGCAAGCAAGTGTGTCCGTTGGAGTATAGAAATGGGAGATGTCCGAATCTTGGACAAATCTCCGCAGGATGCCGAAGCCACTCCAACGTACGCCACCGCCGTGCAAAGGTAGTAAGGATCCTCGTTTCCAGCACGAAGTTGAAGTACAAGATAGGAAATAAGAGTAATGGATAGGTGATGTAAGCATAAATGATAATAACGAATGTAATACGAACACCCCGGCAAATTCCCGTATGACATGACTTATATGAATGTGACCGTCTAGTGTGTGCGACTCGGCTATAGACTTGACTCAACATGCAGTCCTAGTTCACTATAACCATTGGCTCTGATACCAATCTGTCACACCCTCAAATTCCACGTGCGGGTTTTACCGCGAGGCGCATGACAAACCAGGATCTAAGTCAACGGTCACAATAAACGACACTATATGATACGTAAAATGAAATAAACAACCATCAAGTTTTCATAAATCCATTCACTGCGGAAGCGTAACTTTTATTACAACCCAAAATGTAAAAGTACGTAAGTCTGAAAAAGATATGACAATGCATATGAAACCTAGACGCCGTGTGACTCCGTGCGCCTATGATAAGCTGCTACCTCAACGACCTGAGACAAACATGCTAAAAACGTCAGCAAATAATGCCGGTGAGTTCACAGGTTTTATAATAAATGTTTAAAGTAATAAAAGCCATCATGTTATCACTATATCAGAAGTAATAGCGTTAGCTAGACGCATGAGTTATACTACTACGACCGGAAACCATTACAGACAACGAAATATGATTTTGCCCGAAATGATTTAGCGTACGACCGAGACAATATGCACCCGTCCGGCTCCCAGCCGACGGGTGGGGTCTGTCAATCCCAATAGATCTATCCACATTTCCCCCGTTATGCTATCCAGCATATTCATGGTTTCCCCGGGACTTTACGTATCGTATAGTATGTAAATGAATCAACCACTAGCATAACATGATAATTTATGTAATAAGTATAAGCATGTGTCTCCCCCAAAATGTAAAGCGTAAGGCGGGGCCGTGAAACTCACCTGATGCTGCTCTTCGCACTACGACAAGTAAACCTGCTCAATAGACGGCCCCTAATACCGGTGACCTATCATGACGAGCATATAAGGTGTTAGACTAACAACCCATAGGTTGATTAGTCCCTAGTAGTCCAGACCATAACCGTGTACATATGAAATGATGTTTCAACGTTTAACCGACCGTACCAGACAAGGCCCGACATCCCATTGGTGACCCGACATCTCATGTGTTAGACAATACAAGACATCATGCCACATATGGAGTTAAACACTTAATACGCGTAATAGTTCACCTAGTCTAGCATAATGTCCAATTAACGCGTAAACAGGTCCGAACACGTATTACTAAGTCATTGGGTGTATCCCGGGGTTCCTATCATGTTTCTAGGCGTCAAATCATGTTCCGGGATGTTAAAATATACATACAGCAGCATTACACGCGATTAGGAGGCAAACTAGTATTTAGGAAAGTCAACATGTGATTAGGGATGGTCAACAGGCAATTACAAGGGCTAATCGCCCCTTAGGATAGGCGATTAGGGCTATTCATGTGCATTATAGGCAATTATGGTCATAAGGTATGCAATTCAGGGCTTAACTAGTGATTAGGATCACAATCGCATGAAATGGAGGCGATTATGACCCCAATCGCCTATATATACGCGATTAGGCTTCCCATTCAGGCGATTAGGCCCCTGATCGCCTATAACATAGCGATTAGGATGCCCAATCGCCTATAGTGCAGCTGATGTGGTTCTTCGCGCGTTTAACCCTCCAAATCAATCCGAAACGTGTAAAAACACCCAATAATCATCCTAACACATTAACAAACATATTTCAAGCAAAACCCCTAAGTTTTCATCATTATAACAGTTCCGAATGCGAGCGTTTTCCTAAAATGGCAACTTAGCATGTAAACATCACATCAACATGCAAGAACTTGCCTTAAATAGCAAATATCCAGATTAAATCACATAACCACGTTGTCCGATAGCATCCTACTGTTCTAGCATCATCCTATAACAAACCCTAACATCACACAATCAACAACATACCTCATATCATCCTTAATCATCCAAAATCCTTCAAATGGGTCAAGACATCAAGTATCAACAATACACAACCAAAACCATTCAAACTCCTAGGACATCATCATACTAACTTGTAACAGCAATAAACATCATAATAACACAAGAACAACCATGATTCCATCCTAAAAATCCTATCTTTAAACACATATAACACATATAACACATGTAAAGGTGTGGGTTTGTTTAAAAACGGTTTTAAATGGATTTTCAAAGATAAAAACATTTATAAGCCAGGTCTGGACGTTTAGGGAGTAAAACATAATCAAATAAAGGTTTGGGTTTGAAGAACACACCTTGTAATCAAGAGGTGATGATGGAATAAGCTTGAAAATGGTGATTTTGATGCAAAAACGAGTTCCAGAGGGTGTTTGTGCGTTGGGTTATGTTATGGGACGGCTAGGGTTGCACAAATGATGTTTTGGAGGTCAAGGGTGGTATTTATAGGCGTTTCTAGTCGTTTGGGGCAATTCAGGCGATTATGCAGCTCTATATGCGATTGGGACTGCTACTCGCTTAAAGCTTCCCTCCAATCGCCCCTATATTGGCGATTAGGCTATTCCCCATAAGCCTAATCGCCTGTAACCTCTGTATTCGTGTGTTTTGCGCGTTAAACCCTGTTTTAACATATGTTAACACATATTCACATACCGGCAAGCCACATAATGATTGTAAACATATAATGCATGATAAATAACACGTTCCCGCCCGATCACCAATTCCCGGGACTCGAGACTTGCGTGGGTGCGTTAAACCCGGCGATTCCACGAATCACCGATTCTTGTACACATGGTTATGGACCGACACCCAATGGTTTCTCGAACCATTGTAACGACTCTCGATGATTCCCGAATCATTAGTACGACTTAATTGACCCCAGTTAAGTATGATATTAAGTAGTTGTTTAAAATGTTTTCGTTGAGATAGACTCGTATGTATGTAAAGTATGAAACGCATGTATGTAAAGTATAAAAGTATTGACCTGAATATGCCGGGTGTCACAACACCTGATAAAGCAATAAAAAAAACATAGGTCTCATATAATTTAGCTAGGCAAACATAGTAGGAAACAAATGGCATAAACGACCCACTTGAGACCTTTTTTTCTGTCAAAACCTTAACGTTATCCCCTGCCCCAACCAAGCATGCAACTTTTCACATTCATGTTCAATTTTTTAAACTTATTATAACTATCGATATATGTGTCCAAACACCAGCCATAGAAGTCTTCACAGAAACAATATTGACTTGTCTAATCCCTCCATGCAAATCATCAATACATTTAACCCACAACTTCATACCATTTGTTATGTATCTCCGCCCACCACTTCAATAGAAGTGATGTTCTAACAAACTTAGAAATAATTTATACAAACATGATGGTAGGTGATTATAGGGAAGTGGAGGCATCTATACTGTCTCAATAAGCATTAAAAGGGCTATCCATGCAGTTTCCAAAATCAATTTGATAACGGTTAGTTATAAAAGTACTTATTAGTCATAGAACATATAAGAAATTAATTCACATTAAACTTAGTAATAATTATGATTAATGATCTATACAAAATATTTTTACAAAAGTGGTTCAGGTCTTAACATGTCTCAACCAACACCCAAAGGTTACCCGTTTTGATCTGTTATCCAAACCCAAAATTTTCTACCTGAGTCCGTGTAGCACACAGGTTCATAAAATTTTCTACCGGAGTCTGTATCACAAATAGCTGCACATTTCAATTACTAATCATCCATATCAATCAAACTAAACAAAAGCGATGCCAAAATTTTTATAGAAGTTTGACTATCTAATTAATATTTTCGGTTTAATCGGGTCGGGTTAAAATCTTGAACACAACAATCTAATTATTTTTTGCAGGCTTATGATTTCAATTCATATCAATCTTACTTGTGATTTAACATAGTTGAGGAGCTTGAAACAACTACAGAAATCCAATTTTATTGATGCTTCCAACTTGCTGACAAATTAGCTTTTTTTTTAGAATAGTAAACTTCATTAAAAAACGGAGCGTCCTCAAACCGAGGACCGCCCCAAGAAACATTACAACATATACAATGGATATCTAGTCCATTCCTTCCAATCTAGAGACGAATACAACGATCGGCTCTTAAACCACAAAAACGACATAAACTTTATAGTCGCCAAAACCTAACAAACCTTTGGTACTGCTCCTCATATGAAGATACATAGACAGGAGCAGAGCAGAAAGATTGATGTTGAAGCAATTGGAAAAAATATCAAGCCGAATCTTTATGTTTTACTTTGGTCATCTTCAGCCTCTCATTCTTCTGTTTGACCGATGGGAATGACGATTTTGACAAAACACTTTAAGTCATTTTGTTCCTCCATTAATAGCATCGGGTCCTATTTAAGTGCATCCAAGGTCTAGAAGCAACCTGAATAAGATACTCTTAATAATGAAGATATATTAAAACTTGGTTTTTTGAAGCTGATTCAGCAGCTGCTTTCTGAAAGAATGACTCAGCACCTAAACGCCTCTATTTGTTAAAAAAGAAAAAAAAAAGATGAAACAATCTATGATCTTTCACATGGAGTGCAGATTCGGTAGCAGTACCAAAAGGCGAATTATAACCTACTTAACTAAAAAACACACAAACAAAGCTTAAAACTGGCCAGGTTGCCGACTGAGGAGCAGTACCAAAAGGCGAATTATAACCCTTCAACCAGCGCACGTTTTCGCGCCATTTTTCATTACTTTATACTCTCATACCTGGCGGTCACACGCAACAACATACAAGCTAAACGACTCAATCTGTTTTTCACCTACATGATCTGCGTTTACAATGACGAACTTGAGAACAGAGGAGCAAAAGCGCGAATAACGTTGTCGAGTTGGAGTAGTGAATGTCGTATCTCAGGCGATGGTGGTGGCCGACAATCACGTTGTCGAATAACGTTGTCTGGCCATAAACATCCAGTAAAAATTTCGTATATATTTGAATATAGCGCGTATATATAAGGTATGTTCTTTCTTTCGGCTGCTGACTCTTCTGGTACAGCTACAGAAATTAGAATAACAGACCTCTAAGCACAACAGCAATAACATTTTAAAAGGAAAAGGCCCTTACTAACTGCCTATCTCGTGGTACAGCAACATGATGACTAACACACGCAAAATAACACTGCCAAACAGACCTGTTTTTTCTCTGATTGCAAGGGCAGCCAGGTTTTGACATCAGGCAGCCTCAAGTGCCTATTCAAGCTACAATAAACAAAAGTTTTACAAACACATTTATCAATCAATACTAAAATGTGTTGTAGAAATAATTAAATATATGTGTTGTAGTATCAATAACAAATATTTTTAATCTATGATGCATGATGCATTGGAGTAAAGTTGTAGAAAAACCAAATGACAATGTTAGGTACCTTAAGAAACTAATTCAGGTAGTTTAGCACAGAGCTAGCTTTCTATTATTTATTTTTTACGTTACTATATTTATCAATTGTTCACATTCCGACAATGATAAAAAATCCAAATGGGACTATGAGAACGGTGATTCATATTGTGGTTATAGTTGCCTAAGTATTACTTAAAGCCATGTCATAAATTGTAATATTAATAATTAAACCATGTCATATTTCTATGATTTAATGTATTTTTTTATCCAACCCATTTTCACTTGACTTCTTAAACCGCTATGAGGCTTACGCTGTCTAACCTGACCTAGAAACATCAAACCCAAAGTAAAAACTCAAAAAATCAACAGAAAGTGAAACTGGATTGATATGAACACCCTAGCATGAGTGGGCCCCCAACATTCAAAGTGTTAGTGATTTCTAGGTAAGTATTGGAAACTAAGCCTTTACATAAACTTGTGGGCTGACCTTGGATGTCTCGTTAAACTTGAATGATGTGGATGTTGATTCATCTAGCGGAAACTTGTATTAAAGATTACCAAATATGAGGCATCAAGTTTACCAAAAGGTAAAAGCTTAAAGCGAGCATATCATAGTTTTGCACCTAGGTGGGTTCATACTCATGCCAAGAAGAGCTAGAATAGGCAATTGATAAAGCAACTAAACCCAGTTTCTCACAGCAACACCCAATCTAAGTTTTACTGCCAAACTGAATAGCAAACAACTATGGGCCTTAATAACTTCAACCATCTGCTCACCTATTGCCCAAGCTAAACCTATTCCCAAATAACAAATTAATATAAAAAACAAAGGTTTAAGTCAAAAGCTCAAATATGCATTATAATAATGATGAATAAAAACTAACCAAAACCATCATAAGCTGATGTTCCACTGCCCATAACTATATAAGTAATATATATATGTGTGTGTGTGCGCGGGCGTGTACGCGTGTGTGCGCGCACACTTTTAGAGAGAAAGAAAATAAAGAACCTGAACAAAGCAAGAAAAGAAGATGATCATAAACAACACCTTCAAACCAGGCATAACTTTCCTCCCCCAAATTTTACGACACAGAGAAGCCAATCAAATTCAAATCCACACTAATGACTTAACTTTCTTTCTCCAATAAATTAACCAACCAAATCTCAAACACTCACAATCCCTAAAAAAATATTCATTATCATCAGAGTCGAATTCACACATCAAATCTATAAAGCAATGATCTACACGAAAAATCAAACAGAAGAACACATCATATGTTATTTAGTTTATCAATCGGTATCCTGGATCTTACATCTTTTATATATGGTTTCTTCAAACGGATTTCCGTTACATCTCCTTCACATATATATAAAAAATTATTCCCTTCAGAAACCAAATTCTTGACATCAAATTTCATATATTCAAAAACCAAAATCTTAACATCCGGATTCATATCTTACATGATACATATATGAAGGCAATTATATATGAAGGAAATGTAGCGACGCTCGGTTTGAAGAAAACAAATATAACAGCTCTCAACAAAACAAATATAACTGATCTGAACAAAAACATAAAAACATAATACCTTGATACTTAGGAGATGAAGGAGATCCGATGCTGAATGAAAGAGATGGAGAAGAAACGATGCTGAGGGAAGGAGATGAAGGCACTGTGTTTATGCAGGAATTGTAGCAGCTGCGTTGTGAAGAAAAAACACACGGATGTTGTCAAAGTGAAAAGAGTAGGGTTTTGTTAGGGCGGGTTATAACAACCGGGTCGGGCGCGTGCTTTTTTTAAGAATAGTTGTATGATTGACATGTGTAGGCTTAGTTGGAGCCTATGTGGAGGCTCTAGTAAAGAGCCAAGTGTCCCCCTAGTTAGTCATTTATTAGTAGAGGTAGATTAGTATGTTAATATAAATTATAACACGTTAATTTACAGTGTAAATTATTTATAAGTGATACTTTTAATAAAACTATTCTCCTAAATCCGAAATTACTGACATTTATTATTATCTTTTAACAATTTATTTAAATTTAGATTAAAATCATAATGATTGTTATTTAATGTTATTTTGACTTAATAAATAATGTCATTGTGTCAAAAATATTGAAATTCCTACTAAATTTAAACTTGAAAGTAAAAAATGTTGATTTTTCCTACTAACATTAAACTTGAACGCCAATTTACCAAATCTATACATACATATAATAAAAGAAAGCAATGTGGGACACATGACACTCCCACATTGCAAGTTCAGTTCTCTCTCCTCCCATATTGTGCCACATGGCACAACAATGTAATTTATAAAAAATTTCTTTTTTCTAAAAATAAAAAAATCATTAATTATATTAAATTAGGTAATTCATTATGATTATTATTTTGGTCAAAGCTTCTCATTCACGCCATCAACATTCAAACCCTATTGAGAGCTCACTACAATCTCTACAATTTTTCTGTATCTTTTTTATTTGTATTTCTCTTCAATTGCTCTCTGCCACTCATCCATCCCCTTCATAACACTCTAAATCGCATCCCTCAATAACATAAGTAATCGTCATGTTCTTCTTCTCCAATCTGCGTGCTAAATTGCTAATCAACGATTCAGGTAAGCTATCATTTTTCTCTTTCATGATTTCATCATAATCCGTTTAATACTTTCAGTCATCATTAATCTTGGTTCTTTATGCAGATTTGAGGTTCAAGTACAATTCATTTTTCTATTGTAGGTTAACTGAAATTATTAAAATTAATCTAGGTTTTTTTGTGGGTTTTAGATACTTGCAGAGGGTCTGATGGATGATTTGAAAGAACTGCCAAAGTGGACAATGAAGTTATTTTATATTGTGTAAAGTATCCAGTATGGTTTAACTTGTAATTTTAGTTGTTAAAAGTTATATTTAGTTTTGACTTTCTTTTGCTAATATTGTGGATTTGATGTTAACAAGGATTCACAAGCTGGTGAGGTGTTCAAAGGCATCCGTCTTGCATACGAGGTTAGATTTTTCTTTCTTCCTTTGGATTTCAATATGTTTAATATATATGTATTTACTGTGACTTAGTAAGGAAACAAATATATGATCATCACTAGAATTATCATTTAATCAGCCTATCAAAGGCGTGAGGCGCACTCAAGGCGCTTAGGCTTCGCCTGTGGCCTAGGCGAGAAGCGCAAAAAAAGTGTAGGCCTAAGAGAAAAAAAAGCGCAAATAAAAAAATTAAAAAATCACAAAATCCTTATAAATGACAATCACCTTATAATATAATATAAATATAAATTTAGCCATACCTGCTAAAAATAGAATAGTCATTAAATGTTTTTTATTTTAAAAAAATAAAAAATCTGGATTATAGTGTTTAGGAAAATTATTAAACACTTTGACTGAAACATTAATGAATGATTTTAGATTTTAAAAATAAAAATAAAAATTTTTATAAAAACATTAATGACTCTTTTTTGAATTTTAAAAATAGAATAGTCAAAGTTATTAAACACTTTGACCATATTTATGTTTTAATAGAATTTTGGATTTTAAAAAATAAGAACATAAAACCTACACGTAATTGAATCAAGAAGTGAAAGGTTGTTTGGTGGCGATGTTTATGTTGTGGTGGAACAAATGTTTGAGGCAGTGAATGAGAATGAGAAAGAATATAGATGCAGAAGAATGAAAGAGAAGCGTACAAAAGAAGTGTTTGATTAAAATAGAATAGTCATTAAATGTTTTTTATTTTAAAAAAATAAAAAATCTAGATTATAGTGTTTAGGAAAGTTATTAAACACTTTGACCGAAACATTAATAAATGATTTTAGATTTTAAAAAATAAAAATTTTTATAAAAACATTAATGACTTTTTTTTGAATTTTAAAAATAGAATAGTCAAAGTTATTAAACACTTTGACCATATTTATGTTTTAATAGAATTTTGGATTTTAAAAAATAAGAACATAAAACCTACACGTAATTGAATCAAGAGGTGAAAGGTTGTTTGGTGGCGATGTTTATGTTGTGGTGGAACAAATGTTTGAGACAGTGAATGAGAATGAGAAAGAATATAGATACAGAAGAATGAAAGAGAAGCGTACAAAAGAAGTTTTTGATTAAAATAGAATAGTCATTAAATGTTATTTATTTAAAAAAAATAAAAATCTGGATTATAGTGTTTAGTAAAGTTATTAAACACTTTGACCGAAACATTAGTGAATGATTTTCGATTTTTAAAAAATAAAAATTTTTATAAAAACATTAATGACTCTTTTTTGAATTTTAAAAATAGAATAGTCATTAAATGTTTTTTATTTTAAAAAAATTAAAAATCTGGATTATAGTGTTTAGTAAAGTTATTATACACTTTGACCGAAACATTAATGAATGATTTTCAATTTTTAAAAAATAAATTTTTTTATAAAAACATTAATGACTCTTTTTTGAATTTAAAAAATAGAATAATCAAAGTTATTAAACACTTTGACCATATTTATGTTTTAATAAAATTTTGGATTTTAAAAAATAAGAAAATTTTAAAAATTCTATTGTTTTGTCATGTGTCACCATATGGGAAGGAGAGAGAATTGGAGGTGCAATATGGGATGGACATGTGTAACAATTGAGTTTGATTTATTAGATGTACTAGATATTTGCCCGCGTTGACACGCAGTTCAACAACGTACGATTATTTGGAGTAGTATAACCTATAAGAAAAATAAAGTAGAAACATTTTATTAAAATTTAAAAGCAACGAATACACATTTATTCAAATATCGCTGAAAATTTCCTTATAAACCACATTTTTTGTTTTAGTCATCACTTTCCCACCAGCATCAAGTATAAGTAACTTCACGCCTGCTCTGCTTTTAACTCTTGACAATGCGACATAAAGCTGGCCATGTGAGAATACAGGGTTTCTTAAATACAATCCAACCTGAATAAGGCGACTTAAATGATATGTGTTAAAAATAGACTTATGGCATATTCAACAATAAGAAAGTAATAAAAATGAAAATAAGAAACTAACTACCACCTAAATTTCACAATTTAATTTGACACGTCTGAGAAGATGAGCATTACCCATATCGACCCGCTAAAAAAGCTTCGAGCATATTTTATTCTATTTGACACATTTGAAAAGGCAAACATTACCAAATCGACCCATTAAGAAAAGGGAAGATTGCCCCAATTCACCTATGGCCTATGTATAACTAAAAGGAACATCAATCTAATCAAAACACCATAAACACACTGTTGGCGACTTTTACCCTATTTGACCCATTGGAAAAGTTGAACATTACCCAAATCGACCGATTTATAAGTAAACAAACATGAACCTACACCACTAAAACAACATTTTAACCGACTATTACCTTATTTGACCCGTTTATAGGAAGGAACATTATCTAAAGTGACCCATGTATAAGTAAAAGGAGCATTACTCAATAATTTTAACCGACTATTACCTTATAGATGCTATTTATACGCTAAAAATAGTAATGTGACAAATCAAATAATTCAGCATTTATTTTGTGTTTAAATGTCATTAATTTTAAAAACTGGATTTTTTTTTAAATTTTGATTTTGAATGTTTAAAAATAAATTTATAAATGTATTTATATATGATTAATAATTTTATGTTTAAAGGTTATTAATTAAATGGTAATCATAATTATTAACATTAGATGTTTCCAATATTGTGTAACTCACGATAAATGCTAATTATACGCTCCATATTTGCGAAATCGTTGCTAACCCCACATTGTGTAAATCTTCTTCCACATTTTGCTTCCCGGACTACTCCACAGCCGGGTGTTTAATAACTTTCCTAAACACTATAATCCATAATTTTTAATTTTTTAAAAATAAAAACATTTAATAACTATTCTATTTTTAAAATTAAAAAAAAAGTCATTAATGTTTTTATAAATGTTTTTTATTTTTTAAAAATCGAAATCATTCATTAATATTTGGGTCAACGTGTTTAATAACTTTCCTAAACACTGTAATCTAGATTTTTAATTTTCTTAAAATAAAAAAATTTAATGACTATTCTATTTTTAAAATTCAAAAAAGAGTCATTAATGTTTTTATAAAATTTTTTATTTTACATCAACGAAAATTATTCATTAATGTTTCGGTCAAAGTGTTTAATAACTTTCCTAAACACTATAATCCAGATTTTTAATTTTTTTTTAAATAAAAAACATTTAATGACTATTCTATTTTTAAAATTCAAAAAAGAGTCATGTTTTTATAAAAGAATTTATTTTTTAAAAATCGAAAATCATTCATTAATGTTTCGGTCAACGTGTTTAATAACTTTCCTAAACAATATATCCACATTTTTTGTTTTTT
This sequence comes from Ambrosia x helenae, assembly GCA_030844895.1. Lineage (NCBI taxonomy): Eukaryota > Viridiplantae > Streptophyta > Magnoliopsida > Asterales > Asteraceae > Ambrosia > Ambrosia x helenae. The sequence continues at coordinate 107,407,730 of CM061233.1, read as the reverse complement.
TTAAAATAAAAAACATTTAATAACTATTCTATTTTTAAAATTCAAAAAAAGAGTTATTAATGTTTTTATAAAAAAATTTATTTTTTAAAAATCGAAATCATTCATTAATGTTTGGGTCAACGTGTTTAATAACTTTCCTAAACACTGTAATCCATATTTTTAATTTTCTTAAAATAAAAAACATTTAATGACTATTCTATTTTTAAAATTCAAAAAAGAGTCATTGATGTTTTTATAAATTTTTTTATTTTTTAATAATCGAAAATTATTCATTAATGTTTCGGTCAAAGTGTTTAATAACTTTCCTAAACACTATAATCCAGATTTTTAATTTTTTTTAAAATAAAAAACATTTAATGACTATTCTATTTTTAAAATTCAAAAAAGAGTCATGTTTTTATAAAAGAATTTATTTTTTAAAAATCGAAAATCATTCATTAATGTTTCGGTCAACGTGTTTAATAACTTTCCTAAACACTATAATCCAAATTTTTACTTTTTTTAAAATAAAAAAACATTTAATGACTATTCTATTTTTAAAAGTCAAAAAAGAGTCATTAATGTTTTTATAAAAATAAATATTTTTTAAAATCGAAAATCATTCATTAATGTTTCGGTCAAAGTGTTTAATAACTTTCCTAAACACTATAATCCAGATTTTTAATTTTTTTAAAATAAAAAACATTTAATGACTATTCTATTTTTAAAATTCAAAAAATAGTCATTAATGTTTTTATAAAAAAAATAATTTTTTAAAAATCGAAAATCATTCATTAATGTTTCGGTCAAAGTGTTTAATAACTTGCCTAACATTGTAATCCCGATTTTTATTTTTTTTAAAATAAAAAACATTTAATGACTATTCTATTTTTAAAATTCAAAAAAGAAGAAAGAAAAATCTAACCTCGTATGCAAGACGGATGCCTTTGAACACCTCACCAGCTTGTAAATCCTTGTTAACATTAAATCCACAGTATTAAACGGATTATTATGAAATCATGAAAGAGAAAAATCTTATAAACAATCGGAAAAATCTGAAAATAATTATAACGAAACAACAATATATAACAGGAATCGTATGAAAAAGCAAGAAACAATCGTTACCTTGAAGGAGAGAGATGAAGAACATGAAACCTAAACCCCCAAATCTGCAAAATTATTTAAAAGCAATCAACAATACAAAAAAATAGGTTAATATCAACAATCGATTATCCCTAAAAATCATTAAATATGGAAATCATTATAAGAAACAAACAATCGCCTAAATATGAAAATCATTATAACAAACAAACAATATATAACAGGAATCGTATTAAAAAAATTGAAACAATGGTTACCTTGAATGAGTGACACAAAGAAGATGAATGATCGGAGCCGACGAACACACACAAAACAAACAGACTGATAATAAGTATAACAAAGAACAATATGTAACAGGAATATTATGAAAAAGAAAGAAAGAATCGTTACCAATGATCGGAGATAGAAGCATTGGTTTGATGAAGAAGAAACGATCGCAATCTTCTTCTTCAAATGAGAGAGAGCGAATCAGAGAGAATGAGGGAAGAAAGAGAAACGCGTGTGTTTTTATTAGGGTATTAATTGGGTAGGTTAATGATTTTAGGAAACTATTAACTCACAAATTTTGACCATATTTATGTATTTTTAATCTAATTTTAATTTAAAAAAAAGGAAAATTTTATAAATTACAAGAGTAGGACACGTGGCACAATATGGGAAGAGAGAGGAATTGAGGTGAAATGAGGGAGTGTCAAGTGTCCTCATGGACTTTGTTTTATTAGATGTATAGATATAGATAGATTAGAGATTTATTTTAGGGTTGAGGAACACCTTCATATTTAATTCATCATTTGTGCTATAAAACTAATATGAAATATACATTTATGTCCAGTCTAATAATCCAGTTAGATGTTCGTCCTGTAGATTGTTTCGAGATTTAATTGAAGTGTATTCGGCCAAAAAGAAATACCTTGAAATGGTGATGATCAACAAGCTTCCTCAAAACTTATAAAAACCATCATATATTTTTTTTACAGGTTTTACCCCCAAAGAATTGTTATTTGTGGAACCGCGTTTCCACGCGGGCAATAGTCTAGTACTAAATAATAATAGTTGACTGATGTTAATGTCATTTAATCTGCAATTTGAATATTAATAATTGTTATTTATTTACTTTAATTTATATGTTGACCCAATTTATTGACGTTTATTATTATCTATTAACAATTTACCGAATTTATATTCACATCCTAATGATTGTTTTTTAATGTTATTTTGACTAAATATTTAAATTAATTTATATGTTGACCGAAGTTAATGACATTTATTATTATCTTTTAACAATTTACCAAATTTATATTAACATCCTAATGATTGTTATTAACTAGAACGTCAATTTACCAAATACTACATTTGTGACAAATGTGTTTTTGAATGCAAATTACAATATTTTTATTTAAATCCAGAAAAAATTATTTATATTTCCAGAATTTGTGAGTTTTTCTCCTAAATCCTAAATCAACACCAATCGTTAAATTACAATATTTACAATATTAGTATGTTAATATAAATTATAACACGTTAATTTACAGTGTAAATTATTTAGAAGTAATACTTTTAATAAAACTATTATCCTAAATCCGAAATTACTGACATTTATTATTATCTTTTAACAATTTACCGAATTTGGATTAAAATCATAATGATTGTTATTTAATGTTATTTTGACTTAATAAATAATTTCATTGTGTCAAAAATGTTTAAATTCCTAGTAAATTTAAACTTGAAAGTAAAAAATGTTGATTTTTCCTACTAACATTAAACTTGAACGTCAATTTACCAAATATAAATAATAATAGTTGACTGATGTTAATGTCATTTAATCTTGAATTTGAATATTAAAAATTGTTATTTATTTATTTATTTTAATTTATATGTTGACCGAATTTATTGACGTTTATTAATATCTATTAACAATTTAGCGAATTTATGTTAACATCCTAATAATTGTTATTTAATGTTATTTTGACTAAATATTTAAATTAATTTATGTGTTGACCGAAATTAATGACATTTATTATTATCTTTTAACAATTTACCGAATTTATATTAACATCCTAATTATTGTTATTAACTTGAACGTCAATTTACCAAATACTAAATTTGTGACAAATGTGTTTTTGAATGCAAATTACAATATTTTTATTTAAATCCATAAAAAATTATTTATATTTCCAGAATTTGTGAGTTTTTCTCCTAAATCCTAAATCAACACCAATCGTTAGATTACAATATTTACAATATTAGTATGTTAATATAAATTATAACACGTTAATTTACAGTGTAAATTATTTATAAGTAATACTTTTAATATAACTATTCTCCTAAATCCAAAATTACTGACATTTATTATTATCTTTTAACAATTTACCGAATTTAGATTAAAATCATAATGATTGTTATTTAATGTTATTTTGACTTAGTAAATAATATCATTGTGTCAAAAATGTTTAAATTTCTATTAAATTTAAATTTGAAAGTCAAAAATGTTGATTTTTCCTACTAACATTAAACTTGAATGTCAATTTACCAAATACTAAATAATAATAGTTGACTGATGTTAATGTCATTTAATCTGAAATTTGAATATTAATATTTGTTATTTATTTACTTTAATTTATATGTTGACCAAATTTATTGACGTTTATTATTATGAATTAACAATTTACCAAATTTATATTAACATCCTAATGATTTTTATTTAATGTTATTTTGAATAAATATTTAAATTAATTTATATGTTGACCGAAGTTAATGACATTTATTATTATATTTTTACAATTTACCGAATTTATATTAACATCCTAATGAGTTTTATTAACTTGAACGTCAATTTACGAAATGCTAAATTTTTATAAACGTATTTTTGAATGCAAATTACAATTTTTTTATTTAAATCCAGAAAAAATGATTTATATTTCCAGAATTTGTGAGTTTTTTCTCCTAAATCCTAAATCAACACCAATCGTTAAATTACAATATTTACAATATTAGTATGTTAATATAAATTATAACACGTTAATTTACAATGTAAATTATTTATAAGTGATACTTTTAATAAAACTATTTTCCTAAATCCGAAATTACTGACATTTATTATTGTCTTTTAACAATTTACCAAATTTAGATTAAAATCATAATGATTGTTATTTAATGTTATTTTTACTTAATAAATGCCATTTGTGTCAAAAATGTTTAAATTTCTACTAAATTTAAACTTGAAAGTCAAAAATTTTGAATATTCCTACTAACATTAAACTTGAACGTCAATTTACCAAATTTAAACTTGAAAGTAAAAAATGTTGATTTATATATCTGTTATTGGGTAACATTAAACTTTTTTATGATAATTTACAATCAACCAAAATTCATATGAATTGTATTACGTAACTTTCAATAAATAAAATTTGCATATTTCTGATTGAATAAATAAAATTTCAATAAATAAAATTTGCATACTACAATCTTTATAGAATTTTTTTTTTTTCATTTGGCATAGGCATGTACCGCGTGTATACGCGGGGCTTTAACCTAGTATATTATATAAAACTGCAAGGATTACATCAAGATAGCATGTGAATGAGGATAGTCTTATTATTTATTTTAGCATTCATAGTTTATCACGTACCATCTATTTGGTACCAACTCGCATATTCTCTTTCGTGCCTGTCACAAACCCTTGAAAACAACATAATAGTCCATTTAAGATGCTCTTAACTATCTTACTATTAAAAAAAAATATAAACATAAAAAAGGGATTACTGTTATATTGTACAATACATAAAAATCCACATTAAATAATCAAATACCATATACAAAGATCATGTGTCCTAGAAACATTATACATTACCTTAATAAAATATACAATACCAAATTTAGTTCATTAATAATACTATATAAATTTACTTGACAAACCATTTAAATCAACACAGAGTCAAGAAAAAATATTAATCAAATGAAGTGCAAGTGGTTCATCGTTCTTCTCATTCTTACGACAATATTTGCATTGGCAACTAAAGGTATAAGTTAGGCTTGGAATTTATGTCCATTTTATTTATATCTTTTAATTGTGTATTTGATCATCAGAAGTACTAATATCCGTTTATTCTTGTATCATCAATTCAGATTAAGATAAAAATAATTAAACAATTTGAATCACATTTCACTAACTAAAAGTTCCAACTCATGAATTACGATAATCCTCATTTATTATGGAACAATATTATTTAAATGTTATTAACTTTAGGGGTATTCATTGGTTCGGTTTTGGTTTTTCTTTTTTAGAATTTATTTAGTCAAAAGTGAATAATCGAACCAAACTTAGTTCTTCAAAATCTAACCAAAGGTGATTTCAATTTTGTTTCGATTGAGTAAAACGAATTATTTTTTACTATTATTTTTCAAAAAAAAATTAATGTTTTTATCATAACTCGTTATCGGATTGGCTTATGTTAAATTACATTAAGCTAAAACTTTAAATGCATTTGGCTAAATAACAAATTAAACTTAGATAAGAATTATTTGATATTTGGTTTATTCGGCTTATTTGGTTCAAACTTAATTTAGGTCTTTGAAACCGAAAACCAAATATGTAACGAGGTTTGGTTTTAATTAAACAGTTTCGTTTCTGTTAGGTTAATCCTTTTGAAGCCAATTAATTAATAGGTTCATTGGATTATACATTTGAAGCAAACTTTGATTTTTCTTAAATACAAAAGGCGTACACATTCTAAATCATGAGTGGATCTTAACTAATCCAAAAATTGGCAGGTTTGGAGGCTAATTGGGATGGGAGGAAATATTGCACAAGTGTGTTTTGCAAAATTGGGAAGGACGATGGGTTTTGTAAGGAGGCGTGCAACCCTCGTGGTTGGAGCGATGGCCAGTGTGTGCAACTTCCACATCAAATCGCTGATGATGGTTACTGTTGTTGTTGGACTCCATGAACCCTAAGCCAAAATACTTTGGTTTAGGTCTTTTAGAGTTCTTTTTGTTTTTTTGAATAATATATATTTTTTTAAATTATTGTTTTCGTGTAACTTAATTCGCTTTTTCCCACTTTTATATATTACTAGTGGGTTGCCCGCGCGATGCGGCGGGAAACATAACACTTATGCCGCTGATTTTAGGGGTGTGTATAAGACGGTATGGTTCAGTTCAATTTTATAACGAAAACCACGTTAATTATAATACATTAGACTCTAACCTAGTTAATTATAAAAGATATAATTTTAATAAGTTCATGCATAAAGAGAAATCTAATAAAAATTACATATCTAAATGTGTTTATCCCAAATAACAAAGTCTTAAAAATTATTATTATTAGTTGAATTACTCTATTTAAAATAAAGCTACAACAATGCTTGATAGATATGTTTCACCTTGTAGTCTCATACTCAACTATCTTGTAATAAAAAGAAAAGCGCATAATACTAAATCAATCATCTTAGTTGAAACTTGAATTGTAGGTCGTGTCCCAGTGGGTATCTCCTTAAATAGCGATCCACAAGTTCTTTATCACAAAAATGTTTTCGAATTTACTCGATACATTTACTAATTGTATTGTTAGTCTGTTACCAAATCCTTTTTTTATAGAAAGTAAAGCTTTGTGTTTTTCTATTAAACAATCATTTGTATATTTTCTTTATTCATGAGTTCTAACCCTATAATATATAAAAAAACATTATCAACATCGATTTCATTTTAACACCCCACTATGATATAAGTATGTATATATGATTAGATGATATATTTAATCTAAATCTTTTATTAATTTCATGATGTTATCATGGCTAAGACAAAATAGGTGTTTGTCAAACTGAAGGGAAATGAAAGTGATGTCAAAAATATATACCACAATACATACATACATACATACATACATACATACATACATACATATGTTTTTAAAAGTTGAAGCTCCTATAAGATCATCAAATCAGAACAAGAGTAAACAGAGATGTCTTGTATGAACAAAAAAAAAGTCTTCCTTTTAAAACCAAAATACCTACAAACATAACCAAAGTAGAGACAAAACATACAACACTTGAGTAACCTTGCTTGCCGGAACACATTCACGTCTTTTGATGTATTCAAATGGAAAGCATCATGCTTGGTTGCTCTCTTTTCACATTCACATTCTATATAACCATTATTGTTATGAAAAAAGAAATTTCATTTATAAGAGTTTGTTATCTCTTTAGTTTTGCTCAAGTAATTAACAAATCATTTAATTATATAAGAAGTTGCATCCTTTCAATTGCTCCTTTTTAATTGCTATTATGTTACAAGAATATGAAGATTAAAAATGTTACTATTATACAATTCAAAGCAATTTATTGTATTTATAAATTTATCCAACAATTTATTTATCAATTTAATACTTATGTAGAAATACCATATTGCCCCTTACCAATTTCATTAACTTGTTGTACCATAAGCAAAAAATAATGTAATTACTTAAATTTGGTTGGAATCCTTGTCTCATACTTTATTTATTTATTATAGGGCAGATACACTAGGCTAGAAAACTTAGACTTTTAAGTTTAAATGTTTAAAGATGTGTTTAAAAAACATATATATATACACACACATATAGGATTTTTTTTATAAAAATGTGCCCCCAATATTTCCAGACCCTGGCCAGTTGGCCTCCCCGGCCCACCTAAGGGCCGGCCATGATTCCTGTGTTCGACACTGCAGACGAATCACAATCTAAGTACAATGTAAGTTGGTTAGATTAAAACTGCAATATTAGAATACCCGTTTCATTCGTGTTTTTGTAGCACATTTGCAATTTTAGATTGATTAGCTGCAATATAGAACCAAACTAAACCAAACTTACATACATTCATTACATATGTTTGTACAAACCAAAGTAAACAAGCTTACATAGAGTCATTCATACTTGTCTCTGATTTAGACCAACTTAACACAAAGAAAACACACACACACAACCCTGCTTAGGACCAGATATCTCCCTCTTCCCTTTTATTCATGAATATTGGCTTTCTAGTTTTCCACAAGCACTTATTAACCGTTTCAATCACGTTTTTTTAAGCTTGAAGTTCGTTTGACTTTAAGAGTCGTGGCATGACATCAAGTGGTCGTTTACACCTAGACTACCCGTTGTTGCCCGCGAGCCAGAATTCAGTCCACGTGGCTAACGAGTACCACCACAGGCCCACGTGACCGCCTGCGTGAGCGACCGGGCGCTAGCCAGCTCACGTCCGTTAGCGGCAGTTTTTTAATTTTAAAAGTTTAAAAAAATTTAATTTAATTTTTCACCTAATAACATATATTACCAACAAATTTTTACCTCTATTTATTTCTTCTTGTTCTTCTTCTTCACACACTTCTTCTTTCTCTTCACAATTATCGAACCCTAAACCCTCAATTTTCAAAACTAACTTCATCATGGTGCAGTGGACCGAGGAGGAAGAACTAGCACTCGTCATCGCATACCAACAAGTGCACGGTGACGGTGCTTCGTCAAGCCGGGGATCACCATGTGGCCGCGGACCACAGTGGCACATGGTCCTAGCCGAGTTTGGTACTCTTGTCGGGGGTACCAACCATACAAATGACTCCATCTCTCACAAGTACGCGGACTTGAAATCGAAGTGTTAAAACTTCGGAATCGCGTACAGAAAGGTGAAGAGAGATATGCCCGGGGAAACCGAAGACGTGCTCCTCACCTTTACCCACGTGGAGTACCTTTCGACGGTTGGGCATAGCTTTCACCACGTTTCGGCGTGGCAAATGTTACGCTCAGGCTTACGTTAGGTTTTTTTTTAATGTAATCGTTTTTTTTTAGTGTAATTTTCTTTTTTTTTAGTGTAATCTTCTTTTTTTTAGTATAATTTTTTTTAGTAATGGAATATATTTTTATTTTTATTTAATCTTAATGTTTTATAAAAAAAAGTGTGGTAAAGATTTAAATATATTTTGTAAAAAAAAAACACCCGCTCACCTTGACCCACAACATGATCAAGCGAGCAAGCCGCGGCCGCAAGCCAGTGACATGTAACGTCAACGTGGCAAGATATTATTCGATAGAGTCATCCCTCACCTCTACCCACAACATATCTATAACTTATAATAAAAGAACTGAATTTCTATGAGGTGACATTCAATGGAGGTCTCAACCCCTCATTGAATGTGTCATGTGACACTTTGAGGTGATAGTATTGAATTTATTATTTTAAATAAAAGATAAATTTTTAAAATTTTTATTTTCTTTTTTAAATAAAATCTATATCTATATTATCTTAAAATTTCAAATATGTTAATTAATATCTTTTCCTTATTTCCTCTCACATTTTTAAATGTTAATTATTATTTTAAAATTTCAAATATTTTAATTAATATTTTTATCTTTATTTTTTCCTTATTTTTCATTCACAATTTTTAAACGTTAGTAACTTTTATGTATGACATGTTTTTTGAAAAAAACAAATTTACACCAAATTAACGATCGCTTTATTATCTTTCCAACGAGCACCATAGTGCTATATAAAAAACGAAAAAAAATGTTTTTTAGTGAGTTTTTGTTCATGCAGAAAAAAAAACACATGTGTTTAGGTGATTTATTAATCATATATAGGCAAGTAGTAATCGTGTTATGATAGTATATATATGTTTTTAAACCTACTAATCTACTATTACATATATGAATTGCCCATGTTCATGTGCTATAACGATATGCTTAGCATTAAAAGAGGTTGAGATTTTTTTAATCTGCTGGGAACGCAGCATGAGAGCCCATTTTCGTAGTATAAACATTAAAACAAGTTTTTTTTAGCATTAAAAGTGGTTGAGACTGTTTACTTCTTTTATCTTCTTTTATTAAGGCATATTAGATTTTTTAACCCCGGAACACTATCGAAGTAATCAGGAGTAATCAGCTAGTAGTCTTATATGAGACACCCATCATCATATGGGACACACCGTGACCCCTACATGATAATTAACGAAAAAAAGGGGGCAATTGATCCAAGATTTTTTTTGTTGGATGAAGTGATTGATGTTAAGGTTTAGGAATTGAGGGAAAAAAAACAAAGAAACATAAAGGAAACTGAATTTAAAGAGGAAGGGAAAAAGACCAAAACATCATCACATGCAAAATAGTGAGGGTACTTAGAGTTTAGGCCAAAAGTTAATTCTGGTAGCAAAAAATAAAGCAAAAGGTTGATTAACATGTTTTTAAACTTAAAGGTATAAGCTACAAGTTCAAATATACATAAAGGTTGATTTCTAATCTTTAATTTATATTTTTATTGCTATTATTTTTGTTATTAGTATTAGTAAGTATTATCATTTGTCGTCTTATAAGAATCATAATATTCTTGAATATTAATATTCTTTTAAGTAATTCTAAGTGGACCTTGTCCCTTAGCCCTTGTATACATATTATTTAAGCTTTACAAAATGAAACAAAGGATTTATTTAATTTGCATGAGTTCCATTATATAATTAAAAAAATATGCTCGATACTGTAATCACGTAAAATTAGTCTTACCAATTCATAAATATTTATGATTCTTATATATTATATTTGTACATATGGTTAAGGAAAAAATGCCTTTCAAAAGGTTAGAAATTATTCGAAAGCTCACAACATGTTGTGAAACGTACTTTTAACATTTGATATAATTTTTTAAACTGGCCATTACTCTTTAGTTGCATTAAATATAGAAATGTATCATAATACGTTTAGCGTTAGAATTATTCTTAACTTTTTACCTTATTAATAAGTAAACTTCATATTTATTTGGTAGTCAAGATTTATTTGAATCGATAAAGTACCTTTTTTATAATAACGAACATGACATGAAAAATAGCATTAACACAGTAATACCAAAAGTTTAAAATAAATATTTCATTAACGAAAATACCAAAACTGTTAGGTTAATTTAAACACTTAGTCGATGGTTTGTTACTAACAATTACATAATAGAATAACTTGGAAAATTAATAAATGCACAAAGCCTTAAATTATAATATGTTCTACGATGATAGAACTTAAAAGTTAAAACTGTCGTTCTACTTGAATAGTTATTAGGTTTAAATCAATTTTGATACACTACTAGAAAAATGACATTTTGCTACAAAATTTTCTTACGGAAAAAAATTTGTCACAAATTTTAACAAAGTTGCTACTCATTTGTGACGAAAAAAAAAACTACAATTTTTTTAGTAAATTTGTGACACAATATATTTACAAATTCTTAGGAAATTGCGTAGGAAATGTGTCACAAATTTCCTACACCATGTTTTCGTCACAAATGCGTTGAAAATTGTGTTACAAATGTGTAGTAATAGGTTTGCGACAAGGATTTTTCTAACATCAAGGTTTTGTTGAAAATGCGTCACAAATCTTGCATTTTCTTGATTTGTGACGCATTTTCAACAAAACCTTGATGTTAGAAAAACCCTCGTCGCAAACCAATTACTACACATTTGTAACACAAATTTCAACGTATTTGTGACAAAAACATGGTGTAGGAAATTTGTGACGCATTTCCTACGTAATTTCCTAAGAAATTTGTAGATATATTGTGTCACAAATTTGCTAAAAAATTAAAGATTTTTTTTCGTCACAAATGAGTAGCAACTTTGTTAAGATTTGTGACGCATTTTTTTCCGTAAGAAAATTTTATAGCAAAATGCCAATTTTCTAGCAGTGATATGTCATACGGATAAGTCAAAGTTGATATATGTAGAATAAGTCAAAGGCTAGTTAAATATGAATATAATGGCATCTCTAACGTTTTGTATTAAATATTTATATTTATTTTAAATTTTGTTTTTTCTATGCTCCATGCCTCCATTTAATACACTAAGGTTCTAAATAATTTAAAATGCACCAGAAAATAACATATCCAACCATTTAAATAAATAAATACTTATTTAATAAATACTTATTTGCTTGTTTAGTAGTTAAGTGGAACTAAATTATTATTCGGTGTGTGAGTATTATAATAAGGCATATGCTACAACAAAAACATTTTTACATAAACAAATAAAAATCAATTAGTTTAACTTGTTTATGACTTTCGTCACTTTTTCCTATGAATGTCACCCCAATTATTATGGATGGCATAAATGATTCCATAGGTTATTTATGGAGGAAATTGCAGTTTTCGTCCCTGTGGTTTGCCTAAAATAACAGGTTCAGCCCAGGCTTAACACCCTGAGTACCTGTGCTTTCATTTTCTAATAGTTTACATCCCTCGACCTAACGGCCGTTAGTTGTTCCGTTAGTTTTTGGGTAAATTGACTAATATACCCACATCTTCTCCAACCACCACCTACAACACCACCTGCAACACCAATCACCATCACCATCACCACCACCACCCTCCCTCTCCTCACCATCTCCTCTCTCCTCCACCAACCAGCATTAATAGCCTCTAAATCACCATCAATAGCCTCCTTCACCATTGTAATAATAATATAAATACCTGTTAAAAAGACCTACCTATAGTTATCATTATAATGTTCTTACACATGTTTATACTCTTTGCATATATGTTCGAGACTGGTGGCTGGACTAGTAGATACGTGTGATAAGTGATAGGAGCTGGGCTTGTAGACTGATGGATCATAGAGTGGATTGCTGATGATGGATCAAGGAGAAGCCCAACAGATGATAGAGAGAAGACTGGGCTTGTGGTGTATAACGTAGCCCAAGCCCATAAGAGAATAAAAGATATTTTAGCCGGGACAATCTGGATCGTTCATTACTTCACGATCCGTGTGCTCTTCATCAGACGGCTAATATTATTCCTTTGTGTGTTTCTTGAGTAGAAGCTTCTACCCTCAGTATATAAGCATATTATTAGATCAGATTAGGGTTTCAGCTCATTTCTTTCTTGTCATTCGTATACTCTCTCTCACATCTTAGGCGATTAGGGTTTTGTGTTACATCTTCTTCACTTATTCATCTCGAATAAGTGCTTAGGTTAGTTATTGAATCCTGTCTAGTCTTGTTGATGTTGTATTTGATTTCATCATAGATGTTTAGAGAGATTGTTGTTTGTGATTGAGTCTGTAACAGTTTTGTTTGATAATAAAGTCTTTGAGAAGGTTTTCTTTCTTTATTATCATGTCAGATTCATCATCATTTGACATGGTATCAGAGCTATGCTCTGGTCATTAATCTGAGTCTGCTTCCGTTTGTTGTTTTTTCTTGAGTCTGGCTCTTGAAGATCAGATCTGAATCTATAGATCTGATTCTTCTGTTTGTATTGATCTACGGATCTGTTATATTTTATTGATCTGATCTGTAGATCTGGTTCTCTGGTCGATTGTGCTTGATTCTCTTTGGATCTGGAGTTTGTGGCTTTAGATTGGAGCTATCTGGATCTGGATCTTGCTGAGTGATTCGGTGGATTAGCTGCTAATCAAGGATTCTTGGATTGTCTCTATTGCTCTCTGGTTCGAAACCCTAAGTGAAGGTTTCGAACTACGAGTTTTTCTGGTGAGATCGTTCCATCTTATTCTTTTTTTAGTTTTGTTAATCTTAGTCTGTAATAGTTAGAGTCTCATTCAGTCTGTGTGTCTAGGCATATCTTGGCCGGGTTAGGGGGACCGGTTTGTTATACACAGGGAGAGCCATACCCTGTCTTACTGTGCATCTTACGTGTTGCATCTATTTGTGAGGTCATTGTTGTGTACTGTTGAGTCCAGTATTTTTTTTACAACTGTGTGACTACGTGTTTTGTGATTGATCTTGTGAGTACTTAGTTGAGTGCTTAGATCTAGGAAACCAGACTCCCAAGTTAAGACATGTCCAGGCACCTTTGAGTGATGAACCTGGAATCTTGATCACTAACTTGGCTTAGTCTGTTGTGTGCTTGAGTGTATATTATTCGTTGTTGTTCTGATATTCTCTGCACTTGTGTTTGATTGTTTACTTGGTATGTGTTCACCATGTCTGATGTTAATAGTAGTAGTAGTGATACTACTGAGGGTCGTAATATAGCACCAATTCTAGTAAGTAAACTGGATGCTAGTGACCCTCTATACCTTCATCCTAGTGATTCTGCTAACCTGAATATTGTGAGTATTAAACTAAAAGGAACTGAGAATTACACTGTTTGGGCTAATGCCATGATTCTTGCTTTACAAGTTAAAAATAAACTTGGTTTTATTAATGGTGATTGCATTAAACCTGATACTGGTCTTGTTTTAGAAAAGCAATGGGATAGGTGTAACTCAGTAGTATTAACTTGGATTTTAAATTCTGTTTCTGAAGAGTTATACTTAGGACAGGTTTATTCCAAACTTGCTTTTAAAGTTTGGAAGGACTTGAAAGAAACATATAACAAAGTTGATGGATCAGTTGTTTTTGACTTACATTTAAAAATTAATTAATTTAAACAAAATGGCTTAACTGTAGCTGATTATTATCACAAGTTAAATGTAATGTGGAAACAATTAGATCAAATACTTCAACTGCCTTCTTGTACCTGTAGTGCCTCAAAAGAGTTTAATAACTATAGTCATATGATAAAGTTGATGCAGTTTTTAATGGGTTTAGATGATGGATATCAAACTGTTAGAACAAATTTACTTACAAAAGATACTTTACCAACAGTAAAGGAAGCTTTTGCTAAAATTTCTAGGGAAGAGTCTCACAAAAACTCTTCTAGTAGCTCTAATCAAACAGTTAACTTTTTTTCAAAAACTAATCAACCAATTGAGACTAATAGGAGAAACACTAAGGGGGCAAACCAATCTCTCAAATGTACTCACTGTAACAAGTCTGGTCATTTGATTGACAAGTGCTTTGAGATAATTGGTTATCCCACTTGGATGAGGTCTAGAGGCAATTCAGGAAAAAAGGCAGTTGGAACTAATACTAGTTCAAACAATGTTAATGTATCTGTTCCTTCTTTAACTAGTGATCAATTGTCTAGGCTTTTGAGTTTGTTGAATGATAAACCAAGTGATGGTGCTCCTAACTGTAATGTGTCAGGTGGTCCTTTTTGTGCATCTTCTGTGAGTACTAGAATAGTTTGTTTTATTAGCAGTAATGGTAAACTAAGGGGCATTGGGTGGATAATTGATTCATGAGCAAATGAACACATGGTTAACAATGAAAAATGTCTTAGTAGTTATGTTGATGTGTCTGAACTAAACATTAAAGTTAAACATCCAAATGGAACTTTTGCACTTGTAACTAAAATTGGAACTCTTCATATTACTGATGGAGTTGTTTTACAAGATGTGCTTGTTGTGCCTGAATACTCTATTAACTTGTTGTTTGTTCATAAACTAGCTAGAGATAATAAACTTTTCATAGGGTTTGATGAAGATACTTGTTATGTTCAGGATTTGTTAACCAGGAAAACCCTGGTGACTGGTAAACAAATGGATGGTTTATACATGTGTGGAAATGCTTGTGTTGCTAACAAGGTGTGTATTGATGATAAAAAGATGTTTTGTTTGTGGCATGCTAGACTAGCACATCCCTCTGATCAAGTTGTTAATCTGTTAAAAACAAAGTTTAACATATCTAAAATTGATAACTGTGATCCATGTGAAATATGTCATAGGGCTAAGCAACATAGAGAACCTTTTCCTTTAAGTCAACATAAAACTACACAGTTAGGAGATATAGTTCACCTTGATGTGTGGGGTCCTTATAGGATTCCAGATAGAGATGGACATAAGTATTTCCTAACAATTGTAGATGACTACACTAGAGCTGTTTGGGTGTGTATGATGAAATCTAAAACTGAGGTATTTGATCATATAGTTAATTTTTTAAATATCGTAACAACTCAGTTTAGTAAAACTGTAAAGGTGTTTAGATCAGATAACGGAACTGAGTTTGTTAATAAACAGTTTAAAGGTTTATGTAATACAAAAGGAATTATTCATCAAACAACTTGTGCATACACACCACAACAAAATGGGATAGTTGAAAGAAAACACAGACATTTGCTTAACATTGCTAGGGCTTTATTGTTTCAAAGTCATGTTCCTATTCGTTTTTGGTCTGAATGTGTGTTAACTGCTGCTTATCTGATTAATAGGACTCCTTCTTCTGTGCTGAATGGGAAGACACCTTATGAGTTGATGTTTGGATTTGAACCTTTCCTTGACCACCTTAGGATTTTTGGTTGTCTGTGTTTCTGTACGGTTTAACTGGGTTAGATAAATTAGAAAGTAAATCTGAAAAATGTGTTTTTCTAGGATACTCTTTTGAAAAAAAGGGGTTACAAAGTGTTCAGTCTTGACAGTAAAACAATGTTTTTTTCTAGGGATGTTAAATTTTTTGAAAGTTTTTTTCCTTTTAAAGAAAAACTAGTGTTTGATCAGTTTGATTGTAACACTGAAAAACATATTACAAATCTTAACTTTTTTGACTATTTTGAAAACACAGAATCAGAAACCCAAGGTGTAAATGATCCCGATGATGAGGGAAAGGGATTTTCTGATACCGGGACAGAAAATATAGATTTAGGAACACAATTGACTCAGCAATCAGGGTCTAGAGACTCTAGTATTGTAGGTAAGGCTTCCAACAAGCAACCTAATAATAGTAGTCTTGATCCTGATAAGGTAGAGCTTGTGATTACTGAACTTGATAATACTTCTAATTCTGAGGGTGATACACCTGGTGTGTCTGATTCCATTGTTAGAAAATCAAGTAGGGGTACTCACCTTCCTCAAAGGTTCAATGATTTTATAGTAGAAGGTAAGGTTAAATATGGGTTAGAAAGTGTCATTAACTACTCTAATATATCCTCTAGTAATAGATGTTTTGCAGTCACACTTAATAAGAGTATAGAGCCTAGGTCTTACTTAGAGGCTTCTAGGGATCCTAATTGGGTCCAAGCCATGAATGAAGAGTTAGAAGCTCTTCATAGGAACAATACTTGGGAAATAGTAGATTTACCCAAGGGTAGAAGTAAGATAGGCTGTAAATGGATTTTTAAAATAAAATACAAAGCTAGTGGTGAAATTGAGAGATTTAAAGCTAGGTTAGTAGCTAAAGGTTTCAGTCAAAAAGAAGGTATAGACTTTGACGAAACCTTCTCACCTGTGGTGAAACTTGTTACTATTAGGTGTGTGATTTCATTAGCTGTTGAAAAGGATTGGAAAATATTTCAACTTGACATTAATAATGCATTCTTATATGGGGATTTAAAGGAAGATGTGTATATGTCTATTCCTGAAGGGTTTGGTAATGTTGTAAACAATAACAAAGTATGCAAACTAAATAAATCTCTATATGGGCTTAAACAAGCCCCTAGGATGTGGAATGCCAAGCTTGTATCTACTTTGTGTGATATTGGGTTTGTTCAAAGCAAGTTTGATGTGTCTATGTTTATTAAAAATCATCATTCTGTGTTTATAGTTCTGTTAGTGTATGTAGATGATATCATAATTACTGGAAATTCTGTGTCTGAAATAGAAAAGGTTAAAACTGCTATTAAAACCAAGTTCATGATTAAGGATCTTGGTACATTAAAGTATTTCTTAGGCATAGAAGTAATTAATGATTGTCATGGTATATGCTTAACCCAATGAAAATATTGCATAGAGTTGTTAGCCGAATATGGTATGCCAGGCTGCAAGCCTGTGGGAAATCCCATTGAACCAAGTCATATAGTGAACAATATGATGTGTAATGATGATAATTTTCTGGAAAATATAACTGGTTACCAGAAGTTGGTAGGTAAATTAATTTACTTGTCACATACACGTCCTGACATTGCCTACACTGTCCACTTCCTGAGTCAATATATGCATAAACCTAAGAATTGTCACTTAAAGATAGCAATGAGATTACTTCGATATTAGAAAGGTGCCCCTGGAAAAGGCATATTATTTTCGAAATCAGGATCTCTTAGTCTTAAAGTGTTTTCTGACTCTGATTGGGGTAAGTGTCTGGAGTCTAGGAGGTCAGTCACAGGATTCTGTGTCTTTTTAGGTGACAATTTGATAACCTGGAAAAGTAAGAAACAATCAACCGTCTCTCGTTCTTCTGCTGAGGCAGAATTTCGTGCGATGTGTGCCGGTGCATGCGAAGTGATTTGGTTAAAAGATATTCTGAGTGAACTGCAAGGTATTGTTCAAACACCGGTGGAACTTTGTTGTGATAACAATGCTGCAATTGCTATTGCAACCAACCCCGTATTTCATGATAAAACGAAACATTTTGGTATCGATCTATATTTTTTACGAGATCTAGTTACTAATGGTGTGATCAAAACTGTCAAAGTTGACTCTCAAAGTCAACTGGCAGATGTTTTTTACCAAAGGGTTGTTAGTTTATCAACATTTTGATCTTTGTAACCAACTTCACATGTTTGACCCATTTAATCCAGGTAATTCAAACTGAGGGGGGGGGTGTGTTAAAAAGACCTACCTATAGTTATCATTATAATGTTCTTACACATGTTTATATTCTTTGCATATATGTTCGAGACTGATGGCTGGACTAGTAGATAAGTGTGATAAGTGATAGGAGCTGGCTTGTAGACTGATGGATCATAGAGTGGATTGCTGATGATGGATCAAGGAGAAGCCCAACAGATGATAGAGAGAAAACTGGGCTTGTGGTGTATAACGTAGCCCAAGCCCATAAGAGAATAAAAGATATTTTAACCGGGACAATCTGGATCGTTCATTACTTCACGATCCGTGTGCTCTTCATCGGACGGCTAATATTATTCCTTTATGTGTTTCCTGAGTAGAAGCTTCTACCCTCAGTATATAAGCATATTATTAGATCAGATTAGGGTTTCAGCTTATTTCTTTCTTGTCATTCGTATACTCTCTCTCACATCTTAGGCGATTAGGGTTTTGTGTTACATCTTCTGCACTTATTCATCTCGAATAAGTGCTTAGGTTAGTTATTGAATCCTGTCTAGTCTTGTTGATGTTGTATTTGATTTCATCATAGATGTTTAGAGAGATTGTTGTTTGTGATTGAGTCTGTAACAGTTTTGTTTGATAATAAAGTCTTTGAGAAGGTTTTCTTTCTTTATTATCATGTTAGATTCATCATCATTTGACAATACCTAAACATGCAACACATCTTCTGCACAAAAACATAAAAGGATAGAGAGAGATAAGAGAGAAAGCGTGAGAGAGAGAGAGAGAGAGAGGGACACCACTAGTTCCGGTCTTCTTCTCAAGCCATCGTTCCCTCCGACTAACCACCATCTCCGGCCAGTCCCATCTGCAACTAACTGATGTAATGACTACCCTCACAAGTCACAACATTATATTATAAATAACTGATGCAACTAACTGATCAAGGAGTCTTCTTCTCCGGCCAGTCTCTTCTCCGGCCGAACTCCTCCTCCGGCGGCCACCAAACAACAGATCCAACACGCTCTGTTTTCCCACTAATCTTTCTCTTCGACTAGTTAATTTGAATGGATGCAGTATGCTTTGTATTTCGTTTACCTTGGGCTAGTTGTCTACGTATCATCCTATGCAGGTGAGCTTGATCCGTTTTTTGCCTCTGTATGCTTTGTATTTTGTTTTATTTAATTGATTTGGCTTCTTTCGTGTAACACCCCAACCGATGGCGGAATCATCGAGGTGCCACGTAGTGACGATTGTTCAAAAGCTCATGGTACTAAAATGTAAATATTTGAATATAGAATATTGTTTTACAACATGTGAAATTTAAATACAAAACAACAAAAAAATAAAGATATTGATTGATTTAATCTAAGTCCAAAGTCCTATGTGGAGCGTCAAGCAGCTTATCCTGAAACATGCACGAAAATAATTTTGTCAACATATGATGTTGGTGAGTACTACTTAGTTTTGTACATATAGTATAAGTTTGAAAAGTAATACAATTCATGTGTCTAGTATCACCAAGGCATTATGTAAACACGCAAGTAACCAAACAAGACAAAGATCAAATGTAAAGTTTGTACAATGTAATTGATAATGAGCACCTCAACACGTGTGAGTCTAAAAGAGCACCATAACACAAAGTTATGTCTAAATGAGCACCGTAACATAAGTTACGTCTATGGGTAAAGAGCACCATAACATAAGTTATGTCTAGATGTATGATTTTGTATGTAAGCTACGTTCATGTTCAAGCATAAGCACAAAGATAAACAAGACACGTATATGAATTGTAAATGAATAAAATGTATGGGTAAATGAATACGAAAGTTTTGTATACTTGTGCATGAATCACCCCAAAAGTTGTAAAAGCGGAAAAAAAGGGATAAGTAATACTCACCTTAGCACGGTGGTAAGTCTTGGAATTGAATAAGTGTAAACCAACGTTTGTCAAGTATCACCCTATGTATAAGGTAACAAATAAGTCTAATTTTATCTAATTCTATAAGTATTTTCTAGGGCTTCGAATTGGGGATAAACGTTTATTTGATTAATAAACAAATTGTTTATTAAATATAAGAAATTTAATAAATAAGTAAATAAAAGTCTCTTTGTAAAATTTTAAGTTGAGTATAGTCACAACATAAAGTTTTGAGTATGAAAATAATTTTTATAAAATTATTTTCTTGAAAATAGAATATTTAATCTAATTATTTCAAATTGTCAAAATATGACTTTAATATCTAAAAATATTAAAATTAAAGAATTTCTGAATTAAAAATTGTATTTCAGTTCTAGATAGTTAGAAATAATTTATATAAAATTTTGATGCAAAAATATTGAAAATGAATTTATTATGAATTATTTATGATTAAAAATAACAAAAATTAATTAAAAATATGAAATGCACGGTTTTTCTGAATTAAAAATAATTTCTGAAATGCTTAAGGATGTACAAGTCTAGAATAATTTTTATTGAATTTTATAATTTTAAATGAATAAACTTGTAATGTTTATAATATATATTAAATAATTTATTTTTGAAAAACTAAAAATTGTACAATGAACTTTACCATTAGGAGATCATACAGTAATTTTTATAGAATTTATAAACCACTTTTAGTATTAAAAAGATTTTTTTAAAAGATTAATGTGTAAAATATATATGTATAAAAGAAAAAAAAATGTTTGTTGGTTATGGGAGTCGAACCGGGCCTCTGGCCGGTTCGAGTTTTATCACAAGCGTGGCCACCAACTGAGCCACACCCTGAGAACGTTTAAGATTCGTTTTGTTTTATTTTAAAGACTCCTCATGTAATTTCAAAATTCTTGAAAAATAAAAATGGTGAGCCGGGTTTCGAACCCCAGACCATCGCTGATTAAAGATTTTAAGCAAACAAACTCTACCAACTGATCTACACATCAGTTGTTGATATCTCCCAACTTGTTTTAGATTTAAACTGTAACTACCTCTGTCATCATCCCCAAATCGATACATTCGAGCCCTAATCATCAATTCGTTATAATTAGTGTTCAATAGCCCCTGGATTCTTGGGGCTATTGTTTGTTATGTGCCGATGAGTAAAACCCAACAAAAAATGAACTTACAAGAATCGTGATCGTGTATACGGCTTGGTCAACTGAGAAAGTCAAACACGACTCAAAAGGCTTTGAATGATGATAATAACAGAAATTGAGGTTTGAGGGAGAGTTATTGGCGAGTTGTGAATGATTTGTGGTGTCCAATTTATAGTGATAGGGTCTGGTTCGTTGATTTGGAAGGTTGACTCGCCATGGATGTATTAACGCGTGAATTTGTAAAATTTGGAATGTTTTGAAGGTGATTGGTGTGATAAGGACGCGTCTTAGTCAATCATTCCATAATAATGAAGTAGTATGCGAGTTTTCCTATCATAATTGATTCAATCCGAAAGTCAATTAAGACTTGAATGCTTCGGCTTCCATGTGCAGCGAAGGAGAAGAGTTTACAGCTCAGGAAGTTAAATGTGATAAATGATTAACGGGTTTGGATATAACCAAGAAGGTGTCACACCCTCAAAATCCACTTGCGGAGTTTTACCGCGAGGCGTATGACAAACCAGGATCCAAACCAACGATCACAATAAACAAGTCTAAATGAACATATGCAATTTAAGAAAACATAGTTTAGAATCCCCAAATAAAGCGGAAGCTTATTCAAAACATAATCCAAAATAAACCAAGTGTTCAACGTTTGAAAACCATGCAATCCTAACTAGACGCCGTGCAGACGCGTGCGCCTTAGTTCCATTGTGCTACCTTAGCGACCTGAGAAAACATGTAAAAGTTTACGTCAGCACAAAAATGCTGGTGAGTTTACAGGTTTTGTAATCCAAGTACCAAGTTCAACCTGTCCATACTATAACAAATCGAAAACCAAAGTACGCTAGCTAGGCGTATGTTTTGTTACTATCACGATTGGAAAACCATTACTAACTCGCAAACCAGATGTTGTGCCCGATGTAGTAAACCTGTTGTTCCTGTTTGAGACAATATGCACTCGCCCGGCCCTCCAAGCCGACGAGCGGGGTTGGTCACTCCCAATAGCGCTATTCACATTTCCCCGTTGTGCTAACCCGCACATTCATGGTTCCCCCCGAGACTTCCAAAGATCGTATAGTAAACCATAGAAACCCATAGTATGACCGTAGTTACCAAACATAAGTTTTAACACATGTTTTCTCCCCCGAAAAGTGAAACCAGTTAAAAGAGGGGCCGTAAACTCACCTTAAGTTGCGTTACTTCGTAATATGAATAAACTCAGCAGCTATGCTAGTCCCGTAAAGTGGCGACCTAACATATAACAGTTACAAGTACTTAGACTAATAACCCGCAGGTTAGTTAGTCCCTAGATGTCCAGACCATAACCAAGTTCGTTTGAAAACACCGTGACTGTTTAACTGACCCAATGTACAAGACTCGACATCCCATTGGTGACCCGAGACTCCCCGTGTTATGTTTACGCTCTCAAACATACAATCATGCAATCACACTTAACATACGTTAACGACCAACAAGTTATAGCACGTAGTTCAAGTACCGCATAATTAAGTTCGAACATATGTTACCAAGTTATTAGATATGTTACGGGGTTCCTAGCATGTTCCTAGATGTCAAATCGGGTCTCGGAATGCTAATTTACACTTACAGCAGCAGTACACGCGATTACGAAAAGTCAACTAGCATTTAGGTTGGTCAACAGGCATTTAGGAAGGCTAATCGCCTATAATATAGGCGATTAGGGTCATAAGACATGTAAATCTTGAGTTTATAGGCGATTAGGGCTATAAGACATGTATTTCAGGACTTAACTAGCATTTAGGATCACAATTGCATGTAATAGAGGCATTTAGCCCCCAATCGCATGATATATAGGCGATTAGGGCATCCTTACAGGCGATTGGCCTCCTAATCACCTATAACATAGGCGATTAGGGTTGCTAATCGCCAGTAACCCAGCTGTTCCGGTTTTTCGCGCGTTTAACACTCCAAATCAGATCCAGAACGCGTGTAATCATCCAATATCAATCCAACAACTATACCAAACATGTTTAAACCAAAATCCTTCGTTTAGCCTTGTATTATCAGCCCTGCATGCAACCATGTAATCCAAACACAATACACATAGCATGAAACATCACATTAACATGCATAACTATAACCCTAATGAACAATTACTCAGATCCTATCATCATGCCATCATTATTAATCTGAAACTAACCTAATAACATGTAATCATCCATCTTGAATCATAAAAACCCTAGCTTTTGATTGAAAACCCACATACATCATGCATGCTACTTAGAATCCAATTAACAATGATTATTAACGATTTTCAGAAGACTCATACATTTTAAAACAGGTCTGGACCGTTAGGGATTTAATAAAAATGTTTATAAAGATTTCATGGATGAAAATCACACCTTAGATTGTGTTAGATTGATGAAATAAGCTTGAAACCTTGTGTTTTGATCCAAAATCACGTTCCAGAGGTTGTGTGTGTGTTGGGGCGGGTTATGGGACGACTAGGGTTGATATTATGAAGTTTAGGAGGTCAAGTATTGTATTTATAGTCGTTTTTAGTCGTCCAGCACGTAACACGCGATTGTGCAGCAGCTATACGCGATTAGCATTGCTAATCGCATGACATTCATGCATTTAGGGGCTAATCGCCCCCTGTAGCATGCGATTAGCATGCTACTCGCCTCCCAAGAGGCCCAATTGCCTCCCTTATAGGCAATTAGCCAACCCTAATCGCCTATAGGGGTTGGTTCCGTGTATTTTGCGCGTTAAACCCCGTTTTAACATATGTTAACACATTTTCACATACCGACAAGTCACATAATGATTGTAAACACATAACACTTGCAACCAAACATATTCACACTCGTTCACCAATTCCCGGAACTCGAGACTTGTATGTTCCCTATGTTCTGACGATTCTACGAATCGTCACCATTTGTACACTTGGTTAAAGACTGACATCTAATGAACCTCTAGACTAACATCCGATGATCCTCTATACTGAACTAACAGTTCCCGAACCATAACACGACTTAACTAACCCAGTTAAGTACAATATACGCGTGACTCGCTAAGGTAGAATTTCATCTAGACAACGTTGTTAACCAGAATTTGCCGGGTGTCACATCATCCCCACGTTAAAAGAATTTTCGTCCCGAAAATTGCACAAGTACCAAAAGGAATAACAAAAGGAAACAAACAAAAGATAGAAACCAAAAGAGAGATTTACCCGAGTTGTCACATCATCCCCATGTTAAAAAGGAATCTCGCCCCGAGATTCATTCAGCAGCAGTGGAGACATATCTCGATTCGAATGCTTCCTTAGGAAAGAGATGAGGATACTTAGACTTCATCTGATCCTCCCGTTCCCAAGTGTACTCTGGTCCCCGGTTCGAGTTCCAGCGAACCTTCACAATGCGAATCTTGCTATGACGTAGGCTACGAATCTTGTAATCGAGGATCTCCACAGGTTCTTCCACAATCCGAAGACGATCATCAACCTTGATCTCTTCCAGTGGAACGATGAGAGACTCGTCAGCCAGACACTTCTTTAAGTTGGACACATGGAAGACGTTATGTACGTTACCGAGCTCCGTCGGTAAATCAAGACGATATGCCACCGGTCCAATCCGTTCCAGGATCGTAAATGGACCGACATACCGAGGGTTGAGTTTGCCACGCTTCCCAAAGCGTATGACGCCCTTCCACGGTGAAACTTTCAAAAGTACCTTGTCATCAACTTGGAATTCCAATGGTTTGCGACGCTGATCAGCATAACTCTTTTGCCGATCCCGAGCCGCTGCCAACCGGTTACGAATCTGTACGATCTTTTCCGAAGTTTCGTACACTAGCTCAGGCCCAGTGAGTTGACTCTCACCCACCTCAGCCCAACAAAGAGGAGACCGGCATTTCCGCCCGTACAGTGCCTAACCTGTTGTTGTAAGAGAATTCTACTAACGGTAGATGAGCTTCCTAACCTTTGCCAAAATCGATCACACATGCCCGCAGCATGTCTTCCAAAGTTTGAATCGTGCGCTCACTCTGACCGTCAGTCTGTAGGTGATAAGCTGTACTCATGTCTAGCTGGGTACCCAAAGCCTTGTGCAAAGACTTCCATAAGTGAGAAGTAAAGTGGGAGTCACGATCCGAGATAATAGAAACCGGCACCCCGTGCTTAGAAACAACTTCCTTCAGATAAAGACGAGCCAAACGATCCATGGTGTCAGTCTCTTTAATAGCGAGAAAATGGGCTGATTTTGTCAACCGATCAACAATCACCCATATCTTATCATTCCCGCTCGGTGACTTAGGAAGTTGCGTGACAAAATCCATTGTAATCCGTTCCCATTTCCACTCCGGAATTTCAGGTTGTTGCAAGAGACCCGACGGTTTCTGGTATTCCACCTTGACCTTAGCACAGGTCAAGCATTTGCTCACGTATGAGGCTATATCCGACCTCATGTTTGGCCACCAGTAAAGCGCCTTCAGATCTTGGTACATCTTATCCGAACCAGGATGAATAGAATACCGGGACTTATGAGCCTCATCTAAGACAAGCTCCCGAAGTCCCCCGAATAAAGGAACCCATATGCGTTCTGCGAAGTAGTGCAGGCCATCAGGCCTTCGCTCGAGGTGCTTATCGGCACCGTGCATGGTTTCAGTTTTAAGGTTTTCCTCCTTCAAAGCTTCTAACTGGGCAGAACGGAGTTGGTCAGGTAGCGAGGAGTGAATGGTGAGTTGCAACGCCCGAACGCGACGAGGTTTAACTGATTCCTTCCTGCTCAAGGTGTCTGCTACAACATTCGCCTTGCCAGGATGGTACTTAATGGCGCAATCATAGTCGTTCAGGAGTTCAATCCAACGGCGTTGTCGTATGTTCAAATGTTGCTGGTCGAAAATATGTTGAAGACTCTTGTGATCGGTGTAGATGGTGCATTTGGTACCGTACAAGTAATGTCTCCAAATTTTCAACGCGAAAACCACTGCACCCAACTCCAAGTCATGGGTGGTGTAGTTCTTCTCGTGCACCTTGAGTTGACGAGAAGCATACGCAATTACCTTCTCGCGTTGCATCAACACGCACCCGAGACCATGAATAGAAGCATCACAGTAAACAACGAAATCATCAGGGCCTTCAGGTAAGGACAAAATAGGAGCAAAACAAAGTTTAGACTTCAGTTCTTGAAATGCCGACTCTTGTGGTTCACCCCAGTCGAATTTTCTATCCTTCTGAGTAAGAGTGGTCAGGGGTTGAGCGATCTTCGAGAACCCCATAATGAAACGACGATAGTAGCCCGCAAGGCCTAGAAATTGCCGCACCTCAGTTGGCGTCTTTGGTGCTCCCCAGTCCTTGATCGCTTCGATCTTAGCCGGATCGACATGAATTCCTAGTTCATTAACCACATGTCCTAGGAACTGAACCTCGCGTAACCAAAAGTCACACTTTGAGAATTTAGCGTAAAGTTGTTCCCGTCGCAAAAGTTCCAAAACCAAACGCAGGTGTTCCTCGTGTTCGGTCTTGTTCTTGGAGTAAATCAGAATATCATCAATAAACACAATGACGAACTTGTCCAGATATGGTTTGCAAACGCGGTTCATCAAATCCATGAAAACCGCCGGTGCGTTCGTGAGACCGAAAGGCATGACCAAGAATTCGAAATGGCCATAACGTGTACGAAAGGCAGTCTTTGCAACGTCAGCTTCCCTTACGCGCAACTGATGATAACCGGACCTCAAATCAATTTTTGAGTAGTAGCTAGAACCCTGGAGTTGGTCGAATAGATCATCAATACGTGGAAGAGGATAACGGTTCTTGATGGTCAATTTGTTCAGTTCTCTGTAATCCACACACAATCGGAAACTTCCGTCCTTCTTCTTAACGAACAGAATCGGGGCTCCCCAAGGGGAAGAACTCGGTCTGATGAAACCCTTGTCCAAGAGTTCCTGTAACTGACTAGATAATTCCTGCATCTCAGGAGGTGCAAGACGGTAGGGGGCCCGAGCAATAGGAGCAGCCCCTGGTACAAGATCAATACCGAACTCAACCTGACGATGGGGAGGAAGACCAGATAAATCATCAGGAAATACATCAGGAAACTCGCGTACAACAGGAATATCGTCGATCTTCTTCTCATCGCTAGAGGAAACAGATAAAAGTGCCAAAACGGCCGAGTAACCCTTTTGAAGATACTTAAGGGCTTTCATGCTAGAGATGATATTTAGCGGAACACCGCCCTTGATACCGTACACAGAAAGGAATTCTCCATCAGGGAGAGGAATCCGAATAATCTTGTCGTAACAAACAATCTCCGCGCGATACAAGGACAACCAATCCATGCCTACAACAACGTCAAAACTACCCAAAGGTACCGGCATAAGATCGATGGGGAACGACAAACCCGACAACTCTAGTTGACACTCCCGAAGGATACAATTAGCTTCAATCTTTTTACCGTCAGCCAACTCAATAATATACTGAGCCTCTAATGGTACGGGTACTACATCTAGCAGTCGACTAACTTCCACAGATATAAAACTCTTGTCGGCACCAGAATCAAATAAAACACTAACAGAGCGATTATTGAGAAGGAACGTACCGGTAACTGTGTCAGGATCCTGTCTAGCCTCAGCGGCTCCAATGACGAAGGCACGTGCATTCCTGCCACCGCCCCCGTTGTTCCCGTTACCGTTGTTCCCGCCCTGCTTCAGTTTCGGGCAATCCTTCTTGTAATGACCAGTCTCTCCACAGTTGTAACATCCCTGTCTTCCCGTAGTTCCTTGAGCAGCAGGAGCCGGGGTATTGCTTGGGGCCTGGGTCGATGGAAGTGTAGCCCGACAATCTTTAGCAAAATGCCCAAATCGCTGGCAGCGATGGCAACGATTACTGTCGCAGTTCCCTTGATGATGACGTCCACACTTGTTGCATTTAGGCAATTTCCCCGCATAACTACCCTGTTTGTTACCAGTAGAAGAAGAACCCCTGCTATCAAATCTCTTACCCTGCTGTGCTGTCCCAGATCCTTTCCCCTTGTTATCCCACTTACGCTTGTTGTTCTCTGGGGCCTTGACAGTCGAACCCTTAGCAGGCAAAATACCCTCATTCACCTTCAAGTTGGTCATCCTATGAGCCGATCGGACCACCTCTGAGTATTTAGGATGATTTCCCGCAGCTACCAACCTTGCGATTTCTGGCACTAACCCCGAGATATAGTGTTCGATCCTCCTGTACTCTGGCACATGCAGATCAGGACACAGCACTGCCAACTCATTACGCCTTACCGTATACTTCTCAATTTCGGACCCAGACATCTTGAGGTTCCACACCTCGTGCTCTAACTTCTGCACCTCTTCCCTTGGACAGTACTCTCGCTTCAGCAATTGCACGAAATTCTCCCAAGGCATAGCATAAGCCTCCCCAATACCCATATTCTGGGTGATGTTATTCCACCAGGTCAAAGCAACATCCTGGAACAACGCAGCAGCATACTTGACTCGATCCTCTGGGAGACAGTTACACATCAGAAACACTGACTCCACCTTTTCCAACCACCTGAGTAGGCTCACCGCACCCTCAGTGCCAGAGAACTCCTGAGGCTTATAATCCCGAAACATCTTGTAGGTACACATAGGTGGGGGTGGGTTAACAGGACCACCTGAAATGAAACACATGAGAAATTACGAAGGATGTAAACGAAGTTTGCCAACAAGGCAAAAGCAGATAAATCAACTTACCGCCACCATTGTGCCCTAGCTGAAAGGCAGCCTGCAGCAAGTTGTTCAGATCATCCTGTGATAGGTTAACACCTCCACGACCACCAGCACCACCGCGACCACCACCACGTCCACCATTGCGACCACCTCCACGTCCTCCTCGTACTCCAGACATGATTCTGGCAGAAAGAAACGAGAAAAATTTAGTTTCGCAGCTAATGATAACCACTAGCGTTCACATGATCAAAGCTAGATCCAATCCAGGACTATCCCTTCAAACCCAGAGCTCACTAGGGCTTCCATGCATTTCGGTTTATGATTTTGTGTGCACCCAAAATGATAAACCGCTCTACATGGTCCTCCAAGTGTTCTCCTAGTTCAAAGTTCAAATCACCGAACATAGACTCTTAGCTATACACCGTAATGCTACGGTAGTTTATGGCAAGGGTTTCTATTGGAGTATGAAAGGGAGATGTCCGAGCCTTGGACAAATCTCAAGAGTACACGATTTACCCCAATACACCACACTGCCTAGAAAGCAAGTAACTCGACCTAGGATAGAACGGATGATGTAACATAGAAAGGTCAGATGATTTAGAGACACCCCGATAGCCCATATGTAATCCATCAAAATGTTTAGTACTATGTGATCATCTAGTGTGTGCGACTCGGCTATAGACTAGACTCTACATGCAGTCCTAGTTCACTATAACCATTGGCTCTGATACCAATCTGTCACACCCTCAAAATCCACTTGCGGAGTTTTACCGCGAGGCGTATGACAAACCAGGATCCAAACCAACGATCACAATAAACAAGTCTAAATGAACATATGCAATTTAAGAAAACATAGTTTAGAATCCCCAAATACAGCGGAAGCTTATTCAAAACATAATCCAAAATAAACCAAGTGTTCAACATTTGAAAACCATGCAATCCTAACTAGACGCCGTGCAGATGCGTGCGCCCTAGTTCCATTGTGCTACCTTAGCGACCTGAGAAAACATGTAAAAGTTTACGTCAGCACAAAAATGCTGGTGAGTTTACAGGTTTTGTAATCCAAGTACCAAGTTCAACCTGTCCATACTATAACAAATCGAAAACCAAAGTACGCTAGCTAGGCGTATGTTTTGTTACTATCACGATTGGAAAACCATTACTAACTCGCAAACCAGATGTCGTGCCCGATGTAGTAAACCTGTTGTTCCTGTTTGAGACAATATGCACTCGCCCGGCCCTCCAAGCCGACGAGCGGGGTTGGTCACTCCCAATAGCGCTATTCACATTTCCCCGTTGTGCTAACCCGCACATTCATGGTTCCCCCGGGACTTCCAAAGATCGTATAGTAAACCATAGAAACCCATAGTATGACCGTAGTTACCAAACATAAGTTTTAACACATGTTTTCTCCCCCGAAAAGTGAAACCAGTTAAAAGAGGGGCCGTAAACTCACCTTAAGTTGCGTTACTTCGTAATATGAATAAACTCAGCAGCTATGCTAGTCCCGTAAAGTGGCGACCTAACATATAACAGTTACAAGTACTTAGACTAATAACCCGCAGGTTAGTTAGTCCCTAGATGTCCAGACCATAACCAAGTTCGTTTGAAAACACCGTGACTGTTTAACTGACCCAATGTACAAGACTCGACATCCCATTGGTGACCCGAGACTCCCCGTGTTATGTTTACGCTCTCAAACATACAATCATGCAATCACACTTAACATACGTTAACGACCAACAAGTTATAGCACGTAGTTCAAGTACCGCATAATTAAGTTCAAACATATGTTACCAAGTTATTAGATATGTTACGGGGTTCCTAGCATGTTCCTAGATGTCAAATCGGGTCTCGGAATGCTAATTTACACTTACAGCAGCAGTACACGCGATTAGGAAAAGTCAACTAGCATTTAGGTTGGTCAACAGGCATTTAGGAAGGCTAATCGCCTATAATATAGGCGATTAGGGTCATAAGACATGTAAATCTTGAGTTTATAGGCGATTAGGGCTATAAGACATGTATTTCAGGACTTAACTAGCATTTAGGATCACAATTGCATGTAATAGAGGCATTTAGCCCCCAATCGCATGATATATAGGCGATTAGGGCATCCTTACAGGCGATTGGCCTCCTAATCGCCTATAACATAGGCGATTAGGGTTGCTAATCGCCAGTAACCCAGCTGTTCCGGTTTTTCGCGCGTTTAACACTCCAAATCAGATCCAGAACGCGTGTAATCATCCAATATCAATCCAACAACTATACCAAACATGTTTAAACCAAAATCCTTCGTTTAGCCTTGTATTATCAGCCCTGCATGCAACCATGTAATCCAAACACAATACACATAGCATGAAACATCACATTAACATGCAGAGCCGGTCCTGAATATTCAAGTGCCTTGCACAAGTTGAAAGAAAAAGGCCCTCAGGCCCTAAAGAAATCAACCCTACATGTCACGACAAGTGGGAACTCGGTCGGTTTTGGTACTCGCTTTATTAAACAAAACAAAAAAAAACCGAAAAAATATAAAGGTAACATGCCCAAAATTGAATTTACGTAATAAACGTTGAAGAGATTTATGTCCCACGCGTGACACAATGACAAATTAATATACATATTTTAAATCTTTTAAGGAAGACATTTTTTTCTCAATTTTATTAAATTCTAAAATCATTATGATGTTATTATTTTGAATTTAAATTTATTAATTAGTTATAACAAAGTAGTAAAAAACATTATATAAAAACTATCAATAATTTTTTTTTTTAAGTTTACCAATTTTAACTGTATGCAATGAAAAGATTGTTTAAATGTCAACAATCACTTTAACTATAATTGGGTCCACAATGATAATTAACAAAAAATGAAAACAAAGCTACCGTAAAAAAAAGAAAAAAAAAACTAGAATCACCACAATGGGGTGAAGTAGACTCGAACTCGCGCAAAAGAAGCTTGGAGGAAACAACTTCAACCAGCAGGACATATCATATGTTTGTTTTTGTTTGTATTTTTTAAATCTATATATAAAAAGTATAAAAGGAAAAAAACTTAATTTAGGCCCACGGAAAAAACGGGCCTCAGCCGGGGGTGCGGCTCGCCCACCCCTTGGGCCGGCCCTGTTAACATGCATAACTATAACCCTAATGAACAATTACTCAGATCCTATCATCATGCCATCATTATTAATCTGAAACTAACCTAATAACATGTAATCATCCATCTTGAATCATAAAAACCCTAGCTTTTGATTGAAAACCCACATACATCATGCATGCTACTTAGAATCCAATTAACAATGATTATTAACGATTTTCAGAAGACTCATACGTTTTAAAACAGGTCTGGACCGTTAGGGATTTAATAAAAATGTTTATAAAGATTTCATGGATGAAAATCACACGTTAGATTGTGTTAGATTGATGAAATAAGCTTGAAACCTTGTGTTTTGATCCAAAATCACGTTCCAGAGGTTGTGTGTGTGTTGGGGCGGGTTATGGGACGACTAGGGTTGATATTATGAAGTTTAGGAGGTCAAGTATTGTATTTATAGTCGTTTTTAGTCGTCCAGCACGTAACACGCGATTGTGCAGCAGCTATACGCGATTAGCATTGCTAATCACATGACATTCATGCATTTAGGGGCTAATCGCCCCCTGTAGCATGCGATTAGCATGCTACTCGCCTCCCAAGAGGCCCAATTGCCTCCCTTATAGGCGATTAGCCAACCCTAATCGCCTATAGGGGTTGGTTCCGTGTATTTTGCGCGTTGAACCCCGTTTTAACATATGTTAACACATTTTCACATACCGACAAGTCACATAATGATTGTAAACACATAACGCTTGCAACCAAACATATTCACACTCGTTCATCAATTCCCGGGACTCGAGACTTGTATGTTCCCTATGTTCTGACGATTCTACGAATCGTCACCACTTGTACACTTAGTTAAAGACTGACATCTAATGAACCTCTAGACTAACATCCGATGATCCTCTATACTGAACTAACAGTTCCCGAACCATAACACGACTTAACTAACCCAGTTAAGTACAATATACGCGTGACTCGTTAAGGTAGACTTTCATCTAGACAACGTTGTTAACCAGAATTTGCCGGGTGTCACAGAAGGAGCTGTCGCTCAGATGGTTACGTGGTGTGTGTCTTGTGTCTGAGCCGGCTACCTGCCCGGGTTCGAGTCCCGGCAGGAGCTCCTTTTTTTTTTTCTAAAGGAAAGGGAAGGAGAGAAGTGGGCCGGACCCTCCCTCTTCTTTTGTTGGGCTTGTTCAAGCAGGCTTGGCCTGCTTCTTTGGTTTCAGGTGGGTTTCGAACAAAAGGGGTGGGCTAGTTGGGTTTGATTTGTATCTTCACTATTATTATTATAATTATCATTATTATTATTATTATTATTATTATTATTATTATTATTATTATATACAAAAATAAAAGAAAAGTGACGGATGTCACATTTCGTCTTTTATTATTATTATTATTATTATTATTATTATTATTATTATTATTATTATTTCTATAAATTTTTAGGGTTTGTTGGAGTGAAGGTGGTGTTGCAGGTGGTGGTGATTGGTGTTGCAGGTGGTGTTGTAGGTGGTGGTTGGAGAAGATGGGGGTATATTAGTCAATTTACCCAAAAACTAACGGAACAACTAACGACCGTTAGGTCGAGGGATGTAAACTGTTAGAAAATGAAACCACAGGTACTCAGGGTGTTAAGCCTGAGCTGAACCTGTTAGTTTAGGCAAACCACAGGGACGAAAACTGCAATTAACTCGTTATTTATGGTCATCTTAAATTTTATTATTATATATATTTTTATTGGCAGTTTGGGATAACTGATGAACCACTGGACTATTATCATGCAACTAGCGAAACCACCTGATCATATCCATCTCTACTAAGAGGCTGTTTGGTTGATTAAGTGCTGAATCATTAAGAAGTCTGAATGGTTAAGATGATCTAAATAGTTAAGTGTCAAATCATTAACTGTTGTTTTGTTGGACCTCTAAATGGTCAGTCTTCTTGTCTCACATTGGTAGGGGAAGTAAAAATGGATTCATTCATTACTTAATGGTTCAGCAACATCCCAAGTCTTAATGATTCAGCTTTAACCATTCCATTCAGATGCTGAAACAAACACGCTGAATGCTGAATCATTCAGCGCTGAATGATTCAGATGCTCATTAACAGTCTTACCAAACAACCCCTAAGTAATAATGTCTATGCACCAATTCAAGAGAAAACCTAATAAATCTGGAAAACAACCCTTAGTGAAAAGAATTATACACTTACTTTATCCATTTTATGGTTTGATTTATAAGCTTGGGAATTGGCAGCTTGGGAAACACCTTTACTCTGTCGCCTTTTGTCCAAGCTTAATACATGTTATCATTGGATTGGATGTTAGTTTTTGAAGATAGTTGTAAATGTTAAATCGTAACTAAAAAATGATTAACAGAACAAGTAGCACCAGATAACTCCAACTTCTAAGACTAAATGTGATACATTTGTGTGAACAGTAGGTACACATGTAAAAATTCATATACTAAGGAACAAATCCATAAAAACGAATATACGATAGGGATTTTCTATATTATACTTTCTTATTGTTATTTTCAAACAAAGAGAAATGAGTTTGGATCGTCATATTCCGGTTTGAACATATTTTTATAAAACTATTTACGTGTATTACAATGTATGTGTTGTTTCTTTTGTAGCATTTGTTGTATTATTTTGTCACTATTGGGTCATTCGGTTGGCATTGACACGAGGAACTTTGGTTGGTTCTAGTTGTGTTTTGGTTTAAACCATGTTAGTATGATGGACATTTAATTAGGTTGGCAATGCACAATTGTCAAGCCCCTTCAAATCTTGTGTACTATTATAGTTCATGTTAATGTTTTATACCGAAAAAAATAAATTTATTCTATGTAAAGTAAGATAATAAAAGTTATAAGTCATAAAAATTCGTAACATGTCGATTAGTTTTTTTTTTTTAACAATCAAACGGAACCTTTCATTCAAAAAGGTCAAACAACGGTACAATACAAACCAAAAAAACAACGGTACATGTCGATTAGTTAATGAACTGAATAACTGATCATACTCAACTTAAACCTTAGGTTTAATAATTTTGTGTAGAATCACGCCGCGATATAAATTGCAAGCTCTATTAAAAATAAAAATTTCAACATGATATGTTTGATAGTGCGTTCGAAAGTGATTATTGAGATAAACTAACAAGAAATATTAAATCAGTTGTTACAAATTTAAATATGGTGATTTATGAAGTTTTGATACTCAAAATGTAAACTTATTCAAACTATTATTCGATTCTTACATAACCAAAATTCAACGTCCTTTCTAGATACTTAAAACCAATCACTTTTAAATGAAAACGAAGAATATACAAGATAGTGTTATTCTAAAAAATCAACATCATTTCTAGATACTTTGAAATGAAAACGAAACGATAGAAGATACTATTATTATATAAATTTTATTCCCATATGATTATTAGAATATATCATCTAATGTAACATATAGTATATTTTGTTGTGTAGTACTTTTATTTCTCCTTTTTTCTTTCTTCTCATTCCCTTTCGTTGTTGCCGCAAAAAGACTTTGCTATTATAGCCGTCAACCCTCTTTCCTCTTATGTAACGAATTTATTTATCTTTTATTATTATAACATCCCAAAGAATCATGCCCTGCTAAAAGTTTATCATATCAGGGGGCTGTTTGGTTGATTAAGTGTTTAATGGTTCAGCTATGCACAAAGTCTAGGGGCGTGGCCAAGTACAACCCAAGGTGTGCGGCCGCACACCTTGATAAAAAAAATTAATGTATTTTATAGGCGAAAATCTCAATCACACCCCTTGAAAGTTTGGAAAAAGCCCTCGATCGCACCCCTTGAAAAACAATCATGGATCCGTCATTAATCAAGTCTGAATGGTTCAGCTCTTAACCATTTCATTTAGAGTTTTTTTTTAGGTTGAAACAAACAATCTGAATGTTGAACCATTCAGAGCTGAATGGTTCAGAGCCTCATAAAGAGGCTACCATAGCCAGTGGCGAAGCTTGACCCGAAGGTTCGGGGGGTCGGAACTCACCGGGGGTTCGGAAGTCACTGGTTTCGGGGGGTCGAAAACCAGTTTCGGGGGGTCGAAACCCTATATTTTCAAAATTTTCTATACGGATACTATATAATCGGAACTTCTGCGCGAAAATCCGGGAGGGTCGGCCGCCCCTCCCCGCCCCTACAAACCTTCGCCACTGACCATAGCTGAACCATTCAACACTTAATCATTCAGAACCTCTTAACCATTAAAATCTCTTAATGATTCAACACTTAATCAACCAATCAATCTCTTAATCTACTATATTTCAAGTGACATCATGTAATATAATTTTCATTACAACAATCCATCGTGACAAGGATTTTAATTTTTAGAATGTAACCAATCAGATCGAAACCAACTACACAACTAGTCTGCTCAAAGTATCTTTAAACCGTCTTCGTTCAAACACGCAAATTATATATGAGATCATTTGAACCAAGAAACAAACTAGTTGTTTTAGATCGACTTTTTAAAACCCTTTTACCTTTTTTCAGTTACGACACTCTTCACATTTTGCTGTTGTTCACCCTCCATATTATGTTAACGCCATAAATCGACACTTATGTCCAGACCCGAAAACATTGCCTTATGCCCTTATCCATTGGCCTGTAAATGAATTGAACGAACACGAACAAATGTTCATGTTTGTTAATTTAACTGAACACGGACACATAATCAAACACATTTTTGTGTTCGTGTTCGTTCATTAAGAAAATTGTAATGTTCGTGTTTGTTTATGTTCATTTGTTTAAAACTTAAACGAACATAAACATACGTTCACGAACATAATAAATGTAAACGATTTTGTATTATTAAACAAACTCAATTACTAATTGTTTATATTTATATAAATATTAAACGGACATAAATAAATAAACTAAATGAACGAACCCAACATCTATTCATGTTTGTTCATTAACTAAAACGAACTTCCTGTCAAACAAATTCACAAACAATTTATGAACATTCGGTTCGTTTACATACCCACTTATCCACACGCATCCGAAGGGAAGAGAAATGCCCAAAACTGAGTGTTTTTTTTTTTTTTTTGAACGGAGAATGGTGTAGCGGGTGGTGCTCCGCCTAACACCATGAGCCAACCTTACCTGATTATCCATTCCACCTAGATAAGGATCTCTTCTCCAGATAAAACCCCTCACATATGATAAATATGGTTCCGAGCCAAAACTGTATCAATAGAAGATTCTTTCTCATTTCAAAGTCAAATTCGAACACCTGTGCTTCATTGGTTCACCTGTCTTCCTCCCATTGATAATTTACATAATCAGACCCCACGAGAGCAATTATTATTATTATTCTTATTATTATTATTACTAGTTTATACCTCAAGAGTGTCCCGGGTTAAGAAATCTAAGTAAAGTGAATAAAATTAGAAGTATCTAAACTATAAAAATGAAATATGCCAATATATGATTAATTATTATTATTATTATTATTATTATTATTATTATTATTATTATTATTATTATTATTATTATAAACAAATCTCTGCCATAAGTTATCATATTCTAATATAAAAAAGGGTAATTGGGTCGGGTATCACATAATCTCAGGCCCTACCCAAACCCATAATTTTTTTTAAACTAATTCCAAACCTGACACAATACCTGTCGGGTTACAAAAAAATAGTCGTTTTTTTTCTCCGTTTTTTATATAGCACTATGGTACTCGTTGGAAAGATAATAAAACGTTCGTTAAATTGGTGTAATTTTTTTTCTTTAAAAAATCTCGTATATAAAAGATTTTAACATTTAAAAGTTATAAGAGGAAACATGAGAGAGAAAATAATAAAGTTTTAATATTTACATTTAGTAGATTATGTATTTAATAGATTATATTAAATCATATTTAAAACATATTTATTCCCTTTTTTTAATTGGTCTAGAGTTGTCACATCACATCCTATGTGGCATCTCTTAAAAGAGAGATTGCATAATATTAGAGCATGCGTAGTGGCTCGTTATCCGGCGTTTTAGGCCACCATAGCGCCGGGAACACCGCCCCCCCAGGCGCTATGGTGGCGTTATGGTGGTATCAAGCGTTGAGCATAGCGAGCGTTTTGCTTGTGAGATTGTGCCTTTGACCGTTGTTAAACGGTCCAATATTTAAAAAAAAAATCTGATTTATTTAATTTTTATCTATATATATATACTTCATCTTCTACAACATAAACACACACATATACAATTCACACACACAAACAATTCATACATACACACGCTCTTTACAAACCAAAAACCAAAAACCAAACCTATGGCAGCCTGGACGAATCAAGAGCAACTCGAGTTAGTGCGGGCGTGGATAAACGTTAAGGAGATCCCGTCAACCAATAGGCGGGCTTTTTGGCAGGATGTGTTGGTTGAGTTCAACCAAATCACGGGAACGAACCACCGTAACGTTGACCAGATCTACAGTAAGTGGCATTCTATACGAACTAACGTTGACAGGTGGCATGGAGTCTATTCAGCGACGATGCAGGCGCACCCTGGGGTTAGCGAACAGATGGCAATTCAGTTGACACACGACGCCTATCGTCAACAATACGATAGCGACTTCTCAATCACCAATCTTTTGTCGTGGTCTCTGATGCGTTTTCACTATGTTTAATTTTTAATGTTTAGGCTTTATGTTTAATGTTACGTTTTTTGTTTTGTGTTGTATTTGTAATGTTTAATGTTTTAGGCTTTATGTTTAATGCGTTTTCACCAATCTTTTGTGTTTAATGTTAGTTTATTTTAAAAGATTACATAATATTTTAAATTTAAACCACATAAACACATAAAATTACAATCCTAAATTACTTATTACAAACAGAGTTCCTAATCCTAAACTACTTATTAAAACGTTACATAAACACATTACATAAAGACATAATATAATCCTAAATTACTTTTTAAAACCTAAACCTCCCACTACGGAGAGTAGTTGTCCCAGTCGAGTGTGTAGTACTCGGGGGATAGGGAACGTGAGCTGTCCCTCCCATCGGACCTTGCATCCGAGGGGAAGTAGTAGTTCTCCCCACGAGGGGAAGGCATGCTCCAAAGACGTTTGGGGGGGAAAGTTTGAAATTCAAACTTTGAAGTAGGAGGGAAACTGTTTGAAATTCAAACGGTTTGGAACAGTAACCGTTTGAAATTCAAAATTTTTTTTATTAAATTTTATTTTTTAATACTAAATAATTTTTTTATTATTTTATTAATTTAATAAACTTTCAGTTTAAATTTTTATTTTTTATTATTATTTTTATTTTTAATGAAATATTATTAAGTATTAAATATTCTTATTTAAATAAAAAACAATAATTAACCAATCATTACCAATCATTTATAACCCCCACATAACCCCCCTTCCCACTACACCCTCTTTTTCCATAACCCCAACATAACCCCTTTTCTATTACTTTTTAATATTTTAATCCTATAACCCCCACATAACTATCTACCACTACACATACCCTTATGACATGTCATTAAAAATGCTTTGGTTTATTATATGTATAGATAGATAGATAGATAGATAGATATAGATTATTATTATTATTATTATTATTATTATTATTATTATTATACATGAGTGAATGGTAGTTTAAGATACCTAAAAGTTAATAGCTTTATTTTCATTAACAACTTTAAAATGAAGGTAAAATAGTAATTGAAACACTTTTACACTTTAGTGCCTCATTTTAGTTACACTTTAATTTTCTTATTTTTAGTTAGTAGTTACACTTTTATCACACCCCCTACAAAATTATAATTCTTTTATTTAATCCTATCATAACTTTTAAACTATTAATACCGTGACGAGCTGATCATTTTTTGTCGACGTTTTAATCGATCATAACTTTTTCGTACGTTAATACTATCTAAAAAATACACCACTAAAACGAGCATTATTCTTTTTAATTTGAATATAGTTTTTCTATTATTTTTTAATTAAAAACATGATATGCTAAGTGATTAACAATGTTTAGGGGTAAACAATAATTGAATCGTTAACCAAAACTAAACAAAAAACAGAATAAACCAAATCAAAATTAACTAAATCAAAACGAATATTTCATGTATTTGTATAGTTTTAACTTTCATACTATCATTTCATGTATTTATACATCCATTTCATATACTTATAAGTAAATATTTTAGCCAAAGTTTGGTTATGAACCAAAATTAACTGAACTGAACTGAAAACTGACAATCTAAAAAAAAAAAACAAATCAAATAACCAATGGCTTAATAGGATCAATGAGTTAATGGCTTCGGTTTTGGTTGAGATTAATAATCGAACTAAACTAAATCATGCACACCTTTAGAAGTGCATGTATTATTTGCCGCATTGTGTAGACATCATTATAAAAAAAAAAAACTGGGTTTTACAAATATTTATGGTAATTTACAAAAAAAAAAAAAAAAAAAAAAAAAGACTTCTAAAATTTAGAGTTTTAGAACTCTATGAGCATGTATAACAAATTAACAGAAAGTGTGGAGACGATAACATTACATGGCATTTTTGTAATTCAAAACCTAAGTGCTTTCCCGATCATTAATTTCTCACCTAATTAAACCTAAAAAAAACTTATTCCTTCACCACTGTTTTCTCTTCGTCCATCTCCATTTCCACTACACACTTTTAATCGCATGCACACTTTCTCTTCGTCAATGCTACTCTAAGTTTACTAATGATCTAGTCCATGTCCTTTTTAATACATTGATTATGATCTAACATGCAATATTTAGTTATCGAAGTTTTTTGTTGTTTAGGCAAGACCAAGATAAAAATAAGTGATATTAGATCTAACACGCTTTACACCTTTATATACTTGGATTTTTAGTGTTCATCGTTTGGAATTAACTGTTGTGGTTTAATTTGAACTAACATACAAGGTTTGGTATAATCGATCGATTGGTGGCCAGAGTAGCTTTGCATAAAGGTGATATTGAACTTGTTGTTTACGATCTATTCATCTCTATGGAGTGTGGAGTACATGATTTGTAATATTACTATTATATTTTAATTTAAAAAAATGACGTGTTACGTGACTAACAGTGGGCGAGCAATAACTGAAAATCTACGTAACCACCCAAATCAATTGAAAACTGAATTAGCCAAACAACCGAATTAACTTAAAATTGGTTATCGGGGTTTTATATACCATTAGTT
Source organism: Ambrosia x helenae (assembly GCA_030844895.1). Classification (NCBI taxonomy): domain Eukaryota; kingdom Viridiplantae; phylum Streptophyta; class Magnoliopsida; order Asterales; family Asteraceae; genus Ambrosia; species Ambrosia x helenae. The sequence goes on along the minus strand of CM061233.1, from coordinate 107,366,220 downwards.
AACCAAACCAAAAATCAAACATTTCATATATTCTTAGCTTCCATTTAATGTGTTTGTAGTTTTCTACCCTCAATTCATGTACCTCTAAGCCAAAATTTTAGACAAAAGTTGGTTTTGGTTATTAAAAAAAAAAAAAATTAACCGAACCGAATTAAAAACCAACAATCTTACAAAATAAACTGAACTAGTTAGCTAGTTGGTCAATAAGATCGTTTAGCCGATGACTTTAATTTTTGTTAAGACTAACAACCAAAGTAAACCAAACCATACAAACCTTTCAAAAATGTTTGTATTCCCCGTAGCGTCTCGATACATCCTGCTAGTTCTTAATAATCAACCTCCCTCCAAAACCCTTTCCACACCTCGTGGGAAAAATATGACTTCTTCCCTCCTTCCAGAACACCACATCCTAAATTATTATTATTATTATTTGCATACATTTCTACTCCAACCCATTTCTTCTTCTCTTAGCCGTCGTATGCCTCTTGTTTCTAGAATGCTTTCTTTGACTCTTGACAATTATTCTTCCTTAATACCTTATATTCACCCACCTGCCCCATCACCATCTCTTCACAAGTTTTCTTTCAAGATTCATAAATTTACAATCTTTTTGTGTTCTGTTAAATACCCTTTTGTTATTTTCAATCTTTTTATAAACCCTTTTCTTGTTTCGCTATCTTTTTCTTGTTCTGTGATAAAAAAAAAAAAATTGGTTTTTTATTTTGTAAATAGTTTTCTGTAAATGTTCAGATCATGACATCTGATCATTCATCATATAGTGTTGAAATGAGTTCAGATGAGGTAAAAAGTGTTGATCATGAACCCCAGAAGCAGAAAGATGCTCCAGGGGGATCAAAGAGTGATTCTTTTCATAGAAGCATTTCGTCGAACAGTTGGCGTGCAAACTCGGTTAAGGAAGTTGGTGTGATTGAGCTGGGATCAAAGGGTGTAAGGTATGGCTCTCGAAAAGGGGGTTCGACTAGTATGTCTATGTCCAGAAGGGAAATAAGTGATGAGGATTCTAGGAAGGTTTATGTTAATGATCCAGTTAAGTCGAATGAATCGTTGGAGTTTTCTGGTAATTCGGTTAGGACTAGCAAGTATTCGGTTCTAACGTTCTTGCCTCGGAACCTTTTCGAGCAGTTTCATAGGGTTGCTTATGTTTATTTTTTAATAATTGCTATTCTTAACCAGCTTCCACAATTAGCTGTCTTTGGAAGATTTGCTTCCATTTTGCCATTGTCTATGGTGTTGTTAGTTACTGCTATTAAAGATGGCTATGAAGACTGGAGGCGGCATAGGTCAGATCGGATTGAAAACAATCGGTTGGCGTCTGTTTTGGTTAACGGTACATTCGAGCAGAAGAGATGGAAAGATATTCAAGTAGGAGAGCTTATCAAACTTTCTGCAAATGAAACCATTCCTTGTGATATGGTGCTGCTTTCAACGAGTGATCCGACAGGTGTTGCGTACATCCAGACTATCAATTTAGACGGCGAGTCGAATCTTAAGACGCGGTATGCCAAGCAGGAGACTTTGAGAAGCAGTGAAGTTGAAAGGATTAGTGGAGTTATTAAGTGTGAAAAGCCTAATAGAAACGTATATGGTTTCTTGGGGACTATGGATGTTGATCAGAAGCAGGTGTCGCTTGGGCCGTCAAACATCGTTCTTCGTGGCTGTGTGCTTAAGAACACGAGTTGGGTAGTAGGAGTTGTGGTGTATACTGGAATGGAAACCAAAGTTATGCTTAATAATTCTGGTGCACAGTCGAAAAGGAGTCATCTTGAGGACCGAATGAATAGAGAGATTATATATTTATCTTTCTTTCTAGTTGCATTATGCTCGATTGTCTCGATTCTTGCTGGTATTTGGTTACGGCGGCATAGAGACGAGCTTGATATTATGCCGTTTTACAGAAGAAAAGATTACTCTGGTGAAGATGTTGATAATTACAAGTATTATGGATGGGGATTCGAGATTTTCTTCACGTTTCTTATGTCGGTTATTGTGTTCCAGATTATGATACCGATTGCTTTGTATATATCGATGGAGCTTGTGCGCCTTGGTCAAGCGTACTTCATGGTCAGGGATGATAACATGTATGAGGAATCAACAGACTCGAGATTCCAGTGTCGGGCGTTGAATGTGAACGAGGATTTGGGACAGATAAAGTATGTTTTCTCTGATAAAACGGGTACATTAACTGAAAACAAGATGGAGTTTCAATATGCAAGCATTTTCGGCGTTGATTACAATGTGGAGAAAACAGAGTTTTATGGAGAAGACGGTGGATACTATGCTCAAGGTGCGTGTTCTTTAATTTCTTCACTTCGTAACAGTTATTTATAATTAAAACTTATCTAATGTTGATGTATATGTATGTATTTTTACAGTGGACGGGTTGATTTTGAGGCCGAAAATGAAGGTACAGGCGGACAAGGAGCTGGTTCGATTAATAAGAACGGGAGACGACATTAAGATTGGCAAACCAATATATGATTTCTTTCTTGCATTGGCTTCTTGCAATACAATTGTTCCAATTTTGGTTGATACATCTAATCCTGATGAGAAAATGATAGATTACCAAGGCGAATCTCCAGATGAACAGGCACTTGTTTATGCCGCCGCTGCTTATGGTTTTATGCTTATTGAAAGAACCTCTGGCCACATTGTTATTGATATTCTTGGAGATAGACAAAGGTATGATTATATGATTTATGGTAAATATATCCATTAATTTCTAACAGTATCTTTTTACAGCCCAATTTGTTACAATTGATTATGTTATTTTGATTATTTAGCACTACAAAATAAGTAGAAAAATCCACATCCAATACTAATAAGGATGCCTTTTTGGAAGAAAGTTTTAAGCTAAATAAAGACTCGTCGGTATTAAATTTATCAATCTGATTGATAGTTCGCGAAAAAAATTTGTAATTTCTTTGATTAAAAGTTCAAAACAATGCCAATAAGATCTTGGATAATATCTTCAAATAAATCTTGTGAACATTTATAATGACCTTGTTCTGCTTAAATTTATTATTGTTCTAACGGACTTATTTGGACCATGACAACACAGGTTTAACGTTCTTGGAATGCATGAATTCGACAGTGAACGTAAACGGATGTCTGTTATTTTAGGATGTCCTGACAGCACAGTGAAAGTGTTTGTTAAAGGAGCCGACACAACCATGTTTAACGTTATAGATAAATCAAAAAATGCAGACGTAGTCACAGCAACTGAAAGCCATCTACATGGATACTCTTCTGTTGGTTTAAGGACACTTGTTATGGGAAAGAAGGGTTTAACTCCTCATGAATTTGAGCAATGGCGGGCTTCTTATGAAGCTGCAACCAATGCTTTAATGGGTCGCGCTCGTATGCTTAAAAAAGTTGCCATAAATTTAGAGACCAACCTTAGCATATTGGGAGCTTCTGGGATCGAAGATAAATTGCAACAAGGTGTACCGGAAGCAATTGAATCTCTAAGAATGGCGAATATAAAAGTGTGGGTCTTGACCGGTGATAAGCAAGAAACCGCAATTTCAATCGGATATTCTTCAAAGCTATTGACTAGCAAGATGACTCAGATTAGAATAAACAATAATTCTACAGAATCGTGCAGAAGAAGTTTGGAAGAGGCATTGATTATCTCTCGAAAAGCTACAACGTCCGGAGAAAACGCAAGGTTGCTTGCCTTGATTATTGATGGAACAAGTCTTGTATATATTCTTGATTCTGAGCTTGAAAAGCAGGTGAATAATCTAAAAACCTTAGGTTTCCTTCAATTTGAGTTTGTATACGAGTCGGGTGGGTTGGCTAATAGGTAAAAGGCGGTTTCGGGTCAAAAAGGGTAATTTTGTCCCGAAACACTGTTTGTCTAAAAAAGTTTTTATTGTTTATAATTAGTTAGTATGCCAAGTACGATATAAAAATTATACCTTTCAATAAGTTCGGAGATTTTATGCTTCAAAAATAAATTTGACCTCCAATGCGTTTCGCATTTTACTAATTTTGTTAAAAGTTATTACTTAAATGGGAAACACAACGAAAGTCAAAAGGAAATGTTTCGAAACATTACTGAATCAATCCATCCATAAGGAAATGGTTCAAAACTGTTGTATCTATTTTGTGTATTCATTTATGAGTATTTTCTTGTTTCAGTTATTCGAGTTAGCCAGTAAATGTGCTGTGGTACTATGTTGCCGAGTGGCTCCACTGCAGAAAGCTGGAATCGTCATGCTAATAAAGAAAAGAACAGATGACTTAACTCTTGCAATTGGCGATGGTATGTACCAGTTCTATTATAGTTTTTGTGTGTTAAAATTTTGGCAGGATTTCTTCATAAAGTACCAATATGGCAATATTTATTGAAAAGAATCTGTATTTCAGGTGCCAATGATGTGTCAATGATCCAAAAGGCTGATGTTGGAATCGGCATCAGTGGCCAAGAGGGTCGCCAAGCTGTCATGGCATCTGATTTTGCTATGGCCCAGTTCCGGTTTCTGGTTCCTCTTTTGTTGGTTCATGGACATTGGAATTACCAACGAATGGGCTACATGATACTCTACAATTTCTATAGGAATGCAGTGTTCGTCCTTGTTTTATTCTGGTAAAATGACATATTATTACCCTTTTTATTCTTCATTCTTTGGCTTTTTTTCTAATCTTCACATGTTTTTAATATTATATCCAGGTACGCACTGTATACTGCATTCACTCTATCAACGGCTATTAATGAATGGAACAGTGTATTATATTCCGTAATCTACACATCAGTACCCACAATTGTCGTCGGAATTCTGGATAAAGATCTTTCTAGAACATCTCTGTTAAAATATCCTCAGCTTTACGCGTCTGGACAGAAAGAAGAAAGCTACAACGGGAAATTATTTTGGCTCACTATGGCGGACACTGTGTGGCAAAGCGTTGTGGCTTTCTTTGTTCCCTTACTAGCATACAGGAAAACCGACGTTGATGGTTCAAGCATTGGTGATCTTTGGACACTTGCGGTCGTGTTCTTGGTTAACCTTCACTTAGCCATGGATGTAACCACATGGAACTGGATCATTCATGCATCAATCTGGGGTTCAATTGTTGCAACCGTTATCTGTGTTATCATCATTGACGTTATCCCCATCTTGCCCGGATACTGGTATGTTAATCCTTCACAGATTATCTAACTGTTGCATATGTGATTTTATTTGTATCAAAAACTCAAAGTTCCTGTTATTAGTCCATTGCTGCGAAATTTATTTATAAATGTTAAAATTTCAAAATTAGGTGACGTAAATGGAACATATATGAATCTGGGTTACGATTTAGTAATTATTTTTCTTTTCAAAACGCACATCAGAACACCCCTAACTCAATAACCAAAAAAATAAACGTTTTTTTGTGTGTTTGCAGGGCAATCTTTCATCTCACAGGCGATGGAAAGTTCTGGGTTTGCTTAATAGCGATCATTGTAGCTTCTTTGGTTCCACGCTTTGTTATAAAAACATTGGTTCTACATTTTAGACCGAGTGACATTCAAATCGTGGGGGAGGCCGAGAAACTTGAGGATCAAATCGAGTCAAGAAGTGCAGAAATAGAAATGAACCAATCTCAGAGGTGAAATGATTTTTTGTTTAGTTTTTTTGTTTATGTGTGTGTTCATTTTATCATATTCTTTAGGTTACTAGAGACATGTTCTCTTGCAGTGCCTGTTTTTGTGTAGTTTTCTTCTGTCCTAAGGACAGAACATATAAGTTTTTGAGGTTTTGTGCTTAGTTTTGATCATTATTTATGCATGTCACTTGGACTTGCTTGTATAGTAAAACATCATTGTTTACTACATAAAGTTTCGATCCTTTTCAGAGTTTTTTTTTTTTTTTTTTTTTTTTTTTTTTTTTTTTTTTTTTTTTTTTTTGCAAAAGTAGTGTTTTTTTTCAACTTTGTTTGTGTTTATAGTTTATGTCAGAAAAGGTTTTGTGAAAATAGTAGTCCCGCAATCTAAGATTGTGGGAGTGTCCTATGTGGCACGAGGTGGCATGGCTTTTGGAGGGTTGTGTGCTTAGGTGGAAGTCCCGCAATCTGAGATTGCGGGAGTGGAACAAGATTTAGTTTTGAACGTTTATAACATTGCATATTTAAATCTTAATGTAGAAAATAAAAAAAATTAATTAAATACAATTTAAATATTTAAATTCAATATAACTGCTAAAAATAATTTAAATCACTTTATTATAATAACCTTTAAATAAAATAAATTAAGACAAATGTGGATGGATCCTACATTCTTCATATCAATGACAACACGTCGGAAGTGTAGTTAAATGAATTTGGAATTTCTTTACGTACTCTTAAACTTTATTAAAATTCTTTAAAAAGGTTATTAAAATTTAACCAAATTCTTTAAATCTGCAATATTTTAAACGTTCAAAACTATATTTTTTTTCACAGTTTTATAATATTTAAATATCTACATTTTTTCTAAATCAAATAATTCACTATTTTTTTTATAAATATCTACATAATTAATTGTGGACCTTTTCTTTTCTTTTACGTACGTAGTATTAGCTAGTCGATCATCTTACGTACTGCAGGTGATCGATTAATTATGTTTGTACGCGACAACATATATATTTTCATACAATGACAACGTAGTAACTTATATTTTAGGACAATGACTTGGTAAGTCTAAAATTAAGAAATTAAGAGAAACATAGATTTTGCAATTTCTTTAAATTGTTTATATGGTATATATAAATATATCTTCATCTGAAAGCGTTTATGGTGGAAGTTCCTACTAATCGATTAATCTATATATTAATTACAACTTCACAACTTGTATTATAAATTTACATTCAAAATCGATCTGTTACAAAATAAACCTTGTCCCACTCCCGCAATCTCAGATTGCGGGACTTCCATCTAAGCACACAACCCTCCAAAAGCCATGCCACCTCGTGCCACATAGGACACTCCCGCAATCTTAGATTGCGGGACTACTATTTTCACAAAACCTTTTCTGACACAAACTACAAACACAAACACAGTTGAAAAAACACTAGTTTTGCAAAAAGCTCTCCTTTTCATTACTAGATCTGTTTGTTTACAGTGTCGATAGCATCATTTTGTCGGGTTAATCTTGATTTGCGTGTAACGTTTGGTTTATTTCACTCCACAGATGCCACAATTATGTAATCTTGAATACGAATGAGCGATAAAGGGCCGTGTCCTAGTCACCCAGACTGACCGACCCACTTGAGTGATCAAACCGCAACTTAACCGAAAACACGCAAACGCTTCACAGGTTGAGTTTTTTTCTTTCCAGTCACGGTCCCATCTAGTTAGTATTCATGAACTACTAATCAAAGACTGATTTTCGTTATTATATTTTGTTTTAGTGAAAGAAAAAAATATTTGATTTAAAATATTTATAGTGTTTGGTATATAGATTGTTTCTTGTTAATTATCACTGGCGGATCTTGAACAAAAAACCTGGTAGGGCCGGGCTTAATTTGGTAGGGCCAGACTCAATACATATAAAAATTTTCGGAAATTTTCGGTAAAATTTACACTACGAAACGAAAACATTGGGTGGCCCGTGGCCCGGTCTGGCCCTAGTGAAGAATCGCCCCTGTTTATTATTATAGAGATAAATAAAAATGTGTTTGGTTATGAACCATGTAATAATGATATGCCCATAGATGTAATAGTAATCAAACCGTGTTGAATGGCGGGTAACGTGTTTTATGGTATGAGTTGATATTGAGGTTGTGGGTTGACTATTTGACTTGTCTTCTCATGAGTCATGACTAGTACTTGTAATTTGGTTGTATTTGCTTTGAAGACGTAATCTATTTTAAATAGAGAATCGCAAAAATATTAGAAACACTAATATGTAGCGTATGAAAGAAAATCACATCTAATGAAAGAGAGTAGGATATACGCATAAATCATCTTATAATAAGTCATGGATATAAGAATATAACGAACAAGTAGAGTATAAGTATACAAACGAAGTAAAGAAAAACCAATATGAGTAATAGTAAAAGGTGTACCGTCACTAACAATGACATCAAAAACCATAGAGTGATCACCGGTCATATGTCCCGTAGCCAGTGGCGAAGCTTGAAGATTAGACCGGCGGGGGCCGGACTCAATTTTTTTCCGATCGGTAGGGGCCGGAAGATCAAATCGGCGGGGGCCGGAGTCAACCCGGACTCAATTTACCTACGAAAATCGTAAATTTCTACCACTGCGCCAAAAAACAGGGGGGGCCAGGGCACCCCCTGGCCCCATGTATGCTTCGTCCCTGCCCGTAGCACCAGAATCAGCCACCCAAGATTCCAGTTGCTGGTAGAGGTGCACAAAAAACTCGGAACCGGGTATTAAAAAAACCAGAACCGACCCTACCCGTCGGGTACGCATAGGGTATAGATTTCTATGTAAAAAACCATACCCAAAACCGGACCCGGTTTGTACCCGATTTTTTAATACCCCGAAACCAGGTTTTCCTAATACCCGGTTCATGACCCAAAAAAGTATATGTCAAGCGACGTGACTATTTGGCATTTTGATGTTGAGGCTGTTCGAGAAGGAATGGGTCACTTCGTGATTCAAGAAGGGTTGCCATTTGACCACTTCGACAACCCAAGATTGACCCGTCGTATCCAGAGAATTCTATAACCGCGTTATAATCATCTAAGTCGCACTACCCTTCGACGTGATTGTATAAAAAGAATTCAATATCCAGCATAGTCGGGTTTTTTCAATACCCAGTGTACCCGTTTTTTTTTTCAATACCCGGAACCGGATCCATACCCGAAACCGGGTATTGAAAGAACTGGAACCGGGTATTGAAAAACCAAACCGGTATACCGGGTATAGTTTTTTATGCTAGGAACCGGAACTGGAACCTGTTCTTCCAATACCCAGTCGAAATAATACCCGACCCAACCCAAAACCGGGTATTGAAAAAACCCGATTTGTGCACCTCTAGTTTCTGGCACACACTCGAGATGCCCGCATGAAGCCCATAATGAGGAGCCTGGCCAAGAGAAGAAACCTGAGATTCGGCCCATGAAGCGAAATGTTCAGACCCAAATCCTCCTGTAGTAGGCCCAAGAGTAGAAGTATGTCCAACGGTGAAGGGGAAGGCCCACTTAATCGACTATCGTGTATCAGATAATCAGAAGCAATAGGAGATGGATCACTCGTACCTCTAGTCTGGCCCAAAAAATTCTGATCATCAAGTTTTCATTCAAAAACTGCAATAGTCCTAACCATTTTGAGGACTTGAGTTTTGGACCTCATTTGTACCACATGGCAACTCATATCCCTAACCTAAGCCCTCACTCCCTATAGTCTAATATTGGAGTTACTTTTTGCATAATGTTGCATTATTTTTGTAAATATGAGTATGATAACTTTGTGATTATTTATATAGGTTGCGTGATTATATGATATTTAACTATAGGTTAAAGATACCATGTGCATTTTTCAAATATAAAGATCAACCTAGTGATTTCATTATAGTTTTCGTATTCTATTTGTGGCCATTATTATTACAAATCATAGAATTGCAATCGGTACTATAAGGCTTAGGGGTGTGGTTCCTCATTCCTCTTTGTCCACGTCAGCGTCGCGTTATTTCACCATTTCCCTCCTTTAAATGAGGGAAATGATTCCCCCTTCCATTTAAGTATAAAAAGACAACCGTTCATTTCACCAAACACACACACACACACACTCACACCATAAACAAAACCAGAAACACACACCTTCACCCACCTATCTCTCCTTCCTCCCCACAACGCCATCTTCTTCATCAACCCCTCATCTCCTTCCTCTTCTTCCACCCGACTCAATTTTCTCCACACACCAAGTTTCATCATATCTAGCGACGACGACTCATCATCCTGCCGCTTTTTTCTTCTTCATTGGAACTCCACCTCTCCCACCATCAACTACCAATACATGCCCCCTCCCCTTCTATTTTTTAGTATTTTATTTAAGAGGAAAAGAGAAACAAGACAAATGAAGAAGCTCAGGGAGGGAGGGAAAGTTTCCCGTGCTCACCAAAATCCAGACGGGGGCGGTGTTACCCACAGTGACCAAGTGAGGTGGCACCTCCCCGGCCCCTTCCCTGTTCCCACACCTCATGGTCTAAGTGTTGAGACTATTTTTTGTATGTCACAATTATGTAAACGCCAAAAATTTCGCATAATTATTCTTTTCTGTAATTATCAAAGTGCAAATCTACTTTAATATATAGTATGACTTGTGAATATCTACATAAACGTAAAAGTTTTTGGACAAATAGCTTCAGGTAAACCCGGCGTGGCAAATATTAATATATTTACATGGTTTCTCTTGAGCATGTTTTGAGCCAATACCCAACCAGCCTATTTTTACACCTTTATTTTGCAGCATATAATATCAAATTATCTAGATGCAGAGTACATGTATATAAATGTTTTAAGGTTCAAAATTTCTATTTCGACGTTATCTTTGAGTTGTCCAATGAAAATGGATAATATCCATAGTTTCAAGCTAGCTTTCGACATTGCACTTATTTCGGAAACTAAACTATTACTGAAAATCAAAGCAACGCTACAAAACAAATCCAATAATTTATATGTATATCATTTTCCCTCAAGCATGCAGCAGCTGCGTTGCTATGCTATGGTTGATCGCCTTATACTTTTCAAACCTCGTTAACAGACAAAAATGTCAAGTATTTAAAACATACCAGCAAATGATCAAGTATGCAATTTGTTCTTGAATGTGCTCCACTAAGCACCACAACACCTTCATAACCAGAAAAATGATATGTGTTTAGCTTATTCAACATCATTTCTCTCCAACTAATCATTCAAATTAACACATTAAATTAAAATATGACAGTTGATAAAAACATACCGCTTATATCTCTTTTTAGATCCACAAGGACAGAGTGCATTTCTGCTTATTTGCCCACTCTTAGCCATGCTAGAGTTGGCAATATCCATTGGTGTTGATCCCATTAGCTTTTGGACCTACAGAAGAAGTATGTATATTACAATAAAGCTAAAGGATCCCTCAATTCTAAACAAACAAATCTTGGAAATTTAAGGTGCATAACAAGCGAACTTATTAACGTAAAACATATCTAGTAGGCATTTCAGAAATCAGAACACAAGTTCATCAAATTGCAAACATATATATCTAGCTGATTTCTAGAGAGATATATAGATTTGTCTTTGCTTTGTCTTTGGGATCTTGGCTTGTCCTGCCATTTTGCCTGCCTTCTTTCCTAGGTGGTTTGGGATCCCTCATCTGTCATTTTCCGTCTTTTCTCTTCAACATTAGTATACAGTTAGTTATACACTTTATGTTATCTGTATTTTTACACAGTATAAAAGAAAGGAATTTTCAGTTAGGGGTCTCCTTTGGGGGCAGCCTCTATATCTCATGCGGTAGAGGCGTCCTCATCTCACCCTCCAGGCCTCCACAGACCCTACTCTACAAGTAGGATTTTATTGGGTACATTTATTTGTTTGTCTACGTGTCTAGTTGCCCATCTTTAATGTAGAAATAACCCCATCCACACAACAATAACTAGAGAAAAAGGCTGCAAGAGGCTTGTGCAGAACCAAATAAACATTTGTACAATATGGATGGACAATTTTCCATATGCTACTTAAAAGATAAACTCCTAATTTCTAGTCCTTATCTAATAATTCTAATAAGCATGTATAATATGGGGTATATCAGCCTTAAGTACTCAAAACAATACCACAGTACATTCTGTTGAAAATTCATAAGGGTCATAAGGTTAATCTCTATCACTCTATGTTTAGTACATACAATCTCTTTCTCATAGAATTTACATATCCTCTTAATATACATTGTCACTCCCCTGACCCTACCTATAGCTGTGCTATGGGTGGAGTATACTGGATATGGTTGTTGGTTATGATGTTGAAGCTAATTAGTTGTATCTCTTGAAGCTATTGATCTTCTAACTTGTTTGTTTATTTTTAATTTTTTCTTCAGTGTTTCTCTAAACTAAGATGTGTTTAAAGAGTAGCCAAAAATATAAACAAATCAAATCACATTTAAATCAACGAGAAAAACTGATACGACATGATATGTGAAAAAATGGAGTGGATAAACAAAACAAACCGGTCTCTATGCAAACATGACTAGCTAAGTGAAATGATAGTCATTAGTCAAAACTCAAGTGAGCTAAGTGATACCTCAGCTAGGTTCTTTGGCATCGGTTTTCCTTCGTCCTTCATCTTTTGAAGTTTCTTCTCAGCTTCTTTTGCCCAAGTAAACTTCGCCAAAGTATTTTCAACATCCGCTAACGTGCAATTGCACAATTTTGCTGCTTCTTGCTTTTGACTAGGTTGGATATTCTACAGTTATAGCATATCAAAACGCAAATTAGTCTGAAATTATGCATTCAAACATAGCAAACCGGAAAACATTCGATCATAACAATAGAAGATAACCTCTCCAGTGGGATCAAAACCCCCAAGAACCCTAATTATAGCCTCTTGCTTCACAAAAGCGTCCGCAAATGTCGCTTCACTGCTTCGCCCAACCATGTATTGTTTTAGTGTACCTAACTTCCGTGCATTTTTCAACTGATCGGCAAACTCTACATACAATCAAACAGTTAATCTACAAATAAGCATTAACAGCCAGACAGACTAATTGAATTACCACCTCTCCTTCTATATATAGAAATTCAGTGCTGCAAAAATCAGGATTAGTCACCGATTTAAAATCGGTGGTTCACCGATTAAATTTCACCTAGATGGTCCCAATAATCATGGTAGTCGGTCAAAGCCGGGCCAAATCGTACCAAATCAACTGTAACTGTAACGGCACAAGCACTGTTCCAGATATTGTTTATGTTTAAACTATACTATTTTGAACTTTGAAGTATTATGTTCGTATTGATGTGTGTATACACATAGTGGATTATTAATTAGGGCAAATTGGAACTAACAAATGGAGAAACTTACGGTGGAGAGTGAATGATTGTGATTTGGAGTCTTGGTTAGTGGATGAGTCTGGTGTGTTTCCGGTGAAGACGCCTTTGATCTTATTGACCCATGACTGATTAAGGTGGGTTGTTGTGGAGATCCATTTCTTATTATTCAGGACTTGATTGGTGTAATTCGATGGAGATTTAGATAGAATGGAGAAGAGAGTACGTCTGATTGCTGCCATTTACATACAGCTAGCATTAGTCATCCATTGATGTGAATTAGGGTTTATGTTTTTTAGGGTTTGGAAGTAGAACGCTACTAAACCGAAGTTGCAGTCTTTTGCCGGGTTGGGTGGGTTTAAGTTCAGGGATTGGGTTAATTGGACGGGTTTGGACCGGCACCGGGTATAACGGTCTCATAGTCCCATACCTAAAATCGAGCCTCATTTATCGTTAGTTAGTATGTCACAAACTATCTGTTGGAGTGGAGCCGGAATATGCAGGTTGGGTCGCAATTGTGTAGTATTTGTGAGACGAATATGGAGTCGGTAGACCATTTATTCACCGGGTACCCCGTTTTTATGGAGGTTTGGCAGGTTGTTTTTGCATGGTGTCAAGGTCCATCCTTCTTCGCCTTCCATGTTCGAGACTTGCTAAGTTTTCACTTGACGGCAAGGAATGGTGCTCGTGTTAGGAAAGCTTTTTATGGGGTTATCTTGACGACCTTTTGGAGTATTTGGAAAGCTAGGAATGATCACATTTTTAACCAAAAAGCAGATTTCGGTTCAAAAATTCATCGATGAGATTAAAGTTATGAGCTATCTGTGGATTATGAATCGGGGTAGGATGACAGATATGTCTTGGGATGCTTGGGGCAGATTTGATTCGGCTAAGATGGGATAGTTCTCGGATTATGGTGTTTTGTACTCCCTCCGTCCCAATTTAAATGTCCTTATTTCCTTTTTAATTTGTCCCAAATTAAATGTCCCTTTCCAAAAATAGAAATGCAATTTCCAGTTTTGCCCATAAAAGACAAAACACAATCACCACTTTTAAGGATATTATTGTCATTTTACCACATACAAACAAAAGATTTCTTAAAATGTGTGTTTTTAGATATGGGACATTTAAATTGGGACGGAGGGAGTATTATGTTGGGGCGTTGTGGTTTTTTTGGTTTGATGGTTATTTTTTCGGTTTTGTATCCTGGATTTTGTTTGTTAGCTCCTTGCTAGGTTTTTGAATAAAGTTTTGTTGGTCGTTCAAAAAAAATCTGTTAGTGTCTAGCTACATTGCTACTAGTGGTGGACCCATTTTATAGGGTGTGGAAATTCTCATGATTCATTTTCCAAGCGATTCATATTACATCATTTATAAAACCACCTCTTTCTTTATCTCTCGCAACTCTCTCTCTCTGTATATCGAATACACACACAAAGTGTGTTGTGAAATGCTCTGACCAAAGGAACTTGACCGGAGACAATGGCCGGCCGCCGCCGCCTCCTCCTCTGGTCACCGCCGCCACCGTACGCCGCCTGTCTTCCCTCCGGAAAGCACCACCAACCTGCCTTCTTCCTCTTTTTCTATTAATACAACCGGTAATCCCCTCCTCTTCGTTCCTCTGTTCCGGATTAAACGAACCGGACAGTCACCAAGCTACGGTGACTGTCACCCTTATAGCTATCAACCCAACCATCAACCGCTAAACACTACCATGTTCCCCTTCTGTTTCAGTTAACAAACCGGACAGTCACCGAAACCGGTGACTGTCATCGGAAACCATAACCTCCAAACTGGATGAACCACAGTAGCCTTAATCGAGTCAGTTTCTGGTCGTGCCTGATGTGTTTCCGGCGAGTCCTCCGGTTACCAAACCTTCTCTTTGATTTAATTATAAACCGTGTCCTGTTCATATGTTTCTGTTAATACACCCGATAATCATCTCTCTGTTTTCGTAATCAGGCAGTCACCGAGGCATGGTGACTGCCATCGGGTCTTGATGATCTGCTGATGCGAATCCCGATAACATAGCCTTATGTTTTCGGTTGGAGCTCATGAACTATCCGTCTGTTCTAATCTATAAATGATAATGTTTTCCTTTGTCTCTGATAAGAATCGTACCGGTAACCTATTCTCTTGTTTGTGCTCGTGAACCGTTCTTATGTTGAGTTGGGATGCATCTGATCAAGGCTTCGAGTTGTATATTGTTACCGGTTGGATTTCTCCACATCAACCGATTATAGTTCGGTTGTTGACAATTACCAATCGACTATTGTTATGACCCGAAGGTGGTTTGGGTTATAATATCTTTATATATTCAATTTATATATTCAAGTGTATATTTTGATTATAAAGAATACAAGTATCATTGGTTATGATTATTGACATGTTGTTATGTTGATTATTGCGAGGTACCGTTAACCGTATCGGGAAATAGAGTCGTTACCGAGTCGACTCAGTGACTTGGTCAACACCCGGAATAGAACCCGGTCCAATAGCTAGACGAGGAATATTATTAGAATTATACGAATATATATATAATACGAATAACGTATGGACTTGATAATAATAATAAGAGAATAATAAACATATATAAAATATATATGTATATATATATATATATAAGATTCGACATATAAAACGATATACTAGACTCGGGTTAATAATAATATGCTCCGCGAGCCATCATCCGGGTAAGTTCGTGTCTAGAGTTCTTTAGGTTCGTGTGCCAAGCTGTAATGGCCAGCTTTATTTCTTTTGTATGCCAAGCTGTAATGGCCAGCTAGAATTAGGATGTCCGTGTCGTGTCAATAATAAACCCCGAGTTTAGGACTATCTAATATATACCGAATTCTATATGTATAAATTGTATATATGATATATATCCTAAGTATTACAATCTAACAGGTCTCACGCGTAAAACGTATCCATATATATATATGACATATAATTGTAATAAGAGGATTAGCTAGAGATTATAAGCAAACCGGTGAGTATCGTGAACTCCCCACTTTTACTGTTTTATTAAGTGTTTTCGGGGAAATACATGTCATTTATTAAAACTAGAAATGCTTTACATAATAAACGATTATCAATAGAAATAAAAGAAGTATAATAGAAAAGGGGACATAGAAACGACAAGGACAGTACTGGACGGTATCCGCCATATCCTTTCTTGTACCGACTAGAGGGCAAGAACCAGTCTTACCCAAGTAGAGGGTAGGAATGTCCAAGTAGAGGACCAAAACCATTCTTGTCCAAGTAGAGGACATGAACAGGTATTTCACCACAATCAGAGTGGTACCATCGATAGGAATGGCACGAAATATAATCGATATGATAGAATGGATTTATAATCGAATTGATATATAATAGAGTGGTATAATAGAAATATATTTTCCCCTTTAGAATTATAACTGTAAAGCATGTTTATAAAAGAATATTTATAAAAGAATGTTTATGAAAGAATGGTTATAAAAGAATGTTTTATATAAAAGAATTATCAATAAACGAACTGGCCATTCACTTTATAAAATATACGACCTCACCAACTTTATGTTGACAGAAACTATTTTTGGCATATGTTCAGGTAACCCAACATAAATGATGACGTGGATCCTGAAAGACTAAAGACTGTTATTATTTGAATTCCGCTGCGTAGCTCCGATAACCCGGCCCAACGACCCGGCACCGACTGCAGGGTCGTTACAGGTGGTATCAGAGCGGCGCTTAATGACAGTTTTGAAGTCTTTATTAATCCAGGATCTACCAGAATATTTTCTAAAAAGAAATTTTGCTTAGAAAAATATTTATGATATCAGAAATATTAAAGAAAATATCAGGCGATTAAATTGTGGGTGTCTAAAATGCCAAACCATTATAAAGTTGGTGAGAACCATAACAGTATACTAGAAATTTAAAACGAATCCACTACAGGATAGTACTAGAATGATTTTGTGGGGTAAATTGACAATTATGTACACAATTGTGAATTTATATGCACATTTAATTTCTGGGAAATCTTACAGGATATTAAGGCTATAAGAAATGAGAAATAATACAGAAAAGAAACCAGATATATTAAAAAGAAATCATAAAATAAATCTCGATATAAATAAGAAATGACGAAAGTTATAAAAAGTATATATGTTTATATAGAAAAATATACAGATCATAAAACATAAATCATTCATCTTGATTCAAGAAACTTCATATAAGTTTATTGAATTATTCCAGTCTCAGTGGCTATTCATATTCGATTTCAGATCATTAACCTTATGCTTATTCCAATAATTATAAACAGAATACGAATATTACGCTCCAACTTGAACATTCCTATGATCGAGTTTCCAGAATTATTATTTTTACACCGTAAATTCCGAAATTTTATAAAATCTGATATGCTAGAAACATATAAATATTGTGTTTCTAAAGAATTTCCTTCGATTATTTAATTAAAGATTAAATATATTCCGCGATTATCTACATTGTTTTAAATCTTTTTAGTATGATTTTGGAAGTTTATTGAATTTATTCTTAGTTATTACTATTTTTATACTAAGCCGGTATTTCAGTTTTGAGTAAAAATATATATAAATACCCCTCCGTTTAAAATTTTAAATAGACGCTTTATTCAAATTTATAGGTCAAGAAAATCCGTCAATATTATAATTTTTTTTTTTATCAAATCTATTATTAATACTCCATACATTATTAAAATGTTCTCAGAATCTATTTCAATATCACGTTTTCAGATAATTCAGTATAATTCGTTTAATACTAAAAATCTGACCACAATATTTTGAGAAATTTATTTTGTTTTATCAATCCATAATAAGAAATTTGCTTATTAAAAATTTAAGAATTCCGACACTATGAAAAAATTTTCTACCGCGACTCTTTTAAATAGTTATTATTTTCAAAAATAAATATCATTACGAAACTCGAACCAGTATTGTTATTATAAATCCTCCCTAAAAGTTTTATATGAAAAACCACGGCCGTATTATTTTGCTCGAACCCATTTCACTTCATAGTTCGTATCGTTTTCGTAAACAATCTTTAATCAAATTTATATCCGTATATAAGTTAAAAGTATTTTCGACACGATTTTATAATTATATTCGATTGTATAATTTCTTTGATATTTTATCTCGATATGAACGATGAGTATTATAAATTACGTTTAATACTCTAAATCTATCTTGGTGTATATAGCAATATTAGTTATGTATCACCTTCGATCCTTTCCAGAATTAAATAATATTTTGGACAAGAATATTATTCTCGAAATTCGTTGATAGAAATACTTAGGAATCTATCAAAAGAAATCGAATTCTTACTCGCTCGATTATGCGACAATATAAGTACCGTCTTAATCCTATGACTCGAACAAGTCAGAAAGATTAAAAGATTGGAATGTTATATTGAATATCTTATGACACGAACAAATTCTTGAACGATTGACAGTCTATTTCGTTAGACTCAGATCAACATGTTTCCTTCCAGAATATATAATTTCGAATCTAAGAGAAAATAAAGAACAAAATAATATGTGAAGGACACATACCTATTGTGATTAAAATAAACAAATACTGGAATGTTAGGTGAGGTGAAATAGTAATTATGATCGCGACATAATTATGAATGTCACAGGCACAGGAACATTCGAGTAGGAATTTATCAAGATCACAGTTTGTCTGTGTAATGAACATATTAAAAGAACATGAATAATAAGAAGAAATATATATTCGAATCATCAACGTATCGTATCCGGAGAATACGACTAAATCATTGGCAATCTAGTTGAAATTTCTTCGTGAAATACGACTAAGAATATGTTTGCGGAATAAAAACCATTGATTGGTTAATTTATATGAATCAAAGAAATCAATTTATTGATTTTTGATTGCCAACCAAAGATAGTGCATATCCCCTGTGCAATCTCTGGGGCAAATGATATCCGGACCCTTACAGAAGGTATATCCGGACATTTGCCACCAAGTCACATGATTCTTTGTAAAGATATATGATGCTATGAACAAATATTTGTAGTCACTTCGTATAAAAACTCGTGTGAGTTATAATACAATCAAATTGGTAAAACGGTCAAGTGTTACCAAGTTGAAATTCATGAATAAGAAGTGATGAAAGATTTGTTAAATCTTTAAAATATAACAGACATAAATCTATATGAATTCAGAAACCAGAAACGGTAGAATCCAACAAATTATCAAAAAAAAAAAAATAATTGATATCAAATATATCAAGAAAGGATTAAATACCAATTGGAATCGCGTAGAGATTCGCAAGGTATAATCAAAGTGAAAACGAAAAATGAATAGAATTATGCTCATTTTTCCAGTGAAACTCTCTGACCAAGGAATGACGAATTTCCTGTTCCGAGTTAAAGGTCGTGAGAGATAAATTAAGAAGTCACTGTTCTGGCAAGAACTATCTATACGAATATCCCGATGAAATAAGCTTCGCTTATAATAAGTTGGATTAAGAAGATGATATTGCCTATATATAAGTTTATCAGAAAGTGTTTTCGGACACTGAAAATATAGACTTTAATCGAATATATAAATAAGAAGGAATTATTCCAAGCAAGCGTATATCATAGAAATGACAGATTTATAGTGTCTGCTATAAACGATTATCAGTATTCGCTTGGATATAAAAGAATATAAATTAACAAATAAAAAGAATTATACTTTGAAAAAGACATCCGATATGTCTAATAATAAAAAGGCATTGAAAATACCAGATAACACGAGAAGGCAAATGAAATGCCAAATATTATCAGAAGGCGTCCGATATGCCAAAAGAAATAAACACCCGAATAAAAATATATATATTGAAAGAAATTACCCGATAAGAAAATAAGTCGTAAGAAGAACGAATAGAACTTTATAAAGAATATTTTACGAGAAGAAATTATAGAATATTTTTACCGAGAGTGCCAACGAATCCCAAAATAGAATTAAGAAAGAATTTTATAGAAATACTTAATGCAATAAGTATTTAAGTCCCGAATGATAATCATGATTTTGAGATAGAGTAAGTGATGCATTATCTTAAGAATTTTAAGTCAAAGAAAGATTAGCAATAAATAATGCAGTCAATCATCAATGAAATAGTCAGAAATTTAAGAAAAATCTCAATGACCAAATTCGTTAGGTCAAGATAATAAAAAGGAATTGTTGAAACTGTGTAATTCAACAAGTCCAATTAGTCTTTTCCGGTACCTTTAGACTCCGGAAGGTACGTCTAATGATATAAGAAACCTCCTAAGTATATCCACGAATAGAGATAACCCAGAGATCAACCATATTATACCGATATAGATAGAACTTAAAGGATAGAATTTGTAAGAAATAATCCGATAGTCACCGGAAATTATTCCTACTCTTTAAAAATCGGAATTACAATGATGGTAAATTCTAAAGCTCGAATAAAAGAGGTAGTAGCTCGGATCCCATTCAAGTCATAATAATGAAGGGACTTCCGTATCTATCTCCTAAGAACTAAATAGAATCCATCATTGTAATTGAATCCGAATATTAAACGAGGGGAATATCGTATCGATTTGAGACTTTAGAAATGTTGCTGGAAGTTGTAAATCTTTCAGAAGAAAAACGATTAGAATCTCAAAGCATGTATATAGAAATAATATTCAGTCTACTTCTCATTCTAATGAGGAAAAGATAAAAGAATATTAATATTCTATAGAAAATATCAATCTATATAGAAAACCTTTAATAGTCATATCGAAATAGTACAGATAATCCATATATCTGTATTAACATGACTATAGCAAGAAAGGTTAAAACGTAATTAGAAGTATGATCATGATGTAATTTTACAGATTGACATTTTTAATATATATAATATTGGATTGATGTAAGATCGATTTCCTCGCAAACCATGAGAACTGATTATGTCTCGTTGACAAGTATCCTGGTTTAAATGGTAACATCCTTATAGATTAAGGGTGTAAAGGACAAGATCACTCAAATTTCGGGGACGAAATTTCCTAAGAGGGGGAGATTGTAACACCCCGAGGTGTTACGGGTCTCTTAAACGGGTCGGGTCGTACCCGACCACCCGATTACTCAATAAAATACTCAAGTTCAAATCTCGTGACCAACCGTTTCAACCGATTATATAGATAAAAATTATTGAATTTGTATTATCGCTGTTAAACGCTCCTTATCTGCTAGTAACTCGTTGTCAAACGCTCCTTATTTGGTTGTTATACCCGTTGCCAAACACCCGAGTCCCAGCAATTATCCCTGTAGCCAAACACCCCCTATTCTAATTTTATTATAAAACCACCTCTTTCTTTATCTCTCGCAACTCTCTCTCTCTCTCTCTCTGTATATCGAATACACACACAAAGTGTGTTGTGAAATGCTCTGACCAAAGGAACTTGACCGGAGACAATGGCCGGCCGCCGCCGCCTCCTCCTCCGGTCACCGCCGCCGCCGTACGCCGCCTGTCTTCCCTCCGGTAAGCACCACCAACCTGCCTTCTTCTTCTTTTTCTATTAATACAACCGGTAATCCCCTCCTCTTCGTTCCTCTGTTCCGGATTAAACGAACCGGACAGTCACCAAGCTACGGTGACTGTCACCCTTATAGCTATCAACCCAACCATCAACCGCTAAACACTACCATGTTCCCCTTCTGTTTCAGTTAACAAACCGGACAGTCACCGGAACCGGTGACTGTCATCGGAAACCATAACCTCCAAACCGGATGAACCACAGTAGCCTTAATCGAGTCAGTTTCTGGTCGTGCCTGATGTGTTTCCGGCGAGTCCTCCGGTTACCATACCTTCTCTTTGATTTAATTATAAATCGTGTCCTGTTCATATGTTTCTGTTAATATACCCGATAATCATCTCTCTGTTTTCGTAATCAGGCAGTCACCGAGGCATGGTGACTGCCATCGGGTCTTGATGATCTGCTGATGCGAATCCCGATAACATAGCCTTATGTTTTCGGTTGGAGCTCATGAACTATCCGTCTGTTCTAATCTATAAATGATAATGTTTTCCTTTGTCTCTGATAAGAATCGTACCGGTAACCTATTCTCTTGTTTGTGCTCGTGAACCGTTCTTATGTTGAGTTAGGATGCATCTGATCAAGGCTTCGAGTTGTATATTGTTACCGGTTGGATTTCTCCACATCAACCGATTATAGTTCGGTTGTTGACAATTACCAATCGACTATTGTTATGACCCGAAGGTGGTTTGGGTAATAATATCTTTATATATTCAATTTATATATTCAAGTGTATATATTGATTATAAAGAATACAAGTATCATTGGTTATGATTATTGACATGTTGTTATGTTGATTATTGCGAGGTACCGTTAACCGTATCGGGAAATAGAGTCGTTACCGAGTCGACTCAGTGACTCGGTCAACACCCGGAATAGAACCCGGTCCAATAGCTAGACGAGGAATATTATTAGAATTATACGAATATATATATATAATACGAATAACGTACGGACTTGATAATAATAATAAGAGAATAATAAACATATATAAAATATATATGTATATATATATATATAAGATTCGACATATAAAACGATATACTAGACTCGGGTTAATAATAATATGCTCCGCGAGCCATCATCCGGGTAAGTTCGTGTCTAGAGTTCTTTAGGTTCGTGTGCCAAGCTGTAATGGCCAGCTTTATTTCTTTTGTATGCCAAGCTGTAATGGCCAGCTAGAATTAGGATGTCCGTGTCGTGTCAATAATAAACCCCGAGTTTAGGACTATCTAATATATACCGAATTCTATATGTATAAATTGTATATATGATATATATCCTAAGTATTACAATCTAACAGGTCTCACACGTAAAACGTATCCATATATATATATATGACATATAATTTGTTGGATCAGTTTGCTCTTTTTGCTAAGTAAGAACTTGCTATCTTGACACTTAAGTGTTTAGCAAGTCCTTGTAAATCAGATTATAAGCACAGCGGAATGTTATAAGTTAAAGCAACACTTTTTATACTAAGGCAGAGTTATAACTCCTCCTTGATGTTTGAAACTAATAAATGACAAAGTATTTATTATGAATCTAAGTTGTAAATGAGAATTAGATACTTAGAGAGATTCACAATAAATACAGAAATGGAATAGAACAATGAGAGTGTTTGAAGGATTTTTCTATTAAAATCAATGTCTAAAATAGAAGGTTGAAGCCTCCTATTTATAGACGTTTACATGCATGTATCTTGCCTAAAAAGCAAGTACAGAAACAACAGTGACAAGTTGCACAAGTTGCAACATTGAAAGAAACAAATACAGCTAAAAGTAATATTAAACAACAAACTACTGATGCAAAAAGGCGGTGGGAAATATCTATTGCTAAGTGCTGATGAAGGACAACTACTGAAGAGTAGTTTTGTCTTCAGTACTTCTGAAGTGAACTTGTCTGGTTTGGACTTCAGAACTTCTGCAACTTCAGCACTTCTCATATCTTCTAATCAGCAGTTTCTTGTCTTCTCTTCAGTACTTCTATACTTAGCCAAAATGACAGAAGTGAATTAGACTAAGGTTTACAAAAGTGGTTTCACCAATCCTCTTTGTCCTAACAATCTCCCCCTGGATTGATGAAGCCAAAACCTTACTAATTCCTTATGTGTTTCTTCTGTCTTGAACAATCTTCCATATCTCTTTGTACATGGTGTTCTTGAGCTGGTTTAACTGACCATCAGATAGAGATCCTCTCTGTGGTTCTAGATGTTGAATTGTGAGCAGGTCTTGTGTTGACAGTTTCTTCAGATCACTGATCTTCTTGTAAGCCCTGCTTGAGAGGTCTCTTCTTGTCAACAGTACTGAGTTGTTATCAGTAAGTGACCATCTGATGATAGGGATCTTTGACTTGTTAAAGTCAGAAGAATAGGGAACCAGACTTGTCCCTTGGGTTGATGGTCCTGAGTGCTGGATGTCTTCAGTTTCAGATAGCCTCAGGTGGGATTCTCTTCCTTGTTGTTGTTGCATATCAGGCATCTGAACAGTTGGAAGATGGTGTTCAGTCACTACTCTGGTATGCAGCTTTTCTTGATGGTCTTTTGTATTTGATAAGCAAAAGTGGAAGGATCCCTGAATTGTGTTAACAGAGGTTTCTCCTCAATGTCAAAATCTGAATGGACTATTGAACTTCCTTCAAGTAGTACCATTTTGAAATCAGTTTTGACATTGTCCTCTGCCTTCTTCTTCTGAGTAGCAGATCTTCTAGATGCACCAGAAGTTCTAACTACTGATCTTGAAGGATCAGCAGTTTGAAACTTCTCAGGATTTGCAGCCTTGGCAGCCAAGTATTTTCTATAAGTATCCATCAGTCTTTCTTCTTTCCATCTGGATACTGAGGCTTTTGAACCATATCCTTCTGCTACTAGCTCTTCTATTATCTGGGCTCTCTTGGCCTTTCCATCTTTGCTTGTGGCCACTTTGTCTGCAAGCAGTTGTGCTCTTCTTGTCAGCTCTTGCATAGAGAGTCCTTTGAGTGTGAAGGCTTTAGTCTTGCTGTTCTTGGTAATATAAGACACCAGTTGTTGTCTTTTATCTTGTTCAGCAATCTCATCAAGGCTAGCCTGCCTTTGTAGTTCAGCTGCATAAGCCTGAAGTTTTTCTTCATGGCTTAAATCCAAATCATCCCTTTCTTCCAGAGATTTCCAAATCTGATCTTCTCTGGCCTTCTTGTTGGCTGCAATTAAGCTCTTCTCTAATAGTTCAGCTGATTGAGAGATAGGAGAAGGGTTTAATACAGTCATTGTAGTAACAGTTGTAGGCCTGATGGGATCAGATGTTGGTTGAATGGGAGCAGTGGTTCTGGAAGGTTCAGTTGTTTGAGGTTTGGAAGTGTTAACTTCTGATGTGCTGACAACTGCTGATGGTTTGTCAGCTACTGAAGGATTGTCTTCAGTACTTTCTGATTCTTCATCAGAAGTTTCTTCATTTTGCCTTAGGGATTCTTCAGATGTTTGGGTCTCATCTTCTTTCTCTGCAGCTTCAATTTCTTCTATTGAGACACCAAACTGTTTGGCCAATTTTTCTTTCCTGGCCTGATCTTTTTGATCTCTTTCAAGGAGTGCCACTCTTGCCCTTATCCTGGCTTGGAATGACTCCTTAGGTTCCCTGATCTTCTCCCCCTTTTTGGATTCATCAATCTTAACCCTTGAAGCAGAGGGTTGGGAGAATTGTCCTTGAAGATGAGCAATCTGTTGGCTGTTGAAGTCTATTTTGTTGGATAGATCGTTCATCTTGGTCTTGATCACTCCAAATTGGTTCTTGATGGACAGCTCCAAGTCAGCTGTATATGTTTGGAAGTGATTTCTGATGAGTGTATTCATCATGTGGTACAGGGGACCCTCTGGGCTGCATAGCTAGTTCAGGTCTATGCTTGTTTGCCCAGGGAATTGGGTAGGCATTTGTTGTGAAGGGGGTGTTTTTGGGAGATCCTCATGTTGTACAGAGGATGCCACTCTAGGGGTTTTAGGGATTGAGTGGGCTTTAACCTGTGCAGAGGTGACTGGCTTCTTGAGCCTGGATACCTTTGCAACAGGACCTTCAGAAAGTGCCGTCAATTCAGTAGTTTGAGTGTGTGAAACATCATCCAAACTAATGGAATCATCTGAATCCCTGATGTTGCCCTCAATGAGGACTGTCTCAGTTAAATCATGAGCTGAGCCCAACTCAGTTCTCTCATGAACCTCTTTTTCTTGGTACTGAGGATTTCCTACTTCAGGCATTAAGCCTTCATCAGTAGTTGCCACATCTGAGGTCTTAGCTATGTTACTTCTATCCTCAGATCCACCACTGGGTGGTAACTGAGTAGTAGCAGCCTCAGATGCCCCAAGAGTCTCTAAAATTGGGCTTAAAGACTCTGGTCCACCCTCATCTCTTGGGATAGGGCTAGAGATGTCCACATTCATGTCTGATGTAGTAGTTATGTCCCCTGTTTGTTGTGGTTGTAGGGGACTGACATGATCAGATGGGACATTCTCTTTTAGCCCAGAGAGAAGTTTGGCAATTTCTATTGCCTCTTGTTCAGAAATTTGTGGGGTTGGTTTAGTAGTTTGGGCAATAGGTGGTGAAAGTTGTTGTTCAGTAGTTTCAAAAGAAGAGTGTGTTTGATATGTTTTTCTCAGTCTTTTTCTTTTGAATAAAACAGTTATGGGTGCTCTTGGTGGGGTTTGAGATGGATGAGACTGAGAGGGTGTTTCAGTCTCATCTATTTGAAGAGCAGAATGCTCATGAGCATGTTCAGGCATCTCAACCTCCTGAACAGCTTTTCTTTTGGGTTGGTGGGGTGCAGTTTTTGTTGGCTTGGGCTTTTTGGCTTTTGGTGGTGTGAGTTTGGAAGATGTGGGCTTCAGGGGGACTTGTTGTTGTTCTCCCTGATCATCTTCTGGCCAGGCAGCCGGTTTGTTATGCCTTGAGTATGCTTGTGATGTTAAAGGATTTAAAGTTGAAATTTTTCCCACAAGCACCTCATTACCCAGTTCCCCTATTATGCATTGCATAATGAACCTTGGGTATAACAAAAACTTTTTCTTGGTATTATTGTGATGTAACACCAACTCATTGAAAAATAGTTTTGATGCCCTGAATTTAGTTTCATTCACAATGGAATGAAATATTGGTTGAAAAGTGGAGGGCATCTGGTCATAAGACCCTGTTTTTGGACTCAAACACATAATAATATAATGAAACAAAAGCTTGTATTTTGGTTCAAAATATTTTTTGAATATTGTAGCATGGGAGAGAGTACCTTGGTAACCACACTCAGTCATGGTTAGATGAATATCAGTGTTAGCAACATGGTCAGGGGCAGTTACATCATCCAGACCCAGTCTTGTTGCTAGTGTGGCCGGTGTGATGGTCAGTTGTTTCCCTTTTATCCTTGAGTTGAGGGAAATGACCTCATCACCCATTGTAACCGTCTCAGCATTTGCCCAGAACTCATTCAGAGTTTCAGTGTGAATTGGTGGGTTTATTGTGAGAGCAGTAAAATATTGGGATTTGACGACAAGATCAATGATCTCATCGTATTGGGACCAGCCTTCTTGTTTTTCAAGAAAGGCTCTTTGATTGTGTCCCTGTTTTAGAACTAGAGCCATGTGGTTTGGGTTTTTGATCGAACAGTGGATTTGCAGGTATAGGTTGAGAGAGTTTTGAGAGAGAAGGAGGGATATTTTGAGTTTGAAAGGATAAGTGTGTAGAAAAGGTATTTATTAGAAGTTTTAACCGTTTGAATCTTCTTTATTAGAAGTTTTAAAACCGCCTTTGGTTAAAAATCTCTTTATCAGAGGTTTTAAACTGATTAGGTCAAACCTCTGATGATGGGAAAAGTCAGATTTGCCCTTTTGACTTAAACTGCTGATGAAGGATTACTTCATCAGTAGTTCCCATTTTCTCTTCAGCAGTTTTAACATCTGATGAGAAATGTTTTTATAAATACTTTATTCATAACTTTTGAAGGTTATTTTATCAGAAGTTACACACTTTTTCAGAAAATTATCCCCATACTGATGATTTTTGCTCATCAGTAGTTTCTCTCAAACTGATTTTGTTTTTCAGAAGTTTTGTTTCAGACTTTTGTCTTTTGTAAGTGAAAACCAGAAAAAAGAAGGAAAAGGTTAACTTGGATTCCACCAAGGTAAACAGGATGGAATCAAGGATGGAAAAAGGAAAAAGAAAATTTTGATGCATAACAGTAGTGTTTGATGTAGAAGTTTGATGTAGAGTTGGGTAGAATCAAGTGTTAACTTGGATTCTAACTGATATGCAGAAAAAAAAAAGTAAACACTTACAAATTTAGCATTCCAAGCATGGATACTAACTTCTGAAATGTTGATGTGTCAAGGGGCTTAGTGAAGATGTCAGCTATTTGATTAGCTGTTGCTACATGCTTCACTACAATCTTGCCTTTTTCATAGCAATCTCTTATGAAATGGTACCTGATCTCAATATGTTTGGTTTTTGAGAACTGTACCGGATTTTGAATGATGCTAATGGCAGATTTGCTGTCTACAAACAAAGGTGTCTTGGTCTCTTTGATTCCATAATCAAGAAGTTGATATTGGAGCCATTGCATCTGTGATGTACAACTTGCAGCTGCAATGTATTCAGCTTCAGCAGTTGAAGTTGCAACAGATGTTTGCTTCTTTGATTGCCATGACACTAGACAGTTACCCAGGAATTGACAACCACCAGATGTTGACTTTCTTGTCATCTTACACCCTGCATAGTCACTATCTGAAAAAGCTGATAACTTGGTATTGCTTGAAGCAGGATACCAAATTCCCAGTGTTGGAGTTCCTTTCAGATATCTGAAAATTCTTTTGACTGCTATAAGGTGTGATTCCCTTGGTGCTGATTGATATCTAGCACAGACACATGTGGAGAACATAATATCTGGTCTAGAAGCAGTTAAGTATAAAAGGGAACCTATCATGCATCTGTACATGGTTTGATCAACCTGTTTTCCTTGATCATCAGGTTCAACTTGTGTGATTGGTGTCATGGGAGTGGAACATGATTTACAGTCATTTAAAGAAAATTTGTTCAATAATTCTTTAACATATTTTGATTGATGTATAAAAGTTCCATTTGTTTGTTGTTTGATCTGCAGTCCTAGAAAGTACTGCAGTTCTCCCATGGTACTCATCTCAAATTTTGATTGCATGAGTTTCTTAAAATCATCACACAGTTTTGTGTTTGTTGAACCAAAAATGATATCATCAACATAAATTTGAACAAGTAAGACATGATTTCCAACATGTTTAATGAAAAGTGTTTTATCAATGGCACCTCTTGTAAAGTTATTTTTGAGTAAAAAGGTGGAGAGTGTATCATACCAGGCTCTTGGAGCCTGTTTGAGCCCATAAAGAGCTTTGTCCAGTCTGTACACCCACTCAGGATGAGAAGGATCCTCAAACCCAGGTGGCTGACAAACATACACCTCCTCTTTGATTTTTCCATACAAAAATGCACTTTTCACATCCATTTGATAAACTTTAATTTTGTTGGAAATGGCATAGGCCAGAAATAACCTGATGGCCTCAAGCCTTGCAACTGGAGCAAAGGTTTCATCATAGTCAATTCCCTTTTCTTGAGAGTACCCTTGAACTACCAGTCTTGCCTTGTTCTTGATTATCATACCAGCTTCATCTTGTTTGTTCCTGAAAACCCATCTTGTACCAATTGGTTGCTTGTTTTGAGGTAAGGGACAGATTTCCCAGACCTGTTGTTTGTTGAACTGAAGTAGTTCATCTTGCATAGCTTGCACCCAATTATTGTCTTTGAGGGCTTCCTGATACTTCTTTGGTTCCAACTGTGAAATAAAGGCTGAGAATAGGCAAAAGTTGGAGAGCTGGTTTCTGGTAAGAACACCTGTAGCTATATCACCCATGATTTGATCAAGTGGATGATCTCTGTGTTCAATCAGTTGTTGTAAACCACTGACAGGTGTAGGTGGCTCTTGTTCTTCAAACAAACTACTGAGGTCTATAATATCTGGTTCAGCAGTTTCAGCTTCTTCAGTAGTTGCAGGTGCTGAAGCAGATGTTTGAGTTTGGCCTTCAGTATTTGTTTGATCAGAAGTTTGAAAAACTTCTGATGGTGTTGTAGTTGACTTAATGACTGTTTGAGGAGTCCATGGTGTAGGATCCTCATCTTCAAACCTTTGATCACCATAATAAGTAGGTTTGGAAGAAGTAACAGTCTTTTCAGGTCCAAAGTGAAAGTTGTCAAGGTCAAAGAGTTCAGCAGGATGTGCTGGAATAAGAGTGTGTTTTGACTCATTGAACTTGACATTCAATGTTTCTTCTACTATCCTGGTGTGAGAATTAAAAACCTTGTAGGCTTTTCTAGTTGAAGAGTAACCAAGAAAGTAACCTGAGTCAACTTTGGCAGCAAACTTTGAAATAGATTCCTTGATGTTCAAGATGAAACATTGACACCCAAAAGCCCTGAAAAAGGAGATAAGGGGCTTCATGCCATGAAGAACTTCATAGGCAGTCTTGGAATGTCTCTTGACCACAAGAACTCTATTCTGAACATAACATGATGTGTTAACTGCTTCTGCCCAAAAGTACAATGGCAGTCCAGAATCAGCTAACATTGTTCTTGCTCCTTCTATCAATGTTCTGTTCTTCCTTTCTACTACACCATTTTGTTCAGGAGTTCTGGGAACACTGTATTGTCTAATAATCCCTTTAGACAAACAGAATTCATCCAGAGTTTTGTTCCTGAACTCTGTCCCATTGTCACTTCTAATGGTTTTGACAGATAGAGAATATTGTTTCTCTACTTGTAGAATGAAGAACTTGATGATTTCAGCAGCCTCATCCTTGGAAAATAAGAAGAATACCCATGTGAATCTTGAGTAGTCATCAATGATGACTAAGCAGTACTTCTTTTTACCAAGGCTCATAATCTTGACAGGTCCAAATAAGTCCATATGGAGTAGTTGAAGACATGCAGTTGTTTTTGATTCTTCAATAGACTTATAGGAGGACTTATGCTGTTTTCCCTTTAAACAGGATACACAGTGTTCTTGACACTGGTATACTTTCAAAGGTAGACCTCTGACCAAGCCCATTTTTGTGACTTTATTTATGGTTTTAAAGTTCACATGGCCAAGTCTCCTGTGCCAGAGATCTGTTTCTGAAGTTGATGCCCTTGAGAAGAAACAGGCAGTGTTGTTCAATACTTTGTCTTTCTCGATGTCTACTGCATAGACATTGCCACATCTTTTGGCAATCAGCAAAGTATGATCTTCTATAATCTTCTCTATCAACTTCTGGCCTTCTGGTGAGATGATCTTGCAAGCTGTCTTTGTGAAAAAGGAAGAATATCCTTTATCACACATTTGTGACACGCTCAGCAAGTTGTATTCAAGGTTTTCCACCAGATTGACCTTGTCAAACTGTATTTTGCCAGAGGAGACATTGCCATGTCCTAGCACATATCCCTTAGCATTGTTCCCAAAGGATACAGATCCTTCTCTTTGGCTGATAAAATTGTTTATCAGGTATCTGCATCCAGTCATGTGCATAGAGCCTCCACTATCAACATACCATATGCTGTTTAAGCCCCTGGAAACTCTCTGCACATAAAAGCAAATTAGTTAGATTTGGAAACCCAAGCCTGTTTGGCTTTGGGTTTGCTCTTGAGAACAGTTACAGTTTGTTCTTGAGCAGGTTGAGAAATCCATGTCTTTTTGGCAATGGATTTTTCATTAAGAACCATGGTGGTATCCTTTTTAGGTCCACCATCAACCTTGGTCATCAGTAGTTCTACCATGTTCTTTAGATTTTGAATCTCAGCAGTTTGTGAAACTGCTGATGATTCTGGTCTAACTACTGACAAGGAATTTTGAGAAAAAGATTTTGGTTGAGATTTTATCTTTTTCTGAGAAAAGGTGTTTTCAGGTTGTTGTTTCTTGGGTTTAAAGACTCTTTCATAATCATTTCTGATTTGATTTCCCACAACCTGTTGTTTAAATTTTTGATTGAACTGAATTCCTTTTCTGTATCTACAAAATTCAGTTTTGTGGTTGAACAGGCCACAAATTTCACATTCTTTTGCCTTTTGTTTTTGATCTAAAGGCAAATTTCTGACAGTTGTGAAAAGATTTTGCTCATCAGTAGTTTTCAGGGTCTCAACTCCTGAAGTAGATGAAACTACTGATGGCTTGTTGTCAGTTTTTGTAAATACTTCTGAAGTACTTTCTTTAAAAATGCCAGGATTTCTGTTTAGAAAGTTTTCATGGAAAGATGTGCATTCTTTCCCTTCAGAAGTTTCATTTGAAACAATTCTTCTCCCATCTTCAGTAGTTTTGGGAGAAAAATCTGTTGGTGTTTCAACATGATGGTATCCTATGCCAAACTTAACATTTGAAGCACTTTGTTTGTTTAGAAATAATTGATACCCCCTACAAGATTCCACCCATTTTTCACAAGTGATCCTGGTGTCAGCAAGCTCTTGTCTGACATCTCCCAGGTCATTTAGCATCATTTTGATTTGTGCTTGGGTTTCAATAGCAGAGTCAGTTAATTTAGAAACCTCTTTTGTTTTAGCACACAGTTTTCTTTCTAAATCACATTTTATCTGTGTGTATTTTCTTTCTAAATCATTGGCTTTGCCTTGTAGGTGCAGGTTTGTCTCTCTTATGAGAGCAAAAGTTTCTTTGCAAGAGTTTGAGCAAAGTTTTGTCAAAGATTCTTTTGATACCTGAGACAATGCAGATTTTGAAGTACAGCCTTCAAATGCCATTAAGGCAAAGTTCTTTCTGCCATTGTCTGGTTCTCCCCAGTTGATGTCAAACACTTTGTTGTCTGCATCAGGATTGCACTCTGTGGTGTCATAAGGGAGACTGCTCCAGTCAACATACCCTGAGGTAAAGAGACTTTGTTGAGGGGGTTGTTGAGGCTGTGGAGGAAGTTGAGCAGCTGGAAAGGGAGGGATTGATTGTTGGCTCTGCATCTGTTGAGCAGGCACTTGAACATATTGTACTTGAGGCATATATTGCTGTTGAGGAGCTTGTGCCTGTACAAAATGAGCACTCCCTTGAGTTCCATTGTTCCTATTATAATTGGGGTTATAGTTATTTCCAGATTGTGATTGGTTAAAGCTAGAGCTTCTACACTCTCTAGCAAAGTGTCCTAACTTCTGACACTTGTGACATCTCAGTTTAGATTTGTCAAAACCAATTTTTGTATTACTGGTCAATCCTGGAAATTTCCTTCCTGACCTTTTATAAAACTTATTAGTTTTAATGCTTAGCATGGCCAGTTGGTGTAATATGTCCATTTCTTCTAAGTCATCACTGCTAAAATTTTTCAAATCATCCATGATAAAACATAGATTATCAGCAGTTTGACTTTGGTCATCATTGTCATAACCTGGGAAAGATCTTTCTGATGAGATCCCAGTGGTTATGTCAATATTGTCGTAAGATCCATAGGAACAAGTTGGTGAATCTTGTCCCAAAAGTGTTGTACTACCTGGTAGGTAGTCATCAGCAGTTTTACCAGAAGTTTGTAATTTCTTCTTTTGATCGATTTCTCTCTCAAAAGTAAGTAATCTCCCATGGAGTTTTGTAAGAGTGAGGGAGCTAAAATCTGGTGAGGATCTTAAGACAATGGAGTAAGTTTCCCATTTGTCAGGTAAAGACCTTAAAAATCTATGTAACATAGATACTGTTGTATAGGTCTGACCATTTAACTTTAGCTCAGAGATTAATGAGGAGAATCTTTCAAATTGTTGTGTCAAAGTTTCCCCATTAATATAAGCAAATGTTTCATATTGTTGAGCTAAAATTTCTCTGGTGTTGGCAATCACCTCTTCAGTTCCTCCAAACTGTTCTTTAAGACAGTCCCAAAGTTCTTTGGCACTTTCACAATGTAAAAGGCCAGAGTATATTTCATTTGGGAGAGCCATTGCCAACATAGAGAATGCTTTAGCATCTAGCTCAAGTTTTAGGAAATCCTCATCTGTATAGTCTTTGGGATCCTTTGGAATCCCTTCTTTAGTTTCAAGATTTATGTTTACTGGTTTGTGAGGACCATATATCACAGATCTCCAACAACCTGTGTTGGTTTGTGACAAGGTATGTGTCATTCTCTTTTGCCATATATTGTACTCATTTCTCACAAGCATGGCAGGTTTAGTGGCAGAACCAGTATTATGTGGATCCATTTTTAAAGAGTATAGATTTGTCAGATGACTCTTTTAAGTGATGGATATTGATAAAAAGTGAACTTTTGATCTTTTTATTGAATATCAATAAGAGCTTTGTGTCTGATTCTCAATTTGTTAGATTGATATGTGATCAGATAAACCAACGCTCTGATACCAATTGTTGGATCAGTTTGCTCTTTTTGCTAAGTAAGAACTTGCTATCTTGACACTTAAGTGTTTAGCAAGTCCTTGTAAATCAGATTATAAGCACAGCGGAATGTTATAAGTTAAAGCAACACTTTTTATACTAAGGCAGAGTTATAACTCCTCCTTGATGTTTGAAACTAATAAATGACAAAGTATTTATTATGAATCTAAGTTGTAAATGAGAATTAGATACTTAGAGAGATTCACAATAAATACAGAAATGGAATAGAACAATGAGAGTGTTTGAAGGATTTTTCTATTAAAATCAATGTCTAAAATAGAAGGTTGAAGCCTCCTATTTATAGACGTTTACATGCACGTATCTTGCCTAAAAAGCAAGTACAGAAACAACAGTGACAAGTTGCACAAGTTGCAACATTGAAAGAAACAAATACAGCTAAAAGTAATATTAAACAACAAACTACTGATGCAAAAAGGCGGTGGGAAATATCTATTGCTAAGTGCTGATGAAGGACAACTACTGAAGAGTAGTTTTGTCTTCAGTACTTCTGAAGTGAACTTGTCTGGTTTGGACTTCAGAACTTCTGCAACTTCAGCACTTCTCATATCTTCTAATCAGCAGTTTCTTGTCTTCTCTTCAGTACTTCTATACTTAGCCAAAATGACAGAAGTGAATTAGACTAAGGTTTACAAAAGTGGTTTCACCAATCCTCTTTGTCCTAACATAATTGTAATAAGAGGATTAGCTAGAGATTATAAGCAAACCGGTGAGTATCGTGAACTCCCCACTTTTACTGTTTTATTAAGTGTTTTCGGGGAAATACATGTCATTTATTAAAACTAGAAATGCTTTACATAATAAACGATTATCAATAGAAATAAAAGAAGTATAATAGAAAAGGGGACATAGAAACGACAAGGACAGTACTGGACGGTATCCGCCATATCCTTTCTTGTACCGACTAGAGGGCAAGAACCAGTCTTACCCAAGTAGAGGGTAGGAATGTCCAAGTAGAGGACCAAAACCATTCTTGTCCAAGTAGAGGACAGGAACAAGTATTTCACCACAATCAGAGTGGTACCATCGATAGGAATGACACGAAATATAATCGATATGATAGAATGGATTTATAATCGAATTGATATATAATAGAGTGGTATAATAGAAATATATTTTCCCCTTCAGAATTATAACTGTAAAGCATGTTTATAAAAGAATATTTATAAAAGAATGTTTATGAAAGAATGGTTATAAAAGAATGTTTTATATAAAAGAATTATCAATAAACGAACTGGCCATTCACTTTATAAAATACACGACCTCACCAACTTTATGTTGACAGAAACTATTTTTGGCATGTGTTAAGGTAACCCAACAGAAATGATGACGTGGATCCTGGAAGACTAAAGACTGTTATTATTTGAATTCCGCTGCGTAGCTCCGATAACCCGACCCAACGACCCGGCACCGACTGCAGGGTCGTTACAACATCCCCTCGAATCAAACACTTGATTGGGAAGGGTGAACCTAAGACGCGGAGTTGGGAATCACAAGGGGGTTACATAAGTCGCTATGGGCCTAAAGCCGATCAAGGCAATAGTTGTATAATCGCGTCTTGTTAATGGATCCTAGTTCGTTTGTATACCTTGTTGCAGCAAACTAAGTCTAAGAATCAAGTGGCAAATCGTATGGTTCTAGGAAATCCTACCCAAGTCGTGTCATAGCGTGGCGGGGCTTAACGGGTCAAATAATTAGACATGAAAATATTGAATTGTAGATTAGATGATTGAAGCCGGTTATTTGTTGTTTTGAGGCGTTAAAAATCTGAAAGTACTAGAGTGACGCCAATGATTTGGTAGTTCTAAGGTACTTTGGTAACATGTTGACGTGACACTACAAGAGTCGTCGGCGCTAGGGTAAGTACCATGGAGTGCCCTGCGAATCCCGTTGATGTGTTGAGCCTTTAATAGGAGCCGGTGAACTGCGATTGAAAGTTGTACAATAGTCTAGGGACCGTTTCGTAATTTATTCATAGAAAAAGAGAAAATTGCTCGAATGGTCCCTGTGGTTTGCACTTTTTTCACCTATAGTCCCCAAGTTTTCAAAATTACAGCCATAGTCCCGAAACAGTGAAATTTTTTAACTCGGATAGTCCCTGGAGCTAACTGAGGTTAAATAATCCAGTTAAGTGGGTGTGAAATTACAAAACTACCCTTACTTTAATAAAAATAAATTTTTTAATGTGGGTCCCACTACCATCCCTCATTTTAACCCCTACACACACACACACTGCTGTTTCTTAGAGAGAGCTCGAGAGATGAGGAGGAGCCGGAGGTGCTCCTGCCACCGCCTTCGGCGGAGCTCCGGTAGCCGAACACCACAACCAACCCCCTCACCTTCACCCTTTCACCAATTATTATTATTATTATTATTATTATTATTATTATTATTATTAAGTGAGAGAGAGAGAGAGAGAAAGAGAGAGGAACGGCGAAGAGAGAGAGGGAGGGAGAGACGCAGAAGGAAAGCAGAGAGATAGAGCGCTTGGGAGGAGGAAGAGGAGGAAAACGACGGTTCACGGTGGTAGCTGTACCAACCGGGTCAGATCTGGTCAAGGAGGTAAAACCCAATCTTTTATCCTCTTCGATTAACAATCTGTGGGTTGTGGTAGTTGTGATGATGATGACCGATGATGTTCTGTTGGGGGTTTGGTTTGGGTTTGGTGGGAATGATGATGGGGACGGCTTTGGTGGTGTACGGTTGATGGGTGAAGGTGGAGCTTAGTGGTGTTTTGGTCCGATTGGCGGTGGTTGGCTTTGGTTCGGGTGGTTGTTGGTGGTGTTTGGCCGATGATGATGGTGGTTGTGGTTCGCGTCGGGTCGGGCAGACCAGACCTGGTCTGGTTCTGGACTTCTGGTCTGGTCCGGCCATGGTGATAGGGTGGGGAAGATGAAGTTGGTGGTGGTGGTGATGTAGGGATTACGGGTTTTTTTATATATTTAATTATAAAATGTGGGGCCCACTAGTGTTATTATTTATTTGTTTTATAGTAAGGGTAGTTTTGTTATTTCACACCCAATTAACTGGATTATTTAACCTCAGTTAGCTTCAGGGACTATCCGAGTTAAAAAATTTCACTGTTTCAGGACTATGGCTGTAATTTTAAAAACTTAGGGACTATAGGTGAAAAAAGTGCAAACCACAGGGACCATTCGAGCAATTTTCTCTAGAAAAAAAAAAGGTGGGACAAAAACAGAACCGCCGCACCCTCTTCTCAAACTCTCCCCGCCTCCGTTTATCAACTCCAAACGGTAACGTTTCCTTCTCCGTTATCTTCTCATCACCTTCCAATTAGGGTTCCGTTAACTCTTTTACTCCTCCGTTAACAATACAACATCAGCTCCTACTTATTATTTAATATGCAGTTCAATTACATATAATATAGCAATTCTCATTCATAAGTTAATTAACGCCAGTCAATTTCATGATTATGTTTAATTGTAAATAATAATAATAATAAGTGATCGTATTTCTTACTGTTGTTTTATTGCATTTATTATGTTTGTGAAGATGGGTGACGTCATTCTAGGCATGCCTGGACCTTGGGCTGATGATAATTATGAACCAGCTGATCATTATACTACCAAAATCGGTGGCGTTCCGGTTAGTGATTCGAACGAATAATATTGTAATTTATAAACATCTTGATTGGAAATTTATTATTTTGCAGGACTTTCCTTGTACTAAATGTGATATTAGACAACATCTTTTAAGGTGTGATTCGTGTGGAGAAGACCTTTGTCTTGTGGCTCAGGTTAATGTTAAAATGTTATTAATCTGGCATTGAATTTTGATTGTTGGAACTGTGTTTTGTTCGTCATTGTGACGCTTGTTTTGTCTGCGTTACTTTCCAGATTTATGCCCCGATTTCCAGCAAGATGTTAACGGTGGAAGAGCGTGTAATTTATATACTTGGTTGTGTTACACCAGCTTGTGAGGCGTTGAGGTAGGACGTTCTTGGATATTCCATTGTTTTTTGGTATGTAAATAATCACCAACCACGATTCCATTACAATAAGTAAAAGTCACTTGCTCACCAATATTAGAGCTTTTATTTGTAGATAAATAAATACGGTTGATCTGCTGAACATTTAAGACATGTAAAACTACAAAAATAAAGTGTTATATAGTATATGATGTATGGATTTAGTGTTAATTGCAAATCATCTTAATTTGAGTTCGGTTTTTGGTGCTATTTTCTATTTATATATATATACAGATGGCGTGTTCTTCGTGTTCAAAGAGTTGTCTCCGATAAAGAACCAGAGCCTTTAGGTCACGACTCTTCTGAATCACCATCAACCACCAAGTTGCAGGATGACCCATGGTCATTCGACTTTGATGATGAGGATGATGATGACATAAATCTAGATGATTTAGGTCGGGCGCTTACAGAAGCTACAACTTTGGCTTCTGGTTCTAAGACCAAAAAGCAGAACACTTGCCTGGATTCTACCGACAAAAAGTCACCTATAAGCCTAAGAAGTAGAGCAGCTGATGACAAGTCAGCAGGTGCGGTCTCAACTACATTTACTGTTGATAATTATTATTTTCAGTTTTATCTAAAAGTTAAATGGAATGAGTTGCATGTTTTTATTGATTGCAGTGTTAGCGTGCTTTTATATATACACTCAGGATGAGAATTATTCAAAAAGTGTCGCATCTGTTTCTGCAAGCATTTCTTCGCTTAATATCAAAGAGAACCAAAATGATGGTAATGAGCATGAGCCTGAGGAAGCATGGGAAGGAGAAAGTTATGAATATGACAGAGCTCTTAGTGCTGACCGGACCTATCTTAAGTTTAAAAAACGGGTGGATTTACATCCAGAGCAATGTTTCCGGTACAATACGATTTTCTTTTATCCTTTTAACAACTTATCATGCACTAGTGTGATTTCATTATGTCTATAAGACAAATCTTAGTTAACCATCATCCTGTTGGCTGGATAAGAATAGAAGTGGAAAATTTGGTGAGCGGGCAGGTTGGGTGTGGGTCAGAAATGGGTTTGGGCCACATGTCAAATCTCAGTACAAACCCAAATGGGTCAGGTCAGGTTGGATTGACTTGCAGCACCCTTTGTCCACTTTCCAATTCTTTTTATATAATTAATGTGTTAAACAGCTAATTATGATTGCATAAATATAGTATTACATTAATCCCAATACATAGTTACGAGTTCATAATTACGCATCAAGTATACACTTTTTACTTGTAATTCGTTTGGCCCATTCCCCTTTTGGCTAAATTATTTTATCTTGTCCATTTGAAATACATAAATTAAAAAAACAACTCAAATCAAGTAATCAACCATTCATCAGTTGATGGGTCGAAATTGGCACTATTGCAAGCTTGTGGTATACTGATCTCTGTAATTTCTTGGGAGTTTATAGTGTCATGTTATTATGATAAACCAAACTGATGATGTTAGATTGGTCAGCATAATATAAAATGCATTGTTAAAACTGCCCTGTTTGTAATATAATACTTGAGTTTGTGATATATTTTCTGAAATTGAAGGGTTACATCTTCTACAGATACTCATATGGCGGGAAGCCACTTTTGGCGAGTGCAGAAGCAGGAGATCCTGGAAGGTGCTCACTGTGTGGTGAACCGAGGCACTATGAAATGCAGCTCATGCCTTCATTATTGTATTATTTACAGGAAGCAACTAGCAACTGCTCCCTCGAAAACTGGAACTGGATGACAGTAATAGTGTATACTTGTTCCAAGGTATGTTCGTACAAGTTTCTTACTGAACAGTTTTTTAATCATCTAGATTAATATGAACGCGCCAGAACAATAATAAAACCTAGGTGTTACTTGTTAGTGTATTATACGTATTATCATGATACAATTTCTTCTCTTATTGGGTATGTCTTTTTTGGTTCAAGGCCTGTGCACCCTCCTCAAAGCTAGAAAGTGATGGCTGGATTGTAGCAGAGGAAGCCATTGTGGTACAAACCGAGTAGAAATTTCATTTCTACTATGAGTTTGGGTAACATATATCATGGTAACATACGTGTATCTTTGCAAGTTTAATTTATCAGCCTATGGCTTGTTGTACCATCGGTTGTTGGCCCGGATTTTGCAAATTGCTTCTATAGCATTAATATTACTGTCATTAATTTACCAGTATTTTCTCGATAGCTTAATTGTCATGTCCGCATCCCCTTGACTGCAAAAACTCTACCGATAATTTATATAAAATATTCGTAAAAAAAATTGATCATTCGTATAACAAAACTACATGAAGATGTAAAAACCGAGCAAGTACTTTGATAGGTGGGACCATTGAGTTTCTTGCTCAAAAAATGTTGGTTATGAGTAGCAAAAGGAGGCCTGTTTCCAATGTTGATATGCCAGATGCAAAGAAAGTAAGGAACCATGGTTTTTCGAGCGGAAATTGGATCAAGAACGCACGTCATTAGATGAAATTGTCAAAAAATGATGCAACCTATAGGACTTTTGAGAAGCAACAAGCGCGGAATCAAACAAAGTAGCAAAAGATGATGCGTCACCGATTGTTTTAATGAGACCCCAACGGTTTGGTCTATATCTGATGACCAAAAATTTTATGAATATCCAATCAGAAAAGATGAGTGTAGATGGCATAATGCAATGCACGCAAATTCAGTTTAAAGAAAAAAAACAGGCCACCGAGAAGCGCGCTCTTGAATGATCAAAACGGACATATTATTCAGACCGATCATAGCAACTTCTTTCAAAGGCTGTAAAGAAAATACTATTATTTCTTCTGCAAAGAAAGAATAAGCTACGCTCATGTGACCTCGGCTTGTGCCAGTAACTAAAAACTATGATCTATAAACCACATCATACAAAAATATATAGAGATACTTCAAATAGGCATTGCATAGATAACATTCAGATCCAAAATAAAAACATCCACACGAGTCACTACATAACATAAACCTAATACCAATGTTCAGAGTTCCGACAATCTTTTAAAGCATAAATCAACTTGTTAATTACCTAGGTGTTCAACAGAAGAACATGGAACTACATACATTCTCATGAAGCTTCGGAATTTGGGTGAAACCACCACCGCTGCTACTACCAGCGCCACCACTTTGACTGGATGCTGTGTCAGACATATCTTCAAACTTCACGAACTGGGACATCTGGGCCGCTGCCAGGTGGGCATAGCAGATTGGAGCAACTGCACATATTACCCAACACATTATTTTACTGAGTTGTTATTGGCCCAACCATATGCAAAAGGAGGGCAGTTTGTTTAATTACTTACCTACAGATATGGCACTTGTACTCCTTTGGTACCTGCATATAATCCATATTAGTGAATATTCTTTACTTGACCCACCATATTAGTCACTAATTAACTATTTTCCATAGTGAATATTCTTTACTTGACTTACACATAGGACAATGAATGGACAAGCTCTTGCAAGTCATCAGCAGAGAAACCGATTTGATCCAGAAGAACATGATAATGTGTTGGCCGGTAGTCCCCTTAATACAAATGTAACTTTTAGTCACAAACACAATTATGTATAAAAATATATATAATAGTATGTGGATGATACTCACAATCGGTCCATTTTGGGCGCACAAATAAAAATCGTTGTTCTTGGGATGACATACTTTAGAGTCAACAATTGTTCCTGAAATAATTAACAAAAATGAAAATAATGAATTTTTGTTCTTCCTAATCATGAAATTTAAAAAAAAAAAATCAGAAACCTAACCCGGGGGGACATTGGCATCAGATCTGGTTGAAAAAACCGGGTATGATGAGTTTTCTGCGCCACAATCACTAGAAACTTCGGATCCCATTCATTATCATCAAAAAACTTGCATGCCTACATTACACAAAAAATACTTTTTCAAAGGTTTTTAAACACTAATTAACATTAAGATCCTGAAGTTAAATGTTCATACCTGTATTATCTGCTCAAGCTCAATATTCAGCACCTGGTTAAATTGTGACTCGCTAACTCCATCCCTGTAATAAGGTCATAATTCATTAATTAATGTATATAAAACTAGAACTAGCATGTTGCTACAGCACTCAAACTGTCATACCTGAAAATAATTATGTGTTTCGGCTTCAGCTTAGGAGTACTCAGATAGAAGTCTTCCAACAGTTCCCTGAAATCACAACAGTTCATTAATATCAATTCTAGAACTGGAAATTCAAAAGATTTTGAAATGTTTATATAATTCAGACCTGAACATCCCTTCATCTGCTTTAGGTGATACAGGCTTAAACAAAGCATCAATCATCTCATGTCGCGCAGATTGTGCACGCACAGAAGCCCTGTACTGAGATATCAGGGGCCATTTTCGCGAGCTGACAACCTACACATTCCCAAAGACAGGATTTATTGTTTTACATTTAGATTTTAATTTATTTCATGGATTTAATAATCTAAAGTTGAAAATGTACGGCAGCAATGGAAGGAACATCAGAACGGCCAGGTGAACCGTGGGACACATCCATTCCAATGATGATTGTTGGAATCCTTGAAACAATTGGTACAGAACGCAAATGCTCAATTGACAGCATAGAGTTTAAACCTCCCATCTGAAAATTATACGAAAACAAATCAAGAACCAAGATACGAAAGATGTATTAATTTGAAACAAAGACCTTTGCATTTATCTTTAAAAGCAAGTTTGTGAGATATTGATCATTGATCCTAGTGGGTGCTATGCATTGCGTGACGATCCCATCTTCCACAAGACATCTTCGCTTCCATGGACCTATCAACATAAATAAACTTCATTTTAATTTTAGATATACAAAAATAGACAAAAATTAAGATGAAGAAAGAGAGCCAAAAACCATATATGTCAGAGTTCTTTCTTTCGGGCAGGATGCACAAAAGAAACCGCGGTAGGCCTGGAAGTGTTCGCTTGATAGTTTCGAACATCAATTCAACGCGAACTGGAGCAGGGTTGCGGCTAGATTGCTGATTCTCTTGGATAACAGAATGTGGCTCCTCAAGATGCTGCAAGTATGAAAAGAATGTTTTGTAATATATCTTTTCATTTTATTTTTCGCCATAAAAAGATGCAGTTAATATACAAATCAACTCACCATTCCTTTCGCTTTGCAACACGTGAGTAGACCTCTGCATAGGCCATTGGTGTCACAACGTGCAGAGAAGTTTACAACTGCCCAACGCGTGACCTGTGTTGGCTCAACAAGTGTCTACATTCAAATTATCAAACCCCTTATTAATAATACTTGAACTTTTAATCATCTAGAGCTATAAATAACTAAACTTAAGAACTTCATTTACTTTGTTGTTGAAGTTCCAACGACCGCCACGGGGAAACAGGTCTCCACCATTTCCTAACCTCAATTTTGGTGGTTCCAAAACCCGACCCTCAACTTGAGTGCACATAGCGTTGATTGTGATGCCAGTTGAGTTGATCAAAGGATCAGCAGCATAGTTACTTCTCTTTAGTGCCTAAAACAACAAATTATGCACATGTTGGTGTTCTATATATTTTTTTTAGTAATTTGATTATTATAACATATTAGTCGATATTTTATTAATTAAATCAGTTTAGCTAGCTTACATCCATCAAGCAGTTCATCCTATCTTGTGGTTTCTGTCGGGATTGCTCAACAAGTTTAGCCCTTTGCACACTCGACAATGCCTTTGTGTAGCGTTGAAGAGAGATCAATTCACATAGCTATAGCCAACACAGAAACATTATTTACAAAATTTAAATATTAACAAAATTTAAATTATCATAATCATAGATTACCTCGAGTGGGATGTAAACCGGGCGCTTTGGTTTCCCAACATCTAGACACGGATAATCACGAGACGCGAGGAGTTCTTGATTACGATACTTAGCATAGTACTCAGAGACTGTGATCTCTATGGGATCACTGGGACTGTCTGAATTCCTTTGTTTCATCAAAAACCTACAAAAATGATCATGTAAACCATTTTGTTAAATATCATTCCTGTTTTTTCAGCAAAATATTAACGAAGAGGACATACGTCTGTTGTCTGCACGGTTTCTCACTCAACCCGATGATTTTATGCTCAAGATTAGAGGGAAACGTCTTGACACGAAGATTCTTTAGCATCCTTTTGGCCTGTCATTTTTATAAATTTACAAGTCTAGTGAAGCTACTTAAAAAGATATAAAACAGAACAGACTAATGAGTTGGTTACCTTTAGCCAGTCAATCTCCCTTATGTTTCTAGCATTTTGATTCTCTAAAAGAAAGTCCACAACTTTACCAGGCTTGATTATCATCGTTGTAGAAACATCTGCAAATTGAATAATAATTATAGTATAACCGATCAATCGTTCACAGCAATATATAGGACTTGAACAAATCAAGATAATTGTAGCGTTGGGTCGTAA
This sequence comes from Ambrosia x helenae, assembly GCA_030844895.1. NCBI lineage: Eukaryota > Viridiplantae > Streptophyta > Magnoliopsida > Asterales > Asteraceae > Ambrosia > Ambrosia x helenae. Next base: position 107,321,914 of record CM061233.1, on the reverse strand, counting down.
GTTACCCATGTTCAAACTTAAACCAGATTGAGTGGCGCGGAAACTGGAATGAAAGCCCCTGCAACCCACCGCCCCACCCCCAATGCTCATCGAGTTTCTTGGATCGTTCTGAAAGAAAGACTGCTTAACAAGAAGACAACCTCTGCATACAGAACAAAACATGCATGATTCAGATGAATGAACAACAATATTATAAACCGAAACGCATTAGTTTTAAATATGCTTACTGTTTTGCAGCATGCTGCCTCAACATAACATCCAAAACCCTCACGGCTTCATGAAATTGCTCAGAATCTTGTCCTCGAAGTGCATTGAAAATGGCTTGAATAGGGATTTTTGTAGCGTAATTAATCTTCACAATGTATGACCTGGATTGAGGTGGATGCCTTGATCTCTTGGTATCCCCTTCACTCGGGCTGCCACTGCCACTGCCACCGCGTACAGTTCTATACAAACGACACGCACTCATTAGCAACAAGATTCTTAACCGGGTCGAAAATGATATAAACATCAAACATTGTATACCTGTTTGATGACATATTCTCCAACAAAACAGTGAACTCAAGCTTGGTCCCTGGCAATGGGCCGACAGTAAAGAGAGTCTTCTCACCATCATATGCGAAACCTTTCTCGCCCATCTCTGAACTATATAACTTATAGAGCATGTCAAGTACTCTTCTTCCTACACCTTTTGCTTCAACAGGATTCCCATCCTCATAGAATAAAGCCACCTAATCATCATCATACAAAAATACCAGCTTTCTTAAACCAAGTATGATATAGATTTCTCTACTCTTATCATATCTAAAAGGTTTCTATTAACAGAATTCTAATCAATCATAAAATCAGTGATAAATTTACTTAACAGTCTGATCAGGATGAATTGCATGATGTGTTCCAAATAAACGGGTCATGTCCGCGGGTTGGCACTGGCAGGGTTGACATAAACACTACCTATTTCATGATATATATACACACACACTTTTTTCGCGTCTTAATATTTTAAAATTCCAATTTTACAACAAAAAAAAATGTAAATATACATATAAAACAGTTATATTATAACTAAAAAAAATTATCACAGTTTATACTTAAAACATTTAAACTTTGGTATAAAATACTCTGATCAACTATACAAAACCCATTTTGTAATTAAAAAGATGGGCTAAACGGGTCAACCCGCGAACACAAACCATTTAGCTAAACGTGCTCGGTTCTGTCATGTCCGAAATCCACACCTTGGGTTCTACTGTTCTAGTTGTGTGTTGTTCACTATAAACTTGAATTACAATTGATGTCAAACATATTATAGTTTTAGTAACATGCTATGCAACCGGTAGTAATATAACAGTATAGATAAAAGTAGCTAGAGATATACACTATATTGGCAGAAGTGGTCTGTGGTGCTGCTCAGTTTAACATTAAAATGGTTGGTTACAAGCTGAATCTTCTGGCCCTTGGTTCCAAAGCCTCTTCTAGTCATGGGGCTACGGTTTGGGCCACTGATTTGAGCAGGAAGTACATGTTTGGGTGGAGGTGGTGGCAGTGCCTCTTCTGCCATTTTTGTTTTTCTGTCACCATATATACAACAATTGTTAGATATAATCTTATTTATAAGTCGAGAAATCAATACATGTATTAATAAACACACACACACACTATGATGATAATAAACCAACAAACAATAACAATAACAATAATAATAATAAAAGTAACAACATATTTGAAGACTTTACTAAAAACAAACTTATCAAATCTGGCATTATGTAAGGAACTCTAAATTAAAAGTTGAGAAATCAATAAGTATGTACACACACACTAAGACCTGGTAAAACACCAACTATAAGTAATAAAAGTAATAATAAATAATCAAATATGTAAGGAACTTGGTAAGCACAAACATATAAGTTACACACACACTAAAATCTGCTAATAAACCAAAAATACTAATAATAGTAAAGATAACAAAATATGTAAAGATTTAAGTAAACAAAACAAATAACTTACAAAAAATATCAAATCACACAAACACTAAGAGCATTCATCCCCTCCATCAAAACTTCCCCCATCTCACATCCACCATTTTATACTATTAATCATAAATAATTAGCACATTTGACCACTCAATAATTATCTCATTTAAATCCCATGTTGAATGTTGTAAATCATAGTCAATAACCTCTCCACCATTCTCTCCCTTAACATATGATTTGTATACCTATATAATTTCTTGAAAAGTATGATTTTTTGTTATATTATAGGGTATAAAATGGTGGAGGGGATGTGAATGCTCTAAGATCTTACATAACCAACAACAACAATAGTAATAGTAATAACATAACAAAATATGTAAAGAACTAACTACACACGCAAACTAAGAATTGATGTAATAAAGCTAAAATAATAATAATAATAATAATAATAATAATAATAATAGTTGCAGCAAAATATGAAAAGATTTAAGTAAACACAAGCAAAAAACTTACACAAATTAACAAATCTGACATTATGTAAGATACTCTTAATAATTACAAGTAGAAAATCAATATGTACGTAAACACACACACACACACACTAAGATCTGATGAAAACCGAAAACAGTAATAATAATAATAATAATAATAATAATAATAATAATAATAAATAACAAAACACATGAAACAAATAAGTTATAGAAATTATAAAATGTAGCATTATTTGTCATTTAAAAGAAAATCAGAAGTGTCCGTACGTACAAGACATACATTCCATACATGTGTATATATGCATGTATATCGTCATGTATGTATGTACAAAGAATTAAAAAAGTGACATAATGTGATTATAGCTGTTAGCTTTCCGAGAATAACAGAATCTCCACAACAATTATATTTTGTGTGTGTGTATATATAAGGTATGTGTGTGTATTTTGTGTGTGTAGTATGCACACACTTGAATCAAGAGACAAAACACTATGAGACCATCATATATATATATGATTCTTTTCAAAAAAAAAAAAATAATAAAATAAAAAAAAAATCAACATCTATGAGAACACACACTACACATGTACTACAAATGTGTGTTTCTGTGTGAATAAGTAGAAAATTTCAAACTATATCATATGAACACACACTGATCGATGATAATATATACATTTGTAGTGTATAAACCATAAAAAAAAAAAGATGATTATGCTTATGATTACCAACTGGATAAACAAATGAAGAAATGTAACAAAAACCCTAGAATGTTGTGTATGAAATAGCTTGGTGAAAAAGTGTAATAATAAAGATTTTTAGAGAGAGAAAGTGTACTGTAGAGAGAGAAAGTGTGTGTACGTTGCAGGAGCTGCAATTGCTGCCCTGCTCATGATAGTGGTGGCATGAACAAAATATTGTGATGCTTTGACGAGTTATTCGGTGACACGTGTCATCTAACTGGTTAATATTGCATAGGCACCCTCACTAGACAATCATTTTTCCATATGATGAAAAGATTTTTATTGTTATATATATAATAAAAATTTATAAATAATAGTTAGTACATTTTTAAAAAAAGTCCAATACTTATAGCCTAGTTGGTTGAGAGCCTAAAGTTTTCTATGGGAGGCTTGGGTTCAATTCCCACTAGCTACATTTGGAGGACATTGGTGGAGGGGAAATGAGGGATGACCCAGGCCATTGGCGTGGGTTCGAGTCTTGATCCCGAACGGTTTTACCGATTATTTCACTGTCGTGCCTTCGGGCGGGTAAGTGGTTGGGTTTTCCCGAAATTGGTGGCAATTGGTGGCCCGGGTACTCTCGAGTACTTGATTCGTCAAAAAGGGTGTCCGATAGTGCTCGGAAATTGATTCGTTGGCCGTTCAAAAAAAAAAGTACATTTTTAAAAAATGATTAATAAACTATACATTTTTAATTCTTTGAAGATGAAAATTGTAATATTAATACAACATAAGATGAAAAAAAATATGTAGAATAAGTATATATGTTAGTCGTGTACGTACTGATAATAGTTTTGTGAAGAAATACAAAATGAAATGATTGGTGAGTTAACTTTCAGTAATATATGAAGAATTGAAGATAAATTGATATAAAGTTAAAAGATTATAAAGTATCCAAAGAACAGAGTCATTAATTAATTGTAATAAATTAAAAGATATTATCGCTCATATGTATGGTTCATTTTAGTTTGTGTACTTCGATCTAAAAACTTCTAAAAAAAGTAATTAACAAACTTAGCATAAAATAAACATTAGGCGAACAATGTTACACACACACACACACATATTTGTGCTAAGTGTGTGTGGTCTATTTTTATTGCATGTCTCTCTAATGTAATTGTTTATGAAAATATAAATTAGAAAAAGTAGAAGAAATTTAAAGGATGTAAATTCTTGTCATTTTTTTAGGAAAGAAGAATTATATAATATTACAAAAAGCAACTTAACTCCTGTTTTAAACTAAAATATTAAATCCTCATCTATACTACGTTCGATTTTCCGTCTCCACTTTTTCCTTCTTCTTAAACCGCCAATAACTATTGATATTCTGTGATCATTTATCAGACCCATGTTTGTTTTTGATGATTGTCACTAATCATCAACGATTGCCAGCCAAACAAAGGAAATCGAACAGGCCATTGGTTTTACGTTGAATCTGCAATTCGTGTGGAACAAGAAGTCAACAATCAAGTAGCGGAATTCATTGTTATCAAACAACGAATCCAATTTAATCAGAGTAGATCAAGCCGTTTTTTTGCCCTAACTATTCACAAAAAACAATAAAAAGAAGACAGAATAATGCTTGATTTGTGCGAACCGAATTTTGACTTGGACAAAATCAAACAAATTGGTTGGTAACGGCGAAATACAATGATTTTATTCAAAAGAATTAAATTGTGTGATTTAAGAACGATTTCTCGAGTAGTAACCATCGCTTCTATGTCTCAAGTAAGTCGTAACCGCCTCCGGGATATGTAACTTCGGCCTTCGTATCCGGAGATTCGTATTGGTTTTGTTTCATCAAAATGCACCCTTCTCATAGATCGTTATGACCTCCCGCATAATTTTGAAACACCTTGGTCGTCGTAGTCGCGACTGAATTATTGGAAGTTAATCGTCCATGTTCTTACTCAGTCACAGAGCCATCTTCTTTTGCCATTTTCGTTTGGTTTCGTTGCAGAATATGTGTTAATCATTGAGGATGAGATGATCGAACTGTTGTGAATCCATTATTATCAAAAGTTGTGAATCAGAGAGTGGATTAAAATTTAGGGTCTAAATTGTCCCATGCAGTTTATGAGTAGATTATCTCAATAATTTAATTTATGTGACTCAAAGGTTGTTCAAGCATGCTTTTGTGAATATATATATTTTTTTAGTTTTAATGAAAATCATTAATGCCAAATATTTGATGTATTGAAGTTGTTTAAAAAAAGGTAGGATAAAATCTTTGTAAGGGTAAGATTTTATGGTATTTAAATGGGAAAATAAAAATTGAACTCACACCATATTTGTGAGGAGAAGAACCATATCATTTAGGTTTAGGTGTATAAAATTATTGTAAAAAAACAGTGTTAAATTGACTTGACAAAATCAGATAAATTAGTTGGTAAGAACGAATTATTATTCAAATGAATTAAAGTTTTATTTGTGATTAACGAATGTTTTTTCAAGTCGTAACCGCTGCCTCTTCGTCTCCGGCGAGTCATAACTGCCGCCTATTCATATCAGGCGATTTGTAACTGCCGCCTCTTTGTCCCTTTGTTTTCGACTTTCTTGATCTTAATTTTTTTTGTCCCGACTTAATGGTGTTCAAAGATGTTGTTTCTAGCTTACGGTTTGAAGATATCAAGTGACAGCTTCATAATCAACATCCCGCCGCATCGCACGGGTTAACGTCAACTCTATGTTACATAAACGTACATTATTGTTAAATCATATTTATTAAATAGAATGTTTAGTATATAACAATAGTCATTCTATCAGCTTTTACAAAGTATTATATTCTATAAGATCCGAAATGTTAACTCTATATTGATAATTGACATACTAAAGACTTTCATAATTAAAATCCCGCTGCAACGCGCGGGGTAATTTTAAATCGTATATATACAATTAGCAACTTGGGTTACCTCTAATCATCACCACCTTTCTATTCTCCAATACCCACATTTTCACAATTTAACATGAATCTCCTTCAATAGTCACGACCCTTTACCCATCCATTGGCACCGTTTCACAAACTATACAATTTGCAACTTGGGTTACCTCTAATCATCACCACCTTTCTGTTGTCCAATACCCACCTTTTTCACAATTTAACATGAATCTCCTTCAATAGTCACGATCCTTTACCCATCCATTGTCACAGTTTCACAAACTATATATTATCTATCCATAGAAAAAACAAGTTTACTTACAATTTATTACGTTTAATTAATTTTAACCCATTTATTTAAGATTTAAAAACGAAGAACACATCAATTAAAATTTTCGCCTATTTTGCTCATCAAAATTCAGAAGCATATTGAATCCAAAATCAACATCCATAAAAAGGTCTAATAAACCGTTTTTTAGATTATTTTTTACAATTTTTGTAAGGAAAAAACGGAATTTAAATTTTTTAAATAATAACAAAATATATTAATTTTATTTTTCAAGGAATTTGAATCGGTGTGAAAACTCTGACGATTGGTAACCGCCATCAATTTAGGACTACTTTCTAATCATCGGTCATCTAAATATCTATTACACGCTCACCGGTTATGTCATTCGATCTACCTTGCTCTTTGTTTCATTGTTGCAATTGTACACCGACTTTGGCCGTAGTCGCCCATCACTATACATCACCGACAACCACCTCTATTTATCCATCAGGCAAGAATCTATATACTTTTAGGTAATCAAGCGAGGTAATCGTTTTGTTACGTCAATCGCCGCCTTCTCAGTAGCCGATACGACCCCTCACATAACATTGAAACGCCATATTTGATGATGTAGTCATGAGTCGGTACCATTTTTCTTCTCCAATCTCACCCGCCCCTTCTTCTCCACTCAATTTACCCGTCTATTTATTTTTTATCTTAAAAAAGTTGAATAGTCCGACCCTTTTAACATTTTTAACTTACCCAAAACCACCTAATTTACATATATGATAACCATTAACAAGCCTCATGCGAACCCCTACCATTCTTCCTCAAATCGCGAATACCAATTAATTTCGAAAAACAATCAGATAGATTTTATAAATCTTCGCATATCATATAACAATACTAAACACATTCATAATCAACGACCCGCTGCAACGCGCGTGGTGGCGTAAACTCGTTAGATATAAATATTAATATTAATTTGATATACATAGGGCCATAGGGGTGAGGGGAAAAAAATAAGAATAATCGAAGTTGCAACGTTTGGTTTAATCATTTTTATTGCTTGGTAATTTCAGTTATGGGTTTTGTAATAACCAACCCGATCCAGTATCGTAACCGACTTGGTATGGAATTCCATCAGACGCAATCACGCATTCACACAAGAACATTAGCGACATATGATTTGTAATTTTGTGTTTGTATTTTAAACTAGATTGTTGTCGTAGGGCGCGCGTTGCGGCGCCGCCACTTTATAGCTAATGGCACGTTGTATGATGCGTTAACCATATGAAACATGTGTTTCGTCGTATCCAATCTAAAGCATTGGAGTTACAGCATTGTGGTTACAAAAGACACAAAATCGATTCCACCTAACCACTCCACCACCCTTAATATAGCGGCGTCAAAATGTACAATAACCTGAATTTAAGATTTATACCATACAATAAAAATGTATTATATTTGACCAAACTAATTTCCGAAGCAAATATATTGAAATGTGAATTTATATTGTTTACGTTGAAACCTTAATTTATACGAACACGTACATTAAAATGCCAAAGCTTAGACTGAAAACGTACATAAAAATAAGGGAAAATCTCCAAAATAAACATTGACCACCCTTTAATTACAAAAATAAATACATGAAAGGTCTTAACATGGAAAACATTACATTTGACCACAAATCATTTTATAAAAAAATTACATCTAAGACAATAATTTATACCCTTACATAGATAAAATTAAACATTTATAATGTCATAAAACAATGTGTGTGGTTTCATTTTATTAGAATACCCATAATGTAAATAATGATGTGGAAAAGGCTTAAATGTCGTTTTTATTTACTAACTAATTCACGTTTGTTTTCTAGATATTCCATACATAATCCCCCACTTTTAAGTGTAGTTATTTATCTTTCATTCTCTCTCACCTTTATAAAATCAATTTTAATCATCAAAAGCAAAACACTGGGCCGGACCTCCACAGTGGTTGACGGCCAAGGAGGACTGCGATGGCGATGATGACGAAGCCATCGTTTGTAGGCGTTTACAACCTTGACCTCCGGCGATCCAAAACAGCAGCTACACGGTGAACACGACATATGCGTTTACGCCGTCGACCGCTGTCGTTGACGAAGCCATCGTTTGTAAACTATTTCTTGTGTTAAAGGTCTCTGAAGTCCCGATCTTGCATTGCATGTGCTTTTCTGGACCCGATCTGTCACGGTAAGCTTCCGATCTTTTTTAGATTTTCCAGCTACAGACTTTTCCCCGTCTTTAACGATATTGTCCGTCGTTCCTAGGGATTATGTTAGCAGCGATTAGGTGGGTTTCAAAGTTGCAGATTCCGATGCCATACGGCCCGTGAAGACGATATAAACTTGTCTGGCAATACAACGACACATGGCAACTGGAATTTCTACCGTACCTAAAACGAAGGGCAATATTGTAATCTTAAACAATGGGCAAAAGTGTAACCACCGGCGACCACCACGTCTAACCTCTACCGGCTACCACCACGTCTAAGTTCTAACCACTGCCGTTGACCATCACGCCTACCCTCCACCGTCGACGGAGATAAAGTGTCACCGTTGATTCTTCCGGCTTCCGGTTGTACCTAAATAAAGAATGGCATTTTTGTAATTAGACAAAGGTAGTTTTGTAACCAAATAGAAATGGCATTTTTTTAATTAGATGGGGGTAGTTTTGTAATTCTGGTCATGGCCACCGACCATGCTTTTTGTTATATATATAATCTAACTTGAAAAAATATTTATATTGTTGATAATTGATGTCCATCCATGATAGATGACTGAATATTTTATATGACTGTAAACTTTAACAAGATATTAGGATGTGTGTAGTGGCCTCGTTGTGAGGCGTTTTAAGCCTCCATAGCGCCGGGAACACCGCCCCCTCCGGCGCTATGGGGCATTTTAGGGTGGGTTTGGTTGTGGGGATGACGGCGCTATGTGTTGCAAATGGGAAATTGTTGTTGTTGATGACCGTTGTCAAACGGTCCAAAACATTAATTTTTTTTTAATAAACAAAATCTCTCTCTCTCTCTATATATACAAATACAACACAAACAACTCACACCAAACAAAACCAAATACAAACCCAAAACCAAACCTATGGCAGCGTGGACAAATCAAGAGCAACTCGAGTTGGTGCGCGGGTGGATGAACGTTAAGGAGATCCCGCCAGCCAATAGGGAGTCTTTTTGGCGCAATGTGTTGGTCGAGTTCAACCAAATCACCGAAACGAACCACCGTACCGTTGATCAGATCACCAGTAATTGGTCTGCTATACGAAATAACGTTAACAGATGGCATGGAGTCTATGAAGCGACGATGCAGGCGCACCCCGAGGTTAGCGAACAGATGGCAATTCAGTTGACACACGACGCCTATCGTCAACAATACGACAGCGACTTCTCCATCACCAATCTTTTGTCGTGGTCTCTGATGCGTTTTCATTATGTTTAATTTTTAATGTTTAGGCTTTATTTTCTTATCCTGGGAGGTTGTAATGTTTAATGTTATGTAACCGTTTGGAACAGTAACCGTTTGAAATTCAAACAGTTTGGAACAGTAACCGTTGGAAATTCAATTTTTTTTATTAAATATTATTTTTTACTATTAAATATTTTTTTATTATTTTATTAATTTAATAAACTTTCAGTTAAATTTTTTTTATTATTATTTTTATATTTAATGAAATATTATTAACTATTTAATATTCTTATTTAAATAAAAAACAATAATTAACCAATCATTACCAATCATTTATAACCCCCACATAACCCCCCTTCTATTACTTTTTAATATTTTAATACCATAACCCCCCTTCTATTACTTTTTAATATTTTAATACTATAACCCCCACATAACCCCCCACCACTACACACACCCTCATAACGAATTATTATAACTTCCATGGGCGGTTCTTCTAGGGCAAGATTGGGCTTCGGCCCATCCAGTTTTTTCGTTTCGTAGTGTAAATTTTACCGAAAATTTTCAAAATTTTTTATTTTTTATATGTATTGAGTCCCGCCCTACCAGATTCAGCCCGGCCCTACCAGGTTTTTCGTTCAAGATCCGCCACTGATAACTTCTATATTCAAAATTAATAATTCGTCTTCAAATGCAAAGTTTAAGAATAAAAGGTAAGAGTGTGTTTCCTATTTATCTTCTCCCATACCATTGTTCGATCTTCTTATTTTTAGGTTTCCAAACGTCCAACATACAATGTATGTTGTTCGATCTTGATGGGTTAACCACAAAAAGAAACTATGCTTACATTATAGATTGAGTTACAAATGCATCACTATATTTTCATGTCATAACCGAACCAAACCTGGAGTGCCATATCTAATTAACAAAAGAGGTATGTTATTTACACAATAAGAAAAAGTAAGTTTGCACAGCCCTACGGGCCGTAGAGGGCTCTACGGGCCGTAGAGGGTGTCAGTGTAATAAATGCTCAACCCTCTACGGCCCGTAGGTAATCATTACCAATGATTGTATGATTGCCAATCATTGGGAATTATTAACTACGGCCTCTACGGCTCGTAGAAGAAGTAAAAAATGGGCTCTACGACCCGTAGAGGGCTCTACGGGCCGTAGAGGGTTGTGTGAATAAAATTTAACCCTGTGCAAATAGTGGGACATAATTAACCGAAAATAATCGTTTCTCATAGGCTCTTAACCAGTAGTGGAGCGAGAAATTTTTTACTATGGTGTCATTTTTTTTTCAGTACCCAGGTTTATAATAATCCAAAGTCAAAATTTTCTGATCAAAACGGGTCAAGTAGGTTGAATTACATTAAAAAACAAATATTATAATAAAAATACAATGTCATTGAAATAACACAAAAATAAAAATACAAAGTCATTTGAAGTATATAAAAAAATACATTTTATAATTACTTCCTACATGTTTTCATGTTATGAAAACGATTCATAATGTATTCAATCGCAACTTACGCAAAGAACTCTTTTTCAGTATAACAAATGCAAGCATCAGACAAATAATCGTCACCCATCCGATTACGCAAACCCGCTTCAAATGTTCAACTTGAAATTGATTCAAACTCGATTTAGACTAACTTCAAATCGAATGATTTCAAATTAATTCGTATTTTCACAATCTTACACTTACAATTCATATCGATCGATCTCTTCTTCAAGATTGCGTTTTTTTTTTTTTTTTTTGAAAAAAAAAAGTTTTATATACACTTCTTCTTTTACTGTTTAATGATATTGTATCTAAATACAAATAGTAAATATATCTTTTAAAAACTAACATCATATATGGGGATGTGAAATTGTGAAATGATTTCTTATGACCAAAAAAAAAGCAAAAGAAAAGCAGAGGAAATAATAATTACAATGGCTTCCATTTATAGAAATAAATCCAAATTCACCATCACCTTTCCTACATCTATGTTTAGGTTATTTAAGTAGAGTGTGTCTCTGTGTGTGTGAGAGTAACACTAGCAGGAATTTGCAACTGAGGTATTGCTGTTGCTGGACGAATCACTCGCTGCCATCTGTCTATGTTTTCCTTGAATGCTTTTGCCCTTGTGGGATTTTTTGTACTTTTTTGTTTGAACATCAAAAGAAAAAACTGTCAAAAACTCAAAATATCTCACACTATTGTATCAATGTATTTGTTTAACTAGCTTAATCCCCGAATAGCGGGGCAAGGGCCTAACACCTACTAAATGGCAATTGAATTTAACGATGACCTAAGACCATGTATAAAGCCCTCTTTTCTGATTGGTCCACGTGGCTGCTGAGTCAGCATGAAGAGATACAGTGAAAAAGGGGTGTATTGGTGGGGCTTTATTATAAAGCCCCTGTTTTTAATCTGATTGGTGGAATATTTGACCTTGCCACATGGCAAGGTCTGATTGGGTGACATTGTGTGTGTTGGGCGTTATTAATATAAAGCCCCAAACCAATTTTTGCCTATAGCGCCCCCCGTAACGGTGTGGGGGGCGCTATTTTTTAAAAAAACCCTCAAATCGCGCCCCACTACGGAGGGTCTAAATAGGGGAAAAGAGTAAAACAAAAACATAAATTTTTACACAAAATGACTTATGTGACTTAAAAAGTAGACGAAGTCAAATTTATAGCGACATGTTTAAAAAGTTGAGGGGATAAAAACATAAGGGACCAAGGGGCTGTTTGGTAGCCTCTTAATGAGGCTCTTAATCATTCAGTGCTGAATGATTCAGCATTTAGTGCTGAATGAGCGCGTTTGTTTCAGCCTCTTAATGGAATGGTTAAGGCTGAATCATTAAGACTTGGGATGTTGCTGAACCATTAAGCACTGAATCATTAAGCACTGAACTAGGCTGATTCTTAATGAAACTCTCATACCAATGTGGAATAAGAAAACTAACCATTAAGAGGTCCAACTTAATGATTCAGCACTTAACCATACAGACCTCTTAACCATTCAGGCCTTTTAATGATTCAGCACTTAATCAACCAAACAGCCCCCAAATGTGACTATCAAATACCGTGCTAAGTAGTAACCTAATAAAAAAAACCTTGAACCTTGGCCCTTGAGGGACCAAACGTAACCACCAAATATCATGCTAAGTGAAAACTGAACACCCAAGTCCAGAAAAGTAAAAAAGTTCTATATTCGTTTAACTCAAGTGGCAAAATTATATAAAAAAAAAAAAATAAGTTTTGTGACAAAATTAAAAACCTTAAGTTTACAATGAAAAGAACCATAGAAGAAAAAACCAAGAAAGACATAAATAAAGCACTATTCATAAGGATGTTTGTAATATATATATATATATACTAGTAGAGTGTCCGCGTAATGCAGCAGGAAACACAAACAATTCTAAGGGTGTGTTGGTTCTGTTAAGTTCGATTATTAGCCTCAACCGAAACTAAAATCAAAAGTCATCAATTAATAAATCTTATTAAACAATTGGTTCCTTGGTTCGATTAATATTGTTAGATTATCGGTTTTAGTCCGGTTTACTTAATTTTGGTGAATAACAAAAACAAACTTAGGCTAAAATTCTTTTGCCTAGAAATACATGAAATTGATGTATAAATACATGAAATAGAGGCAAAAAAATAGCCCTGTAAACAAACCGAATGTTCATGAGCTGTTCGTGAACTTGTTCGGCGAAAAATTCGTTTATGTCGTTTATTTAATAAACGAACAATCACGAACAAAAAAGTTTGTTTGTTTAGTTAAATGAGTGAACATGAACAAACGTTGAGTTTGTTCATTTATGTTCGTGAACGTCCGTTTATGTTCGTTTATTTATGTCTGTTTAAGTTTATTAATTACATACGTAGTTATATTTACATAAATACAAAATAAATTGGGCTTTAGCTACTTGTATAAATATATAACCAATTAGTAATTGAGTTTTTTAGTAATACAAACTCGTTCACATTTATTATGATTATGTGTTCGTGTTCAGTTAAAATTAAATGAACATTCGGTTCGTTTATAGGCTTGGGTATAAAAGCTAAAATTTTTAAAAACCCCCTCTATTTATACCACCACTACAATTCATAAACATATCTACTCCGCTTCAAACCATATTAGAGTATAATTCGCTATATACTTTTAATTAAAAATTTAAGTTTTTACGTGATTAACAATATCTAGAGGTGAACAATAATTGAAACTCAACCGAAATCGAACAAAAACATACAAAACCGAACATAAAATTAACCAAAACCGAGTTAACCAAATATAGGTTTTTTTGTACCCTAAGTTAACCAAAATTAACAAACCAAAACTGAACCATTCATACATGTATATCCTTTATACATCCATTGCATTTATTTATACCTTCATTTCATATGCTTCTATGCAAAATGTAAACCAACGTTTGGTTTTGGTTATTAACCAAAATTAACTAAACCGAACTAAAAACGACAATCTAACCAAATAGACTGAACCAATTAACTGGTTGGTTAACAACATTGATAAGCCGATAATGTCAATTTTTGTTTCGGTTGAGGCTTATAACCGAACTGAACCTAACCCAACCATGAACCATTAGAAGTGTCTGTGTTTCCTACCACATCGAGCATGCATACTGTTATGAATATATTAATGGGTCTGTTTCAGTTTAACTAATTTGGGCTAACTAAGGGTTCAAAAAGAAAACGATAACCAATTTTAAGTTAAATTGGATGTTTTCAGTTTTCAATAGATTTTGGTTCAGTTTTGTCAGAATTTTGGTTTGGCTTCGGTGAACGGTTTAGTTATTGCTCACTCCTATATATCGTTAATCACTTAGCACATAAAGATTTTTTAAATAAAAAATAGCAATACTATACTCAAATTAAAGATAATAAAATGCTCATTATTATGATGTAATTTTTTATAAAAGTATAAACGTATTAAAAAAATATGACTATTTAAAATCATGGGTTTTGTTTGCTTAAAATATGGAAAAAAAGTTTAACTATAATTTAAATAAACAAAAGTGAAGTAAAGTTTAAGGGATTAAAGTGTAAATAAGATATGGTATTAAAATGTAAATAATGTATGAATAACTATTTTACCCTCATTTTAGGGTTATTAATGAAAAATAAGTTCTTAACTTTTGGGTATCTTAAACTACCCATCACTCATGCATTATAATATAGTGTGTGTGTGTATATATATATATATATAGGGAAAGTATAACTAGAAAACCCTTGTGAGTTAAAGAAACTTTGGAAACTCATTCTATGGTCCACATTCATCTACATCCTCAATGTTGAAAATATGGCCAAGGGTATTTTGGGTAGTTTCCCTTTTATTTGACATCCCATCATTTCTCTCATATATCCCCATAACCTTTTCCCCTTTTCTAATTCCAAATCTCTATACACATACACACAGATCTATAGTTTCTTTCTTTCTTTCTTTGTTCTCTCTCTTTCTTTCTTTTGTTCACCCACCAAAGTGACAATGTCAAAAGTGAAGGTAAAAAGTGATGATGAAAATGTTACGTGGTCTGATGAAAGTTGTGTTGAAGAGAAGACAACCTACAATCCAAGATCTAGATCCAGTCGTTTACAAGTGAGTTATTTTACAATCAAATCCACTTTTTTTAATCACAGATCTGTTTTTTTTTTTCCATCACAAATCTGGTTACATCTCTTGTTCATTTTGTTAAATTTTTACTTAAATTCTTAATGTTATGAATTTTCTAATGCCATTATTTTTTAATTTCTTTGGATTTATTAAAACTGACTATTTTTAAGAAAGATTCTCTGATTTGTGTTCTTTTCCAAATGATCATATAGTGATTTGGTTATTAAATTCAAAAAAAAAAAAAAAAAAAAACTTCCAACTCGCGATTCATTGATAAAAAGAATGTTTCTTTCATTTTAAGGAATTCATATGGGTTTTTTAAACAAAGTTATGGATCTGTTCACATTTTCATTTTTTTTAATTTTTTTTTAGTTTTTAAAGAATTCATAGGGGTTTTTAAAGAATCTTATGGATATGTGTTCTCATTTTCATTTTTAAAGAATTCATACTCTTCTATTTACTCTTGTGCAGATTGGGGTTCTTGATGAAGAACATGAGATTGTTTGTTACAATGAATATTTTTTTATATGGAACATGTTATTGTATTTTTAATTTTTTTTGTTACAAATGTACATTTTGATCATTAATAGATTATTATTATGTTTTTTTAAATTCTTTTTGAATATCGTCAAACGTATTTTTTTTATCGGGAGTGTAAGTTGTAACAAAGTAATAGAATGTCACACCCTCAAATTTTCACTTGCGGAGTTTTACCGCGAGGCGCATGACAAACCAGGATCCAAGTCAACGGTCACAATAAACAACACTATATGAAATACGTAAACTCAAAACTTAGTTATCAAACCATTAAAACATAGCGGAAGCATTTAAAGATTTAATCAATTACAAAACTGTGTTCCCAAATGTTCAAGACACTTATATAAAATATGCCACTAAGCCTAGACGCCAATGCAGACCCGTGCGCCTAGTCCAATCGATGCTACCTTAGCGACCTGAGAAAAACATGCCAAAAAGACTTCAACATATAATGCTGGTGAGTTCACAGGTTTGTTCAATATGTTACCAAGATAGTTACCAAAGCTTTACCATGTCCATACTATGCCAATGTTACCAAGAACGCTAGCTAGGCGTATGTTTTATTACTACTACGATTGGAAAACCATTACTAGACACGTTTAGCAATGTTTAGAAATGTTCAGCCCGAATGTTCAGCATGATACCAATGTTACCAGTTCGAGACAATATGCACCCGCCCGACCCTCCAAGCCGACGAGTGGGGCAGGTCACGCTCAATAGATCTATCCACACTTCCCCCGTTGTGCATCCCCGCACATTCATGGTTTTCCCCCGGGACTTTAAAAGATCGTATAGCAATGCAAGTTAAAACTATAGTATGAAATGTGTTACCAAAATAGTTTAGCGCATGTTTTCTCCCCCAAAAGTTAAAGCTATAAAAGTGGGGCCGTGAACTCACCTTAAATTGCGTTCCTCGGTAAATAGTAAAATGCTAAGCCCTTGATAATCCCTCTACCGGAGATCTATCAAATTGTTCACATAAGTGTTCCGACTAATAACCATAAGGTTATCTAGTCCCTGATTGTCCAGATCGTAACCAAGTATGTTTTTAAAACGTGTTTAAGTGTTTAACCGACTCACTAGACCGACCCGACATCCCGTTGGTGACTCATTACCCTAACTAATCAAGTACACATAGATTACACACAAGGTTCAAGCATAAAACACTTAGTTTGTATCAAAAATCTCATTTTTGAATCAGAAGGGTCGAACCAGGAAGACTGATCCTCCTTCGCCCGTTTTAACCCACCTTCGACCCTTTGGAAAGCCTTCTTCGACCGTTCTTACAGATTCGACCAAACTGTCCAGGTTCGACCCTGGGATTCCACATTCGACCACTCGACCGGTCGAATGTGTCCAGGTTTGACCCTGACAGATTATTTTTCCCAAAACGCTTCAAAAACATCCGAAAACATCCCGAAACATCATCAAACACTGCAGTCAAGCATGTATAACTTATCCCTACAAAAACCCCACCAATGTTTCCCCAAAACCTATCCGTTTCAGCCCTTTCCCAAAATGGCAAAGATTATGGAAGTGTCACATCATGCATGTAATCTTTACCCAATTTGGAAACTTTTAATATCAATCCATAATCATCTACAAATGTTCAGTTTATCATGTAATCGAAAACCCCCAATCGCTTTATTGATAATACTAACATGCACAAGCCTTAGATTCAATAAAATCCCCAATTTAGACTTGATATCATCATCTATCTAATTATAACCTCCAATAATCCTAAACTATCATCAATAGCAGCCCTAGATCATGTTTCTAGCATTTGCACAGCAGCAAATCATTAAACAACACATAACATCACATAACACATAATTAACATATGTTTATTGATACAAAAACCTATGTTTAATGATAGGGTTTAAGTTTAGAAAGGTGTTTAAAAGGTTTTTATTGATAAAAACATCCTTAGAACAGATCTGGACATTTAGGGTTAGATAAAAACGAATTAAAATACTTGAAAAAGATTTAGAATTAAGAACACACCTTGGATTCTTGATTAGATGTTGTTGATAGGTTAGATTATGAAAAATAAGAGCAAAAACTCCTTCCTTAGTGATTAAAATCGTTTGAGAGTGTTTTGAGACGGTTAGGGTTTGTGAAATGGTGAAAAATAACAAAGTTTGGTATTTATACTAGTCCACATTCGCCCCTTCTACCTGGGCGAATGTACCCACATTCGCCCCTTTCACAGGGTCGAATGTGCATGTTCTAGTCTAATGAAACTTCTTTATTTCCACATTCCAGGTTCGCCCCTTTGATAAGGGTCGAACCAAGATTATTTCCCAGGTTCGCCCACTTGATGTGGTCGAACCAGGACTTATGTTTTTCCAGTTTTCCAATTTGTCGTGTTTAAACGCATTTTAACATACCTTAACATATAAGCATGCAACCTTAGTCTATGTTTAACATATTTAAGCATGGATAATTATCTACACATCGTTTAAACACATTTATGCATATAATCTACCACACGACAATTAATCTACACATACACTTAATTAGTTTATGTAATTTCACCAACAACGGGACCCGGTACTAGTGTATTCCCAAAACGACTCCCCAATGATCCTCCAGATCATTGAACCCCGGACAATCCTAACTTGACCCGACTCAACTAATCTAGTTAAGTCCGTTTATAAATGTTTCCCGCTAAGGTAGACTTAGATGTTACTAAAATGTTTAAGCCAAATATGCCGGGTGTCACATCATCCCCACGTTGAAAGAATTTTCGTCCCGAAAATTGTGCAAAGCCCAAAAATGAAAGGGACGGAAAGAATGAAATGAAAAGAAAATTTACCGGATGTCACATCATCCCCACGTTGAAAGGAATCTCGACCCGAGATTCATTCAGCTTCAGCAGTAACATGCCTCGACTCGAATGCGCGTTTCGGAAAAAGATGAGGATGTTTAGCTTTCATCTGATCCTCTCGTTTCCACGTGAACTCCGGTCCACGATTCGAGTTCCAACGAACTTTGACGATGCGGATTTTACTCCGACGAAGGCTACGAATCTTGTAGTCGAGGATCTTGACAGGTTCCTCCACAATGCGAAGACGATCATCAACCTTGATATCTTCCAGTGGTACAATGAGAGATTCATGAGCCAAACACTTCTTTAAGTTAGACACATGGAAGACGTTGTGAACACTACCGAGCTCCGCCGGTAAGTCAAGTCTGTATGCCACCGGTCCAATCCGTTCCAGGATTGCGAACGGTCCGACATAACGAGGGTTGAGCTTGCCACGCTTCCCAAAGCGTATGACGCTCTTCCATGGTGAAACTTTCAGAAGTACCTTGTCCCCAACCTGGAACTCCAAAGGTTTGCGACGGCGATCGGCATAGCTCTTCTGACGATCCCGCGCAGCAGCCAAACGGTTACGAATTTGTACGCTTTTCTCCGAAGTTTCATACACAAGTTCAGGACCAGTGAGCTGGCTCTCGCCCACCTCGGCCCAACAAAGAGGTGATCGACATTTTCGTCCGTAGTGAGCCTCGAACGGAGCTGTTTCTCATTTAATGTTCCAGAAGATGTATCGTTACTGCACTCCAGATCTGATGGTTAGTTTTTAACCGTTATTCTTCTTTTTTTCATTTTTAATTTTGTTTTCAACTCTTTATTTTGCGTCCAGTATGTGGTTTTGTTTCCATTTTTTGTGTGTATGTGTTTTCATTTGTTACAGTTTTTGTTCACCCATAATCTGTGTTACATGTTTGTTTCTTGTTTGTAGATTTTTTTTGTTACTTGTATTTTTCTTTTCTTTATTTTGTGTTTTTGTTACATAATGTGTTTGTTTTCACCTTTCTTTTCGTATGTAAACATATTTTTTTAGCTATGAATTTTTTGTTTTATTTTACTGCAGGTGTTGTAGACCCTGGAAACTTTGTCGTTTCTCACACTCCAAACGGAACGACATTATGGATTCCGAGTGTTAGCCCAGAGTTTAAACCTGTTGTTGGTTCTATTTTTAACAAATGGGAAGATGTGGTATCAATGTGGTACAATTATGCTGATAAATCTGGTTTCACTCCTCGTAAGGGCCAAACTAAAAGGTGGAAGGGTGTTGTTA
Organism: Ambrosia x helenae; assembly: GCA_030844895.1. NCBI lineage: Eukaryota > Viridiplantae > Streptophyta > Magnoliopsida > Asterales > Asteraceae > Ambrosia > Ambrosia x helenae. The sequence continues at coordinate 107,301,852 of CM061233.1, read as the reverse complement.
CTCACAAATACCTTAGATGCAACAAAGCCTCCAAGCCTCAGTCAAATCAAAAACTTGATAGCATGGATGAATCTTCATTGAATATTAGGCAAAGTACTTTTTCTGTTACAGATTGCAAAGCCAATATATGTGTTGTTGTGTCTGATGAGTCATCCAAGTTCACTATTCAAAAGTTTGTTGAGGAGCACAATCATCCACTTGTTGAACAGTATAACCGCGACCTTTCTAAGATTTCCAGAAAGTTATCATTTTCATCCAAACAGTTTATACACAACATGAGTCTTAATAGAGTTGGTCCAGTTGTAGCTCACAGATATTTGGTTACTATGAAAGGTGGGCATCATAATGTTAATGGCACAACAAATGACTTTAAAAACTTTAGTCAAGCTATGAGGTTTTTGATTGGTGATCGGGACTCCCAGTTAGTAATAGATCGTTTCAGAGATCGTAAGGAAAGTTTACCCAACTTTTTTTATGACTTTGTTATTGAGAAGGGGAGGTTGAAATCGTTGTTTTGGGCTGATGAAATATCGAAGTCAAACTACGAAGTGTTTGGTGAAGTTTTGGCATTTGACGCCACTTATCATACCAACAAGTAAGTGTTTCTAAATGATATTTTTGGGTTATTTATACCTTTTGTTGACCATATTTTTTTTCCAATAAACTAATATATTTTTGCATCTATGCTTTTGCCTTTTTATTTAGGTACAATATGATTTTTGTTCCTTTTACTGGGGTTGACCACCATAAACAATGTTTAACGTTTGGGGCCGGTTTGATAGCTAATGAAACGGTTGAATCATATGTCTGGCTGCTTGAATCCTTCCTTAAGGCCCATTCTATGCAACCGAAACTTATTCTAACTGACCAAGACCCTGCAATGAAACAAGCTATAGCTAAGGTGTTTTCAAAGTCTCGGCATCGTTTTTGTTTGTGGCACATAATGAAAAAGCTTCCTCTGAAGGTATTTATTATAAACTTGTTACAATGTATACTCCTTGTTGTAATATTTTCTGATAGTCAATAATTCTGATAAATTTTATTTTAAACTTGTTATAATTTCTAAAATAAACAATTCTGATAGTTAACAAGTTTCACTAGAAACTTGTTACATTTTCCCCTGATAGTGAACATTATTTATGATAGTCAACATTTTATGCAACTAATACTCAACATCATCAGCAACTTACTGCCTAAACTTGTTACAATTTATATCCCTTGTTATAATAATCCGATAGGCAAGAAGTCTGATAAATTTTATTAGAATTCTGATAGTTAACATTTTCATCAGAATCTTGTTACATTTTCCCCTGATATTAAACATGTTATGATACTCCTTAATTTTTTTTTATTTTTTTTATAGATTTCTGGAGATGTTTTAAACAATTCTGATATGAGGTCATGTTTACACCGCCTTGTATGGAATGTGTATATCAAACCTAGTACTTTTGAAAGTCGTTGGCAAGCGTTATTGGAAAAGTTTGGGTTACAAGATCATGATTGGCTGAATGATATGTATGCCATTCGTGAGAGTTGGGCGCCAGCATATTTCCGTGAGATCCCATTCACCTGTTTGACGAAGACAACATCGAGGTGCGAAAGTTCAAACTCAGCCTTTAAGGTCAACTCCTCAAGTGCTAACACGCTTGTCCAATTCATGCTTTGTTATGACACTAGGATCGACAATCAGCGGTATAGACAAAGGACCGCTGAGTACAAAACCTCTCTGAGTACTTTTAAAAATTCTAGTGATTTACCCATTGAGAAGCATGCATTTGAAACCTACACTCACACTATTTATGAGGAAGTGAAGAAAGAGATAATGAAAGGGAAGTTTTTATGTTTCATATCTAACACTGTAACAGTTGATGATGTTATCAAGTATGACGTGACACAGCTTGACAAAGAGAATGCAGTTAGCCATGTTTTCACGTTATTTTTTTCAAACAAGGAGTATGTTGTTATGTTTTGCTACGTAAGTGCGCAACATTAATGATAGTCATTTTTTTTCCAGGTTTCAGTCAGATGGAATGATCAAGATGTTACTTGCTCGTGCAACAATTTTACTCGAATTGGGTATCTGTGTAGGCATGTTTTTTGTGTTTTTAGGTTATCGAAGGTTGAAAAAATTCCTCCACACTACATTTCTGATCGGTGGAAGAGGGATGTTCTTCCCAAGCGTATTTTTGCTATTGAAAACCGTTATGGAGTAGACACTAGCCCCCAAACTGTTCTGAGGAACGAGATGAATGACACTTTTTCTAAATGTCTAGATGTTTTGAGGTCTGATATTGATGGTTTATCGTCATTTGCTGAGCAGATCCGTGAGATGAAGATGCGGTTTTTAAACAAAGATGTTACAGAAACGACTAATAATGAGAACGCTTCTATTGTTGAAGACTTAGTAGGCCAATCTCTTGATGTTAATGTTTCACTCAATAATCCTGAAGGCATTAGGAACAAGGGTCGTGGTAAGCGTCGTCGTTTACCTGGAGGTCGTGAGAATACAAATGCTGTGACCCGGGCTAAGTGGGTCAAGACCCCAAGGCTTTGTCACACTTGTTATCAGTATGTAATAGACCATGACTCAAGTAACTGCAAGATGAAGGAGAAAGCCGATAGTGAGGATGTTGAAACAAGTTGTGGGGACACCGAAGCTGGAGCTGAGGTTTAACTGATCTGGCCTACTGACTCTTTTGAAGACATTTGGATTTGTTATTTTGGTGTATGTGTTATGAATATGTATGTGTGTAACGAAACTGTGTGTCTAATGCCTTGCTGTGTTTTGAAGGCTCAAATGGGTTTTGTAAACTCATTTGCCTTTGCTTTGCTGTTTTATAACTGTGTTACAGGCATTGCAGGCTGTGTTTTGAAGGCTCAATGGGTTTTGTAAACTCACTTGCCTTTGTATGTCATGGTTTTATGTAAAGTTTGATTAGGATGTTGTAACCCCCTTATAGGGTTCAACGACTTATTATCAATTCCAAATGTCATCAAAATTAACCAGCTTCAACGAAGTTCTTTATATGCTTGATTTTTTTATTCTGTTACCATTTTAAACTAGAGTTTTTTAGATGTTTGATGTTTTATATTTTTGTTGCACTTCAATATGTTAAAGATAATATTATAGTCTTCATAATTTTTTAAAAGTACTGTTACTATTTCTTCAACTTATTACTATTGTTTTGAAAGATTTTGAAAGTTGACACTTTTGTTTTGTCCTTTTTAATGCAAACGAAAACAATAGGCCCCATCTTGCATTTTATAAGTATTCCCACCACCACCATACATTATCAATCATACCAAATGGACTCAACCCCAAGCACCCCTCCAGAAGATGTGTTTGGAAACTCTCTCTTCTTACCAGTAAATTACTACCTTCAACCTCTAAACCACCTGATTGGACACAATGATCTGAATTTGGTTGTGAATAATAATCCGATTAGACATAATGACCCCAATTTGTTTGCGGATGATAACCCTCCTGTTGAACCTGTTGGAAATGGAGCCCTTGTTGAAGATTATAACATTGTCCCTCACCCGTTGGGCAATATTGATGATATAGAAGAGAATCAACCCGAAGCTAACATCGTTCTTCAGCCGATTAGAGATGCATCATTTGTTGATGATTTAGATCTCAACTTGGTTTATGACCTCCTATATCCCGAAGATAACCACGACCATGATGAGGTTGCACTAGTTGAGCAGCCCGTGTTTGGCGAGCATGATTACATACTACCCGGTGATGTTACATTCCAAAGAGATAATCATTCGCATCTAACACTGAATGTAGGAAACGATGATGGTACTAACGAGTTGTATTTAGCTTTTCTCCAAGACTACTACGGACCCGGTGAGGATTATTACACAAGCAAGCCTCATTACACACCTGAATGGGCAAAAGGTTATGAATCAGATCCTGGTACAGAGTATGACATTTGGTCTGATGGAGAGGCTACACGAGCCATGGAATGGGAATGGGCAATGCACGACCCATGGGAGGATGAACGTGGAACAGACTCTGATTGCTCATTTGATTCCATTTTTAGTTATTAGGTGTTTTTTTTTTTATGTAATGTTTTGATTCCATTTTTACTTATGTTTACTTTTTGTGTTTTTCTTTTCTATGTAATGTGTGGTCTTTTGTATGTTTTAACTTTTTTCCTACATTTGTTTTTGTTGTTGCATGAAATTTCACTTGCTTTGTGTTACAGTTGGCGCTATAATCATTTTTTGCACATTATTTTTGTTTTTCTGTAACACACGTACAATGTTGTATGTACTAATTAAAAATTAATTTACCCAGCTCTGTGTAGCATACTTTTTTAGAAGTACATTTTAAGATTAATGTTGCAATTTTTTGAATTTACAATGGTATAATATCAGACTTTTTTATTATTATATGTTACACCCACCAATTAAGAACAATGTTACATTTAATTGTATACCTAACACCATTATTGTTTGTCCGAATTTAATGCAACTATGCAACATTTATACCTATACTTTTTCATCCCATATATATATATTGATAACATATTACACATCCATTACACATATAAGAAACCCAAAGGTAGATTTACAACAATACCCAAAGGTCCAATAGGCCAAATCTTGAGTTTAAGCGACCCAAGGTTGGAGAGAAAGTTTATCCTCGTGTACCAGTTTCTTACATTAAGATTGGTAAGAGACTTTATAAACTCGCCCCAAAATCTGAACCAAAGTGTGAAGGTCTCATTAAGGCTGAACCAACCAGCCCAAAAGTCGAACGAGTTTCTAAAATTGTTCCAAAACCCGAACCACAATGTAGTTCGAAGGCTTCTAATACGTCTCATCAACCGCGTGCGTTAAACCACCATTTGTTTCGGCGTTTTAATTTACCCGCAAATGAACATCCGTTTTCAGCAACTCTCCAAGCAAAAAACCAAGGTTCACATCATAAACAGTCCGTCAAGAAAGAGCCACAAGTTCCGCTCGTTCTAAAGAAAAAGACACGTTTTGTAAACTACTTTCGTTGTGGCGGTGAGGTGTTATACAATACAAAGACAAAGCCACAAGTTGCCGTAAAAAGTCAAAGTCATAGCTCGATGTATGAAGTCCGTTCGAAAGGAGGAGGGAAATTTACAATCATTCGTAAAAATGAAAGCCAAGTTATAAAAGAACTGCCCGTTCCCTCTGTTGTCAATCCCACTCCAGAACCTTTCATCCCCATGTATCCACCCGTAAGCCCTGATGACCCCACGTGGCACCCAGATTTAAACAACATTGATTGGGATCTTTACTTTTTGGAATGGGATAGTTCAAGCACAACCGTTGTTCCACGTCAAAATGAAAGCCAAGTTACAAAAGAACTGCCCGTTCCCTCTGTTGTCAATCCCACTCCAGAACCTTTCATTCCCATTTATCCACCCGTAATCCCTGATGACCCCACGTGGCACCCAAATTTAAACATTGACTGGGATCTTTACTTTTTGGAGTGGGATAGTTCAAGCACAACCGTTGTTCCACGTCAAAATCATTAATATTTCTATGTGGTTTTATTTTTCGTTCCAATGTGTTTTTTTATTTTTTAGAAATAATCCTTTTGTTTTTGTGTGTCTTTGTTAGTAGAATGTTTTGTTGTGTGTGATATTTTGTATGTTCTAACTTTTCTTCTTTATTGTTATCTATAAAATAGCCATTATGTTTGTTTAAGAAGTTTGTTACAATTAAGTTCTATGTTTAAACATGTTTTTTTGTTATGGTAATTATGTTTTTTTTTGAAGAATCATGTTTTTGCACAAGGCCCTTTTTTATGTAGTTTTCAATTTATTATGAAAAACCGTAACATCATTTTTTTGATGTTATTGTAATTATGTATTTTTTTGAAGAATCATTATATGACATGTCAAACTTTTCAAAAAAGTAAACAATAAAATTATTAAACAAATTACAAACAACTTTCTCCCAATTTGATATTATATAATACTTTTTACTACTTTGTCATACTTTTATATTTTGACATGACTACACAATGACTAAATAAATCAAACAAGTTACAAAGATTGTAACAAATCTTTTCATTTTATAGTTGTTTGCTGACAATGGACAATGTCATGAAATGATGGTACGTTTTTTATAATATAATTTAAACAAAATGTGTCCTTGTTGCTTTAAATGTTTTCTTTTTATTTTTTTAGAAAACTAACATTATTACGGTTTTTAATCCAAAGTCTTACTTTTTTCAAAAGTTTGACATGACTACACATGCATCTTACTTTATTTTTGTTCACTTTCCCGTAAAGTATTTTAATATATCTATTACTACTTACAACAAGGACAATTGAACCATCATTTAACAAATTTATTATAACATTTTTTATTGGCAGAAAACTATTTGTCATATGTAACATAGGGTAACATATTCATTTTAGAAATATTTTTTATAATTCCTTTGCGGGTAAACTTTTGCTTTTGTCTGTAACACAATTATGTATTTTTTGTTTTTGGATCTGTTTAAACGCATGTCCATATTTTATAAATTTTCAAAGTCAAGTAACAAAAATATTATAGGAGGAGAATGGGTTTTAACATTTTTTAACACAAAATTTTAATGCTATGAAAACTTTTGACATGACTACACATGGCTCTTTATTTACTTTTTGACCACTCTATCTAAAGTATTTTCATATTTTTATTGGCAGAAAACTTTTTGTCATATGTAACATAGGGTAACATATTCATTTTAAAAATATTTTTTATAATTCTTTTTTTTTGCGGTAAACTTTTGCCTTGTGTCTGTAACACAATTATGTATTTTTTGTTTTTGGATCTGTTTAAACGTATGTCCATATTTTATAAATTTTCAAAGTCAAGTAACAAATATATTTACAGACACTAATGCTTTTTAACATTTTTAACACAAAATTTTAATGCTATGAAAACTTTTGACATGACTACACATGGCTCTTTATTTACTTTTTGACCACTCTATCTAAAGTATTTTAAAATACTTACAACTTTTCAACAAGGACAATGGGCCAATTGAAGTATCATATAAAATATTTTTTTTATGATATTAACGGTTTTTAACATTTTTTACTCTCCAATATTTATTGTTACCCCCCTTCATCCACCTACCTTTTTTTTCATTTATTTCACATTTGGTTAATGGGTAGTCCCTTCCATTATATTCTCAACATTATATAACCCAACTCCTTATACAATATTTTTTCAATACAAGTTAATTTTGTTTTCAAGTTTGTGTTTTTTTTTTCTCCATACTATGGTGTTGTGTTCATGTGGTAAGGTAGCGGTCAGAAGGACCTCCTGGACGAATGATAACCCTGGGAGACGGTTTTATTCATGCCCCGACAAGGTAAAAGATTTTTATGTATGTGTAATCTTGAATTATTACGCTTATATCCGAGCATTTTTTTTTGTAGTCCAGCAGTTTCCCATTTTTTGAATGGGTTGATGATCCTACTTGCCCACGACTTGGATCAATAATTAGAGGTCTTTTGAACTCAAAGAATAGGCTTGAAAATAAGGTTAGGGACTTGGAAGACAATCGACGGAAAAAGAAGGCTACTATTCGATTTTTGAGTATTGCACTGGCGTTAACTATGTTCTACATTGTTTTCCTATAAGTGAGATAATTAAGATGTGGGTTAAGTGAAGGTGGAAAGCGCGTTACTAATTACCATGTTTTTAGTAGACTTTTGTTTTTTTATCGTTCAGTAGTAGGATAATTTTTATGTTATCGTTAACTAGGTTATGTAGTGTAGGGCATGTAGTGTGGGGCCCATGTAGTGTGTTCCTTTTGTTTTTTATGTTGAAGTTTTATGCTAAGCCACCTTAGGCTAACGTTTACTTATGTTGATCATGTTGTTATCTACAATTGTTACAATTTTTTTTTCATTTTTTATTATGTTTTAAATAAAAACAAATAAAAGTACTCTAAATTAATGATATCCACAAAGCTATAGTACTCGGGTTGTACTTTTTCGTGCAACCTTTTTTACAACCATTTTTTAATGTATATAAGTTTGTACCTCAGATGTGACAGATTTGTATATAACTTTTCGGATCCATGTACTATATTTTACAAAAAGTTTAGATTTGTTTGCAGGCTAGTTAGATCCTATGTACTTTTTAGATTATCTGTACACACCTTTTACTTTTGTAGTCAATGCTTTTTCATTGAAATAATATACTTTATTGTCAACATGCACGTGGCAAGGTTTCTTCCCCCCCAAAACAAACCAATTTGAAAACATTCAAAACCTGCCAAAAATATCAAAATGTGGTCCCTTACCATAATACCCACCAAATATTACATATTTTTTTAAAAAGGTTGTTACAGTAGGTGGCCATAACACATCCTAAAATAGCCACATTCAAAACATAATAAAAACATCCATGTCTTAATTAGTAACCCTACACTTAATAATCCAAAGTAGTTAGCAATTAGTTAACATTACCAACAAAAGCAGTCACCGTTAACATATCTCCCAAATGTCGTTGTGTAGCTTATTTGCCCCAGAGAGCAAAATATGAGCTGCGAATTTTTTTCTCAATGCTTCAAGTTGTAACTTCTTCCGTCCACCTTCACTTGTAAACTGGCAATCGAATTCTTCCCCCACCCCCATATACCTTTCCATATGTCTCATTGCGAAAACTCCACAATCTGTACCATTTGCTGTCGTAGCCCACGAGATTCTGACCCTTTCAATGTTCAACTTGGCCACTTCGGCAGCTTTTGGATGATTTTTCCGCTCCAAGTAACGTACAAAAATAGCTTTCTGCAATATGGAGTAAAAAAGATGTTATGACCAATTTTCTGTTACTAAAAAAAAACATTCCATGAGTTGTGTTTTTTTCGAGCATAACATCTTTACCAGTTTGTAAGGAGTGTCCTTGAGAAAGTAATCCTCATTGTCGTTGATCCGAGATAGATTTTTGGCTCTCACCCGATTGTCAATTATTGATATATGTGGACATTTCAAATCAAATACCATGACATAGAAGTGTGCATACTCGAGGATCGGAAAGAACACCAAATCGAAGCTTCTGAGATCCACAAGATCTGGATTTCTATAAAGTGCGCCAAACATGCGCTTTTCAAAAGCCGAAACTCTACTCTCTTTATCAGCTGTTTTGAGTCTTAACATCCAATCAACCTGCAACAAGTTTTTATTCATAGAGTTTAATTCTTAATTCATAACAAATATAATGCCGTACCAAAACATGATAATTTAACTTACAATGGTATTCGTGTTACAGAATAGCCGACGGTTTGACCCTGCTTGTTTAAATGTTTCTTCAAAGTTTAACACATCCACCCAAGCATCAATAACAACATTTGAAACCAGGCTACCCGTTTCCAGGGTCTTCATTAAGTATTTCTCTACCATGGCGTTTTCTCCTTTAAAAAGAAAGTCTCTACATATTCAAATCAAAAGTCAATATAACAATTGTTCTAATCACGTAACGCTTACCTTTACATTTTATAAAATCAACAAGATACACTTACATTGATGATGAGAACGGCTGTTTCTGAGTTTTTTCCTGACCACCATGGTTGTTTGACTGTTGTAACAGATCACTGGAAATTTTTTTCAACAACTATGTTATGCTTTGATTTTTTCAACCAATTTAAAAAAAACTCAAAAGATACAAAAAACTTTGTTGCATACCTTCTATTAACAACACCATTTTCATAAGGAATTTCCAAACTTTTCTTTCTTCATCTGTTATTGGTTCATCCAGGTTCACACCAAATTTCACGTTCTTTGCCAAATTATCAGCGGTTGCAGTTGCTTGTGGCAGCGGTTTAGCCTTGTGCTTTCCAATTTTTGGACTACATCATCAATTGATAGTCCTTTTCCCTCACCTATTAGTACAAAACGTATTTTTTTTTGTTAGCTACAAATGTAACATAACAAGCAAAAAGGTGATGATAAAGCACCTTTTTTGTTTTTTCTTGAACTAAATCTATGGGTTGTTACCGACCATACGTTATCAAGGTAGTATATCACTATTACGGCATTATTAAAGTTAGCATACCTGTCACTATATCATCCTTGCCATGCACGCCCTCAACAATCAAGTTTGCCTCTTTCACATGACCTACATTTTAAAGATAATGTTATATAAGTGTATCATAAAAAAAATTAAGTCTATTTTTTACAATAGCATGTCTTTTTTGTATACCTATTCCAGTTTCATGTAAATCTGTCAGTTCTGCTGCTGTTTCGCGACTATCCACTATGTCATCAACATGTTTTACAGGTTCTACATTAGAAGGTAACATATATTAGTAAAATGTAATTAGGAATAACATGTTTTCATTAACTTAATAGACCTTTCGGCATAACAGCCTTCCCCTTCTGTCCCCCAACACTGAATTCTCCACCTAACATACCAAAAAAGAACAGTCTTTATGTAATATAACATAATCAAGGATAATTAACTATTTGATACGTTTTTACGGTAACATACCTTTCCCCACTTTGTCTTGATTACCCGAAGTCTCAGTCTTGTTTCTCACACCATCAATATGCAAACGTGAGCTCCTAACTTTTTTCCAGCTGAAGACTGTGATTCAATGTCATCTTCGCTGTCATCCACTATCTCATCTTCGACAGCTAGGTCGTCATCATCCATTTCTTTTTTTATTCAAAAATACATATCAGTAACAATCCAACTGTTTTTCCAGCAACTTTAAGTAAACATGATAACACATACAAACCTGAGTTGTCATCATTGTCTTCATCTGAACTATCTGTATCAATCTCTTCTTCATCAAAATGTATATTGATATCATTCAACACATTGTTAATCTTTTGTCCAGGCGAGCAACCTTTTTGTCGTTTGCTTGTGTCACCAAACAACAAAGCAAATTTTTCTCTTAACATTTGCACCTGATGATTCTCTGGTATGATTTCTTCAACATCATCTAATTTTGATGCAACCTTTTCCTTTATTCTAATAAGTTTGTCGATTAGTCCACTTATCTCACTCAATTTCTTCTGTTACACAAAAAAAAAAAAAAAAAAAAAAAACAGGTCAGTATGTTAATAATTATTCTTTGGCATAACATAACTATCATTTTTTTTGACATCTTTACTGATTGATTATGTCCTTTAACATCTTGTGTAGCTAAGTTGTTGCATCTTCCTCCAAATCCACCCTTAATGATTTCCAAGGCTTGTCTTCTTTTTAGCTTATTCATGTCCCAGAATTCTATTGCCGCCTTTGTACTATCCACTTTTATACCTTTGCAATCAACGTTTTCCACATACAAAAGCTAGAAAAACCAAGGTTACATGTTAGTTTTTTTTGCCTAACTAAATGTAGTTAAAGTAACAAGATGACCAGAATTATTTACCGTTAATATTGTAAGTGGCCCTGCAAACTGCGAGCCTGCGTCACATCTCCGCCAGTGGTCTTTACATGGCTTCATCCCTTGGATAACATAGGAACACCAGTCGATTTGTGAGAAATCAGTCTTCTTTGTAATCTTCTTAAATAAGTAATCCCTATACCTTCCTTGACTATGGCACTCCACCATAACTGTGAGGAACATCATTAAAAAGTCTAAACGAAATATGAATGTGTCCTCATCTTCAGCTTCTTGTATATTTTCCACCATGTTGGTTACCGCCACAAAGCGCCCTGGATACCTATCCCTCCACTGTTTCACCTCCGGTGCCATAAAGTCAAACGGTTCCTTTTTGTGAATTTTTAAGCCTCTGCACGGTATTCCTAACAAGTTATGGATAGCTAGTTCATCAATTTTTATGCTTCCATTTTCCAGCTTTATTTCCATTTTGTTTGGATCAAAGTTGTCGACGACATAGTGACCCAACTTCCCTGGTATTCCATTAACGTTAAAATCCAAAAGCTTTCCAAAGCCCATTTTTCTCACCGCCTCATTTTGTTTGTCCTTTAATGCTTCAATGCATTTATATATTTGTATTGGCGAAGAGCGTGTTTGCAACGAGAACCATCCCTCTTCTTCGTTTGTTTTTCGTACTCGTTGTAACTCTTTTCTCTTTTTTTTCCTGATCCTCCTGTAACACATTATTTTAAATTCTTTTAAATAACAATTATATAGCAAATATATATATATATATATATATATATATATATATATATATATATATATAGGGGAAAGTTATTTTGAGAACACCTATATTTCGTGCGAACTGTGAGAACGGCATCTAAAACCATTCAAATTCAAAATTTCTTTTTACACTTGTCTTTATTACTAAAATACAATCCCCAAAACACAATTTATGCGTAAAAATTCAAACGTATACGAAAATAATTTGTTTTTACACATGTGTAAATTTGCTGTTTATACATGTGTAAACTGTTTCATTTACACATGTGTAAAAAGTTAATTTGAAAGTGTTTTTGCAAGAAAAGATGGATTATTTGAAAAGAAAATTCATTTATTAATGTTGTATTTTGATTATAATGGGATTTGTATTAAAAAAAATTGATTTTGATTGATTTTTGTACTTGTTCTCACGGTTCTCACAATATTTAGCGTTCTCAAGATAACCCTCCCCTATATATATATATATATATATATATATATATATATATATATATATATATATATATAAACTCACTCAATCAATATGTTTTTTTTACCGTACTCGTAGTTGTAAGTTTTTTTCCACTTTCAACTGGTTGCTCATCCTCAAAGGTAACTTTTTTTTTTCATTTTTTTCTGTGAATTTCCTGCTGGATATATTTTTGTAATCAAGTTAGGTCCTATCCTTTTAAAAGTAATTAGACATGTTCTTATTAAAACAGCCAAGCATTTTGTATATTTTTTATCATACCCGTTGGTGGTCGTGTTTTTTGATCTGTGCGTTGGTTGGTCGTCATCGGAACTAACTACTTTCTTCTGTTTTTTTCTGTGGAATCCCTGTTATACAGATTACAAAACGTGATTTTAATACTTGTAACACACGCAAACATTATTTTATAACTGACAAATGACAAATGATTGATTCACATACCCGTGGATCGTTTTCCTGAGCAACCGATTGTTGTATCGAGTTCATCTTCATCAAATTCTGCATTATCAAATTTTTCGGTTACTTTTTTTATAAGTCAGTGGACTATACAAATTGTATTGAAAAAACATTTTCGTAACATACCTAGTTGTTTTTTAACCTTTTTCCGTTTGGCATCGTTGTGTTCATTCGGAGAAACTAAATCTATAACATGTTCAGATACTAACAAACGTGGGCTTTTCCTTGTAGACTTCGTCGACATTTGTTTGCTAACACCAACGGAACATAATTAAAACATACAAATACAACGTGTGTGTAAACACAAGACTCTAAAGCAAATTATTACCCTAAAAAAAACCCACATGAACATCACTACATGTAACTCAAAAAAGCCATTAAAACTTTTTTTTTCTAAGTTCACAAAATGTAAACAAAAGGTCATGCAAACCTCATTATATGTTCTTATTTCTTACTTCACTAAAGACTTTACAAAGTCTTTGTAAACCCAAAGTCTTTGTAACCATCAACTCTCATTATAGGAATCCAAAGTCTTAAAAAAAGCCTTGACGTTTGTTACTATAACACTTTTGGATTTTTAACATTTTTTTATTTTTTTCTAAACAAAAATATTTTTTTGTGTAACCCCAACCTGAAAATCACTTTTTTGTTATTTTTTTTCTAACCCCAACTTGAAATTCACAATTTTTGTTAAGTTTTTTGTAACCCCAACCATAAAATTTTTCTGTAACTTGTTTGTAACCCCAAGTATAAACATAAAATATTTGGCAAACACAAAGTTTTTTTTTGTAACCCTAACCTGAAAATCACTTTTTTTTATACAAATCCCTAATATAATTTACTTCAAAATCAAAATTTACAAAAAGCCCTAATAGTATCCGAATATTTTTAACTTTTAAAGCCCTACGATGCCTAACCAACAATATTCCCCGTAACTTCTGCATTATCTAACAAACAACATCTAACCTTAATTAAATGCATACAAAATTAAACTTTTTGTTTAAAAAGGCTATAATCGATGTATTTATAACCTAAATCTCAAGTTTTTTGTAACCTACATTTCAAGAACATTCATATTTTCTGGAAGTAAGAAAACCCAAAACAAAAACTAAAAACTTTATGTAACAGATTACCTTTTTCTGAAGACGACGATGTTTTTGTTGAAGATTTGCTTGAAGGTTTGTTTTGGAAGATGATAGGTTCTTTCCATGTTTTTGTTGAAGATTTTTCTAGATGCTTGGGTTCTAAAAAGATTGTTTTCTAAAGATTGTTTTCTAGATGTTTTCCGTGTTTTTGTTGAAGATTTTGGGTTTTGTTTGTTTTGGAAGATGATAGGTTCTTTTTAAGGGAAATGTTATTTTGTTAGGTGGGTGAAGATTTTTGAAAAAAGAGTGTTATGATCAGGGTTTTGAAACGAGTATAGTGTTTATGAGAGAGAAACATTGGGAAGACAAAGATGACAGTTACTTTATCTTTTTGTCAGTTACATAATTTTTGTTGACCCTTTTACCCCTCCTGACTTTGTTGTGTTTTATCTTCTTAGAAAAAAAAAAAACGAAATTAACATGAAAAAACTAGAGCCATTGATCAAGATGATTGAAGGGTCAAGATGAGGTTTTCAGGGTTTCTTTAACTGGAGTGGGTTTTCAGAATATCCTCCCCTATATATATATATATATATATATATATATATATATATATATAGTGTGAGTATCTACAAGAAACCCACCTATTTGGTAAACTATAGAAACCCAATATGTGGCTATTATGAAGCCACATCATCAAGTATCATTATCATTATTTAAATAGAAGATGGGTAACAATGTAATTTCACCATTTGGTATCTTTTCACATCTTCCATAAAGTACACCATATCCTTTTCTTCACATTTCCTCATGATTGTACTATCTACCTTTTCTTACCAACCCTCAAACCCCACAATTTTTTTTTACCAACCCACACTCTAAACAAGATTTTTTATTTTCCCTCCTCCATGGAAGTTAACCTTCAAGATCCACCTATAGACATGGATCCTTCATTTTCATCTCCTCCGCGTGGTGTGATTCTCAACAAGTTCGCGGGAGAGGATCTAACTGTTGCAGGTTTGTAGAATCGAACCCATTGTTCACACCTTCTATTTTCTCAATTTTACTTTTTTTCTTTTCACTCCGTGGATGTTAACCTTCAAGATTCACCCACAGACATTGTTCCTCCATTTGCATCTCCTCCACGTGGTGTGATTCTCAACAATTTTGCAGGCGATGTCATAGTTGCACGTTTTTTATGGCATAGGCTGTTTTCTTTATTGTTCGGAATTTTACTTATTTTTTCCTGACACATATTTTTTGTTACTGTTTTGTTTTTCGGCATATCTAGCATTCAGTACTGGACAACCTTTGTCGATGGAAAGAAACAGTTCTGAAAGTGATGAAGTCCAAGGTAATTTTTAGATTAGTTTTCGTACTGTTTAAGATACCAAATATTACGTTTCTTTCCAAGAATAGACAAAACTTAAGAGTGTGTATTAATGCTATAAGTTTATTCTTTTTCTGTTTTATGGTTTACGTTTCCCAAAAAAAGTCAGTAGCTTGTATTATGTTTCTTTCCAAACTTAAAGCATAACTATGGTTCTTTGCAAGAAGACACCAAACTTAAATGTCTTTTTTTTGGCATAGGCTGTTTTCTTTTTTTGGTTTTCATGTTATATTTTTAGCATAAAAGTCAGTAGTTTGTATTATAGAAACACGAGCCACATTGGGCCACATTACGTGTTAAGAGTCATGATTTTTAAGCTCATGGGGTGGTGTTTTTTTTACCCTTTTTATGTTTTATATTGTGATTATTTACAAATGTCTTTTTACCTTTGATCATGTACATGGTTATGTTTTTAGTATACGACATTTATGGTTATTTTGTTAAAATTTGATACTTGGTAGGTTTTTTTTGGGCTAACATGTGTTAAAAAAGGTTGTTATTTTTCTGAGTGGCTGGTAACACATGTTAACAGCTATGTCCTTTTTTTTTGTTATTTAACAAGTTTTAAGACCCTTAACACATGTTAACGGCACACAGATATCTCAACTATGATTTTTAACAGATGTTACTGACATGATTTTTTCAAATATGCTTTATTAACACGTGTTAACACGTTTATCAGTAGACACAGACAACTGATTATCCGGTGTCATAGTTCCAGATTTTTCAGTCAGTAACACATGTTAACAAATTTATATTTTTGTACGCAGGAGTTACTGAAGACCCCCATCGCACTTCTTGATTGAAACCCCCAACGGGACCAGGTTTTGGGTCCCAAATGTTGTGCAGAAATACATACCTACCGTTGGTCAATCATTCGACACGTTTGACGCAGCGTTGGTGATGTACAAAGATTATGCCGACCACGCCGGGTTCACAGTGAAAAAGGGCCAGACTAAGGTATGGAAGGGTATCGCCACACATAAATACTTTTGGTGTAACAAAGCCGGGACACCGCAAAAGGGTAGGGTAATTGACACACTATCTGAGCAAGCAATGCTTCACCGGAATACAACGTTCATTCAGTGTGATTGTAAAGCTCATATGTTAGTGGCATACTGTGCTAAAACCGAAAAATTTGTGGTTCACACATTCAACGACGTTCACAATCATGAGTTAGTTGACAATGTGAATCGTGACCTAACTAAGATTTCAAGGAAGCTTACATTTTCTACAAAACAGTTTATACACCAAATGAGTTTGAATCGAATTGGGCCTGTCAGGGCGCACAGGTGTCTTGTAGCCATCAAGGGGGGTCACCACAATGTTAACGGTACGCCTGTTGACTTCAAAAACTTTAGTAAGAATTTGAGGATTTTCATAGGCGACCGTGATGCACAGTTGGTTCTTGATCGTTTGCGCGACCGTTTTGATAACTTGCCTGAATTCTTTTTCGACTTTACCGTTTCTGATGGCCAATTGCGATCCGTAATATGGGTTGATGAGATTTCGAAACTGAATTATAAAGCAATTGGTGATGTAGTTGCTTTTGACGCCACGTACCATACCAACAGGTAATATGTGTTACTACCCCACACCACAGCCTAACATGTGTTATTAGTGAATACGCGTTTTTTTATACTGACTATATTCTGCTCTATTCAATATGTAGGTACAATCTGATTTTTGTGCCATTCACCATGGTTGACCACAACAAACAATGTGTAACCTTTGGTGCCGGGTTGCCATTCAATGAAACCGTTGAGTCCTACAAATGGTTGCTTCAGGGATATCTTAAAGCTCACAATAGTCAACCAACCTTAGTATTGACTGACGAGGACCCAGCCATGAGGCAAGCGATCATGCAAGTGTTCCCTGAATAACGCCATAGGTTATGTATGTGGCATATTATGAAGAAGTTGCCATCAAAGGTTTGTACATACTATCTGCCGTTAACACATGTTAAGCGTTAACACATGTTACTGACGTTTTTGAGAAACCTTTTTGGCCATTAACACGTGTTAAGCGTACTAACACGTGTTAAACAACAAAAATAAACCATATCTGTTAACACGTGTTACCAGCCACTCACAAAAAAATCATATTTTTTTAACATGTGTTACTGACATTTCTCCAAAATGTTATTCCCCTATAGATATCAGCTGAGAAGCTACAAAATACAGAGCTAAGGGCTTGCATACATCGCCTTGTGTGGAATGTGTAGATAAAGCCATCAACATTTGAGAGTCGTTGGCAAGAATTGTTGGCAACATTTGGTCTTGAAGACCATGAATGGTTGAGTGAGATATATGATATAAGGGAGCGATGGGTTCCGGCATATTTTCGCGACATCCCTATGTGTTGTTTAATGAAGACAACTTCTCGATGCGAGAGCTCTAATGCTGCCTTTAAAGTCAATTCCACTAGTGCCAATACCCTTGTCCAGTTTATGCTCTGTTACGAAGCAAGACTTGACAGCCAACGTTATCGGCAAAGACTTTCTGAGTACAAAAGATCATCAACTGTGTTCTGTGGAGCCACTGATCTGGCAATTGAGAAGCACACTTTCATGTTATACTCTCATGCTGTTTTTGTGGAAGTTCGAAAATAAATAACAAAGGGAATGTTATGTTGCTACGTCTCAAATGAAAAACAAGATGATGGCTTTACTGTTTTTGATGTGACCCACCTGGACCGCAGACGTGACATGACAGACATCTACCAGGTTTGACCTCAGACACCGGCTTTGTGTTTTACACTAACAGATGTTAATAGCTACGTTAACACATGTTATCAAACATTACAAGCCCTGCCTACTTTTTTTATCCTATTCTTTAGTGGGCTGTCACGTTTAGACCCACCACTAACACACCATGGGTAACACTTGTTACCATTTTTTCTGCATACACAATGCTAGCACATGCTATCACATGTGTCACACAGATATCTGTGGGCTGCACCATTACTTAACACGTGTTATCTTACATGTTATAAAACGTCTTACACAGATATAGTTTTTTACTCTAATGTGTTTTTTGGGGCTTATTATCTCAGGTTAAGTTTTACGGAAGTGATAATACAGCAGTTTGTTCTTGTATGGGTTTCATACGAATTGGGTATCTGTGTTGCCATGTTTTTTGTGTCTATCGTATGAAGAACGTTGAAACTATTCCGGATCATTACATCATGGACCGTTGGCGTAGGGACGTATTGCCAAAAAAGGTCTTTTCCATTTCAGGCCGGTATGGTGTAGACACGAATCCGGAATCCATCCTCAGGAATGAGGTGCTTGAGCTGGTTACTGAGTGTGTGGATGTTGTGCGTACCGACACAGAGTCTCTAGCTACATTGGTGGAAAAATTAAGAGAACTCAAGCTTAATTTGTTATCAAAAGGATCCGTCGAACTTAGCGAGAAGGAAACAAACGAGGCTGATATGGAGGAGTTGCTTGGTCAAGAAATGGATTGCGATGTTGTGGTAAACAACCCTGATGTTGCTCGCAATAAGGGATGTGGGAAAAATCGCCGTATCACGGGCCCGAGTGAGAAAGCTAAAGAAAAGCCAAACAAGGTACCACGCCTATGTCGCACTTGCAACAAATATGTTATTGGCCATGATTCCCGTAACTGTGAGAAGGTGTCACAACAAGCTAATCAGGGTCTCCAGTCCGGAGGTCCCGCACCGTAGATGCAGATCAGCCATTAATGCATAGCACTGAGCCGTTTTGCGTTCTCTTTTTTTTTGGGGCGTGTTATGTACATGTAACAGGTGTTAGTATCCCGACTATGTTACGTACATAACACCTGCCCACCAACTTTCTAGCGGTTACTTAGTGCGTATCATGTTTTATAAACCTTTGGTTATGTATAACTTATACTATTTGACGCCTATGGCGTCCCTTTTGAAAGCTTTATATGTATGTGGCTTTTCTAGCGTTCTTCCTTTAACAGGTGTTACTCAATCATTTAACAGGTGTTAGTCTATGTCCCTTGTTAAAAGTTTTACCATGTGTTAAAAAACATACTACATATATTAAACACCATTAACACCTGTTATCCCGTGGTTTCAATTGTGGCGTGGATCTGCTGCAGTCAATAAAAAAACAATAGTTGGTGTATTAAAATTGTTGACATGTGTTAACATTTGTAAGCATAGACAAACGTGGTTGACACGTGTTAGTTATACCGTAGACATAACCAAACACCAACTCAACAAGAGTTTGTTACATGAAACCTTAACAGTTATACAACCTTTTTTACATACACGTTAAATATAATGTGCACGGACAGTATTTATTCTCCCGTTCCCAGTTGCGTTGTTCCGTTTTGTTGTACAGGTGTTACTCAACGTGGTTAATAGTTTTCTGTCAAAACCAACATAAACAACAAAGCGTGGTTTACTGGTTTGGGGACCACTGGTAGTGAGAAGCCTTCGAAGCTTCTTTTGTTATTTTGATATGCTACCCACGTGGAATCGAGTACTTTATTTTAACCTTGATGCCCAATCATTTTTGTATTTTTTTGGTTGATGCCCACAGCCACTCCCCTCATTCACCCACCCATTTTATAATAGTTCAAAAGAGGGAAGACAAATAATGTTTTCATCTCATTAATGTTCTTTGTACTCTTCTACCTAACATCAATCACCTTTTTAGTACTATTGTACATTCTTTACACCTTTTTCAAAACACCACCATACCTTTTGTATCTTTACATTTTTTTATTCCCACTTGTCATAGTCACACTATAAGTAATAATAAAAAAAAAGTTCACTATTTTCAATATGCCTACTTTATGTACTATTTGTACTTTCTTCCATAACCTTTTCATATAAAGAACCACACCTTTTGAGTTTTTTATTCCTTTTTGTACTATTGTACTTTCTATTACCTTTATCATAGACCATCTGTCCTTTTGCTTCTTTATTCCTTTTTTTATTCCCAATGAAAGTCTACCAACTTGTAATTATACTAAAGTTCAAACTAGTGGGCATATGGACTTCGGTTTTGCCTACTACTTGTGTTCCTTTTCCATTAAAGCTTCTCAAAATTAGTACGACAAGTTACTTAAACATTAGTGGATAATTAACCTGTGGAACTACCATGACACGTGGCCAGGAAGCCACCCAAAGATTACAAGTTTTAGTATGGCAACGATGCCACCAAAATAAATACATGTTTAACATACCACTACTACTATTTCTAATAAAACAAGTTTGTTTTTAGCTAGCAACCATGCTACCTGTTGCTACAAAAATAAAGCTGCAATTTCTTGGCTTTTAACGTAGGCAAGCTCCTTCAACATGGTCCTTCAAGAGATTCACTGGAGAACGCAGGATATGTGCTGCAAACTTCTTACGCAGCCTCCTCACCTCGCCCAACTTCTTCGACCCATTCGTACTGAACGCAGCTTCAAACCGTTCACCCTTCCCCATAAATTTCTCCATATGGCGCATCAAAAAGATGCCGCAGTCATCAACATTGTTACGGGTAGCCCACTCAACTTTCTCCCTATGGACCCGTAACTCACTCAATCTCTCTGCTTTTGGATGCTGTAGCTCATGTAAGTATTTAACGAGCATATGCTTCTGTATAAAGAGGAAAACCATTAACAAGTGTTAAGCAGATATCGCCACAAATCAGGAATAGAACTATAACATGTGTTATTTAACAAACTTACAATTTTGTACGGGGTATCTTTTTCAAAATAATTCTGACTGTCCACAATTGGCACACCTTGCTTTTCCCCAGCGTTGTCAATTATGCATATTTCCGGGTACTTAAGTTCAAACACCACAAGGTAGTAGTGGTTGTACTCTAAAACTGGATACATAATCATGTCGAACTTTTGTAAATCCACCAATTTCTCATTCCAGTAGACAGCTGCCCGCACGCTTGTCCGAAACTTCTCCATTCGTTTCTCCTCAGTTGTTCCCCGATCGTTTAGCATCCACTCAAACTATTACACATCAAACCAAACATAAACCAAACGTATTTAACTTACTAATCAATACAATTTTATAATAAATTATAATTGATTTTACTTCAAATATAATATAAAATACTTACCACAGCCTAAGTCCCAACAAACAACCTTAGCTTCGACCCATCCGACTTGTATCGTTCTTCATTGTTTAAGACTTCGACCCAGCAGTCCACTATGACGTCTAGTACTTTCCTTCCAGCAGCTAGACTTTTGAACATTTCACGTGTTGCTTCCAGATTATAAGTACTACGACACAAAACCTCCCTGTGTATAAAACATGTTATTTTTTGGGTTATCGTTAACATGTGTTATAATCCAAAAAACTTACATCTCTCGTGGATCTGTTCTTCCCACATCATCCTGCCTTGCCTGCTGAGTTGATGAGCCTGTTTCTTTTCTGTAAGAGATTATATTTAAAAGGAATCTTAAACATGTTAACCGAAACACAAATAAAAAAAGATTAAAACAAAAACAAAACGTGTCTTACAATAGACTGGATGCTAAACTCAGTTTACTAGATATATAGTTCCAGATTTTCTCTTCTTCTTTCAAAACAGGAGCTTGTATATCCACGCCTCTTATAAAGAACGGCGACCTGTTAACAGGCACGACAACCCTTTCCCGTACTGGGTTTCTTCGGGCCGCATCTAGGTGTGCAACCACGTTTTGGAGCACAGTGTTTTCCCCACCCTGACATACCCTTAAAACGGGCGCTCCTACTAAGTAAAGGCCAGTTGCCCGTCATACGAGCTGACCGGCTCAACCTCCATGATGTCCGGGTCAATATATATCGCCAATGCACTACACTCCGGCGTAGCATCAACTGTTCAAACCAGTAACTAACAGATGTTAATTTTGGGAAAGTTTTTTTTACTAACAGTTGTTAATATGTTTTCAATCATTTTGTTTAAACCTAAAGACATTCCTAACATAATAACTGAAGCACTAGAAACCTTACCCCCTTTTTTGTTGCCGTCCACATTCTGCAAAGTTTGAGGTATGCCCGGTGTCCGGGGGTCAAAAACTGTTCATAAAAAATTTTAATAACACTTGTTAACAGGTTTCCAATCACTTTGTTTAAACATAAAGTAATTCCTAATATAATAACTGAAGCACTGGAAACATTACCCGCTGATCCTTCATTAACCTTCGAAGTACTCGTCGCCTTTACATCCACCTTTACCTCCCCCGTCTCCATGTTTACCGACGGTCCCTTGGAAACATGGGAGCCTGTGTTGCACGCAATCCAGGTGTTTATATGAACACTAACCCGTAACATTAAAACCCAACTATAGCTTTTGCATACCTGGTTTTTGCCCGCCGTCCTCACTACCAACCGACATGTTTACACTGGATTGCCCTTTAACACCTGTTAATTTGTTCGCCAAGCAAACTTTCGATTAACACCAGGATTACTATAGCATACTTTGGGGGGGGGGTACAACTAGTAAAAAACAAACCTGTTGGTGTTGCTTTCTCATTATCATCCATCTGTGTCAGTCCAACACTCCACGTTAGACCATCATAAACAAAATCATCAGTAGTACCCCCTGTTCGATCTTGCACTACTATGTCATCATGCATCATTTCGTTTCCACATCCATCTTTAGCTTTCGTGTCATCCAACACGCCCACGCCGGGGGCTGTTTCAGCTGTTTTCAAATCATTTGGTCCATCATCATTTACATGTTGTTTGCCATGTGCCAGACCCGCGATACCGTCATCAACTGAGGGTACCACACATTTTATCAAAACAGATAACATGTGTTAGCGTCATCATTGTGTCGCAACCATGCAAAACAATAGGCTTGCAAAAATACTAAATTTCACACACTTACGTTTACCAACCGCATCATGTATATCGCGGTCGCCCGGCAGCTTTGCATATTCCATGTCTGCATCCGCCTTAGCAGCTTCAATCTTCATAGGTCCTTTTTCAAATGTCCCTGCAAGCGCAGCAATTATACCGCTGCTAACATCCTTTTTCTTAACACCGCTACTAACATCTAGGCCGACAACTGTTGCTGAAAAAAGGCACACTTAACACATGTTAACAACTTTGAACAGAATATTTTTTCCATGTTAACAACTGTTATTCCAATGTTTTATAAGAAACTAATTACCTTCTTGTGCATTGCATGTCTCACCGCTAGGAACGCGTTCCCGTTCAGACTTTTCGTTCGGCGTGCACATAGGTGAACCTGTTTCTTCACAAATCTGACCAACTTCTTTTGTATCACCGCCTTTCAAATCTGCACAGTTTTTCATAACAACTCAATGATTTCAAACAATGTCTAATTTTAGAGGCCTTGTAAACTTTAAAAAAATAATTAACCTGTTTGTGCCTTTGGTTCCTCACTTCTAGCGCTATCCCCCACTTCCTTTTTGTTCGATGGAGTGCCAAAATTTATGTCTTTTTCTGCCCCTTCATTATTGACAGTTTCGTTATCATCTTCCTTTGCATTGGTGTGTCCCGTTGCTTGACAACTTCTCGATCTTGTGCGCGAACCACTAACAGTACCAACATCTGCTACCTTGTGCGAGCCAGCCCCCTTAAAATTTTTCTTGCTCACCGCCTTACGCCCTGAACTGCCATCTGGAAACCAATACACAGTAACACATGTTAAGCAGGAGCACTACTAACACTAGTTATTTAACTTCACGATTTTTTTGTGTTACCTTCTGTTGCCTTACCACTTTGCCTACGCTTCGCCTCATCCTTAGCCATACTTCGACGATATTGATTAACCACCACGGGAGAATCCAGTTCCGCATTCTCATTGTCCTTTTTCGGTACACCTGATCCTGTTTACATATTAACTCATGTTAGTAGATACACCGTAAAAAAAACAAAGTTTAAAGAAACACATAACTCACCAATTTCACTGTCCATTTTTTTGGAGCTACGTGTTTTGCGCTTGTTTGGATACTGACTAATAATAGGGATGCGACAGTCAACATCTACCAACACCTCACTGCTCTGACACCCCGCCGAATCCTGTTTCTCAGCATCCAACCCGCCTAAAACATCCTGTATTTGCTGACTCGCATGAAAATCTCTTATCCACATAGGTTTATCATTCAAAAGTGTCGCGTATCTTGCCTTCAATATTTGAACATCAACATCGTCAGGATGCTCTACACATAACACTCTTAAAACATCTTCTACCCTCTTTTTGTACTTTAAGATCTCATCTATGTTTGTCTCCATGACTTGCACTCTATCCTGTTTTTTGGAACGACATGTACAGATGTAATAATTATGCTAATGAACCAATAACACATGTTATGGAAAAATTGTAGTACCTTGACACTAGGTTGGTCATCTTTTTCCCATGTTATACTTAAACACTTAAGCAAGCCCTTTCCAAAACCACCGTTCAAAATTTCTATCTTCTCTCTATACTTCAAACGCTTAGTTGTCCAATATGTCATTGGAGACACACTGTAATCAACATCCAGCCCTAGGCAAGTTGCCCTATCCACATACAGCAGCTGCAAAGAGGAAAAATCAGTAACTAACAGACGTTAATTGTTGTGGAGTTTTAAATAACAGCTGTTAATAGGTCAAGAAAAAAAACAAATAAAATTACCGTTAGTGTTGCTAGGGGTCCAGTAAAGGGGCTATTCGGATCACTCCTATCCCAACCTTTTTTACACTCCCTCAGCTGGTCAACTATGAACCCACACCAATCAATTTTGCTGAACTTCATGTCGCTTGAAATATGATGTAAGATCGCCTCCCTTAATGTGCCTTGCTTGTGGTAGTCAACCATCACAGTAACAAAACACATAACGAAATCCATACGGAATTCAAAGTTGTCTGCCCCACCCGACTTTTCGATACTATCAACCATACTCTTGGCTGAAACCAACTTACTTCCATACCTTTTCCTCCACGCTTCCACAACACTATCCATCTCAATCTTCCGTTCTGTAGACATCAATTTCAAACCCCTAGACGGTATCCCCAATAACTTACCCACCACCTTCTTATTTATCTTCATTGCACCACATGGAGCATGTATCTCCATTGTATCTGGGTCAAAGCTGTCAACCACAAAGTGTGCTAACTTTAAAGGGACCCCATCCATCCTAAATTGCAGTAGCCGTCCAAAACCCATATCCCTAACAGCTAGTTGTTGTTCAGATGACAGCAATGAAATACATCTAAAAAATTGAACAGGAGATGAACGTGTCGTAAGCGTTGGGAAATCGTCCCTCCTCGACTTCTTGCGCTTACGTCTCACATCTAATGGTTGTTCACCATCACTTTCTTCCGCTTCCTTCCACTTACGAACTAACCTGCTTGCTCGTACCTATAAATGATGTAATGGTATTAACACCTGTTAACAGATATAAATTTCTACACCTGTGACCAGGTAACACATGTTAACCACTTGCAAAACCAGTACCTTCGCCGCCACATGTCTCTTTCACCTTTTTTGACTTCACGGGTTTCTTCTTCGTAACAAGCGGCTTTTTCCCTAGAAATGCATTTTTATTAACACATGTTAGTATATATTACAAACCCCACATCATTAGACACATACTTTTTTTTATGTTACACGTTATGTTATTATCACATGTTACCAGAAAATTTAAAGTAGGCAGTGGGGCAGCAACACATACCTTTACGTTCTGATGAATCAGCCAAATCTACGCAAGTCACCCTTTTGTCTGCAACACGTTGTTTTTATAATTTTGCATTAGTTCACACCCTCAACATTCAAAACCATTTTCAATACAAACCCATGTACCTTTATCCTTCCTTGTTCTGAGACATTCCGTCCGTTTATCAACTACCTCCTTTACTGTTTTTTACAGAAACAAAATGTCCATCAACTAACGTTATTACTCGTGAAAGATAACAAGGGTTAATATATGCTACAATTTTTAAACCTACATTTTTTTTCCTTGTTAATCAGCATCCCAATTGGGCTATCCAAGTCAGAATCATTAAAGTCTGCAACGGTATATAAAAAATAACACTTTATAAGACTATGCTAAATAAAATGAGCACTAAATGAACTTTTTATTTTTCTTACCCAATGCTCGTTGGGTCTGCCCGTATCCTTCATTTTTAGATGACCCTTCCGTAACGAGAGTTCCCTCATCATGCCCCCTATCCAACTTGTTGCTGGTGTCACTTATGACAATGACACTAGGTTTTTCAGACGCGGATCCGCCTGATAACGGAAAAATAATATAACAACACCCGCGTCACGGTAAACACCAAATACAAAACACAAAACGGCAAACCTAAAACCAAAAAAAAAATATTACCTGTACGCTGATGTGCAGTTCTTCTAGACTTCCTGTTTAAACAATAAACAACGCAAAACATATTATAATCCTTTTTTACATAAACAAGTTATTCTTAACACTAAGCTTAAGATGTTCCCCCAAAATTAAAAGCCCGAACCCTAAACCTAGAACGACAAAACCCTAAACCTAGAAGAACAATCGGTACTCTTTAACCTGCTGGACGTCGGATCATCGACAATCAGACGAAAATGGCCCCAAAAATTAAAAAATATGGAACCCTAAACCTATAACAACGATGAAAAACCGTACTTTCCAACACAATCAGATTATCTATAAGACAAGAAAGAATATTTATGGATTACCTTTTAAATCTCCGGCGACGACGGCTCCTGGACGTCAAACTGTTGAACAAGAACGACATAGCGTGTCCGGCGTCGGCGGCTCCTTGACGTCCCTGTTACTCTGATGTTCCCTGAGTTTTTATGAGCCACGTGAAGGTGGGAAGCGAGACTGATGACCGATGGTGTTTATTTGGGAGGATAACCGTGTATTTTTGTGGGATGTAATGATCCGGATGAGGAGCTCTCTGTGGTTAGGTAGGTGGGACTTTTGGGTTACCTTCTGTACTTCAGAGAGAGAGAGAGAGAGAGATAGAGGAAGAAGAAAGAAGAAGCTGATCACAGTGTTGTAGTTTAGGCGGGATAAATTAGAAAGGTGTATGGACAGTTGAAAGGACGTGTGACTTGAGAGAGAGAGAGAGAGAGAGAGAGAGAGAGAGAGAGAGGATCTAAGACAATGTTGTTTACCCAATTTGCCCCTCAAGGTCCTTTTAGTTATTAAAATAATAATAAACTTAATGTCAGGTACACACCTTCAATCTTGGCCATTGATTGTATGTGATGGATGGATAGGATGGAGTTTCTATAGTTTACCAAATAGGGAGGGTTTTCACAATATCCCTTCTCTATATATATATATACACACACACACACACACACACACACACGGTGGTAGGGTTTCTGTAAGAAAATAGGTTTTTGTGAGAAGAGAAAAACACCAAACATAACAATTAATAACCGAAAATAATGTATTTTTAGCGTAAAACTTAAAACACTATGTCAAGAAGATTAAGCCGAGTGTTTTAACTAATTACTAGTGTGTTTTATCTGTAATTTAAATTTAATGATTATAATACATTGGATTGTGTTTTAAATTTTTGTATATTGTTGTGTTAAGTGTTTTTCAAGCCAAAACAACCCAAAACATCACTCCAAAATAAAAAAATAAAAAAACATGATAGCTACATGCCAATTCTTAATCCTTCTCACACAAACCAATTTTCCTACATGATCCTCTACCTATATATATAGTGTGTGTGTGTGGGGGGGGGTAGCCTAGATATAAAATGTGTGTTTTGTGATAAGGGAAATAAGTAATTGTGTCATTTAGATCATGTTAATGGATGGTTGAAATTAAATGGATGACAAAATTACAAATTGTGTTATAATTTAATTAATAAATTGGAGGTTATTGTGGTATAATTGTCAAAACACCACACACACCCACGCCACCATACCCACTTTTTTTGATTTAAATAAAAAAAAGTATTTTTATAACTTCAACTCCTTTCATCATTTTCCCTAAATTTCAAACCCTAACCCTAGATTTTTCTATCCCTTCGATTCAACATGATTAGCCAATGATTTCATGGGGCTTTTAAAGTACAACAAAGAAATAACAAAATGACATTATAGAATAGGACTTACAAGTACAAGCTGTGATCAAATATGAAGCGCAAAGTACCGAAACAAAAGTGGCCGATTACAAGCTTTGAAAAGCGATTTGTTATGGGTTTTTTCGTGGGTTTACGAAGGGAATAAGTGCAGAAAATGAATGGCATCATTATTTTAAAACTCAATTATTAACACATTTAAGATCGATTTTATGATGAGAATTCAAATGATTTGAGAGGAGAAGCGTATAGGAGTCCAAACCTAGCATTTAAACGTATTAAAAATCGATAAACAACTTTGCTCGAAAATCGGCAGATCCGGTAATAACGTGCCGGAAGTCGTGAGACAAAAGGAGGACGGATTTTAGCTTTTAAACTTTCATTAATTGACCAAAATGACCCCTCAAGTTAGTTTGGTTAGGTTTGTTTGTGCTTTGATTAGTTTTTCTTAATAAAAGTTAACTAAAGGTAACTTAACTAACCTAATATTCTTTATGTTTTTATTGGTTTTCGACGTAAAACTTTAAATGTTTTCCCAATCCTTCAATAAGTCTATACGCGTTTTAAACGTGACAAAAATATAAAAAAAATATTATAATAACTTTAAAATGGTAAAACTTGCTTAAACAACCAAACATAATCTGTTCACATTACGATTTGATGCAACTTTACGATTAATAACGAGACACAAACCAAACAAAGATATAACGATCAACACAACTGAAGCTTTTTATTAAAATACGATACTATCAAAGTACAAGGACCAAAAATGTAAATTAAACATAGTTTAGGAAACACGCAAATGTCACAAGGGCATGCACCCCTATCACCTCAGCCTTTTTCCAATAATAGTGCCCCCTGTTTCCCCGATGCCAATGGGGCCGATATAGACATCCCGTTGGCGCAATAACGATGACCAACGACCGTCTTGGTGGGCCATTAAATTATGTGACCATTGAACAGTCAATTTTATGAAAAATAAAATAAAAACTATTTGAAAACTCTATATAAACCAACCAACATTTCACATCTTTTACACACATCTCTTCACTCTTCTCTCTCCACTGAAAAAATTACTTTCACGATCCAAAAATCTCATTTCAAAACCCACTTTCACTATGTTTCCATATAATAACGACCCAAACACATTTGATCCCAACAATCCGCGTAACATACAAGCACAAGACTCCTCGTAGGTGATGAATCTTAATATTAGGCTTGGCGAATATCATCCACTACCCAATGATAATTCACCACGATGGGACATATCATCGTCACAACTTCCATTGATCCCACAGATGACAATGCCCAGGTTTGTATATTATTCTACACAACCCCCAATGTCTCCCTTTGTGTCTCAGTCACAAACCGTACCTGAATCTCAACCTCGTATCCAAAACCCAAGCCGCATTCGGAAGTCTATAGACACATAGACTTCGTAGGAAGCAACCAGAGGAAGAACATGCTTCAAAGTCACACGAGTAGTGGACAATGAAGGAGGAGTTCGCTTTGGCATGAGCGTGGCTCGACGTTTCCGAAGACACAGTTTTTGGTATATATAAAAATCTTTAGAGAATTTATTTATTTAATTAGTTTACCCATTTTTTATTTAAACTTGTTTACTTAAAAATGTTTAATTTATTTACATAGGCGACGATCAAGAGAAACCTGTGTTCTAGCATCATATTCACGAAAAATTATTCAACGAGATGAACCGCTCCAATTACTTGTTCTAAGGCGAATGGACCGCAATGAGAACAAAAATTACCAACTTCAACAACATTTACAGCCTCCTTACTAATAATCAAAGAACAAGTGGTTCGAGCCATGTGGATTTCATGACGGCCGCCTACCAAGAATTTAGAGCTAACTATGGCTCCTTGTTTAGCCTCGAAAAGTATCGGAACCTACTCCGAAAGTCTCCAAAGTGGTATCTTGTGCTACCATTCCCTATGGGTCGTTCGTCTAAGCGGTCCAAGAGTACTTCTGGCACACTAGAACCTCACTCGTCTATAGGTGGATTGGAACTCGTTTATGATTTAACTTAAATAACACCATTGACGACCTTGAGTTTGAGGAGCGGGTTGAGTTGGCACGCCTGGTCGAAAGAGATAGAAGCAAGGCAGCTGCACGAGCGAAGTCTAAAAGCAAAGTCGCCTCGTCTTTAGCAACAACGGATACCGAGGTGGTTCAAATTTCTCCAAATTGGTACTAGATCTTAAGTTCTTTCGGAAAGATTTCTCGTACTCCCCGATGAGGACCAGAGAATAATGGAACTAGAGAAATGTAACATCCCGAAAATTCGTTAGAAAAAAAAAACCTTAAACGAAACGATTATCCGAATGTTTATTGGATGGATCGATTGTCGGGTTTTGGTTGTACACCTTTATTTAAATAGGTTGATAAACGAATTCGATACCTATATCTTGGTTTAAAGAATTAGAGGGGCTCGTTTTGTCATTGTTTAAAGACTGAATACTGACTTTGGGAACAAGTTAATGCGTGAATGAACCACAAGGACCCTAGTGAAAATTGTGAATTTCATGTTTCCAAAACCCTAGGGTCGTGGCCTACCAGAAAAACACATCTTACCTACTCATTTAAACATGACTAAGCGACATCCCTTTTCTTTTACCCTCCATCGATTCACGGTTTCACAATCGACCATTGTTACACGTAAAAGAAGGATCGTTGCGCATCACGGTTATCCATGAAGGAATGGGGCTGCTCTAGTGTGTTGAGTAATTTATTGACTCACAATTGGATAGTGAAGTGTGAACCTGGTTTTCCCGTCATCTCGGTCAGGTAAGTAATATGTAAACATTGTACGTAATGCCTTGTTGCAAGAATCTGGAGCTTTAGGGGCGACGCTTGTCGCCCCTAATTATATAGCATTAGGGGGGACAAGGGCTTTAGGGGCGACAGTCGCCCCTAAAGTCCTGTCACATTTGCTTGGTCACTAAAACCCTCTGTTGCCCCTAAAGGTGCCGCCCCTAAAACCTTTCTACATATACATACATACACACATTACATATTTACATACATACACGCATTACATACATACATATATACTCATACATACACTCATACATACATATATGATGTGCTAAAAGTAGTTTAATAAAAATAACTAAATTAAACCTAAAACTAGACACCTAGTAATACTCTAGACTCTCTAAAACTAAACTACTGACAGGCAAGTGAATCTATCGACTCTAGTATAGCTAAAGTAAGTCCGGATATCGAACCCACGAGACTCTAATGGAAAACGAAAACTAGACTCGATTACTTATCCTAAATACTGATTAAATTAATTTATTTGTTATTTTAAAGGGGGTTTTACTAAAAACTGAATTGCAATAAAATAAAGATTAACTACGGTTAAATATACTGAACTAAAGACACGAACTTAGCTGAGCTGAATTCAGATGATGACGAGACACTACCTAGACCAGACTCCTAACTATGTCTGATAAGCTTCTATGGTTATGGAACTGATTTGGAACCGGGATCTTAAAATACCAAACATCAAGAATAAACTAGACACCCTCGACCCTTCTCAAGGGGAAACCCTAGAATATTTTTGTGCTGTTAAACCACCGGTTGGAGTACAAACCCTCACAGGTTATCTAACTCTTATGATCGAGTACCCGCTAGACAATCTATCTCATAGCGCGAAAGCCTCACTACACTAGGTGCAAGGGGTAATTATTGAAGCCTAGATCTAACTTGATATGCAAGAGTTGAAAGGGAAACTAGGCAGATCTTCTCACAAAGCCTCTAACCTAGCAATCTAACAACCTAGACATGCCAACAAGCCCTCACCTCACAGCTATTGAACTTGGAAGAATACCTAAAATCTTATAACCACCAAATACCACTCCTATGGTAAACCCGCGACTATTGACCATAAACTAGTTGCTACACAAAGTCTGCAACCTAACTAGCACACATACATGAAAGACATTCACAAAAGTGCGAGTGGGGTGAATAAGTGACAAGAAAATAATAAATACGCACATACACCAGATCTAGAGAAATCAAAATCTTTACGCAATCATAAATCCAAAACAAGTTCCAAAAACCATAGAAAACGCAAATCAAAACATAGTTATTTGTCTTAGTCTAGGTAGCTATAAAAGTTTTAGCCACAAATCATCTTGAAAAGAGAAACAAAACCAAATAAAAATTCAGCAATCATTGTATAGAACAAAGATAATAAAGGAACGAAAAAACCGAATGATTGACACCCGAATAATCGCTCTCTGGCTTAGAACCTTTGATCATTGGCTTGCCTCTCTAAATATATTTGCTCCTGTGTGCGACCTCTCTTCGAATTTTTGTTCGCCGCTGTGTTATTCCTTCTGATTGCTTCCTCAAATATTGTGCCGCTCTCCAAGATATATTGTCCCCTCCTGAATAATTATCACCTCCCTCACTTTGTATTTTGGGCCGTGACAAGGCCTTGTGCCATCTTTTTTTTTCTTTCTTATTATTATTATTATTATTATTATTATTATTATTATTATTATACTATTATTATATATAGCACTCTAGCTCCGTGCTCTTGACTCGGGTGTTCTTGGCTTAACTAAAGTTGCTCGTTTACGCTCCAACGTCCATGAACACCTATAAAATAAAAAATAAAATAGATAAATACTAAAAATGACCGAAAACTAATAAAAACCTATAAAAACCTATACTAAATAAAATAGACAAGTACAAGCCTAAAACTAATAAAAACACTATCTAAACGAGTCAAAAACTGTACAAACTTTACACTGGAAATAGATGTATTTTACAATACATCAAATATCCCCACACTTATCTCTTTTTCGTCCCTGAAAAAGAATTATGCTATGGAATCACAGTTAGTTTTACATCCAGTTTCAAAACATAGGTTACTTAATTAATAATCTACTAACGTGTTGATTGCGATTGCAGGTATATTGATCCTCTTAAACCCACACCGATTTCCAAGCCCCTTTTTATTTTTTGTTAAGTTCATGATGATTAGTCTATCTAGGGTCTCACTCGAAGGAAGCCACAGTTCCTCCTAATCCCGCCTCAAGCTTATGAAGCTAAAGGAACGACCAATTGACCATTTCCCAACCGTCTTATGTAGAAAACCAAGAGAATTTAAAATCACTTTTTTTTTGGCATACTTAACTCAGAGGGTGTGACCAATCCAAGTCGCTATCCCAGTGGCCAGGCACCTTAAGCTTTAGCATTTTCTTTTTCATCTCAGCATACTTAACTCAGAGGGTGTGACCAATTCAAGTCGCTATCCCAGTGGCCAGGCACCTTAAGCTTCAGCATTTTTGCTTTGATTTCTTTTTTTTTTTTAAAGATTAGAAATTCTAACGGTTTTTTACTTATAACGGTGCTTCTTAT
This sequence comes from Ambrosia x helenae, assembly GCA_030844895.1. Taxonomy (NCBI): domain Eukaryota; kingdom Viridiplantae; phylum Streptophyta; class Magnoliopsida; order Asterales; family Asteraceae; genus Ambrosia; species Ambrosia x helenae. The sequence goes on along the minus strand of CM061233.1, from coordinate 107,267,965 downwards.
ACTATTTTTGGCGGTTTCGGTCTCCCCGTTTCTCCTAGATGAGAACCCACAAAATAGCCTAACATAATTAATTTATTACTTTTCAAAGGAAACCTTTCTACCGGCCGAGCCTACCCACATATCTCAAATCAGACACGTTTTCAATCAATTTTAATCTCTTATTATACATAATATTTGAAAACCGGACACCTAACTTTACCTATCATTTTCCATATTTTATATAATGCAATTCAAAATCAGGGATTTTTTTTTTAATTTTTTTTTTGATTTTTACTTTTTTTTATTATTTATTTATTTATTTAATTTTTTTTTGGACTCAAAACGACCTTATATACAGACTAGACGACAGTTTCCATCCCCACACTTAAACTCTACATTGCCCTCAATGTAGGAATAGAAAACGACTCAAAACAAAAAATAAATTCCGAATACAAAAATTAAAAAGAAAAGGGCAAATTGGAAAGGACTTAGCTGGTTTATTAACGCGTAAGCTCCAAAAAAAATCTAGTCCAATCCAGCTCGATCGTATAGCATTTCATTCGCGATCGGCTCTGACACAATGATAAACTCTCGGGTTTGCCTTGATAAATGATAACAACTTCGGAATCACCCGAATGGAGATTGTGTACGGGTGGTGCAATGCAAACCAGCGCAAAACGAAACAAACAAAACCCGAGCATAATACCAAACCACACAAAAATAAAAAGACTCAAACTACTAACTTAGACTCATAATATAACAACAAACAAGAAGACGTACCTGCTTGGCAAAACGGCGGTGTATGGTGGTAGAACCAAATGGGTAGAAAGAAAAAAAATCCGGTTCTCGCTCAACGTGAAGGACACTGGTGATCGCAACACGCGTTGCAATCGAAAAAAAATATAACTTTCCGGGGTAATTGCTGGTCGCATGAGGCGAACAGGTCAGCCCAGACTCCTCACATTACGTGAAAGGTCTTTTTTCACATAAGTTAATTATCTTTTTTTTTAAGAAAAATTCTCTTTTATTAACCAAACATTTACCAAAACTCCCACTCATAAAATATATATAAAGATAATGCATGGGATCTGCTCATTGTGAAATTTCCTCAACCCAAGCAGACACGCAAACCTGCAAACAGACTCAAAGACACAAAAACAAAGATAAAATAGAAAGATAAAAACCTATGAACCACTACCAAACGACGGACCACAAAAAAAAATGAAAATCTAGAAAAAAATAAATAAGTATAAATATAAATTTACAAACTCTACAGAGCCTCCCCACACTTAAACTTAATCAGGGGATTCTCTTTTATCTGGACCCGATCCAAACCGTTTAATTCCACCCGGTTCTTATTAAAAATTGAAGATTTATTAGTGGAATTGAAAAATAATTTAACCATGTATAACGGGTCAACCCACCAAAATTTAAACTTACCTGGAATAAACCGGATGCGTGGCATGTAGCAAGAGGACTGATCGTGGTTGACATTTACTGGCTTCTTCTTCTCCACATTGTGCCAGCCGTTGATCCTCTTCTGGTGTCTATCCTTTCTTTTTCTCTTCCTTGCCCTCTCCCGTGGTGTTGTTGATTTTGAAATTCCATCTATTACTAATACCACGGGCCAGCTATGGCGCGCTTCTTCTACCACCATTTCCATGGGATGATCCCCACACTTATTTCTTTCATCTGGTGCAGGTTCAGTCATGTCTGTCGGTTCACCTTCGAGTAGGGCGTCCAGGTATGCTATATCCCCATCGGGATCCGACTCCCCTACTTCCTCATAAACAGGTAAACTCTCTAACTCCATATCTAAAAACTCATCCTCCTCAGACAACAATTTTTCACTAACCTCGTTGTCTTCCTCTGCACCAAACATCATATCAATGGAATCTCCTAATTCCACTTTTTCTTCAATCACTTCACTCTTCACTAACAACCTCTGATACGCCGCCCATTCTTCTTCGTCGTCCTCTTCATCAGAGTCACTCCCAAAATCATATATAGTAACCTGTGGCATCGGAGGTGGGACTTCAATGTCCATTTTCGTCTCCGTGATTGGGATGATCTCTTCATCTGACTCATCTGCGTATTCCATGATCGGCTCTTTCCCTTCTTCTGGAAACGTTGGGAACAACTCCCCTCGAGCATTCATGTACCCGAGGTAGTTGCCCTCCTCATCATATGTATAACCGACTTTCGGCAACTGCTCTTGCTGAACTTTTTCTTTTTCTTCTTCTTCATCTAATCTCCTAGATATGTCTTCTAATGCTCGTTGAAGATCCAAAATAGCAGCCTGTCGGTTTTTCAGGAGGATGTCGTGCTCTGCTAATATTTTCTGGGTATTTTCATCTTTAGCAACTAATAATGTCAACAGACTCTCTATTTTACTCCAATCATTACCACTATTCTCACAAGAATTGCTTCCAGAAAATTGATCAGGATACTGATTGAAATGTGGCTGCTGATACGAGTCATCATAATAATTTGTAGGACTACCCTGTGAATAATATGGCTGCGGCTGCACAAAGGAATTAGCATAATAATGTGCAGAGGACCCCACCTTTTGTGGAAATCTAACGGTAAAATAGGGTCCTCCACAAATTTCAAACATATTTACAGACTCGACAGAAATTAAAATACACAAACAATTAGACTCCTACGACTCACTATACAAAAAGACAGACTCAACACAAAACACAAGTAGCACAGATATAGCAGATAAGTGTAATCAAAGCTAGTAAACGGCGCCAAAAACTTGATGTGCTAAAAGTAGTTTAATAAAAATAACTAAATTAAACCTAAAACTAGACACCTAGTAATACTCTAGACTCTCTAAAACTAAACTACTGACATGTAACACCCCAACTTATGACGGAAACATCGGGATGTCACGTATTGATGATTGTTCAGTAGCTCATGGTAAATAATAATTCTCATTATATGATTTAGATAAATTACATACAATTGTTCTACAATAATTCATACATCAAATTGAATAAAACTATGCACACATCTTCAAGCATTAATTCAAATCCTCAAGCAAGTAGAACCTGAAACATGTTAAGTTGAAAATATTTTGGGTCAACAAAAGTTGGTGAGAATTACATAGGTTTTGATAATCGAATAAAATTGTTGTGCAATTCATGTGTCATGGCAATCTAGTCCATATGTGAAAACATACTAGAAGTAAATCGAGTGCATAATCAACCATTGTGACTGTTGTATTGTGGTACATCCCATACACTCATGGTTCACTCGTTTATATTGCAGTAACAAACACCCACGCAACCTTTGTAGGAGGCACGTATCCGGGTGGGATTGTCAGTCCAATAGATCTATCAATGTATACCGTTTGGCTGATGAATGTTTATGCTAGAATTGTGCTTACCCTAGTCATGTTCAAGACATAATGCAACATAGAAAAACACATAGACACATTGATGATTGAATTGCATAAATGATGTTGTAACATGTTTCACCCCAAAAATGGTGATAAATAGAAAATGGGCTATGTAAAACTCACCTTAGCAAAATGTTATGTCTCGTAAAAAAATAGAATAATGTGTTGTGAATGTATGCGAGGCGAATCCCAAAGACTCAACAACGTAGCTAGTCCAAATTGAAGAAAACGAAAAAGAAAGAATATCAAGCTTCCAATTCGCCAATTACAAGAGCTTATAATCAAAGCTTCAATTATAGAAGTAATAGACTATAGAAGAAAGGTATGAGGGAAAGTTTAATCGGATTGAAATAATCGATTTAGAGGTGCAAAGTATAATGGGTCATAGGTGGGTTTTTATACTAGTTTTGGAGTCAATTAGCCATTAAAATTGGTCAACACCATAAAGTAAGGTTTTATGATGAATTGACTATTTGACTAAGACTTTGACTGTTTGACTAAGACTTTGACTATTTGACTCAAGGCTTTATTTAAAAAAAAAAAATCTTGTATGTGAAAAAAAAAAGAATTTAGAATCATATTATTATTATTATTATTTATATACATTTATGTATGTATATAAGTTGTGAGTTAGGATAAATAAAGACTTAGGCACATTTGTATAATATTAATGATAAAGGTGTAATAATATATATATATATATATATATATATATATAAGGGCTTTTTATGTATTAAAATTTTGGGGAAAATTTTGCGATGTTACATGACAGGCAAGTGAACCTATTGACTCTAGTATAGCTAAAGTAAGTCCGGATATCGAACCCACGAGACTCTCATGGAAAACGAAAACTAGACTCGATTACTTATCCTAAATACTGATTAAATTAATTTATTTGTTATTTTAAAGGGGGTTTTACTAAAAACTGAATTGCAATAAAATAAAGATTAACTACGGTTAACTATACTGAACTAAAGACACGAACTTAGCTGAGCTGAATTCAGATGATGACGAGACACGACCTAGACCAGACTCCTAACTATGTCTGATAAGCTTCTATGGTTATGGAACTGATTTGGAACCGGGATCTTAAAATACTAAACATCAAGAATAAACTAGACACCCTCGACCCTTCTCAAGGGGAAACTCTAGAATATTTTTGTGCTGTTAAACCACTGGTTGGATTACAAACCCTCACAGGTTATCTAACTCTTATGATCGAGCACCAGCTAGACAATCTACCTCACATCGCGAAAGTCTCACTACACTAGGTGCAAGGGGTAATTATTGAAGCCTAGATCTAACTTGATATGCAAGAGTTGAAAGGGAAACTAGGCAGATCTTCTCACAAAGCCTCTAACCTAGCAATCTAACAACCTAGACATACCAACAAGCCCTCACCTCACAGCTATTGAATTTGGAAGAATACCTAAAATCTTCTAACCACCAAATACCACTCCTATGGTAAACTCGCGACTATTGACCATAAACTAGTTGCTACACAAAGTCTGCAACCTAACTAGCACTCATACATGAAAGACATTCACAAAAGTGCGAGTGGAGTGAATAAGTGACAATAAGAAAATAATAAATACGCACATACACCAAATCTAGAGAAATCAAAATCTTTACGCAATCATAAATCCAAAACAAGTTCCAAAAACCATAGAAAACGCAAATCAAAACATAGTTATTTGTCTTAGTCTAGGTAGCTATAAAAGTTTTAGCCACAAATCATCTTGAAAAGAGAAACAAAACCAAATAAAAATTCAGCAATCATTGTATAGAACAAAGATAATAAAGGAACGAAAAAACCGAATGATTGACACCCGAATAATCGCTCTCTGGCTTAGAACCTTTGATCCTTGGCTTGCCTCTTTAAATATATTTGCTCCTGTGTGCGACCTCTCTTCGAATTTTTGTTCGCCGCTGTGTTATTCCTTCTGATTGCTTCCTCAAATATTGTGCCGCTCTTCAAGATATATTGTCCCCTCCTGAATAATTATCACCTCCCTCACTTTGTATTTTGGGCCGTGACAAGGCCTTGTGCCATTTTTTTTTCTTTCTTATTATTATTATTATTATTATTATTATTATTATTATTATTATTATTATACTATTATTATATATAGCACTCTAGCTCCGTGCTCTTGACTCGGGTGTTCTTGGCTTAACCAAAGTTGCTCGTTTACGCTCCAACGTCCATGAATACCTATAAAATAAAAAATAAAATAGATAAATACTAAAAATGACCGAAAACTAATAAAAATCTATAAAAACCTATACTAAATAAAATAGACCAGTACAAGCCTAAAACTAATAAAAACACTATCTAAACGAGTCAAAAACTGTACAAACTTTACACTGGAAATAGATGTATTTTACAATACATCAATATACTCATACTTACATACATACATACACTCATACATACATACATACATACATACATACACGCATACACTCATACATACATACACTCATACATACATATACTCATACATCCATATACTCATACATACATACATAAAAATAAAAAAACAAACAAATAAAAAAAATAAAAAAACAGAAAAAATAAAAAAAACAGAAATAACGAAAAAAAATAAAAAAAAACAGAAAAAAATAAAAAAACATAATACATACCTAAATACACACATACATACCTATTTACACACATAAAAACCTATATATAAAATTTAAGGTATAAATAATAAAAAATAATAATTAGGGGCGACTACTAACCGGAATTAGGGGCGAATCTTCAGCGGGTTTGGTAGATCGGAGCTTCCTACAACTCAAATTATTATTATTAAAAAAAAATTAAACATATAAACTTCAATAAACAACAAAAAAACGGAAAAAAAAAACAAAAACTTACGGTGAGAGAGAACAGGAGAGGGAGAGGAGGGCAGAGGAGGGTGGTTCGGTGGTACGGTCGTCCGGTGGTGGGGTGGTCCGGTGGTCGGGGTGGGTTTGGTGGTGTGGGTGGGTTCGGTGGTGGGGGTGGTGCGGTGGTGTGGGGAAAGGAAAAAGGAAAAGAGGGATGAGAGGTTGAGAGTGAGGAGATGAGAGATTGAGAGGGATAGCTGTGAATGTGATCGAGAGAGAGAGGCAGAGAGGTTTTGTGAGGAAAGGAAAAAGGAGAAGAGGGAAAGAAGGAAAAGGCGGGGTTTTTTTTTTTTTTTTTTGGACCTTTAGGGGCGACTGTCGCCCCTAAAAGTGTTGCCCCTAAAGGCTATAGGTACGATAAAATTTGAATGGTTGATCTGCTCGTTGATCCGACAGCTAGGGATTAGATTGACCTTTAGGGGCGACCAAAAAGCGGGTCGCCCTAAAGCCCGAAATTCTTGTAGTGGGATGCCGACTATCGCCGTTAAGGTCGCAACCAAACCTAATACTTGTTTCGCAGCGATGACTACGGCGCCATCGGTCTACTTATGTATCCCTTAACGATCTTATAAAAAAGGGTTACAAATTCGCCTACCGCAATAGGAACTCATAGGGTGGTTCGGCTTCGCTCACATGTGTGTGAACTAGGGCTGGTAGAAGACGGGAGACGGTGGTGGTTGCGGCTGTGGCATGTAACGGTGCAGGTGGTGGTCTCGGTGATGGGTGCTCGGTTTTGATGATTGTTATGTTGTGCGATAGTGATAATTGGTGTGGTGAAAGGTGGTTATTTGTACGCATGGATTGTGCATGCATAAATTAAAGTGTAATAATAATAATAACAATTTCGATTGAACCTACAAATCCAAAGTCAAAGGCAGTCATTAATCGTTGGTCCCTAGATATGTTGGTGACTGTGATAACCATTTATGGTGATGGGTAGTAGGAGATAATTGTTGCATGATGATGATTGAGAAGCATGAGATATGGGGTTTTGTTTTTAGTGGAATTGAGTAAACACAACCGTCACTGTACGGGTCTATGCTTCATTTTTTTGGAAAACCAATTAAGGTGTATTAGCCTTGGAGGATAAATAACTCGAGGTCTTGATATTAAGTTGGTATCAGAGCAATGGTTCGAGGGATTCAGGCAGTTTGTGCTTGAACTCAAATCTGGTATGGGACCAAACTGTTACTAAGAAATGTCAATTGCTGGGTAACTGCACGCCAAGAGGTAATCCTTATTTTTTGACATATGTCTATATACATACATATATATATATATATATACTTATATAAACTGTGTATGACGGTTACTTAGTATTATAAATTGAGCTATGTTTGCTCTGATTTATAGTTATGGTTTAAGTCTTTGTAGGCGGTATGCGCTTATGTAGACTTGTTGTAGTTTTGTGAAAAATAGGTGAAATGCGCTTATTGTAGATTTAAAATAAAGTCTTCTGTTAAGTAGGCGGGTTGCGCTTATTCTAGACTTTACATTTTTGCTTAGGGAACAAATTGGTGGTTTGCGCTTATTGTTAACTCTGAGGTTGAGGTATTTTGTTAATTCTTAATTTGACAAACTACTTGTTTATATAAATTTATAAAACTTGAACTCACTCAGCGTAGCTGACTTTTGCATACACGTTAGATTGATTTCAGGTTATTGATGAATAAAGGACGCCTTGGCATGCAGTGGAGCTACTCAGTTGCGGTTGACATTTCAATTAAGAAGACGTCTACGAGATTGCTCGAACGTTATTTACATTATTTCCAAAGATTTTAGTTGTTTGTTAAATATTCTTTTGACCCGTCTCGGGAAAACCATGTTTGGAAATTTAACAACTTCTTTTAACATTCCACTGCGTATTTTCTGAAATAAAATAAGATTTCTTTTGAATTGTTAACATGGTTTTAGTCTTTGAATGCCAACTGTTTGACCTGTCGGTTTTTAGGGTCTTACAAGAAACAACCAATTCGAGCTAAGTATCTCAACAACCAGTAGTTTTTTCTTCTTCTTTTTTTTTGTATTAGTTTTTTATTTTTTTACTTTAAATGTTATTTTTTATCAATGTTATGTTTTATTTAAATGTTATTTTTATTATTTTTTATTTACTTTATGCTTATTTTATTTTGTTATATTTAAATAAAAATCTAGAACAAAATAAAAATAAACAAATGATTGATGAGGCTTTATTCTATTTTCTGGTAGTTATTTGAAGGGGGATAAAGCCCCATTTTGGCGTGGCACCTATGTGGCAGAATGGACCCCCTAAGGGCTTCATACCACACCATCCATCCTAAGTATGAAAACTTATTATATTTGACCTAGTTCATTACCAAAAACTTTAGCTTGAAACGTGAATTTATATCGACACATACATAAAAAAGCACGTGAAGTACGGGGGTGTTTTGGTTGGTGGCAAAGATATAGAGGGTAAATGTGGAGAAACTCAAAGTAGGAGGGTGGGTGTGTCATTGGCAAAGGACACTACAGATAATGCTGGAGATTAGTTCATGTGTAGTGGTGAGGGGTTATAGGGCTTTATGGGTATTAAAATATTAAAAAGTAATATAAGGGGGGTTATGGGGCTTTATAAAAAAAAGAGGGTGTAGTGGGATGGGGGTTATGGGGCTTTATAAATGATTGGGTAATAATTGGTTAATTATTTCTTTTTTTATTTAAATAATAATATTAAATACTTAATAATAATTCATTAAATAAATAAAAATTACAAATACTAAAAAAATACAAATACTAAAAAAAATTACAAAATACTAAAAAACTACAAATACTTAAAAAAGTTATAAATACTTCAAAAAACTACTCGTCGTCGTTGTCTCCTCTGTTTTCTACTTCTCCGTTATCTCCTTCTTCTCCTCCCCCTTCTTCTTCTTCTTGTTGGTTGTGATGAATCGGGTGAATCGCCCATGCTTCCTCAACCAAATCCGCCTTCAACACTTTATGTATATCCTTGGAACGCAACATGCTACTGTTTTGGGATCTCTCCACCGCTGTCGCTTGCGTCCCTTGAACATCTTCTTCTGCAACATAGTTTAGGCATATTGCCTTTCCTTCATCTTCAAGTATCATATTATGCATTATGATACAGGCATACATCACCATTCTAATCCTTTCTTTTTCCCACACACGACAAGGATTTCTAACAAAATGCCATCGTTGTTGAAGAACGCCAAAACACCTCTCAATGTCCTTTCTTGCGGACTCATGAACTCTCTTAAAATATTTCCTTTTTTGATCTTGTGTCTGACTAAACGTTTTGATGAGCATTGAATACTCCGGATATATACCATCCCCCAAGTAGTATCCATGCTCGTAGTAATTATTATTTGCATAAATCCCAGCTTTCGGTATTGTTCCGCCAATGTAAGACTCTAGCAATGACGAAAACTGAAAAGTATTTATGTCGTTCATACACCCAGCGAGACCAAAGAAGACTGACCAAACCCACAGGTCTTGTGAGGCAACTGCTTGTAAAACCAACGTTGGTCCCTTTTGGTCACCGCGTGTATGTTGACCTTGCCATGCGGTTGGACAACTATACCATCGCCATTGACGACAATCTATACTACCAATTGTAACATTCGTATTTTTTCGTATTTTCCATTCTAGTCCTTGTATTCTTGTATCTTTCCATTTTGTACCATTGTAATCCCGAGCTTATGATCAATGGAAAAGTATTTTGTCAATTGCATTTAATCTTAATCTATTTCATTCATTCTATAAATTCTATGTGACGCAAACTTTATGTAACATTGCGTGATTTTTAGTTTTGCATATATTCTAAATTCTATACTTAACAAATTTCAAGTTCGCCTTTACTCGCTTCTTTTATACTCTTACCAATTCGTGACGGGTCGTCATTATAATTTATCCAAAACAATTTAGGCGTCATAACAAGAAACTCATTTAGTTAAGATCTTAATATATATTTATTTGATTTTTATATAAAACATGTATACTATTAATAATAATAATTTAAGAAAAAAAAAGTAAAAAAAATGAATTAAACTTCTAACAAAAAGTGTCGTCCACTTTTTCTTCATTTATTTATTTAGTTATTTATTTTTATTTTTTATTTTTTTGAGATATATCTCCTAACCACCCTAATTAGTTCATTAAATACCCAACCCTTCACCCCAACTATAAATACACCACTCACTACCCATTCTAACACTTGCTCAATCCTAAATCCTCTCTAAACCTCCCAATTCTTCAAGGAAATCCCAAGTGTGGAAGTCCACTTCTAAGTGAGTTTTCTCATAAACTCCAACTTTATTCTTCTTTCTTCACTTCTTTTTCTTCTTCTTTTTCATCTAAAACTCCTTGGAGAAACCTCTAGGATCTTCCCCATATTTATCCACAGAAGTGTGATAAGGGTAGAGCACCTAAAAGAGGTTTCAAAGGTGGTTGTTTTCTGAATTATACTATATAATAATATAAACATATACTTTCAAGTTTCTATCTTACTAGCTTATTATTAATCTTTGGAAGGTTTGTGGTTACACCCTACCTTACCAACTCTCTTGACCCTTCTTGTGCTACGGATTTATCCACACTAGAAAGGGGAAATCCCGTGTCCAAAACCCACGTTTATTCCATAAGCGAAGTGGTTATGACATGAACCTATCAAATGGATTCACATTCCTAACTTTATACCATCTGAATCAACTATGATGGTTTTGTGCTTGGTCTAACGTAATCTCATGACCATCCGGATTGCCCAAAAGGCAATTTGTGCTTGGTTTGCCTAAAAGGCTTGCATGACTCTCGTGAATCTATAATCTAAACTCGAACCTAAGACCCTTTATTCTCTAATTCTATTTAACCAAAGCTAAGGAACTAACCTCCCAAGACTCGTCTTTGGAACCTTACTAAAAGCACCCAAAGGTGAGTTCATACTTGTCCCCTTTTTACTCTTTATCACTTTTGGGGTGTAAACATGTATCATATGCAAAACACACTAATGCTTTCATAAACACACATGCTCAATCTATTAAACATACTTATATGCTACTTGCCATGCTTATGATTCTTAGATACTTAGACATAAATCATTAACTATTATTAGCCCACTTAACATGTATAGCGCTATAGGACTAGCACACCGCCCCCTTTATGGGTCGTTGTTAAGATTTAAACGGCCTAGCAAGAATATGTTAGGTATACGCTGTGGTACTCGCGGGTTTGAGTTATGTCTTTTGTATGATAGGTATGTGCAATGCTATAGTATGAGATTTGAGTAAACCATTCTAAAATACTATGTATGCAAACTAAAACTAGTATGCTCACCAATGCTTTATGTGTTGATGGATATTTTATACATATTGCAGGAAATGTTTAATGCAGGATTTTCAAGAAAAACTACTTAGGATTGGCTAGAAACTCACGCTAGTTTAAATTCTATATTTTGGTGTTGTACTTCTCCTTTATGATGCAATTTGTATTTCGGTTATCTTTTAGACAATGTTTATGCTATGAATGAAATTTTATCTTTAAATTATATTGTCACGAATTCTAGTGTCATGAAGTCTTTGAACAATCTACCACAAGTCTCGCCCCGATGTATTCCGCCATCGGTTGGGGTGTGACACCAATCATGTCGGGTAATCCATGTCTTTCTAAATGCGCTTCGCATAGTTGTTGAAGATCGCTCCAAGTCGGGTTTCTCAAGTATCGTTTTCCATATAATTGGCATATACCTAAAATAATCAAATGTATATATAAAATGTAACTACTAATTAAAAATATATGTATATTTGTAAATCAAATGTAAATACCCTAGCAGAAATATAAAATGTAACTACTAATTAAAAATCAAATGTAAATACCGTAGCAGAAATACTCCAAGGTATCGCGTGTGGTTTTCTCTGCCATCTTTAAATACTCGTCATTGATATCGTATGTGTTCCCGTAGGCGAGTACACGTAATGCGGAAGTGACATTATGAATTGCGGTGAATCCTAAACACCCTCTAGCGTCGGGTTTTTGCTTAAAGTAGTCATATGTGAACTCTAAATCTTGGGTAATGCGCAAAAATAACCTTTTACTCATCCGAAATCTTCGCCTAAACATATCAGGCCCGTAAACCGGATTCTCAATAAAATAATCATTCATTAAACGCTCATTGGCGGATACACGGTCTCGCTCTATATATTGCCTAGATAATATCGGCCGTGGGGCGGAAATATTTATATGATGCATCGCGCTCGACGCTAGCATAACCGCACTCGTAACGGCTTCTTCCTCTTCCGCGCCGTCATCGTGAAAAAACTGGTTATATAGATCGACAAACGAGTCTTCGGAGGGAGAAAACGACATTTTAGTGAGTTGTTTGTGTGTTGAATTTGTTTGTGAGTTGAAGGATGTATGTGTGAACACAATACTTAACATAAGTTATGCACTTTATATACACCTCCTATAAGTGCTCATACAAAAAGAATAAAAATCATAGTAAATATATGATAAATTGGAAATTTTATTTGGGAATCAGAATAATGTAACATGGTGCTCACCTTATTAATTATTATGTCTTCACCTACCATTTTCATTTTCAATTGAATTTTGTAAAGCCATTTTAAGTAGGTTTTTAAAAACTCCAGATTTTTGTGCGTTAACAGTAATAGTAATGTGAAAGAGACATACAATGAATTGAAATGAAACGGTAGAACAGGTATTTTTGAATGACAAGTTAAAATTTACTAGTTGTTTATTTATATATTACTAACCGTATATATAGATTTTATATTACTTTGTGTACTTCTCAAAAAAAAATGTTGGGTGTAACACGATGTTAACAACCAAACGTGGGCAAACAAAATTGCACGTATATATATACATGCTTGTATATGTAATATGACAACATAATTAATGACTTGCCAATATATTATTATTATTATTATTATTATTATTATTATTATTATTATTATTTATTTATTTTAAACAAATCTCTGCCATAAGTTATCATATTCTAATATAAAAAAACGAATCTCTACGCCGGGGTATAAATCTAGTGTCATTACAAAATATTATATTGTAACACCCCAACCGATGGCGGAATCATCGAGGTGCCACGTAGTGACGATTGTTCAAAAGCTCATGGTACTAAAATGTAAATATATGATTATTGAATATTGTTTTACAACATGTGAAATTAAATACAAGACAACAAAAATGAAGATAATTGATTGATTTAATCTAAGTCCAAAGTCCTATGTGAAGCGTCAAGCAGCTTATCCTGAAACATGCACGAAAAATAATTTTGTCAACATATGATGTTGGTGAGTACTACTTAGCTTTGTACATATAGTATAAGTTTGAAAAGTAGTACAATTCATGTGTCTAGCATCACCAAGGCATTATGTAAACACGCAAGTAACCAAACAAGACAAAGATCAAATGTAACATTGATAAGATGAAATTGAAAATGAGCACCTCAACACGTGTCAAGTCTAAAAGAGCACCATAACATAAGTTATGTCTAAATGAGCACCGTAACATAAGTTATGTCTATATGTAAAGAGCACCATAACATAAGTTATGTCTAGATGTATGATTTTGTATGTAAGCTACGTTCATGTTCAAACATAAGCACAAAGATAAACAACACACGTATATGAATTGTAAATGAATAAAAAAATGTATGTGTAAATGAATATGAAAGTTTTGTATACTTGTGCATGAATCACCCCAAAAATTGTAAAAGCGAAAAAAAGGGATAAGTAATACTCACCTTAGCAAGGTGGTAAGTCTTGTGTAATCGAATAAGTGTAATCCAACGTTGTCAAGTATCACCCTATGTATAAGGTAACAAATAAGTCTAAGTTTATCTAGTCTATAAGTATTTTTCTAGGGTTTTGAATTGGAGATAAGTATTCGTTTGATTAATAAATGAAATGTTTAATAAATAAGAGAAATTTGCTAAATAAATAAACAAAAAGTCTTTTTGTAAATTGTAGATTAAAGATGGTCACATCATAATGTTTTAAGTGTGAAAATAATTTTTATAAAATTATTTTCTTGAAAATAGAACATTTAATCTATTTATTTTAATTTGTCAAAATATAACTTTAATATCTAAAAATATTAAAATTAAAGAATTTTTGAATTAAAAATTGTATTTCAGTTCTAGATAGTTAGAAATAATTTATATAAATTTTTGGTGCAAAAAATATTGAAAAATGAATTTATTATGATTTATTTATGATTAAAACTAACAAAAATTAATTAAAAATATAAAATGCACGGTTTTTCTGAAATAAAATTAATTTCTGAAATGTTTAAGGATATACAAGTTTAGAATAATTTTTGTGAGATTTAATAAAATCGTTTAGATATTTTTATTGAATTTTATAATTATAAATGAATAAACTTATATTATTAATAATATATATTAAATAAATTATTTTTGAAAAACTAAAAATTGTAAAATGAACTTTACCATTAGAAGATCATAGAGTAATTTTTGTAGAATTTAAAAACCACTTTTAGTATTTAAAAACTATTTTAAAAAAATAATATGTTAAATATATATATAAGAAAGGTAAAAAAAAAATGTTGTTGGCTGTGGGGTTCGAACCTAGGCCCTTGGCCGGTTCAATTGTGACATCCGTCACCCTTGTCTTTCGTCAAAATTGACAATAATAATCCTTTGAAATATTTTTATTATAGTCCCTGAGAGTTCGTCGTTTTCAAATTTAAGTTTGGAGCGAACTAAAAAAAAAATTACCGTTTATATTTATTATGGATCGGGTATAAATACGTGTCTTGAACCGTCTACGCAAAGGGATATTATAAAAATTTCAAGTGTTGTAAAAGTTTAGAGTTTAAAAAAAAAAAAAAAAAGTTAAATATAGATAACTTAGTTAAAGTTTTATAAAGGGAAAAACTAACCAAATTAGAAAAAAACTAACTAAGTTAAGTTGAGGGACTATTTCTGCCATATCATGAAACTTTAAAAAATCACAAATCTGTTTCCTTCTTCCACGTTTTTCCGGCCCTTTTTCCGGCCAATTTCCGGCCGATTTCCGGCAGCCCCAAATCAGCCCTTGAACATGCCATTAACGCGATTTTATGATTTCTATACGTTTCTCCAATGATTTGCTTCAAATCCCCGTCATTAAAACGAATTATAACGCCCCTTTATTGAGTTCTAGTCGGGTTTAAAGTTTGTAACCGACCGGAACATCAAAACGATAAAAAAGAAACGTTTCATCAAACAATAATATAAATGGAACCTACCATTTTGTTTCTGCACATTCACACGACTTAAACCCACTTCTAACTGGCTCAAAACACGTCCAAGAAGCTCTTATTTGGTCGGTTGTAGTTCGGACCTTGAAGCCCCAAATTTCGAGCATAGTACATGTTGTAAGTTCAAATTCTTTTTGCCGTTTTGTTCCATTATCCTTCCTTTACAAAACCCCCTTATTACAGACCACTAGTCGTACCTTATTGTGATTATTGAAATTGGGTATAGGGTTAGGGTTCTTAGGTTACATTTGGGGAAGAAGATGATGTTTTATTATAACATAAATATAATTATGTATCAATCTTTTCAACATGGGAAGCATGTGGTGTAGTGGTTGATGTTGTGAGGATATTGTCACACCCTCAAATTTCACGTGCGGGGTTTTACCTCGAGGCGCATGACAAACCAGGATCTAAGTCAACGGTCACAATAAACGACACTATATGATACGTAAAATGAAATAAACAACCATCAAGTTTTCATAAATCCATTCACTGCGGAAGCGTAACTTTTATTACAACCCAAAATGTAAAAGTACGTAAGTCTGAAAAAGATATGACAATGCATATGAAACCTAGACGCCGTGTGACTCCGTGCGCCTATGATAAGCTGCTACCTCAACGACCTGAGACAAACATGCTAAAAACGTCAGCAAATAATGCCGGTGAGTTCATAGATTTTATAATAAATGCTTAAAGTAATAAAAGCCATCATGTTATCACTATATCAGAAGTAATAGCGTTAGCTAGACGCATGAGTTATACTACTACGACCGGAAACCATTACAGACAACGAAATATGGTTTTGCCCGAAATGATTTAGCGTACGACCGAGACAATATGCACCCGTCCGGCTCCCAGCCGACGGGTGGGGTCTGTCAATCCCAATAGATCTATCCACATTTCCCCTGTTATGCTATCCAGCATATTCATGGTTTCCCCGGGACTTTACGTATCGTATAGTATGTAAATGAATCAACCACTAGCATAACATGATAATTTATGTAATAAGTATAAGCATGTGTCTCCCCCAAAATGTAAAGCGTAAGGCGGGGCCGTGAAACTCACCTGATGCTGCTCTTCGCACTACGACAAGTAAACCTGCTCAGTAGACGGCCCCTAATACCGGTGACCTATCATGACGAGCATATAAGGTGTTAGACTAACAACCCGTAGGTTGATTAGTCCCTAGTAGTCCAGACCATAACCGTGTACATATGAAATGATGTTTCAACGTTTAACCGACCGTACCAGACAAGGCCCGACATCCCATTGGTGACCCGACATCTCATGTGTTAGACAATACAAGACATCATGCCACATATGTAGTTAAACACTTAATACGCGTAATAGTTCACCTAGTCTAGCATAATGTCCAATTAACGCGTAAACAGGTCCGAACACGTATTACTAAGTCATTGGGTGTATCCCGGGGTTCCTATCATGTTTCTAGGCGTCAAATCATGTTCCGGGATGTTAAAATATACATACAGCAGCATTACACGCGATTAGGAAGCAAACTAGCATTTAGGAAAGTCAACATGTGATTAGGGATGGTCAACAGGCAATTACAAGGGCTAATCGCCCCTTAGGATAGGCGATTAGGGCTATTCATGTGCATTATAGGCGATTATGGTCATAAGGTATGCAATTCAGGGCTTAACTAGTGATTAGGATCACAATCGCATGAAATGGAGGCGATTATGACCCCAATCGCCTATATATACGCGATTAGGCTTCCCATTCAGGCGATTAGGCCCCTGATCGCCTATAACATAGGCGATTAGGATGCCCAATCGCCTATAGTGCAGCTGATGTGGTTTTTCGCGCGTTTAACCCTCCAAATCAGATCCGAAACGTGTAAAAACACCCAATAATCATCCTAACACATTAACAAACATATTTCAAGCAAAACCCCTAAGTTTTCATCATTATAACAGTTCCGAATGCGAGCGTTTTCCTAAAATGGCAACTTAGCATGTAAACATCACATCAACATGCAAGAACTTGCCCTAAATAGCAAATATCCAGATTAAATCACATAACCACGTTGTCCGATAGCATCCTACTGTTCTAGCATCATCCTATAACAAACCCTAACACCACACAATCAACAACATACCTCATATCATCCTTAATCGTCCAAAATCCTTCAAATGGGTCAAGACATCAAGTATCAACAATACACAACCAAAACCATTCAAACTCCTAGGACATCATCATACTAACTTGTAACAGCAATAAACATCATAATAACACAAGAACAACCATGATTCAATCCTAAAAATCCTATCTTTAAACACATATAACACATATAACACATGTAAAGGTGTGGGTTTGTTTAAAAACGGTTTTAAATGGATTTTCAAAGATAAAAACATTTATAAGCCAGGTCTGGACGTTTAGGGAGTAAAACATAATCAAATAAAGGTTTGGGTTTGAAGAACACACCTTGTAATCAAGAGGTGATGATGGAATAAGCTTGAAAATGGTGGTTTTGATGCAAAAACGAGTTCCAGAGGGTGTTTGTGCGTTGGGTTATGTTATGGGACGGCTAGGGTTGCACAAATGATGTTTTGGAGGTCAAGGGTGGTATTTATAGGCGTTTCTAGTCGTTTGGGGCAATTCAGGCGATTATGCAGCTCTATATGCGATTGGACTGCTAATCGCATGAACTTTCATGCGAGTAGCCTCCTACTCGCTTAAAGCTTCCCTCCAATCGCCCCTATATTGGCGATTAGGCTATTCCCCATAAGCCTAATCGCCTGTAACCTCTGTATTCGTGTGTTTTGCGCGTTAAACCCCGTTTTAACATATGTTAACACATATTCACATACCGGCAAGCCACATAATGATTGTAAACATATAATGCATGATAAATAACACGTTCCCGCCCGATCACCAATTCCCGGGACTCGAGACTTGCGTGGGTGCGTTAAACCCGGCGATTCCACGAATCACCGATTCTTGTACACATGGTTATGGACCGACACCCAATGGTTTCTCGAACCATTGTAACGACTCCCGATGATTCCCGAATCATCAGTACGACTTAATTGACCCCAGTTAAGTATGATATTAAGTAGTTGTTTAAAATGTTTTCGTTGAGATAGACTCGTATGTATGTAAAGTATGAAACGCATGTATGTAAAGTATAAAAGTATTGACCTGAATATGCCGGGTGTCACATCATCCCCCAGTTGAAAGAATTTTCGTCCCGAAAATTAAATGAAGTCCGTAGATGAAGAGACGAAAGGAAGAAAGAAAAGAAAAATTTTCCCCGTTGTTACATCATCCCCCAGTTGAAAGGAATCTCGACCCGAGATTCATTTTTCTTTGGAGGCCACATAGTTCGATTCAAACGCACGCTTAGGAAATAAATGAGGGTACTTAGCCTTCATCTGATCTTCTCTTTCCCACGTGAACTCCGGTCCACGATTAGAATTCCAACGAACCTTAACGATACGGATTTTACTCCGACGAAGGCTACGAATCTTATAATCTAGGATTTCAACTGGTTCCTCCACAATACGTAAACGATCATCAACCTTGATTTCTTCGAGAGGAACTACGAGAGATTCGTCTGCCAAACACTTCTTAAGATTCGAGACATGAAGACGTTATGCACGCCACTAAGCTCGGCTGGTAAGTCAAGTCTGTATGCCACCGGCCCAATACGTTCCAAGATGGGGAACGGTCCGACATAACGAGGGTTAAGTTTGCCGCGCTTCCCAAAGCGTATAACGCCCTTCCATGGAGATACATTCAATAAAACCCTGTCGCCAACCTGGAACTCCAAAGGTTTGCGACGACGATCAGCGTAGCTCTTCTGACGATCACGAGCTGCCGCCATACGATTACGAATTTGTACGATCTTTTCGGAAGTTTCGTACACCATTTCTGGACCGGTGAGTTGGCTTTCGCCCACTTCGGCCCAACAAAGAGGGGACCGGCACTTCCGTCCATACAGAGCCTCGAACGGTGCCGCCTTAATGCTGGAGTGGTAACTATTGTTGTAAGAGAACTCCACCAACGGTAGGTGAACCTCCCAACTCTTACCGAAATCGATGACGCATGCTCGAAGCATGTCTTCAAGCGTCTGAATCGTCCGCTCGCTCTGACCGTCAGTTTGCGGATGATATGCGGTGCTCATGTCCAGTTGAGTACCCAACGCTTTATGTAATTGTTTCCAGAAACGGGAAGCGAAACGAGGGTCACGGTCGGAGATGATAGAGACGGGCACCCCGTGCTTGGAAACCACTTCCTTAATATAGATACGAGACAACCGCTCCAGACTGTCGGTTTCCTTAATAGCGAGGAAATGTGCGGACTTTGTCAACCGGTCGACAATCACCCAGATCATGTCACAACCACTGGGCGACTTCGGAAGTTTGGTCACAAAATCCATGGTAATCCGTTCCCATTTCCATTCAGGAATTTCAGGTTGCTGCAGAAGACCAGACGGCTTCTGGTACTCCACCTTGACCTTAGCACAGGTCAGACATTTGCTGACATACGAAGCTATGTCAGCCTTCATATTGGGCCACCAATAGAGTATCTTTAAGTCCTGATACATCTTATCGGAACCCGGATGAATAGAATACCGGGATTTGTAAGCTTCGTCCAAGACAAGCCCCCGCAAACCCCCAAATAAAGGAACCCAAACGCGCTCGG
Source organism: Ambrosia x helenae (assembly GCA_030844895.1). Classification (NCBI taxonomy): domain Eukaryota; kingdom Viridiplantae; phylum Streptophyta; class Magnoliopsida; order Asterales; family Asteraceae; genus Ambrosia; species Ambrosia x helenae. The sequence goes on along the minus strand of CM061233.1, from coordinate 107,247,750 downwards.
CAAAGTAATGCAGGCCATAAGACCCAAGCTCGAGGTGTTTATCAGCACCGTGCATGGTTTCAGCTTTAAGGTTTTCCTCCTTCAAAGCTTCCAATTGAGCCGAACGAATTTGGTCAGGCAACGAAGAATGAATAGTGAGCTGTAAGGCTCGAACACGACGAGTTTTGACAGACTCCTTTCTGCTCAAGGCGTCTGCCACAACATTCGCCTTACCAGGATGGTACTTAATGGCGCAGTCATAGTCGTTCAGGAGTTCAACCCAACGTCGTTGCCGCATGTTCAATACTTTCTGGTCGAAGATATGCTGGAGACTCTTGTGATCGGTGTATACTTCGCACTTGGTACCGTACAAGTAATGTCTCCAGATCTTCAACGCAAAGATCACCGCACCCAACTCTAAATCATGAGTGGTGTAGTTCTTTTCATGGACTTTAAGTTGGCGAGAGGCGTAGGCAATAACCTTCCCGCGTTGCATTAACACACAACCGAGACCACGAATGGAAGCGTCACAGTACACAACAAAATCATCTGTGCCCTCAGGTAAGGATAAGATGGGCGCAGAGCAAAGTTTAAGTTTCAGCATCTGAAATGCTGATTCCTACGGTTCACCCCAGTCAAACTTTCGGTCTTTCTGGGTAAGAGTGGTGAGGGGTTGAGCGATCTTCGAAAATCCTCAATGAAACGACGATAGTAACCCGCAAGGCCTAGGAATTGCCGCACCTCAGATGGCGTCTTTGGTGCTTCCCATTCCTTAATAGCTTCAATCTTTGCCGGATCGACATGAATTCCTAGTTCATTAACCACATGCCCTAGGAATTGTACTTCACGTAACCAGAAATCACACTTTGAGAACTTAGCGTACAACTGCTCCCGTCTCAAAAGTTCCAAAACCAATCGTAAGTGTTCCTCATGATCCGTCTCGTTCTTAGAATAAACCAAAATGTCGTCGATAAACACGATAACGAATTTATCGAGATAGGGCTTGCAAACGCGGTTCATCAAGTCCATGAAAACGGCAGGTGCATTCGTAAGACCGAAGGGCATGACCAAAAACTCGAAGTGGCCATAACGTGTACGAAAAGCGGTCTTTGGAATGTCAGCTTCTTGTACCCGCAGTTGATGATACCCAGACCTCAGATCTATCTTGGAATAAAAACTGGAGCCTTGGAGCTGATCGAATAAATCATCAATTCGAGGAAGCGGGTAACGATTCTTGATGGTTACCTTGTTCAGTTCCCGATAGTCAATACACATACGAAGGCTCCCATCTTTCTTTTTGACAAATAGGATAGGAGCTCCCCACGGGGATGAACTAGGTCTAATGAACCCTTTTTCTAACAACTCCTGCAGTTGGTTAGATAATTCTTGCATCTCGGGAGGTGCAAGGCGGTAAGGAGCTCGGGCAATAGGCGCCGCGCCGGGCGCAAGATCAATGCTAAATTCAACCTGACGGTGAGGTGGAAGACCAGGCAAATCATCGGGAAATACGTCGGGAAAATCACGAACGACAGGAATGTCCTCGATCTTCTTCTCATCGTTAGATGAAACCGAAACAAGAGCTAAGATCGCGGAATACCCCTTACGTAAATACTTATACGCCTTCATACATGAAATGATGCTCAAGGGAACTCCACTTTTCTCGCCATGAACCAAAAGAATCTCTCCATCCGGGAGAGGGAGGCGAATGATTTTATCGAAGCAAACGATCTCTGCGCGATATAAGGACAACCAATCCATACCCACTACAACGTCGAAACTACCCAATGACACCGGCATGAGGTCGATAGGAAAAGATAACCCTGATAGTTCCAACTGGCATCCTTTAAGAATATGAGTCGCCTCAATATTCTTACCATCAGCCAGTTCTATAATATACTTGACCTCTAAGGGAGTCGGTACAATGTCTAACAGTCGGCTAAACTCAACAGATATAAAACTCTTGTCGGCACCCGAATCAAATAAAACGGAGGCATAACGATCACAAAGAAGAAACGTACCAGTAACAGTATCCGGATCCTGACGGGCCTCGCCCGACCCAATGACGAAGGCGCGCGCGTTCCTGCCGCCACCCCCGTTGCCCCTGTCATTCCTCCCAGCATTCCCTTGCTTCAGCTTGGGGCAGTCCTTCTTAAAGTGCCCTGTCTCCCCACAATTAAAACATCCCTGGTTACCCCTAGGTGCAGCAGTGGTAGTAGTAGTAGGGGCAACCACCTGTTGCTGAGTCTGAAGATTCACCCTACACGTCTGGGCCAGATGCCCGTTCTTCTTGCAACGGGTACAAAAACTACAATTCCCCACATGATGATACCCACAACGATCACAGCTAGGCAGCCTACCAGTATAACCACCCTGCTTTTGCCCAGAAGACGAACCCGTAGTCTCAAACTTCTTATGCTGCTGCTGCTGCTGAGGCTGCGCCGTACCCTTACCCGTGTTATCCCATTTCCTCTTGTTGCTGTCAGAGGTCTTCACCACAGTACCCTTAGGAGGCAAAAGACCCTCCTGAACCTTCTGTTTAGTCAACCTGTGAGCCAATCGAATGGTATCCCGAAGTGTAGTAGCATCATTAGCGGTCACCAACCCGCGAATCTCAGGCACCAACCCACTGATGTAGAACTCAATAGCCTTATATTCAGGCGTCACAGAATCCGGGCACAAAAGTGCCAGCTCATGGTAGCGAGTGGTATACTCCTCTATCTCAGATCCCACCATCTGATGATTCCACAGCTCGTGCTCCAAACTCTTGATCTCATCCCTGGGACAGTACTCCATCTTCAAACGAAACACAAATTCGGTCCATGGCAACGCATGGGCCTCCAGCAAACCAATAGTCTGAACAGTCGAATTCCACCAAGTCAAAGCACGTCCCTCAAACGTCCCCGAAGCATACTTCACACGAAACTCCTCAGGGCAGTTGCACATGGAGAAAGCAGACTCAACCTTCTCCAACCAACGGAGTAGTCCCACAGCCCCCTCAGTCCCACTGAAGTTATGGGGCTTGCAGTCCTGGAACATCTTATAAGTACAGTGGACTGGAGGAGGTGGAGGTGGTGGAGGAGGAAAAGCATCCCCTAATACCAACAAAAACAACACGGTCAGAAAACGATCATCACACGACAAAAGATAAGGAATGAGGGTAGGAGTAATTAAATTACCACCATGGCCCTGGTGGGCGGCCTGCTGCGCAGCAATAGCAGCTGCCACGTGCTCCTGGATCAGATTATTCAGCTCCGCCTGGGTCATGCTGATGTTGCCACGACCCCCATTACGTCCACCGCCATTCCGGCCACCAACACGACCACCAACGCGACCACCACGACGTCCTGCCATCTTCTGTCAAGATCAAAGACAAGACATCAGATTCCAGAACAGATAACAAAGAATCATGAAGAAACCGTAAGTAATAAAGTAAATCAAAGAATTGGATCCCATCATAGTCATTAGATCAAACACAGAGTCCACCACCCGAAATGATAAGTCGCTCTACATGGTCCCCGAGGCGTGCTCCTAGCCTGACCTTCAAACCACCAGGCACCCATGTTCAAGATATAAACAGCAAGTACAAGTGTGTGATAATGTGTGCAAGCAAGTGTGTCCGTTGGAGTATAGAAATGGGAGATGTCCGAATCTTGGACAAATCTCCGCAGGATGCCGAAGCCACTCCAACGTACGCCACCGCCGTGCAAAGGTAGTAAGGATCCTCGTTTCCAGCACGAAGTTGAAGTACAAGATAGGAAATAAGAGTAATGGATAGGTGATGTAAGCATAAATGATAATAACGAATGTAATACGAACACCCCGGCAAATTCCCGTATGACATGACTTATATGAATGTGACCGTCTAGTGTGTGCGACTCGGCTATAGACTTGACTCAACATGCAGTCCTAGTTCACTATAACCATTGGCTCTGATACCAATCTGTCACACCCTCAAATTCCACGTGCAGGGTTTTACCGCGAGGCGCATGACAAACCAGGATCTAAGTCAACGGTCACAATAAACGACACTATATGATACGTAAAATGAAATAAACAACCATCAAGTTTTCATAAATCCATTCACTGCGGAAGCGTAACTTTTATTACAACCCAAAATGTAAAAGTACGTAAGTCTGAAAAAGATATGACAATGCATATGAAACCTAGACGCCGTGTGACTCCGTGCGCCTATGATAAGCTGCTACCTCAACGACCTGAGACAAACATGCTAAAAACGTCAGCAAATAATGCCGGTGAGTTCACAGGTTTTATAATAAATGCTTAAAGTAATAAAAGCCATCATGTTATCACTATATCAGAAGTAATAGCGTTAGCTAGACGCATGAGTTATACTACTACGACCGGAAACCATTACAGACAACGAAATATGGTTTTGCCCGAAATGATTTAGCGTACGACCGAGACAATATGCACCCGTCCGGCTCCCAGCCGACGGGTGGGGTCTGTCAATCCCAATAGATCTATCCACATTTCCCCCGTTATGCTATCCAGCATATTCATGGTTTCCCCGGGACTTTACGTATCGTATAGTATGTAAATGAATCAACCACTAGCATAACATGATAATTTATGTAATAAGTATAAGCATGTGTCTCCCCCAAAATGTAAAGCGTAAGGCGGGGCCGTGAAACTCACCTGATGCTGCTCTTCGCACTACGACAAGTAAACCTACTCAGTAGACGGCCCCTAATACCGGTGACCTATCATGACGAGCATATAAGGTGTTAGACTAACAACCCGTAGGTTGATTAGTCCCTAGTAGTCCAGACCATAACCGTGTACATATGAAATGATGTTTCAACGTTTAACCGACCGTACCAGACAAGGCCCGACATCCCATTGGTGACCCGACATCTCATGTGTTAGACAATACAAGACATCATGCCACATATGTAGTTAAACACTTAATACGCGTAATAGTTCACCTAGTCTAGCATAATGTCCAATTAACGCGTAAACAGGTCCGAACACGTATTACTAAGTCATTGGGTGTATCCCGGGGTTCCTATCATGTTTCTAGGCGTCAAATCATGTTCCGGGATGTTAAAATATACATACAGCAGCATTACACGCGATTAGGAAGCAAACTAGCATTTAGGAAAGTCAACATGTGATTAGGGATGGTCAACAGGCAATTACAAGGGCTAATCGCCCCTTAGGATAGGCGATTGGGGCTATTCATGTGCATTATAGGCGATTATGGTCATAAGGTATGCAATTCAGGGCTTAACTAGTGATTAGGATCACAATCGCATGAAATGGAGGCGATTATGACCCCAATCGCCTATATATACGCGATTAGGCTTCCCATTCAGGCGATTAGGCCCTGATCGCCTATAACATAGGCGATTAGGATGCCCAATCGCCTATAGTGCAGCTGATGTGGTTTTTTCGCGCGTTTAACCCTCCAAATCAGATCCGAAACGTGTAAAAACACCCAATAATCATCCTAACACATTAACAAACATATTTCAAGCAAAACCCCTAAGTTTTCATCATTATAACAGTTCCGAATGCGAGCGTTTTCCTAAAATGGCAACTTAGCATGTAAACATCACATCAACATGCAAGAACTTGCCCTAAATAGCAAATATCCAGATTAAATCACATAACCACGTTGTCCGATAGCATCCTACTGTTCTAGCATCATCCTATAACAAACCCTAACACCACACAATCAACAACATACCTCATATCATCCTTAATCGTCCAAAATCCTTCAAATGGGTCAAGACATCAAGTATCAACAATACACAACCAAAACCATTCAAACTCCTAGGACATCATCATACTAACTTGTAACAGCAATAAACATCATAATAACACAAGAACAACCATGATTCAATCCTAAAAATCCTATCTTTAAACACATATAACACATATAACACATGTAAAGGTGTGGGTTTGTTTAAAAACGGTTTTAAATGGATTTTCAAAGATAAAAACATTTATAAGCCAGATCTGGACGTTTAGGGAGTAAAACATAATCAAATAAAGGTTTGGGTTTGAAGAACACACCTTGTAATCAAGAGGTGATGATGGAATAAGCTTGAAAATGGTGGTTTTGATGCAAAAACGAGTTCCAGAGGGTGTTTGTGCGTTGGGTTATGTTATGGGACGGCTAGGGTTGCACAAATGATGTTTTGGAGGTCAAGGGTGGTATTTATAGGCGTTTCTAGTCGTTTGGGGCAATTCAGGCGATTATGCAGCTCTATATGCGATTGGGACTGCTAATCGCATGAACTTTCATGCGAGTAGCCTCCTACTCGCTTAAAGCTTCCCTCCAATCGCCCCTATATTGGCGATTAGGCTATTCCCCATAAGCCTAATCGCCTGTAACCTCTGTATTCGTGTGTTTTGCGCGTTAAACCCCGTTTTAACATATGTTAACACATATTCACATACCGGCAAGCCACATAATGATTGTAAACATATAATGCATGATAAATAACACGTTCCCGCCCGATCACCAATTCCCGGGACTCGAGACTTGCGTGGGTGCGTTAAACCCGGCGATTCCACGAATCACCGATTCTTGTACACATGGTTATGGACCGACACCCAATGGTTTCTCGAACCATTGTAACGACTCCCGATGATTCCCGAATCATCAGTACGACTTAATTGACCCCAGTTAAGTATGTTAAGTATGTAGTTAAGTTTTCGTTGTTTAGATGTTCGTTGTATGATAGCATCGTATGTAAAGTATAAGTAAAGATTGACGGTGACAGCCGGGTGTCACAGATATATTGAACAGGTCCGGTTCGAATCCCCCTCCAGACCAGTTTTTTTTATTCATTTCCTTATTTTCATTTTTATGTATTATATAACACATATAATAGGCTTAAATCTTTAAATATTCATAATAAATTCATTTTTGCTCCAAAAATTAGAAAAATTTAGGAGTAGCATCTTGACACCATAAAGAAGATTACCACACTTTTATTTTCTGGAAAATGTTTTATTTTTATATTTTTATTGAATTAAATTGTTTTAATCATATTTAATTGATTAAAAATTCATTTTTAATGATTTTAATCTCAAACTTTTTGCTAAATTATTTATAATCATTTAAAACTGAAATAAAAATATTTGGTTCAGAAAACAATTATTTTTATTGATTTTCCTAATTTTAATCATTAAAACATAATTAAATCTCGTTAAATCAGTTTTAAATATAAATAAGTTTATATAAATTATGGGAAAATTATTCTAAATTGTGTACGTCAGAAATCATCCATTTTCTATGAAACTAGTATTTTTGAATCATGTATGGTATTATTAGTCTTATTTACGTTTAATTAGACGTAATAAAACATTTATTTATTTATACAATTTAAACATCTATTTTATAAATACTTCTCTTATAAAATAGAAATACTCATATGGTTTAATGTCTTAATTATCTTTTGTTGGATCATTGCGTAATTCAAAATTATTTATTTATATATTTATGATTATTGTATTTATTTTAATTTAGTTAAAGTAACCAACTAAATTATTTTGTTTTAATTATTCAAACATAATTTGTGTCTAAATATTTAATTGGTAATATTTATATTACCTAAATCGTAGTTACAAAACTTGGTATGTTATTATACAACTTTTACATTAACGCTATTTATCCTAAAAACTCTAATTCCCCAAATCGACTTAGCAAACCCTAATGCCTTAGACCCTAGTTACCTTAGACTCTTAGACTTTTCCTTATTAGTATTCTTACACATTATAGGTTGAATTCCTCGGAATTCCCATTACTTAGCTCACAACCGCTTAAGTGGATTTTGATCGCTTTCGTAAACTGTGAGTATATCTTTCCCTTTTTTACTATTTTACATTTCGGGGTGACTCATGTACTTACTATCAAGTTTATATTTCCTTTTACTAAAATAGCAATTCTTATGTGTGTTTGCTTGTGTTATTTTGTGTATCTATGACCTGTCAAATCATTAACCGCTGGGCGGCCTGGCATTTCAATGAATAGTACTATGGTTTATACCCTTGTGACTCTGTTGAGAGTCCTCGTCATTGCTATGTATTACATTACTACTAGCGCATACTATATATATCTGCTTTCTTCTCTTAGGGTTGATTTGACCCGAATACCACTTATTACATAATTGCAAACAGTATACGACACATTAATTGCTAAACACTTTTCTACTATATTTATTTAAACAGGTATGCTCACCAATACAATTTTTGTATTGACCAAAATATTTTGTACATGTTTCAGGTTGTTTTGAGATGCTTCTTTTAGGCTTTCGGATTTTATATTTCAGTCTTGTCTACATTGTATTTCAGCTAGACTTGTCACTTTAGAATTATTGTATCCTGTAACTTCATTTCAATGTAATAAATTATTTAATCAATGTATTCAAATTTACACTTTAGTCCATGAGCTATTGAACAATCGTCACTACGTGACACCTCGATGTTTCCGCCATCGGTTGGGGTGTTACAGATTGGTATCAGAGCCATGGTTATAGGGAATTAGGTTATTAGAATGCCTTTTAGCCTAGACTATAACTAAGTTTATTTTCACGAGTCCTCTCGTGTATATTTCTCTCGTTTCTTATATTTTCTTTCAAGATATTTTCGTTATGATTATTCCTCGTTATTCCTTCGATATTTTGCTTGGTGAAGAAGACGCTCGTATTTCACAAACGAAACGATATCATCAAGTTAGGGGTGGTATCCATACCTTGGTGATTAGTTTCACTCCTCTATAGGTTATTTATCTTAGGAAAATATCTTTGAGATAGGAGTGACATCCACACCTCAAAGAGTATTTCCTTCAAAAAGAAACTTAACCACTAAGCTGGGAGTGATATCCTTAACTTAGTGATTGGTTTCATCCCACAATCGTTTTCAATTTTGAAATACATCTTTGAGTTAGGAGTGAAATCCACATCTCAAGGATCTATTTCTACATCTCGTTGATTATGAATTTTCTTAAATATTGGTAATCTATTACATACGTTAATTTTATCATTCACGTCATTTTAAGTCTTGGTCTTTTAAAAAACACATTAGATTTACACATACTTCATAAAATGGTTTCATTTTGCATTTTATAAGCTTGTAGTGCATATTTTACAAATAAAATGTAAACATTTTGTTTTCATATGACGTAACCAATATATGTTTTCGAAACAAACTTGCAACTAATAATAAGCCTTATAACATTTTTCAAACTCGACTTCTTGTAAACACATGAAAGTATGTACTTACGAAGTCTTTTCATGTGAAGCTGTTTTGAATCAAAAAAAAAAAAAAAAAAAAAAGTTATTCTCATGCATCACTAATATACTTTCAACTATATCACAAAGTTCGAGTAAAACTACATTTTGTTTTTATAAACAATAATTTATCTTTTACACTTACACTCTTTCAGCCACGAAACTTTTGGTTTAACAAAACAATGGACATAACTTTTTATCAGAATGTTGCTAAAATAGTATTATGCATATATGTAAAATTACTAGATTTTAACTCACATGCCAGTAGGCTATACACCCGTTCCGTGCACATTCATTTGCCGTAAATTTCATTATTTTATTATTGCACCATTTTTATTCATAGTTATTTCTAACACGTTATTTGTAATTATTTTCACATTGACTATTTGCATTATTTCAACTCGTTTACTCTCATTTTGTGCAATTGTGCGATTTACTTGATTTATGTTATACTGTTCTTTCAGTCGGAATTTTATGTTATACTTATATACTTACTAGAACACATATTTGGTATGCATATTCTCTTTCCTGTTTTGAGCAAAACCCTGTTATACTTTACATTATTTTGTTCATCATCATGGTCAATGAATATACTAGTTGATAACTCGTATGAGATCTAAGCCAGTGTCCACGTACGACTCGGATTAGAGTATTTCTTTAATCCGAGGGGAACGGTGTAAATCTCGGAGTTTATCAATATGGGTGTTTAGAGCCAACGATGTGAACAGAAGCTACCGGTTAAGGGTGAATCCGAAAGGGAAGAACCTCTAACCATGTCATGATTAAACATTATTTCATTGCAGTGGCTATTACATTTTGGTTGCACACATTTATTTTATGTTATGGAAAAGCATAACACCCTAGTGTAAGGTAAATCGATGATTACGGTCCGGAACGCAATCATGGGATTACAGGTACATGAGGGTGGTGTGTAATTCTACTTAGGCTATTAGTAGACAATTAGTACGAATCCAAAGTATCGGGAGTGTGGTGGGTCAGCTGCGGTACACCCTATATATAAGCATAAATGATACTGCGGGAGCGGACTAGGAGTCTGACCAAGAACCTAACTATTACTTTATACTTATCTCTTCATTAGATTATTGACCAATAGCTAGTATTTTCGATAAGAACATTTTACATGAGCTTCAATTTGACTTTCTATAGTCTCACTCTTGACCACCCACACAACAAACAAAAACCTTGTATACACTTACACTCTCGATTAATTGGATTCTTGTTGCACACGCTAACAACGTCCAGTCAGGAACCCTTATAAAGTAGGGGAGACTGCTTCATCAGTGTCAGTGCCTTCACCCGTTACACATCCCTAAAACTTTTCTCATTTAAACCCTCAACTTCCTAATCTCAGGTCAACTGTCAAAGATTTTGAAACTTTTACTTTGAATATTAGACCACCGTTTAAAATTTTGTCAAATCATAAATGATGAATTTTTTTTTTAATCTAGTTGATTTTCACAACGCATTTTTTTGTTTCATAGAAACCTCCACTTGAAAGAAATTTCGAGACGAAATTTTCTAAAGTAGGGGAGACTGTGACATCCGTCACCCTTGTCTTTCGTCAAAATTGACAATAATAATCCTTTGAAATATTTTTATTATAGTCCCTGAGAGTTCGTCGTTTTCAAATTTAAGTTTGGAGCGAACTAAAAAAAAAATTACCGTTTATATTTATTATGGATCGGGTATAAATACGTGTCTTGAACCGTCTACGCAAAGGGATATTATAAAAATTTCAAGTGTTGTAAAAGTTTAGAGTTTAAAAAAAAAAAAAGTTAAATATAGATAACTTAGTTAAAGTTTTATAAAGGGAAAAACTAACCAAATTAGAAAAAAACTAACTAAGTTAAGTTGAGGGACTATTTCTGCCATATCATGAAACTTTAAAAAATCACAAATCTGTTTCCTTCTTCCACGTTTTTCCGGCCCTTTTTCCGGCCAATTTCCGGCCGATTTCCGGCAGCCCCAAATCAGCCCTTGAACATGCCATTAACGCGATTTTATGATTTCTATACGTTTCTCCAATGATTTGCTTCAAATCCCCGTCATTAAAACGAATTATAACGCCCCTTTATTGAGTTCTAGTCGGGTTTAAAGTTTGTAACCGACCGGAACATCAAAACGATAAAAAAGAAACGTTTCATCAAACAATAATATAAATGGAACCTACCATTTTGTTTCTGCACATTCACACGACTTAAACCCACTTCTAACTGGCTCAAAACACGTCCAAGAAGCTCTTATTTGGTCGGTTGTAGTTCGGACCTTGAAGCCCCAAATTTCGAGCATAGTACATGTTGTAAGTTCAAATTCTTTTTGCCGTTTTGTTCCATTATCCTTCCTTTACAAAACCCCCTTATTACAGACCACTAGTCGTACCTTATTGTGATTATTGAAATTGGGTATAGGGTTAGGGTTCTTAGGTTACATTTGGGGAAGAAGATGATGTTTTATTATAACATAAATATAATTATGTATCAATCTTTTCAACATGGGAAGCATGTGGTGTATTGGTTGATGTTGTATGTGAGGATATATTGAACAGGTCCGGGTTCGAATCCCCCTCCAGACCAGTTATTTTATTCATTTCCTTTATTTTCATTTTTATGTATTATATAACACATATAATAGGCTTAAATCTTTAAATATTCATAATAAATTCATTTTTGCTCCAAAAATTATAAAAATTTAGGAGTAGCATCTTGACACCATAAAGAAGATTACCACACTTTTATTTTCTGGAAAATGTTTTATTTTTATATTTTTATTGAATTAAATTGTTTTAATCATATTTAATTGATTAAAAATTCATTTTTAATGATTTTAATCTCAAACTTTTTGCTAAATTATTTATAATCATTTAAAACTGAAATAAAAATATTTGGTTCAGAAAACAATTATTTTTATTGATTTCCCTAATTTTAATCATTAAAACATAATTAAATCTCGTTAAATCAGTTTTAAATATAAATAAGTTTATATAAATTATGGGAAAATTATTCTAAATTGTGTACGTCAGAAATCATCCATTTTCTATGAAACTAGTATTTTTGAATCATGTATGGTATTATTAGTCTTATTTACGTTTAATTAGACGTAATAAAACATTTATTTATTTATACAATTTAAACATCTATTTTATAAATACTTCTCTTATAAAATAGAAATACTCATATGGTTTAATGTCTTAATTATCTTTTGTTGGATCATTGCGCAATTCAAAATTATTTATTTATATATTTATGATTATTGTATTTATTTTAATTTAGTTAAAGTAACCAACTAAATTATTTTGTTTTAATTATTCAAACATAATTTGTGTCTAAATATTTAATTGGTAATATTTATATTACCTAAATCGTAGTTACAAACTTGGTATGTTATTATACAACTTTTACATTAACGCTATTTATCCTAAAAACTCTAATTCCCCAAATCGACTTAGCAAACCCTAATGCCTTAGACCCTAGTTACCTTAGACTCTTAGACTTTTCCTTATTAGTATTCTTACACATTATAGGTTGAATTCCTCGGAATTCCCATTACTTAGCTCACAACCGCTTAAGTGGATTTTGATCGCTTTCGTAAACTGTGAGTATATCTTTCCCTTTTTTACTATTTTACATTTCGGGGTGACTCATGTACTTACTATCAAGTTTATATTTCCTTTTACTAAAATAGCAATTCTTATGTGTGTTTGCTTGTGTTATTTTGTGTATCTATGACCTGTCAAATCATTAACCGCTGGGCGGCCTGGCATTTCAATGAATAGTACTATGGTTTATACCCTTGTGACTCTGTTGAGAGTCCTCGTCATTGCTATGTATTACATTACTACTAGCGCATACTATATATATCTGCTTTCTTCTCTTAGGGTTGATTTGACCCGGATACCACTTATTACATAATTGCAAACAGTATACGACACATTAATTGCTAAACACTTTTCTACTATATTTATTTAAACAGGGTATGCTCACCAATACAATTTTTGTATTGACCAAAATATTTTGTACATGTTTCAGGTTGTTTTGAGATGCTTCTTTTAGGCTTTCGGATTTTATATTTCAGTCTTGTCTACATTGTATTTCAGCTAGACTTGTCACTTTAGAATTATTGTATCCTGTAACTTCATTTCAATGTAATAAATTATTTAATCAATGTATTCAAAATTTACACTTTAGTCCATGAGCTATTGAACAATCGTCACTACGTGACACCTCGATGTTTCCGCCATCGGTTGGGGTGTTACATCAATGTCTTTAGCCAAGCACCCCAACCAACTGGTCTGTACATCAGATTTGTATATGTTTCAGTTTTTAAAACATTTATTATATACGTGGTTTGGTCATCTTCCCCAAATAAAATATAAGAACCCTAGTTTTTCTAATACACCAATTCATCAACCAATAACCCCTGGATTCATAGGGTTATAGGTCGGAATGTATAAAGGATCAAAAACATAGAATGAATCGATTCTTACCAAGCCGAGTTGAAGCAAGAACACGAGTCAACCAAAAAGTCAACGAGCGACGACTATGATTAGGCACGAATTGTTAACAGAAATTGAGGTGAGGTTTTGTTGTTCGGCATTTTCAGAACGTGAAGATGTGTTCAATTTATAACAAAACTATAGGATGGTATGTTTTTAATTTTTGACTAAGACGCGGTCAAACCGAACCAATCAAGCTTGAATTGTCACACCCTCAAATTCCACGTGCGGGGTTTTACCGCGAGGCGCGTGACACACCAGGATCTCGGTCAACGATCACAATAAACATACAACAAACATGCATTCATAAATATATTTAAAACCAAAATATCATGCTTTGAGCTGTAAACCAGCAGCGGAAGCATTCTTGTTTACAACCAAAAGACATATCATTGTTTACAAAGACATTGTTTAATATGCTTCAAAATAATAGACGCTGTGCATGACTCTGTGCGCCTATTCCATTGACTGCTACCTTAGCGACCTGAGAAAACATGCCAAAATGTCAACATATAATGCTGGTGAGTTCACATGTTTTCTTTTATAAAAGAGTTGTCACAAGTTCACAAAGATCATTTCCGTTAATACTATGTCATAAGAACGTTAGCTAGACGTTAAGTGTTTTTACTACTACGGTTGGGAACCCATTACTAAACATGAACCAAAAGATGATACCAGCCCAGACGACTGGGCTACGATGCCTCGGTAACCCGATAGGTAGAGAAAATATGCACCCGCCCGGCCCCGCCGTCGAGTGGGGCTTGTGAGGCCCAATAGATCTATCCACATTTCCCCCGCTGTGCGTTCCAGCACATTCATGGTTTCCCCCTGGGACTTTCCATAAAAGCCGTATAGTAACATAAAGTGCCCATAGTATAACATGACCTTTAAATAGTTCGTACAAAGCATGTTTCTCCCCCCGAAAGCAAGACAGTAAAAGTGGGGCTGTGAAACTCACCTTGGATTGCGTTACTTGAAAACAGTTAAGTAATTATGTTATGATAGCCCCAAATAGCGGCGACCTATCATAAGATGTGTATAAGTATTGGACTAATAACCCGCAGGCTAACTAGTCCCCGAATGTCCAGACCGTGACCATAAACGTTTGAAAACACCTTTAACTGTTAAACCGACCGTGCCAGACAAGACCCGACGTCCCATTGGTGACCCGACATTCCACGTGTTAGATAAATGCAAGACATCATGCTCATATGCAATTAAACACTTAATACGCGCAAGAGTTCACCTAGTCTAGCATAACGTCCAATTAACGCATAAACAGGTCCGAATACGTCTTACTAAGTCATTGGGTGTATCCCGGGGTTCCTAGCATGTTCCTAGATGTCAAATCGTGTTTTGGGATGTCAAAACGCGTTCACGACAGCAGTACATGCGATTAGGAAGGTCACACGCGAGTAGGCATCAGCCCACAGGCGATTAGGGCCTAATCGCATGAAGCATGAGGCGATTAGGGTCCTAATCGCCCCATATGTCTGCATAATCGCGTGGCATCAGGCGATTAGGATGCCTAATCGCCTGTTGCTGCTGTGTAACGGGTTTTCGCGCGTTTAACCCTCCAAATCAAATCCGAAACATGCAACGACACCCAATATCAACCCTAAATCATTTACCAACCCTTTTCAAGCAAAAACCCCCAACATATCACTGATCTAGCATGTTCTATGCAATTATTTCCTAAAATGGCAAAGTACTAGGTTTCACCAACCAACCTTATCTTTCCTTAAATGGAAACATTCAGATTTCAAACTCTACAAACATGTAAATCATCAAACCTCTGATCTAACATCTTCCTAGTATGAATCCTAACAACATTGTATCAACAATCATACCATAATCATCCTAAATCCTCAAGAACATACAAATGGGTCAAAATATGCATTTTCTTCAAAACACCACAATAATGGCTAAGATTCCAAGACAACCTTCCTAATAACCTCTACATAGCAGAAGTACAATCATATCTTGAAAACATTCATGTTAAAATCACCAAGAAGACCAACATATGCATGTAAACTTCACATATAACAAGCATTAAGGTGTAGACTTAGTTTAGGACTCTTTTGAAAGGTTTTTAAAGACACATTTTGGTAAAACAAGGTCTGGAACTTTGGGGAACTCAAAATAACAACTTTACAAAGGTTAGGGATGAAGAACACACCTTGGGTTTTGTTAAAGAAAGGTGTGCAAGCTTGGAGATGGTGATTTTTGTAGCAAAAAGAGTTCCAGAGGTGTTTCAAGGTGTGTGGGTGGTTTGGGAGCAGCTAGGGTTGTTCTAGAGGTGTTTGGGGAGTTAAGGGTTCTATTTATAGGTGGTTTGACCCGGACTCTGCTGTTCATGCGATTAGCCTTACATGTCACGCGATTAGGGGCCTAATCGCATGGAACATCAGGCGATTAGGTCCCAATCGCCTGATATGAGTCCTACTCGCCCCAACATATAGGCGATCAGGGGTCCTAATCGCCCCTGTGGTGCTGGAACGAGTTTTTGGCGCGTTAAACACTATTTTAACATATTTAAACACGTATTCACATACCGATAAGTCACATAATGATTTCAAACATATAATGCATGATAACTAACACGTTTACATCCGTTCACCAATTCCCGGGACTCGAGACTCGTGTGTGCATTAAACCCGGCGATTCCACGAATCGCCGATCCTTGTACCCATAGTTATGGACCGACTCCCGATGACCCCGCGGATCATCATAACGACTCCCGATGATTCCCAGAATCATCATACCGACTCGACTGGCCCCGTTAAGGACGTGATATGCATGACTCGCTAAGGTAGACTTACTAGTTTAGTCAACGTTACTAACCTGAGTTTGCCGGGTGTCACATCATCCCCCTGTTGAAAGAATTTTCGTCCCGAAAATTGCCCAAGGCCAAAAAGGAAGAGACGAAAGAGAAGAAAAATTTTCCGGTTTCCACATCATCCCCCTGTTGAAAGGAATCTCGACCCGAGATTCATTCAGCTTCAGCAGAGACATGTCTTGATTCGAACGCGCGCTTAGGAAATAAATGGGGATACTTAGCCTTCATTTGGTCTTCCCGTTCCCACGTGAACTCCGGTCCACGATCAGAGTTCCAACGGACTTTAATAATGCGGATTTTACTCCGGCGAAGGCTACGATTTTTATAGTCAAGAATTTCAACCGATTCCTCTACGATACGCAGACGATCATCCACCTTGATCTCTTCGAGAGGAACAACCAAAGATTCATCCGCCAGACACTTCTTCAGATTAGAAACATGGAAGACATTATGAACATTGCTGAGCTCAGCCGGCAGATCAAGCCTGTATGCTACCGGTCCAATCCGTTCCAGGATTGCGAACGGTCCCACATATCGAGGATTCAATTTGCCCCGCTTCCCAAAACGTATAACGCCCTTCCACGGAGATACCTTCAACAAAACCCTGTCGCCAACCTCAAACTCCAAAGGCTTGCGACGACGATCGGCATAGCTCTTTTGACGATCCCGAGCTGCTGCCATGCGGTTACGGATTTGTACGATCTTTTCGGAAGTCTCGTACACAAGTTCCGGGCCGGTGAGTTGACTCTCACCCACCTCGGCCCAACAAAGAGGAGACCGGCATTTCCGCCCGTAAAGAGCCTCGAACGGAGCTGCCTTGATGCTAGAATGGTAACTGTTGTTGTAGGAGAATTCCACCAACGGTAGATGACTCTCCCACCCCTTGCCGAAATCGATCACACATGCCCGAAGCATGTCTTCTAGCGTTTGGATTGTCCGCTCACTTTGACCGTCAGTTTGCGGATGATACGCTGTGCTCATGTCCAACTGAGTACCCAGAGCCTTATGTAAAGACTTCCAAAAGTTAGAGGCGAACCGAGGATCACGATCAGAAATAATAGAGACAGGCACCCCGTGCCGAGAGACCACTTCCTTGAGATATAACCGTGCCAAACGCTCGAGACCATCGGTCTCTTTGATAGCGAGGAAGTGCGCAGACTTTGTCAACCTATCGACAATCACCCAGATCATGTCGCAACCACTGGGCGATTTTGGGAGTTTGGTCACAAAGTCCATCGTGATCCGCTCCCACTTCCACTCGGGGATTTCAGGCTGTTGCAGAAGGCCGGATGGCTTTTGATACTCGACCTTGACCTTAGCACAGGTCAAGCACTTGCTCACGTACGAAGCCACGTCCGCCTTCATGTTCGGCCACCAATAAAGTATCTTTAGGTCTTGATACATCTTATCGGAGCCAGGGTGAATAGAGTACCGGGACTTGTGAGCTTCATTAAGAACGAGCTCCCGCAAGCCCCCAAATAAAGGAACCCAAATACGTTCAGCGAAATAGTGTAACCCATCAGATCTGAGTTCAAGGTGGCTATCAGCACCATGCATGGTTTCAGCCTTAAGGTTTTCCTCCTTCAAAGCTTCTTGCTGCGCTGAACGGATTCGATCAGGTAAGCCGGAATGGATAGTGAGCTGAAGAGCTCGAACACGACGAGGTTTAGCTGTTTCCTTCCTGCTCAAGGCGTCTGCGACTACATTCGCCTTGCCAGGATGGTATTTGATAGCACACTCGTAATCATTAAGAAGCTCGACCCAGCGACGCTGTCTTATATTCAACACTTTCTGATCAAAGATATGCTGGAGGCTCTTGTGATCGGTGTAAATAGTGCATTTGGTACCGTACAAGTAATGCCTCCAAATCTTTAAAGCAAAGACCACCGCACCCAATTCTAGATCATGGGTGGGGTAGTTTTTCTCATGAACTTTGAGCTGACGAGAAGCATAGGCGATGACCTTCTCGCGCTGCATCAGTACACAACCAAGACCCCGGATAGAAGCGTCGCAATAAACCACAAAATCGTCCGTACCCTCAGGCAAGGACAAGATAGGAGGAGAACAGAGTTTAGCCTTTAACAACTGGAAGGCCGACTCTTGCGAATCACCCCAGTCGAGCTTTCTGTCCTTCTGGGTAAGCGAGGTGAGGGGCTGAGCGATCTTCGAAAATCCGTCGATAAAACGACGGTAATAACCTGCAAGGCCTAGGAATTGCCGCACTTCAGATGGCGTCTTTGGTGCTTCCCAGTCTTTAATGGCTTCAATCTTAGCTGGGTCAACGTGAATTCCTTTCTTATTAACAACATGACCAAGGAATTGGACTTCACGCAACCAGAAGCTACACTTAGAAAACTTGGCGTACAACTGTTCCCGCCTCAGAAGTTCCAAAACAAGACGTAAGTGTTCCTGGTGGTCCACCTCGTTCTTGGAATAGACTAGAATATCATCGATGAAGACAATCACGAACTTATCAAGATAAGGCTTACAAACACGGTTCATCAGATCCATAAAGATGGCAGGTGCATTGGTGAGACCAAAAGGCATGACCAAGAATTCGAAATGGCCATAGCGAGTTCGAAAGGCGGTCTTCGGAATGTCAGCTTCTTGAACCCTCAACTGATGGTACCCCGACCTCAAATCGATCTTCGAATAGAAACTAGAACCCTGAAGCTGGTCGAATAAGTCATTGATGCGAGGAAGAGGATAGCGATTCTTGATGGTAACCTTATTCAACTCCCGGTAGTCGATACACATCCGTAGGCCTCCGTCCTTCTTCTTGACAAACAAAATAGGGGCTCCCCACGGGGACGAACTGGGTCGAATGAAACCCTTCTCTAACAGCTCCTGCAACTGGTTCGATAACTCCTGCATCTCGGGAGGTGCAAGACGATAAGGGGCACGGGCAATAGGGGCCGCACCCGGAGCAAGTTCAATACCAAATTCGACCTGGCGATAGGGCGGAAGACCAGGTAGGTCTTCGGGAAATACATCGGGAAAGTCACGGACAACAGGAATATCTTCAATCTTCTTCTCTTCTTCAGACGAAACCGAAACAAGTGCCAGAATGGCAGAATACCCCTTCCGAAGGTACTTATAGGCTTTCATACACGAGATGATACTCAACGGGACCCCGCTCTTCTCACCGTGCACCAACAGAATTTCTCCATCAGGGAGAGGAAGTCGAATGACTTTATCGAAACAAACGATCTCAGCATGATACAGAGACAACCAATCCATACCCACGACCACATCGAAACTACCCAAGGACACCGGCATAAGATCAATAGGGAAGGAATAACCCGACAACTCAAGGTGACACTCTCTAAGGACGTGCGTCGCCTCAAATTTCTTACCATCAGCCAATTCTATCAAGTACTTAGCCTCTAAAGGTGTAGGTACCCTATCAAGCAATTGACTAAACCCAAGAGATATAAAACTCTTATCGGCACCAGAATCGAATAAAACCGTAGCATAGCGATTTTCGAGAAGAAACGTACCAGTAACAGTGTCAGGGTCTTGTCGAGCACCGCTCGAACCAATCACGAAGGCGCGAGCATTCCTGCCTCCGCCCCCATTGTTTCCATTACCCGACCCATTCTTCCCAGCTTCACCCTTTTTCAACTTGGGGCATTCACGCTTGTAGTGACCAAGTTCACCACAATTGTAGCACCCCTGTTTGCCCTGATTTCCCTGGGGAGCAGCAACGGGAGGAGCCGGAGTAGGTGTAGCAGGCGGGTTCCGGTTACCCTGAAGATTAACCCTGCAATCCTTTGCCTGGTGCCCAAGCTTATGGCACCTGTGGCAACGGTTCCGGTCCTCGCAACGACCGTTGTGGTGAAACCCACACCGGTCGCATTTCGGCAGTTTCCCAGAATAACCCCCCGATTTTTGCTCAGACGACGATCCCCCAGTATCAGACTTCTTCACCTGCTGAGGCTGAGCCGCGCTCGAGCTTTTCCCCACGGTTTCCCACTTCCGCTTGTTACTATCGGAAGTCTTCACGGCAGCGCCTCGAGGAGGCAAGACCCCTTCAGTCACCTTCATGTTGGTCAGCCTATGGGCCGACCGGACCACCTCAGAATAAACAGTGGGGTTACCCGCAGCAACTAACCCGGCAATCTCCGGTACTAACCCAGCAACATAATGCTCAATCCTTCGGTATTCGGGTGCGTGCAGATCGGGGCACAACACCGCCAACTCATTGTGTCTAGCAGTGTAAGCTTCAATCTCAGAACCCACCATCTTATGATTCCAGACTTCATGTTCTAGCTTCTGGATTTCATCCCTCGGGCAGTACTCATTTTTCAGCAATTGAATGAACTCCGCCCAGGGCATAGCGTGAGCTTCCCCAATACCCATAGTCTGGGTGGTGGAGTTCCACCAGGTCAAAGCTTGACCCTCCAGGGTCGCAGAAGCATATTTCACCCGGTCGCCTTCCGGGCAGTTGCACATCGAGAAAACAGACTCGATTTTCTCCAACCAACGGAGCAGTCCAACTGCCCCTTCGGTGCCACTAAAGTTGTGGGGTTTGCAATCCATAAACTTTTTGTAGGAACACTGGGATGGAGGAGGATTGACAGCACCACCTGGAACAGACACGTAGGTGAGAATCAAGAAAAGGTAAAGTACCCCAGAACAAGGTAGAATAGGTGAGAACCGACGTACCACCCATAGCATTATGAGCGGCTTGGAATGCAGCCAGAGCAATATTCACATGCTGCTGCATTAAGTTATCCAGCTCAGCTTGGGTCATATTAATGTTCCCGCGGCCACCGCCGCCACCACGGCCGCCAGCACGACCGCCAGCACGGCCGCCTCTGCGACCTCCACGAGCTCCCGACATCTTCTGTCACAACATGAAACAAAAGATTTAGGCTTGCTCGTGGTATAACCCATTAAGAATTCCAAGAAATTAGACGGAGCCCAGCTCGGGTCCATCCGTTCAAGCCCAAAGTCCGCCAGGGATCCCATGCGTCACAGTTTATGATCTCGTGTGCACCCGACATGATAAACTGTTCCACATGGTCCTCCCGGCGCGCTTTAAGTTTGAAGTTCAAGTCACCGAACACTAGCGCCAAATCATGGTATTATCATAAATAGAAGTACAAGATAGTATGCATAAGAACGAGCGTGTCCATTAGGGCATAGAGGGGAGATGTTCAAATCCCTGGACAGATCTCAAGAGTACGCCGAAGCTACCCCAATGTACCCCGCCGTCGAGAAAGTTCAGTAGTATATCGTTCACCATCAGATCATAGTAAGGACGAGTCAAGAAATAGGATGATAAGAAGTAAATAGATGATGCAGCGTAGCAGACGATGACACCGACACCCTCGACAAGTCATATTGTTATCCACTTGCTAAGACTCGACTAATTGTGACCGTCTAGTGTGTGCGACTCAGTTATAGACTAGACTCCACATGCAGTCCTAGTTCACTATAACCGTTGGCTCTGATACCAATCTGTCACACCCTCAAATTCCACGTGCGGGGTTTTACCGCGAGGCGCGTGACACACCAGGATCTCAGTCAACGATCACAATAAACATACAACAAACATGCATTCATAAATATATTTAAAACCAAAATATCATGCTTTGAGCTGTAAACCAGCAGCGGAAGCATTCTTGTTTACAACCAAAAGACATATCATTGTTTACAAAGACATTGTTTAATATGCTTCAAAATAATAGACGCTGTGCATGACTCCGTGCGCCTATTCTATTGACTGCTACCTTAGCGACCTGAGAAAACATGCCAAAATGTCAACATATAATGCTGGTGAGTTCACAGGTTTTCTTTTATAAAAGTGTTGTCACAAGTTCACAAAGATCATTTCCGTTAATACTATGTCATAAGAACGTTAGCTAGACGTTAAGTGTTTTTACTACTACGGTTGGGAACCCATTACTAAACATGAACCAAAAGATGATACCAGCCCAGACGACTGGGCTACCGATGCCTCGGTAACCCGATAGGTAGAGACAATATGCACCCGCCCGGCCCCGCCGTCGAGTGGGGCTTGTGAGGCCCAATAGATCTATCCACATTTCCCCCGTTGTGCGTTCCAGCACATTCATGGTTTCCCCCTGGGACTTTCCATAAAAGCCGTATAGTAACATAAAGTGCCCATAGTATAACATGACCTTTAAATAGTTCGTACAAAGCATGTTTCTCCCCCCGAAAGCAAGACAGTAAAAGTGGGGCTGTGAAACTCACCTTGGATTGCGTTACTTGAAAACAGTTAAGTAATTATGTTATGATAGCCCCAAATAGCGGCGACCTATCATAAGATGTGTATAAGTATTGGACTAATAACCCGCAGGCTAACTAGTCCCCGAATGTCCAGACCGTGACCATAAACGTTTGAAAACACCTTTAACTGTTAAACCGACCGTGCCAGACAAGACCCGACATCCCATTGGTGACCCGACATTCCACGTGTTAGATAAATGCAAGACATCATGCTCATATGCAATTAAACACTTAATACGCGCAAGAGTTCACCTAGTCTAGCATAATGTCCAATTAACGCATAAACAGGTCCGAATACGTCTTACTAAGTCATTGGGTGTATCCCGGGTTCCTAGCATGTTCCTAGGTGTCAAATCGTGTTTCGGGATGTCAAAACGCGTTCACGACAGCAGTACATGCGATTAGGAAGGTCACACGCGAGTAGGCATCAGCCTACAGGCGATTAGGGCCTAATCGCATGAAGCATGAGGCGATTAGGGTCCTAATCGCCCCATATGTCTGCATAATCGCGTGGCATCAGGCGATTAGGATGCCTAATCGCCTGTTGCTGCTGTGTAACGGGTTTTCGCGCGTTTAACCCTCCAAATCAGATCCGAAACATGCAACGACACCCAATATCAACCCTAAATCATTTACCAACCCTTTTCAAGCAAAAACCCCCAACATATCACTGATCTAGCATGTTCTATGCAATTATTTCCTAAAATGGCAAAGTACTAGGTTTCACCAACCAACCTTATCTTTCCTTAAATGGAAACAATCAGATTTCAAACTCTACAAACATGTAAATCATCAAACCTCTGATCTAACATCTTCCTAGTATGAATCCTAACAACATTGCATCAACAATCATACCATAATCATCCTAAATCCTCAAGAACATACAAATGGGTCAAAATATGCATTTTCTTCAAAACACCACAATAATGGCTAAGATTCCAAGACAACCTTCCTAATAACCTCTACATAGCAGAAGTACAATCATATCTTGAAAACATTCATGTTAAAATCACCAAGAAGACCAACATATGCATGTAAACTTCACATATAACAAGCATTAAGGTGTAGACTTAGTTTAGGACTCTTTTGAAAGGTTTTTAAAGACACATTTTGGTAAAACAAGGTCTGGAACTTTGGGGAACTCAAAATAACAACTTTACAAAGGTTAGGGATGAAGAACACACCTTGGGTTTTGTTAAAGAAAGGTGTGTAAGCTTGGAGATGGTGATTTTTGTAGCAAAAAGAGTTCCAGAGGTGTTTCAAGGTGTGTGGGTGGTTTGGGAGCAGCTAGGGTTGTTCTAGAGGTGTTTGGGGAGTTAAGGGTTCTATTTATAGGTGTTTTGACCCGGACTCTGCTGTTCATGCGATTAGCCTTACATGTCACGCGATTAGGGGCCTAATCGCATGGAACATCAGGCGATTAGGTCCCAATCGCCTGATATGAGTCCTACTCGCCCCAACATATAGGCGATCAGGGGTCCTAATCGCCCCTGTGGTGCTGGAACGAGTTTTTGGCGCGTTAAACACTATTTTAACATATTTAAACACGTATTCACATACCGATAAGTCACATAATGATTTCAAACATATAATGCATGATAACTAACACGTTTACATCCGTTCACCAATTCCCGGGACTCGAGACTCGTGTGTGCATTAAACCCGGCGATTCCACGAATCGCCGATCCTTGTACCCATAGTTATGGACCGACTCCCGATGACCCCGCGGATCATCATAACGACTCCCGATGATTCCCAGAATCATCATACCGACTCAACTGGCCCCGTTAAGGACGTAATATGCATGACTCGCTAAGGTAGACTTACTAGTTTAGTCAACGTTACTAACCTGAGTTTGCCGGGTGTCACATCATCCCCCTGTTGAAAGAATTTTCGTCCCGAAAATTGCCCAAGGCCAAAAAGGAAGAGACGAAAGAGAAGAAAAATTTTCCGGTTGCCACATCATCCCCCTGTTGAAAGGAATCTCGACCCGAGATTCATTCAGCTTCAGCAGAGACATGTCTTGATTCGAACGCGCGCTTAGGAAATAAATGGGGATACTTAGCCTTCATTTGGTCTTCCCGTTCCCACGTGAACTCCGGTCCACGATCAGAGTTCCAACGGACTTTAACAATGCGGATTTTACTCCGGCGAAGGCTACGAATTTTATAGTCAAGAATTTCAACGGTTCCTCTACGATACGCAGACGATCATCCACCTTGATCTCTTCGAGAGGAACAACCAAAGATTCATCCGCCAGACACTTCTTCAGATTAGAAACATGGAAGACATTATGAACATTGCTGAGCTCAGCCGGCAGATCAAGCCTGTATGCTACCGGTCCAATCCGTTCCAGGATTGCGAACGGTCCCACATATCGAGGATTCAATTTGCCCCGCTTCCCAAAACGTATAACGCCCTTCCACGGAGATACCTTCAACAAAACCCTGTCGCCAACCTCAAACTCCAAAGGCTTGCGACGACGATCGGCATAGCTCTTTTGACGATCCCGAGCTGCTGCCATGCGGTTACGGATTTGTACGATCTTTTCGGAAGTCTCGTACACAAGTTCCGGGCCGGTGAGTTGACTCTCACCCACCTCGGCCCAACAAAGAGGAGACCGGCATTTCCGCCCGTAAAGAGCCTCGAACGGAGCTGCCTTGATGCTAGAATGGTAACTGTTGTTGTAGGAGAATTCCACCAACGGTAGATGACTCTCCCACCCCTTGCCGAAATCGATCACACATGCCCGAAGCATGTCTTCTAGCGTTTGGATTGTCCGCTCACTTTGACCGTCAGTTTGCGGATGATACGCTGTGCTCATGTCCAACTGAGTACCCAGAGCCTTATGTAAAGACTTCCAAAAGTTAGAGGCGAACCGAGGATCACGATCAGAAATAATAGAGACAGGCACCCCGTGCCGAGAGACCACTTCCTTGAGATATAACCGTGCCAAACGCTCGAGACCATCGGTCTCTTTGATAGCGAGGAAGTGCGCAGACTTTGTCAACCTATCGACAATCACCCAGATCATGTCGCAACCACTGGGCGATTTTGGGAGTTTGGTCACAAAGTCCATCGTGATCCGCTCCCACTTCCACTCGGGGATTTCAGGCTGTTGCAGAAGGCCGGATGGCTTTTGATACTCGACCTTGACCTTAGCACAGGTCAAGCACTTGCTCACGTACGAAGCCACGTCCGCCTTCATGTTCGGCCACCAATAAAGTATCTTTAGGTCTTGATACATCTTATCGGAGCCAGGGTGAATAGAGTACCGGGACTTGTGAGCTTCATTAAGAACGAGCTCCCGCAAGCCCCCAAATAAAGGAACCCAAATACGTTCAGCGAAATAGTGTAACCCATCAGATCTGAGTTCAAGGTGGCTATCAGCACCATGCATGGTTTCAGCCTTAAGGTTTTCCTCCTTCAAAGCTTCTTGCTGCGCTGAACGGATTCGATCAGGTAAGCCGGAATGGATAGTGAGCTGAAGAGCTCGAACACGACGAGGTTTAGCTGTTTCCTTCCTGCTCAAGGCGTCTGCGACTACATTCGCCTTGCCAGGATGGTATTTGATAGCACACTCGTAATCATTAAGAAGCTCGACCCAGCGACGCTGTCTTATATTCAACACTTTCTGATCAAAGATATGCTGGAGGCTCTTGTGATCGGTGTAAATAGTGCATTTGGTACCGTACAAGTAATGCCTCCAAATCTTTAAAGCAAAGACCACCGCACCCAATTCTAGATCATGGGTGGGGTAGTTTTTCTCATGAACTTTGAGCTGACGAGAAGCATAGGCGATGACCTTCTCGCGCTGCATCAGTACACAACCAAGACCCCGGATAGAAGCGTCGCAATAAACCACAAAATCGTCCGTACCCTCAGGCAAGGACAAGATAGGAGGAGAACAGAGTTTAGCCTTTAACAACTGGAAGGCCGACTCTTGCGAATCACCCCAGTCGAACTTTCTGTCCTTCTGGGTAAGCGAGGTGAGGGGTGAGCGATCTTCGAAAATCCGTCGATAAAACGACGGTAATAACCTGCAAGGCCTAGGAATTGCCGCACTTCAGATGGCGTCTTTGGTGCTTCCCAGTCTTTAATGGCTTCAATCTTAGCTGGGTCAACGTGAATTCCTTTCTCATTAACAACATGACCAAGGAATTGGACTTCACGCAACCAGAAGCTACACTTAGAAAACTTGGCGTACAACTGTTCCCGCCTCAGAAGTTCCAAAACAAGACGTAAGTGTTCCTGGTGGTCCACCTCGTTCTTGGAATAGACTAGAATATCATCGATGAAGACAATCACGAACTTATCAAGATAAGGCTTACAAACACGGTTCATCAGATCCATAAAGATGGCAGGTGCATTGGTGAGACCAAAAGGCATGACCAAGAATTCGAAATGGCCATAGCGAGTTCGAAAGGCGGTCTTCGGAATGTCAGCTTCTTGAACCCTCAACTGATGGTACCCCGACCTCAAATCGATCTTCGAATAGAAACTAGAACCCTGAAGCTGGTCGAATAAGTCATCGATGCGAGGAAGAGGATAGCGATTCTTGATGGTAACCTTATTCAACTCCCGGTAGTCGATACACATCCGTAGGCCTCCGTCCTTCTTCTTGACAAACAAAATAGGGGCTCCCCACGGGGACGAACTGGGTCGAATGAAACCCTTCTCTAACAGCTCCTGCAACTGGTTCGATAACTCCTGCATCTCGGGAGGTGCAAGACGATAAGGGGCACGGGCAATAGGGGCCGCACCCGGAGCAAGTTCAATACCAAATTCGACCTGGCGATAGGGCGGAAGACCAGGTAGGTCTTCGGGAAATACATCGGGAAAGTCACGGACAACAGGAATATCTTCAATCTTCTTCTCTTCTTCAGACGAAACCGAAACAAGTGCCAGAATGGCAGAATACCCCTTCCGAAGGTACTTATAGGCTTTCATACACGAGATGATACTCAACGGGACCCCGCTCTTCTCACCGTGCACCAACAGAATTTCTCCATCAGGGAGAGGAAGTCGAATGACTTTATCGAAACAAACGATCTCAGCATGATACAGAGACAACCAATCCATACCCACGACCACATCGAAACTACCCAAGGACACCGGCATAAGATCAATATGGAAGGAATAACCCGACAACTCAAGGTGACACTCTCTAAGGACGTGCGTCGCCTCAAATTTCTTACCATCAGCCAATTCTATCAAGTACTTAGCCTCTAAAGGTGTAGGTACCCTATCAAGCAATTGACTAAACCCAAGAGATATAAAACTCTTATCGGCACCAGAATCGAATAAAACCGTAGCATAGCGATTTTCGAGAAGAAACGTACCAGTAACAGTGTCAGGGTCTTGTCGAGCACCGCTCGAACCAATCACGAAGGCGCGAGCATTCCTGCCTCCGCCCCCATTGTTTCCATTACCCGACCCATTCTTCCCAGCTTCACCCTGTTTCAACTTGGGGCATTCACGCTTGTAGTGACCAAGTTCACCACAATTGTAGCACCCCTGTTTGCCCTGATTTCCCTGGGGAGCAGCAACGGGAGGAGCCGGAGTAGGTGTAGCAGGCGGGTTCCGGTTACCCTGAAGATTAACCCTGCAATCCTTTGCCTGGTGCCCAAGCTTATGGCACCTGTGGCAACGGTTCCGGTCCTCGCAACGACCGTTGTGGTGAAACCCACACCGGTCGCATTTCGGCAGTTTCCCAGAATAACCCCCCGATTTTTGCTCAGACGACGATCCCCCAGTATCAGACTTCTTCACCTGCTGAGGCTGAGCCGCGCTCGAGCTTTTCCCCACGGTTTCCCACTTCCGCTTGTTACTATCGGAAGTCTTCACGGCAGCGCCTCGAGGAGGCAAGACCCCTTCAGTCACCTTCATGTTGGTCAGCCTGTGGGCCGACCGACCACCTCAGAATAAACAGTGGGGTTACCCGCAGCAACTAACCCGGCAATCTCCGGTACTAACCCAGCAACATAATGCTCAATCCTTCGGTATTCGGGTGCGTGCAGATCGGGGCACAACACCGCCAACTCATTGTGTCTAGCAGTGTAAGCTTCAATCTCAGAACCCACCATCTTATGATTCCAGACTTCATGTTCTAGCTTCTGGATTTCATCCCTCGGGCAGTACTCATTTTTCAGCAATTGAATGAACTCCGCCCAGGGCATAGCGTGAGCTTCCCCAATACCCATAGTCTGGGTGGTGGAGTTCCACCAGGTCAAAGCTTGACCCTCCAGGGTCGCAGAAGCATATTTCACCCGGTCGCCTTCCGGGCAGTTGCACATCGAGAAAACAGACTCGATTTTCTCCAACCAACGGAGCAGTCCAACTGCCCCTTCGGTGCCACTAAAGTTGTGGGGTTTGCAATCCATAAACTTTTTGTAGGAACACTGGGATGGAGGAGGATTGACAGCACCACCTGGAACAGACACGTAGGTGAGAATCAAGAAAAGGTAAAGTACCCCAGAACAAGGTAGAATAGGTGAGAACCGACGTACCACCCATAGCATTATGAGCGGCTTGGAATGCAGCCAGAGCAATATTCACATGCTGCTGCATTAAGTTATCCAGCTCAGCTTGGGTCATATTAATGTTCCCGCGGCCACCGCCGCCACCACGGCCGCCAGCACGACCGCCAGCACGGCCGCCTCTGCGACCTCCACGAGCTCCCGACATCTTCTGTCACAACATGAAACAAAAGATTTAGGCTTGCTCGTGGTATAACCCATTAAGAATTCCAAGAAATTAGACGGAGCCCAGCTCGGGTCCATCCGTTCAAGCCCAAAGTCCGCCAGGGATCCCATGCGTCACAGTTTATGATCTCGTGTGCACCCGACATGATAAACTGTTCCACATGGTCCTCCCGGCGCGCTTTAAGTTTGAAGTTCAAGTCACCGAACACTAGCGCCAAATCATGGTATTATCATAAATAGAAGTACAAGATAGTATGCATAAGAACGAGCGTGTCCATTAGGGCATAGAGGGGAGATGTCCAAATCCCTGGACAGATCTCAAGAGTACGCCGAAGCTACCCCAATGTACCCCGCCGTCAAGAAAGTTCAGTAGTATATCGTTCACCATCAGATCATAGTAAGGACGAGTCAAGAAATAGGATGATAAGAAGTAAATAGATGATGCAGCGTAGCAGACGATGACACCGACACCCTCGACAAGTCATATTGTTATCCACTTGCTAAGACTCGACTAATTGTGACCGTCTAGTGTGTGCGACTCAGTTATAGACTAGACTCCACATGCAGTCCTAGTTCACTATAACCGTTGGCTCTGATACCAATCTGTCACACCCTCAAATTCCACGTGCGGGGTTTTACCGCGAGGCGCGTGACACACCAGGATCTCGGTCAACGATCACAATAAACATACAACAAACATGCATTCATAAATATATTTAAAACCAAAATATCATGCTTTGAGCTGTAAACCAGCAGCGGAAGCATTCTTGTTTACAACCAAAAGACATATCATTGTTTACAAAGACATTGTTTAATATGCTTCAAAATAATAGACGCTGTGCATGACTCCGTGCGCCTATTCCATTGACTGCTACCTTAGCGACCTGAGAAAACATGCCAAAATGTCAACATATAATGTTGGTGAGTTCACAGGTTTTCTTTTATAAAAGAGTTGTCACAAGTTCACAAAGATCATTTCCGTTAATACTATGTCATAAGAACGTTAGCTAGACGTTAAGTGTTTTTACTACTACGGTTGGGAACCCATTACTAAACATGAACCAAAAGATGATACCAGCCCAGACGACTGGGCTACCGATGCCTCGGTAACCCGATAGGTAGAGACAATATGCACCCGCCCGGCCCCGCCGTCGAGTGGGGCTTGTGAGGCCCAATAGATCTATCCACATTTCCCCCGCTGTGCGTTCCAGCACATTCATGGTTTCCCCCTGGGACTTTCCATAAAAGCCGTATAGTAACATAAAGTGCCCATAGTATAACATGACCTTTAAATAGTTCGTACAAAGCATGTTTCTCCCCCCGAAAGCAAGACAGTAAAAGTGGGGCTGTGAAACTCACCTTGGATTGCGTTACTTGAAAACAGTTAAGTAATTATGTTATGATAGCCCCAAATAGCGGCGACCTATCATAAGATGTGTATAAGTATTGGACTAATAACCCGCAGGCTAACTAGTCCCCGAATGTCCAGACCGTGACCATAAACGTTTGAAAACACCTTTAACTGTTAAACCGACCGTGCCAGACAAGACCCGACGTCCCATTGGTGACCCGACATTCCACGTGTTAGATAAATGCAAGACATCATGCTCATATGCAATTAAACACTTAATACGCGCAAGAGTTCACCTAGTCTAGCATAACGTCCAATTAACGCATAAACAGGTCCGAATACGTCTTACTAAGTCATTGGGTGTATCCCGGGGTTCCTAGCATGTTCCTAGATGTCAAATCGTGTTTCGGGATGTCAAAACGCGTTCACGACAGCAGTACATGCGATTAGGAAGGTCACACGCGAGTAGGCATCAGCCCACAGGCGATTAGGGCCTAATCGCATGAAGCATGAGGCGATTAGGGTCCTAATCGCCCCATATGTCTGCATAATCGCGTGGCATCAGGCGATTAGGATGCCTAATCGCCTGTTGCTGCTGTGTAACGGGTTTTCGCGCGTTTAACCCTCCAAATCAAATCCGAAACATGCAACGACACCCAATATCAACCCTAAATCATTTACCAACCCTTTTCAAGAAAAATCCCCCAACATATCACTGATCTAGCATGTTCTATGCAATTATTTCCTA
Organism: Ambrosia x helenae; assembly: GCA_030844895.1. Lineage (NCBI taxonomy): Eukaryota > Viridiplantae > Streptophyta > Magnoliopsida > Asterales > Asteraceae > Ambrosia > Ambrosia x helenae. The sequence continues at coordinate 107,216,095 of CM061233.1, read as the reverse complement.
AAATGGCAAAGTACTAGGTTTCACCAACCAACCTTATCTTTCCTTAAATGGAAACATTCAGATTTCAAACTCTACAAACATGTAAATCATCAAACCTCTGATCTAACATCTTCCTAGTATGAATCCTAACAACATTGTATCAACAATCATACCATAATCATCCTAAATCCTCAAGAACATACAAATGGGTCAAAATATGCATTTTCTTCAAAACACCACAATAATGGCTAAGATTCCAAGACAACCTTCCTAATAACCTCTACATAGCAGAAGTACAATCATATCTTGAAAACATTCATGTTAAAATCACCAAGAAGACCAACATATGCATGTAAACTTCACATATAACAAGCATTAAGGTGTAGACTTAGTTTAGGACTCTTTTGAAAGGTTTTTAAAGACACATTTTGGTAAAACAAGGTCTGGAACTTTGGGGAACTCAAAATAACAACTTTACAAAGGTTAGGGATGAAGAACACACCTTGGGTTTTGTTAAAGAAAGGTGTGCAAGCTTGGAGATGGTGATTTTTGTAGCAAAAAGAGTTCCAGAGGTGTTTCAAAGTGTGTGGGTGGTTTGGGAGCAGCTAGGGTTGTTCTAGAGGTGTTTGGGGAGTTAAGGGTTCTATTTATAGGTGGTTTGACCCGGACTCTGCTGTTCATGCGATTATCCTTACATGTCACGCGATTAGGGGCCTAATCGCATGGAACATCAGGCGATTAGGTCCCAATCGCCTGATATGAGTCCTACTCGCCCCAACATATAGGCGATCAGGGGTCCTAATCGCCCCTGTGGTGCTGGAACGAGTTTTTGGCGCGTTAAACACTATTTTAACATATTTAAACACGTATTCACATACCGATAAGTCACATAATGATTTCAAACATATAATGCATGATAACTAACACGTTTACATCCGTTCACCAATTCCCGGGACTCGAGACTCGTGTGTGCATTAAACCCGGCGATTCCACGAATCGCCAATCCTTGTACCCATAGTTATGGACCGACTCCCGATGACCCCGCGGATCATCATAACGACTCCCGATGATTCCCAGAATCATCATACCGACTCGACTGGCCCCGTTAAGGACGTGATATGCATGACTCGCTAAGGTAGACTTACTAGTTTAGTCAACGTTACTAACCTGAGTTTGTCGGGTGTCACATGAATCATGGCTAAATGGACTTGTTTAATGTGTATAATACACACGATCAGTCAACACAATTCAATTATAAAAATGGTTTCCAAAAATAAGGGCTTAATTAGATGGTCAAAGGTTGAGCTTGACCAATTTTTTGTTGTGGATGTATGCTGTTCGCGTAACAGCAGTGAAAGAAGAAGGAAATATGGGTCTGAGTGTGTATATATATATATATTATGAGTTGGAATAAAATCAGGAATGAGGCTTGGCTCAATTGGTTGTAGGTGCGTGTGTGTTGTGTATGCTGGGCCGGTACTGACTCGGGTTCGAGTCACGGCATAAGCAGCCCTTTTTTTTTTAAGTGAAGGGAAGGGGGGACTAGTGGGCCGGATATCTGGGCCATGTTTGTTGGGGCTACGTTCTGGGCTTCAGTAAGACATACAAAAGCAAAGGAAGGGGTTTCAAGGGATTTGGGTTAGGTTATGTCTTGGGCTCAAGAGACTAGTATTAATATTTATTATCATTATTATTATTATTATTATCATTATTTTTATATACAAAAATAAAAATATAATGAAAAGAAAAGTGACGGATGTCACAGCATCCCCTACTTTTAGAAACTTCGTCCCGAAGTTATTAGAAACATAGGGTTATGGATGTTTGGGTAAAAATTAAGATAACTGTGGTTTGGAAAATTCGAATGATCTGGATAAGAGGTTTGATAGGTGTGAGTTAAGGATTGGATTAGGTTCATCTCGAATAATAAAGAGAATAAGAATCTAGTGAAACACTAAGCTTCAAGTTTTAGAATTCCTAAACTAAATTTATGAGTTGATTGATTATAAAAAGGCTAGATGAACTACCAAGTAAGTAGAGTTTGTTCCTGGTTCGACTTCCAGTCTCACTTTCAATGCATCATTAGTGTTTATATATAGGGTGTACCGCAGCTAACCCACCACACCTTTGATACCTTGAAAACGTACTGGACGCCTACCAAAAACTCTAATAGAATTTCACACTACCCTAGCGTACCTGTAAATTCATGATTTCGTTCCGGACCGGAATCATCAATTTACCTTACATTAGGGTTTTATGTCCTTCTATGTACCTAATCTAACAACATGATGTATTGTAAAATACATCTATTTCCAGTGTAAAGTTTGTACAGTTTTCGAGTCGTTTAGATAGTGTTTTTATTAGTTTTAGACTTGTACCGGTCTATTTTATTTAGTATAGGTTTTTATAGATTTTTATTAGTTTTGTGTCTTTTTTAGTATTTATGTATCTTATTTTATATTTTTGTAGGTGTTCATGGACGTTGGAACGTAAACGAGCAACTTCGATCAAGACGAGAACACCCGAGTCAAAAGCACTTGGTTATAATACTATATATATAATAATAGTAATAATAAGAATAAGAAAAAAAAATAAAACAAAAAAAAATAATAATGACTTTGATACTTGAAAGTCATCGGCCCAAAAAAAATAATAAACAAATAAAACCCTTTTAAGAGGGCACAAAAGAGGAGGTGCAATTATAAAAAAAAGGAGGCGCACAGTTATATTGTTTTGGTGACTCCAACTAGAGCCAAAGAGGATTCAAGGGGAATTAATATTATTAGAATTACAGGAGCCGCATCATAAAAATATATTGGGAAGATCATCGACAGAGCATAACAAAAAGATTATTAAGGAGGTGGATCGATTGGGTGAAGGTCAAGGGTTGAAGCCTAGGTGCGAGCACGGGTCGGTTCTAATTCAATATTTATTATTTATTTATTCTAACCCGTTGTGAACACCATGAATATGTTTAGTTTTATTTGTTTTGATTCTTTCATGACTTTTATTGGCTAAACCTTGATGCTACCTAGGTTAAAGATGATTGCACTTGAATGATTTATTTTCTTTTGGTTTTGGAACTATTGGTTGTGGGTGAATTTTAAAGTAAAGAACTTTTTATTTTCTGGTTTGATGTGTATGCGTATTTAGTTTTATTTAAATAACTTTTATAAACCCCACTCGCGTTTTTGTGAATGTCTTTCATGTATGAATGCGGGTTAGGTTGCGGACTGGGTGTTAGCAACTAGTTTATGGTTAATTGCCTAGGATTATCCATAGGAGTTGTAATTGTTAGTTAGGTAATTCTAAGTGTTCTACCAATTCTCAATAGCTGTGAGGTGCGAGATTGTTGGTCTGTCTAGGGTGTTAAATTGCTAGTTCTAGAGGCTTTGTGAGAAGATCTTCCTAGTTTCCCTAGCATTCCTTGTAGGCCAAGTCTTATCAGAAATATTGTAGTTACCCCTTGCACTTTAGGGTGTATTGTGACTTTCGCGCTGTGAGGTAGACTGTCTAGCGGGTACTTTAAGATTCGAGTAGGTAAGCCTGTGAGGGTAACCTCTCAACCGGTGGTTTAACAGCACAACAATATTCTAGGGTTTCCCCTTGAGAAGGGTCGAGGGTGTCTAGTTTATTCTTGATGTTTAGTATTTTAAGATCCCGGTTCCACACCAGTTCCATAGCCATTAGAAACTTATCATTCATGTGTAGGATTCTAGCCTAGGTAGTGCCTTCCCATCACCTGATTCCCAGTTCCAGTCTCCAGCTTGTGTTCTAAGTTATTTTAGTTTTATTTTATTTATTTTTATTAGTTTATTAGAAAACCCCCCTTTAAGCAATAAAACATTATTAAGTCAGTTTGTAGATAAGTAATCGGGTCTAGTTTACGTTTTCCAGTAGAGTCTCGTGGGTTCGATACTCGGACTTACTTTAGCTGTACTGCACTGGCCGGTACACTTGCCGGTTGTGTGGTTTAGGTTTAGAGAGTCCTAGGTTATAAATTTAACACTTAGAGTGTCTAGTTTAGGTTAATTTAGTTAGTTATTACTAAACCATTTTGAGCACATCAAGTTTTTGGCGCCGTTGCCGGGGACTCTTGGCGATTGCGTTTACTAGCTTTGATTACACTTATCTGCCATATCTGTGCTACTTGTGTTTTATTTTGAGTCTGTCTTTTATTTTTGTTATATAATTATATTAATTTTTTTTTTTTTTTGTAATAATCATGTGCGAGATCTGTGGAGGACCCCATTTTACCGTGAAATGCCCAAATGCATCAAGGTATCCCCCAGGTTATCGTGCGAATACGTATACCACGCCATATTTCCTGCAGCATCATTGGACAGAACTGAACACAAAAGAGGAATTTGATGAATGGCTTAGATCATACAGGGAAGAGCGAGATAGGGAACGTAAGGCCATAATCGAGCGTCTAAATAGACCAAGTCCCATAGTTCTAAAGGTTCCTTGCTATGATAAAAATGGGAACTTAGTTGGTCATCATGTTGGCTCCGGCCCGTTAATCCCACTTCCCCCAGGAACAAAGCCGCCTCCAGTGGAGATGGAAACAGTTTATCTGCACCCAGTTTGTAGCGCTCCCCCTGAATCACAATTAGCGCCGGAGACGAAAATGGACGTTGAAGTCCCACCTCCGGTGCCACAGGTTACTATATATGATTTTGGGAGTGACTCTGATGAGGTGGACGAAGAAGAAGAGTGGGCGGCGTATCAGAGGTCATTTATGAAGAAAGAAGGGATTGAAGAAGAAGTGGAATTGGGAGATTCCATTGATATGATGTTTGGTGCAGAAGAAGACAATGAGATGGGTGAAAAGTTATTGTCTGAGGAGGATGAATTTTTAGATATGGAGTTAGAGGGTTTACCTGCTTATGACGAAGTAGGGGAGTTTGATCCTGATGGGGATATTGCATACCTGGATGCCCTACTCGAAGGTGAACTGACAGACATGACTGAACCTGCACCAAAAGAAAGAACTAAGTATGGGGATCATCCCATGGAAATGGTGGAAGAAGAAGCGCACCATAGCTGGCCCGTGGTATTAGTAATAGATGGAACTTCAAAATCAACAACACCACGGGAGAGGGCAAGGAAGAGAAAAAGAAAGGATCGGAACCGGAAAAGGATCGAAGACTGGCACGAGTTGGAGAAGAAGAAGCCAGTGAATGTCAAGCACGACCAGTCTATTAGCTACATGCCACGCATCCGGTTAATTCCAGGTAAGTTTAAGTTTTGGTGGTCTGACCCGTTAAGAACTGTTAAATTATTTTTCAATTCCACAAGTAAATATTTAATTGTTAATAAGAGTCGAGTGGAATTAAACGGGTTAGATAGGGTCCAGATAAAAGAGAAGCCCCCTGATTAAGTTTAAGTGTGGGGAGGCTATGTAGATTTGTAAATTTATATTTATACTTTTTTTTTTCTAGCTTTTCATTTTTTTTTATTATTTGTGGTTCGTCCTTTGGTCGTGGTTCATAGTTTTTTTTTTACCTTTCTATTTTATCTTTGTTTTTGTGTCTTTGAGTCTGTTTGTAGGTTTGCGTGTTTGCTTAGGTAGAGGAAATTTCACATGAGCGGATCCCATGTATTGTCTTTATATATATTTTTTGAGTGGGAGGTTTGGTAAAGGTTTGGGTAAAAAAGTAGAATTTTTCAAAAAAAATAAATAAATAAAAAAAAATAAATTAATTAACTTTATGTGAAAAAAGACTTTTCACGTAATGTGAGGAGTCTGGGCTGACCTGTTTGCCTTATGCGACCAGCAATTACCCCGGAAAGTTACATTTTTTTCGCTCGCAATGCGTGTTGTGATCACCAGTGTCCTTCACGTTGAGCGAGAACCATATTTTTTTTTTCTTTCTTCTACCCATTTGGTTCTACCACCTTTCACCGCCATTTTGCCAAGCAGGTACGTCTTCTTGTGTGTTGTTATATTATGATTCTTTTTATTTATGTATGAGTCGGTATTATGCTCGGGTTTTGTTTATTTCGTTTTGCGCAGGTTTGGATTGCACCGCCCGTACTCAATCTCCATTCGGGTGATTCCAGAGCTGTTTATCATTTGTCAAGGCAAGCCCAGAGTTTACCATTGTGTCAGAGCCGATCGCGACCAAAATGCTATACGATCGAGCTGGATGGGACTAGAGTTTTTGAAGCTTACGCGTCAATAAACTAGCTAAGTCCTTTCCAATTTGCTCTTGTCTTTTTATTTTTGTATTCGGACTTTATTTTGTTTTGAGTCGTTTTCTATTCCTACATTGAGGGCAATGTAGAGTTTAAGTGTGGGGATGGGAAACTGTCGTTTAACTTGTATATAGAGTCGTTTTGAGTCAAAAAAATGAAAAAAAAAAAAGATTAAAAAAAAAAAAAGTCCCTGATTTTGAAGTTTGCATTATATAAAATATGGAAAATGATAGGTAAAGTTAGGTGTCCGGTTTTCAAATAGTATGTATAATAAGAGATTAAAATTGATTGAAAACGTGTCTGATTTGGGATATGTGGGTAGGCTCGGCCGGTAGAAAGGTTTCCTTTGAAAAGTAATAAATTAATTATGTTAGGCTATTTTGTGGGTTCTCATCTAGGAGAAACGGGGAGACCGAAATCGCCAAAAATAGTATAAGAAGCACCGTTATAAGTAGAAAACCGTTAGAATTTCTAATTACTTTTAAAAAAAATATTAGGAATCAAAGCAAAAATGCTGAAGCTTAAGGTGCCTGGCCACTGGGATAGCGACTTGGATTGGTCACACCCTCTGAGTTAAGTATGCTGAGATGAAAAAAAAAATAAAAAAAGAAAAAAAATTACTGAAGCTTAAGGTGCCTGGCCACTGGGATAGCGACTTGGATTGGTCACACCCTCTGAGTTAAGTATGCAAAAAAAAAAAAAAAGTGATTTTAAATTCTCTTGGTTTTCTACATAAGACGGTTGGGAAATGGTCAATTGGTCGTTCCTTTAGCTTTATAAGCTTGAAGCGGGATTAGGAGGAACTGTGGCTTCCTTCGAGTGAGACCCTAGATAGACTAATCAACATGAACTTAACATAAATAAAAAGGGGCTTGGAAACCGATGTGGGTTTAAGAGGATCAATATACCTGCAATCGCAATCAACACGTTAGTAGATTATTAATTAAGTAACCTATGTTTTGAAACTGGATGTAAACCTAACTATGATTCCATAGCATAATTCTTTTTCAGGGACGAAAAAAAGATAAGTGTGGGGATATTTGATGTATTGTAAAATACATCTATTTCCAGTGTAAAGTTTGTACAGTTTTCGAGTCGTTTAGATAGTGTTTTTATTAGTTTTAGACTTGTACCGGTCTATTTTATTTAGTATAGGTTTTTATAGATTTTTATTAGTTTTGTGTCTTTTTTAGTATTTATGTATCTTATTTTATATTTTTGTAGGTGTTCATGGACGTTGGAACGTAAACGAGCAACTTCGATCAAGACGAGAACACCCGAGTCAAAAGCACTTGGTTATAATACTATATATATAATAATAGTAATAATAAGAATAAGAAAAAAAAATAAAACAAAAAAAAATAATAATGACTTTGATACTTGAAAGTCATCGGCCCAAAAAAATAATAAACAAATAAAACCCTTTTAAGAGGGCACAAAAGAGGAGGTGCAATTATAAAAAAAAGGAGGCGCACAGTTATATTGTTTTGGTGACTCCAACTAGAGCCAAAGAGGATTCAAGGGGAATTAATATTATTAGAATTACAGGAGCCGCATCATAAAAATATATTGGGAAGATCATCGACAGAGCATAACAGAAAGATTATTAAGGAGGTGGATCGATTGGGTGAAGGTCAAGGGTTGAAGCCTAGGTGCGAGCACGGGTCGGTTCTAATTCAATATTTATTATTTATTTATTCTAACCCGTTGTGAACACCATGAATATGTTTAGTTTTATTTGTTTTGATTCTTTCATGACTTTTATTGGCTAAACCTTGATGCTACCTAGGTTAAAGATGATTGCACTTGAATGATTTATTTTCTTTTGGTTTTGGAACTATTGGTTGTGGGTGAATTTTAAAGTAAAGAACTTTTTATTTTCTGGTTTGATGTGTATGCGTATTTAGTTTTATTTAAATAACTTTTATAAACCCCACTCGCGTTTTTGTGAATGTCTTTCATGTATGAATGCGGGTTAGGTTGCGGACTGGGTGTTAGCAACTAGTTTATGGTTAATTGCCTAGGATTATCCATAGGAGTTGTAATTGTTAGTTAGGTAATTCTAAGTGTTCTACCAATTCTCAATAGCTGTGAGGTGCGAGATTGTTGGTCTGTCTAGGGTGTTAAATTGCTAGTTCTAGAGGCTTTGTGAGAAGATCTTCCTAGTTTCCCTAGCATTCCTTGTAGGCCAAGTCTTATCAGAAATATTGTAGTTACCCCTTGCACTTTAGGGTGTATTGTGACTTTCGCGCTGTGAGGTAGACTGTCTAGCGGGTACTTTAAGATTCGAGTAGGTAAGCCTGTGAGGGTAACCTCTCAACCGGTGGTTTAACAGCACAACAATATTCTAGGGTTTCCCCTTGAGAAGGGTCGAGGGTGTCTAGTTTATTCTTGATGTTTAGTATTTTAAGATCCCGGTTTCACACCAGTTCCATAGCCATTAGAAACTTATCATTCATGTGTAGGATTCTAGCCTAGGTAGTGCCTTCCCATCACCTGATTCCCAGTTCCAGTCTCCAGCTTGTGTTCTAAGTTATTTTAGTTTTATTTTATTTATTTTTATTAGTTTATTAGAAAACCCCCCTTTAAGCAATAAAACATTATTAAGTCAGTTTGTAGATAAGTAATCGGGTCTAGTTTACGTTTTCCAGTAGAGTCTCGTGGGTTCGATACTCGGACTTACTTTAGCTGTACTGCACTGGCCGGTACACTTGCCGGTTGTGTGGTTTAGGTTTAGAGAGTCCTAGGTTATAAATTTAAAACTTAGAGTGTCTAGTTTAGGTTAATTTAGTTAGTTATTACTAAACCATTTTGAGCACATCACAACACATTAAAGCAAGTAAGTTTCACAAGAAGATGACACAACAAACACGTTGGGTTATAATGAGACGTTATCAATGAAATGAGGCTATGTAATAATGATGTCAATTGCATTGGTTTGCAACGATTTGCAAGCATAACAAAGTTTAAGTATGGGCTACTACTCACCCGAGGAGCCCCTTTAAGTGAAATGTTTGTCTGAGTTGAGTGGATAATGTAGTAATTGTCTTTCATAGATCAACATACAAATTGATAATACACACATGCAAGCAAGTTTATAAGTACAGCAACCTTTATGTATAAGTGTTATCTTAGTGGCCTATAGGAATAGTTTTCGAGTATCATGAATAATTAAATGTTCAATGAATAGTCAAATTAAGGGAAAAATCAGGTTTCATATGATAAACAATGATGTTTTTAGAAAAAGTCTTGTAGGATCAAGTATCAAGTTTCTAGTAGTTTGTTTTTTTCATGAAAATCAAGCCCAAATGTTTTCAACAAAATGTAAGGTAGAGTCTTAAACTTCTATGATTAAAATAGACGTAACCAAATATGATAAATTTCCAACCTGCGTTCGTACACAATAGTATGCAAGGAATTTCTAGATGTTATATGCTTATGAGTACGACATAATTGGGTACAAAATGATAATAGGATCAAGAAAATGAAAACACAAGTATTGGATTCCCGAGTCTTAAGAAGATTCCATCTATGGCTTAGCCAGTGGGATTAGCGTCACCCTGACCGTTTGCTTCGTTGATATTGATATTGAAAGCTCGTCCATGTGCCACCAGGTTTACATTATTCAATTTAGGGCATCGAGGTCGCATGTGGTTAGGGTCCCCACAATGATAACATGCTCGACCGTTAGTAATCGGTAGTGGTTCCTGGGCAGCTGTTTGATGATTATCCTGTGCTCTATCCATTACACGACAAGTGGTGACAAAGTGTCCAAACCTTCCACATCTAGTGCATTGACGACATGGGAGATTTGCAGGGTGATGATACTTTCAAGTGTTGCATTGAGGATGGATTCCCGTGTAGGCTTTCTTGATAGGGGGTTGAGTCACAGGATCCACAACAGCCTGGTTCTGATTATCGCCCATTCGTTTGTTAGAGTTCGAAGCAGTAGTGGCGGCCTTTGCTAAAACAGTCTTAGATGGTTCAACAACATGGGTGGTTTTCTCAGTAGACGTCTTAGTGCCCTTCCTAACCAAGTTTCCTTTCCTTACGTGTTTGTCTGTTAAAATGGCTGCGAGCTGAATTGCTTCTTCTACCGTAACAGGTTTGCTACCAGTGACAGTATCTTGAATTAGATCAGGTAAACCCTCAATATACTTCTCAATTGCTCGGGATAGCGGGGTGACCATATGAGGAACAAGTAGGCTGAGTTCATGATATCTGGTAGTATACGCTAGGTTCTCTCCACTGTCTTGTTTCAGCACATAAAATTCATCCTCTAACTTTTTGATTTCATTTCTAGGGCAAAACTTTGCAATCATCAACTCTTTAACTTCCTCCCAAGTCAGTGCTAAAGCAACTTCAGTGCCCCGTTTGCGTTTTTCGCCGTTCCACCAAGTTAATGCCTCTTTTTGAAGGACACTGGTGGCATAGCGAGCGCGGAGTTTGTTAGGACACTCGCTGTTCACAAAGGTATTCTCCATGCTTTCAAACCATTGGAGGAGGCCAGTAGCACCCTCCTCACCAGTGAATTTTGTGGGGTTGCAGGAGTTAAAGTGTTTGAAAGTGCATCGAAATTGAGTCGTACTCCCTGTGTTGGCACTGTTACTATTCTGGGTTATCTCACTGACAAGGTTTGGGATCACTGCAGCAATTTGCTCAGCGACTAAAGATGCAAGGCGACGATCAGAACGTTGTCCAGAAGCACGAACAGGACGTTGGCTGGCATCACGGAGCATGCGGCGAGCAGACATCTATGAGGTAGTCAATGAATAATCATGAGATTAGAAAATGTAAGTGTATAACCGTACAGATGATTATGAAAGTATGAACTTGTAAGAAATATATGGAAATCATGAAATACAAAATATTGTATATGAAACGAAAGAGTATTATTGAAAAACTTGCATAAGATGCTTGGAGTGCTCTTGTCTACCTGTAAAGCCCAACAAGAACGTTGACTTTTCAAAGGAATTGAACCCAATGGTGATCAAAGAAGACATGCTTTAGCCTATAAGTGGACACTCACTCCAGGAATCCCCAGGTAAGCATAACAGGTCCGTTATTGGATTTATGCGCTATGCTTGCCTATGCCAGAAAACCCAGTGTACAGGCATCCACCCTTCCAGATTGCATGTGTTCCATCACACTCATTAAAGCTCAACAACTTTGAAGGAGCAAAATAAGAGTAGGCATTATGCCTAATAGCGTCTTCATGTAAGGTACTGCTTCCGTCCCATGATGATGTAGACTTTCCACTCCTTGTAGGACAATATCTCTTTACACCATGATGAAAGATGAGGAGAAATGGAAGAGAAGAGAAAGATAGAAGAAGGAAGTAGAGGGAAATGAGGGGTAGGGTAATTCAGGAAATATTATGCATGAAAGTTGAAGTTCGGTTATAGTCTAGGCCTTTTTATCTAATAACCTAGTTCCCTATAACCATGGCTCTGATACCAATCTGTAACACCCCAACCGATGGCGGAATCATCGAGGTGCCACGTAGTGACGATTGTTCAAAAGCTCATGGTACTAAAATGTAAATATATGATTATTGAATATTGTTTTACAACATGTGAAGTTAAATACAAGACAACAAAAATGAAGATAATTGATTGATTTAATCTAAGTCCAAAGTCCTATGTGAAGCGTCAAGCAGCTTATCCTGAAACATGCACGAAAAATAATTTTGTCAACATATGATTTTGGTGAGTACTACTTAGCTTTGTACATATAGTATAAGTTTGAAAAGTAGTACAATTCATGTGTCTAGCATCACCAAGGCATTATGTAAACACGCAAGTAACCAAACAAGACAAAGATCAAATGTAACATTGATAAGATGAAATTGAAAATGAGCACCTCAACACGTGTCAAGTCTAAAAGAGCACCATAACATAAGTTATGTCTAAATGAGCACCGTAACATAAGTTACGTCTATATGTAAAGAGCACCATAACATAAGTTATGTCTAGATGTATGATTTTGTATGTAAGCTACGTTCATGTTCAAACATAAGCACAAAGATAAACAAGACACGTATATGAATTGTAAATAAATAAAAAAATGTATGTGTAAATGAATATGAAAGTTTTGTATACTTGTGCATGAATCACCCCAAAAATTGTAAAAGCGAAAAAAAGGGGATAAGTAATACTCACCTTAGCAAGGTGGTAAGTCTTGTGTAATCGAATAAGTGTAATCCAACGTTGTCAAGTATCACCCTATGTATAAGATAACAAATAAGTCTAAGTTTATCTAGTCTATAAGTATTTTCTAGGGTTTCGAATTGGGGATAAGTATTCGTTTGATTAATAAATGAAATGTTTAATAAATAAGAGAAATTTGCTAAATAAATAAACAAAAAGTCTTTTTGTAAATTGTAGATTAAAGATGGTCACATCATAATGTTTTAAGTGTGAAAATAATTTTTATAAAATTATTTTCTTGAAAATAGAACATTTAATCTATTTATTTTAATTTGTCAAAATATAACTTTAATATCTAAAAATATTAAAATTAAAGAATTTCTGAATTAAAAATTGTATTTCAGTTCTAGATAGTTAGAAATAATTTATATAAAATTTTGGTGCAAAAATATTGAAAAATGAATTTATTATGATTTATTTATGATTAAAACTAACAAAAATTAATTAAAAATATAAAATGCACGGTTTTTCTGAAATAAAATTAATTTCTGAAATGTTTAAGGATATACAAGTTTAGAATAATTTTTGTGAGATTTAATAAAATCGTTTAGATATTTTTATTGAATTTTATAATTATAAATGAATAAACTTGTATTATTAATAATATATATTAAATAAATTATTTTTGAAAAACTAAAAATTGTAAAATGAACTTTACCATTAGAAGATCATACAGTAATTTTTGTAGAATTTAAAAACCACTTTTAGTATTTAAAAACTATTTAAAAAAAAAATAATATGTTAAATATATATATAAGAAAGGTAAAAAAAAATGTTGTTGGCTGTGGGGTTCGAACCTAGGCCCTTGGCCGGTTCAATGTCTTTAGCCAAGCACCCCAACCAACTGGTCTGTACATCAGATTTGTATATGTTTCAGTTTTTAAAACATTTATTATATACGTGGTTTGGTCATCTTCCCCAAATAAAACATAAGAACCCTAGTTTTTCTAATACACCAATTCATCAACCAATAACCCCTGGATTCATAGGGTTATTGGTCGGAATGTATAAAGGATCAAAAACATAGAATGAATCGATTCTTACCAAGCCGAGTTGAAGCAAGAACACGAGTCAACCAAAAAGTCAACGAGCGACGACTATGATTAGGCACGAATTGTTAACAGAAATTGAAGGTGAGGTTTTGTTGTTCGGCATTTTCAGAACGTGAAGATGTGTTCAATTTATAACAAAACTATAGGATGGTATGTTTTTAATTTTTGACTAAGACGTGGTCAAACCGAACCAATCAAGCTTGAATCATGGCTAAATGGACTTGTTTAATGTGTATAATACACACGATCAGTCAACACAATTTAATTATAAAAATGGTTTCCAAAAATAAGGGCTTAATTAGATGGTCAAAGGTGGAGCTTGGCCAATTTTTTGTTGTGGATGTATGCTGTTCGCGTAACAGCAGTGAAAGAAGAAGGAAATATGGGTCTGAGTGTGTATATATATATTATGAGTTGGAATAAAATCAGGAATGAGGCTTGGCTCAATTGGTTGTAGGTGCGTGTGTGTTGTGTATGCTGGGCCGGTACTGACTCGGGTTCGAGTCACGGCATAAGCAGCCCCTTTTTTTTTTAAGTGAAGGGAAGGGGGAACTAATGGGCCGGATATCTGGGCCATGTTTGCTGGGCTACGTTCTGGGCTTCAGTAAGACATACAAAAGCAAAGGAAGGGGTTTCAAGGGATTTGGGTTAGGTTATGTCTTGGGCTCAAGAGACTAGTATTAATATTTATTATCATTATTATTATTATTATTATTATTATTATTATTATTATCATTATTATTATATACAAAAATAAAAATATAATGAAAAGAAAAGTGACGGATGTCACATATATAATGTCAAATGAATTCGGAAGTTTGTAATCGATCATTCTTAAAAGAACTAATATGAAATAAGGAAAAAAGTTATTTATTGAAATATCGAACGCATTAATCTAATGGTTATGTGATGCGTTAAAAAATTCATGGGTATATAGTTCGGGTATTTGGGTATGTGATTTCGGGTAATTGGGTCGGGTATCATCTAATCCCAAACCCGACCCAAACCCACATTTTTTTAAACTAATCCCAAACCTGACACAATACCTGTCGGGTGACAAAAAATAGTCGTTTTTTTCTCCGTTTTTATATAGCACTATGGTACTCGTTGGAAAGATAATAAAACGCTCGTTAATCTGGTGTAATTTTTTTCTTTAAAAAATCTCGTATATGAAAGATATTAACGTTTAAAAGTTATGGGAGGAAACATGAGAGATAAAATAATAAATGTTTAATATTTACATTTAGTAGATTGTGTATTTAATAGATTAGGTTAAACCATATTTAAACCATATTTATTCTTTTTTTTTAATTGGTCTAGAGTTGTCACATCACATCCTATGTGGCATCCCTAAAGGAGAGATTGCATAAGATTATAACATGTAGGATTAATCCCTTTGCAATATATATATATATATATATATATATATAGATGATTATATGTTATAAGTTTACGACTATGCGGTGTGGTTGAGGCAAGGCTTGGGAAGTCTTGCCGTCACGTCACTAAAAAGTGGGTCACCCTTGTATTTAGCAAACTTGAGGACTACCCAAGGGTGTGGGGTAGTCTTTTTTGGGTAGTCCTCCACTCCTATTGGTCTACAATTATATTATATTAAAATAAATAATATTGGGTTAAAAAAAATCCCATATAAATAATAATAATAATCGAGAAGAAAACAAAAATGATCAGGGAGACCTCTCTCCTTCAATCCTACCTTCTTCTCTGCTCCCTCCTTCCGCCTTCAACCATCATCACCACCACCATATCAGCACTTGCCTCCGCCTTCCTCCACTGTCACCATCACCATCAACCCATCCTTCCTCCTCTTTAAACCCTAAAAACTCATATTATGAAGAAAAAAAACAAAGCAGAAGGTAAATTAGAAATAAAGAGAGAAGAGAAAGATGAAGAAGAGTGTTAGAAAGAGAGCAAGAAGAGAGTCAAAGGGCCCACCAATCAAAATACCTGGCTTAAACGTTCAATTTTAGCCATTTATGACGGATTGGGGCGACCGGGGCGGTGTTAACCTGCCCAAGACGGCGTCGCCGTCCCTAAATCGACCCCCATACCACATCGTCTAAGACAATCTAATAATCTTTTACTACTTATCTCTTGCGAATGTCATGAAAATGTGAATACAGAAAATAAAAGAAATATATTTTTTTATTGGAAAGAGGAACTAAATATAATAACTTTAATATCTATAATCTATCTATACAACTAATATATAAAACTCAATGTGGACACATGTCACTCCCATGTTGATCCTTCAATTATATAGCCTATCAATTTGTGCCAAGTGTCCAAGTGTGAGAATTTATAAGATTTTTCTTTTTTCTAAAAATCAAAAATCAATCTCATTTATTTTTGGTCAAGAATCATTGACTATAATTAAGTTTCCTAAACCTTCTCCTAAATTATTATTTTTTTAAAATTAAAAATCATTAATATTAATTTTGGTCAAAATCGTTTACCAATATTAAGTTTCCTAAAACATAATCTCAATCATAACCACTGATCATTATCATCCCTTCTTCTCCATAGGATCCTCCTCCTCCAACTTGTGTAAACCCTACCACATCAATAAGATGTGTTTGTATTCTCAATCAATCATGTCCTTTATTCATCATCTTCTTCAACCGCCTTCTTCCTCTTTTCCCCAAATAAGTCGGCTCCTTCATCCTTCTCTTTCGTTGATTATCAGGTTATAGGAATCTGCTTTCGATTGTGTTTTTCTTTATTGTTAATCAATCTTGTGTTTTTTTTTTCAGATTCAATATATGAACATTAGGTTTTCTGATTCGATCTATGAATGGTCTTCGTATTTTGATTTAGTGATTGTGTAACTCTATCTAATTTCTTCAATGGAACTAATGAGGTCACACGATTATCCATTTTTTGTATTTAAGTTTTGCTTTTTTCTTTGATTTTGTTATATATTTTAATCTTTGAATGATTATTATTAATTGTTAATCTGCAGATTGTTTCATATTAGTTATTAGTTTATATTGGCTGAGTAGCTGACACATAAGATTATCATTGGAACATGAATTCCAAAACAGGTGGTGATATGTATTCTTACTTCTAGCCTGTAGTTACGTCTTTAATAACACTCTAATTACAGTAGCGTACTAATATCCTTTTCTTTTAGTTTAAATTTATTTTTTGCCATCATATGCGAAACAGGTTGTTCTCTCAAGAAACTCTTCCTATGTTCAAACTGCCAACGTGGTAAGACATTCGATAAATCCTCGGAAAATTACTACATTTTTTTAATCTATATTAGTATTATTGATGGGTGTAATGATGAACTAATCATATATATGTATCAGGAGATATCACATAAGAAGGAATGAAACAATAAAATTTTGTGCTTTTATACTCTTTAGGTCAGTGGGCTCATGTTAGCAAGTTACACTGGAATTCAACATTTGTTCTCTAAATGCTTGAGTCAATATTCTCTACTAAGAAAGAGGCAAGCTTTTCTTGACATCATTTTGTGATTTCTTTTTCTAGGGTTCTTGATCTTTAGTTATAAACACTAATTAACTAATTAAAGATCTATTGAATTGGGGTTTATGAATCTGAAAACAAGATTACATCTTTTGAATTTTTTTTCTTGAAATCTTTTAATAAAACAACAAAATAACTAATTTGAGCAAACCGTGAAATATTACTGCAACAAAAACAATTATGCTATAGTGAGGTTTATGTATTTATATTTGATTTTGGGTTTTATACTAATGAATGGTGCCTTCTACATCTTGCAGATAGATCATCGCTCGAGGTTTTGTTGCTTTGGAGGATTTTATCGGTACGTTTCACTCGGATTAATGCTTATTCGATTAGATAAAGTCGTAATTTCAACTCTGAATTTGTTATTTTGTTGCTTTTGGGTCTGTCATCAACAAACGTTCATTGTATGCATTGGTGATTGGTTGAATGGATGATATGAGAGATGTAAAGGTGTGTAATGTTAATGGGTTACGTGTCCTCGCTATTTGTAACCTCACGAATTTTCCCATTTATTTTGCATTAAAGTATTTCCCGATCCATGATATAAAGTCTAATTTATTTCTAAGTATTCTTATCTTTATCCGTGCACTCTATTTTTCTAAGTTCCTTTTATCATTGTACTTAAAAAAAATCTTCAATAAAAAACGAAAAAGAAAGAATATCAAGCTTCCAATTCGCCAATTACAAGAGCTTATAATCAAAGCTTCAATTGTAGAAGTAATAGACTATAGAAGAAAGGTATGAGGGAAAGTTTAATCGGATTGAAACAATCGATTTAGAGGTGCCAAGTATAATGGGTCATAGGTGGGTTTTTATACTAGTTTTGGATTCAATTAGCCATTAAAATTGGTCAACACCATAAAGTAAGGTTTTATGATGTATTAGAATTTCATTCAAGACTTGTTATGTATTTCCAAATTTTGGACATTTTCCTTTAAATAAATTTCAATTAAAACTTGAATACCATGTGCTACTGTATACTCATTCATACGTGACACCTCAATGTTTCCGCCATCGGTTGGGGTGTTACACTATTGATGACAACAACATTGATCATAAAGTCATTGAACGTCTCCTCAAAATATCCCCTTTTAAAGAAAATCAAGGTTTGTAATTATTAATTTAATGTGTTTTAATTTCATAATTTATATATGAACTTGATGATCATGATTTACTAATATTGTTACTTTGTTAATCATTTGCTAGAATTCTTCAACATTGAAGCAGATTCTTGTTGTTATTATGTCTTTAGAGAATATCGTAACACGCATCGACCGGTACGATTAATCATTCATTTAAATGACACAAGTTTTATTAGTTTCATGCATAGAAATGTTATAGATCTATCTGTTATTATTAAGTTTAGGAATGAACTATTTAATGAAATCGCCACAGTTGCAGGAAGATGTGCAGTTTGGGATTGGAAACGGCAGTTGATCAGCAATGCAGGGCGTTTAGCGCTGCACGACTATGAATCCATAGTTGCTGTTGTGCAGCTGTCAAATACAGTGGATACAAATAATATCCCACTTTAATAACAATGAACTCACATATTCAGTTTCCATTTTCCCACACAAACACATTCAGTGATTTTCATTCAGTTAAACCGAACCATGTTTCATTCCCATTTTCAACATGTTTCCTTTTTACATATTGCACTCTTCCCCTTTATTCTCCACCCAAAACTCCAAACCCCTTCTTCTCTTTCACACAATTTCAAGACGTCTTCACAAGAACATAAAGGTATTCAACATTTTTTGTTGTTCTTAATATATTATTGATGTTTTTTAAATCGTATCTTCTATAATCATTATCGGTAATGTCTTTTTTTAATATAAACCCTATTATTTATTTGGTTTTTATGTATCTTTGCTAATGATTTATTGTTTTTCTTGATCTGTATCATCACATGATCTGTTTTTCTACTTGATCTTTTTTTAAATCTTATCATCGATATCTTAGTTTTTTCGATTGCGACTCATCCGCAAAGGTAATCATCTATATTTTCTTCTTGATCTGTTTTCGTTTTTGTAATTCCTGTCTTCGCTATCTTTGTTTATTTTATTTTATTTTGATGACATTGTATTCGAGTTTATGTTATGTTATGGTTTTGATTTTGATGAATAAGTTCGATTCTTTAACTTGATAATGGTGGATGATGTGATGTTTGTGATTGCAATGGCTTTGTTTTGCTATCTGCTCACAACTTGAAAGAAATAATCTAGGTTAAAAGCTTTAGTGGGCAGGAATGTTACTATCATGAAGAAGGTAATTCAAGGTAAAATCAAACACCACTCATTATTAAAGTTAGTTATGGATTGTTGATCTTTGCATTGCAGGTTAGTATTAGATAGTAGTATCAGGTTAGGGTTTATTAGTCTTAGCCCACGGGCCCACTAGGTAAGTTAGGGTTTTGTTATGAGGTCTATATATTGTAACTCAATCCCTAATAATATTCAATCAAGTATTCCATAATCTTTCATGGTATCAGAGCCAGCCTAGGCTCTATATCGTTTCCGCTGCACCACCAGAAAATACAAACCCTAGCCGTCACCTCTTGAGAAAAACCTTAGACAGGGCGGCGTGCCGCCACTGCCGCCGCCGCCGCCCTGTCCGGCCATCGTTCGTTTCCTATTTTTTTTCTTGTTTTTTATTTGAAATAATGTCCCACATTCGGTCCAAGATTTTGGTCGTCTAACGCGATAATTTTTATTCCAATCGAGCCTTATAATATAAGCGGATAAATTTTCTTTCCGTTGTCGTTTTGCCATCAAAGTCTCGCTGCAATATATTCCTTCTCATGAACCATCAATTATTGTTTCGAAAATAGTTTTTAAATAAGGTTTGATTACAATGTATTCAGTGGCCGATATACTCATTAATAATCAATATTCACAAATTCTTTGTGTCATCGGTCATCAGTTCAGCAATTGCCTTCATGATACACACAATGAAATTGACTTTGACTAGTAGTATTTATTGGTTCTACTTTGTCATTGACAATCGCGAATAACCATCAATTGCAGTGTCCCGACTCACCCGGTGCTTGTGTTTTGTTACGAACTCCAACTACATACGGTTTGATTATATTTTTTTTTCTTTTAGATCTATAGATCTTATCTTTTGATCTACGGATCTCACATCTCTTGCGAATATCGCCTCCTGACCATGGTCAACGGCCTTCGCCATCTCTCTTTCTTAACCTGCGGATCTCATGTCTTGATCGCCTGCCAGCCTTGACACACCACCTCGCGACCATGGTCGTCAGTTGTCGAGTTATTTTTTTTTCCAACAAACTTTCTTCAATTTATTTTTCTATTCCCGTTCTTGCTGGACCACGGTCCATTGTAATTGATCAACCCACAATTTGATCGATCCCTCTCTTCGATCTACGGATCTCAATTCTCCTTGGACGATCGTCATCCACGATCACCAGCCTTCGCCCCCTCCCAGTGTTGACACACCGCCACACGACAATGGTCGTAGGGTGTCTATTTGTCTTTCCTTTTATCTTTTTTTTTCTTTCCCACAACCTCTCTATTATCTTCACTTTTATCTTTTGTATTGTCATGGCCAACAAAGATGGCATTGCGACTTTATTGGGATCTAGCGGATCTTGTTTATCATTCTGGGAACTAAAGAAACAAAACCAAACAAGGGGAAGTCATGGACCGAAATAAAGTCAAGTATTGAAGAGTACAGATAATTTTTTGGCAAAGTCAAGAAGATTGCAGAATTTTAGACAACCAAGTCAAGAACTGAAATCGAGACAAGTCTTTTTGTTTTTATTGTTATGTTCAGTGTCCTTAATGTTTTTTTTTTGTTCTTATTGTTTTCCAGTCTGAGTGTTTGATGCTCTACCGCTCTGACTGCGGGGGAGTATTAGAATATATTATTTAGGGTTTTAGTATAGAGCCCACGGGCCCGGTTTATCTCTATATATTGTAATCCTATTGAATGAAATACAAAGAAAACCAATTCTATTATCTTACAGTTAGTATATTAGATGGGATCACACCAATAGAGTGAATAAGTCTTTGATCAAGGGCATCGTTTTTTTTGAGGATGTGATGTAGGCAATGACTTCAAGTAGGGCCATCACCCACTTCAGTGAATGAAAATTCATAAAGGCAACCTTTTATCTTTTGTATGTATAATGTATTGTAGCAAGAACACGGTCAGTGTGGTTTGTATACCTTAAAGCATAAGTGCATAGAAACTCTTTGTATAGTC
This sequence comes from Ambrosia x helenae, assembly GCA_030844895.1. Taxonomy (NCBI): domain Eukaryota; kingdom Viridiplantae; phylum Streptophyta; class Magnoliopsida; order Asterales; family Asteraceae; genus Ambrosia; species Ambrosia x helenae. The sequence continues at coordinate 107,194,902 of CM061233.1, read as the reverse complement.
TACTCTTTAAAATGCTTAATATGGTCATACATGTTAAATGGAGGTGCAGCTTTAAGGAAAACAACAGCTTGTGATATGGTGTTATTGAGCAGCTTCACTTTGTCATTATTTAATGTAATTTGGAATTTCTTTTAGTTATAGACTTATTAACCACGTAAAAGAAGAGTTGGTGTGAAGTTACTGATATTAGATAGTGATAGTGATAGTAATGTTACAAATAAAACATCGAATGTGTGTACATTAATTTTTTAGCAAATTTTGTGTATTTTTGTTACTTCTCACATGTATATTTAGGTTAACGTTATGCACGCTTAATTTTATTTTCAATGAAGACCATTAAACCTTAAAAATTTAGTTATTTGTTGAACCGCGTGTCCACGTGGCCAATAGTCTAGTCTATACTATATTATAATGCATGAGGCAAAGGTAATTTAAAATACCCAAAAATTAAGAATTTTATTTTCATAAACAACCCTAAAATGAGGGTAAAATAGTCATTCAAACACTTTTACACTTTAATACCTCATCTTAGTTACACTTTAATCCCTTAAACTTTACTCAACTTTTGCTTATTTAAATTATAGTTAAACTTATTTTTCTTGTTTTAAGCAAACTATCTTCTATAATTTTTTTAATAGTCATATTTTTTCATACATTGATAGTTTTACCAAAAAAAAATTACATCATAAAAATGAGCATTTTATTATCTTTAATTTGAGTATAGTATTGTTATTTTTTTAATTTAATTTTTTTTAATTTGTTATGTGATTAACAATACCTAGGAGTGAGCAATAACTAAATCGTTCACTGAAGCCAAACAAAAAAAAAAGAGACAAAACTGAACTAAAATCAATTGAAAACTGGATTAACCCAACATCCGATTTAACTTAAAATCGGTTATCGTTTTCTTGGTGTACCCTTAGTTAACCGAAATCAGTCAAACTGAAACGGAACCATTATATTCATAACAGTGTGCCAGCGCGATATAGTAGGGAGCACAGACACTTCTAATGGTTCATGGTTGTGTTCGGTTCAGTTCGGTTATTAGCCTCAACCGAAACAAAAATCGACATTTTTGGTTTATAGATCTTATCAACCAACTGAATAACTGGTTTGGTCAATTTGGTTAGATTGTTGTTTTTAGTTCACTTTATAAACTTTGGTTAATAACCAAAACCAAACTTTGGTTAAAATTTTTGCTTAAAGTACATAAAATAGAGATATAAATACATGAAATTGATGTATAAAAGATATAAATATAAGCAAAAAAATTTAACCAAAGTTTGGTTTTTGTTGTTAACCAAAATTAACTAAACCAGACTAAAATCCGATAATCTAACCATATAAATCGAACCAAATAATCGATTGTTTAATAAGATCGATTAACTGATAACTTTGGTTTTTAGTTTCGGTTTAGGCTAATAATCGAAATGAACCAAACCATACATACCCTTAAAAGTGTCAGTGTTCCCCGCTGCATCGCGCGGGCACCTTACTAGTATCTTATAAAGCATTTCACAATGACCTCTTAATTTTTAAGTAATACAATTATAAATGCTTAAAGTACAACACATAATGCATGCAGTAACTACTTTTTAAGAGCATTTATGTCTTTTCAAACATAACTTGTACATATACCCCTTATTAGTTACAATTTCTCCCCTTATCTATCTATACTATATTATAAGTTTATACAATACTTACATATTTGTCCCATCAACTTTATTCAATTTCTGTTTATTTAAATACTAATTACACTTTTGTATTTTTATTTTAACCAACTACCCCCATGATTTTTAAACGTTCATAACTTTTTCATACCATAGTATTTTCTTAAAATTATTACACCGTATAAAAGAGTATTTTATTCTCTTTAATTTGAGCATAGTATTGATATAGTTTTTTAATTTTTAAAAAATTATATGTTAGGGTTAAGCAATAACCGAAACAAAAACAAAAGAAAAAAACGAAAATGAACTGAAATCATCTAAACTTTATCATAATACATTTCCGATTGATGCCTTAAAATTCAAGTTGTACATGTATATTTGCTTAGAGTACAACACACAATGCACATGTTAACTAGTTACACAATACTTACACATTTGTCCCCTCAACTATAATTAATTCCTTTTATTTAAATAATAATTACACTTTCACCCTTATTTTAACCAACTACCCCCTGATTTTTAAATGTCCATAATTTTTTCATACGTTAATATTTTCTTAAACTGTATAAACGAGCATTTTTTTCTTTTTAATTTGAGCATAGTATTGCTATAGTTTTTTTTTTAATTTAAAAAATGATATGTTAAGGTTAATTAAGTAATAACCAATCTATACTATATTATAATACATATCTCAATTACCTCTTAATATTTAAGTTTTACAATTATAATTGCTTAGAGTACAACACACCATATGTCTTTTATACAATATTTTCACATTTGTCCCCTCAAATTTACTCAAATTTTATTTATTTAAATAGTAATTGCATTTTCGCACCCTTATTTTAACCAACTACCCCCATGATTTTTAAACGTCCATGATTTTTTCATTCTTAATATTTTCTTAGTATTATTACACCGTATAAACGAGAATTGCGGTCTCTTTAATTTAAATATATTATTGTTATAGTGTTTTCAATTAAAAAAATATGTTAGGGTTAAGTAATAATTGAAACGAAAACGACCTAAAATCAACCAACGTATCTGTCTTTTATAAACGTTGAATTAAAATTGTTTCAAAATTTCAGGTTAGATTATGTATTTCCGGACAATCACCAATGTGTTTACAATTAGGGTTTGTCGTTATGTGTGTAACTTCCCAGTTCCTCATGATCACCCTAATTTTTTCCTTAGCGTTTCTCACAATTATTGCTATGTATATATTCATATGCTTGCACTTCCTCTAGCACATAGGATTCAAATGCTACGATTGTGGTTAATGCGGTTCAAGTTCCGCTAATGATTATGCAACACACCAAAACAAATATTTTGGTTAATTGATTATGGTTTAATGAAACCGTTATAAATGTTATTTCCCGTCGCAACACGCGAGCACCCCACTAGTATATCATTACTCAAATAGTAAACCGCATTAGTTAGCAAGTTGCTTTTATTCTTCTCCTTACTTTTTTTTTTTTTACGTATACGAGTTTGTAATTTTGCATGTTAGTGTAGATTCATGTAATTTTGCCAATCGGTTTTCTCTGATCAAGAAAAAAATTAAAGATTCCAAAGCTACAATTGAATACAATATGAATTTCTGTATACATTGAGAGTGTATTATTAGGGCTGGCAAATCGTGTATACCCGACCTGTTAAGACACGAACCTGTTAAGACACGAACACGAAACATGTATACCCGAACACGACACGATAACTTATCATGTACTTTTTTCTAAACCTGAACACGAACCTGTTTATACCTGGTTTACCCGATAGGACACGATAAGACACGATAATACCAGTTTATACCAAGTTAACACGATAAGACACGATAATACCTGTTTATACTAGGTTAATACGATAATACACGAACATGTTTTCCAAATCCGACACATTAAATGGGTATCATCAAGAATTAAAAGGGTAGAATTCCATTTATAAAAACTTATAACTCCAATATTCCACCCTCACAACCTATATTTTTTTAAAAAAAAAATCCTTAACATGTCTTAACGGGTACTAAACAGGTAAACAAGTATTTAACCTGTTTAGACACGAAAATTAACAGGTATATTTCGTGTCTACCTGTTTAGGACACGAAACCTGTTAAGGTCATACCTGTACCTGTTAAAATCGTGTAGGTTCGTGTCGGGTATTCGTGTTCGTGTCTGAAATTGCCAGCCCTATGTATTATGGGGATTTGGTGCTTCTTTGAATTGTGGGGTCAAGTTATTCTACGCAGTGTAATAAAAATAAAAAGGGTGAGAAGGATATAAAAAAACACAATATATCATGAAATATGACACAATGAGTCACAAAATATAACACAATGGTATAACGTATATTCTAAAAACTACAAGCTAAAACCCAAAAAAACGAAGACCTAAAAGCTCACATCGTAGGGTTCGATGAGACGATTCCAATCCCCGCTTGAATGAGTTCAATCGGGGTCCGTTTGATACCCTTCCTACGACTTTCTATTTTTCTTTCACTGTGTATTTGATCCTAACCCTTGAATTGTGTATAAAGATTTTTAGGTTGTATGTAAATTGTAAAAGATTAATTATATAGGGTTAGAATCAAATACACAGTGAAACAAAATAAGAAGTTGTGGGAAGGATATCAAACAGAATCCGATTGAACTCATTCAAGCGACACTGGAACCGTCTTATCGAACCCTACGATCTTAGTTTTTATGTTTTTGATTTTTTGGATTTTTAGCATGTATTTTTTAGAATTTGTGTTATATCATTGTGTCTTTTATATTACATTGTCTTTTCTTTATTTTCTTCATTGTGTCATTTTTACGATTAATTGTGTCATTTTTCCTCAGCATTTTGTTATATTTTGCGACTCATTGTGTTATATTTCATGATTCAATGTGTTTTGGTATCATTCTACCCTTCTCATTTTTATTACACTGTGTAGGATAACTTGACCCTAATTATATATTAAGCATACTTATTATTTTATTATCTAGATTTGGTTCAGTGATTAAGACTATAGTAAAACGTAGAATTAATTTATTTATATTATATGATAATGCGAGACCTTAATCGTATACATCATGTGTATGCCTATGCCTATACCTCTTGACTATACTCGATGGACCCTATCACTTTGGTGTGTCTCGACAGCCTCACGCTTTTTAAGACCAAGTTTGAGATGATTTTCATCAATCCACCTTACGTTTGCTCATTGCAAGATTTTCTTTTTACTACATTTCCTTTAAATTTGTAAAGTTGTTTCTCTAATATGGTAAATTGGTAATACAATCTCCAATCAAGGTAGAAATCACATTTAAACTCTTCATATTTTTGTTCATCACCTATCTTCTCTGTACTTAAGTTAGATATAATCATTTACATGAGCTTTTGTCTAATTTTGGTAGGGATCATGTCATTGGTTTTTCATAAATAAATCATGCTTGATATATATGACATCATAGTCGCATATTGATGCAGTCCTTAGCAACAACAAAAACGGAAGTTTTATGGATATTCCGTATGTGAATGTAAATGGCGTGTCAACAAAGATCTACACAACTCAAAGATGGATGCGACAACACGCAGTTTTCAGGTTAGGTTTCCTAATCTTTATATCTATTATATAACACTAAAATATACATTGAGGGTTATCCTTCTACTTAGTTAGGCTATATGTAGAGTATTAGCTCAATTGGTGAAAATTGGGGGAGCTAGAGTGGAGGTCATGTGAAGGTTGAGGGTTCGATTCTTGTCAGAGTCATATTTACCACATGTGGGGGTTTCACCTGGGAAGATCCTCAATCCAGGTGGAATGGGTAATCAGTACAGGCTGGCCCAGGGTGTTAGCCGGAGCTCCACAGTTGCATCACTTGCCGTTAAAAAAAAGGCTATATAGAGTATGATCACCCATTTCCCTCATGGCCTCATCTGTCAACTCAGTGTCACGTCACTATTCATTTCCACTCATTTCATTCTCTCCATCAAGGGATGTGATTCCCAATGTTTTAAAAACCGGTTTTTATATCATGTCGGGTTGGGCTCAGAAAAACCGAATATACCAAACGGTTCAGACAGTTGTGCCGATTTTTAAAATATTGGTGGTTCCCCTTCCCTCATCCTTTCATTTTTTTTAATATTAGTTTAACAATTTATTTAAATTAATTTTATTTAACAAAAAAGATAAAAATAAATTAATATTAAAAAAATACATACTATCATATAAAATCAATCTTTAGTTATTTGAAAAACAACACTTAATTTGTTTTTGTCTTTTCTTTCTCCTAAACTGCAAAAAAAGAACAAGTGGCCAACATAACCTGAAAAAATATACAGGGTTGTCCCTGAGAATTCAGGTGCACGGGCTGAGCCATTAAAAATGTGCTTCTTACCCTTAAGTCTTGATTAAATGAATAACGTAAACTATTTTCTTTAAACGACGATTAAAGTATTACAATGAGTTAATGACATGCCGTAATAAGCGAATAGGTAAATGAGGATGAGTGAAGCTCTCTTCAACATTCTTTTTAGCCCAAAGCTTTTGAATTGAGTTAGGGGGAAATTTTGTTTGCTTCTGTATGTCGCAGGTTTCTTATATTCTTTTAGTTTTTTTTTTATTTAGTTAAACTAGTGGAGAGCCCGCGCGATGCGGCGGGGTGGATAGTTTACAAGTATAAGTGTAATTGTGTAGTTGATAAATCGACAGGAGTAAATCAAATATTTTGAAACTATTTATAAAAATATTTTGAAACATCACCCAAAAATTAGATTAAAAATACAAAAACTATGACAATAGTAAATATAACATTACGCTACAAATAGATAACTATAGAATTCATACCTCAATGGCGAGTCATATATCTAACGATAAGTTGTCTCCGGTTAAATGTCACAAAAAAATCTATAGTTTATCGTATTTTTAAGTATGTTAATCTATAGGTTATACGTTTTGTTGATCTATCTGGTTGTAATACTTTGTAGTATCTATGGGTAATTTAATTTGTTTAACAAAAATCATGTGTGTACTGTATAGTGTGTTGTGTGTGTGAGTGTATGGATGTGTATGTATCAAGATGTGATTTTTAGTTTTACTTAAAAGTAACTAAATGTATAATTAAAATATCTCCGAAAATCAACATGAACCAAAAAATAAAATAACATAAAGGACCAAAAATATATAGACTATGAAAACACTAAATTACAAAAGATGAAATACCACTTTATAACAATCAAACTAATAATCAGGTTTGTAATTCATCATATATAATTATTATTATATCTTACTAACTCAACAAATCCCTTAAAAGCCTTTGAATTTTCGGTTGTATTAAATCCCAACTCAAGAGTGTTAAAACTTTAATCTTGGTCAAAATTTTATTTTATACAATAACTGGTAAAAATAAACAACAACAAAATGATAGTTTCTATTTGGGAAAACATAGGAATGCCATTCGCATGAAATAAAACAAAAAAACAAAATCAATTCAAGCCCTGAAGAAATATATGGTAAAAATGTAGATCCACAAAAATATGAATCGGCATAAGATTTAAATAGAAAACGTCCTTAATATGCAATAAATCTAATCAAGGGGTAATTAAGATGAATACAAACCGCAATACGGTCGGCGGCGTTGATTGGGAGACGAAGTTCTAGGGATATTTTTGATTGATTATGGTCTTGGTCGAATGATTATAATTATATGCTAAGATATCATCGGTTTAAAGTTTATCGAATAGTGATCATTGATTGTCGCCACTAATAAAATCTAATTATTAATTGTCACATAAAATGAGTTACAAACAAGAAAACAAAATTATTAGTGCACACTATGCAATGAACCTAAACATGTTAGATAACATATGCAAGCAGATACACAATCATATGTATTTTAGTATGTACATATTGCGAGTAACTTACAAAACTTATCACCCAATGCTTCGATTTGATAAGAGATTTGAGATATGGGTCGTCGAGCAGGAATCAGTGGGCGACTATTTTTAACTTCTTGATGTCTAAGAAATTCCGAGTATAAATGAAAACGGGATAATAGGTTCGACATCAACGAATCGATACATGTGCAGATCGAGAGATATAAAAGGGATATATGACTACTTGAGGGTTTGATTAGGGTGTTATATATTTTGAAGTTATTAAGACTAATAACTTGCATTAGTAATGGCATTGGAAAGCTATTTATGTAGCCGGTTATATTTGTTTTGTCTTAACCCTTAACTTAGATTTGTAACAACTTTTTACTAACCAAAAGCCATGAATTAACCTTTTATTATTGTTACACTTATTTCAATTTTAAATAAAATTAAAGATGATTTAATCTTGATGTATAAAGTAAAAAAAAGATCTTTAGTTTTTTCAACAAATATACATTTTCATATGTCTTGTTATTTTTTTGGCTTAGTTTTAAATAATAATCACAATTTTCGTGTCTTGTTATTTTTGTGGCTTAATTTTAAATAATAATCTTAATTTTTGTAAAGATCAAGTAATCAAATGTTTTATATTATATATTTAATTTTTAATTTTAATTTGATTATTGAACTTGGTAAAATAAAAAGTTTCGTTTTTTATGTCATCAAAGAACAATATACTTGGTAAACAAATGTTTTATGTCAATATTATTGAGTTTAATATTTTGTAACTACTTTTTACAAACCAAAAGTTATGAGTTAACTTTCATTATTGTTACACTAATCGAAATTTAAATAAAAGTTGTTTGTTTAAATGAAATTTAACAAATCTAATTATTAGATTTAAAAGACAATTTGGTATTATGTATAAAGACAATTTTACCCCTTTACCAAGTTACTTAAGTATTGTACCATAAGCCTAAGATATTGTATTTACTTAAATTTAGTTGTCATCCTTCCCTCATGCTTTATAATATAGTATATGGATTAAATGGTTAGTGGGCTTTTTAAACTTGTTATGGGTTACTAGTATTTGGGTTATTTTATAATTTAAAAGATGTGTTTAATAGGCCCAGAATGGTTCTCACAGTTCTCAATTTGGGAAAAAGTTCTTGAAGAAACACGGATACTGGATTACTGAGTGAGCGCTAATCCAGTGAGTGGTTCTACTGTATTTTATAAAGAGAGTGTGTTTATGAAAATACGTGAGGGTCTAAGAACAAGACCAAGGAGTTGAGAGACTACCAATTAGAAGAGCCGAGCCTCTAAAGGTTAGTAAAATAAACAGAGGGTTGAAGAAGGTACGAGAGTTCGTATTCTTCTTGAGTGAAAGTATGTGAGATTTTAGATGATCAATAAAAGGAGAAGGAGCTCCTCCTTTTATAGTACCTGGATCTCCTACTTTCTCAGCCCATCCTCTACCCTTAATGGGGCCCGGCCCAGGTAGAGGTGTCTCCATAATCCGGCCCAAGTCCTTAAGCCCATTTGGTGCAAGTGGGTTTTGGTAAAAAGGAGAAAGTAAAACACTAAGGGGGGATGTTACCGTCCTGACGACTGTATACGTGGCGCCCAGTGAATGGACGCTGACGGGCGGGTGGACACGTGGTACCCGCCCATTGGTAGATCGAGGGCGGTGGACAGTTATACTTTTCTTGGACATCGAGGTGGGTTGAGAAAGTCTGCTTTGTCAGGAAGATGTCTTGGCTGAGAGGCTGCCACGTCGTCGTCCTTTCTGTTCGTCAGACTGGGAGCAGTCTCTGATTGGAGAGGAACTCTAACGGGCCGCCTGCTGTGTCAGAGATATTTTGTTTTGGGGCAGGGGTGAGTCCCAAGGCTGCCCCAAAAGGTATCTTCCACTTGTTGTTGGTAAAGCTTGCTGGAGAAGCCTTGAGGTACGTTGGGCCCGCTGACGTAAAACGGGCGGGCGTGCAGGCGCCTGGCGTCAGACGTATCGCTGACGTAGAACGGGCGGGTGGACGCCAGACGTTCCGTCGACGTAGAACGAGAGTTTAATGCTTGCGTCAAACGGCAGATGCATCGCTGACGTAGAACGGATTAGTGGACGCCAGACGTTCCGCTGATGTAAAAGGACGGATGGGCGCTAAACGATCCGCTGACGTAGAACGGGTGGATGGGCGTCTGGCGAAGTCTGTTCTAGGTGGGCGATGGTATGGTATTCGTAGTGCTTTGATACCATATCCCTTCAAGTCCCCCCAGTCCAGTGCTTGCATGCACCTTTGGTAGGGGAGTGCTGGACTTGATTTCACAAGTGTACTTTGAGTGACATCCAGTCGTCACTGGGTTTTCATGTACCAAAGTGGACGTGTGTTTTTTGTATGGCCTTCGTCAACTGGTGCGCGCACAGTGATTAAGCTGTGGGCGTATGACGGGATGCGCGTTGATTGTGGGACCTATGAGTGAGATAGGCTTCTGGTGCGCAGGCGTTGGGTCTAGAGAGGCGTCTGGCCTAATTGCGCGGCCATAAGTTGTAGAAAAGATAATTTTTCAAAATTTTCTGTTTGGCGCGTAGGCGGAGAGCCAAGAAAGGCGTTGGGCCTATTTGCGCGGCCAGAAGTTGTAGAAAAGATAAGTTTTCAAAATTTTCTGTCTGGCGCGTAGGCGGAGAGCCAAGAAAGGCGTTGGGCCTGTTTGCGCGGCCAGAAGTTGTAGAAAAGATAAGTTTTTAGAATTTTCTGTTTGGCGCGTAGGCGGAGAGCCAAGAAAGGCGTTGGGCCTGTTTGCGCGGCCAGAAGTTGTAGAAAAGATAAGTTTTCAAAATTTTCTCTCTGGCGCGCAGGCGTTGAGGCAAGAAAGGCGTTGGGCCTGTTTGCGCGGCCAGAAGTTGTGAAAAGTGGTTTTTTGTCGCTATCTGCGCCTGCATTTACTCCGCATTGAATTTGTCTCCTTGGAATTTGTGTGAATTAAAGCGGGAATGTTTTGAATTTGAAAAGACGTGTTTGACGGTTGGTACACCTGCCTTGGAGATCGTGTCTGACAGTTACTGTGACTGTTGAGTTGCTAGACCGCCACGTGTCATTCATCTGGTGAATGAGGACAGCTGTTTATGGTGGTTTTGAACGTGGGCGTACACGTGTCAAGCATCGGCATCGGTTGCCAGCTGGGGTAGAACAACCGTCTCGCGAGTGAGCCACGCGCGGCGCGTGGGCCGTTTTGGTCACGTGGGCTGTGCGACGTGTCCGTCTGTGATTGGAACCTTGCGCGAAAAGCCTGCCTGTTATGATGACCTGCATTTAATGCGATGGGTATAAATATTCGTCTCTAGTCCTTCATTCCTTTCATTCTCCTTTTCCGAAAAATTTTCTTCAAGTTATCACCGGCGATATTTATCTTTTCCGATCAACAGATTTTTTATTTTCCTTTTTCCTACGATGTCATCTGAAGATAAGAAGGTTGAGCTGTCCATGCAGGATGCCCAGATTTCTTGGTCCAAAGACACGTTCAGGTCTTTGGTCAAGAAATTTAATATTCTCAGAGAGTGGGACCCGGAGCTGCCGGCGAAGGGGCAGACTCCGGTTGACTGTCCGGAGGGGAAAATATGCCTTTACGAGGCATATTTTCAGAAGGGGTTATTTCGGCTGCCGGTGTCCCGGTTTTTCATCTCTGTTCCAGAGGTATGGGGTGCATGTCTCTCAGATGAGCCCTTTTGGGGTGATGATGGTCATGCACTTCGAGGCCACCTGCCGGTCGTTGAGGAGGCAGCCGATTTTTAAACACTTCAATGTGTTATACAAGTTGGAGGTGAAGGAAACTGGGTGGGTGTCCTTCGTGGAGAGGTCTAAGAGTGTGAGTTTGATCATACCGAAGAGTTCACCTAAGACTCTTCGGGAGTGGAAGAGGTGCTTCTTCTTCGTGAAGAAGGAGGTGATTCCGGTAGAAATGGTGCGGTTGGAGCTTCGTGCTGGGCAGAAAGTGCCTTCCTTCGAAGTGATGAAGGATTTTCAAGAAGAAGAGTGGTTTCAAGACCTGTGCGCGCATCCCAGTCGTTTGGATGACTTGGATAAGCTGGATGAAGGGATCCTTCGTTTGCTGGGTTTGAGCCGCCTGGGCGTTAGGGAAGGGTATAATGTGCGTCCAGCGGGCGATGGTGGGCCGCTCTCTATTGAAGGTGAGTACCTCTGTTGCCACTAAGTTTTATTGATGTTTGTTGTTTTGATGTCTATTGTTTTTTGATATCTGTTGTTTTTTTAAGGCAGGTGAGCTGCTGTTTGAGTCGTTTGCCGCCCGTGCCGTGAAGACCATGTATGTGGCGGTGCCTGATGGGGGCGTTTCAGAGTTAGAGCTGTTGGTGGAGAACTTTTTGTTCCCCGGCCCGATGGAAGGTGCGCCCTCTAACCTTGAAGTGGGTTTCCTTATTAACCCGAGCCGTTGTCTGTGAAAACGGCGGCCGAGGTGGATTACGTTTTTCTATCAGACGATGAGTCCAGTGGGTCGTCGTCTGGTCTAATTCATCGTCCACGTCGCTCTGCAGGTGGCGCTGGTGGGAGTGCGTCAGCGGCCGGGGTGCAAGGTGGTGAGACGACGTGTGAAGCCAGTGGTGCTGGGGGCCTGGCTACTGAGAGTAAGTGTTGCTGTCTCTTTTCCCGCTTTTGTGCTTCTTTGTTTTGTTATGTTTGCTTGAATGTTTTGTTCCTTGTTTGTAGGTCATAAGCGTAAACAGCCGGAGGCGGTGGAAGAGGATGTGGCCGGTGGTCCATCTCCGAAGCGGGCGACGACGGGGAGCGGTGATGTTGCCCCTCCGCCTGTGCGGGAGCCTTTTTATAAGACGGCCTTGAAGAAGTTGAGTAGTAAGTACCTTCTGACGCTTCTTTTTGCATTTTTCTCGCCTATTTCTGTGTGGTTTTGACTTTGTTTTTTGTGTATTTGTAGGTTCGATTCCTCCATCTGTGAAACAGTATCAGGAGGAACGAAAGAAAAAGTTGGAGGATGAGCAGTCTCAGGCTGAGGCTGCGCGTCAAGAGCAGGCGATGCGCAAGGCTGAGGAGGAGAAGCATGCTGCTGAGGCTGCTGCGAAGCAGAAGGAAGATGAAGCGCAGGCTCTGCAAGTGGAGCTGCAGCAGAAGCGGACTAAGGACGCGCGCTTGGCTGAGCTGGCTGCTAAAGAGGAGGAGGAGTGCCGCCTGGTGTTGTTAAAGCAACACGAGGACTTGGTGCGAATCAAGAAGGAGCAGGCCCAAGGGATGGGTGCTCAAGGTGGTGAGGGGTCGCTGACCGAGCCCCCTTTTGTTGATCTGAGCGAGAAGGACGTGCTGGAGGCGTCTTCTCTGGGTGGTGGGGTTGATGACCCGAAGATGAAGAAGACTGAAGGCGTGGTGGCGTCTTCGAGTGGTCCTGCCTTTCGGCTGGACGCTCCGGTTTATACGCCTGGATGGCGCATAACCGAAAGCTGTTGATTCCTCAACCCCTTTGTGGCTGAGGAGTTTGTCAGTTATGCGTTGCCGCCAGCCGAGCGCGCGCATCACCGGTCTCAGGACTGAAGCACCCTCTTCTCAGAGATGTGTATGAACTTAACACAGACTCTAGGAAACTTGTATGCCCTGCAAAGGGGAGAGGGTGACTTTTTGGATGAGCGGGCGTCGGTTTTGGGTGAAGCCGAGCGTCTGGCCCGGGAGAAAGAAGTCTACGAGACTGCGCGCAAGCGTCTTTTGGAGCAGGTTTGGAAACTGGAGTCCGACCTGCGTCAGAAGGATGTTGATGCCGCGGAGAAGCAGAAGAGTTGGGCCAAATCGACGGCGGTTGTTAATATCGAGTTGGAGCGTCGCCGTCAGCTTGTTCTGAAAGCTGAGGCAGCGTTGGCTGATGAGAAGAAGGCGGTGGCGTTGAAGGCGAATGAGGTAGAGCAACTATCCTCTAAGTATGCCACGGTGGTGGGTGACCTTAAGGCAAAGGATGCCGGCGTGGTAAGGATGACCACGCGGGTGTCTGAGCTAGAACGTCAAGTTAGTGACCTTGTGAAGGAGCGGGAGGCTTGGCAGCTTGAGAGGACGCTGATGTTGGATGCACAGAAGGCATACTGCGAGAAATCGCTCTGGGTTATGTCTGATGGGATTTCTGCGGTAAGTTTACCTTTTGTTGATATGTAGGTGTTTGACCGCTGCTGGAATGAGCCCAAGATGGGCGAGCAGGTTGCTGAGGTCGTTGACGCGGCGCGCACAACGGGCGTTCATAGTGGGTGGCTGGAGGGTTATCTGGCTGCCAAGGATGGGGCGCCGGTCGAGGAGCAGCCGTTTCAGGATGTGAATACTGACCAACTTTTGATGGAGCAGCTTGAGAAGCTGGAGAAGATAGAGTTTCCGGTGCTGCAGGTTGTGAGAGAATGTTTGGCAGACCCTGACCCTATCGCCAGGTTCAAGCGTTGGGTGGAGTAGTCTGATCGCGTCGAACGTGAGCGCGCCGAGAAGGAGAGGGCTGGGGGGCGAGTACTTCGGGCACGGCCCATGAGCCTCCTCAGTAGTTTATCTTTTTCTTGTCTTTGTAAATGTTGACTTTTTTGTAATGATAAGTTGATCTTTTGGCTCCATCTTTATGTGTTTGCGCGTAATTGATTGCTTTATATATGAAGACTAGATTAACTTCATAGATTGTAAGTAACCTTAGCGTCCGTTGAGTAGAGTAAATTAACTACTCAATTTTAGGCGAAAGGTTTATATATATATATATATATATATATATATATATTGCTAAGTTTATGAAGGGTAAATTAACTTCATAAGCTAGTAATGCGTCGAATCTTTATGAAGAGTAAATTAACTTCATAAGTTAGGAGTAAAGTTTTCGGCTTCTGCGCCTACATGTAGAGTAGTGTAGTGAAAAACTGAAATGTTTACAAGTAGCACGGGCGCAGCTGCGCTACGTTCCATGATCTAGGTATGGGTGTGTCGTCAAGTATTTCTAGCGAGTATGCCCCTTTTCCTAGTACTTGTTGAATTTTGTAAGGCCCTTCCCAATTAGGTGCAAGCTTTCCAGGGCGCTCAGAATGAGAAGCATAGTTGTCTCTTAGGACGTAGTCGCCGACATCGAATGCGCAGCTTTTGACCTTGGAGTTGTAATATCGCTCCAATTGTTTTTTGTAGTTTGCTTCGCGTATGGCGACGATGTCACGTCTTTCGTCTAAGAGATCCAAGTTGAGGCGCAGTTCTCTGTCGTTGTCGGTTTGCGCGGTGTTGAGGACCCTTGGTGATGGGAATGTTATTTCTGCGGGTATTACGGCCTCGGAGCCATAAGTTAGGCTAAAAGGGGTTTCGCCAGTGCTGGTCTTGGTGAGGGTGCGGTGTGCCCATAGCACGTGTGGGAGTTCATCTACCCAACCTATGCGCTTTGACCCAAGGCGAGTCTTGATGCCTTCGACTAGTGACATGTTGATGCGTTCTACTTGGCCGTTGCCTTGGGGTGGGCGACGGATGTGAAAATCTGGCTGACGCCTAGCTGTGTTAGCCAGGTTTGGAGCTTTTTGTCTGTGAACTGTGTTCCGTTATCCGTAACGATCTCCATGGGTAGGTCGAAGCGACAGATGATGAATTCCCAGATGAATTTTTTGGTTTGTTCGGTGCTGATCGAGGCGAGCGGCTTGGCTTCTACCCATTTTGTGAAGTAGTCCACGGCGACGATGAGGTATTGTATCTTTCCAGGGCCATTGGGAATGGGCCGACCAGATCGATGGCCTATTTCTGGAATGGCCAGGCAGCCGTAACTGGGACCAGGTCGTTTTTTGGGCGCAGTGTATTTGGCGCGTGTTGTTAACAGTTGAAGCATGTGCGCAGGATCTTGACGGCGTCCTGATGCATGCCTGGCCAGTAGTATCCTGCGTTCATAATTTTGGCGACGACCATTCTTGGACCTGCATGGATCCCGCATATGCCTTCGTGGATTTCTTTTATGAGGGAGGTGGCTGTTGCGGTATCCATGCATTTTAGGAGTGGGCCGAGGTAGGAGTGTCGGTATAGGATCCCATTCATGAGTTGATAGTGCTGGGATTTGTATTGAATTTTTGGGGCTTCTGCCTTTTGGGGCGGTAGGGTGCCCGTTGCCAGGTATGCTTGAATCGGATTCATCCATGACCCGGCGCCCGTTTGTGTGACATTAACCTGTCTAAGCGGTACTGAAGGTTGAGCTAGGGTTTCGATGCGTACCTCTTTGGTCATATGCGGCCAAGCTGTGGAAGCCATCTTGCTGAGCGCGTCAGCTTCTTTATTGCCACTTCGGTTGATGTGGAGGATTGTGCAGGTTGTGAATTTTTTGGTAAGGAGCTTTGCCTGGTCGACGTATTGGGCCATGACTGGGTCCTTGGCGTCGTAGACGCCATTCATGTGGCCTGCTATGAGCATAGAGTCGACATGGGCGTTAAGGTGTCTTGCGCCCATCTTGTCGGCGAGGCGTAGTCCTGCTAAAAATGCTTCGTACTCTGCTTCGTTGTTTGTGCTTGGGAACTCGATACGGACGGCGTATGTAAATTATGTTTTGTCGGGGCTGACTAGGCGAAGCCCTGCGCCTGTGCCCTGGTCGTTGGAGGCTCCATCCGTGTATAACGACCAGGTTACTCGGTCGTCTAGGATCGGTTTGGGGTCTTGCTCATCTTTGCAGTCTTGGATTTTATCTATTGGGATTTCTGCGATGAAGTCTGCAAGGACATGTCCTTTGATTGCGGGTCTTGGTTTGTAGATGATGGTGTGTGCGCCAAGCTCGATTGCCCATTTCACCAGGCGTCCCGAGAGTTCTGGCTTGGAGAGCACGGTGTTGATCCTATAATCTGTTAGGACGTTGATTGGATGTCCTTAGAAGTATCACCTTAGTCGTCGTGACGCATGTACGAGTGCGAGGACGAGTTTTTCCATGGTTGAGTATCTGGTTTCTGCGTCAGCCAGGGTGCGGCTGATGTAGTAGATCGGTGTTTGTACTTTGTTGCGTTCTACTAGTAATACTGCGCCTATTGCTGTTTCTGACGCAGATAGGTATAATGTAAGTGGTTCTTCCGGCAGGGGTGCTGTTAGTGTTGGCAAGTAAGTTAAACACTGTTTCATTTCACGAAAGGCTACTTCCGCTTCTGGTGTCCAGCGGAATTGTGTTTTCTTTAGTACATTTCGTAGGGTGTGGACAAAAGGAAAAGACTTGGAAGCGTAGTTTGATAGGAATCGGTTGAGCGCGACTAGGCGTCCCATCAGTGTATGCACGTCTTTTATTGAGTTTGGTGATGGCATGCGTTGGATTGCCTGGACTTTTTCCGGGTTTGGCTTGAAGCCGCCATTGGTGACAATGACGCCTAGGAATTTTCCTTCTTCAGCTCCGAAGGAGCATTTCCCTAGGTTGAGTTTCATTTTAATGTCGCGCAGTTGTTCGAAGGTGCGCTGGATGTCTAGTAGCATGGTGTCCTCTTGAGTGCTTTTGATGACGAAGTCATCGACGTAGACTTCAAGGTTGACGCCAATCTGGTTGATGAAAGCATGGTCCATGAGGCGTTGGTAAGTTGCGCCGGCGTTTTTGAGTCCAAAGGGCATTTTGGTGTAGCAATATACCCCTCGGTCTGTTCTGAATGTCGTTCGGTCTTCGTCCTCGTGCGCCATTTGTATTTGGTGATATCCTCGATATGCGTCGAGGAAGCATTTGTATTTGAATGGCGCGAGGGAGTCTACCTTCAAGTCAATTTCTGGGAGGGGGTAGTGATCTTTAGGACATGCTTTGTTAAGGTCCTTGTAATCGACGCACATGCGCCAGGACCCGTTCTTCTTGAGGACCATGACAGGGTTAGCTACCCAGGTTTGGTGGTTGCATTTTCTAATGATGCCTGCTTCGAGTAGATTGTCCACTTGCTCGTTCATGGCTTTGACTCTATCGGGGCCCAGTGGCCGTTTTTTCTGGCCTACCGGGCGTGCGTCTTTGTATGTGTTTAGGCGGTGCTCGGCGATGTGTCTTGGGACGCCGATCATGTCTGATGATTGCCAGGCGAAGATGTCTTTGTTTGCCACCAATAGTTGTTTTAGGTGTATTCTTACTTGGGGGGGAGAGGGTCCGCCCTAAGGTAATAGTCTGTTCAGGGAAAGCCGGGTTGAGAACCCAGTTTTCTTCTTTTGGCGAGGTTGGGGCTTCCCGCACTGGGTTGTCGATTGGGTCGGTTGTCATGAGGCATTCTTGGTTGCCTCGGATGTATGCGACCCCCGTGGGTGTTGGAAAACCCATGGTTTGGTGCGGGGTTGATGCGGTGGAGTTGAAGTTTGCCAAACCTTGTCTGCCCAGCAATATATCGTATGAGGAGATGGCTGGGATGACGTGAAAGGTGCAGACTTCTGAGCGAGTGTGGGTGCCGTCATCAAGTGTAACTGTGAAGTCAAACTTGCCAATGGGGTGTATTACCTCGTTGAAGAAACCGGCGATGGGTCCATCTGGTTGCAAGCGCGCTTTGTCTTCCTCGTCCAGTTGGTCGAAGCACTGTTGGTACATGATGTCGAAGCTGCTGCCACCATCGCACATCATCTTGTAAGTTCGGTAGTGCCCAAACAGTGCTGTGATGGTGAGTGGGGTTGTTGAGTTTGCGCCCCCTGGTATTGTGGGGAGGATGACTTGGGCCTCCCTCCAATTTCTGAGTATTGTGGTTTGCGACGTGGTCGTTGTGTCTTGGAGATTTGTTTTCCGCTTTGTTGGGCTATGTTATTAGAGGTTTGCGTTTGACTTGGGCTTGTTAGTATTATTGTGTTAGTTAGATTTCGGCCCAAGAGATCCATGTAATATGATCGCCCTATATTCATATAAATAGGGGGTTACCTAGTTGTTTTGGGGTTGCTAGTCTATTGTTCTTTTGCTTTGTTATTTTCGGCTAGTAGGTGTACCAGACGGTTCATTGAAACCGTGTGCACTCGATCAATAAAATCATTCTATTCAAAGTCTCTTTCTTGTTCTTCACCATTCAATCTTGTTTTCCGCACTCGATTGTTTGTTTGATACCCGGTAGAGAAGATCTTGGACTTACAATTGGTATCAGAGCCTAAGTAGTCTTACGAAGGCTCGGTTCGGTATCAAAAAGAAGAAGATCAAGGAAAGTTTCATCGCAAAAAAAGGTTGTTTTTATTTCTTTTATTGGTCTAAATATTATGTGTTATGGCTAACCTTCTGTGCTAATCGTGTTCTTTTTTTGTTGGTCATGTGTTGTTTTTCTGTTCATAGTTTGATCAGTGTGTTTCTTATTTTTCTTCGCACAAAATCTTCAAAGAAAATACAGTTTTGATCCATTCTGATGCGAAGTCAAACGTGTTTCCTAAAATTAAGGAGATAACAAATTTTTTTTAAAGGGAAGTATTTTTATAACTTTATCTCTTTATCTTTCAAAAAATAGGGAAAGTTTGTTGCTCATTTTGTGCAGGTTACCATATCAACTCAGGAAGCTGTGTCCGACCTCAGGAAGGCTGTGTCCGACCTCTCTGATTGTGTCCGATCTCAGGAAACTGTGTCCGACCTCAGGAAGGCTGTGTCCGACCTCTCTGATTGTGTCCGACCTCAAGGAGCTGTGTCCGACCTCACACTCTGTGTCCGACTTAAAGCTGTGTCCGACCTCACAACTTTGTGTCCGACCTCACATCCTGTGTCCGACTTCGAGTTGTGTCCGACCTCACACTCTGTGTCCGACTTAAAGCTGTGTCCGACCTCACAACTTTGTGTCCGACCTCACATCCTGTGTCCGACTTCGAGCTGTGTCCGACCTCACACTCTGTGTCCGACTTAAAGCTGTGTCCGACCTCACAACTTTGTGTCCGACCTCACATCCTGTGTCCGACTTCAAGCTGTGTCCAACCTCACAACTTTGTGTCCGACCTCACACCCTGTGTCCGACTTCAAACTGTGTCCGACCTCACAACATTGTGTCCGATCTTACACCCAGATTAAACTTTACAGGACATTAACAAACGTTGGACTGGAACTCGGACTCTCTAAGATTGCTTTATAAATCTTAAAACAGAACTAATAAATTTGAGGCTTCTTTTCAGAAATGGACCAAATTGTTAATCAGGGAATTTTGAGTGGAATGCATACTGATCAACTACTTGTAGCTGCACAAGTAGACAAAGCCATGGAATCTGTCATTGGCACCCATCAGAAAATCCCTGTTCTTCAACTCGGAATGTCTTATTCTGAGTGGAAGTTCAGGTTCATTCAAGTCATGAAGATAAAGGATGCAAAAGCTCTCAGATCTATTCTAAATGGACCTTGTGTGATTACCTACGTGGTAAATGAAATAACTGGAATCACTGCTATCAAACCAAAGAGTATGTACACTGATGAAGATCATGAAAAGGCTGATGTTGATGAAAGGGCAATTGCGCTTCTTCATCAAGGACTCTCACCTGAAGTATCAATTGGAGTTCGTGACAATGCCACGGCAAAAGAACTTTGGGAAGCTCTTGAGAATCTGTATGAAGGGAACGAAGAGATGAAGGAGAGCAGGAGGGAGATGCTGAGTCAGAAGTTTAACGCTTTCAATCACATTCCGGGAGAATCACTTGAAAGTCAGATACAACGTTTCGTGGCCTTAGTGAGTGAAATGAAAGCAAATGATATGGTAGTAGACAACTCCGTCATGAATAAAAAGCTGCTCAATACTCTTCCAAGAAGTTGGGATTCAAATGTCACCCTCATCAAGAGAACTAAAGATCTAGCAAGACTCACTCTTTCTGAGACCATCTCATTAATCAAGTCCTATGACCTTGATGACAGACAGCGTTACATGACTCAAACTGCTAGTTACAACAATGCCATTATTGCAACTCCCAGCAATGCTTTAATTTCCCAGCAAGAAACTCAACGGCCATCACTGTACTCTTATCCAGCAAGTGGGTCCTCGTATCCACCCATGTTTGCCCCTAGTGCCTCAAAAGGGTCAACTGTGCTCCCTTCTTCTGCAACCATCACTGCTGGATCTTCGTCATCTGCTCCACCTTCAGCTACATCTATGGCAGCAAAAATTCCCAAGGAGCTTGAAAGTAACCTAGGATTATTTGCTGGATTTATGAACTGTTATAATGCATTTCTGACAGGTCAACTCACTTCAAAAGATGTTGGAGCATGTGATTTAAATGACGTTAATCAAGATGATATTGAAGAGATGGATCTGACTTGGCAGATAGCTATGGTTGTGCACAGAGCCAACAAGTTTGTGAAGAAGACTGGTAGAAACGTGTGGGAAAACCAACAAGGAAACTAGGTTGGGACAAGATGAAGATGCGCTGTTACAACTGCGATGAACTTGGTCATTTTGCTCGTGAGTGCACCAAACCAAAGAAAGAAGGAGAAAACTCTACTCCTGCAGCTGCGTCTTCCAATACTGCTCAAGGAACTCAATCGGCGCCTGCACACACTGGAACTGAGTCCTCTAACTCTAGCCAAGCCATGGTTGCTCAATCAGGAGGTGGATGGGATTGGTCTTCTCAGATGGCAGATCTTAAAATTGTTGAAGATACAGTGTATAAGGCTCTCATGGCACAGATGGATGATGACTATATTCCATCAGCAGCTGAGGTACATTCTGAAATTTTAGCTGAATCATGCTGCACTGAAAGGTGCAAACGAAAAATAAAAGGTTTTAGGGAAGAAACTCTCTCCGCATTCAAACAGCTTGAATATGAGAAAATGGCCTCTTGGGACATTAAAAAGAAATTCAACTCTTATAAAGAAATGGTTGAAAAACAAAAACTTGACATCAAGCGTTTGCATCAGGAGGTGAGTGATCATAAATGTCGATACTTGCACTTCAAACGACTTTCTGATACCTTGACCACGGAATTGATCGATTTAAAATCAAAATTTGAAAATGCAGATTTTCACTTTAAAAAATTTGACTGCTCCAGTCCTAAAGTTGAAAAAATGATCAATACCCAGTTAAGGTTCAGACCAAAGGACGTGAGGAATAAGGGAATTGGATTTGTGGAAATACCTCCACCTTTCAATGAAAACTATTCTTCAATTCCTATGTCAGATGAAGAACTATTGGCTCTTCCTTTGAAAGGATATGGTCCTCCAATAGAAGAGCCAACTATTCGACCATCAAGGGATCAAATTGAAATTACTAAACCTGCATCGATCCCAATTAGAATCTCTAAACCGAAACAAAAACACTCTAAACCAGAGATGGCTCCATCAAAAACCTTTGTCAAATCTCAGGATGCTTCAAAGCAGACTGAGACGTTAAATTTTGAGAAAAATAAAGAGGTGGACAGAGTTTTTGAGGTTAGCAAAGATGAGGTTCCATCCTCATCTGAATCAGTTGAATTTGTAGGAGTGTCTAGAGAGTCTAAACATGAAAACTTAACAGAGAAAGAACAAATTTCTGATTCATCCACTCAACAAAACTCTAGCGTGGACTATGAGTTTGATTTCATGAAGAAAATTAGAGAACTGTGTCTAAAGCAAATAGCAGAAAGTGAAAATCAAATGAATAACTCTGAATCAACAGGACATTCAGCAGAGCCACAACATGTTTCTGACTTAAGTGGCTCATCTGAATCAAATGTTACACTCTTGACTGAGCCAGAATCTGAAGAATCTGTGTGCTCAAGGCCAGTCAAGATTAAACAGGAAGGTAAGGATTCATCATATTCAGATGATTCAAAGAAAACTGCACCTGAGTCTGAATCTGATTCAAACTCAGAAAAGACCGACTCATCTAGTCATCAGTCATGTGAGATCACAGAATCATCTGAAGACATGCTAAAAGACAGTGAATGTAACTCCGTGTTCACTTCATGCTCTTTTAGTTCAGCACAAACATGCTCAATATTTTCTGAATCTTCCACTTCTTCTGTGGATGAAAATTTTTGCACAGAAAATTGTCTGAATGTTACTAACAATGAGAACACTACTAATTCTGTTAATTCTTGTGCAGAAAATGTGATTGTTGAGGATTGGGTAGATGATGGGGAGGAAGTTGCTGACACTGATTTACTTGCATTAAATAATAAAAATCAGAAAAACGATTTCTCAATTTCTGATAATGACAACAATATTTGTGTGGGCTCGTTTGTTTTGAGCATAAAACCTTGTGACTTTTCATCTGATTCGTTGTTTCTTCATTCAGATTCTGTTATTTTGCCACATGCTTGTGATAAAACTAAAAATCTTTTGGTTAAACAATCAAGTCAGGGCAGGACAGAGAAATATGTCCCACCAAAACAGGTTTTACCAAAGTATAAACAGAACCTTTCAAAACAAAAGCCTCATTATTTCAAAACTGATTCACACAGGTATAAAAGTGTCTCTAAGCTTTCCGCGTCTGGAAAGTATGCAAAATCTCAGGGGGATCCACATGTCAAACGTCAAACATGTTACACATGTGGAATCCCAGGACATATTGCCAGAAATTGTCCAACTGTTCAACAACATCTTGCAAGCTGGAAACATCAGAAGGCTCCAAACGGGAATCATAATCATACCAAGCCTATGCGGGTTGAAAAATCTAAGGCAATACGTAATGACAACTCCAAGGTGAAGCCTTCTGATGGTGATTGGAATAGACATAAACTGATCAAACAATCTAATAAAAGATTATCTTCAAAATTCAAATCGTACTGGAAGCCAAAATGTTCTATTCCAATCTCTTCCCCGTCTGTAGGCTCCTCGTGTTCTGTGAATGATAAATCTTATTATTGTGCAAATGTTTCAAACGTTGATATGCAATGGATCAAAGTCCAATATACAGATGCCAATGGTGCACCCAAGATGACCATGGCCTGGGTACCTATGACTAACTGATCCTGCATCATGTGCAGGAACGGCTGTGGAGGACTATCATTCGTCTCTGGTACATTGATAGTGGCTGTTCGAGGCACATGACAGGAGACTTGTCCCAACTAACTGAGGTTGAATTTTTCAATGGCGGATTTGTCTCCTTTGCAGGAGGTGAGAAAGGTCAGATAACTCAAAGAGGAACGGTAAGAAATGGTGCTCTTCAGTTTAATAAGGTAAATTATGTTCCTGAATTAAAGCATAGTTTGCTTAGTGTATCACAAATCTGTGACAATGGCTACTCAACTCATTTCACTGATAAAGGTTGTTTGATATTGAAACCTGGAGTAGTCATTCCAGATGAATGGGTTTTACTGAAATCAGATCGTCGAGGCGATGCTTATGTCATTGACATGAACAAACCCCCTTCCGAAAATGTCACATGTCTTTTTTCTAAAGTTTCTCAAAATACTGCTATTCTTTGGCATCGTCGTCTTGGACATGCAAATGCTAAAAATCTGAACAGAGTAGCTAAACTGGGATTGGTAAGGGATTTGCCTGTGCGTGATTTTATAACAATTGAAAAATGTGTTGCTTGCGCGAGAGGAAAGCATCATCGAAAACCACATTATTCCAAGTTAGTAAACTCTATTGACTCATTACTACAGCTACTTCACATGGACCTATTCGGCCCAGTGAATGTACTTAGTATCTCTCGTAAAGCATACTGTTTGGTAATAACTGATGACTACTCACGCTTTACCTGGGTTTTCTTTTTGGCTAACAAGAGTGAAACTGCAGAAATAGTCAAACATTTCATAATTTTGATTGAGAATCAGACCAACTCGAAGGTAAAAGGTATTAGGTGTGACAACGGGACTGAATTCAAGAATGCTGAGTTGAACTATTACTGTGCTCAAAAAGGAATCGCCCGTCAATTCAGCTCAGCAAGGACGCCGCAGCAAAATGGAGTTGCAGAAAGAAGAAATCGCACTCTAATTGAAGCTGCCCGCACAATGTTGTGTGACTCACAACTTCCAACTTTCTTTTGGGCAGAGGCGGTCAACACAGCTTGTTATGTGCAGAACCGCGTTCAAGTCAACAAAGCTCGGATGAAGACACCCTACGAAGTGCTGTTTGGCACTAAACCCTCCGTCAAGCATTTTCGTGCTTTTGGTTGTCCATGTACACTGCTGCACTTGGACGCTATACCAAAGTTTGATGCGAAAGCTGACGACTGCTATTTTGTCGGTTATGCTGGCAAAACTGCATATAGGGTCTATAACAAACAAACTAGGCAAATTGTAGAGTCGTTTGACGTGCGTTGGCTTGAAGAAAATGCAACAGATGCTAGAGTGGGCCCCGATTGGTTGTTTGACTATGAGTCTCTCTTTCAATCATTTCATGTTTTTGATAATATCTCTAGCAGTGTGAATACAGGTTCTGCAGATTCCTCTACTTTCAATGCTGGACCCTCATCCCCCATGACTGATGATGCAACGGATGAGGGGGATGGTGCATCCACATCTCAATTACCACAGCCACTTCCAGCTCCTGTCGATCCATTCATTCACTCAGCAGATTCTATGCCACAGGTTGATGATGAAAATGTGTCTGATGAAACTTCGATTCCCTCATTTCATGACCCTATTCCTACTGACTGCATGGTGGAGCATACTGATGCAGTAGCAAATGATCATGACTCTATGGAAGAGCCTGCAGTAGGCAGTATCACCGTTCTCCCGAGAACCTCCTCAGTTTCAGACATTGTTATTCCCACTAGCATTCAACGAGATCACCCACTGGAGAACATTATTGGTCCGGTAGATGCAGGTGTTCTAACCAGGAGCCAAACTGGTGACATCAACAGATGTCTGTATTCGTGTTTCATCTCTCAAAATGAACCAAAGTCTATTGCTACGGCCATGAAAGAAACAAGTTGGGTGGATGCAATGCAAGATGAACTGAACCAGTTTGAGAAATTGAAAGTTTGGAAGTTAGTTGAATTACCTCCAGGAAAACGACCACTTGGCACACGATGGGTCTACAGAAACAAAAGAGACGATAGCGGAGTCATTGTGCGAAACAAAGCTAGGTTAGTCGTACAAGGGTTCAGACAAATTGAAGGACTCGACTATGATGAAGTCTATGCGCCGGTGGCGAGATTGGAAGCAATCAGAATTTTTCTCGCTTACGCTTCATTTAAAGGGTTTACTGTCTATCAGATGGACGTCAAAACCGCATTTCTGTATGGAACAGTGAAGGAAGAAATTTATGTTGGTCAACCACCGGGTTTCACAAATCCAAAGTACCCAGAGCATGTGTACAAACTTGACAAAGCGTTATATGGTTTACATCAAGCACCTCGTGCTTGGTATGCTACCTTAACTGAACACTTGCTTGTGAATGGATACACTCGTGGTGTCATTGATCAGACTCTTTTCGTCAAGACAGTAAATGACGATCGTATACTGGTGCAAATTTATGTGGATGATATCATCTTTGGCTCTACTAATGATGCTCTGTGTAAAGAATTTGAGGAGGTGATGAAAAAGCAATTTGAGATGAGTGCTCTTGGTGAAATGACCTTTTTCTTAGGTCTGCAAGTTCGTCAAAACTCCAAGGGTATCCTGATTCATCAAGGAAAATACGTGGATGACATTCTTGCAAAGTTCAGCTTCAATGATATCAAGCCAGCCGATACACCAATGTCTGAAAGACCAGGTCTCACTCAGGATCTGGAAGGGGAGGCCGTAGAAGAAACACTTTATCGTTCAATGATTGGTTCGCTGATGTATCTGACAGCTAGCAGACCAGACATCATGTTCGCAGTGTGTCAATGCGCACGTTATCAGGCTAATCCTAAAACTTCTCATTTACATGCTGTCAAGAGAATCTTTAGATACCTTAAAGGGAAACCTAGATTCGGTCTTTGGTATCCTAAAGATTCTCCTTTTGATTTATATGCTTTCTCTGACAGCGATTTTGGAGGTTGTGACATTGACAGGAAATCTACTTCTGCGGGGTGTCAATTCTTAGGCGATCGGCTTATTGCGTGGCAATGTAAGAAGCAGCAAACAGTATCTGTTTCAACAGCGGAAGCTGAATATGTGGCTGCCTCCGCATGCTGTTCTCAGGTTATCTGGATACAACACCAACTGGTGGATTACGGTTTGGATTTCTCTCTCACTCCAATTTATTGTGATAATGATGCTGCTATTCAAATCGTAAAAAATCCAGTTCAATTTTCTAAGGTAAAACACATTGCTATCAAAGAACATTTCATCCGCGACTCGTTTAACCAAGGTTTAATTGTGCCCACGCACATTCATACTGACGACAATGTTGCAGATCTTTTTACAAAACCTGTTAATCGAGCTCGTTTTGAAGCTCTGTCTGAACTGCTCAAAATGGTCCATTTCGAGGACTGAACTGGTTTTAAAAAAAAAAAAAAAAAAAAAAAAAAAATTCATGTTCTTTTCTTAGTCTTTGATTTAAAAAAATTTGTTCTTTAAAATTCTAAATTTTAAGCACAAATTTAGGGGGATGTATCCTAAGAAAAGATCAAAACAATTTTGGTCTCAAAACGAGAGATGAAATTAAATTTCACAAGTTGGATTAAGGCTGACACACATAAGACGTGTATCGAAACAGTCTGGCTCTAATGTGATTTGTTGGTAGGCTTAGTCCTGAAGGCTCAAATGTTAATGATCTTGTGAAGCACTTAAAGATAAAGACACGACCTCAGTAAGGAACATCACTTAGAATCAGGTACAATTTCTATTTGAATGCTTGTGTGATGTCCTGAAGCATAACACTGTGGTCTAGGTCTGAAACCTTTTCTGAAAAACTCGTGTATCTCCTCTGTTTTGCGTAAGCAAGGACCTGGAGATGCTAGGCAACGAAAGCTTCTGCTGCATCCAGATATATGCTGACCTAGTTTTTCGTTGTCGTGCTTTAGATCATCCTTCACCTAAAAAGAGACCTCAGTGTCCAAAGATGTCCTGACTGCTCCTCTGCTGCATCCAGATATATGCTGACCTGGACACAGTCAGGATGTCATAAAAGAGACCCTCAAGAGTCCAAAACCCAAAGGCCTTGTTATTTGAGAAATCATCTGACTTGTACTTTAATCCAAAATCTCTTACTGATCTATTCTTTTCTTTTCTCAATCTAGTCCCAGTCAAGGTTTCAGAATTCTAGAACAGATACTGTGAAAAATATGCTGTAAGGAAACTGCTTGCATGATAGAGTGTACCACTAAATATTCTAGGATTTGATTGTGACTTGCTTGAGTGTTCGTACAAACATACCAAAACATGATAAATAATATCACAGATCACTATACGAGAAGGCCTAAGGAAATAAGTTTAAGTGGACAAATATACTGGCAATTGCTACGACCAACTGGAGTAGATTAGAGTTGATAAGTGTAGCTCGGCCCGAAACACAGTGATTTGATCTTGTTTGACTAAATTTATTTTTTTAAGTATTTTATTTAGATATTTATTGTTGAATTTTAGTTAGGCCAGTTTACGATCTGATTTGGACCCGGTTACAAAATACATCAAAAATTGCTTTGATATGGGCATTGGGATGTGAGAGGGGCCCACCACACGTTTGGTGGGCCACCCAAATCTCGAGTGAACAAAAGTGGGGGGCGACGGTTAAGTTTCATCATCACAGTTCATAATTCACTTTCTCTTTTCTCTCAACTTTACACACACACACACAATCACACACTGTTTGTCTTCATCAAGATTGTCAAGTGTATCTAAAGAATCAAAAGGTAAACTCATGTTGTTTTGATCATCTGTTATGGAAATGGTGTTGTTTGAGCTTTTTGCAGGTACACGAGATATCAGAAAGGCTAACGACGATCATTGGAGATGATGATATCGACGGTTTGATGTCCCAGGTGGTTGAGCGTGGGACTCACGCGCCGGAAACTTCAAAATCAAGCGGCGCGTGAATCTTACGCGAGTGGAGTTCGAACTCAATCAGGATAAATTACAAAACTGCCCTCGGACACCCATGACATTTGACAGAATTGCCCTCGGACACTTCTGATCACTCGGACACTCATGGAGATTGACCAAACTGCCCTCGGACACTTCTGATCACTCGGACACTCATGGAGATTGACCAAACTGCCCTCGGACATACCTTGACAACTCGGACACAGATCAGTATTCGAACTCTTTGGTTGACACGTCACCTCGGACACTCAACCTGAGCTCGGACACCCACGTTTATCACCTTTCTACCCTCGGACACACCATACCTTACTCGGACACCCATGATTTTCCATTTTGTCCTCGGACACAACCCCACCCACTCGGACACACATTTAACATGTTTCTGTGTGACCTGAGGCCCATTGGGCTATCAGATACTGACCCGAACATGATCAAGACAACAAAGAGGGGGGCCCATTAATCTGTTTAAATATTTTTGAAAATTTTTGATGTTGTTGACTGATACAGCTCGTTTTTGTGCAGAAATGGCCATTCATATACCTAAGTTTGAGAAGGATCACAACATAGTTTGTCCTTTATTTGATCCACCTGAAGATCATATGAGGGAGTTCAAGTCGCTGATCGTGGGGCTCAACACTTGCAGAATTGCTCACGCATTAAGAGAAAATCCCGTGATACTTGTTGACTGGATATCTGAATTCTGGGATAATGCAAAGGCACGAAAGACAGATACTCTTATTAGATCAAAGATTCGGGGAACTGAAGTGTCAATCTCAGAACAGGACATTCGTGAGGTGCTGCTTTTTGGTGACTCTAATGAAGACCCTGTTACTTTTACAAGAGAGCAGGTTGCTCCAACATTAAGAAGGATGGGTTATGAGGGTGATTTGAATGTTTCTCCATTTATCAAGAAACTGTTCCCCAGCTACTGGAGAATGTTGATTCATATGTTTTTGGCAAGTTTGGGAGGAAATAAGAGTGGTTTAGATCAGATGAATTTAAAGTACACTTCGGGAATAGTGGCGTTGATTGAAGGATGGGATTTTAATTTCTCAAGGTGTGTTTTTGAGGACATGATAGTTAATGTGAAGACACTGAACAAGAAGTATTTCTATAAGTTTCCACGATTTGTTCAAATGATACTGGAAAAGAAATACCCAAATCTGGTGAGAACCATTGAGACGTATGATCAAAAGTGTATGGCTCCTCAGGCTTTTGGACTGATAAAACAGAACCGTAAAGATGCTAAGCAAATGTTTGAAGGAAAGTTTCCTCTGGAGAAATTTGGGAATTTCGCTGAAATTGTTGAAGAAGCACAAATTCCTTCATCTGCTCTTATTGCCGAAGAGCATGATGTTCAGATCATTGATCCACCATCTGCTGAACTACGTTCTCCTGCTGAAAAGGTTGACTTGACTGAGGTGGAAAGTGAATCTGATACAGAAAGCGAAGATGAGGAGGAATTGAGAGATGACAAACTGACTACAGAAAATGAAGATGATCAGTTTGAAAATTTTGAGTTTGATGACCTGAATGATGATGAGATAGATGATTTCATTCTTGAGAACGCTGAGATAAAGTCTGTGACTGACACTGAAAAGGAGATGGTTGAAGAAGAAAGTGCGACTCAAAATACTGATATTACTACTTCTGCATCAATTATTCCTCAAACAGAGGTGTTGTCCAGCATATTGGATACTGTTCGAGAGGCTGAACAAAGGATTCCTCCATCCATTGTTGCAGCTGAGACAGTTGTTGATGATGAAGGTGCTGAAGATACGGGTTCTGCTTTACGGCCAAGAAAACGAAGTAAGAGAGATCCACGAATGAATGTTATTGTTGAAGAGTCTGTTTCTGCTGCTGCTGATGACATTGCTATGACCGATACTGATCCTTCACCTGATATTCCTGCTGGCACTATTAGTTCTTCTATCTCACCAGTGATTGCAACAGAGGCTTTCTCTCAGTTCATGAGCAAGGCACCTATCACTGGGAGACTTAGTGAGGAAACTGGATCCTCAGGTGCATCTGGCACTGGAAAGGTTTTGTTTGATGAAGAGGCCTTTCAGAAAGCTCAATTGGCATTTCTTGCAGACAAAGAACAGGGAAAGAAGGTGGATGTGGAATTTCTGACAACTGATGAAAGAGAGAAAAGTCAAGAAGAGGTTGAAAGTGATGAAGATTTGTTTGCAGAAGTGGACGTTCACAGATTACAGTCTAAAGTGCTGAAACTGGAGACTGAAAATGTTTGGTTGACAGCTCAGGTGCAGAGTTTGATGGAGACAGTTACTGAGAAGGAAAAGAAAATTGCTGAATTAGAGATGGGATTGGGAGATGTTTCAGCAAGATTGCTTAACTTGACTCAGAAACTTGAGAACAAGTTTGGAAAGGAATTCTCTGAGACATCTTCTTTTGTTGACAAGGTGTTGACTCCAGCTGAACGTGAGAGATCAGAGAAAGAGCATGAAGAACATATGAAGAAGTATTTTGAAGATCAAGTTCCCAGAGTTAGAGATCGTCGACCTGGAAGTGCATATGTTCTCAAGAATTTAGCTGAACCGTCTATTGATCCAATGGAAGAGCATCCTGAGCGATATGTGACGATTACCAGTGATAGATATGATACGTATGGTAATCGAACTGGGATAGAGTGTTGGAGGTATAATGATGATAAAGGAGTATTCGTAGTTCATAGAAAGAATGGAGCTGTTGAGTATTATGCTTCTACTTCAGCTTTCAATTCTTGGACGAAGATTGACTTGGCTGAACTTGCTAGATCTCCTTTTATCAACCAAACAAGGAATCCAAGGAATAAGATAGGTCTCACGTTTCATAAGAGGATTCAGGAGCAGGCTAAAGTAAATTTCAGAGATATGAAGACTGCTAGCTCGATAGTGGTGGAATATAAAGGCGTACGAGGTGCTGATGGAAAGCCTTTTAAGACTGTACAGTGGCCACCAACTGAGAAATTGAAGACTATTCCCTTGTCCAAGCCAATGGACAGAGGTTGCTTAAAGGACATGAGATTTTGGGTATATGATCCTACCTCTTCATCTGCTGTAATTGTGTGTGATACGGATGAGTTCAGGATTTCTGATGCTAGAGATTTAATGAGTTTGCATTCTGAAGATGTTCAAGTTTTGGCTAGGCATCAGATTCAATGTGATCCTACTTATGAAGTTTGTGCCAAATCATTCACTAGTGCGGTGGCGCAAGTGGATAGACTGGGATTGGCCTCTGACAAGAGAGGAAGGGTGGAGACAGAATTATTTGGACCCTATGTCGGTAAATCACCAGAAGAATGGAAGAGGGCAATGGAAGCAAAGAAGAAAGAGTCAAAGAAGCGCAGCAAAAGCAGCAAGAAGCGCTAAAGTAATCACAAGTCAACACAAACCTAGGGGGATATTGTTGGGCTATGTTATTAGAGGTTTGCGTTTGACTTGGGCTTGTTAGTATTATTGTGTTAGTTAGATTTCGGCCCAAGAGATCCATGTAATATGATCGCCCTATATTCATATAAATAGGGGGTTACCTAGTTGTTTTGGGGTTGCTAGTCTATTGTTCTTTTGCTTTGTTATTTTCGGCTAGTAGGTGTACCAGACGGTTCATTGAAACCGTGTGCACTCGATCAATAAAATCATTCTATTCAAAGTCTCTTTCTTGTTCTTCACCATTCAATCTTGTTTTCCGCACTCGATTGTTTGTTTGATACCCGGTAGAGAAGATCTTGGACTTACACGCTTGGTGTTACGCGTCATGTTGCACTGTCTATTGTATGCGTCGCGGATGTGGTGTGTTTTGATGTCTTTTATGGCCTTGGCGGGCTCATCTTGCCGGCGTGCCCCGGCGCGGACATTCTTGACCAAGTTGGCCAACTTCCCTGATCGTAGGGCCGCCTCTATCTCCATTTTGAGGCTGTAGCAGTTATCAGTGTCATGGCCCACATCTTTGTGGAAATCACAGAATCTGGTGGTGTCAACGTTTTTTCGTTTTGTTCCCATGGGTTTTGGGATCTTGAAAGTTACCTCTCCAGTTGAGAGGACTTATGACAGCACCTGGGATGGCGTTTTGGTGAGGGGGTTCCAGTCTTGATTTCGGCGACCGTTGTTGCGCTGATCGCGAGTTTGCTTGTTACCGATGATGTTTCTGGCGTCGCCAGAGCTTGAGTATCGGCCTTCGTCAGTGGAGCCGGAGATGCGGTTCCAGACAGATGCTCGGTTATTGCCACGGTTGCGGCTGTTGCTGGAGCTCCCTCGTTGGTTTTGGCGCATCGTTTTTTGGTTGCCCGCATATAGTATGGAGATGCAGACGACCTCTTCCCAAGAATCTGGGACGCCATGTTTCCCTTGGAGGGTGTGTTGGAGGCCGTCATCGTTGACGTTGGCCAGGAAGGAGGTCCGGGTTGCCTCGTCCCCCGTTCCCAACCGGAGCGCTTCTTTGTTGAACCGTACGATGAAGTCTTCGAGCGGTTCAGTGTCTCTGCGTTTGCACAGAGAGATCTGGCTTTTGTCGCGCTTGTGACGGCGTTGTTAGCTGAAGTGGAGTGAAAATTTGTCGATCAGCTGGTCGTAGTTGTCGATGCTTCCGATGGGAAGGTTATCAAACCAGACCCTAGCGGCCCCGGTGAGCGTCTGGGCAAACATGTGACACCAGACGGGTAGGGTCCATCCGATGACGGCCCCGACTTGGTTGAAGATGCCGAGGTGATCGTCCGGATCGGTGAGGCCGTCATATATTCTGACGTTGGTCGACAAGCGTTGGTGTGGTGGGATTGGTGCTTGGGATATACGCCTGGTAAACTTGGACTTGTCCGCGAAGGCCGTGGGCCTGTAGGGGAGTGACAAGTTTGTGGTGGCGTCGTCGTTGTATCTGTTTAGTCGTTCCCGCCTGTAATATGAGCTATGGCGATAGTCCCGGGAGGCATCGTCTTCCCATGAACTCTCGTCATAGTCTTCATCGTCGAACCAGATGCACTCTGCACGGGCCTGGTCCTCAGGGGATTGCCCTGGATCTTCCTCGTGACGGGCGGCAGCCGATGTTCGTGCGGGTGGTTTGGAGGAAGAACCCGCAATTGCTATGCCGGTCCGTCGGCGTCGTTCTAGCTGAGCGTCTAGAATACGCCTCTGGTTCTCGTACCAGTCATTGTTCAGGGCGTCGATCTCCTCCTCGGTTGGAGGTGCTGGGTCGGTGATGTGGAATTCTAGGTTTCTGGGGGTGACAAGGGGGTGTTGCTGGTTATTGTCATGATCCCCAAATGTTGGGTGTGATGCTGGAGTGGCGTCGGTATGTCTTCGACGGCTCCAGATGGGGTGAACGCTCTTGGGGGTGAAGTCATTTTTTGATTTGGGTTTGATGGATATAGCTGTTAAAGCTGTTTTGTTTAGAGTATTTGTGGTAAGGCCACAGATGGCGCCAATGAAGAAACACGGATACTGGATTACTGAGCGGGCGCTAATCCAGTGAGTGGTTCTACTGTATTTTATAAAGAGAGTGTGTTTATGAAAATACGTGAGGGTCTAAGAACAAGACCAAGGAGTTGAGAGACTACCAATTAGAAGAGCCGAGCCTCTAAAGGTTAGTAAAATAAACAGAGGGTTAAAGAAGGTACGAGAGTTCGTATTCTTCTTGAGTGAAAGTATGTGAGATTTTAGATGATCAATAAAAGGAGAAGGAGCTCCTCCTTTTATAGTACCTGGATCTCCTACTTTCTCAGCCCATCCTCTACCCTTAATGGGGCCCGGCCCAGGTAGAGGTGTCTCCATAATTTGGCCCAAGTCCTTAAGCCCATTTGGTGCAAGTGGGTTTTGGTAAAAAGGAGAAAGTAAAACACTAAGGGGGGATGTTACCGTCCTGACGACTGTATACGTGGCGCCCAGTGAATGGACGCTGACGGGCAGGTGGACACGTGGTACCCGCCCATTGGTAGATCGAGGGCGGTGGACAGTTATACTTTTCTTGGACTTCGAGGTGGGTTGAGAAAGTCTGCTTTGTCAGGAAGATGTCTTGGCTGAGAGGCTGCCACGTCGTCGTCCTTTCTGTTCGTCAGACTGGGAGCAGTCTCTGATTGGAGAGGAACTCTGACGGGCCGCCTGCTGTGTCAGAGATATTTTGTTTTGGGGCAGGGGTGAGTCCCAAGGCTGCCCCAAAAGGTATCTTTCACTTGTTGTTGGTAAAGCTTGCTGGAGAAGCCTTGAGGTACGTTGGGCCCGCTGACGTAAAACGGGCGGGCGTGCAGGCGCCTGGCGTCAGACGTATCGCTGACGTAGAACGGGCGGGTGGACGCCAGACGTTCCGTCGACATAGAACAAGAGTTTAATGCTTGCGTCAGACGGCAGATGCATCGCTGACGTAGAACGAACTAGTGGACGCCAGACGTTCCGCTGACGTAAAACGGGCGGATGGGCGCTAAACGATCCGCTAACGTAGAACGGGTGGATGGGCGTCTGGCGAAGTCTGTTCTAGGTGGGCGATGGTATGGTATTCGTAGTGCTTTGATACCATATCCCTTCCGTTCTCATTTGAACCAAATTCTATATATATATATATATATATCTATTAATATATATAAAAGAATTGAACATTGCTGACGTGGCGTGCAATGGTGCCTTCAACCTTTCCATGAATTTTCCACGTGGCATCATCATTGAAAGATTTTAGTGTTTTTAAATTATTTCCTTTTTAATTTAAAAAAAGATAAACATAAAACCCTAAATTTATCTCTCTATCTCTCAATTCTCAATTACTAAAATTAAATTGAGTTATTTTAGAAAAAAAAAAGAATTTAAAAACAAATTAAAATTTTTCTCGCTTATGTTTCCTCCCATAATTTTAAACGTTAATATTTTTTATATTCGAGATTTTTTAAATAAAAAAAATTACACCAAATTAACGAGCGTTTTATTATCTTTCCAACGAGTACCATAGTGCTATATAAAAAAACGGAGAAAAAAACGACTATTTTTTGTGGGGTTATGTTCATACAGGAAAAAAACACAAAGTGTTCAGGTTATTCATTAATCATGTTTTTTCTTTTAAACCAGGTTCTTATCTACGATGTTGAAATTCAGCCCAATCGCCATGCTATCATTGGAATTTTACTCTTCTAAAGATGGATATGTGTACTTCATCAAGAGAAGCTATGAGAAAGAATCGCGCAACACTGCAACACATGGTGTCACCTTACAGCAAGATTATTTTTTTATTTATTTAATTACAAGAGTAATGATTATTACTATTAGTATTAGTATTATTAGAATGGTTATATTTTTCAACCCCGGGACACTCCCGGGATAAAAGCTAGTATATATATATATATATTAAATGTGCCCCTGATATTCCTGGACCCTAGCTGATTGGCCTCCCGACCCACCCAAGGGTCGGCCATGTGTGTGTGTGTGTATATATATATATATATATAGGATTTGGTTCAAATGAGAATCTTTTCCCAAATTGAGAACTGAGAGAACCATTCTGGACCACAAATTTCTCTAAGGCAAAAAAAAAAAAAAAAAAAAATATTGCTTTAATTGCTGCTTCTTTATATGCAGGAAAAAAAATTTATTTTTTTTTTTTGTATTTTTTTTTTCAATATACACATGTGTATAATTGCATTATACACATATGCATACACATATGTATAACTGAAATATACACATATGTATAGCTGAAAATGCTATATACATATATGTATAAATGAAAAAAAATTCAAAAAAAAAATTTCCTTGCATAAAAATGTGCGATTAATGCAAAATAAATAAATAAATAAATAAATAATTTTTTTTTTGCCTTTATATGAAATGTGTGGCCTAGAATGGTTCTCTCAGTTCTTAAATAGGGGTTGGTTCTCTTAGGATTCCTACCCTATATATATATATATATATATATATATATATATATATATATATATATATATATATAGGATTCAGTTTTAATGAGAACTAGGTTGAGTTGTGATAATCCTGAGAACTCCGATATAAAATGTGAATTTCAAAAAAAATTACACATTGATGTAAAAATGGCTAACTAAGAAACATAAAAAAATGAAAAAATAAAAATAAAAACTTTTACGTCGTTCTTACACCGGTGTAAAAAAGTGACGTAAATATCTACATCGATGTAATATTTTATTATGGTTTAAGCATAACCACACATTCATTTTACACTTAATTGTGTGGCTATAAAGTAAGTTTATATGGTTCTTACAACTTAATATAGTTCTCATTTTAACTCATCCCTATATAAATACTAGTAGGGTGCATGCGCGTTACGGCGGGGTGACATATTTTGTAGCACATAATGTCGGAAACTTGCGCCATGCAGCGGTGATGATAATGTAGTACCCAATAATCACTTTGTGATAGTTTACAACCGTCTCATGGTATATTATATTGTATTTATGTTGGTAATCTAAATCAGGAGGTGTTTACATTAAAAATATACTTTGATACTGACAAACCGGTTATCAAACCCATTCACACCAAACAATATATACATGAAACTGAAAATTTTTCCTTTAAGTGGTTCTACACGAAACCAATCCATCCAAAACTACAAAGAGAACTCGATCCACTAAATCATTAACAACATTTTAAGCTAGTTACACCAACTCACAATAATAATACCCTTTTCTTATGTGGTTAAATGAAGAAACCCTTTTGGCAAATTGTGTTTATGAATCTTTAACTTCATAAAGAAAGTAAAACCTACTTTCTGTAAACTTCATCTAATTTTCTCCATCTCTTGTTGGGTTAGTAACACCATGTTTCCAAAAGATGAGTAAACAACTGAGTTTGAATACTTGGGTTCAAACAATTTGGTGCAGCCATCATCAAATGGTCTCCATTGACTTGCACCACAACCTTTGTGATTCGCTTTCCTTAGGCTACATCAATGTAAACATCATTACCACTTGAAATGGATTGTTTCTAGAATGATTTGAAAACGGGTCGGGTCACACATTCGTGTCATTTTTTATAAACATGTAGTGCATGAATATGATTACAAAAGGTATTTGTTACAACAATAATCTTTTATTTATTTCTTTAACTAAGAGGCTATAGTTATTAGATATACACTTTGGATGACTTTTAACCCATTTAACATTTTTAATCATTTTTAAGGTAAATATTTCTGTACGCACCAAGTGACCATTAAAGGATAAACCATAACTTAAATCAACTTACTCAAATGTATATGGTTAAAAAAGCAATACTTTTTTCTTACTTTAAATATTCATTCTTTTCACAAAACTTCCAATTAGGGGTATTTAGAAAAGCTCGAGGCAAAGAGTATTACAACTAAAGTGTAATAAGTAAAAGCAACATAAATTTTCATTTGACTTGATTCACAAGGTTTTTGAAATTGCATATGAGCAAGAAATAATTAAAATTCATACCTTTTTAGTGTTCACAAAGTAGTCGTACAGCCTATTTTTTTTCCCATAAAACTGTCTGGTTCCTAGTACAGTGACCACATAAAAAAACTTGTAACTAACATGATTAAGGCCTTATCGTACACTAAACCAATAACAAGTGCATAGAACTTCTAAACTTCTCACTCTCACCAGAAAGTTCCGTCTTTTTGCAAGATCCGAATCCCAAACGCGGCCATACATGTCATCCGGGTACCCTATATAACATCTTAAAACTAATTAAGTACTATCAAATAAATTTGTTTTTTGATTGGAAATATAATATCATACTACCATAAGCATATGATATGGTCCAAGTGTCATTAAGCTATTGGTGATGTGTGAACCCTCTTATTAACTAATCACCATCTGCACCAGATTTAAGCTATCGGTTAGAAACTTTAAAGTTAATTTTGTTGAAGTTGAAGAAGAAGAGTCTGCCATTGTTGTTATCTATCTATATTTATATTATCTTATTAAGGAGGAGTGATGGCTAATATTGTCATTTGCATTTTCGTACAACTTAAGAAACAACATGTACAACATATTTAAGCAAGAAATTTAAGGGTATTATGGGGATAGTTGTGACAATTAAGACACTTAGAGGGGTAATGTTGACATTTCACCCACCTCATTCTTTACTATATGAAAAGCATTTTACTATCCTACCCTCTGTTTTCCCTTACTGCCCCCACATGGATCAATTTCACATTTATTTCTTTAATCGAATCATCTACTCAACCCATCAACAACCCTCAACATTGAATGCTACCCATCGATGTTTGATTCTCCCTTCGATTGAATGGGGCAAACAAATCGACTCTGCTTTCCCGTACGTTTCCATGACCCTGTTAAGAACTCCACAATCAAGATCATTCTCACACATTTGCCATTGCATTTCGGTTATCAGGTTACGCTTTTGTTTCTCTTTTCTCCCATTGCACTTGAATCTTGAGTTTGTATCTAATCTAATATTTGTTAATTTCTATATTTGAACTGTATTTTTTTTTATGATTTTGATGATAATGATAATTGAATGATGGTACAATTTCAGGCAAATTTCTTTCAATGTTGTTTTCACGCAAATTTCAGGCTATATTGTTGTGTTTTATAATCCACTTATTTCTTTCAATTGGAAATATTCACTATTCAGGTCCGTTTCCTCCCCTCAGATCTCCACTTTATTATTATTATTATTACTACTACTACTAGGTAATCGTTTTATCAATATATAAATGGTTTGCTTTGCTGACATTAAAAGTATTATTCTTTTGGGTAACTATTACAACTACTTCTACTTCTACTTTATGCTTTAGAATATTTGTAAACAACATAAAAAACTAGTTAGATTGCAGAAATTAAACGTTAAGGAGATTAAATTAATATTAATTAAGGAGCTAAATCTGTATATAGTTAACAATTACGTTAGACAGATTGTACGTGTGACTGTACTTTGATATAGACATCCGTAAAAACTTTGACATTATATCTGTATCTCACTAACTATTCATGGTTAAGAAGTTTTGCATAATAGGTTATTGGCCACTGTTTTATCTGATTACCCTTTGTCGCAGATCGCGGAAAGCTGTTGCTCCGCTAGAAAGATTGAAAATTCTGCTCCAGGTAGATTGTGTGTTCTTTTATTTATGTGTTTGCATTTGTTTGATGTTTATAAAGTGAATTTATGAATCAGATATGGGTGATTAAAGTTTTATTACTTCTTTTAAATAACAGGTTCAAAATCCAATGGAACTATTCAGGGACTAAAGTATATTTGGAGGACAGAGGGTTTTAGAGGGAAGTTTAAAGAAAATGGCACCAATTGTGCATGCATTGTCCCAAACTCTGTTGTCAAATTCTTTAGCCATGAAGAGGCATCCAAGTAATCCTACCTGTTTCTTTCATGTTCAAGACATCTTTTTACAAGTCAAAGTTTATTTTTAACAATCTATGCTTTAATAGGGTTTTTTTTCTTCCATAAATAGGGGAATTTTGTGGCTGCTGGAACCTTTGGTCAACAGTTGCATACCTGCTTGATGTCATACGCAGAAGAATGCAAAGGGTTGGTTGGAAACATGCTGCCTCAGTTGTTAATGGTGAAGGAAAGTCAAAGTCAACACTTGAGTAGACCGGTATGATTGATGCATCTAGAAAAACCGTTCGTCATCAGGGTTTTGGTGCTTTGTACAAAGGTTTGGTACCAAACTCAGTCATGGTCAGTATGTTATTAATCAAATACCTAAAATACGCTTTTGTACACAAAATTCTCTTATGACATCAAATTTTCTTTTTTTAGGTGGTTCCATCAATAGTGATTGCATTTGTGACATATGAGGTGGTTAAGGATGTACTCAAGGTAGAGATGAGGATATCCGATTACTTAAACAAAGCTTTACATTCTTATTCAACGTTCGTGTTCGTTAATTTGCATGCTAAAGGGTAAAGAGCTAAAACACCACTAATATTTTTGAGTTATCAGTTTTTGATAATAAAGAGATTGAAACTAACTAGCCCATGTTGATATAGTCTATAGCCAACCCTGCCTGTATGCTTTTGCCATTGATATGTATGAACAATGATAATAAGGAAATGCTCACAGAGTTTAGGTCCGGTTTTATAACCTAGAAATGATACTATTGATTAATTAGTATTATTAACATACAGTAGAGGTTATGGAGGTTTATGTTGGTTATTTATTTGTTTTATTGGTTTGAGATTTTATCATTTTTCGCTGTTGATATATTGCTATCTTCGTTCAATCGCTATAAAAATTTTCATGAGATGGTGTAACGGTTTGTAAGGTGGTTTGTTAGTAACTTGGCAAAACAAGCCTGTAACTAACTTGTGCTCTGTTTGTAAAGCTTAAAACTTGGTCCCAGACTAACAAAGTCAGAGAATTGAACTTGGAACAGACCAACATGTAACTGTGCCAACAATGTTTGATGCAGTTTTTGTCTTTTGGTGTAGATTGAATCAAGTCATCAGCATCTTGTTCTGGTCAAGAATATATTTAGATTCTATATTGTCATCATAACCATATTAAATAGGATTTTTTTATTATCAAAATTAAGCTTGCGTCTTATATATTTTTCATATCAAACAAACTCTTATATTTCTTGGTTCTCTTAAATTTTTTATGTTTGTGATTACTATTTGAATATTTTTAATCTTTATTGGGTATATAATTGAATTTAGCAATTTGCAAATTTCAAGTAATAAAAAAAATATTGATGCATTATTATGACCAAAAATCACAATTCATAGTTTTTTTTAATTCTATGTAATAGTTTTATCAATATATAAACTGTAGGAAATGTTTCTAAGAAAGTGGAAGATGTGATGCCTATTGCCACTGGTCACGAGTGTGAGGAGCTTGAAGCTGAGCTTCAGGTCTGTTTTAATTGGTTGAGACTTTAGATGTTTTAATATGTTGACATTAATATTGACTGGTATCTGTTTTTTTTTTTTTTTTGTAATAATTGGGTCGGGATATTTGGGATATCAATTTTCGTGAAGGACCCTTCGGAACCAAGGCAAGTCGAATGATTATTTATAGTTTGATAGTTAGTTTTATTGTGCTATAAATAAGAAGTTGTTTTCATTGGGATTAATTTAGGTATTGGTAAAGTTTATTAATTTGTTTGGTTTAAAAGTAAAGCCTATGAAAATAGACGTGTGCTAAATTGTTATCGAATTGGTATGGCGACTCGATCAGGTTAGGCCGTAGTACTAGAATTAGGTTTTACTTTTTATGAGCTTGAATGGTGAGTAAGTCTTTATTCCTGAAAGCAATAGGCCAATCTATTAATGTACATGGCAACTATAGGAGTTCATATATACTAATTTTAATGCCAGGTACATGAAAATGACGTACACATTAACTGCTTGTTTTTTTTTTTTTTTGATAATTTTAGAAGATGACATTTTCATGCTTATATAATAATTGGATGTAATAGGAATATTTTCATGCTATATAATCAGTTGATGTAGGACTGACACGTAATCATTAGAACTGTGGAGTTAGGAGTGATCTTTATATGAAAAAGAGAAGGGCCACAATATAATGTTATGAAATAAACAATTTGATTATAAAATAGCCTTGCATAATGCTCATGGTGACCATAACTAACTAGCCAGATAAAACTTATCAGTTTTCATACTTCTTTGTTTGACAAACGGCCAAAAGATATCACTCCTGGTAGTTAATTAGCTCATTAGGTTGTTTAAACTGTTAACTTACAGTTTTGATTAGAAGTTGCACTTTTTTTTTTGTAGCAGTTTAACAAGGAGTCAGGTAATAGAGTGGAGGAATGCAAATTAAAAGTTAATCATATCGCTCCACCACGACCTCCGTCACCAGTAAGAGAAGGATCAGAAGAGGGTTCATCGCCACAGGCTTCAGTATCTGACAAGGGGCAGTAAATTTGATCGATTCTTATACTGTAAGTTTTTTAATGGTCTGTTGTATTATATGACAAGCATTCTGAACCATGTAGCATACATTTTAATGTTTGCAGCCTCCAAGATCATTTGCTGAATCTCAAGATATGCCGTCTGAGGTTCTTTTCTAAATTAACTGTTATTTGTTCATGGAATAAGTTGGTTCCTTTGTTCTGCTATATGTATGATTTGAGTGTTCACTTGTTTGTATTTATCCGATCATCCTCAGATCTATACAATGTCATTTTGCTTTCATAAAAACATTATAGTTTAGGTAGACGTTTGGGGTCCAAACCTTCTTAAGCAACCTTAAGCCTCTTGTAACACCTAAACACAGACCCTAATCGTCCCTACTGCCCTACCTACGAATTACTAACCCCAAACAACCTGCTAAGGCTCAGGAACATCGATTGGGAAGCTCCAAAGGCGTTCGGTTGATTATATCGAAGAGCTTGGGGTATAATCCTTAATCCTTTACGCTTTAATCTTATTTTTATGTTAAAACTTGAGGTTTTGAAGATTAAACAAATTAAACATGATGATAGGCGATTAGTAATATCATAAGTTACTTGTTGCGCAAGTTGTTGAAGTTTTGATCACTAAAGTTGTAATCTTTGCATGTATAATGATAGAATCTGATCACAATAGGTATTAGGAATGTTTGGTAATGGTTATTGATGATTGTTGATT
The DNA here is from genome assembly GCA_030844895.1 of Ambrosia x helenae. Classification (NCBI taxonomy): domain Eukaryota; kingdom Viridiplantae; phylum Streptophyta; class Magnoliopsida; order Asterales; family Asteraceae; genus Ambrosia; species Ambrosia x helenae. The sequence continues at coordinate 107,152,088 of CM061233.1, read as the reverse complement.
GTTTGCATGCACACGGTAGTCGTTTAAAGAAAGATTTAGGCGTAACTAAAATCTGGACAGAATGATTAGATGAACTTATAGGGGCTGTAACACGACTTTAACATGATGATTTTGGTATTTTCTTTGCATGGTTAAATCACACCTGGTCTTAGTTTTGCATAATGGGTAAATCAAGTGATTTGGACATCGGTTGAGTCGTTTTTGGAATTTTCTTTGAAAATAGGTCATATCAGAAATTCGGGTTAATAAACTGAGTCAACTTTGAGTCATCATAACTCGAGTTTTATAAAGAATTGGGTTATGAAATTTTTACAGAAGGTTAATGTTGGAGTAATTTGAGTTTTCCAAGTGGATTCATCCCGTTTGGATGAATTCACAATTTTTGGGAATTTTTCTACCAAACTGACCTGTTATGAAAGTTTTCTGATCATAGCTGTGTTAAACGAATTTTAATTATTTTTGTGTTTGGATTTAAGACAAAGAAAAAATAGGGGTTGTTAACTGAATCCCAAAGAATATTCAGTAAAAATTTGGGAGATTAACTCACTGATTAACTATTTAAAATAAATTAGTTTTGATGACGCACAATCTGTCCTAAAAACACAGATTGTGTATTATGTGCTTATGTGATTAATTGAAGTCATTGGTGTTATGTAATTGATGTGTAACTGAACGGGCACTTGTATGAGACGCATATGGAATGTGAAAACTAATTATAACCAACATATTCACCAACAAGTCCGTAGGGTTTACTATTGCATGTAGAATCACTAGGTGTCACCTACACACTTTTGAACGTTTAAACGCCTTGGACAAACGAGTTATATGGTGTAATGATATTACGCCTATACTTACTTAGTGACACTTATGTTAGAGAGTCGATACCATACTTTACTTGCGGTTTGGATTTCTTTTGCTTGCACACTAAGGTGAGTTTCACTACTCTTTTTCTCAAAAGCACGTGTCTCAGGTTTGAGACAAATTACTTAACATTTTTCTAGTCCGGTTTGGGACTACTTACACGTCCCGGGTTGGGATGCTATGGATCCTTGTGTGGGTCGGCTTTTACTAGTTCGCAAACTGTGTCCTTGATGAACTAAACCAACTCTATCATCTGTAAGTCCTCACGTACCGAATGAGTTGCCGGGTTATGGCAAGCGGGTTATTAGTTGATAGCGCTATTAGGTCTTACAAACCTCACACCGGCTCGGGGAGCGCGGGCGTGAACTATAACTTAGCGAACTTTATCATTGTGGATAGACAATGATGTCAGGCATGCGGCTCACATTTGTGGCTACACGTACATAGCAATTCGGTATATTTGGTGTTAGTTATCATGAATGGGCTAGCTACCCTTGACATACGACGAACTAGTGGTTACACGGTTCTAGGAACCAACTCAATTTACTTGTTTACGTGGTTTTGGAAACCAGCGCATTTACATACTCAATTACTTTACTTTGTGAACTCACCAGCCTTATGTTGACACACTATAGCATGCTTTTTGCAGGTAACTAGGAACGGAGCACAGTTAGGGCATGCATCATATCATGGGTCTCAAACATTAAACTATTTTAAAACATTTAACTACTTTCTTTTGGTTTTTGGGCGCGGTGTTTTGCGCAGACTTTATTTAACTGTTTTTCATTTGCTTCCGCTATACTTATATTTGGTTTGGTTAAAACATTAAACTTGGTTTTGCAATAACGAACTAAATGGTTGGGCATTTAGAGTCGTTCATGTGACTTATGGCTATGGGATCCTGGTTCGTCATGCGCCTCGCGGTATAAACCCCGCAGTGGAAATTTGAGGGTGTGACACAATTAATATCTACAATGCATTTTTATATTTTTTTCTAAACTTAATTATTTTATAGTTTTATATATTTAGCTAATTATGTATATTTAAAAGTTTAATGAGATTTCTTTTAGTTAATTATATTTATGTGTATACGTATTAATATATGCATGCATACCCATATACATATGCACATATTGCTAATGTTGATTATTTAAATAGGGTACTACAATTGAAGCTATCAGTAACAAATGTGATAAAGCATTCTTAGAGCCCAGTCTTATGTTGCAGTTTTGTTACCATGTGACAAATTATTTGTCTGTTAAAGCAATGATGAACCATAATGTTTAATAACATTATCATATTTTAAGAATCACCAAAGCTGATATGTAGATTTCGAGTGCCCTGTTTGGTTTTTTTAAATCGTTGCATTTAATTTATGTGAATTTTTCATTATTGGGCGTAACAGTATTTAACACCAAATTCAATTTTACAATTTTGAGTTTTACTTGATCATGAAATGGTGTTATGATTCAACATCCATATTAACCATAAATCCATATTATATTTCATCTAGTTAGTATTTAAAACATAAAATGCAATAATCACTTGTACATAAGGCATTCTTTCTTGTACATTTCAATCCACACATCGGTATTGACTACGACAAACACCGACACGTCGACAAAAATGAGTCGGTCGTCATGGTATATTCGAATGTTTTTAAAATATAATAGTTTTAAAGTTATGATAGAATTAAATAAAAGAAATTATAATTTTGTAGGGGAGGGGAGGAAAATATAATTACTAACTAAAAATTAGGGAATTAAAGTGTAAATAAGATAGGGTATTAAAGTGTAAATAATGTATGAATGACTATTTTACCCTCATTTTAGGGTTGTTAATGAAAAATTAGTTTCTTAACTTTTGGGTATCTTAAAATACCCCTCTTTCATACATTATAATATAGTTAGTATAGATATAGATATATTAAAGACAGAGGGGAAAAAAAGAAACAGGCTCAAGGTGGTGCATGGAATCCCACCGAGTTCACCGAAAATCAAGGGGTTGATGACGGCGCTAAAACCACATCAGTTGTTGCCAACCATTATCGAGCCCCACACCCTTCAGCCTAGTCATTAGAGTTTTAGGTAGGGATAAAAAAAAAACTCGGGCTCGATGGGTATATCTGAAACATTTAGATTGGATACAGAGGATGGGTATGAGATTTAAAAAAAAAGAAAATTTGCAGGAATTAGTAGGTAATCATATAAAAATTAGAATAGTAAAAGTGTATTTAGAAAATTCCAACAGGTATTTTTTTAAAAAAACTAATAGGTATACCCGACACCCGCTAGTATGCCTAGTATCCGACGAATATTAAGGCAAATACGAGATATGGTCTTACCCGGGTCTAAGGCTTGGATTACAAATACTTGGCATGAACCCGAACCATTACCGTCTTAGTTATAGTTAATCAAGTTTCTTTTCCATTGTATTAACATTAAGGATGAGCATTTCGGTACCGGGTACTAGTTCAATTTTGGTACCAATTTGATACCAAATTTTAACGATTATCGGTACTAGTATATCCAGTTTGGTACGTGTTTGAATCAGTATTTTACTTTAAAATACCGTTACCATACCGTACCGTGTATTTCCGGTACCATTGGCAAGTTTTGACGATTTCCGATACTGTACCGATACCGAGCTCATCCCTATCTAAAACTGAAACATATGTTGCTAATTTCCCTGAGTCACTTCCTAGCATCCCCGAGACTTTATATCATCCTTTGCTCTTTAGTAGTATAGTTTATATTTATTCAAATTCCAAACAAATCTATGGCCCAACGCAGTTGGGTTGGCGCAAGTGTGCAAAGACTAGAGATGGGCAGAAAAGTCCGGGGATGAAAGTATGAAACCTAACAAAACCAAGATGACCGAAACCAAAAACCAAAATTGAACGCAACCTTACCAAAACCGAACGCAACCTTACCTGTAGAGTATAAATAGGGTACACATTTTGAGCCAAATACCGTACCTGATCAATACTCAACACATACTTGAACTATACCTTAGGGGTAGAGGTAAGGCTGTCGTCTATATCTTACCCTCCTCAGACCATACCTTAGCTTTGCTATAGGTGGGATTAACTGAGTATGATGATGATGATGATACTTGTACTATACCTAGTTATTTTCAATACCCAAACCTAAGTTTTTTTTATACCTAAGAGCATTCACATCCCCTCCACCAAATCTTATCCATCAAATTACACTAAAAATCACTACTTCATCCCTAAATCTTCTCTCTCCTAATTAAAATAATAATACTATTTCCTGCTTTTATCATTACATTTTCTTTCTCCTCACTCACAACTACTTACAAAAATATTGAAATATATATAAGGGTGAACAGTAGTTTTTCATATTTAGGGTGGAACAGTGCTTCCACCAAATATTTTCTCTTTCCTCCACTCACAACCACTTACACTCACCCCATATAATTTGGTGGACACACTCACATACGTTTGATGGATGGGATGTGAGTGCTCTAAAACGGTTTCCCGAATACTTCTAGGGTACATATGTTTTTATGTTTTACTTTACATTTTTTATATCTTTGCAAATTTTGATAAAACAAATATTACAAAGTAAAATGCAAATTATTTTTGTAAGTAATTTTCAAATAAATAAATAAAAACCAACTTTTTTCAAAAACTGGGTATCAATACACAGATCCAATACCTGGTCATACTTGACCTGGTTTCATACCATACCCTACCCGGGTATGTAGGGTTGGATTTTTTTCCTCAATACCTATACCGAACCCTACCTGGTGTCTTCCAATACCTGATCATAGCCGCACCTAGTTCCATATTCGGAGTTGGGCATTCGAAAACCAAGATATGTGCACCTCTACGCGAGATGAGACTCGAGAGGAGATTATTTAGAAATCTGTATTATTATCCAACCCAAAGGGGAACAAAATGGGCCGAAGCCTGCATTGAATGAATTTAATTATAAGAGGCCTGTGAGTCTGTGACCAGAAAATAAAATCCACTCTAGTGTTGTTACATGGATGGTTTGTTATGACAAAATCCAGATCATCAGAAACCAAAACTCTTGGTTACTTATTCGGCTTAAACGGGCTCTTAATAGGAACAAAAGACTAATGATGCATAATTACTATCCTTTTCTTTAATAAGTCCGACAAATGAAGCTTTCATAAGTCCGAGCAAAAAAGAGAACATGAATCATATCATAGGCGAATGCTTTAAAATGCCTCATTTATTTATTGGCTTTTGGAGGTTCAACTCGAGGCCGCCAAAGTCCAAGCCTATACTTGTGCGCGTACTTCAATATCAGCTTCCTCTGTTGAATCGAATTCGGAAAGTTGAAATAAGTGATAAATAGAGAAGTAAATCATATAAAGACAGCAAGATGGGCGGGTCGTGGAATGGGTGAAATGGGTATATGGGTCGACAAGAGCCACTTAAGAGTTCGGACAGGATTGGTTTGACCCACAAACATGTCATTACGATGCATTTATTCATTTAATATGCGTACATAAACTAAGTAGCTTGTTTGTTATAATAATCATATAACCCTTTAATGACACAATTAAGAAGATTGTATGCAATAAAAAAGCACTTCGGGTAGCGTTTGACCATTTCACTTTTAGCTAGTTTTAGCAACTTTAACCCATTTGCATGTTTGAGAATAGCATAATCCAAAGTGACCAATATAAACAAAAAAAAGCAGCCTCTAACATAATATCCCAACCTGACTTATGAACATATACTCAGCTTGTCATGCAACTACAACCAAAACATCTACAATTAATTCTATGTTTGTCCATCATATATCTTGGTGTCCACTATTGAGATATTAAAAACTTGGAGACACACGTCCAATAGCTAAAAAGGTTTAGATGCATTATGCATATAACCTATATCTCTGCAGATCAGTCAAGTTGTAGCAAAGTAACCAAAATTGGGGCATGTATTGATTCATGGTACAGTTGTTTCCGAAGGCACATATCATGAGTACATGATTGATTGGTTTAAAAAAGCGCGAGGCGCTCCGAGGCGTTTTGGGTCCAAAATCCGAAGCGCGGGGCTTAAAGCGCGAGGCGAGAGCTTCACGTATAGTATTAAAAAAATTATAAAAAAATATTTATATATGTTAATATGACATTTTCTACATGTTAATCAATCATAAGCACAAAAACATTATTATAAAATACCCTTGAACACTTAAAAAGCATATTCAAAACATAAAAACGCCGAGGCACTACTGTAGCGGGCCAAATAAAGCGGTTTAAAAGGTTTTTTGGGCTGAGGCGCTACTATAGCACGCGCCTCAAGCGCTCGAGGCGGCGCTTCATGTAGTTCAGCGCTTTTTGGCAAAAAAAAAAAAAGCGCTTTTCTAAACGCCTCGCGCCTCAAACGCTTAAAGCGCGCCCCAGGCGCGCTTTTTTTAAACCAAGCATGATTGAACTCTTTAACAATCAACACGATATCAAATAATTAACAATTAAAGATTATGACTTTTTCACCATTTTAAAAGAAACAAAACATATATGTATAACTTGATATGAATGATCTTTAGACAAATCACCTTTGCTTCATTTATAAATCATGTTGTCTTTTGCTTTTTTGTTGAAATTGACAGAAATTTCCTAGATGCACCAAAGTGCAGAAAAGACAACTTAACTTTTTTCCTTTTTTTTCTCTCGATTTTCTTGCTATGGCGCTACGCTTACCACACATTTACACTCAAGAGTCAACATAAGCATGATTTTGAGGCACAAATTTCTATGACAGAAAAACAAAATTTATCTCTAATACTTTCTTCTACATAATTGATTTCAACACCAGCTTCAACTTGGTCCGATCTTACACAGCCCTGTAACGGCTTGTTATTTACTTGATTATAGCTGAAACTGGCAGCAACCTCAATCCCTTTATACTTTTGAACAGGCATATGTAGATAGATTTCACTCTGTATTTTCTTGAACGATATTAAAATACAGATGAGCTTTTTTGGCGGGTAAAAAAAGTATATGTGGTTTCTCACCTGCATGAACATCTTCAGCCAATATTGTGCATTTCTTCTCTTTCAGATCATTAACCTCTCACCCTCTCCAAGCAATTACTTTCCTACTTAAAACGTAAAAGCCTAAATAACTCTGAAACATCATGTCATCATCCTTATCAATACTCCACTAATACATAGTTAAGTGAATTTTATGCTTCCACCATTCTCACAACTACTTTTTCCCCAAATAACTAATTTTCATCATAACTTTATTGATCCTAGTTATTCTCAAATATTGGATCATTAAAAGAAGATTTGCAACACATGGCCCCTCATAGGCTCATACCAACCAATATTGTCCGCTTTGCTCACAAAGAGCTTATGGATTTGTTTTTTGTTACAAATTGAAAACTTCTCACAAAGTCAATTACCCTGGATTACTCCCATCACCGCACCATGCGCCTCAAAACACATAGGTAGTATTTAAGCTCAGGCATTAAAATCTAAACCAACAATAACTCAATAAATTCTAACCACAATTAATGCTTAGTCGGCCCACTAGTGTAAACTCCTTTTCTTATCATACAACAGAATGATCCCCCCCCCCCCCCCCCCCAGCTTCAAAAGTCAACTGATCGATGAATAAACGTTCAAAAAGGTGGATTAATCATTTAATCCTCACCTACATGGCTACATTTCAAGAACCTTAACTAATCACTTAACTACAAATATACACAATAACCAATATCACATACTTCCTATTACACTAACCAATCCTATAAGTTCCTAACCAGAATACTACTTCTCCTACTAACTTCAAACTAATAGAACATATTTATCTACACAATAAAATACCGAAACAGACGACACACCAAACCGATACAAAACACGAATCAACATTTCAAATCATAAAACTGAATAACTATAACTAATAACATATAAACTCACATGTTTGCAAACTTTAGGATCAGCTCCAACATTGAGCTTCTTGAGCTTCATAGACCTAGCAACCAACAGATTCTGTAAATCACCAAATTCAGCTTCCAGCTTCTCTGCATACGTCTCCACTCCATTCCCTATTCCATTCAAAAATTCAGGTATACCTACCTTCACTATAAACCACAACAACAACAATAATATTAATAATAATAATACTAATAATAATAACAAATTGTAGTTTAGAATCAATAAATAATAAACCCTAGAAATAGATTGATTACCGGGTACAGATTTGACTTTGAAGAATAATTAGCAAAAAATGTATTGGAATTGAAAGGAAGGAGTGAAATTAGGTTTGGATTTAAGAAAAATGTTTTCCTCAAAGCCATTTTTTTTATAAATTGTCTGCTTTGTGTAAGTGAAGAGTGGAAGGGGGTTTAGGGTTTTATAAAACCCGACCCGATTTGTTGTTTGGTTGGTTGGATAATCCAAAACCCGTTACATTCGTAGTTTTTTTCTTTTTCTTTCAGCTTTTATAAAACTAGTATTTGTTCCCGCGCGTTGCCGCGGAGCATGTTTTCTACACGACAATGTTTTGGATACCAACATAATAAGGTCATTAATGAACCATCAATTTGAGAGCACAAACAGGTGATGGATACAAATGTTGTTGATGATCATGTGTTTAAACCTTCTCTATTTGCTTTCCCTTGCTCCATCATGCACGTTAACATACAATTCATGAGCATAAAATGCAAATCAAAGTGTTAATTACAAAGAGTAGACAAATTTTTAGCCTTCTTGAAAACGCCTCTTAACCTCTTTGGGAAGGTTGCTTGCTTTATGCAAAAGTTCAAAACAACACAGTATAATAGAAAATATATAAGGAAGATCTCTTACCTAAGCTGCCAACAAATCAAAGTAAGTGGCCTGCAGAGATATAAACATACAAATTGGAGCCAACCGTAGCCCATTGAGTAATATTAACGGTTTAGTACTTTTTTCTTGGTTAGGGGCTACTCAAATTGGTATTTATTTTCATGCATAATATACACATTGGAAAAGTAATCTACCTTTGTAAAGCTAATGCCTCTTGTCCTTACTAATGCTTTATCCTTTAAATTTAATTTTGTGAAGTTAATGGCTACTCTCCTTAACGAACAATGATATTGTGAGATCCGAAGAACCATATGAGAGAGAAAAAGAGAGAAATTATGTCCATGAGAGGGAATTGAGTTTTGATAGAGGTGGTGGATGAAGTGTAAAGACAATAGCAACGTGGTAAAAGATGGTGAAAGGGTGGTTAAAAGATGCTAAAGAGTGTTGTACATCACTTAGTTGAATGCATAATGTTGTTGTACAAATTGCAATGGTGTGCTTACACTCACAACTTGAATTTGCTAAATATAGGAGTAATAATGAAAGTGTGTTTTAATGAAATTGATGAAGAGGTTTATTTCTCTTTTATTATTGTGAATTTAAGGAGGGGGTTACATATGGAGGGAGATAAAGATGTGTATTACTTATATATACAATAGGCTTTACATGTTGTACACAAGGGATATGAATGGAAGAAAATGGCCAAATGTTACTCATTTGTGAAGAGCCTTTCTAACTCCCATCTTAAAATTAGTGTAAAATTACCTTTGTAGTCATCTCTCCTCCTTAATAAGGTAGTAGAGATAAAATAAGTTTTTTTACATTTTTAATTTTTGTTTTGGCATATTCTTTGGTGATGAAATGTTTTAGAAATTTGTATTTGTCTAACATACTTATACTAAATATAAATATAAGTTTAACGATTTTTAAAGTTATTTAGATTTGTATTAAATATAACTTTTTAAAAATATAAATACTCTTTAGGGTGGTTGGTGTGAGTAAACTCTCCAGGGCGTTACCAACCGGCCACCACCACGTCATAGAAGCCCCAAGGTGTTACCCACCTCACCTTCCCGCGATCTCATTGGCCCCTTCGTTCATTACTGAGCTAACACCCAAGCTCCATAGCGTCCCTTTAACGCCCCAAGCCTTGCAAAAGGCAACTACGTTGGTAAAGAGTTGGCTGGTGGGCTCACGTCCCATACCACCTAGCCTTATAGAGTATTAAAAAGGGTGGCTAAATGTGCTTAAATTTTCATCTTTCCCTTTGTTAAAAACTTACTTTAAAGCAAGTGGGTATTTTTCATTTTTTAGTGTGAAAATGAAAGAATATTAATGATTTGACAGTTTTAAAAGAGTATAATAAGTAAGGGTGTGTGTAGTGATGGAGGGTTATGTGAGGGTTATGGTATTAAAAATATTAAAAAGTAATAGAAAGGGAGTTATGTGGGGGTTATGGAAAAAGAGGTGTAGTGGGAAGGGTGTTATGAGGGGGTTATAAATGATTGGGTAATCATTGCTTTTTATTGTTTTTTATTTAAATAAGAATATTAAATAGTTTAAATTTTTTTTCATTAAATATATAAAACTTATAAATACTAAAAAAAAATTACAAATACTAAAAAACAACAAATACTTAAAAAAAAGTTACAAATACTTAAAAAAAACTAGTCGTCGTCGCCTCCTTCTTCTTCTTCTTCTTCTTCTTCTTCTTCTTCTTCTTCTTCTTCTTCTTCTTCTTCTTCTTCTTCTTCTTCTTCTTCTTCTTCTTCTTCTTCTTCTTCTAGCTGTGATGAATCGGGCGAATCGACCATGCTTCCTCCACCAAATCCGCCTTCAACGCGTTATGTATATCCTTGGAACGCAACATGGCACTGTTTTGGAATCTCTCCTGCTGTGTCGCTTGCGTCCCTGGAACATCTTCTTCTGCTATATAGTTTGGGCATATTGCCTTTCCTTCGTCTTCAAGTATCATATTATGCATTATGATACAAGCATACATCACCATTCTAATCCTTTCTTTTTCCCACATACGACAAGGATTTCTTACAAAATGCCATCGTGCTTGAAGACAGGCAAAACACCTCTCAACGTCCTTTCTTGCAGACTCATGAACTCTTTTAAAATATTGCCTTTTTTCATCTTGTGTCTGACTAAACGTTTTGACGAGCATTGAATACTCCGGATATATATATCATCCGCCAAGTAGTATCCATGCTCGTAGTAATTATTATTTACATAAAACCCACATTTCGGTATTGTTCCGCTAATGTAAGACTCTAGCAATGGCGAAAACTGAAAAGTATTTATGTCGTTCATACACCCGGCTAGACCAAAGAAGGCCGACCAAACCCACATGTCTTATGAGGCAACTGCTTGTAAAACCAACGTTGGTCCCTTTTGGTCACCGCGTGTATGTTGACCTCGCCATGCGGTTGGACAAGCATACCATCGCCATTGACGACAATCTATACTACCAATCATACCGGTAATCCATGTCTTTCTAAATGCGCTTCGTAAAGTTGTTGAAGGTCGCTCCATGTCGGGTTTCTCAAGTATCTTTTTCCATATAATTGGCATATACCTAAAAAAATCAAATGTATATATAAAAAATATGTACCTACTATATGTATATATAAAAAAATCAAATGTATATTTGTAAATACCGTAGCAGAAATACTCCAAAGTATCGCGTGTGGTTTTCTCCGCCATCTTCAAATACTCATCATTGATATCATATGTGTTCCCGTAGGCGAGTACACGTATTGCGGAAGTCACCTTTTGAATTGCGGTGAATCCTAAACACCCTCTAGCATCGGGTTTTTGCTTAAAGTAGTCATAAGCGGACTCTAAATCTCCGGTGATGCGCAAAAATAAGTTTTTACGCATCCGAAATCTTCGTCTAAACAAATTAGGGCCGTAAACCGAATTGGCATTGAAATAGTCATTCATCAAACGCTCATTGGCGGCTACACGGTCTCGCTCTATATATAGCCTAGACAATATCGGCCGTGGGGCGGAAGTACCTACAACTTCAACCGTGCTACACGCTAATTGAACCGCACTCGTAACGGCCGCCTCCTCTTCCGCGCCGTCATCTTTAAAAAACCGATTATATAGATCGATAAACGAATCATCGGAGTGAGGAGGGGACGACATTTTGATGATTTGTTTGTGTGTTGAATTTGTTTGAGGGTTATAGTTTTGTATGTGTGTAAATGTGTGTGTAGTATATGGATAACATATATATATATAGAGGATGAAAAAAAAATTAAAAAATTATGAACGTTGTTCAACGGTCAATTCATCAAACCAACATTACAACGCTCGTTATGAGCAAAACAAATCAGCACCAAAACGCCCCCATAGCGCCTGGGGGGCGGTGTTCCCGGCGCTATGGGGGGCTAAAACGCCTATAACGTTGGCCACTACACACACTCTAAGAGTGTGTGTAGTGGTGGGGGGTTATGTGGGGTTATGGTATTAAAATATTAAAAAGTAATAGAAGAGGGGTTATGTAGGGGTTATGGAAAAAGAGGGTGTAGTGGGAAAGGGGGTTATAAATGATTGGGTAATCATTGCATTTTATTGTTTTTTATTTAAATAAGAATATTAAATAGTTAATAATATTTCATTAAATATAAAAATATAATAAAAAAAATATTTAATATTAAAAGATAATATTTAATAAAAAAAATATTTAATATTAAAAAGATAATATTTAATAAAAAAAATTGAATTTCAAACGGTTACTGTTCCTGTGACAACTCGGGTAAATCTCTCTCTTGGTTTCTATCTTTTGTCTGTTTCTTTTGTTATTCCTTTTGGTACTTGTGCAATTTTCGGGACGAAAATTCTTTTAACGTGGGGATGATGTGACACCCGGCAAATTCTGATTAACAACGTTGTCTAGATTAAAGTCTACCTTAGCGAGTCAAGCGTATATTATACTTAACTGGGATAGTTGAGTCGTGTTACGGTTCGGGAACTGCTAGTTTGGTATAGAGGATCATTAGATGTTAGTCTAGAGGCTCATTAGATGTTGGTCCTTAACCAAGTGTACAAAGGGTGACGATTCGTAGAATCGTCAGAGCACAGGGAATATACAAGTCTCGAGTCCCGGGAATTGGTGAACGAGTGTGAATGTGTTTGTTTGCAAGTATTATGTGTTTACAATCATTATGTGACTTGTCGGTATGTGAAAATGTGTTAACATATGTTAAAACGGAGTTTAACGCACCAAACATGCTAGGAACCCCGTAACATATCTAATAACTTGGTAACATGTGTTCGGACTTATTTAAGTGATACTTGAACTACGTGCTATAACTTGTTGGACTTTAACGTATGTTAAGTGTGTGTTGCATGATTGTATGTTTGTGAGTGCAGGTACAACACGGGGAGTCTCGGGTCACCAATGGGATGTCGAGTCTTGTACTTTGGGTTAATTTAACAGTCACGGTGTTTTCAAACGAACTTGGTTATGGTCTGGACATCTAGGGACTAACTAACCTACGGGTTATTAGTCTAAGTACTTGCAACTGTCATATGTTAGGTCGCCGCTTTAAGGGACTAGCATAGCTTGCTGATATTATTCGTGTCTCGGGTCACCAATGGGATGTCGAGTCTTGTACTTTGGTTTTCGATTTGTTATAGTATGGACAGGTTGAACTTGATACTGTGATTACAAAACCTGTAAACTCACCAGCATTTTTGTGCTGACGTAAACTTTTACATGTTTTCTCAGGTCGCTAAGGTAGCACAATGGAACTAGGGCTCACGCGTCTGCACGGCGTCTAGTTAGGATTGCATGGTTTTCAAACATTGAACATTTGGTTTACTTTTGGATTATGTTTTGCGAATAAGCTTCCGCTGTAACTGGAGATTTAAACTATGTTTTTGAAATTGCATATGTTAATTTAGACTTGTTTATTGTGATCGTTGGTTTGGATCCTGGTTTGTCATGCGCCTCGCGGTAAAACTCCGCAAGTGGATTTTGAGGGTGTGACAGATTCGTATCAGAGCCAATGGTTATAGTGAACTAGGACTGCATGTAGAGTCTAGTCTATAGTCGAGTCGCACACACTAGACGATCACACAGTACTAAAAACATTATGGTGGATTACGTATGGGCTTGTCGGGGTGTCTCTAAATCATCTAACTGTAACATTTCGCATTTAAAACTTGTACGTACACGTTCGTCATTAATAAAAACGTCAAGTTTTGTCTTATACGTCGCATTTATTATTTTTGTCGCATTTGTGGAACCCTAATACTATATATATAATATTATATATGTGTGTAGTATTGAAATTATATCAAAAAATTAAAAGTCTTGGCCGGGAATCGAACCCGCGCCAAGACCGGGTTAAACACACACACAAGCACAACCAACTGGGCTAGCCATTCTTTTGTTATAAACCTGGATCCTTATTAATTATAAGCATGTTTTTAAAACCTTCACAGTTGACAAAGAAAGTCAACTGTGGGTTAGCTTGTTAATCAATCCAAGGAATTAACTGATAATTGATCTTTATATGGTAAATTCGTGTGATTATCGGCCCAGTGTGACTCAATTACACGTCAATTGCAACGAATCATTGACCTAATTTAAAAACCCTACGCGTATGTTATTAAAACGTGGTCAACTTTCCAATTAACCCAACCCTTTGATCCTCTGTATAAATAGACCACCTACGATCCTTGAATACTCGCTCACAACTCTCTCTCAACCCCCAATTATTCTCTAAACACTGATAATTAGTCTCTGTTGATCAACGTTTGACTTTTTGCTTTGACCCGACAATTATACTCGAAACAACACTGTGAGTCTTATTTCTTTTATGGGTTATGTTCATCGGCCATCACACAGCAATAGCCCTATGGTTAATTAGGCTATTGATGTGTGATTTGTTCAATTGCAAATTCTAGGGTTCGTTCGTTTAGAATTGGGGATAAACTCTGATTCGCGTATTGTATTTATTAAATTTTAACCAGAGGATATCACAACCACTGGCCTAGGCCAAGTGGTTGTGACCTTGGCTCAATACAACAGTCACCCGGGTTCGAGTCCCGACTCTGACTTCTTTTTGTTCTTTTCTTTTCTTTTTAAACAACAATTATATATATATATATATATATATATATTATATTTAAAACTTATAAATTCATTTTTTAAATACCAAAACTATTTTATAAATTCTAAAAAAATTATATTTGTTTAATCTGAGATAAAAGTTTTATTTACAATTTTTATTTTTCAGAAATTCATTTATTTAATATTTATAATAATTAAATCATTTTTATACTATTATATTTATAAAAATCCATTTATATATCAAAACAATTTTATTAAATTCTCCAAAAATTATCCTGACTTTTTATAAAGATAAACTTTACTGAAATAATTTTTAATTCAGTAAAATCATTTATTTCATATTTTTAATCAATTTTTGTTAGATTTAATCATAATTAAATCATAATAAATCCAATTTTCATCATTTTTGCACCAAAATTTTATACAAATTATTTTTAATTATTTAGAACAGAAATATGATTTTTAAAATAGAAATTCTTTAATTTTAGTATTTTTGAATATTAAAGTTAATTGTTGGCAATTTATAATAAATAGATTTAAAAATCTATTTTAAATGAAATAATTTTATAAAAATTATTTTTATACTTCAAACACTTTAATGTGTACATTCAAAATTCAAATTTTATAAAAAGACTTTCTTTTATTAATTATCAAATTTTCCTTTATTAATTAACATTTTAATTTAAATTCAACAATTGATTATCCCCAAATCGAAACCCTAGGATACACATATAAGTTAATTAGACTTAGACTTATTATATATTACCTTATTATAGGGTGATATTTGGAATCATTTTGGGCAACACAATTATTTCATCTTTTCAACAAGTTTAACATTTGCTAAGGTGAGTTTTACATAGCCCCTTTTATTTATCACCATTTTTGGGGTGAAACATGTTATAACATTATCATTGCAATTCAATCATCAATGTGTCTATGTGTTTTCTATGTTGCATTATGTCTTGAGCATGATTAGAGTAAGCACCATTCTAGCATAATCATTAACATTGATCAGCCGACGGTATACATTGATAGATCTATTGGACTGACAATCCCACCCGAATACGTGCCTCCTACAAAGGTTACGTGGGTGTTTGTTATCGCATAACATATTCAATTGGACCATGAGTGTATGGTATGTATCATTTTATAACAGTCATCAGGGTTGGTTATGCACTCGATTTATTTCTAGTATGTTCTCACATATGGGCTAGATTGACATGACACATGAATTGCACAACATTTTATTCATTCTATTATCAAAAACCTATGTAATTCTCACCAACTTATGTTGACCCAAAATACTTTCAAAATTAACATGTTTCAGGTAACAATGAAGTTGAGGCTTGAGTTAGCATGAGGATTTTACTTGAAGTTTTATTTGAAGTTATTGAAGTTGTTATTTGATATCATGTATTTGAATTCTTAGACATCATTTCACATTTTGGATATTATGTTTGAATAAATTATTTAAAATTTATATTATACCATGTGCTACTGAAAACAATCATCAATACATGGCACCGCGATGTTTCCGCCATCGGTTGGGGTGTTACAGATTGGTATCAGAGCCTTGGTTATAGGGAATTAGGTTATTAGAAATAATCTAGACTATAACCTTAGGGACTTAAACAGTACTTGCTTCTCCTACTTGTAACCCTAATTGCTTCCCTAATCATATCCTTATCCTATGCCTTATAACCCTAAACCTACATGTGACTACTCTTATTCGTCTGCTGCAATCCTGATCCACCATTAGATTTATAGGACAAAATCCTCAGGTTTAACCTGAACCCCCTTGAGATCTCGTCGAAGTTCTAGATTTTAATAACGAACACGTGCAATCTGGAAGGGTGAACGCCTGTATTCTGAGTCTTCTGTCTAGGCTGGCATTGCGCATATATCCCAATCAGACGAGGGACCCGGATGCCTACCTGGGAATTCTCGGGATGAGTGTTCACTTATAGGCTAAAGCATGTCTTCATATGTTATTAGAATTTAGAATCTTTGATAAGTCAACGTTTTCGTTTATTCATTTTAATTAATGAATAAATGATTACATTCCTTATATAAACTCTCATTCATTTCATTGTGTCTATTACAGATCATGCCTCCTCGTCGCAGCACTCGCAACAACAATGGTGAGAACCACGAAGAAGGTGGTGATAACCATAACCACAACCATGACCAAGTTCCTAACCACAACAACAATGGGGTCGATGCTCAACTGGCTGCGATCATTTCTCAACAAATGGCGCAGCAAATCGCAACTCTGGTTCCCAATTTACTTGCTCAGGTCATCCAATTGAACGGCAACGGGAATGGTCACAACAACGGGAACGGGAACGGCAATGGCAATGGAAATGGACCCCAAGCCTGTACCCTTAAGCATTTCAACTCTTGTAACCCTCCAAAGTTTAGTGGTGAAGAAGGAGCTACCGGACTCCTCCAATGGTTTGAGGGTATTGAGAATACCTTCATCGACAGTGAGTGCCCCAACAACTTCAAGGTTCGTTACGCCATGAGTGTTCTCCATAAACGAGCACTCACATGGTGGAATGAAGAAAAGCGTACTCGTGGGGCCGAGGTTGCTCTTGCTATGACATGGGACCAAGTCAAGGAGGTCATGAAGGAAGAGTTTTGTCCTCGCAATGAAGTTAAAAAGCTTGAGGATGAGTTCCACACCTTAGCTCAAGATAGTGGGGAAAACCTTTCCTACAACACCCGCTTTCATGAGCTTAGCTTATTGTTACCTCACAAAGTTACTCCTCTGCCGGTAGCCATCGAGAAGTACATCGGTGGTCTGCCCATGCAAATCCAGGACACCGTTTGGGGTAGAAATCCTGCAACTCTGGAAGAGGCCAAACGTCTAGCGGCCACTCTTACTGATAATCACGTGAAGAACGGTACTCTCGTTCGCAAGGGCACTAAGAAGACTACTGCCAAAGACACTCCACAGCCTGCAATTGAAGTCAAGCCTGAAACCTCAAGCAACAAAAAGCGCAAGGCTAGAAACTATATGGTTGCTGCTACTCCACATGCTGCCCAAAACCCAGCCAAGAAACCATACACCGGACCTCACCCTTTGTGCAACACTTGCAAGTACCATCATCCAACGCAGGTGCCATGTCGTTTTTGTACTAAGTGTCAAAGATATGGTCACCTGGTGAACGTCTGTCGATCTCCTGCTACCCAAGACAACAATAACCCAGCTCCCAACCAACAAAACAACAGGCCTACTCGTGGTCAATGCTACGAGTGTGGTAACCCTAATCACTACATCAACAACTGCCCTAATCGTAACCGTAACCAAAACCAAAATCAGAACCAAAACCAAAACCAGAACCGCAACCAGAACCAAGGTGCTCGAGGTCGCGCCTACAATCTCAACGCTAATCAGGCTCGTGACAACAACGAAGTGGTGAATGGTACGTTTCTCATTAATAACCACTATGCATCCATATTATTTGATTCGGGAGCTGATAAATCATTTGTGTCACTGAAATTTGAACCTTTACTTAACTTACCCCACACTAATCTAGAAGAACCTTTCGTGGTAGAGGTAGCTAACGGGAAGTCTATTTCGATCGACTCTATTATACGTAACTGCTTGTTGAATCTCGACGATCACACCTTCCCTATCGATCTCATCCCCATGCATCTTGGTAGTTTTGATGTTATAGTAGGCATGGACTGGTTGTCAACTCATCGTGCCGAAATTCTGTGCTTCGAGAAAGTCATACGCATTCCTCTCGAATATGGTGAGATTTTGAAGATCTATGGTGAGAAACCCTGTGGTGAGCTTAAGCTTATGTCTTGTACTACTGCCCAAAAGTACTTACGAAAGGGGTATACAGCCTTCTTAGCTAACGTGATAGAGAAGAAGGACAAAGGCAAAAGTATCCAAGATATTCCTATTATTCGAGACTATCCTGAAGTCTTTCCAGAGGATTTACCTGGTTTGCCTCCTGCTCGACAAGTGGAGTTTCGTATTGATCTTGTTCCTGGTGCTAATCCTGTCGCTAAAGCTCCTTATCGTCTTGCACCCTCTGAGATGCAAGAACTTGCAAGTCAATTACAGGAACTTTCTGATAAAGGGTTCATTCGCCCTAGTTCTTCTCCATGGGGAGCCCCTGTCCTATTCGTCAAAAATAAGGATGGTTCTCTTAGGATGTGTATTGACTACCGTGAACTCAACAAACTCACCATCAAGAATCGTTACCCACTTCCTAGGATTGACGATCTCTTCGATCAACTTCAAGGAGCAACCCACTTCTCGAAGATTGATCTCCGTTCTGGTTATCATCAGATTAGAGTCCACGATGAAGATATTCCCAAGACGGCTTTTCGCACTCGCTACGGTCACTATGAATTCATGGTTATGCCTTTTGGGTTGACCAATGCTCCCGCAGTATTTATGGATTTGATGAATCGGGTTTGTAGACCCTATCTCGACAAATTCGTGATCGTTTTCATCGATGATATTTTGATTTACTCTAAATCAAAATCCGATCACGAGCAACATCTTCACTCTATCTTGAGTCTCCTAAAGAAAGAACAACTGTACGCCAAGTTCTCAAAATGCGAATTTTGGCTTAAGGAAGTTCAATTTTTGGGACATGTCATTGATATGAACGGAATTCATGTTGATCCTGCAAAGATCGAAGCTGTAAAGAATTGGAGTGTTCCTACCACTCCAACGGAAGTCCGTTCTTTTCTTGGGTTGGCTGGTTATTATCGTCGATTCATCGCCAATTTCTCCAAGATCGCTGTTCCTCTCACTACCTTAACTCACAAGGGTAAACCTTATGAGTGGGGACCTAAGCAAGAGGAAGCATTTGAAACTCTTAAGCTGAAACTCTGTGAAGCTCCTATCTTGTCTCTACCTGACGGTAATGATGATTTCGTGGTCTACTGTGATGCATCGAACCAAGGTCTTGGTTGTGTTCTCATGCAACGAGGAAAGGTTATTGCTTATGCGTCTCGACAACTCAAGACTCACGAAAAGAATTATACCACCCATGATCTTGAATTGGGCGCTGTTGTCTTTGCACTCAAGATTTGGAGACATTATCTTTATGGGACCAAATGTGTGGTGTTCACGGACCACAAAAGTCTCCAACATGTCTTCGATCAAAAGAATCTTAACATTAGGCAACGACGTTGGGTTGAATTACTTAACGACTATGATTGCGAAATTCGCTACCATCCTGGTAAGGCGAATGTTGTGGCTGACGCACTTAGTCGTAAAGAGCGTGTCAAACTCCAATGTGCGAGAGTTCGTACTGATCTTCAAGATCGCATTCTCCAGGCTCAACACACATCAGTCACCCAAGGTAACATGTACGATGAGATGTCTTGTGGTGCTGAAACTCAACTTGAAACCAAACCCGATGGTCTCCTTTATTTCCTTAACCGACTGTGGATTCCCGACCGTGATGATCTTCGTACTTTTCTCATGAACGAGGCTCATAAGTCTCGTTATTCTATTCATCCTGGAGCTGACAAGATGTACCAAGATCTTCGTTATTCTTATTGGTGGCCTGGTATGAAGAAAGACATTGCTCTATTCGTTGCAAAATGCCTCACTTGTTCCAAGGTTAAGGCTGAACATCAACGACCATCTGGTATGCTTGAACAACCAGAGATTCCTGTCTGGAAATGGGAGAGCATAGCTATGGATTTCATCACCAAACTCCCTCGTACACCCAAAGGTTTCGACAGTATTTGGGTAATCGTCGATCGTTTGACCAAGTCAGCTCACTTCCTACCTATTCGTGAGAAGTATTCTGTGGAAAGGTTGGCAAGGATGTACGTAAGTGAAATCGTATGTCGTCACGGTATACCTTTGGACATTATTTCTGATCGCGATGGTCGTTTCACCTCTCACTTTTGGGAATCTCTACAAGATGCTTTGGGTACCAAGTTGAACCTGAGCACTGCTTATCACCCTCAAACGGATGGTCAGACTGAACGAACCATCCAGACACTTGAGGACATGCTCAGGGCATGTGTCATCGATTTTGGTGGCGCATGGGATTCTCATCTTCCTTTGGTTGAGTTTTCATACAACAACAGTTATCACGCCAGCATTAACATGGCTCCTTTTGAGGCACTCTATGGTCGGAAATGTCGTTCTCCTGTCTGTTGGACTGAGGTTGGTGAAGCTCGTATTACTGGACCCGAACTAATCCAGGAAACCACAGACAAAATTCAGCTCATTCAGGATAATCTTCTCAAGGCTAGAAGTCGCCAAAAGAGTTATGCTGATAAACGTCGTAAACCCTTGGAATTTCAAGTTGGGGACCTTGTACTACTTAAGGTATCCCCTTGGAAAGGAGTAATTCGTTTTGGTAGAAAGGGAAAACTAGCTACTCGATACGTAGGCCCCTTCAAAATTCTTGACAGAGTTGGAAAAGTGGCTTACAAGCTTGATCTTCCACCTGAGCTAAGCAATGTTCATCCGACCTTCCATGTTTCGAATCTCAAGAAATGCTTAGCAGATGAGAACCTTCATGTTCCTCTTGAGGATGTGCAAATTGATGAAAGCATGCACATTATCGAGAAACCCGTCGAGATTGTTGACACTGGAGTCAAGAAGCTCAAGCGCAGTCGTATTCTGATCGTTAAGGTTCGTTGGGAATCTAAACGAGGCCCAGAGTTCACTTGGGAACGTAAAGACCAGATGAAGTCGAAATATCCGCATCTTTTCCCACCAGACTCTCCAACTCCAACTTCGGGACGAAGTTCCTAAAAGTAGGGGAGACTGTAACATTTCGCATTTAAAACTTGTACGTACACGTTCGTCATTAATAAAAACGTCAAGTTTTGTCTTATACGTCGCATTTATTATTTTTGTCGCATTTGTGGAACCCTAATACTATATATATAATATTATATATGTGTGTAGTATTGAAATTATATCAAAAAATTAAAAGTCTTGGCCGGGAATCGAACCCGCGCCAAGACCGGGTTAAACACACACACAAGCACAACCAACTGGGCTAGCCATTCTTTTGTTATAAACCTGGATCCTTATTAATTATAAGCGCGTTTTTAAAACCTTCACAGTTGACAAAGAAAGTCAACTGTGGGTTAGCTTGTTAATCAATCCAAGGAATTAACTGATAATTGATCTTTATATGGTAAATTCGTGTGATTATCGGCCCAGTGTGACTCAATTACACGTCAATTGCAACGAATCATTGACCTAATTTAAAAACCCTACGCGTATGTTATTAAAACGTGGTCAACTTTCCAATTAACCCAACCCTTTGATCCTCTGTATAAATAGACCACCTACGATCCTTGAATACTCGCTCACAACTCTCTCTCAACCCCCAATTATTCTCTAAACACTGATAATTAGTCTCTGTTGATCAACGTTTGACTTTTTGCTTTGACCCGACAATTATACTCGAAACAACACTGTGAGTCTTATTTCTTTTATGGGTTATGTTCATCGGCCATCACACAGCAATAGCCCTATGGTTAATTAGGCTATTGATGTGTGATTTGTTCAATTGCAAATTCTAGAGTTCGTTCGTTTAGAATTTGGGATAAACTCTGATTCGCGTATTGTATTTATTAAATTTTAACCAGAGGATATCACAACCACTGGCCTAGGCCAAGTGGTTGTGACCTTGGCTCAATACAACAGTCACCCGGGTTCGAGTCCCGGCTCTGACTTCTTTTTGTTCTTTTCTTTTCTTTTTAAAACAACAATTATATATATATATATATATTATATTTAAAACTTATAAATTCATTTTTTAAATACCAAAACTATTTTATAAATTCTAAAAAAATTATATTTGTTTAATCTGAGATAAAAGTTTTATTTACAATTTTTATTTTTCAGAAATTCATTTATTTAATATTTATAATAATTAAATCATTTTTATACTATTATATTTATAAAAATCCATTTATATATCAAAACAATTTTATTAAATTCTCCAAAAATTATCCTGACTTTTTATAAAGATAAACTTTACTGAAATAATTTTTAATTCAGTAAAATCATTTATTTCATATTTTTAATCAATTTTTGTTAGATTTAATCATAATTAAATCATAATAAATCCAATTTTCATCATTTTTGCACCAAAATTTTATACAAATTATTTTTAATTATTTAGAACAGAAATATGATTTTTAAAATAGAAATTCTTTAATTTTAGTATTTTTGAATATTAAAGTTAATTGTTGGCAATTTATAATAAATAGATTTAAAAATCTATTTTAAATGAAATAATTTTATAAAAATTATTTTTATACTTCAAACACTTTAATGTGTACATTCAAAATTCAAATTTTATAAAAAGACTTTCTTTTATTAATTATCAAATTTTCCTTTATTAATTAACATTTTAATTTAAATTCAACAATTGATTATCCCCAAATCGAAACCCTAGGATACACATATAAGTTAATTAGACTTAGACTTATTATATATTACCTTATTATAGGGTGATATTTGGAATCATTTTGGGCAACACAATTATTTCATCTTTTCAACAAGTTTAACATTTGCTAAGGTGAGTTTTACATAGCCCCTTTTATTTATCACCATTTTTGGGGTGAAACATGTTATAACATTATCATTGCAATTCAATCATCAATGTGTCTATGTGTTTTCTATGTTGCATTATGTCTTGAGCATGATTAGAGTAAGCACCATTCTAGCATAATCATTAACATTGATCAGCCGACGGTATACATTGATAGATCTATTGGACTGACAATCCCACCCGGATACGTGCCTCCTACAAAGGTTACGTGGGTGTTTGTTATCGCATAACATATTCAATTGGACCATGAGTGTATGGTATGTATCATTTTATAACAGTCATCAGGGTTGGTTATGCACTCGATTTATTTCTAGTATGTTCTCACATATGGGCTAGATTGACATGACACATGAATTGCACAACATTTTATTCATTCTATTATCAAAAACCTATGTAATTCTCACCAACTTATGTTGACCCAAAATACTTTCAAAATTAACATGTTTCAGGTAACAATGAAGCTGAGGCTTGAGTTAGCATGAGGATTTTACTTGAAGTTTTATTTGAAGTTATTGAAGTTGTTATTTGATATCATGTATTTGAATTCTTAGACATCATTTCACATTTTGGATATTATGTTTGAATAAATTATTTAAAATTTATATTATACCATGTGCTACTGAAAACAATCATCAATACGTGGCACCCCGATGTTTCCGCCATCGGTTGGGGTGTTACAGATTGGTATCAGAGCCTTGGTTATAGGGAATTAGGTTATTAGAAATAATCTAGACTATAACCTTAGGGACTTAAACAGTACTTGCTTCTCCTACTTGTAACCCTAATTGCTTCCCTAATCCTATCCTTATCCTATGCCTTATAACCCTAAACCTACATGTGACTACTCTTATTCGTCTGCTGCAATCCTGATCCACCATTAGATTTATAGGACAAAATCCTCAGGTTTAACCTGAACCCCCTTGAGATCTCGTCGAAGTTCTAGATTTTAATAACGAACACGTGCAATCTGGAAGGGTGAACGCCTGTATTCTGAGTCTTCTGTCTAGGCTGGCATTGCGCATATATCCCAATCAGACGAGGGACCCGGATGCCTACCTGGGAATTCTCGGGATGAGTGTTCACTTATAGGCTAAAGCATGTCTTCATATGTTATTAGAATTTAGAATCTTTGATAAGTCAACGTTTTCGTTTATTCGTTTTAATTAATGAATAAATGATTACATTCCTTATATAAACTCTCATTCATTTCATTGTGTCTATTACAGATCATGCCTCCTCGTCGCAGCACTCGCAACAACAATGGTGAGAACCACGAAGAAGGTGGTGATAACCATAACCACAACCATGACCAAGTTCCTAACCACAACAACAATGGGGTCGATGCTCAACTGGCTGCGATCATTTCTCAACAAATGGCGCAGCAAATCGCAACTCTGGTTCCCAATTTACTTGCTCAGGTCATCCAATTGAACGGCAACGGGAATGGTCACAACAACGGGAACGGGAACGGCAATGGCAATGGAAATGGACCCCAAGCCTGTACCCTTAAGCATTTCAACTCTTGTAACCCTCCAAAGTTTAGTGGTGAAGAAGGAGCTACCGGACTCCTCCAATGGTTTGAGGGTATTGAGAATACCTTCATCAACAGAGATCGCAGGGTTGGTGGCTGCGGGAAATCATCCTACATACTCAGAGGTGGTCCGATCGGCTCACAAGATAACCAATTTGAAGGTGAATGAGGGTATTTTGCCTGCTAAGGGTTCGACTGTCAAGGCCCCGGAAAATAACAAGCGTAAGTGGGAAAATGAGGGAAAGGGTCTGTGCCAGCACAACAGGGTAAGAGGTTTGATAGCGGGGGTTCTTCTTCTACTGGTAACAAACAGGGTGGTTATGCTAGGAAATTGCCCAAATGCAACAAATGTGGGCGTCATCATCAGGGGGACTGTGACCGTAATCGTTGTCATCGTTGTCAGCGACTGGGGCATTTTGCTAAAGACTGTCGGGCGACACTTCCATCGACCCAAGCTCCAACTACTAACTCGGCTCCTACTACTCAAGGAACTACGGGAAGACAGGGATGTTACAACTGTGGGGAGACTGGGCATTACAAGAAGGATTGCCCGAAACTGAAGCAGGGTGGGAACAACGGTAACGGGAACAACGGGGGCGGCAGCAGGAATGCACGTGCCTTCATCATTGGAGCCGCAGAGGCTAGGCAGGATCCTGACACAGTTACCGGTACGTTCCTTCTCAATAATCGCTCTGTTAGTGTTTTATTTGATTCTGGTGCCGATAAGAGTTTTATATCCATGGAAGTTAGTCGACTGCTAGATGTAGTACCCGTACCATTAGAGGCTAAGTATATAATTGAGTTGGCTGACGGTAAAAAGATTGAAGCTACTTGTATCCTTCGGGAGTGTCAACTAGAGTTGTCGGGTTTGTCGTTCCCCATCGACCTTATGCCGGTACCTTTGGGTAGTTTTGACGTTGTGGTAGGCATGAATTGGTTGTCTTTGTATCGCGCGGAGATCGTTTGTTACGACAAGATTATTCGGATTCCTCTTCCTGATGGAGAATTCCTTTCTGTGTACGGAATCAAGGGAGGTGTTCCGCTAAATCTCATCTCCAGCATGAAAGCCCATAAGTATCTTCGAAAGGGTTACTCGGCCGTTTTGGCACTTTTATATGTTTCCTCTAGCGATGAGAAGAAGATTGACGATATTCCTGTTGTACGCGAGTTTCCTGATGTATTTCCCGATGATTTATCTGGTCTTCCTCCCCATCGTCAGGTTGAGTTCGGTATTGATCTTGTACCAGGGGCTGCTCCTATTGCTCGGGCCCCCTACCGTCTTGCACCTCCCGAGATGCAGGAATTGTCTAGTCAGTTACAGGAACTCTTGGACAAGGGTTTCATCAGACCAAGTTCTTCCCCTTGGGTAGCCCCGATTCTATTCGTTAAGAAGAAGGATGGAAGTTTCTGATTGTGTGTGGATTACAGAGAACTGAACAAATTGACCGTCAAGAACCGTTATCCTCTTCCACGTATTGATGATCTATTCGACCAACTCCAGGGTTCTAGTTACTACTCTAAGATTGATTTGAGGTCCGGTTATCACCAGTTGCGCGTAAGGGAAGCTGACGTTGCAAAGACTGCCTTTCGTACACGTTATGGCCATTTCGAATTCTTGGTCATGCCTTTCGGTCTCACAAACGCACCGGCGGTTTTCATGGATTTGATGAACCGCGTTTGCAAACCATATCTTGACAAGTTCGTCATTGTGTTTATTGATGACATCTTGATTTACTCCAAGAACAAGACCGAACACGAGGAACACCTGCGTTTGGTTTTGGAACTCTTGCGACGGGAACAACTTTGCGCAAAGTTCTCAAAGTGTGACTTTTGGTTACGCGAAGTTCAGTTCCTAGGACATGTGGTTAATGAACTAGGAATTCATGTCGATCCAGCTAAGATCGAAGCGATCAAGGACTGGGGAGCACCAAAGACGCCAACCGAGGTGCGGCAATTTCTAGGCCTTGCGGGCTACTATCGTCGTTTCATTATGGGGTTCTCGAAGATCGCTCAACCCCTGACCACTCTTACTCAGAAGGATAGAAAATTCGACTGGGGTGAACCACAAGAGTCGGCATTTCAAGAGCTGAAGTATAAACTGTGTTCTGCTCCTATTTTGTCCTTACCTGAGGGCCCTGATGATTTCGTTGTTTACTGTGATGCTTCTATTCATGGTCTCGGTTGCGTGTTGATGCAACGCGAGAAAGTGATTGCGTATGCTTCTCGTCAACTCAAGGTGCACGAGAGGAACTACACCACCCATGACTTGGAATTGGGTGCAGTGGTTTTCGCGTTGAAAATTTGGAGACATTACTTGTACGGTACCAAATGCACCATCTACACCGATCACAAGAGTCTTCAACATATTTTCGACCAACAACATTTGAACAGACGACAACGTCGTTGGATTGAACTTCTGAATGACTATGATTGCGCCATTAAGTACCATCCTGGCAAGGCGAATGTTGTAGCAGACGCCTTGAGCAGGAAGGAATCAATTAAACCTCGTCGCGTACGGGCATTGCAACTCACCATTCACTCCTCGCTACCTGACCAACTCCGTTCTGCCCAGTTAGAAGCTTTGAAGGAGGAAAACCTTAAAGCTGAGACTATGCACGGTGCTGACAAGCACCTCGAGCGAAGGCCTGATGGCCTGCACTACTTCGCAGAACGCATATGGGTTCCTTTATTCGGGGGACTTCGGGAGCTTGTTTTAGATGAGGCTCACAAGTCCCGGTATTCTATTCATCCTGGTTCGGATAAGATGTACCAAGATCTGAAGGTGCTTTACTGGTGGCCAAACATGAGGTCGGATATAGCCTCACACGTGAGCAAATGCATATGGGTTCCTTTATTCGGGGGACTTCGGGAGCTTGTTTTAGATGACGCTCACAAGTCCCGGTATTCTATTCATCCTGGTTCGGATAAGATGTACCAAGATCTGAAGGTGCTTTACTGGTGGCCAAACATGAGGTCGAATATAGCCTCACACGTGAGCAAATGCTTGACCTGTGCTAAGGTCAAGGTGGAATATCAGAAATGGGTTCCTTTATTCGGGGGACTTCGGGAGCTTGTTTTAGATGAGGCTCACAAGTCCCGGTATTCTATTCATCCTGGTTCGGATAAGATGTACCAAGATCTGAAGGTGCTTTACTGGTGGCCAAACATGAGGTCGGATATAGCCTCACACGTGAGCAAATGCTTGACCTGTGCTAAGGTCAAGGTGGAATATCAGAAACCGTCGGGTCTCTTGCAACAACCTGAAATTCCGGAGTGGAAATGGGAACGGATGACAATGGATTTTGTCACGCAACTTCCTAAATCACCAAGCGGGAATGATAAGATATGGGTGATTGTTGACCGATTGACGAAATCAGCCCATTTTCTCGCTATTAAAAGAGACCGACACCATGGATCGTTTGGCTCGTCTTTATCTGAAGGAAGTTGTTTCTAAGCACGGGTGCCGGTTTCTATTATTTCGGATCGTGATTCTCATTTTACTTCTCACTTCTGGAAATCTTTGCACAAGGCTTTGGGTACCCAGCTGGACATGAGTACAGCTTATCACCCATAGACTGACGGTCAAAGTGAACGTACGATTCAAACCTTAGAAGACATGCTGCGGGCATGTGTGATTGATTTTGGCAAAGGTTGGGAAGCTCATTTACCGTTAGTAGAATTCTCTTACAACAACAGTTATCACACGAGCATCAAGGCGGCTCCGTTCGAGGCATTGTACGGGCGGAAGTGCCGTTCTCCTCTTTGTTGGGCTGAAGTGGGTGAGAGTCAACTCAC
The DNA here is from genome assembly GCA_030844895.1 of Ambrosia x helenae. Lineage (NCBI taxonomy): Eukaryota > Viridiplantae > Streptophyta > Magnoliopsida > Asterales > Asteraceae > Ambrosia > Ambrosia x helenae. The sequence goes on along the minus strand of CM061233.1, from coordinate 107,123,435 downwards.
TAGGCCTGAACTAGTGTACGAAACTTCGGAAAAGATCGTACAAATTCGTAACCGGTTGGCAGCGGCACGGGATCGGCAAAAGAGTTATGCCGATCGGCGTCGCAAACCATTGGAATTCCAAGTTGATGACAAAGTACTTCTGAAAGTTTCACCATGGAAGGGCGTCATACGCTTTGGGAAGCGTGGCAAACTCAACCCTCAGTATGTCGGCCCATTTACAATCCTGGAACGGATTGGACCGGTGGCATATCGTCTTGATTTACCGACGGAGCTCGGTAACGTACATAACGTCTTCCATGTGTCCAACTTAAAGAAGTGTATGGCTGACGAGTCTCTTATTGTTCCACTGGAAGAGATCAAGGTTGACGATCGTTTTCGGATTGTGGAGGAACCTGTTGAGATTCTTGATTACAAGATTCGTAGCCTACGTCATAGCAAGATTCGCATTGTAAAGGTTCGCTGGAACTCGAACCGGGGACCGGAGTACACTTGGGAACGAGAGGATCAGATGAAGTCTAAGTATCCTCATCTCTTTCCTAAGGAAGCGTTCGAATCGAGATATGTTACCACTGCTGCTGAATGAATCTCGGGGCGAGATTCCTTTTAACGTGGGGATGATGTGACAACTCGGGTAAATCTCTCTCTTGGTTTCTATCTTTTGTCTGTTTCTTTTGTTATTCCTTTTGGTACTTGTGCAATTTTCGGGACGAAAATTCTTTTAACGTGGGGATGATGTGACACCCGGCAAATTCTGATTAACAACGTTGTCTAGATTAAAGTCTACCTTAGCGAGTCAAGCGTATATTATACTTAACTGGGATAGTTGAGTCGTGTTACGGTTCGGGAACTGCTAGTTTGGTATAGAGGATCATTAGATGTTAGTCTAGAGGCTCATTAGATGTTGGTCCTTAACCAAGTGTACAAAGGGTGACGATTCGTAGAATCGTCAGAGCATAGGGAATATACAAGTCTCGAGTCCCGGGAATTGGTGAACGAGTGTGAATGTGTTTGTTTGCAAGTATTATGTGTTTACAATCATTATGTGACTTGTCGGTATGTGAAAATGTGTTAACATATGTTAAAACGGAGTTTAACGCACCAAACATGCTAGGAACCCCATAACATATCTAATAACTTGGTAACATGTGTTCGGACTTATTTAAGTGATACTTGAACTACGTGCTATAACTTGTTGGACTTTAACGTATGTTAAGTGTGTGTTGCATGATTGTATGTTTGTGAGTGCACGTACAACACGGGGAGTCTCGGGTCACCAATGGGATGTCGAGTCTTGTACTTTGGGTTAATTTAACAGTCACGGTGTTTTCAAACGAACTTGGTTATGGTCTGGACATCTAGGGACTAACTAACCTACGGGTTATTAGTCTAAGTACTTGCAACTGTCATATGTTAGGTCGCTGCTTTAAGGGACTAGCATAGCTTGCTGATATTATTCGTGTTTCGAAGTAACGCAACCTAAGGTGAGTTTACGGCCCCTCTTTTAACTGATTTCGCTTTTCGGGGGAGAAAACATGTGTTAAAACTTATGTTTGGTAACTACTGTCATACTATGGGTTTCTATGGTTTACTATACGATCTTTGGAAGTCCCGGGGGAACCATGAATGTGCGGGTTAGCACAACGGGGAAATGTGAATAGCGCTATTGGGAGTGACCAACCCCGCTCGTCGGCTTGGAAGGTCGGGCGAGTGCATATTGTCTCAAACAGGAACAACAGGTTTACTATTCGGGCACGACATCTGGTTTGCGAGTTAGTAATGGTTTTCCAATCGTAGTAGTAACAAAACATACGCCTAGCTAGCGTACTTTGGTTTTCGATTTGTTATAGTATGGACAGGTTGAACTTGGTACTGTGATTACAAAACCTATAAACTCACCGGCATTTTTGTGCTGACGTAAACTTTTACATGTTTTCTCAGGTCGCTAAGGTAGCACAATGGAACTAGGGCTCACGCGTCTGCACGGCGTCTAGTTAGGATTGCATGGTTTTCAAACATTGAACATTTGGTTTACTTTTGGATTATGTTTTGCGAATAAGCTTCCGCTGTAACTGGAGATTTAAACTATGTTTTTGAAATTGCATATGCTAATTTAGACTTGTTTATTGTGATCATTGGTTTGGATCCTGGTTTGTCATGCGCCTCGCGGTAAAACTCCGCAAGTGGATTTTGAGGGTGTGACAGTTCCAAACCGTTTGAATTTCAAACTTCCCCCCCCCCCCCAAACGTTTAAATTTCAAAGTTTGAATTTCAAACTCCCCCCCCCCACCACCAAATCTCAGTCACACCTATAAATACCCCCTCCTCCCAAATCTCAGTCACACCTCTTCCCTCTTCCTCATCCTTTCCTCATCCTGAACACAATGAATAATATGGGCGGTTTTCAACCAGGAGCTGTCGGACCTTCTAATGTCCGGCAGTACGCTCGCCGGGTCCGGGGACGGGGCCGGCCCCAGAGACTACCATTCACCTCCTCTCCTCCTCCTCCATAACCTCCTCTTCCTCCTCCTCCTCCACAACATTGGTTATATCACCCTCCTCATCCTGCTGTAGCACCACCAACCTTTCCTCATCCTGAAGTCGATGATCACTTCACGGATGAAGAATGGGCCTGGGCCATGGATTATACCATGGCTATTAATGAAATGGACCGACTGATGTTGTCGGCCCCCACCCCCCGAATTGCTGCTGCTATCCCCACCCCCTACCACCAACCTATCCCCACCCCCCAGAATACCCCCACCCCTACCACCAACCTATCCCCACCCCCCAGAATACCCCCACCCCTACCACCAACCTATCCTCACCCCCTAGAATACCCCCACCCACCACCACCAGACCACCCCACCCCGTGAATATGGGGACCCAACTCCTGAGGACTTGGAAGCCCTCAGGGAACTTGAGGAGGAGGAGCGCCTTTGGAGCATGCCTACCCCTCCTCGTGAGTACTACTATTTCCCCTCGGATGCAAGATCCGATGGACGGGACAGCTCACGTTCCGTATCCCCCGAGTACTACACACTCGAGTGGGAGGTTTAGGATTATATTATGTGTTTATGTAATGTGTTTATGTAACGTGTTTATGTAACGTTTTAATAAGTAGTTTAGGATTAGGAACTCTGTTTGTAATAAGTAATTTAGGATTGTAATTTTATGTGTTTATGTATTATGTGTTAATGTAATGGTTTAAATTTTAAACAAAACTTTAAAAACTAAAACCTTAAACATTACAAATACAACACTAAACATAAAACATAACATTAAACATTACAACCTCCCAGGATAAGAAAATAAAGCCTAAACATTAAAAATTAAACATAGTGAAAACGCATCAGAGACCACGACAAAAGATTGGTGATGGAGAAGTCGTTGTCGTATTGTTGACGATAGGCGTCGTGTGTCAACTGAATTGCCATCTGTTCGCTAACCCCAGGGTGCGCCTGCATCGTCGCTTCATAGACTCCATGCTATCTGTTAACGTTATTTCGTATAGCAGACCACTTACTGGTGATCTGATCAACGGTACGGTGGTTCGTTCCGGTGATTTGGTTGAACTCGACCAACACATTGGGCCAAAAAGACTCCCTATTGGCTGACGGGATCTCCTTAACGTTCATCCACGCCCGCACCAACTCGAGTTGCTCTTGATTCGTCCACGCTGCCATAGGTTTGGTTTTTGGTTTGTATTTGGTTTTGTTTGGTTGGAAAAGTGTATATATTGTTGTATGTGTGAGTGGTTTGTGTTGTATATGTATATATATAGAGAGATTTTGTTTAAAAAAATAAATAAAAAAATAAATAAATGTTTTTGACCGTTTTCAAACGGTCATCAACATCAAATCATCCAAACTCAATCCATAACGCTCGTTATGAGCACAATGAATCACCACCTAAAACGCCCCATAGCGCCAGAGGGGGCGGTGTTCCCGACGCTATGGAGGCTTAAAACGCCCCACAACATTTCCACTACACACACCCTAACAATAAACGAATAGTATGGTTTGCACAACCATTTAGAAATTAGAATAGATCAACTATCTTTAATTTTTTTACCAACATCAAATATAACCCATTTAAAACATTAAATTACATCAAATATATTTGTCTTCTTTTTTACCAGCATCAAATATCTATCTAGATAACAATCTATCAAAGGCCACATCAATCAAAGTTTCTGGCATTGCTAAGGCCCAGGCTAGGGCTAAAACAACTTATATGGAAAAGTAAAACAAGAAACATTACTGTCAATAATTTTAACCCATATTGTTCTTTTTGTTGATTTAGGCCTAAACTATTATAATTGTATGAGATGATTTTGATAAAATAGGTAACTAAATGGCTAAATACAAGAGTTTATATTCCAAAGTATTATATATATGAGAGGCAATTTTAAACTTTCTTTTAGACAGGTCACTTAGAAAATACAATAAACATGGTCTACCAATGATTAAATGTCCAAACTACTAAACAGCATATCAATTTTGTAACCATCTATATATATATATATATATACATATATATATATTGCAAAGGGATTAATCCTACATGTCATAGCTATATGCAATCTCTCCTTTGAGAGATGCTGTGACACCCGGCAAATTCTGGTTAACAACGTGTCTAGATGAAAGTCTACCTTAGCGAGTCACGCATATATTGTACTTAACTGGGTTAGTTAAGTCGTGTTATGGCTCGGGAACTGTTAGTTCAGTATAGAGGATCATCGGATGTTAGTCTAGAGGTTCATTAGATGTCAGTCCTTAACCAAGCGTACAAGTGGTGACGATTCGTAGAATCGTCAGAGCATAGAGAACATACAAGTCTCGAGTCCCGGGAATTGGTGAACGAGTGTGAATATGTTTGTTTGCAAGTGTTATGTGTTTACAATCATTATGTGACTTGTCGGTATGTGAATATGTGTTAACATATGTTAAAACGGGGTTTAACGCGCAAAATACACGGAACCAGCCCCTATAGGCGATTAGGGGAGGCGATTGGGCCTCATTGGAGGCGATTAGCATGCTAATTGCATGACTTAGGGGTGATTAGGCCCTAATTGCATGAAGTTTCATGCGATTAGGAGTCCTAATCGCGTATAGCTGCTGCATAATCGCATGGAACGTGCTGGACGACTAAAAACGACTATAAATACAATACTTGACCTCCTAAACTTCATATTAGCAACCCTAGTCATCCCACAACTCGCCCAAACACACACACAACCTCTGGAACACGATTTTGGATCAAAACACAAGGTTTCAAGCCTATTCCATCATTCTATCACAAATCTAAGGTGTGGTTTTCATCCATGCAACCTTATTTAACGTTTTCATTGAATCCCTAATGGTCCAGACCTGTTTATAAACGTTTGAGTCTTTTAAAAATCGTTAATAATCGTTGTTAATTGGATTTTAAATAGCATGCATGATGTATGTGGGTTTTCAATTAAAAGCTAGGGTTTTTGTGATTCAAGATGGATGATTAACATGTTATTAGGTTAGCTTCAGATTAATAATGATGGCATGATGATGAGATCTGAGTTATTGTTAATTAGGGTTACGGTTTTGCATGCTAATGTGATGTTTCATGTTATGTGTATGGTCTTTAAGATACATGATTGCATTCAGGGCTGATAGATCGAGGTTAAACGAAGGATTTTGATGGAAATATGTTTGATATAGTTGTTTGGATGATATTTGATGTTTACACACGTTCTGGGATTGATTTGGAGTGTTAAACGCGCGAAAAACCGGAACAGCCATGTTGCAGGCGAGTAGCAACCCTAATTGCCTATACTATAGGCGATTAGGAGGCTAATCGCCTGATATGGCACCCTAATCGCCTATAGTATAGGCAATTGGGGGCTAATTGCCTTCGTTGCATGTCTTATGACCTAATTGCTAGTGAAATGCATGTCTTATGACCTAATTGCTAGTGAAATGCATGTCTTATGACCTAATTGCTAGTAAATGCATGTCTTATGACCTAATTGCTAGTGATATACATGTCTTATGACCTAATTGCTAGTAAGTGCATGTCTTATGACCTAATTGCCTATAGTATAGGCAATTAGCATTCCTAAATGCCTGTTGACTTTCATAATCGCTAGTTGACTTTTCCTAATCGCCTGAACTGCTGCTGTAAGTATATTTTGATATTCCGAGACCCGATTTGACACCTAGGAACATGCTAGGAACCCCGTAACATATCTAATAACTTGGTAACATATGTTCGGACTTATTTACGTGATACATGAACTACGTGCTGTAACTTGTTGGACGTTAACGTGTGTTAAGTGTGATTGCATGATTGTATGTTTGAGAGTGTAAGCATAACACGGGGAGTCTCGGGTCACCAACGGGATGTCGAGTCGTGTACATTGGGTCAGTTTAACAGTCACGGTGTTTTCAAACAAACTTGGTTATGGTCTGGACATCTAGGGACTAACTAACCTGCGGGTTATTAGTCTAAGTACTTGTAACTGTCATATGTTAGGTCGCAGCTTTACGGGACTAGCATAGCTTGCTGAGTTTATTCGTATTACGAAGTAACGCAACCTAAGGTGAGTTTACGGCCCCTCTTTTAACTGGTTTCACTTTTCGGGGGAGAAAACATGTGTTAAAACTTATGTTTGGAAACTACTGTCATACTATGGGTTTCTATGGTTTACTATACGATCTTTGGAAGTCCGGGGGGGAACCATGAATGTGCGGGTTAGCACAACGGGGAAATGTGAATAGCGCTATTGGGAGTGACCAACCCCGCTCGTCGGCTTGGAGGGCCGGGCGAGTGCATATTGTCTCAAACAGGAACAACAGGTTTACTATTCAGGCACGACATCTGGTTTGCGAGTTAGTAATGGTTTTCCAATCGTAGTAGTAATAAAACATACGCCTAGCTAGCATACTTTGGTTTTCGATTTGTTATAGTATGGACAGGTTGAACTTGATACTGTGATTACAAAACCTGTAAACTCACCAGCATTTTTGTGCTGACGTAAACTTTTACATGTTTTCTCAGGTCGCTAAGGTAGCACAATGGAACTAGGGCGCACGCGTCTGCACGGCGTCTAGTTAGGATTGCATGGTTTTCAAACGTTGAACACTTGGTTTATTTTGGATTATGTTTTGAATAAGCTTCCGCTGTATTTGGGGATTTTTAAACTATGTTTTTGAAATTGCATACGTTCATTTAGACTTGTTTATTGTGATCGTTGGTTTGGATCCTGGTTTGTCATGCGCCTCGCGGTAAAACTCCGCAAGTGGATTTTGAGGGTGTGACAGATTGGTATCAGAGCCAATGGTTATAGTGAACTAGGACTGCATGTAGAGTCTAGACTATAGCCGAGTCGCACACACTAGACGATCACTTAGTACTAAACATTATGGTGGTTTACGTATGGGCTTGTCGGGGTGTCTTTATATCATCTGACCTTCCTATGTTACATCATCCGTTCTATCTTAAGTCGGTTTACTTGCTTTCTAGGCAGTGGGGTATATTGGGGTAAATCGTGTACTCTTGAGATTTGTCCAAGGCTCGGACATCTCCCTTTCATACTCCAATAGAAACACTTGCCATAAACTACCGTAGCATTACGGTGTATAGCTAAGAGTCTATGTTCGGTGATTTGAACTTTGAACTAGGAGAACACTTAGAGGACCATGTAGAGCGGTTTATCATTTTGGGTGCACACAAAATCATAAACCGAAATGCATGAAAGCCCTAGTGAGCTCTGGGTTTGGATGGATAGTCCTGAGTTGGATCTAGCTTTAATCTTGTGAATGCTAGTGATTATCATTAGCTGTGAAACTAAATTTTCTCGTTCCTTCTGTCAGATCATGTCTGGAGTACGAGGAGGACGTGGAGGTGGTCGCAATGGTGGACGTGGTGGTGGTCGCGGTGGTGCTGGTGGTCGTGGAGGGGTAAACCTATCACAGGAAGATCTGAACAACTTGCTGCAAGCTGCCTTTCAGTTAGGGCACAATGGTGGTGGTAAGTTGATTTATCCACTTTTGCCTCATCAGTGAATCTTGTTTACATTCTTCGTGGTTTCTCATGCGTTTCATTTCAGGTGGTCCTGTTAACCCACCCCCACCCATGTGTACCTACAAGATGTTTCGGGACTGTAAGCCTCAGGAATTCTCTGGCACTGAGGGTGCGGTGAGCTTGCTTCGGTGGCTGGAAAAGGTGGAGTCAGTGTTTCTGATGTGTAACTGTCTCCCAGAGGATCGAGTCAAGTATGCTGCTGCTTTATTCCAGGATGTTGCTTTAACCTGGTGGAATAACATCACCCAGAATATGGGTATAGGGGAGGCGTATGCAATGCCTTGGGAAAATTTTGTGCAACTGCTGAAGCGAGAGTACTGCCCAAGGGAAGAGGTGCAGAAGTTAGAGCACGAGGTGTGGAACCTCAAGATGACTGGGTCCGAAATTGAAAAGTATACGGTAAGGCGTAATGAGTTGGCAGTGTTGTGTCCTGATCTGCATGTGCCAGAGTATAGGAGGATTGAACACTATGTCTCAGGGTTAGTACCAGAGATCGCAGGGTTGGTGGCTACGGGAAATCATCCTACATACTCAGAGGTGGTCCGATCGGCTCACAGGATGACCAACTTGAAGGTGAAATAGGGTATTTTGCCTGCTAAAGGTTCGACTGTCAAGGCCCCGGAGAATAACAAGCGTAAGTGGGAAAATGAGGGGAAAGGATCCGGGCCAGCACAGCAGGGTAAGAGATTTGATAGCGGGGGTTCTTCTTCTACTGGTAACAAACAGGGTGGTTATGCGGGGAAATTGCCTAAATGCAACAAGTGTGGGCGTCATCATCAGGGGGACTGCGACCGTAATCGTTGCCATCACTGTCAGCGATTTGGGCATTTTGCTAAAGACTGTCGGGCGGCACTTCCATCGACCCAGGCCCCAACTACTAACTCGGCTCCTACTACTCAAGGAACTACGGGAAGACAGGGATGTTACAACTGTGGGGAGACTGGGCATTACAAGAAGGATTGCCCGAAACTGAAGCAGGGTGGGAACAACGGTAACGGGAACAACGAGGGCGGCAGCAGGAATGCACGTGCCTTCGTCATTGGAGCCGCAGAGGCTAGGCAGGATCCTGACACAGTTACCGGTACGTTCCTTCTCAATAATCGCTCTGTTAGTGTTTTATTTGATTCTGGTGCCGATAAGAGTTTTATATCCATGGAAGTTAGTCGACTGCTAGATGTAGTACCCGTACCATTAGAGGCTAAGTATATAATTGAGTTGGCTGACGGTAAAAAGATTGAAGCTACTTGTATCTTTCGAGAGTGTCAACTAGAGTTGTCGGGTTTGTCGTTCCCCATCGACCTTATGCCGGTACCTTTGGGTAGTTTTGACGTTGTGGTAGGCATGGATTGGTTGTCTTTGTATCGTGCGGAGATCGTTTGTTACGACAATATTATTCGGATTCCTCTCCCTGATGGAGAATTTCTTTCTGTGTACGGTATCAAGGGCGGTGTTCCGCTAAATATCATCTCTAGCATGAAAGCCCTTAAGTGTCTTCGAAAGGGTTATTCGGCCGTTTTGGCACTTTTATCTGTTTCCTCTAGCGATGAGAAGAAGATTGACGATATTCCTGTTGTACGCGAGTTTCCTGATGTATTTCCCGATGATTTATCTGGTCTTCCTCCCCATCGTCAGGTTGAGTTCGGTATTGATCTTGTACCAGGGGCTGCTCCTATTGCTCGGGCCCCCTACCGTCTTGCACCTCCCGAGATGCAGGAATTGTCCAGTCAGTTACAGGAACTCTTGGACAAGGGTTTCATCAGACCAAGTTCTTCCCCTTGGGGAGCCCCGATTCTATTCGTTAAGAAGAAGGATGGAAGTTTCCGATTGTGTGTGGATTACAGAGAACTGAACAAATTGACCGTCAAGAACCGTTACCCTCTTCCACGTATCGATGATCTATTCGACCAACTCCAGGGTTCTAGCTACTACTCTAAGATTTATTTGAGGTCCGGTTATCACCAGTTGCGCGTAAGGGAAGCTGACGTTGCAAAGACTGCCTTTCGTACACGTTATGGCCATTTCGAATTCTTGGTCATGCCTTTCGGTCTCACAAACGCACCGGCGGTTTTCATGGATTTGATGAACCGCGTTTGCAAACCGTATCTTGACAAGTTCGCCATTGTGTTTATTGATGACATCCTGATCTACTCCAAGAACGAGACCGAACACGAGGAACACCTGCGGTTAGTTTTGGAACTTTTGCGACGGAACAACTTTACGCTAAGTTCTCGAAGTGTGACTTTTGGTTACGCGAAGTTCAGTTCCTAGGACATGTGGTTAATGAACTAGGAATTCATGTCGATCCAGCTAAGATCGAAGCGATCAAGGACTGGGGAGCACCAAAGACGCCAACTGAGGTGCGGCAATTTCTAGGCCTTGCGGGCTATTATCGTCGTTTCATTATGGGGTTCTCGAAGATCGCTCAACCCCTGACCACTCTTACTCAGAAGGATAGAAAATTCGACTGGGGTGAACCACAAGAGTCGGCGTTTCAAGAACTGAAGTCTAAACTGTGTTCGGCTCCTATTTTGTCCTTACCTGAAGGCCCTGATGATTTCGTTGTTTACTGTGATGCTTCTATTCATGGTCTCGGTTGCGTGTTGATGCAACGCGAGAAAGTGATTGCGTATGCTTCTCGTCAACTCAAGGTGCACGAGAAGAACTACACCACCCATGACTTGGAGTTGGGTGCAGTGGTTTTCGCGTTGAAAATTTGGAGACATTACTTGTACAGTACCAAATGCACCATCTACACCGATCACAAGAGTCTTCAACATATTTTCGACCAACAACATTTGAACATACGACAACGCCGTTGGATTGAACTCCTGAATGACTATGATTGCGCCATTAAGTACCATCCTGGCAAGGCGAATGTTGTAGTAGACGCCTTGAGCAGGAAGGAATCAATTAAACCTCGTCGCGTTCGGGCGTTGCAACTCACCATTCATTCCTCGTTACCTGACCAACTCCGTTCTGCCTAGTTAGAAGCTTTGAAGGAGGAAAACCTTAAAGCTGAGACTATGCACGGTGCCGACAAACACCTCGAGCGAAGGCCTGATGGCCTGCACTACTTCGCAGAACGCATATGGGTTCCTTTATTCGGGGGACTTCGGGAGCTTGTCCTAGATGAGGCTCACAAGTCCCGGTATTCTATTCATCCTGGTTCGGATAAGATGTACCAGGATCTGAAGGTGCTTTACTGGTGGCCAAACATGAGGTCGGATATAGCCTCATACGTGAGCAAATGCTTGACCTGTGCTAAGGTCAAAGTGAAATACCAGAAACCGTCGGGTCTCTTGCAGCAACCTGAAATTCCGGAGTGGAAATGGGAACGGATTACAATGGATTTTGTCACGCAACTTCCTAAGTCACCGAGCGGGAATGATAAGATATGGGTGATTGTTGACAGATTGACGAAATCAGCCCATTTTCTCGCTATTAAAGAGACCGACACCATGGACCGTTTGGCTCGTCTTTATCTGAAGGAAGTTGATTCTAAGCACGGGGTGCCGGTTTCTATTATTTCAGATCGTGACTCCCACTTTACTTCTCACTTCTGGAAATCCTTGCACAAAGCTTTGGGTACCCAGCTGGACATGAGTACAGCTTATCACCCACAGACTGACGGTCAAAGTGAACGTACGATTCAAACTTTAGAAGACATGCTGCGGGCATGTGTAATCGATTTTGGCAAAGGTTGGGAAGCTCATTTACCGTTAGTAGAATTCTCTTACAACAACAGTTATCACACGAGCATCAAGGCGGCTCCGTTCGAGGCATTGTACGGGCGGAAATGCCGTTCTCCTCTTTGTTGGGCTGAGGTGGGTGAGAGTCAACTCACTGGGCCTGAGCTAGTGTACGAAACTTCGGAAAAGATCGTGCAGATTCGTAACCGGTTGGCAGCGGCACGGGATCGGCAAAAGAGTTATGCCGATCAGCGTCGCAAGCCATTGGAATTCCAAGTTGATGACAAAGTACTTCTGAAAGTTTCACCGTGGAAGGGCGTCATACGCTTTGGGAAGCGTGGCAAACTCAACCCTCGGTATGTCGGTCCATTTACGATCCTGGAACGGATTGGACCGGTGGCGTATCGTCTTGATTTACCGACGGAGCTCGGTAACGTACATAACGTCTTCCATGTGTCCAACTTAAAGAAGTGTCTGGCTGACGAGTCTCTTATTGTTCCACTGGAAGAGATCAAGGTTGACGATCGTCTTCGGATTGTGGAAGAACCTGTTGAGATCCTTGATTACAAGATTCGTAGCCTACGTCATAGCAAGATTCGCATTGTTAAGGTTCGCTGGAACTCGAACCGGGGACCAGAGTACACTTGGGAGCGGGAGGATCAGATGAAGTCTAAGTATCCTCATCTCTTTCCTAAGGAAGCGTTCGAATCGAGATATGTTACCACTGCTGCTGAATGAATCTCGGGGCAAGAGTCCTTTTTAACGTGGGGATGATGTGACAACTCGGGTAAATCTCTCTTTTGGTTTCTATCTTTTATTTGTTTCTTTCGTTATTCCTTTTGGTACTTGTGCAATTTTCGGGACGAAAATTCTTTTAACGTGGGGATGATGTGACACCCGGCAAATTCTGGTTAACAACGTGTCTAGATGAAAGTCTACCTTAGCGAGTCACGCATATATTGTACTTAACTGGGTTAGTTATGTCGTGTTATGGCTCGGGAACCGTTAGTTCAGTATAGAGGATCATCGGATGTTAGTCTAGAGGTTCATTAGATGTCAGTCCTTAACCAAGCGTACAAGTGGTGACGATTCGTAGAATCGTCAGAGCATAGAGAACATACAAGTCTCGAGTCCCGGGAATTGGTGAACGAGTGTGAATATGTTTGTTTGCAAGTGTTATGTGTTTACAATCATTATGTGACTTGTCGGTATGTGAATATGTGTTAACATATGTTAAAACGGGGTTTAACGCGCAAAATACACGGAACTAGCCCCTATAGGCGATTAGGGGAGGCGATTGGGCCTCATTGGAGGCGATTAGCATGCTAATTGCATGACTTAGGGGCGATTAGGCCCTAATTGCATGAAGTTTCATGCGATTAGGAATCCTAATCGCGTATAGCTGCTGCATAATCGCATGGAACGTGCTGGACGACTAAAAACGACTATAAATACAATACTTGACCTCCTAAACTTCATATTAGCAACCCTAGCATGCATGATGTATGTGGGTTTTCAATTAAAAGCTAGGGTTTTTGTGATTCAAGATGGATGATTAATATGTTATTAGGTTAGCTTCAGATTAATAATGATGGCATGATGATGAGATCTGAGTTATTGTTAATTAGGGTTACGGTTTTGCATGCTAATGTGATGTTTCATGTTATGTGTATGGTCTTTAAGATACATGATTGCATTCAGGGCTGATAGATCGAGGTTAAACGAAGGATTTTGATGGAAATATGTTTGATATAGTTGTTTGGATGATATTTGATGTTTACACACGTTCTGGGATTGATTTGGAGTGTTAAACGCGCAAAAAACCGGAACAGCCATGTTGCAGGCGAGTAGCAACCCTAATTGCCTATACTATAGGCGATTAGGAGGCTAATCGCCTGATATGGCACCCTAATCGCCTATAGTATAGGCAATTGGGGGCTAATTGCCTTCGTTGCATGTCTTATGACCTAATTGCTAGTGAAATGCATGTCTTATGACCTAATTGCTAGTGAAATGCATGTCTTATGACCTAATTGCTAGTAAATGCATGTCTTATGACCTAATTGCTAGTGAAATACATGTCTTATGACCTAATTGCTAGTAAGTGCATGTCTTATGACCTAATTGCCTATAGTATAGGCAATTAGCATTCCTAAATGCCTGTTGACTTTCATAATCGCTAGTTGACTTTTCCTAATCGCCTGAACTGCTGCTGTAAGTATATTTTGATATTCCGAGACCCAATTTGACACCTAGGAACATGCTAGGAACCCCGTAACATATCTAATAACTTGGTAACATATGTTCGGACTTATTTACGTGATACTTGAACTACGTGCTGTAACTTGTTGGACGTTAACGTGTGTTAAGTGTGATTGCATGATTGTATGTTTGAGAGTGTAAGCATAACACGGGGAGTCTCGGGTCACCAACGGGATGTCGAGTCGTGTACATTGGGTCAGTTTAACAGTCACGGTGTTTTCAAACAAACTTGGTTATGGTCTGGACATCTAGGGACTAACTAACCTGCGGGTTATTAGTCTAAGTACTTGTAACTGTCATATGTTAGGTCGCAGCTTTACGGGACTAGCATAGCTTGCTGAGTTTATTCGTATTACGAAGTAACGCAACCTAAGGTGAGTTTACGGCCCCTCTTTTAACTGGTTTCACTTTTCGGGGGAGAAAACATGTGTTAAAACTTATGTTTGGAAACTACTGTCATACTATGGGTTTCTATGGTTTACTATACGATCTTTGGAAGTCCCGAGGGGGAACCATGAATGTGCGGGTTAGCACAACGGGGAAATGTGAATAGCGCTATTGGGAGTGACCAACCCCGCTCATCGGCTTGGAGGGCCGGGCGAGTGCATATTGTCTCAAACAGGAACAACAGGTTTACTATTCGGGCACGACATCTGGTTTGCGAGTTAGTAATGGTTTTCCAATCGTAGTAGTAATAAAACATACGCCTAGCTAGCGTACTTTGGTTTTCGATTTGTTATAGTATGGACAGGTTGAACTTGATACTGTGATTACAAAACCTGTAAACTCACCAGCATTTTTGTGCTGACGTAAACTTTTACATGTTTTCTCAGGTCGCTAAGGTAGCACAATGGAACTAGGGCGCACGCGTCTGCACGGCGTCTAGTTAGGATTGCATGGTTTTCAAACGTTGAACACTTGGTTTATTTTGGATTATGTTTTGAATAAGCTTCCGCTGTATTTGGGGATTTTTAAACTATGTTTTTGAAATTGCATACGTTCATTTAGACTTGTTTATTGTGATCGTTGGTTTGGATCCTGGTTTGTCATGCGCCTCGCGGTAAAACTCCGCAAGTGAATTTTGAGGGTGTGACAGATGCCACATAGGATGTGATGTGGCAACTCTAAACCAATTAAAAAAAAAAGAAATAAATATGATTTAACCTAATCTATTATAATCTTTAACCTAATCCATTAAATACCTAATCTACTAAATCTAAATATTAAACATTTATTATTTTATATCTCGTGTTTCCTACCATAACTTTTAAACGTAAATATCTTTTATATACGAGGTTTTTTAAAGAAAAAAATTACACCAAATTAACGAGCGTTTTATTATCTTTCCAACGAGTACCATAGTGCTATATAAAAATCGGAGAAGAAAATGACTATTTTTTGTAACTCGACAGGTATTGTGTCGGGTTTGGGATTAGTTTAAAAAAAATTGTGGGTTTGGGTCGGGTCTGGGATTAGGTGATACCCGACCCGATTACCCAAAACAACATACCCAAATACCCGAAACAACATACCCAAATACCCGAACTACATACCCGATCATATACCCATGAATTTTTTAACGCATCACAAAACCCTTAGACTAACTCGTTCGATATTTCAATAATTAACTTTTTTTTTCTTATTTCATGTTAGTTCTTTTTAGAATGGTCGATTACAAACTTCCAAATTCATTTGTAATGACACTAGATTTATACCCCGGCGCAGAGATTCGTTTTTTTTTTTATATTTGAATAAGATAACTTACGGCAGAGATTTGTTTAAAATAATAATAATAATAATAATATTTTATTATTTTATATTAGATATTTCAACCCGGGACGCTCCCGGGATAAAAACTAGTGATAATATATATTTGTTACTAATTACTGTAATAACTGAGGCATTCATAATAGACAAACTTTTGATGGTTGACATTGATAACTCAAGAAAATTAGTTCATTGTAAGACTTTCATTAAACTATATTCCAAGTATTGGAAACAGCGAAAATAACCAAACAAATTGAGATTTACAAAGAATGAAATCAGTTTCTGAAGAACTACTACAGAACAAACAAGATGAAGATGGATCCAATGATTTTGCAGACCATAAACTTCACTCCTGGTTTGACCGTTAGTCAATTATGAGTCAGATTAAAGAATAATACCCTGCTGAGCCAATGTTTCAGCACACATGTTTTCGCTATATCTGTAATCAATGCATTTAGCAATGAGGAGAAACAATTGTGTTGGGTGATAGGTCAAAACGAGGTATGATTCAAAACAAGGCTAATCCAGAGCTTTTTGCCGATGTTTTATAATAGTTTAATGTTATTACAGTAACAATATAATAATTTGAATATAGCAATTTGGCAGTTTGTATTTTTTTTTTTTTTTTTTTTTGAACGGCATCTCGCTCAGGGCTATACATGAGCATAGTCCGGCCGACATGGGATTCGAACCGGGCACTCCAGGGTAGGAAAATAAAAACATACTTAACACAGCTTTCGAGTTATTTGACTCGTTCACTTTTTACTTTTTTAGCTAACTTTTTTTTCATCTCACACTTTTGACCCATCTGGCATTAAACATAACCAAAATCATTTGGTTCATAAAACATAATCAAAATCAAATGTCTTACCAGGATATGTTAAAAGTTACAAAGCTGCCAATCAACTTTTGTCAAATCAAGGAGCTCCGTGCGACCATTTTCAAACATGATCTATGTCAAAAAAGAATTTGGTCAATGGTCAAACAACCATAAGCTGGCTGAAACTGATACAAAGTTATACTTACCAAGTGTTTTCTTGTGTTGATGTCAAACCGCTTGACGATACCATATGATCTGGAAAAAGAAAAAAGCATCAAGATAACTAATCAGCAATTTTGAAAACGACCATGGCATGGGACACGTGTGTCCCAATTAAAGGTGGCAATTTTGACTGATGGGTCAGTTAGGGTATGTCTAATCTGGTCAAATAAAAAAAATATTAGCTACGATGAAATTAGCCAAACAAGTTGAAAGTTGCCAAAAATACTTTAATGCATACATGCTCCTAACCATTTTATTCAAAGATTTAGATGATTATCGTAATAATATTGTTTTACGAACCATATATAACTCAACAATTACTTTTGTTTGTAGGTCAACCGAGCCCTACGTCCCAACCTGGCTCATATTGACATGTACCCAACCCTTCCAAGTTCTGATCCATCCATCTTACCATCTCTAGTCCCATTTTATCCACAGGGTCAACCCACTTGATGTTAAATCATCAATCACAACTTAATGATTTGGGAGTTCAATAAATGTACAGTCAAACAAATTGAAGTGATACCTCTCTGACCCAGGGCGTAGTATTACAAGAAGTTGCCCAATGCAGCTACGAGGAATTCTTGTTTGATCAATGGCATGCCTTGAACATCCTATAAACAGAAAAAATAGTAAAACTGAAATTGCAATTTCAAAATCTCTTGACAAGCACATGTCGAAGTAAAAATAAAATAAGTAATACCTGCTTGTCGAACACCATTCTTGTAAGCCTACATAACAAACAATAGCTCAGATTAGTCAGCACTTTAAGCAAATAATCAAATATTTTAAGAAAGATTAAATATCAATCATGACTACTGACTATCACCATAAACATTTTTCAATCATCATGAGAAACACCATACATACATCTTTACCAGAAAGAACCGCTTTTAGTTTTGGAGAATTTATAGCCACCTGACATGCAACCATCTTTAGTGCTGCATCTGAAGAAGGGAACTTTGATTTGTTAGGCTTCACTCCCAGTTTCCGTCTACAGTCTACAGCACCACAGTGACAATCTTGGTCTGCACCAAACTGCACAAACCTGCTAACTTTATTAGATACCAATAGAGGTGAAAAAACGGGCATGGGTGACCACAAACACTGTTTCTTAGAAAACTTAACTGTTTATATTATAGGGGTGTTCACGGTCCAGTTTGGCCGGTTTTGATGAAAATTTTGGGCCAAACCAATGACTACAGTGTTCGAAAAATTCAAACCAAACTGGCCGGTTCAGTTTACACAGCCGGTTTGAAGTTGGCCAAGTTCCAAACCATAAAGACGTAAACCGTCAAACATCCAAAACCAGACCACGAACCAGGCCATACATATTTCAAACCGGTCAGTTTCAGCGGTTGAACACTCCTAGTTTAAAAACAATACAAATAAATATATTCTTCTAATAATAGTAACTTTTGGAAAATATACACAGTGGGTACTGGTCGACCCATTTGACTCATTTCTCTTAAAATTAGTTTCTTAGTTTACATGTTTGACCATACAAGATGAAACATAGCATGAATCATATAAAGGAATCAAGATTATTCGGATCTAAATACATCAAATGTCACACACATAAAAAGGGCGTCCTTCAAGAATAAATTAAGTTTATATCCTCTGATAGCACTTATCAAACCTTTTAACTTTGCACAGGGTTAATAGCATTTCACAAAATACATGCATGTATTCAATTATTCCTGGAACTGGGCAAAATGCCACGTGAGGGTTTAAAAAAAAAAGAGCACGCATAAAGTCAAGAATGACGTGTAATGTGAACATACTGATAGTCATAGGTTAGGTGTTCGCCCTTCTTTATATCCTGGGTTGCAAATATGCCGATTCTTGTTTCACCATCAATCCTCCTGAAAAAAAAAAAAAAAAAAACATTTTTATAAGAAAATGGTGGTAGCTATGATAATAAGATTTTAAAATTTAAATAGAATGATAGAGATAACCATTTCTGCATCTCAGTATTTGGAGAACAACTGTGATTTATATATCTTGATTTATTTCCTTTGAATGTAGCATCAATCACCATGTCACGGTTAATCTCACACAAATAAAAGTTTGTCTCTCCTTGACGTTTCATTATCCAAAGCCTGTTTTCACATTCTTTGTCATCAATAACTGCATTGCGGTTTAAACAGAAAATCAGATATCACACTTCTGAGAGAAAAAGGTACTTATAGCTTAAAGAGTTAAGGAGATTACCTTCTCCAACATATTCGATTATGAACTCCCCTCTTATGATATCTTCTTCAGCAATAACCCCTGAGCCACATTTTTCAGTCTAAGAAAGCTAGTTAGTTTAATATAATAATATGGACTTAAAACAATAGAAGTATGGTATCTTGGTTTAAAAAACGTGAGGTGCACCAAAGCGTTTTGGTCCCAAAAGCCAAGCGTGCGGCGCACGCATCACGTTGGTGAGAGATTTGTCTATGTAAAACTTTACAAACGGAAACTGCATATCTCTCATTTATTTTACATATAACCCTATTTATCAAGTAAACCTTCCATAATTTCTTCATCCCTTAAGTTGTTTTTACATGAAAACCTCCAACGAACCCTAATTTTGACCAAGATATATTACTACTTGGACCAATTATTTAACATAGATAAATTACAAAGGTATTTGTCTACTTGGACCTACTATTTAACATAGATAAATTAGAGAGGTATTTGTCTACTTGCACTGTTTTCACATATAAGAAAAGAATTCAATAAACCGTGTTTAAGGATGATTGAGTACCTGCACTATCTTCATTTTCTTTGTAGTCCGTTGGTGGAATGGCTTATTAAGGCATGATTTATCACAATTGCAGTTAGACGAGCAGCTTGACAGTAGCATCCTGCAACATCCCATATAAACCAAGAAAATCATGTTTATGACTGTTAACCATGCAATGTGATAGGAGAACAGTTGCAGTACTTGTTAGTTCTTACCCACAATGACAATCTCTACCACAAACACCAGAAGAACCTGGTGTTGAACTGCAGGAACAGAATATTCCATCATCCTCCTCCCGAGCTCGCCTCTTAACCTTCTTTGTTAGATATATATCTTTTATGTATGTTAATCTCAACAAGCAAAACAGAAACTATGCACATAAATATAAACACAAGAACACAAAGCAAAAGTGTATAATTATAGCCTCAGTAACAAAATATATCAAAATTCAACAGTTACAAAGGATACTGCGCCTTATGATAGTATACTGAGGTTTCGGCTTATTGAACCAATTAGGAAGTCCAAACTCAACCGGTTGCCCAATGTCCTTCTCCAATTTTTCAAACACTTGCCCGAAATCATCAGAATCGTCCTTCTAAATCAACCAATTAGAAAATTCAATAGTGTCAAAAATGTCATTTAAACCGTCTGCAATCACGTGTACAGATACAAAAACAATCTAATCATAAGTAATTCAACCTGCTTCATATCAATCTAACTACACAATAAAACTGTAAGCAATTCAACCTGATTCAAAACAATCTAACTATACAATACATATATATGACCAATTCAACCTACTTCATAACAATCAACTATAACAAAAACTACAAGCATTTCAACCTGCTTCATATCAATCTAACTAGTAATTACACAAAAAACTACAAGCAATTTAACCTGCTTCGGATCAATCTAACCATACAAAACACTATAATTAATTCAACATTCTTCATAACAATATAACAATGCAAAAGAAAAAACTGTAAGCAATTCAACATGCTTCAAAAGAATCTAATACAAAACTATAAGCAATTCAACTTGCTTCATAACAATCTAATATACAAAAACTATAAGCAATCCAACTTGCTTCATAACAATCTAACTATATAAAAAACTGTTATTAATTCAACCTGTTTCATATCAATCTAACTATACTGAAAAAGAGAGAGAGAGAGAGAGAGAGAGAGAGAGAGAGAGAGAGAGAGAGAGAGAGAGAGAGAAACTATAAGCAATTCAACATGCTTCTTAACAATCTAACTAAACAAAAAAACTGTAATTAATTCAACTATCTTCATAACAATACAAAAAACTGTGAGCAATTCAACCTGCTTCATATCAATGTAACTATAGAAAATAATAATAAATAAATAAATAAATAAATATATATATATAAATAAAAAACTGTAAGTAACTCAACCTGCTTCATAGCCGGCATCGCTTTAAAACTCGTATAAGTAAAAAACTGCAACCAATGGAGAACTGATAGCATAAAACTGCATCAACGTAGCTAACAAATATTCAGATCTGAAAACAACCTTCACGAAACCCTAACCGTAATAGTAACCGTCGCCGTTACAGAGTGTGACGGTGGAACGGAGTTAGTAACGGCGTTAGTTAGAAACAAACGGTGGGTGATAAAGAAGGGTTGAAAGAAATTTTTGTGGTTACAGAGTTTTGTAACGGCTCACACGCAGCAGACGTTAGCCGAGAAAGATGGTGGATTAGATTTTGTTTTGTGTTAAACCGGGTCGAGTTCGTGTGAACCGGACGGTTTTTTTTTTTTTTAACGGCCAACGGTACCACCCCTAACGAAGCCCCACACCCTTCAGGTCCGGTCCCCGGGCCCCCCTAGTTTGTTTTATTACTAGAGGGTGTTTGGCTCTCCTTTTTTTCACGATAATTTTAAAAAGTCATAAGTTATTTTAAAAGTGTTTGGGTGACAATTTGAAAATGACTTTTTAGGTTTGAATAAAATGAATAGGGGGTGAAAAATTAACTAAGTTATAAGTTAGGAATGTGTGACTTTTAAAAAAAAAGAGATAAGGAGGTAGAAAAGGAGATAAGTTGTCCATACCGTTAGGCGTGGGGATGGTGTGGTTTGCCCATTAACTTATTAAGGATAGTGTGAACCAAAATAAACCCAAAAGTAGCCCATACCTGATATTTGATTACCGGTACTTATTTATTTTTTTTATTTTAATCTATGAAGTGTGAAGCCCCGTTTGCAATGAGCATATAGTGTAGGTGTAGATGTAGGTGTGTGGGTCCTTAGAGACAAAAGTAAAATCGTTATTTTACTAATTTATGAAAATAACATTAAAAATGGTGAGAGGTTATTCATCACATGATGGCGTTGATAGTGAAAAGTGTACATGCACCAATCGGTATTGCCCTGATTTTTTAATGTTATGTGTCTTATGTCAAAGGCTTGATGCAAAATTATTATCGTGTCTGGGTCTCATTGGAAGTAGTCTTTATATTCCTATCGGGTAGAGGTAAAATTGTCTACATCTTACTCTCCTCATGCCTTAGGGGCTGTTTGGCAAGTGTTGAACCAGTAAGTGCTGAATCAGTAAGAGGTTTGAATAGGTAAGAGGCTCTGAACCAGTAAATTGTTGTTTAGTTAAACATCTGAATAAATATGTAAAATGACTATTTTACCCTCACCCTACACCACCCTCCACCCACCTACCTCCTTTTGTTTTCCTTTATTCACGACACTTTTTATCTTTTCCCAACCCCACCCACCCCATTTCTTTGTCTTCCTCTCAAGAAATGTCCAACAAACAGACACATATCGATTATTATTAATGAAAGAACGGAAGAATCTGTGAAACTTTTCTTTTGTCTTTCTATTATATTTTCTTTTTCACAAAACACACACTGCAGAGAGAGAAATCGGAGAGAGAAAAGAGGGGTGGAGCTGCTGGGAGAGGAGATACGGAGGAAGGAGGGTGGGTCAGGGTCGTATGATGTGGAGGAGGATGGCTCGGAGGTAGGAGGAGCAGATGAACATGTTATGTGGGAAGAGGAGGAGATGGTTGGGGCAAATAAGGGACATCAGTGTTTAATTTTTCATTCAGCATCAACACATTGCTTAACCATTCAGTCTTAATGGGTTTCATTAAGAGGTTGGTTTTTTTCAACCAAACACTCTCACCTCTGAGCGATTCAGAAGTTGCCTCTTAATGGAACCATTAAGAGGTCAACCAAACAGCCCCTTAGTTTTGCTATTCGTAAAGGATGATGATGATTTTTTAGTCTTGAATATATAGAAATGTGTGGGTGGTCGTTATTATCCATTTTTAAGAAATGGGGACCGTCGGTCTAATTTATGACACTTAAAGACATTGTTTTGAAAACCGGATTGGACCGGCCGGTCGGACCGGGCTCCGGGGCCTGGACCGGTCCGGTTCGGGTAGTCGGACCGTTTTTGCAGCGAACCGGGGTTGAACCGGTGAACCGGCCGGTCGGACCGGAAACCAGACCGGTCGGACCGGATTTTTTAATTTTTTATAATTTTTTTTGTTTTTTGGGCCGGTTCGTCGAACCGGTCGAACCGGTGAACCGGCCGGAGGTCCGGTTCGACGTCCGGTCCGGTTCTGAAAACCTTGCTTAAAGACTAAACGTGCAATATGTATGAATCACAAAGACCATATGTGTTATATATTTTAAACTAAATGACTAGGAAGTTTCTAACATATGTGGATGTAGCATATGAAGGTATAATGCTGGATAAAAAAAAAAAAAGGATATCATTGTATAGTTTTGAAAGATAACATGATAAGCTAAAAAGAATAGAAGTGGAGAAAAAAATATTTTTGGCTATTTAGAATTTTGAATCAAAATTATTCTCCTTTGGTAAGGATATCGCATTTGAAAGAACGTTGATCAAATATGTTTGTGCTTAAATTAAACCGTTTTGTGTGTTGTTTGAATTGATAGTAAGAAAATTGAAACTATATCAGTAAGTATGATAATGGTGTTTTTATTGAATTTAGTTATTTCTCGATTGAACATTGTGAAACTTTCAAACTCTAGGTTGTAATCCGGATGAGGTTTTATATGAATATATTAAAGGTGTTTTGGCCATTTAGAATGAGTTGTCACGGCTTGTTGATATAGATTATGGATATCCATGTTTGTATTTCTTGACAGTTTTGGTCTATTTTGATGACTATGTTTGTTTGCTTAACTAATCAAGATGTATATGAGATGGACTAATATTGTTTGGAAAGCAACACATTGATGTCTGGCTAAACATAAATTAAGATAAAATAGTTATTGTATTAACACTAGGGCTGTAAACGAACCAAATGAACACGAACAAGGTTTTGTTCGTGTTTGTTTGTTAAGGTTTCTTGGACAAACGAACCGTTCACGAACACACTAACGAACGTAATTCTATGTTTGTGTTTGTTTGTTAAGAAATTTAGTTGTTTGCGAACTGTTCGTGAACACGGGTCTTGAACACAAACAAACATTTAGGGGGTGTTTGGGATTGATTATTCAAAATAGATTATGCGTTTTGGAAAAGCAGGGGTGGAGCTGCTTATAGATTATTGCGTTTTGATAGCCTACAAAACTGATTATCTGCGTTTTCAAAATGCAATACAAACACTAAAAACTGATTATCTGTGTTTTCAAAACGCAATCCCAAACACCCTCTTAATATGCAACTAACTAAAAAAACATTATTAATATTTGCCGTTAGACAAAGTGCATCTACTAAACGATGTTGATAAGTCAAATTGTACTAACTTAGACATTATTATCTAAAATTACTTAGGCATAGGCATGAATACATGATATTCATAATTCAAAAGTTCATAATTATCCTAAGTTTTAACTAGTGATCGAACATAAACAAACATACACGAACGTATATAAATAAATGAACGTAAACAAACACATTGCCGAACGTTCACGAACGCAATCGAACGAACGAAACATTTGTTCGTGTTTGTTTGTTTAGTTAATCAAACGGAATTTTTTGTTCGTGTTCGTTCATTTATTAAACAAACGAACACAAACAAACTTCCAGCCAAACAGTTTACGAACAGTTCACCGAACATTTGGTTTATTTACAACCCTAATTAACACCTGACCGAACATAGGCTACCTATGAGCTATCCACTATTAAAAAAAAGGTATGTAAAGGAGACCTTCTGACACCTGGTATCTTTTTGGATACTGATCATCTCATCCCACAAGAGTTATGATCCCTGCAAAATACCTTAAAGTGATGCTCACAAGGATTAGACCTGTCTCCCCTTATACACAACACTTATCAGTGGTAGTGGGTGTCATTGGGCTATATAAGCCCATTGGTAGCTATCCACTATTTAACAAGTGGCTGCAAAATAGTTTTATACTATTTTATCATGCTTTTTAACTTTTATAATTTACTAGTTTTTATCCCGGGAGCGTCTCGGGTTGAAATATCTAATATAAAATAATAAAATATATTATTATTATTATTATTATTATTATTATTATTTTAAACAAATCTCTGCCATAAGTTATCATCTATTAATCTATTATTAATATACTAGCTGATTACCCCGGGAAAGTCCCGGGGTTGAAAAATTTAATATGATTTAATAAAAAATGATAAAAGAAGAAAACCCAAATCACGAAAAGAGTAAATAACCTAAACATAATCAATCTTAGTTAAAAAACATTTATTTAAAAAGTTAAAGAAAATAAAAAGCATAAACCATATTAAACATAATACAGTATTAAAAGGATAACCTTCAACAGATAATCATCTTCATGTAATTTAAAATATGTTACAATTTGACTTTAACTTATATAGATGTAGAATTCATGATAAGTGTTGATAAATATAACCATTCTAATAATACTAATACTAATAGTAATAATTATTACTCTTGTAATTAAATAAATAAAAAAATAACCTTGCTATAAGGTGACACCATGTGTTGCAGTGTTGCGCGATTCTTTCTCCTAGTTTCTCTTGATGAAGTATACCTATCCATCTTTAGAAGAGTAAAATTCCAATGATAGCATGGCGATTGGCTGAATTTCAACATCGTAGATAAAACCTGGTTTAAAAGAAAAAACATATTTAATGAATAATCTGAACACTTTGTGTTTTTTTTCTGTATGAACATAACCCCCAAAAAAATAGTCGTTTTTTTTTCCGTTTTTTATATAGCACTATGGTACTCGTTGGAAAGATAATAAAACGGTCGTTAATTTGGTGTAATTTTTTTATTTAAAAAATCTCGAATATAAAAGATATTAATGTTTAAAAATTATGGGAGGAACATAAGAGAGAAAAATTTAAATTTGTTTTTAAATTCTTTTTTCCTAAAATAACTCAATTTAATTTTAGTAAATGAGAATTGAGAGATAGAAAGATAAATTTAGAGTTTTATGTTTATCTCTTTTTTTAATTAAAAAAGGAAATAGTTCAAAAACACTAAAATCTTTCAATTATGATGCCACGTGGCAGTTTCATGGAGAGGTTGAAGGCACCATTGCACGCCACGTCAGCAATGTTCAATTCGAATTGAACATTGCTGACGTGGCGTGCAATGGTGCCTTCAACCTCTCCATGAAACTGCCACGTGGCATCATAATTGAAAGATTTTAGTGTTTTTGAACTATTTCCTTTTTTAATTAAAAAAAATAAACATAAAACCCTAAATTTATCTCTCTATCTCTTAATTCTCAATTACTAAAATTAAATTGAGTTATTTTAGGAAAAAAGAATTTAAAAACAAATTTAAATTTTTCTCTCTTATGTTTCTCCCATAATTTTTAAACGTTAATATCTTTTATATTCGAGATTTTTTAAATAAAAAATTACACAAAATTAACGAGCGTTTTATTATCTTTCCAACGAGTACCATAGTGCCATATAAAAAACGGAGAAAAAACGACTATTTTTTGTGGGGTTATGTTCATACAGAAAAAAAAATACAAAGTGTTCAGATTATTCATTAATCGTGTTTTTTTCTTTTAAACCAGGTTCTTATCTACGATGTTGAAATTCAGCCCAATCATCATGCTACCATTGGAATTTTACTCTTCTAAAGATGGATACGTATACTTCATCAAGAGAAGCTAGGAGAAAGAATCGCGCAACACTGCAACACATGGTGTCACTTTATAACAAGGTTTTTTTTTATTTATTTAATTAGAAGAGTAATAATTATTACTATTAGTATTAGTATTATTAGAATGGTTATATTTTTCAACCCCTATCATGAATTCTACATCTATATAAGTCAAAGTCAAACTGTAACATATTTTAAATTATGTAAAGATGATTATATGTTGAATGTTATCCTTTTAATACTTTATTATGTTTAATATGGTTTATTCTTTTTATTTTTTTAACTTTTTAACTAAATGTTTTTTTAACTAAGATTGATTATGTTTAAGTTATTTACTTTTTTCGTGATTTGAGTTTTCTTCTTTTATGATCTTTTATTAAATCATATTAAATTTTTCAACCCCGGGACCTTCCCGGGGTAATCAGCTAGTATTCAAATATAAAAAAACGAATCTCTGTGCCGGGGTATGAATCTAGTGCCATTACAAATGAATTCGGAAGTTTGTATCTATCATTCTAAAAAGAACTAACATGAAATAAGGAAAAAAAAGTTAATTATTGAAATATCGAACGCATTAGTCTAAGGGTTATGTGATGCGTTAAGAAATTCATGGGTATATGATCGGGTATTTGGGTATGTTATTTCGGGTAATCGGGTCGGGTATCACCTAATCCCAGACCCGACCCAAACCCACAATTTTTTTTAAACTAATCCCAAACCCGACACAATACCTGTCGAGTTACAAAAAATAGTCATTTTTTTCTCCGATTTTTATATAGCACTATGGTACTCGTTGGAAAGATAATAAAATGCTCGTTAATTTGGTGTAACTTTTTTCTTTAAAAAATCCTGTATATAAAATATATTAACGTTTAAAAGTTATGGGAGGAAACACAATAGATAAAATAATAAAGGTTTAATATTTAGATTTAATAGATTAGGTATGTGATAGATTAGTTTAAAATTATAATAGATTATGTTAAATCATATTTATTTTTTATTTTTTAATTGGTTTAGAGTTGTCACATCACATTTTATGTGGCATCTCTCAAAGAAGAGATTGCATAAGAGTATGACACGTAGGATTAATCAATTTGCAATATATATATATAGATTTTTTTAAATACCATCATTTGTTGCATTAATCTCATGTTCCAAATCATCGACTCGTGATTTGGAGTAGAATCAATTAGAAACTTTTGAATACATACATCATGTTTGGATCGAGTCAACTTTAATGGAGGGTAAAAAACATCATCATCATACTCAGTTAATCTCACCTATAGCAAAGCTAAAGCTAAGGTAGGTTCTGATGAGGGTAAGATGTAGACAGCCTTACCTTTACCCCTAAGAATAAAGAGGCTGCTTCCAGTGAGACCCCCGACTCGATGTGGTTTGGTATCAAGCCTTGTTTCATATACAATCAGTTTATAAATAATGTCGATTTTGCTTGTTTGAACTGTAAATCCATTCACCCGGTGGTACGTGATTTTGAACAATTATGAGTTTGGTATGTGATTTATAAACTTACTAGGTTTGAGACCCGTGGGGACCCACGGTGCAAACCATAGTAAATAAAAAAAATATATTAAACTAAGAGTTGTATTATTCAAGTTTAGTGGCTACACGTAAAGTCTTAAGAATAACGGTTAGCCTGATATTTTTTTTCTTATATAAACGTAATGTTTCAATGTTGCGTTGATATGAAATGGGTATTAAAATTAAAACTAATATATAACTATGGTTTTCATGTCAAAGTGAATATTTTTTGTAAGTTATAAGTAACGTTAATAATGAAAACCGATTACCTATTATGATCAGTACTCAACCAAAGTATAAACTTTAATAAAAAATAACAAAAGGTATGAATACATTGTGTTTTTGTAAATTACTTTTTATCATATTTTTATTTTTAATGTAATTGTAATTAGGACATAACTTGTTTTATGGACCAATGGCAACGCACTGTTCAAAGCACAAAAAAAAATTAAAATAATACTTTATTATTGAAGTTGTATATACATAACGTCAATAAAGATAAGTAAAAAATTGCATCAAAATTACTCACATTATTCATAAATCCTGAAAGACTTCTTTGTACACAACGTTTGATGTTTTGTTCGTCAATTCACCATTTTCATCTACTATAACTATCTTCAGTCCATCTCGACTTCTGACTCTTGATAGCGCAACATACAACTGCCCGTGTGAAAAAACTGGACCCTTCAAATACAACCCAACTCTGGATAAGGATTGTCCTTGACTTTTGTTTATTGTCATTGCGAAAAAAACAGCAAGTGGAAATTGCCTTCTGTTAAATTTAAAAGGAATTTTTTTATCCGAGGGGGATAAAGTAATTCTTGGAATAAAAGTTTGCATTCCAATGTTACTTCGTGATATGATTTTCGCTTCAATGACACGTTTTCTCATTTTAACAACTTGTAACCTTGTCCCATTGCACAAACCGCTTTTCTGATCAATGTTTCTAAGTAACATTACGGGAACGCCAACTTTCAAAACCAAACGATGGTTTGGTATTCCAGAAAACTTAAGACCATTCAGGACATTAGGAGAAACTAATCTTTCATCAACCTGTTTGTTAATATCTTCGGACTGGCAAACACTATCCGAACTTAGATACTCAACTTCGTCATCGGGAAACATTGAAAGTAATATATCATTAATTTCATGAACAACTTCATTCTTCGGTGCCAATATAGCTCGATCTTGAAAATAAGTCGGAATGTGGATGTTATCCAAAAGTGACGGATAAACAAAGGCTATCAAATCAGAAACAGGATCCGAAGATTGAGAAATAAGTAAGTCACCAGGTATCAAAATAACATCCTGATCATCGCTTATTGTATCAACCTTTCCTTCTCCTATGTCCAGAAGCCAAGATGCAAACTTTTTAGTTTCCTCAATATCAGAACTGCAGCTTCCTGAAAGCAACCTCATATTTTTTGTTAATTCTAAAATAGTGCATTTGTGCCAAATGTATGATGAACTTAAAGAGGCATTAACAATGTCATGCCTAGTTCCATTTGGTACAACTGGTAGAATTTTCCTAAAGTTACCCCCAAACACAACAACCTTTCCACCAAATAACAAATCAGACGACTCATCAGCATGTACACCAAATACATCTTTTAAACTTCGATCTAGTGCTTCAAAAGCATGTTTATGAGTCATGGGTGCTTCATCCCATATAATCAAGTCAGTTTGTTTAACCAGCTGTGCAACATCATTATTAGGTGGTATGTAGCACATAGAATCTTCAGTTAGGTTTATAGGAATACGAAACCTGGAATGTGCTGTCCTACCACCGGCCAATAGCAAAGATGCGATACCACTCGAAGCAACATTCAAAACAATCTTTCTTTTACATCTTATGGATGAAGATAGAGGCTTCCATAGGAACGTTTTACCCGTACCACCGTAACCATAAACAAAAAAAAACCCCTCCTTTCTTCTCCTCAATAGATTTAATTACACAGTTATAAATATTTTTTTGTTCATCTGTTAAAGAAGAGAATTGAGAATCAAATTCTTCAACCAAACTGTTTGAGTCATAGCCCAACTCCTCACAAATAAGACGATTGTCTAATAATGTTAGAAACTCATTCTCAGGATATGGCATGCCTACGAAATGTCGTTGTGACACCCGGCAAATTCTGGTTAACAACGTTGTCTAGATGAAAGTCTACCTTAGCGAGTCACGCGTATATTGTACTTAACTGGGTTAGTTAAGTCGGGTTATGGTTCGGGAACTATTGGTTAGTCTAGAAGATCATTGGATGTTGGTCTAGAGGTTCGTTAGATGTCGGTCCTTAACCAAGTGTACAAACGGTGACGATTTGTAGGATCGTCAGGGCATACGGAACGTACGAGTCTCGAGTCCCGGGAATTGGTGAACGAGTGTAAATATGTGTATTTACTTGTGTTATGTGTTTACAATCATTATGTGACTTGTCGGTACGTGAATATGCATTAACATATGTTAAAACGGGGTTTAACGCGCAAAACACACAAGACCAAACCCTATAGGCGAGTAGGAGGTCTACTCCCCTATAGGGGAGGCGAGTAGGGAGCCCTTAAGGGCGAGTAGGCCCTACTCGTGTGTAGCTAAGGGCGAGTAGGCCCTAATCACATGAACTTCAGGCGATTACAAGCCCTAATCGCCTGAAACTGCTGCATACTCGCTAGTAACGTGCTGGACGACTAGAAACGCCTATAAATACAATGCTTAACCTCCTAAACTTCCTAATATCAACCCTAGTCGTCCCATAACCGCCCCAAACACATAAACAACCTCTGGAAGGCGATTTTGATCAAAAACACAAGGTTTCAAGGTCTAACCATCATTCTTTCATAATCCTAAGGTTTGATTCTCATCCATAACACTTTGTAAACGTTTTTAATCAATCCCTAATGGTCCAGACCTGTTCATAAACGAAAAAGCTTTCTGAAAATCGTCAATAAGGGTTGTTAATCGGATTATAACTAATATGCATGCATTATGAGTATGTATGATTAGAAAGTTAGGGTTTTTATGATTCATGATGATGGATTGATGTGTTATTATGTTAGGTCAGAACTGATATTGATATTATGATGCTAGAAATCTCAGTAATCGGTTATTAGTGTTATGATTACGCGTGTTTGTATGATGTTGCATGCTATGTGAATTGGTGTTTGGATTACTTGGTTGCATGCAGGACTGATTATACGAGGTTGAACGAAGGGTTTTGGGTTAAACATGTTTAGGATAGTGTTTGGGATGATATTGGGTAGTTACACACGTTCTGGATCTGATTTGGAGCGTTAAACGCGCGAAAAACCGGAACAGCAAGGTTACAGGCGAGTAGCATTCCTAATCGCCTATGTTATAGGCGAGTAGGATGCTAATCGCCTATAACACAGGCGAGTAGAGGTCTAATCACTAGTAAGTTCAGGTGAATAGCCCTAATCACTAGTAAGTTCAGGTGAATATGTAACACCCCAACCGATGGCGGAAACATCGGGATGTCACGTAGTGATGATTGTTCAGTAGCTCATGGTGAATATCAGATTTCATTAAATGATTTAATTAATTTACATACAATGATTCTACAAGACTTCATACATCAAATTGAATGAAACTATGCACGTATCTTCAAGCAAATCTTCAAACAAATAGAACCTGAAACATGTTAAGTTGAAAATATTTTGGGTCAACAATTGTTGGTGAGAATACATAGGTTTGTGAAAATAAATGGTAACGATAGTTTGTACAACATTCAAAGTTGTATGATGATAGAGTATGATACCGACATGTAGCAATGCGTCTTTGTACAACCAAACCTTGTGTCGACTGATGACTAACTCGCAAGTTAGTTAAATGTTATTACTGTTATCGATCATCCCTGAGTCTACGCGGGGGGATGGGTTTGTCAGACCTATAGCGCTATAATCTAAACAGGCGGCTTGATCATTGTTAATGATTGTACTGTGTCTTTTTGTTACAGTCAAATGATAGAATGATGATGTACTTGAATCACAAGTAAATATGAGTAAATGATAGTATAAAATGTTTAAACATGTTTCACCCCAAAAATAGTGAAAATAGAGAAAAGGGGCTATGTAAACTCACCTTGGCAAGTGTTAAACTTCTTGAAAAGATGAAATGATGGTGTTGCCAAATATTACCCTATAATTAGGTAATAAATAATAAGTCTAAGTCTAATTAATTTATATGTGTATCCTAGGGTTTCGATTTGGGGATAACCAATTGTTGAATAAAATGTTAATTAAATAAAAGGGAAATTTGATAATTAATAAAAGAAAGTCTTTTTATAAAATTTGAATTTTGAATGTACACATTAAAGTGTTTGGAGTATAAAAATAATTTTTATAAAATTATTTTATTCAAAATAGATTTTTAAATCTATTTATTACAAATTGCCAACAATTAACTTTAATATTCAAAAATACTAAAATTAAAGAATTTCAATTTTAAAAATCATAATTCTGTTCTAAATATTTAAAAATAAATTGTATAAAATTTTGGTGCAAAAATAATGAAAATTGAATTTATTATGATTTAATTATGATTAAAACTAACAAAAATTGATTAAAAATATTAAATAAATGATTTTTCAGAAATAAAAATCATTTCTGAAAAGCTTAGTGTTATAAAAACTTAGGATAATTTTTGTGGAAATTAATAAGATCGTTTTGATATTTTTATAGATTTTTATAAATAAAATAGAATAAACTTGATTTAATTATTATAAATATTAAATAAATGAATTTCAGAAAAATAAAAGTTGTAAATAAAACTTTTAACTCAGATTTAATAAATATATTTTTTTTTAGAATTTATAAGAAAGTTTTAATAATTAAAAATGAATTTATAAATTTAAATGTAATATATAACTATAATTTGGTTTCAAAAATAAGGAAATTAAAAAGAGTGGAAAAGAAAAACGCCCAGCAGGAATCGAACCCTGGCCCTCAGGCCGGTTCTGATTCTTAAACACGAGTTGCACACCAACTGGTCTAAGGATCAGTTGGTGATTATTTTGTCTCTGAATTAATTATATACGTAAGCTTGCAGGCTTGTTCTTCCCCAAATGAAACCCATTCGAGCCCTAGGTTAGTAATAATCATTTCTAACAAACAATAACCCGATTAACTATAGGGTTATTGTTTGTTTAGGGCCGATGAACATACCCTAACAAAAAATTGAAACTTACAATACAGAAACAAGCTCGATTGGTGAGTCAACGTGAAAAGTCAAAAACTTGATCGTATCTCACGCACAGAGGATGATTAAGAAGAATTGGAGGTAGAGGGTGAATATTTGGCGAGGTGAGGAGGTCCAGGAACCTTCAATTTATAGTGTTTAAGCCTAGGTGTTCGATTTGGCAAGAATAGACCACAATTGAATGTGGGACGCGTTAATCAGTTAATTTGATCAAATTGATTGAAATTGATCGTGTAATTGATGAACATTAGGCCGGAAATCATGGTCCCATTCCATTTTAAAAGAAATTTCGAGTTAATGTGGGGATTTAGTTGGTCAAAATATAAATTTGTATCCATGTCTGCTGTCACGTTTGAACAGAGAGGTACAAGGAGAAATAAGCTGCGTATATATATAATTAATAGCGGGTTTAAACCAAATGAAGGCTGTGGCCCAAGTGGTGGACGTGCGTGTGAGTGTGCGGGGTGGTCTCCGGTTCGAACCTCGGATGGAGCATCCCTTTTTTTTATTAAACGAGGGGGGGAAGGGGGCAGTTGGGCTCTGACCTGGGCCGGGTGTGGGCTCGGGTCTGGGCTTCAGATTTGGGCTCCAATCACCAACAAAGGGGATGTGGACTAGGCTTTATCATGAGTTTGTTGTTTTCTATATTTATTTATTTATTTTAAACTGAAATATTATTATTATTATCAAATACATTTTTATATATATATATATATATATGTATATTAGTTGGGTGTTTGGGAAAAAAAAATAGAGATTTAGGCACATATAATGATGACGGCGTAAAAATATAAGGGTTTTTATATAAAAATTTGGGGAGAATTTTTGCGATGTTACAGTCTCCCCTACTTTTAGGAACTTCGTCCCGAAGTTAAAAGAAAGACACCAGGTTTACAATTGGTCGACTACCGAAGACCTTGATAAAATTTCATACTACCTTAATGTACCTGTAAATTCATGATTACGTTCCGGACCGTAATGACCAATTTACCTTACATTAGGGTTTTGTGTCCTTTTATAACTTTACCGATTGTTGAGCAGGTCTGATAGTCCCCACCAGTCGTTGAGCAGGTGGTAGGGCCTCTCCCGACTGTTGGATAGACATAATGACCTCTACCAATCGTTAAGTAGGTTGTTTGGTAGTCAACTAATTGATGTACAAGTAAGCAAGTATGATCATAGATATATCAATCAGTTCACATTCAAACAAGCATGCACATAGATGTTATGATAATACTTGGATTTATTATTTGAATCAAAAGTGCAATACATGGAAATAAAAGGGAAAGTAGACATTATACAAATGGTAAGGCTTTAAGTAGCTGGAGGGTCTTGATCTCTGTTCAGTTTAGGGCATCGGTTTCGGAAGTGATTTGGGTCTCCACATTCATAGCATTGACCATAGTTGTATTGATTAAGGTTAGCAGCTTGAGCAGGGTTGGTGGGTTGGTTGGCATTTGGATTTGGGGTCCCACGACACGTGTTGACGAGATGGCCATACCTACCACAATTGGTGCACAAGCGACACGCTGAAGTAGTGGGATGATGTCGGTTGCATGTG
This sequence comes from Ambrosia x helenae, assembly GCA_030844895.1. Classification (NCBI taxonomy): domain Eukaryota; kingdom Viridiplantae; phylum Streptophyta; class Magnoliopsida; order Asterales; family Asteraceae; genus Ambrosia; species Ambrosia x helenae. The sequence continues at coordinate 107,088,483 of CM061233.1, read as the reverse complement.
TTACACAACGGATGGTTTCCTGTATAAGGTTTCTTGTTAGAAGCTTGTGGGGTGAGGTTTGCAGCAGGATCCCTGGTTTTACGTTTCTGGTTCTCAGTGGTTACCGCGGCTACAATACTTGTTTTATTGCCTTTCCGAACTAAGGTCCCGTTCTTTACGTGATTATCAGTCAAGGTAGCTGCTAAACGTTTGGCTTCCTCCAAGGTGGCAGGATTCCTTCCCCACACCGTATCCTGGATTTGCATGGGCAGACCACCGATGTACTTCTCGATGGCTACCGGCAGGGGAGTGACTTTGTGAGGCAACAATAAGCTAAGCTCATGAAAGCGGGTGTTGTAGGCAAGGTTTTCTCCACTATCTTGAGTTAAGGTGTGGAACTCATCCTCAAGCTTCTTAACTTCATTGCGAGGACAAAACTCTTCCTTCATGACCTCCTTGACTTGGTCCCATGTCATAGCAAGAGCAACCTCGGCCCCACGAGTACGCTTTTCTTCATTCCACCATGTGAGTGCTCGTTTATGGAGGACACTCATGGCGTAACGAACCTTGAAGTTGTTGGGGCACTCACTGTTGATGAAGGTATTTTCAATACCCTCAAACCATTGGAGGAGTCCTGTAGCTCCTTCTTCACCACTAAACTTTGGAGGGTTACAAGAGTTGAAATGTTTAAGGGTGCAGGCTTGGGGTCCATTTCCATTGCCATTGCCGTTCCCGTTCCCATTGTTGTGACCATTCCCGTTGCCGTTCAATTGGATGACCTGAGCGAGTAAATTGGGAACCAGAGTTGCGATTTGCTGCGCCATCTGTTGAGAAATGATCGCAGCCAGTTGAGCATCGACACCGTTGTTGTTGTGGTTAGGAACTTGGTCATGGTTATGGTTGTCACCACCTTCTTCGTGGTTCTCACCATTGCTGTTGCGAGTGCTGCGACGTGGAGGCATGATCTGTAATAGACACAATGAAATGAATGAGATTATTTAAGGAATGTAATCATTTATTCATTAATTAAAACGAATAAACGAAAACGTTGACTTATCAAAGATTCTAAATTCTAATAACATATGAAGACATGCTTTAGCCTATAAGTGAACACTCATCCCGAGAATTCCCAGGTAGGCATCCGGGTCCCTCGTCTGATTGGGATATATGCGCAATGCCAGCCTAGACAGAAGACTCAGAATACAGGCGTTCACCCTTCCAGATTGCACGTGTTCGTTATTAAAATCTAGAACTCCGACGAGATTTCAAGGTGGTTCAGGTTAAACCTGAGGATTTTGCCTTATTAGTCTAAGAGTGAATCCAGTGATGGAGAGCAACCTTCTTGTAAGAATGAAAGTAGGGATAGGAAGTAGGAGGGAGATAGAGATTAGCAAGTAAAGAAGCAAGTACTGATTAAGTCCTATGGTTATAGACTAGATTATTTTTCTAATAACCTAATTCCCTATAACCATGGCTCTGATACCAATCTGTAACACCCCAACCGATGGCGGAAACATCGGGATGTCACGTAGTGATGATTGTTCAGTAGCTCATGGTGAATATCAGATTTCATTAAATGATTTAATTAATTTACATACAATGATTCTACAAGACTTCATACATCAAATTGAATGAAACTATGCACGTATCTTCAAGCAAATCTTCAAACAAATAGAACCTGAAACATGTTAAGTTGAAAATATTTTGGGTCAACAATTGTTGGTGAGAATACATAGGTTTGTGAAAATAAATGGTAACGATAGTTTGTACAACATTCAAAGTTGTATGATGATAGAGTATGATACCGACATGTAGCAATGCGTCTTTGTACAACCAAACCTTGTGTCGACTGATGACTAACTCGCAAGTTAGTTAAATGTTATTACTGTTATCGATCATCCCTGAGTCTACGCGGGGGGATGGGTTTGTCAGACCTATAGCGCTAAAATCTAAACAGGCGGCTTGATCATTGTTAATGATTGTACTGTGTCTTTTTGTTACAGTCAAATGATAGAATGATGATGTACTTGAATCACAAGTAAATATGAGTAAATGATAGTATAAAATGTTTAAACATGTTTCACCCCAAAAATAGTGAAAATAGAGAAAAGGGGCTATGTAAACTCACCTTGGCAAGTGTTAAACTTCTTGAAAAGATGAAATGATGGTGTTGCCAAATATTACCCTATAATTAGGTAATAAATAATAAGTCTAAGTCTAATTAATTTATATGTGTATCCTAGGGTTTCGATTTGGGGATAACCAATTGTTGAATAAAATGTTAATTAAATAAAAGGGAAATTTGATAATTAATAAAAGAAAGTCTTTTTATAAAATTTGAATTTTGAATGTACACATTAAAGTGTTTGGAGTATAAAAATAATTTTTATAAAATTATTTTATTCAAAATAGATTTTTAAATCTATTTATTACAAATTGCCAACAATTAACTTTAATATTCAAAAATACTAAAATTAAAGAATTTCAATTTTAAAAATCATAATTCTGTTCTAAATATTTAAAAATAAATTGTATAAAATTTTGGTGCAAAAATAATGAAAATTGAATTTATTATGATTTAATTATGATTAAAACTAACAAAAATTGATTAAAAATATTAAATAAATGATTTTTCAGAAATAAAAATCATTTCTGAAAAGCTTAGTGTTATAAAAACTTAGGATAATTTTTGTGGAAATTAATAAGATCGTTTTGATATTTTTATAGATTTTTATAAATAAAATAGAATAAACTTGATTTAATTATTATAAATATTAAATAAATGAATTTCAGAAAAATAAAAGTTGTAAATAAAACTTTTAACTCAGATTTAATAAATATATTTTTTTTAGAATTTATAAGAAAGTTTTAATAATTAAAAATGAATTTATAAATTTAAATGTAATATATAACTATAATTTGGTTTCAAAAATAAGGAAATTAAAAAGAGTGGAAAAGAAAAACGCCCAGCAGGAATCGAACCCTGGCCCTCAGGCCGGTTCTGATTCTTAAACACGAGTTGCACACCAACTGGTCTAAGGATCAGTTGGTGATTATTTTGTCTCTGAATTAATTATATACGTAAGCTTGCAGGCTTGTTCTTCCCCAAATGAAACCCATTCGAGCCCTAGGTTAGTAATAATCATTTCTAACAAACAATAACCCGATTAACTATAGGGTTATTGTTTGTTTAGGGCCGATGAACATACCCTAACAAAAAATTGAAACTTACAATACAGAAACAAGCTCGATTGGTGAGTCAACGTGAAAAGTCAAAAACTTGATCGTATCTCACGCACAGAGGATGATTAAGAAGAATTGGAGGTAGAGGGTGAATATTTGGCGAGGTGAGGAGGTCCAGGAACCTTCAATTTATAGTGTTTAAGCCTAGGTGTTCGATTTGGCAAGAATAGACCACAATTGAATGTGGGACGCGTTAATCAGTTAATTTGATCAAATTGATTGAAATTGATCGTGTAATTGATGAACATTAGGCCGGAAATCATGGTCCCATTCCATTTTAAAAGAAATTTCGAGTTAATGTGGGGATTTAGTTGGTCAAAATATAAATTTGTATCCATGTCTGCTGTCACGTTTGAACAGAGAGGTACAAGGAGAAATAAGCTGCGTATATATATAATTAATAGCGGGTTTAAACCAAATGAAGGCTGTGGCCCAAGTGGTGGACGTGCGTGTGAGTGTGCGGGGTGGTCTCCGGTTCGAACCTCGGATGGAGCATCCCTTTTTTTTTATTAAACGAGGGGGGGAAGGGGGCAGTTGGGCTCTGACCTGGGCCGGGTGTGGGCTCGGGTCTGGGCTTCAGATTTGGGCTCCAATCACCAACAAAGGGGATGTGGACTAGGCTTTATCATGAGTTTGTTGTTTTCTATATTTATTTATTTATTTTAAACTGAAATATTATTATTATTATCAAATACATTTTTATATATATATATATATATGTATATTAGTTGGGTGTTTGGGAAAAAAAAATAGAGATTTAGGCACATATAATGATGACGGCGTAAAAATATAAGGGTTTTTATATAAAAATTTGGGGAGAATTTTTGCGATGTTACAGAATAGCCCTAATCACTAGTAAGTTCAGGTGAATAGCCCTAATCACTAGTAAGTTCAGGGGAGTAGCCCCTAATCGCCTATACTAGGGGCGAATAGGACTCCTAATCACTAGTTGACTTTCCTAAATGCTAGTTGACTTTTCCTAATCGCGTGTACTGCTGCTGTAAGTGTAAATTAGCATTCCGAGACCCGATTTAACATGTAGTAACATGCTAGGAACCCCGTAACATGTCTAATAACTTGGTAACATATATTTGGATGTATTTCGGTGATACGTGAACTATGTGCTATAACTTGTTGTGCGTTAACGTATGTTAAGTGTACTTGCGTTATTGTATGTTTTGGAGCGTAAACATAACACGGGGAGTCTCGGGTCACCAATGGGATGTCGAGTCTTGTACTTTGGGTCGGTTAAACAGTCACGGTGTTTTCAAACGAACTTGGTTATGGTCTGGACATCTAGGGACTAATTAACCTGCGGGTTATTAGTCTAAGTACTTGTAACTGTCGTATGTTAGGTCGCCGCTTACGGGACTAGCATAGCAGCTGAGTTTACTCGGGTTAAGGAGTAACGGAACTTAAGGTGAGTTTACGGCCCCTCTTTTAAACTGGTTTTATACTTTCGGGGGAGAAAACATGTGTTAAAACGAATATTTGGTAACTACTGTCATACTATGGGTTTCTATTGTGTACTACACGATCCTTGGAAGTCCCGGGGGGAACCATGAATGTGCGGGTTTGCACAACGGGGAAATGTGAATAGCGCTATTGGGAGTGACCAACCCCGCTCGTCGACTTGGAGGGTCGGCGGGTGCATATTGTCTCAAACAGGAACAACAGGAACTACATCGGGCATACTTTTGGTATTCGCGTTAGTAATGGTTTTCCAATCGTGGTAGTAACAAAACGTACGCCTAGCTAGCGTATACTGGTTTTCTATTTGTTATAGTATGGACAGGTGGACTTGGTACTTGGATACAAAACCTGTAAACTCACCAGCATTTTTGTGCTGACGTAAACTTTTACATGTTTTCTCAGGTCGCTAAGGTAGCACGAATGGAACTAGGGCGCACGCGTCTGCACGGCGTCTAGCTAGAGTTGCATGATTTACAAACATTGAACATTCGTTTATTATTGAATAATTGTTTTGAATAAGCTTCCGCTGTAAACGGGGATTTTAAACTATGTTTTGAAATTGCATTTATATTCATTTAGACTTGTTTATTGTGATCGTTGGTTTGGATCCTGGTTTGTCATGCGCCTCGCGGTAAAACTCTGCAAGTGGATTTTGAGGGTGTGACAGATTGGTATCAGAGCCAATGGTTATAGTGAACTAGGACTGCATGTAGAGTCTAGTCTATAGCCGAGTCGCACACACTAGACGATCACATGGTACTAAACGTTATAGTGGTTTACGTATGGTCTTGTCGGGGTGTCTCTAAATCGTTGGTCTTTCTACGTTACATCATCCGTTCTATCTTAGGTTGGGTTACTTGTTTTCTAGGCAGTGTGGTCTGTTGGAGTAACTCGTGTGCTCTAGAGATTTGTCCAAGGCTCAGACATCTCCCTTTCGCACTCCAATAGAAACACTTGTCATGAACTACCGTAGTATTACGGCGTATAGCTAAGAGTCTATGTTCGGTGATTTGAACTTTGAACTAGGAGAACACTTGGAGGACCATGTAGAGCGTTTTATCATTTTGGGTGCACACAAAATCATAAAACGAAATGCATGGAAGCCCTAGTGAGCTCTGGGTTTGAGGGGATAGTCCTGGATTGGATCTAGCTTTGATCTTGTGAACATTAGTGGTTATCTTTAACTGCGAAACTAAATTTTCTCGTTCTTTCTGCCAGAATCATGTCTGGAGTGCGTGGAGGACGTGGAGGTGGTCGCAATGGTGGACGTGGTGGTGGTCGTGGTGGTGCTGGCGGTCGTGGTGGAGGTATTAACCTATCACAGGCTGATCTGAACAACTTGCTCCAGGCTGCCTTTCAGTTAGGGCACAACGGTGGTGGTAAGTTGTTTTATCCGTTTTCTTTGCCTCATTGGTGAACCTTGTTTACGTTATTCGTGGTTTCTCATACGTTTCATTTCAGGTGGTCCTGTTGACCCACCCCCACCCATGTGCACCTACAAGATGTTCCGGGACTGTAAGCCCCAGGAATTCTCTGGCACTGAGGGTGCGGTTAGCTTGCTTAGGTGGTTGGAGAAAGTGGAGTCGGTATTTCTGATGTGTAACTGTCTCCCAGAAGATCGGGTGAAGTATTCTGCTGCGTTATTTCAGGACGTGGCATTGACTTGGTGGAATGGTATCACCCAGAACATGGGTATTGGGGAGGCATATGCTATGCCATGGGAGAACTTTGTGCAGTTGCTGAAGCGGGAGTATTGCCCGAGGGAAGAGGTACAGAAGCTGGAGCATGAGGTGTGGAACCTCAAAATGACTGGGTCGGAAATCGAGAAGTATACTGTGAGGAGGAATGAGTTGGCAGTGCTGTGTCCCGATCTGCACGTGCCAGAGTATCGTAAGATTGAACATTATGTCTCAGGGTTAGTGCCGGAAATTGCAGGGTTGGTAGCTGCTGGAAATCATCCTACTTATGCGGAGGTAGTTCGATCGGCCCATAGGATGACCAACTTAAAGGTGAATGAGGGGATTTTGCCTGCGAAAGGTTCGACTGTTAAGGCTCCAGAGAACAACAAGCGCAAGTGGGAAAATGACGGGAAAGGATCTGGGTCTGCACAGCAGGGTAAAAGGTTTGATAATGGGGGTTCATCTTCTTCGGGTAATAAGCAGGGTGGTTATGCGGGAAAACTGCCCAAATGCAACAAGTGTGGACGCCATCACCAAGGGAACTGCGATAGTAACCGTTGTCACCGCTGCCAGCGAACAGGCCACTATGCTAAAGATTGTCGGGCTACACTTCCATCGACTCAGGCTCCGACTAACAGCTCAGCTCCGACTACTCAGGGGACTACAGGGAAACAAGGATGCTACAACTGTGGCGACACCGGGCATTACAAGAAGGATTGCCCAAAACTGAAGCAGGGTGGGAACAACGGGAATGGTAACAACGGGGGCGGCGGCAGAAATGCACGTGCCTTCGTCATTGGAGCTGCTGAGGCTAGGCAGGACCCTGATACAGTCACCGGTACGTTTCTTCTCAATAATCATTCTGTTAGCGTGTTATTTGATTCTGGTGCCGACAAGAGTTTTGTATCCATGGATGTTAGTCGACTGCTAGATGTAGTACCCATACCATTAGAGACCAAGTATATTATTGAGTTAGCTGACGGTAAAACGATTGAAGCTACTAGTGTTCTTCGGGAGTGTCAGTTAGAGTTGTCGGGTTTATCGTTCCCCATCGACCTTATGCCGGTACCATTGGGTAGTTTTGACGTTGTGGTAGGAATGGATTGGTTATCTTTGTATCGCGCGGAGATTGTCTGTTACGATAAGGTTATTCGGATTCCTCTCCCTGATGGAGAATTCCTTTCTGTGTACGGTATCAAGGGTGGTGTTCCGCTAAACATCATCTCTAGCATGAAAGCCCTTAAGTGTCTTCGAAAGGGTTATCCAGCCGTTTTGGCGCTTTTATCTGTTTCCACTAGTGATGAGAAGAAGATTGACGACATTCCGGTGGTACGCGAGTTTTCTGATGTTTTTCCCGATGATTTATCTGGTCTTCTTCCTCATCGTCAAGTCGAGTTCGGTATTGATCTTGTACCAGGGGCTGCTCCTATTGCTCGGGCCCCCTATCGTCTTGCACCTCCCGAGATGCAGGAATTGTCCAGTCAGTTACAGGAACTCTTGGACAAGGGTTTCATCCGGCCAAGTTCTTCCCCTTGGGGAGCCCCGATTTTATTTGTTAAGAAGAAGGATGGGAGTTTCCGATTGTGCGTAGACTACAGAGAACTGAACAAATTGACCGTCAAGAACCGTTATCCTCTTCCACGTATCGATGATCTATTCGACCAGCTTCAGGGTTCTAGTTATTATTCTAAGATCGACTTGAGGTCCGGTTATCACCAGCTGCGCGTCAGGGAGGCTGACGTTGCAAAGACTGCTTTTCGAACACGTTATGGCCATTTCGAATTCTTGGTCATGCCTTTCGGTCTCACAAACGCACCGGCGGTTTTCATGGACTTGATGAACCGCGTCTGTAAACCATATCTGGATAAATTCGTCATTGTGTTTATTGATGACATTCTGATCTACTCCAAGAACGAGACCGAACACAGGGAACATCTGCGGTTAGTTTTGGAACTCTTGCGACGGGAACAACTTTACGCCAAGTTCTCAAAGTGTGACTTTTGGTTACGCGAAGTTCAATTCCTAGGACACGTGGTTAATGAACTAGGAATTCATGTCGATCCAGCTAAGATCGAAGCAATCAAGGACTGGGGAGCACCAAAGACGCCAACTGAGGTGCGGCAATTCCTAGGCCTTGCGGGCTATTATCGTCGTTTCATTCAGGGGTTCTCGAAGATTGCTCAACCCCTCACCACTCTCACTCAGAAGGACAGAAAGTTCGACTGGGGTGAATCACAAGAGTCCGCGTTTGAAGAACTGAAGTCTAAACTGTGTTCTGCTCCTATTCTGTCCTTACCTGAGGGTCCTGATGATTTTGTTGTCTACTGTGATGCTTCCATTCATGGACTCGGTTGCGTGTTGATGCAACGCGAGAAAGTGATCGCGTATGCTTCTCGTCAACTCAAAGTGCACGAGAAGAACTACACAACTCATGACTTGGAGTTGGGTGCCGTGGTATTCGCGTTGAAAATTTGGAGACATTACTTGTACTGTACCAAATGCACCATCTACACCGATCACAAGAGTCTCCAACACATTTTCGACCAACAACACTTGAACATACGACAGCGTCGCTGGATTGAACTTTTGAACGACTATGATTGTGCTATTAAGTACCATCCTGGCAAGGCGAATGTTGTAGCAGACGCCTTGAGCAGGAAGGAATCTACTAAACCTCGTCGCGTTCGGGCGTTGCAGCTCACTATTCATTCGTCGTTACCTGATCAACTCCGTTCTGCCCAGTTAGAAGCTTTGAAGGAGGAAAACCTTAAAGCTGAAACTATGCACGGTGCCGACAAGCACCTAGAGCGAAGGTCTGATGGCCTGCACTATTTCGCAGAACGTATATGGGTTCCTTTGTTCGGGGGACTACGGGAGCTTGTCCTTGATGAGGCTCATAAGTCCCGGTATTCTATTCATCCTGGCTCGGATAAGATGTACCAAGATCTGAAGGTGCTTTACTGGTGACCAAACATGAGGTCGGACATAGCCTCATACGTGAGCAAATGCTTGACCTGTGCTAAGGTCAAGGTGGAATACCAGAAACCGTCGGGTCTCCTGCAACAACCTGAAATTCCGGAATGGAAATGGGAACGAATTACTATGGATTTTGTCACACAACTTCCTAAATCACCAAGCGGGAACGACAAGATATGGGTGATTGTCGATCGGTTGACGAAATCAGCCCATTTTCTTGCTATTAAGGAGACCGACACCATGGATCGTTTGGCTCGCCTTTACTTGAAAGAAGTTGTTTCTAAGCACGGGGTACCAGTTTCTATTATCTCGGATCGTGACTCCCATTTTACTTCTCACTTTTGGAAGTCTTTGCACAAGGCTTTGGGTACCCAACTAGACATGAGTACGGCTTACCATCCACAGACTGACGGTCAGAGTGAGCGTACGATTCAAACTTTAGAAGACATGCTGCGGGCGTGTGTGATCGATTTTGGCAAGGGTTGGGAAGCTCATCTGCCGTTAGTAGAATTCTCGTATAATAACAGTTATCACACGAGCATAAAGGCTGCTCCGTTCGAAGCACTGTACGGACGGAAATGCCGTTCTCCTCTTTGTTGGGCTGAAGTGGGTGAGAGTCAACTCACTGGGCCTGAACTAGTGTACGAAACTTCGGAAAAGATCGTACAGATTCGTAATCGGTTGGCGGCGGCACGGGACCGGCAAAAGAGTTATGCTGATCAGCGTCGCAAACCCCTGGAATTCCAAGTCAATGACAAAGTACTTCTAAAAGTCTCACCGTGGAAGGGCGTCATACGCTTTGGGAAGCGTGGCAAACTCAATCCGCGATATGTCGGCCCATTTACGATCCTGGAACGGATTGGGCCGGTGGCATATCGACTTGATCTACCGACGGAGCTCGGTAACGTACATAACGTCTTTCACGTGTCAAACTTGAAGAAGTGTCTGGCTGACGAGTCTCTCATCGTTCCACTGGAAGAGATCAAGGTTGATGATCGTCTTCGGATTGTGGAAGAACCTGTAGAGATCCTTGATTACAAGATTCGCAGCCTGCGTCACAGCAAGATTCGTATCGTTAAGGTTCGGTGGAACTCGGACCGGGGACCGGAATATACATGGGAACGGGAGGATCAGATGAAGTCTAAGTATCCTCATCTTTTTCCTAAGGAAGCGTTCGAGTCGAGGCATGTCTCTTCGGCAGCTGAATGAATCTCGGGTCGAGATTCCTTTTAACGTGGGGATGATGTGACAACTCGGGTAAATCTCTCTTTTGGGTTCTATCTTTTTGTTTGTTTCCTTCGTTATTTCTTTTGTTCTTTTGGTACTTGTACAATTTTCGGGACGAAAATTCTTTTAACGTGGGGATGATGTGACACCCGGCAAATTCTGGTTAACAACGTTGTCTAGATGAAAGTCTACCTTAGCGAGTCACGCGTATATTGTACTTAACTGGGTTAGTTAAGTCGGGTTATGGTTCGGGAACTATTGGTTAGTCTAGAAGATCATTGGATGTTGGTCTAGAGGTTCGTTAGATGTCGGTCCTTAACCAAGTGTACAAACGGTGACGATTTGTAGGATCGTCAGGGCATACGGAACGTACGAGTCTCGAGTCCCGGGAATTGGTGAACGAGTGTAAATATGTGTATTTACTTGTGTTATGTGTTTACAATCATTATGTGACTTGTCGGTACGTGAATATGCATTAACATATGTTAAAACGGGGTTTAACGCGCAAAACACACAAGACCAAACCCTATAGGCGAGTAGGAGGTCTACTCCCCTATAGGGGAGGCGAGTAGGGAGCCCTTAAGGGCGAGTAGGCCCTACTCGTGTGTAGCTAAGGGCGAGTAGGCCCTAATCACATGAACTTCAGGCGATTACAAGCCCTAATCGCCTGAAACTGCTGCATACTCGCTAGTAACGTGCTGGACGACTAGAAACGCCTATAAATACAATGCTTAACCTCCTAAACTTCCTAATATCAACCCTAGTCGTCCCATAACCGCCCCAAACACATAAACAACCTCTGGAAGGCGATTTTGATCAAAAACACAAGGTTTCAAGGTCTAACCATCATTCTTTCATAATCCTAAGGTTTGATTCTCATCCATAACACTTTGTAAACGTTTTTAATCAATCCCTAATGGTCCAGACCTGTTCATAAACGAAAAAGCTTTCTGAAAATCGTCAATAAGGGTTGTTAATCGGATTATAACTAATATGCATGCATTATGAGTATGTATGATTAGAAAGTTAGGGTTTTTATGATTCATGATGATGGATTGATGTGTTATTATGTTAGGTCAGAACTGATATTGATATTATGATGCTAGAAATCTCAGTAATCGGTTATTAGTGTTATGATTACGCGTGTTTGTATGATGTTGCATGCTATGTGAATTGGTGTTTGGATTACTTGGTTGCATGCAGGACTGATTATACGAGGTTGAACGAAGGGTTTTGGGTTAAACATGTTTAGGATAGTGTTTGGGATGATATTGGGTAGTTACACACGTTCTGGATCTGATTTGGAGCGTTAAACGCGCGAAAAACCAGAACAGCAAGGTTACAGGCGAGTAGCATTCCTAATCGCCTATGTTATAGGCGAGTAGGATGCTAATCGCCTATAACACAGGCGAGTAGAGGTCTAATCACTAGTAAGTTCAGGTGAATAGCCCTAATCACTAGTAAGTTCAGGTGAATAGCCCTAATCACTAGTAAGTTCAGGTGAATAGCCCTAATCACTAGTAAGTTCAGGGGAGTAGCCCCTAATCGCCTATACTAGGGGCGAATAGGACTCCTAATCACTAGTTGACTTTCCTAAATGCTAGTTGACTTTTCCTAATCGCGTGTACTGCTGCTGTAAGTGTAAATTAGCATTCCGAGACCCGATTTAACATGTAGTAACATGCTAGGAACCCCGTAACATGTCTAATAACTTGGTAACATATATTTGGATGTATTTCGGTGATACGTGAACTATGTGCTATAACTTGTTGTGCGTTAACGTATGTTAAGTGTACTTGCGTTATTGTATGTTTTGGAGCGTAAACATAACACGGGGAGTCTCGGGTCACCAATGGGATGTCGAGTCTTGTACTTTGGGTCGGTTAAACAGTCACGGTGTTTTCAAACGAACTTGGTTATGGTCTGGACATCTAGGGACTAATTAACCTGCGGGTTATTAGTCTAAGTACTTGTAACTGTCGTATGTTAGGTCGCCGCTTACGGGACTAGCATAGCAGCTGAGTTTACTCGGGTTAAGGAGTAACGGAACTTAAGGTGAGTTTACGGCCCCTCTTTTAAACTGGTTTTATACTTTCGGGGGAGAAAACATGTGTTAAAACGAATATTTGGTAACTACTGTCATACTATGGGTTTCTATTGTGTACTACACGATCCTTGGAAGTCCCGGGGGGAACCATGAATGTGCGGGTTTGCACAACGGGGAAATGTGAATAGCGCTATTGGGAGTGACCAACCCCGCTCGTCGACTTGGAGGGTCGGCGGGTGCATATTGTCTCAAACAGGAACAACAGGAACTACATCGGGCATACTTTTGGTATTCGCGTTAGTAATGGTTTTCCAATCGTGGTAGTAACAAAACGTACGCCTAGCTAGCGTATACTGGTTTTCTATTTGTTATAGTATGGACAGGTGGACTTGGTACTTGGATACAAAACCTGTAAACTCACCAGCATTTTTGTGCTGACGTAAACTTTTACATGTTTTCTCAGGTCGCTAAGGTAGCACGAATGGAACTAGGGCGCACGCGTCTGCACGGCGTCTAGCTAGAGTTGCATGATTTACAAACATTGAACATTCGTTTATTATTGAATAATTGTTTTGAATAAGCTTCCGCTGTAAACGGGGATTTTAAACTATGTTTTGAAATTGCATTTATATTCATTTAGACTTGTTTATTGTGATCGTTGGTTTGGATCCTGGTTTGTCATGCGCCTCGCGGTAAAACTCCGCAAGTGGATTTTGAGGGTGTGACAGTCGTAGACTGCAACTATTACGCAATAAAAACAAAAGTAGAAATTGTTCAAATTTATTTAAAAAAACAAAAGATAAAGCAATAAAACTGGTAGACCATAAGCATAGCAAACAAATCCTCTTCATTTTGGGTTTAGGAAGACGAGAGGCTCAACGGAATTTTAAGTTACTCCATACTACCACCACTTCCAATCTTAGTTGAAGGAATTTGTGTGCTTTCATCATCAGAAATCGCGTCAATCACTTTACGCTTAACCATTTGATACTTGGAACTGATAGAACATTGTTCCCCTTCAGCATAAACTTTCTTATCAACAAAGTTATCAGCAATGGAAATTGGCGTATCATTATTGCCTGTGTTTGATTCCTAAAGAAAAAAAATAGTTACAAACATATGTTGCAAATTCATCAGTGATTGTGTATGAAAGAAAACATGAGTAAAATGTATTAATATGAATTTAAGTGTTTGTGAAAATGGTACCTTGGAAACAGAAATAACATTAGACGGCATTGCCAGGAGAGACGTGTGAAGTGATTCTGATTCAGCAGGCTGTTTTTAAAAAAAAACATGAAAAAAATTTGTAATGTAATAAAGTCTTACGTAAATACAAATCGCTAACTTATAGCAAATGGAATTCTATTATGTACCTGTCCTACGTACAACTTTTTCTTAAGATGCGAGATAATTGTTGGATCATCACTTATCTTAGTTACACCATAAACATCATACTTGTTGTTTAAATTGAAGCCAGACACAAAGATCTTAAAAGCAAACTCTTTGTCTAACAAAGTCTTAATCTCTTCAGGATATTCAACTGTATCACCAACCTATTTAAAATTTTACTTGGTAATGAATTAAATAAATTGTATAGTTGGAAACGTTGTATAATCAAATTGATTTTATTGTGTTAATTGCCTTCAAAGTAAAATAGAAATTATAAGTGTTTGTATTAAATTAGTCAACCTTTTGGAATTGGAAATAGTTAAGTTTTACGCAAAAAATATAGAATACATAAAATTGCAAAATTTATGTTTCGCTAATGTTGGATAGATGGCAAGGTTGTTGTACGTTTACATGTTGTAAGTTGTTTATTTAGATAGTGTCAATGCAGAATAATCTGTTTGTATTGCAAGCTTATTCATATATATTTCACAAAAAATTTGTTATAGTAATCATGCCATAATTGAACAGTTTGATAAATCTGGTATTCATGTTCTTAATGCAGAATCTGTGCTGCATCATTTGAAACAATGGATCTTTGTGACAAGTGTTTTGCAAAGGATTCTACTCGGTATGTATTTTTTCATTTATAAATTAATGGTTTAGAGATTTACTTTTTAACGTATACACAGTTATGACAAATTATTTATTAACACTGTATAGGTAAATTCATTGGCGCAAAAAAATGCGAGAATATGAAAATACATATGTATCAGCAGGTTTATGCAGTAATTGTAGAAGTGAAACAATAATAGATTGGTGTCTGAGGTACACAAAGAATAGTATTTTGAAGGAGGTTACATCGGATTGAAGAAAGAAAAGCAAAAGTGGTCATATGTATTACACGTTATTTCTTCAAAACAAACTGAAATTATGGAATTTATTCGAAATGGGTATAAGTTTTATATAAACTGGTTAGTTTAATTTGCCAAATGTATTACACGTTTTGTACACAACCGTGTCTTGGTAATGAACAAATCATAAGAAGTAGATATATTTTACAAATCGTCCAAAATAGGTCATGTAAGTATGTAAACGTACGGAATAAAATATGAGGATTTCAAAACTAACATAGTAAATAACATTATCTAGAATGTTATGGAATATAGAAACATAGATGCATAAACTGAAAAACGGTAATTAATATTTGTTATTGAAAACAATTAAGATACTAAAATTAAAATATGCGACATTACGAGACATAACAATATCTTATTCCATAACATTAAAAAAACCTTGGGCCTTTATCGCCTTAATGTGTTTCTTTCCTGCAAGATGGTCATTCAAATTATCCATGCTGGTACATTGAATGTTGCAAACCCCACAGTATAACAAATCTTGACCATACGCATTCACAATCAACAAAAATAGACATTAATACATAACATTCTTGATAAAAGAAATAAACTATGTGTATTAAAATATCTTGACAAAAGGAATGCGCAATATATTATACGAAGGACATAAATGTAATACCTTTGCCCGATGTTTTTTTGCCATTGCAATGCTGAATATATTGAGCATGGTCAATACAGTTTAGATCGTATAGATAACAGTAAACGATTTCATGCAAAACTGCACCATTGGCTACCATTTGAAGGGTTCTATTATCCATGACAACTAAAAAAAAATATAAAAAATTAGTATATATAAACACAAAATGTTAATAATTTAGAAAACAAAAGATACATATGAAACCTGGTTTGCAAAAGTGAAAAGGCTATTACATGAATGACATACTCATGGTTGTATAAGATTATTATATAGAGGTGAATTGAATTATTTTTGTAAAGTTTATTAATAAATATATATATGTTCATTGTTTATAAATATAAATTACAGAAATATTTGAAAGGTAAGTATAATCTTTACAATTTACCAAATATAATGGAAATTTAGTTATGTAAAATTGCACAGAATTTTCGTTATCATAAATAATAAATGTGTTTGTATACTGATTTCTAAAATTAGTTTATTCCAAATATTAATTCTTATCTAATATAAACTTGTATTTTTTTAGAAAAGTAAATTCCAAGACTGTTTTTTAGAAAGTTTATATAAGATTCAATTCATAACCAGTATGACATTATATAACGTTATTTTTTTGATACGGATAGAAAGGGGATACTTTGATTGTGATTAAAAACAAAGAAAAAGCAAATTTCGACTTCAATATGAAATTTTACTTACTGCCGTGTTGGTTCGACACATTTGTGTAGTAATTGTTTCGAAATGGCGTTCTTATTATGAAAGAGGAATATTGACTTAACACCAGAATGCTCGGTGTATACAAATTTGAAAGAGGTTAAAACTTATAGCAACATCAATTGTTTATATAAATACATAAATGGATGAAAAATTAAAACGGCATACATACTACAAACCGATTCATTCATTAATATTCGGATAAAAGTTAACACCTAAACATGAAGGTCATTCATAATAAGTAAGTTGCTAGTACAAAACGGGTACCCACAGTAATAAACAACCAAAATTTGGGACCACTTAACTACATAAACGTCATGTTATATTTCATTTCTACTACGATATCGTCATTTTCAACAACAAATGACGAAACCAAAACATAGAACCTACAATGCATTTAGCTAAGGCATGGAGAAAACCAACATGCCCTTGAAAAACGTAAGCTTATAGCGACGACTATTCCTTAACCCAAGCCTTTTCATTCTTGACTTCCATTTGTTCAACGAATACCTTACCTTACTCCCGCTTCCTTCAACCAGCACTCTTCTAATCATACACGGTCCATTTTCAAACTGGACAAAAACAGTGGCTTTCTTTTCGAAGTGATGCTGCCTTGCAAAAGCGATTGGAAAGCGCTGCGAAAAAATACATAAACATTTGCGTGTAATAAGTTAATTAAAAGATCACAATTGTTAACAAAAATACTTAGAGATTAAAATTTAGTAATGACTAAACAAATACTCACAAATTTGTTTGTGACTTTTGTAACAATGGAATCACGCTCAGGAGCAGCTTCCCAGTTAAATACACCCAAATTGTGCATCCCACTATCTGAATCGCTTTCATCCCAATCGCTAAAGTCAGACGAGTCACTTGAAACTTCAATCACTTCAACAGGCTGTTTGTTAGCCTAAACAATTATAAAGTTAAGCGTAAATTGTATGTTTACAAAAGATAGATATAAAAATAAAGAAAACTCCTAATTGTTTTACCATTTTTTGCTACTTAAGAGGCAGGATGGCAAAAGGCTGCATTCATTTGAAGGTGAAACAAAAGGTTAAAAGCATAAGTATCTATACAACTACACATGTATTGAAAACAAACAAATCTAAATAAAAACGCATGTCTATTATGGCAATTTATAGAAAATCGACTAAGACTAAACAATAAAATACAAAAAACAGATCTAACATCATATGATTGAATATTGATTATTTTCTACAAATCAACAAACATTAACCAAAAAACTTACATGCTAATGAAAAAACTGATAACATGACCAGAATGATTTATAGAGCAATTAATCAATAGACTGGTACCCACCGGAGTACACGCGGTAAATGTCAATGGTAAACGAAAAAAAAGTATATAAATCAAGAACATTGATCAAAAACATCAAACGTTCTTAATCATAAATTATCACACAATTATTTATCCAGAATTCTTAATGATATTCATCTTTATATTACCAACTGATTGTTTATCGTTTTAACATTACAGATCAAACACTGATTGTTACTTAATACGTCTACTTCACATTACAGATCAAGATACACGATTACTACTGTTAATGAGATAATTGATAGCACATGCATCACCAAAAAATCATAGTGATAAAAAAAGAAACATCGATTACTAACAAATATACGATTATTCATCTATATTAACAACTGATTGTTTATCTACTTAACATTACAGATCAAACACTGATTGTTACTCAATACGTCTAATTGACAGTACAGATCAACATACACGATTACTACTATTAATGCAACAAAAGATAGCACATACATCATCAAAAAATCATAGTGATAGCAAGGCGATACATCGATTACTAACAAATACACGATTATTACGATGATGTCTTAGAGTATTGATAATATCGATATAGTGATAACAGTGAAGAAGATGAAAAAACAGATACCTTTTGGTAAAGTAGATTTTTTGAAGCCCCTTGAAATCTGAATGAGTCTAGTATGTAGGTTTTATATATAATATAAACAACTGATCTTGGTATGAATCATAATTATATTGCATATTCAATCGGGCCTTTGTTTAAGAAAAGCATTTGGCCCAATAACTAAACATATATGTACAATTTATATGGCTTGGTTTTGTTAACTTAGTGGGCCGATCTTGTATTATAACAACATAACAACATATTTGGGGTAACAATTTAAGATGATAAATAACATTTATGTTACAATTTTTTGTTATAATTAGATAATAATCATACAAAATTAAAACTCACTATTAGGGTAGATGACTACATCAACCAATTTACTTGTATCTATCTATACTAAACATAATATCAAATAGGTGAAAACATACTTATCAATCAAGCAAACGCATTTATTAAATATTATAATCGTTATAAAACTTAATAAAAACAATAAACCATGTCATGGTAGAAATAGAAAATAAAAAAGTAGAAAATTTTCAAATTTATTCAAAAAAACAAAAGATAAAGCAATAAAACTGGTAAACCATAAGCATAGCAAACAAATCCTCTTCATTTTTGGTTTAGGCAGACGGGAGGCTCAACGGAATTTTAAGTTACTCCATACTACCACCACTTCCAATCTTAGTTGAAGGAATTGGTGTGCTTTCATCATCAGAAATCGCGTCAATCAGTTTACGCTTAACCATTTGATACTTGGAACTGATAGAACATTGTTCTCCTTCACCATAAACTTTCTTATCAACAAAGTTATCAGCAATGGAAATTGGCGTATCATTATCGCCTGTGTCTGATTCCTAAAGAAAAAATAGTTACAAACATATGTTGCAAATTCATCAGTGATTGGGTATGAAAGAAAAATTAGTAAAATGTATTAATATGAATTTAAGTGTTTGTGAAAATGGTACCTTGGAAACAGAAATAACATTAGACGGCATTGTTAAGAGAGACGTGTGAAGTGATTCTGATTCAGCAGGCTGTTTTTAAAAAAAAAATACATGAAAAAAATTTGTAATGTAATAAAGTCTTAAGTAAATACAAATCGCTAACTTATAGCAAATGAAATTCTATTATGTACCTGTCCTACGTACAACTTTTTCTCAAGATGCGAGATAATTGTTGGATCATCACTTATCTTAGTTACACCATAAACATCATACTTGTTGTTTAAATTGAAGCCAGACACAAAGATCTTAAAAGCAAACTCTCTGTCTAACAAAGTCTTAATCTCTTTAGGATATTCAACTGTATCACCAACCTATTTAAAAGGAATAACCAAATACATGAATATTACAAAACTATAATTAAGGAATTATTAAAAATAAATTGGTATTTAAAATTTAGTTAAAAATATGGAATACCGTATTCAAATCAAGCAATTCAGAAGCACTTTTACTAATAAGTTGTGCAACGTCACGATGAAACAACGTAAGAGATACAACACCATTAACGTCTTGTACACGAACCTGAATTTTAAACCTAGAAAAAAAATTCAAAAATAGAACAAAATATTATAACTAAATCTTTGAAATCAAACTATATTTGTGTATATTAAAATTGATGTTACAAATATATCCGACCTTGGTGTAGGCTCAACTTGTTTGGCACTACAACTAACATTCAAACACTCGTAAATCTTTTCTTCCTCAAAATCTGAACTTCCTTCACCAACCTGTTTGATTATATAATCAATACTACATTTTCTGGTGCATTTGGGGCATCCCATGTAGTACCAGCCAATTTTGGTAAACAGGTCTTTAATAGTACCCAATAATACCAGAGCCTGCTTCTGTATGAATATTATAATTTGTTACCGAAATAAGATAGTATATGGTATACAATGGGTATTAATATTAAATAAAACTAATTTTTTAATAATAATTACACTTTTTATATTTAATTATAAACATCGTATTTAAGTATCAACATTATACTTACCTCTTGAATCTCACAAATGTCGCCAATGTTACTAAAAGGAGTGTTATGGACAAATTCATCTTCATCAGAACAGAACATAGAAGTTCCATATGGTCGGTGAGAAGATGAAGGATTATCAGCGATTTTCTTACCCAACCTGATAAAAATAATTTGATTTACACATTACATATTTATTAATACTTCTTATAAAGATTTTGTAATTCGTATTGAAAAACGTAATAGGACATACCCTTTTTTGTACAAATTTATATCTTCAATATCTCCATTGATGAACAGTCGACTAACTCGATCTCCAAAAGAGTTAGAAACATACGGTTTTCCTATATAAAACAAATATTAGGGAAAAAAATTGAAATATTTAATAATAAGAAACTTTAGAAGTTAGAACATAATTTATAATGCAAAATATAATGTAGCTATAAATATAAATATAAATATTTATTAACATTATACAACCATTATAAAACTTCAAACGGCCAAACTGCATTATTATTATAAATTCTTTCTCCGTTTGATGAGTTGCAACATACTTAGACATCTCCATCGCATAACTATCCCACAACGTTAAATAGATGCGTAAGCCCCTTCAAAAAAGTACAAATTATTTTAGTAAAAAATAAATAAACAATTTATAAAGCTACGTAATTTTTGTTTGTATATAAAATGCAAACAAAAAAATAAATAAATAAAGAATACATACTCGATATCTTGGATTTCCATTGTTAACCTCTTTTTATCAGCGACAACCTTTTTATCTTTATCATCATTGCTGAAGAACTTGTTAACATGTCCTATAACATCTAAGATCAAGTATAAAATAAACATTAATGAAACATAACTTCTAAAACTATTATTATGGTTTGGTTGTGATGAAAAAAAGACTATACTAACGATATATACCTATTGTAACATATTCATCAACCTCCCTATAAGAGAAACCAAAATCTGGACCTTGGAAACCATTATATTCGGAAAGTTGAGTATTCATATTCAAGCAGAGTTTGTTTGGGTTTGGAGCATACTTGTATTTAGAGGAATTGACCCCAACTCCTGGATTTCTTATAATAAGAGAAGCATTTTCAGTCAAAAACCTCTCAAATCTAAAAAACAACCGCTTAAATACATTCGCTTGAATCCTGTCACCCTGTTAATTATAAAAAAAAATAAAAAAACACTATAAATATGTATCTACGTAATTGAGGTATTTTAATGCACGAATATAAGAAAATTCTTGTACATTAAAATTAAAAACATCAATAGCTAAAAAAAAAGTTATGAAATTTAAAAATAGGAGGCTATAAAAAAAAACGTGTTGTAGAGTTTTACATTTTTATCACATAGGATCATTTCAATTGAGTACGCATCATTAGGATTGCGACGATCGGGTAGACGCCAAACCCGAATAATCTTTAGCTTTAACGCCACACCGTTTCGGTTGACATGAATTTGGTTAACCATGGTAAACTCATTTGCATCTACAGCAGCCATTGATCTTGTTAACTGGAAAAAAAATAATGTAAAAACCAATAGATGACTTCAATAACACAAATTGTAGACAACATAATAATATTGAAACTTATATTATAGTTAGGTAATAAGTTTCAAATGTATTGTAGCATAAATGTCTGGATTGATCAATCCAGAATGTATGCAAAACATCAACATAATCGATTGGTTAATAACAAATCAAAAGAAATAATGTTTATGTATTTAAAGATGAGAAACAGAAATTAACCTAATAATATATCTTTGCGATTACTCAAAGTGCATTCAACGTGGCTTATTACAATCGTATGTGAATTGCTTTGACTTGTTTATATAGGTATTCAATCAATTCAATCAATAAGAAATGGATGAAATAGTGAAGTCTAATTAGCACTCGAATTAGCATATTGTTATTATTGTTATTATTGAGATTTAAAGATATTTTGTGTAATTGCAATACATTCAAGAATAGAGTAGAAGGAGACCATCAATTTCGCCTTAACATGTATGAAATTGGACCCGTAAATTCGTATTGAAAATCAATATGTTATTGAAGAAGGATACCATAAATTTCGCATTAACATGTATCAAATCCTTATGAAAAATGTGAGTAAATTCGTATACATTATGTATTCAAAGTCAACGATAGATAATCAAGGAATATAACTATTTATCTTAATGTATATTTATTGATAGTTAATTCGTATTCAAAGTCACGGTCAATAAACATATTGACTTTCCTTATACATTCAACAATGGAGTACAAGGAGATCATCAATTTCGCCTTAACATGTATGAAGTTGGACCTGTAAATTCGTATTCAAAGTCAATATGTTATTGATGAAGGAGACCATAAATTTCGCTGAACATGTATGAATTCCTTATGAATAATGTGAGTAAATTCGTATACATTATGTATTCAAAGTCAACGTTAGATAATCAAGGAATATAACTATTAATCTTAATGTATATTGAAATGACAGTAAATTCGTATTCAAAGTCAAGGTCAATAAACATATTGACTTTCCTTATACATTCAACAATGGAGTAGAATGAGACCATAAATTTCGCCTTACCATGCTTGAAAATTGGATTAAAATAAATTCGTATTCAAAGTCAATATGTTTTTGTAGAAGGAGACCATAAATTTGGCCTTAACATGCATCAATTCCTTATGAATAATGTGAGTAAATTCATATACATTATGTATTCACCGTCAACTTTAGATAATCAAGGAGTATAACTATTTATCTTAATGTATATTTATTGACAGTAAATTCGTATTCAAAGTCAAGGTCAATAAACATATTGACTTTCCTTATACATTATGTGTTTACATATTTATAAGATAAATGTTATATAAGAAAGTCAAAGTCAATAAACATAATGGATTTTCTAATACATTATGCATTTTGAGTCAATACATAATTAATGGTCTAATTACATTTGCTGCATATAAATGTGTTTACATTTTTATAACGAAGAATAAACATATATAAGGAAGTCAAAGTCTATACACATATTTAACATTATATAATTTTAGTCAAATTATATAATTACATGTTTTCAAAATTTCCGAATAACAAATGTTTATATTAGGAAGTGAATTTCAATTCTTAAGTTAATATCAAATGGCAAAATTTCAATTCCTAAATAATCACGTCTTGCCACCACTGATTAACGTATACACATTCTAACAATTACAACATACCAAATATTCTGTAAAAATCTAAATGCTATTGTATATAATAATGGTATATAGTTATGATTTTAATGATTATTGACTCACAGTCAATTCGTATTTATTTGATCATATTGACCATAATTAAATTTTAGTCAACCCCATAATTACACGTTTAAATTCCAATTAATACCAAGTTCGAAATTTTATATCACATTCAAAGGTCATCTTGTATTTAATAAGCAGTAAAATTGATTTAAAATAAGTATAAAAAGAAATCAGAATAAATAAGGAAGTCAAATTAAACTGACGAATGTATTCTGTAAAAATCTAAATGTTATTATATATAATAATGAAATATAGTTATGATTTTAATGATTATTGACTCACAGTCAATTCGTACTCATTTATACATATTGACCATAATTAAATTTTAGTCAACCCCATAATTACACGTTTAAATTTCAATTAATACCAATTTTGAAATTTTATATCATAGTCAAATGTCATCTTGTATTTAATAAGCAGTAAAATTGATTTAAAATAAGTATAAAAGGAAATAACAATAAATAAGGAAGTCAAATTAAACGGATGAATGTCTTCACAATGTGTTTAATGGAATGAACGACAAAATACATTGAACACGGCAATGTTCATCGATTTCGGCAATGTCTGGACAAACACATAAAAAACAACATTATAATAAGGAATAACTTTTTTTATTTAAAAAAAATTAGAAACGCTCATACCAAAACTCGTGCGGAAGGGTCATGAATAACCTTGAAGAATTTGTCACCCTTGTGATAAGCCATAATGAAGTTATTTGTCCTAATGAAATCCTGTTCTTCGTCTGCAAAACAAACTTTTTTCACTAAAACTCGAAACTGATTTCAATTGCATGCTGTTACTAAAACCACAATCATATCATCAATTATTACACCTGATCAGAATTACTTGTGTATCGATTTCATCCAAAGCAGAGACTTGATCCTAAACAGGTTATATAATTATGTTAATAAAAAAACAGTCTGATCATTACAAAAAAAGCCGATATAAACGATTGTATTTCTATTTGATGTAATATGATAGTAAACAGCTATGTATGCATCTCATACAAATCAGAAACATAATCGAAAACAGATTAGATAGTTATGTTAATAAGAAAACGTTTTGATCATTACAATAAAAACGATTGTATTTTGTAAAAGATTGATAGCTATACGATTGTGATTTATCTGTGTAGAAAAATAATGATAGAAACCGATTGTATTTCTCTTTGATGTAAGATGATTGCAAGAAGTTATGTATCAATCTCATCAAAATCAGAAAACTGATCATAAACATTTCGAGACTTATGTTAATCCTAAAACGTTTTCTTCAATACCAAAAAACCAATTGTTACATCATAGAATATTGATGTAAGATTGATGAACAACATACCTTGCAAAAAGAACAATGAGAGAGGAATGAGGAATGAGAAAAGAATTATTAGGCTAGGAAGGAGAAAGAATGTTGTAAGTTACAAATGGATGTTGACAAAACAAAAAAAAAGAGGTTTATATTATACTTTTTCATGGAGCTCCATTTAGAAGTTGGATCCTTGAAGACCCTCTAAAAAGCTAGAATTCAACCCTAGTGTTTTCATTTATTATATAGATAGATTATGTAACCTGACGCATGACACATAATTACAAGATGATACGTGATTATATGTCGATGTTTATGCCTCTCGCCTAAATTACATGTGTCTCTATTTACTAACCTCAGTCACTTCATGCGAAAATAACACTTTGAGCATGAAATGCCCTCTTTAAAGAGTATTTACATGACTCGAGCAATTATACATATTATAGCTTAACATTCTTATTCGTGATTACGAGTCATGGTTCATGTAAGCAATGTAATTTTCTTTGTCTTGGAATGAAAAAAACTAATATATTAACAATTAAAAAAATAAATAAATAAATAAAAAACTATAATCTATAGTACCCAAATTAGATAGAGTGATAGACCACAATTTATTGGACCATTATCCGTCGCATATTAACAAATACAAATAACAACGCACCTCTCGTAACTAAAAGCATAACTAAAATAAGTAAACCTAAAACAAATAGAAGCGGGGGTGATGGTGGATGGAGATGGAGGATGATAAGCAACCGAAAAAATAGTAAAATAATAATAATAATAATAATAATAATAATAATAATAATAATAATAATAATAATAACAAGATTATTATTAGACCTATTATTATTATAGTTAATTAGAAAAGGCTCACAGGCTAAGTTAGGTTTCTAGGGTTCCTTGTGATCTCTATATATTGTAATCTAACATTTCAATAATATTATTCAGTATTCTATTATTTTACATGGTATCAGAACCATCCAAGCCTCTCTACCATCTCCACCATGCCATACACAAATAATCAAACCCTAGCCGTCACCACTCTGAGAAAAACCCTAGACAGGGCGGCGTGCCGCCATTGCCGCCGCCGCCCTGTCCGGCTATTGTTTGTTTCCTGTTCTTTTCTTATATTTAGTTCTAAATAAAGTCTCGGTTTCGGTTATAGATCCCAACCATTATTCATGTATTCGCCCACTATTTATCTCCTTTGATCCATCTACCTCTCCCAACCACAAATCCCTTTGTAGCCGCCTATGTTTGTCTTTTATTCCCACCACCAACATCCCTTTGTTTCTTCTATTATTATTTTTTTTCAAAAATCAAGCACCAATTTATTCACTCACCACAAACATCTTCTGTTTCTTTTTATTTATTTATTTTTCCTTTATCTTATTTGAGTTTCATCCCTCTGATCTTTAGTTGCTTTCTTTTGCTTTATCTCTGTTCCATTCTATTTCTTTTCTTATCGTGATACCATGTAAAATAATAGAATACTGAATAATATTATTGAAAGGTTAGGTTACAATATATAGAGATCACAAGGAACCCTAGAAACCTAACTTAGTCCATGGGCTTTTTCTAATTTTTTTTTGAAAAGAAAACTTCACTAACCACAACTCAAAGAGTCCTCAAAGAAAGGACCTAAGAGCGAAAAAACGAAAAACATCAATCCAAAGGACAAATACACCACGTTTTCCACTCAACATCTTTATGTCTAGACCTATGACGATACCAAAAAAATGACATAGACTTCACATTCTCTACAATCTCGATAGGTCTTCGTCTTTTATTATTAAACACCGGTTGTTCCGTTCGTTCCAAATCACCCACAAAGCCGTATATACTATACCTCTTAGAATCCTTATTGACTGTTTAGAGCTGAAATTAAACTGCGGCATGTTGAGAAGGTCTGAAATCTGAAAAATGAAGTTGTGCGGTAGCCGACACCAAGTTTCAATCCGAAACCACACTTCTTGGGAGAACTCACAGCCAGTAAAAAGATGGATAGCAGTTTCCGGGACTTCCTGACAAAGAGTGCAGGCGTGTTGATTAATAGTAACTCCGCGTTTGATAAGCTCGTCTATAGTAGGCAGCCGATTTAGCGCAAGCCTCCAAATCATAAGCCTACACTTAAGAGGAACCCAAGTCTTCCAATGAATAAGAGGCCTGTTTGGGTCTGAAGTATTATGCGAGAGGAGTTTCTTTGCCGAGGCCACTGTAAACACGCCATCTTTATTCCCTTTCCACTTCCAACAATCGCTACCATCTTTCTGTGATACCTCATGGATATCGTTCAAAAGAAGGAAAAGCTCAGACACTTCCTCGACTGAAGAGGGCTGCGAACGCCAATCCCAATTCATTATCTTATAGTTATTCTCCCAAATGATCCGTTTAGACACCGAAACCCATTTTTGTCTTTCGAGCCTAAAAAGATTAGGATATACCACCCGAAAGCGGGGCGTCCCTCAACCATATATCACCCAAAAACATAAGGTGTGGTCGTCCCTAAACTCTCCTACAAAGTGAGACTTTAACGACACACCGTTTGACAATTTTTTCCCCCACTTTGACTATATATTTCCAACAACCACTTGACGCCGCATTACAAGGGAGCATAGCACACGGTCTAGACGCACCATGGCATACCATGATAATCTTCTTCCATAAACTATCACCCTCTCTTTTAAACCTCCACGTCCATTTAAGCAACAAAACGTCATTAACCTCTTGTAATTTAGACACGCCCAACACCCCCCCCCCCCTATTTTTTGGGGTGGTCACTACGTCCCAAGCCACCCAAGAAATCTTTTTGTCACCATGGCTTTTTCTAATTAACCATAATAATAATAGGGTCTATTAATTATAATTAAGAAAAATTGAAAAAAAAACTACATTTTTAAGAATAACTAGAACAGATAAATACAATAACTATATTCCAAATAATTACATAAAAACTAAAGAACTTTATGAGCTAATAAATAAAAATAATCAAAGAAATAAAAATTAATATTTTTTTAGAATTCAAGTAATTGTTTTTTTAAATATAACTAACTAGTTTTTATCCCGGAAGCGTCCCGGGTTGAAATATCTAATATAACATAATAAAATATATTATTATTATTATTATTATTATTATTATTATTTTAAACAAATTTCTGCCATAAGTTATCATATTCCAATATAAAAAAACGAATCTCTGCGCCGGGTATAAATCTAGTGCCATTACAAATGAATTCGAAAGTTTGTAATCGATCATTCTAAAAAGAACTAACATGAAATAAGAAAAAAAAGTTAATTATTGAAATATCGAACGCATTAGTCTAAGGGTTATGTGATGCGTTAAAAAATTCATGGTTATATGATCGGGTATGTAGTTCGGGTATTTGGGTATGTTGTTTCGGGTAATCGGGTCGAGTATCACCTAATCCCAGACCCGACCAAACCCACAATTTTTTTAAACTAATCCCAAACCCGACACAATACCTGCCGGGTTACAAAAAATAGTCATTTTTTTCTCCGATTTTTATATAGCACTATGGTACTTGTTGGAAAGATAATAAAACGCTCGTTAATTTGGTGTAATTTTTTTCTTTAAAAAATCTCGTATGTAAAAGATATTAACGTTTAAAAGTTATGGAGGAAACACGAGAGATAAAATAATAAAGGTTTAATATTTAGATTTATTAGATTAGGTATTTAATAGATTAGGTTAAGATTATAATAGATTAGGTTAAATCATATTTATTTCTTTTTTTTAATTGGTTTAGAGTTGCCACATCATATACCATGTGGCATCTCTCAAAGGAGAGATTGCTTAAGAGCATGGCATGTATGATTAACCCCTTTGCAATATATATATACTAGCTAATTACCCCGGGAAGGTCCCGGGGTTGAAAATTTTAATATGATTTAATAAAAATGATAAAAGAAGAAAACTCAAATCACGAAAAGAGTAAATAACTTAAACATAATCAATCTTAGTTAAAAAACATTTATTTAAAAAGTTAAAAAAATAAAAAGCATAAACCATATTAAACATAATACAGTATTAAAAGGATAACTTTCAACATATAATCATCTTCACGTAATATCTATATATATATTGCAAAGGGATTATTCCTACATGTCATACTCTTATGCAATCTCTCATTTGAGAGATGCCACATAGGATGTGATATGGCAACTCTAGACCAATTAAAAAAAAGAAATAAATATGGTTTAAATATAATTTAACCTAATCTATTAAATACCTAATCTACTAAATATAAATATTAAACCTTTATTATTTTCTCTCTCATAACTTTTAAATGTTAATATCTTTTATATACGAGATTTTTTAAAGAAAAAAATTACACCAAATTAACGAGCGTTTTATTATCTTTCCAACGAGTACCATAGTGCTATATAAAAAACAGAGAAAAAAACGACTATTTTTTGTAACCCAACAGATATTGTGTCAGGTTTGGGATTAGTTTAAAAAAAATTGTGGGTTTGGGTCGGGCCTGGGATTAGGTGATACCCGACCCAATTACCCGAAACCACATACCCAAATACCCGAACTATATACCCGATCATATACCCATGAATCTTTTAACGCGTCACATAACCATTAGACTAATGCGTTCGATATTTCAATAAATAACTTTTTTTCCTTATTTCATATTAGTTCTTTTTAGAATGATCGATTACAAACTTCCGAATTCATTTGGCATTATATAATATTTTGTAATGGCACTAGATTTATACCCTGACGTAGAGATTCGTTTTTTTTTATATATTTGAATATGATAACTTATGGCAGAGATTTGTTTAATAATAATAATAATAATAATAATAATAATAATAATAATCATTAATCATATATTGACAAGTCATTAATTATGTTGTCATATTAGATATTTTATTATGTCATATTAGATATTTCAACCCGGGACGCTCCCGGGATAAAAACTAGTTTAAAATATGTTACAATTTGACTTTGACTTATATAGATGTAGAATTCATGATGGGGTTGAAAAATATATACATTCTAATAATACTAATATTAATAGTAATAATTATCACTCTTGTAATTAAATAAAAAAAATAACATTGCTATAAGGTGACACCATGTGTTGCAGTGTTGCGCGATTCTTTCTCCAAGCTTCTCTTGATGAAGTATATCTATCCATCTTTAGAAGAGTAAAATTTCAATGATAGCATGGCGATTGAGCTGAATTTCAACACCGTAGATAAGAACCTGGTTTAAAAGAAAAAAAAACATGATTAATGAATAACATGAACATTTTGTGTTTTTTTTTTTTCTGTATGAACATAACCCCACAAAAAATAGTCGTTTTTTTCTCCGTTTTTTATATAGCACTATGGTATTCGTTGGAAAGATAATAAAACACTCGTTAATTTGGTGTAATTTTTTTTATTTAAAAAATCTCGAATATAAAAGATATTAACATTTAAAAATTATGGGAGGAACATAAGAGAGAAAAATTTAAATTTGTTTTTAAGTTGTTTTTTCCTAAAATAACTCAATTTAATTTTAGTAATTGAGAATTGAGAGATAGAGAGATAAATTTAGGGTTTTATGTTTATCTTTTTTTTTTAATTAAAAAAAGAAATAATTCAAAAACACTAAAATATTAATATCTTATCTTAAATAATGATAAAAACTAATTCATTTTCAATTCAAAGACATATGTTACAACTCACGTGGCATGTCACATTATCAAATGTTAGTTGGCATTTGAGATGACATACGAATTAAAAAGCTAATCAGTTTCCTTAATTTAGGGGGATAATTAACTTTAATTAAAAAACTAGTAAATTTTATTAAATTTTTAGACATTTAAAATGCATAGCAAAATTAAATTGTAAAATATACTTACAAATTGTCATGGGTGAAAAGGTTGGAGTTAAAAGAGGTTGTGCTGGGACACCGTCATAACTGTCCTCATCATACGTGAAGGGTTGAGAAGCCTATTCTAAGAAGGTGGAAGGTAGTGAATAATTTTATTGTGAAGGGTGAGGGTTTAAGTAATGGAACTAGATCATCGTCGCAAGTGATATTGGTTCATTTGGAATGAAACAGGTGGTACATTATAATTGATTCGTGGTATGGGTTCACACTGGTTGGCACATTTACGCCCCCTTCCACCCTAAAATGTAATTATGCGGTTATAATCATAAGACCATGTGTAGTGGGGGGCTTTATATATAAAGCCCCAATTTCTGATTGGTCCACGTGGCAGCTGAGTCAGCAAGGAGAGAGAAACTGAAAAAGGGGTGTAGTGGTAGGGGCTTTATATATAAAGCCCCTATTAATATTTTATTATATCTTTTAAATTAAAAAAATAATAAAATAATAATAAAGGAGAGAGGGTATGAGGTGTCAACCTCTGATTGGTGGGCTTTTTTTGTTTCGGGCGTTAGTTAAATCGCGCCAGAAGTGGGTTTTGTAAAATAGAGCCCCCCCCCCCCCCCGGTAGCGGTGTTGGGGGGGCGCTATTTTTTTTTTGTCCAATATAACGCCTGAGTACAGGCAGTCTAATAGTAAGTTGTTAAACTAAGGTGCTGTTTGTTTTTTCTGCAGGAAAAGATCTGCAGTCTGCGGATCACATCTGCAGAAAAAGAGGTGGACCAAATGTCTGAAGTGTGCAAGAAGAACACTGTTTGTTTGTTAATGTCTGCAGGCTGCTGAAATAAACTGAAATTTAAATAAACTGATTTTTTACAGCAGTCTGGTGGTAGACGGTGGTGGTGGTTGTGGATGGTGGTGGTGGGTGCTAGTGGACGGTGGTGGTGGTGGTAGTGGACCGTGGTGATGGTGGCGGTGGACGGTGATGGTGGATGGTGGTGGACGTGGTGGTGGTGGTGAGTGGTGGTGGACGGTGGTAGGTAGTGGTGGACCGTGGTGGTGGTGGACGGTGGTGGTGGATGGTGGTGGTGGTGGACGGTGGTGGTGGACGGTGGTGGTGGACGGTGGTGGGTGGTGGGTTGTGGTGGACTGTGGTGGTGGTGGACCGTGGTGGTGGTAGACGGTGGTGGTGGACGGTGGTGGTGGACCGTGGTGGTGGTGGACCATGGTGGTGGTAGACGATGGTGGTGGTGGTGGACCGTGGTAGACCGTGGTGGTGGTGGTGGGTGATGGTGGTCGGTGGTGGTGGTGGACGATGGTGGTGGTGGTGGTGGTGGGTGGTGGTGGAGGTGGACAGTGGTGGTGGTGGGTGGTGGTGGACCGTGGTGGTGGTGGTGGTGGGTGAGGAGAAGAGAAGTCGAAAAGACCTTTGAAAACCTTAAAAGACTTTGAAACAAGTCTGCACCACGAAGAGGTTAGGAAGACCTTTTTGAGTGAAAGGTCTTCCAAAAAACAAACAATCTGCAGACTCCAAACGTCTGTGCATGTCTACGTGACGCAGACAAAAGAGGTTAGAAGTGATTCCGAGCAAAAAACAAACAGTAGTCATTCTCAATTTTTCACTTTATTTTTTTTAAACAAATGATATATTAAATTTAATTGGGTTATTTTCAGACATTAGATAAGAATATCTTCGATAAGTAAATATGATGCCCTCAAGGCGTCAATTTGAAAATAGTCCATCAAAATTAGGCTCGTTAATAGTCGACTCACTAAAGTGTGCTTAATTATCCACCGTATAACAAGCTTACCTCGCATAATATAAAAATAATCAAGCCATGAATATTCATTCCATCTATACTTAAAGATCCATACATCCTTATGTTTGTACTTACAAAAAATGAGGCTGGGTATACTGTACTATAGGCCCTAGTATAGTGTAGACACAAAAGTGACTAACGATCAAGTGTCAAAGAGACTTGTAATCACAAGTCAATGGGAAATTGTTAGGACATAATTTGTAAGTTGTAATTAGCAAATGGAAAGTGTATCGGATAGATAATCCGTTAAGTGGGTAAAACTCAAAGAAAATAGAAAGGAACTTGACAGAAATATAGAAAGAATATAGATACTAATTTTTTGCATATATTTATTTTCAAATCAAAGAGCCTTTATAGGCCTATAAGTAAAAGCTGCAATGAAAATTAAGAACTAAATTATAGGAACATAACACTTACTACCCTAATTAACTTTGACTCTAAATAAAAGATTTGACCCTAAATAAAAGATAAATAATGCAAAGCAATAAGAAATAAATGTAGCACTAAGCCATCCACGTTCAACATGTAATTATGAGTCGAGTGGCACATATCACTTTCGCATTATACTTTCATTAACAAGTGTTATGTCTATGTATTTTCAAACAAACTATACTTTTAAACTAACATGTAAATTCCAAATGTCCATTTTGTTGAACTAGCGGGAACCCGCGCGTTGCGGCGGGTTAGCTAGGTTTGCAGGTATTTTGATTTGGTTGTCAGATTGAGGATGCATAATATGTTGTTTCAGGGTATAACAGATGTTATAACGATTGTACATGGCATAAGAATAGTGCTTGTAACATAATTTTTAGATGTTGTTGGTCGTTTCTAGACATGACATAATTTGTAGTTGAACTCATTGTTGCTCGTTTCTAGACTCCTCTTGACAAAAACTTTATTTCCGAATTCATGTCTTCCAAAGAAGTGTGTATTTTATTGCAGTTCATGTATCACCTAAACTAACTATTAAAGCACACATATGATCATGTTAATAATACGCATAAGCAACAATAACATTCAAATGTATGTTTTTTTTAACTATATGCCATCTTTCCTCATCCAACTTAAGTATACATCGACTGATTGACATCAGTTAACTCTACCCTCTAGTGTTATGATAGTAGTCACAAGACTATAAGGGATCTATGTTTCCTAAGCACAATGCGGAAAAAAGGCTCACGCCAAAGACCAAAAAAAAGGAAAACAAAAGTGCAATAGTAAGAAAATCAAGTTCCCAGTATAACAAGTAGATTCGGCAAAAAGAATAAGCAATTTAGTAGGACACACTCATAAAGAAGTACAGGAAATGGGAGAAAAGGGTATCACTAAAATCAAAACACAACCATATAAACAAATAAAAAACAGTTGTAAACAAATCATACCAATATGAAACATAGGCTTTTGACAGAAAGAAAATATTAATGTAAACAACTAAAACACAAATTTAGCGAATGGAAATGTTTTATCTACCTGAACACAATCAAGTAAATTCAATTGTTTCACAAGGATTTTATGAAGAGGAACCAGTGACTTAAAGTAGGTGTGATAATAAGGGTAAAAAAAAACATGTGACTCACTACGAAATCTATAGACGAATGATGACATGCTAAGCAAATCAAATGAAAATTATAATTTCAAGCATAGGAAGCAAAGTGTAAATCAATGCATGAATAAGGATGATTTTTTTGTTGGTGCTTCTTTGTGAGAGGTGTCAAATGCCAACAGACAAACAAATAGGCCATCACTCACTTCATTTTGTACAAAATAACAAAAACAAAAGTGTATAACCTCAAAACTACTTTTCCGATGATTATGTAATATATGTATTTACACTTTCAAGACATGTAATTTAGTGGGTGTTGCACGAAATTTCTATTCTTTTTAAGTTCATTACAAAGTGTTATAAAGTTCGAATCATTGAAAGAAAGTATTTTTTTTGTTGATCACATCTGTTACAACATTAGATCACGTTTAGAACGCTGATTAGAGCTCATCATGATAAAAATATTGATGTAAATTACTTGAGAGGGGCTTCATATCCAATAGCGGATCTTGAACGTAAAACCTGGTACGGCCGGATTCAATACATATAAAAAATTTTGAAAATTTTTGGTAAAATTTACACTACGAAGCGAAAAGGCTGGGTGGGCCGGTCCTGGTTGGGCCCGTATGAAGATCCGCCATTGTTCATATCCACATCCGCAATACAAATACAACCGTTAATATTAAGAAAAAGGCTCACCTTTTTTCAATCCACATAAATTAAAAGTAACCACTCCCTTAATAGCACATCCCATATGTCTCAGGTTAGTTGTCAATAATGTGATCCACAAGCCCCCTCACCTATTTACTTTTACTATAAGAGTACTCTAGGTCTTGGACTAACAATCAAGCGCCCTTCATGAAGACTTAAACTATTGCGGCCAGTCAAAGCTTGGATCTATTTTGGGACAAAAGGATCCCATCTTATCAAGCATTTGTGTTATATATACTTTTTCTACTTAGAAACCTCGTTGAGTAAGACTATAAAGATTGACAATGTTCTCAAAATGTCACATTCCTTTTTTTATCCTCTATAAATTCTCATGGAAACTGGGCCATCTATATTTCAAATTCTTCATACATGGTGATTCATTAACTATGCACACACACAAACGGAGAAAGAAACATTTTAATGCATATTTGAGTTGAAGAAACTTAAATGAAACAACAAACAAAGAAATAAACATTTTAAAGTACATTTGAGTTGAAGAAACTTAAGGAAACCATAAAAACAACGATGCATCCCCTAAGAAACCGACCCCTTATTTTCTCCTCAATATCGAAGTGAAACACTTGAAGAAAAAAACTCATCAAAATCAAAGGCTGATAGATAACAAATGTTACACAAACTATAAAAAGACATATCATATTTTTTCAAGCAATTATGGCACCGTGTACCGAGTATCAATACCCAAGCCAAACCACGTAAAAAAACAACAAAAAAAATATTTTGACATATAGTACAGAGTACATTGATCGAGGTGAAAATCATAACAATAACTTAAAATAAAAACCTGATTAAAAAACAACAAAAGTAAGTAAGCTGTAACTTGATTCAAGCATGTTGTGTACCAATTGATCCTCCCATGGCCTCCTTCAATACTTTCTAAATGATTACACACTAATAACGATTGAATGGAAGTTCGTAAGTTTGGAAGAAGAAGAAGAGGAAGAGAGACGATCAAATCGAAGTGTGCAGGTTTCGGAAAAATACGAACAACAAGCGATTAAAACGAATGGGCCGATTAAATTCATATCTTTAATGTGAGGGTAATTACTCCTTCAATTCGCGATCGAATCTCATTCAATTGGTCTTGAAAGTGAGGGAAATTGAAAAGACAAAGATGCGGGTGATCAGAATTGACGTCTTGAAAGAATCCAAGAGACGTGTCTTACTCCTGAGATGCTGTAAGTGGTTGTACATACAGGTTTAAAACTTGTTTTGTTGTCAAGTTACTATTTTAACCACAAGGGATATGTATTTATATAAGTTATAAGAAAATAAAATTAAAATAAAAAAACATAAGTTAATTATTATTATTAATTATTACAAAGCTATTTAATAGTTGCATTAAAATTGTCTTGTTAATATAATAAAATTACAATTTTGCCCATATAGATAATTATAAAATGACTTTCTTACCCGTCCAGAACTCACTATATAGTAGTATAGATTAGTTAATGGTCATGCTAATTCAAATTAATCTGCATTTTAATAATCTTTAATCAGTTGGGTTAGTGGTAAATGACCGTCTAATCAGGACGGGTCCCTCGGTTCGGATTCCTCCTCGGTGTTGATTTTTTTGGGCCAAGCCGAAAACCAAACTATTGATTTCAAAACGAAAAAAAAAAAAAAAAAAACAGAAATCCAATTTTATATTCGATTCGGTATTAAACAAAAAAAAAGTAAACTATAACAAAAATAGGTGTTTTTCGATATAGGTTAGGGTTCTACAGTTTTGTAATGAAGTTAATGTTTGATGAATGTAAAAAAAAACCATAGCCCTATGTATATATATATTAATTTGGTTTCCTCGGATTAACCAAATTGAACTTCTTACATTCGAAAACCGAATTAAAAATTCAAAAACCAAACTGGAAACTTAATAATTATAAATTCACGTCAGTCTGGCTTTTGTATTGGTTTAAATAATCATAAATTGGACACCCTGGTTAGAAAATAAAAGGATTCAAGAACGTACCTAAGTTAATTATATAAAATAAATAAAGGCGAGCAGCATATGAGTATTTTCTTTAGTAGTCTTTTACTTACTCTTACTCGTGTTTTTAACATACATTTCTTTTCATAGTCAAAAATTGTGTTTTTCGTTTAACCTGTAGTACATATAGAACATAAATCATTTGTTTTCATCTCCATGTACAAATATGGCGAGCCATGCAAATACTTTACTCGTAAAATACTTATCCATATTCGATAAAATAATATAATATCCAGACTCGATAAAGTGAAAACCCAATACACGATAAAGAAAAAGTGATATGGTCAACAGACTCAACACAATCAAAGTGATAAAAGAAAAAATATAGTTATAAAATAAGGTTCGTTATAATACATACATCAAGTATATGAAACAATATTCAGCAAGTATATACACGCATATCAATCTAACCAGTAGTAAAAATAGATTCCGGTCAATGACCGATATTTGAGATATAGGTTGTCGCAGGGAGATTTTGAAAAGATACCAGTAATTTTTACATCACGCAAAAATTTATATATATATATAACAATTTAACACTAACAATTCAATATACTCTCCTACCATTAACAAATAAACTTTTTGCAACTTGCAAAACACTAACAATTGTAGCAATTAGGAACTTATTAAGCCTTAAAACACTAATATTTAAAACTAACAATTAAGACTTAAAACACTAATAGTAGCAATAAGAAGAAAGATGAGTGGAAGAACTAAGAAGAAATGTACTGATATCAGAAATATCGGTTATATATCGGTCAATATTGCCGATAATATCGGTACCGATATTTTTATTGATATTGTACTCGTATATCGGCCGAGTTAACTACATAGATATCAATTGTATTATAATGATATTTGAGGAATATATGAACATGAGATGTTATAACTTATAAAAAAAATACGTCAATGGGGTACATAAACCTTTCGAACAATTTATAAAGTTTTTATACGATCAATTATATATTATTTTGTTTGATAAAACTATTTACTCATACACACAATTTTCAAATATCTATAGTTGAAGGACAGTTATAAGTTTGATGGTGAACTCGTAATCTTAAACACCTTCATTTCACGTAAGCATGAAACACCAACTCAATATACTTAAAAAAAAAAAGTCAAATCTCATGGTGTTTGTACAGTAAACAAGGACAGACCTTGACATCGAGTAACCGGGTGAAGTGATACTAAGGGTGGATGGGTGTTCTCTAGATGAGTAGATGGGCTCACGAGTTGGGCGAGTTGTTAGGGAACACCGCAGCGACTCCCCCTAGCACGCAAGATGGGATCAAATCCAGGTTGGTGAACGGGATTGAGCGAGAACATCGCCACAAATGGTACGGGTCTATAATTGGTTGGTGGTGAGGGTTCATAGGATGGGAACGCCACTTCCATCAAAAAAATTTCTTAGGCCAGGCGATGCACTACTCGGCCGTATCATGATCCAGTCCAATCATGAAGTGCCATCTAAGTACCCAAAACACATGTTTGAATCCAACACTACCTTAAAATGTGACCCCCCCCCCCCCCCCCCTTACACACATCTCTATCTCCTACTCACACTGGGTACTATAACCCCAATCCACTACCCTATTTGAAATACTCGAATAAGGTAGGGCGATGTTTCTGCTCGGGTGATGGGTACCCGATTTCAAATCGGAAAATCGGATGACGCCCAGGTGTCCTTACTACATGCTATGGGTACGCCATTCTATGTACAATATCATTTTCAAAAATATGATTTTTATTTTGTATTTCGTAATTTATTTATTTATAACATGAATTGATTAGTTTTTGTAAAGGTAAATTTCATTCAAAAAAGCACCACAATACGGTCCTCAAAACAAGGATCTTTGGGCAAAAACGACATTACATCAAATTCATATGATGAATTAATTAGTTGATAGATATTTTTAATTTTAATAATTTTCTTAAAACCAGCCACCAGGAGACAGATATTGATGGATACATGAAAATTTTCTCTGAACGAAACTGATTTCAAAATAAAAATATTGAGTATATTCATTTTACTAGCTTATACTCCGGGAGCGTCCCGGGTTAAGAAATCTAAGTAAGGTAAATATTATTATTATTATTATTATTATTTTAAACAAGTCTCTGCCATAAGTTATCATATTCTAATATAAAAAAAGGGTAATTGGGTCGGGTATCACCTAATCCCAGGCCCGACCCAAACCCACAATATTTTTTTTAAACTAATTCAAAACCTGACACAATACTTGTCGGGTTACAAAAAATAGTCGTTTTTTTTCTTCGTTTTTTATATAGCACTATGGTACTCGTTGGAAAGATAATAAAACGCTCGTTAATTTGGTGTAATTTTTTTCTTTAAAAAAATCTCGTATATAAAAGATATTAACGTTTAAAAGTTATGAGAGGAAACATGAGAGAGAAAATAATAAAGTTTTAATATTTACATTTAATAGATTAGGTATTTAATAGATTATGTTAAATCATATTTAAACCATATTTATTCCTTTTTTAATTGGTCTAGAGTTTTCACATCACATCCTATGTGGTATCTCTCAAAAGAGAGATTGCATAATATTATGACATGTCATTAAAAATGTTTTGGTTTATTATATACTACCTTATACATCGGGAGCGTCTCGGGTTGAGAAATCTAAGCAAAGTGAATATTATTATTATTATTATTATTATTATAAACAAATCTCTGCCATAAGTTATCACATTCTAATATAAAAAAGGGTAATTGGGTCGGGTATCACCTAATCCCAGGCCCCGACCCAAATCCACAATTTTTTTTAAAACTAATTCCAAACCTGACACAATACATGCCGTGTTACAAAAAATAGTCGTTTTTTTCTCCGTTTTTTATATAGCACTATGGTACTCGTTGGAAAGATAATAAAACGCTCGCTAATTTGGTGTAATTTTTTTCTTTAAAAAATCTCGTATATAAAAGATATTAACGTTTAAAAGTTATGAGAGAAAACATAAGAGAAAAAATAATAAAGTTTTAATATTTACATTTAGTAAATTAGGTATTTAATAGATTATGTTAAATCATATTTAAACCATATTTATTCTTTTTTTTTAATTAGTCTAGAGTTGCCACATCACATCCTATGTGGCATCTCTCAAAAGAGAGATTGCATAATATTATGACATGTCATTAAAAATGTTTTGGTTTATTATATACTAGTTTATACCTCGGGAGCGTCCCGGGTTCAGAAATCTAAATAAAGTGAATAAAATTAGAAGTATTTAAACTATAAAAAAGGCATCTGCCAATATATGATTATGATTATGATTATGATTATGATTATTATTATTATTATTATTATTATTTTAAACAAATCTCTGCCATAAGTTATCATATTTAATATAAAAAAAGGGTAATTGGGTCGGGTATCACCTAATCTCAGGCCCGACCCAAACCCACAATTTTTTAAACTAATTTCAAACCTGACACAATATCTGTCGGGTTACAAAAAATAGTCGTTTTTTTCTCCGTTTTTTATATAGCACTATGGTACTCGTTGGAAAGATAATAAAATTCTCGTTAATTTGGTGTAATTTTTTTCTTTAAAAAATCTCGTATATAAAAGTTATTAACATTTAAAAGTTATGAGAGGAAACATGAGAGAGAAAATAATAAAGTTTTAATATTTACATTTAGTAGATTATGTATTTAATAGATTTTGTTAAATCATATTTAATCCATATTTATTCTTTTTTTTAATTGGTTTAGAGTTGCCACATCATATCCTATGTGGCATCTCTCAAAAGAGATATTGCATAATATTATGACACTAGTTTTTATCCCGGGAGCGTCCCGAGTTGAAATATCTAATATAACATGATAAAATATATTATTACTAGCTGATTACCCCGCGAAGGTCCCGGGGTTGAAAAATTTAATATGATTTAACAAAAAATGATAAAAGAAGAAAACTCAAATCACGAAAAGAGTAAATAACTTAAACATAATCAATCTTAGTTAAAAAAAACATTTATTTAAAAAGTTAAAAAATAAAAAGCATAAACCATATTAAACAAAATACATTATTAAAAGGATAACCTTCAACATATAATCATCTTCACGTAATTTAAAATATGTTACAATTTGACTTTGACTTATATAGATGTAGAATTCATGAGGGGGGTTGAAAAATATAACCATTCTAATAATACTAATACTAATAGTAATAATTATTAAGGTGACACCATGTCTTGCAGTGTTGCGCAATTCTTTCTCCTAGCTTCTCTTGATGAAGTATACATATCCATCTTTAGAAGAGTAAAATTCCAATGATAGAATGGCGATTGGGCTGAATTTCAACATCGTAGATAAGAACCTGGTTTAAAAGAAAAATCATGATTAATGAATAACCTGAACACCTTGTGTTTTTTTTTGTACGAACATAACCCCACAAAAAATAGTCGTTTTTTTCTCCGTTTTTTATATAGCACTATGGTACTCGTTGGAAAGATAATAAAACGCTCGTTAATTTGGTGTATTTTTTTATTTAAAAAATCTCGAATATAAAAGATATTAACGTTTAAAAATTATGGGAGGAACATAAGAGAGAAAAATCTAAATTTATTTTTAAATTCTTTTTTCCTAAAATAACTCAATTTAATTTTAGTAATTGAAAATTGAGAATTGAGAGATAGAGAGATAAATTTAGGGTTTTATGTTTATCTTTTTTTTAATTAAAAAAGGAAATAATTTAAAAACACTAAAATCTTTCAATTATGATGTCACGTGGCAGTTTCATGGAGAGGTTGAAGGCACCATTGCACGCAACGTCAGCAATGTTCAATTCTTTTATATATATTAATAGATTATTATTATTATTATTATTATTTTAAAAAAAATCTCTGTCATAAGTTATCATATTCAAATATAAAAAAAACGAATTTCTACGCCGGGGTATAAATCTAGTGTCATTACAAATGAATTTGGAAGTTTGTAATCGATTATTCTAAAAAGAACTAACATGAAATAAGAAAAAAAAGTTAATTATTGAAATATCGAACGCATTAGTCTATGGGTTATGTGATGCGTTAAAAAATTAATGGGTATATGATCGGGTATGTAGTTCGGGTATTTGGGTATGTTGTTTCGGGTAATCGGGTCGGGTATCACCAGACCCGACCCAAACCCACAATTTTTTTTAAACTAATCCCAAACCCGACACAATACCTGTCGGATTACAAAAAATAGTCATTTTTTTCTCCGGTTTTTATATAGCACTATGGTACTCTTTGGAAAGATAATAAAACGCTCGTTAATTTGGTGTAATTTTTTTTCTTTAAAAAATTTCATATATAAAAGATATTAACGTTTAAAAGTTATGGGATGAAACACGAGATATAAAATAATAAAGGTTTAATATTTAGATTTAGTAGATTATGTATTTAATAGATTAGGTTAAATCATATTTATTTCTTTTTTTAATTGGTTTATAGTTGCCACATCACATCCTATGTGACATCTCTTAAAGGAGAGATTGCATAAGAGTATGACATGTAGGATTAATCCCTTTGCAATATATATATATATATATATATATATATAGATGTCATTAAAAATGCTTTAGTTTATTATATATATATAGATATAGATATAGATTCTTTTGAAAGGCAAAAAATATTGAGTAATTAAACACGTAAATTGAGCATTAGTAGTATTTTTTTTAAACGGCAAGTGATGCAACCGGTGGAGCTTCGCTAAGTCAGCATGTACTGGTTACCCGTTCCCTCTGAATTGGGGATCTCTCCATGTGAAACCCTCACATATGATAAATATGGTTTCAACAAAAATTGAACCCTCAACCTACACATAACATCCACTCTACTTCTTCGATTATTAGTAGGATTATTACGGAGTATTATTTAGAATTAATCATCAAAATTGATAAAGCTTTGGAGCGAGGGACCCTCAATGTTTTGCGTGCAAACGCACGCGCAGGCCCACGTGCATCCCTGGTTTAACGCTTGATTCCAAAATAAAGCTCAACATTTGCTTGACCCAAAAGAACATGCCTCGTAATAGAGACATTTTTTTTTTTGTTAAATTCCAATTGGAAATTTGGACGTAGCTTCCTTATGTTCATTATCTTCATTATAAGTTTGTGATTTAATAATGTTATGATCTATCAAAAGATTTAATATTGCATTAGGAAGTTTTTATAATAAAAAGATATATATTTAATTAAACATTGCTAAATCATTTTTTTAATTAATAAAGTTTAAAACTTTATTATAAATTTTAATGAAAACTAACTTGTTAGCTCTTATACGGATTATAATTATATGAAGTGACATTCCAAGTGTTAAAAAAATCTTAGGGTGGTTGGGCGCCCTTTAACAACTTTGTCGAGCCTCATCCAGTCCTCCTTTATCATGTCAAATCCACTTTTAAAATTATCAAAATCAGTGTTTGTTGAGCGGTTACATCTTGCCGAGCACAAAGG
Organism: Ambrosia x helenae; assembly: GCA_030844895.1. Taxonomy (NCBI): domain Eukaryota; kingdom Viridiplantae; phylum Streptophyta; class Magnoliopsida; order Asterales; family Asteraceae; genus Ambrosia; species Ambrosia x helenae. The sequence continues at coordinate 107,045,334 of CM061233.1, read as the reverse complement.
GTGACGACGATGTGATCGCACATCAACCCTAACCGAGCACCCGAGAGGTGCCCATCACCTTTGGGGGATAAATATTACCGTTATATAAAAATAATATAGTATTAATATGTATTTGGAACGATCAAAATTAATCCACATTTCATTCACCCCAGGCAAACCTCTTGTGAGTCCTTAAAGTAAGGACCGCAAGAAAAAACAAAAGTTACATCAAAATAAAAGGAAAATCACACCAACTCTTCCAATCTATACATTTGAATCTAGATCTATTTTTAATCCAAAAGAATAAAGACGCTTTTATATTTGCCACGACATCCACAACTTTATTGGTTTTCCTTTGAAAAATCGACTCGTTTCTAGCAATCCATATACTCTAAAGTGTGGTTAGAATAATCCCATGCATTGTCCACGTCTCCTGTTTTCTCATCTTTAAGTCTTTCGAAAGCAAAAATGGGAACCAATTTACACCAACTAGCTACCCGTGCCCAACTTCCATAGTAAAAGAACACGCCGTGACAAGATGACACGAGCCACGACGACTCCAGGCCATCACCGCATAGCGGGCATAACACATCTTGAAGATTCATCCCTCTTTTCCTCAACTCGAGTCTACTTGGAAGCCTATCTTGTTTCGTCCACCAAGCCATAACATTACACTTCAAGGGGATCCACCCATTCCATTTCATCTTAAAAAAATCGCCATAATCCCGTGAAGAAGAAATCAACTTTTTAGCCGAAGAAACTGAGAATTGTTCATGCCCTCCCCCACACCATTTCCAAGAATCCACTCCAACACCCCACGTATGATCATGAATTAAAATAAGAAGGCCAAAAAGATCTAACACCCCCTGTTGCGAGGTCGAATATCTTCTCCATTCCCAAGTTAAGTTTTTCATTTCACCTCCAAGAGTCACTCTATTCTCAATAAGGACATCTTTGATTTTTTCTAACCTGAAGAGAGTAAGAAAGGTATCTTTTAAAGGCGTGTCTCCAATCCATAAATCTAACCAAAACCTTAGCGTCTTGCCATATCCAACGATACCATAAAAGAAATAATTAAATTTCCTTCCATCTGTGGTGTTATGTTCGCCCACTTTCACAATTTTGGTCCAACACCCGGAATGATTATACGCCATTGGAAGCGATAATCACACATTCTTTGACCAATGACAACCTTTAACGACCCGCTTCCATAAATTATTGTTTTCTTTCTTGAACCGCCAACTCCACTTTAGAAGCAGAGCCTCGTTGGTGTCTTTTAAACGGCTAATCCCTAACCCTCTCGCCTTCTTTGGTCTAGTAACCTTCTCCACGCCACCCAACATATCTGTCACACCCTCAAATTTCCACGTGCGGGGTTTTACCGCGAGGCGCGTGACACACCAGGATCCAAGTCAACGGTCACAATAAACAACACTATATGGTACGTAAAACCGACATAAATAAACCATTAAGGTTCAAAACTGTTCCAACACAGCGGAAGCATAATATGTATTACAACTCAAAATGAAATATAAAGTCTGAAATGTTTAACAAAACGTGCATATGATTCCTAGACGCCGTGAGACTCCGTGCGCCTATCGACAGCTGCTACCTTAGCAACCTGAGACAAACATGCTAAAAAACGTCAGCAAATAATGCCGGTGAGTTCACAGGTTTTTAAGTAAAACGTTTCACGAACTTTTGAAAGACCATCATGATACTACTGACGATGAAAACACTCGTTAAATGTTTGAACTTCATAACGAACCTCCCAAACGAACTATCGCCCAGCGAAGTTAACGAACTACCATCCCATGGTCAACGAACTGCTTTACCATAGCTAACGAACTACCATTCCATGGCCAACGAACTACTATAACATAGCTAACGAACTACCACATAGAGGCTAACGAACTACCGCACCGCGGCTAACGAACTGCCACAACATAGGCCATATAATACAGAACATAAATGAATACCTTGAACCCAAATGAACACTCCCAAAACGTAGTGAATACATGAGTACCCAAAACATAGTTGTCACGCCTTTTAGGAAAAACACATTTGACACACGTTTAAAGAACACAGCATGTTTTCTCCCCCGAAATTGTAAAACCAGTAAAAGAGTGGGGCCGTGAAACTCACCTTATAGTGCGTCTTCCGATAACTAGAATTCCAACACGTGTATGATAATCCCAACTAATGAAAACCTATCAATGAGTTTACATAAGTGTGATGACTACTAACCCGAAGGCTAACAAGTCCCCGATTGTCCAGATCTTAACCAAGTATGTTTTAAAACGTGTTTAAATGTTTAACCGACACACTAGACCGACCCGACATCCCGTTGGTGACCCATTACATCAATTAGTCATGCACATAAGTTTAACACATAAGTTTCAAGCATAAAACACTTAGTTCGTATCAAAAATCTCATTTCTGCTAACATAGGGTCGAATGTAGTGGTAAGTGGTCGAAGGTGACTTGGGTTGGTCGAATGTGGGTTCAACCTTCCACCTTCGCCCTTTTTCTTCCACCTTCGCCCACTTGTGGTTCATTCGCCCCTCAAGTTTCCAGGTTCGACCCCTGGAACCCACCTTCGCCCATTCGACTGGCCGAAGGTGTTCCAGGTTCGACCCTGCTGTATTGTTTACTCAAAAACGCGTCCAAAAACATCCGAAAACATCACGAAACATCATGAGTTACAGCAGTCAAGCATCATTAATATATTCCTACGAAACCCCACCAATTTTACCCCAAAATCTATCCGTTTTTACAAGTTTCCTAAAATAGTAAATTATGGAGATGTCACATCATCATGCATGAAAATATTACCCAATTAGGAAACTTCTGAAATCAATCAATAATCAGCTCATCATCATCAAATCATCATGAACAAGAAACCCTTATCCTAACTCTATCATAACTATCCAAAAACAAGCCCTAAATCTAACTAAAAACCCCTTTTATCGTCAAAACACCATCAACAATCAAAGGTAACATGTTTCAATCATAACCCATCATTAATAACAGCCCTAGGTTGTTGTCATATCATCTATACAACAAGTAATCATCAAACAATGCATAATATCATATTAACACATGTTTAGTTTGCATAAAAACTCATTGTTTATGAATAGGTTTTATTTAGAAAGATATTAGGAAGGTTTTTACCCATAAAACATGTTGATATCAGATCTGGACCCTTGGGGTTTAGATTAAAAAAAAAGTCAAAATTGTTTAAAAAGGATTTGTAATGAAGAACACACCTTAGATTTTCACTTGTAATGATTTAGAGAGTTAGGTTATGAAAAACAAGCTCAAAAACTCCTTCCCCAATGATAATAGCTGATAGAGAGTGTTTGGAGGCGTTTAGGGTTTGTGAAATGGTGAAAAATGGCTAAGGATGGTATTTATACCCAGTCCAGGTTCGCCCCTTTTATGTGGTCGAATGTGGAACTTTTCCACGTTCGCCCATTTGTAATGGTCGAATGTGGAACTTTTCCACATTCGCCCACTTTGTAATGGTCGAATGTGGAACTTTTCCACATTCGCCCACTTTGTTTCTACGTTCGCCCATTTTTCAAGTTCCATTTCCACGTTCGCCCCACTATTTCCACATTCAGGTCATCAGCACTTTTTAACACATGTTAACAGCACTTTTTAACACATGTTAACCTTTTTCCAGTTTGTCGTGTTTAACGCATTCTAACACATCTTAACACATAAGCATGCATCCATAGTCTATACTTAGCATGTTTAGGCACGTATAATCATTTGTACATCATTTAAGCAAGTATAAGCATACAATCCACCACACGACCCATAATCTACACATATACTTAATTAATTCATGTAATGTCACCAACGACGGAACCCGGTACTAATGTATTCCCAAAACGACTCCCAATGATCCTCCAGATCATTGAACCCTGGACAATCCTAATTTGACCCGACTCAACTAACCCAGTTAAGTTTGTTTATAAACGTTTCTCGCTAAGGTAGATTTATGTGTTTATAAAATGTTGACCCAAACATGCCGGGTGTCACAACATCCCCCTGTTGAAAGAATTTTCGTCCCGAAAATTTCCCGAAGTCAAAGAGAACGAAGCGAGAAAAAGAAAAATTTTCCCGGTCGTCACATCATCCCCCTGTTGAAAGGAATCTCGCCCCGAGATTCACTCTTCGACAGTAATGAGTGTCGACCTAACCCAAGTAACGTTTCCCAGAACACAATCGAAATGATAACCACGAACGAAAGATGATATCAACGAATACTCTGTGCCGGGGAACCGCCCTCCCCAAAGTGAATAGAGAACAATGAATCCCCCTGATCGAAGGCCTACTAGAGACTACTATGATCGGTATAAATGATACACCGGTACCGTCCAAGTAACATCTCCAAAGGACCCACATCAGACTCATGAATGCAAAATGATGACCATATACCAAACTGAATGCACACAATGAATACGAATTGCCAAACAATGCGAACGAGAATGAATACGAGCATAACGAGAATCAAGAAAAGAATACTCACCAGTAACAGTATCAGGATCCTCCTGACCAGTTCGTCCACCACCCTTGCCTTGCTTCTTCTTAGGACAATCCCGCTTGAAGTGCCCAATATCTCCACAGTGATAACATCCTTGGTTCCCCTGAGGAACAGGGGCAGGGACAATCGCCTGACCTGGAACTTTCTGGAGATTGACTCTACAGTTTCTAGCAACATGGCCCACATGCTTACAACGGTTGCAACGAAACTTCTCACAGTTGCCATAATGATGGTACCCACACACGACACATTTCGGACTCTTCCCAGCATACCCACCGTGCTCCCGACCAGACGATGAACCTGAAGCTTCGAACTTCCCTATCTGCTGTTGTGGCTGGTTTGGAACCAGATTCTCCTCGATGCTCTCCCATTTCCTTTTGTTGTTCCCAGTCTCGCCTAGGATGTGGGGCTCGTACTCCATAAACACTTTAAAAGTACACACTTGCTGACCGAGAGGAGGAGGTGGTGGGGGATGAACGACAATCCCACTGAGACCCTGCTGAGTGATCTGATGTGCAGCGATAGCAGCTGCCACATGCTCCTGAATCAGGCTATTCAGCTCAGCCTGGGTCATACTAATGTTGCCACGACCCCCATTGTGTCCACCGCCATTCCGACCACCAACACGACCACCACAACGTCCCCCAGCACGTCCACCAGCGCGACCAGACATGTTCTGCCAACATGAGATAAGATACTCAAAACCACCCATAGATCGAGCTACAAGTGACCAAACGAATTCAGAACGTGGTTCCAGCATGACCATTAGTCCGAACACGAAGTCCACCAAGATTTTCATGCATTTCGATTTATGATTTCGTGTGCACCCGAAATAACAAATCGCTCTACATGGTCCTCTAGGCGTGCTCCTAGCTAGAACTTCAAATCACCCGATACCCACATTCCTAAAAGAAACTGTTATCGCACGAAGATCCCAAAGTGAACAGTCACTCAGGAGTGTACTATGACAAGTACTAGTGCATGATAGTGTGTGTGCAGGCAAGTATGTACATTAGAGCATAGAGGGGAGATATCCAAATCCCGGAAAAATCTCAAAAGTGTGCCGAAGCCACCCCAATGTACACTACCGTCAAGTATAAGTGATAAGCCCCTTTATCTGCAAACCCGGAGAAGAAGATAGAACCAAGGTAGGAATAACAAAAGATAGATAATGTGATACTGTGTGATGAGGACACTGACACCCCGGCAAGATTAGTATGTTTACCAAATGACACGACTCGTAACTATGTGTGACCGTCTAACGTGTGTGATACTCGGCTATAGACTAGACTCTACATGCAGTCCTAGTTCACTATAACCATTGGCGCTGATACCAATCTGTCACACCCTCAAATTTCCACGTGCGGGGTTTTACCGCGAGGCGCGTGACACACCAGGATCCAAGTCAACGGTCACAATAAACAACACTATGTGGTACGTAAAACCGACATAAATAAACCATTAAGGTTCAAAACTGTTCCAACACAGCGGAAGCATAATATGTATTACAACTCAAAATGAAATATAAAGTCTGAAATGTTTAACAAAACGTGCATATGATTCCTAGACGCCGTGAGACTCCGTGCGCCTATCGACAGCTGCTACCTTAGCAACCTGAGACAAACATGCTAAAAAACGTCAGCAAATAATGCCGGTGAGTTCACAGGTTTTTAAGTAAAACGTTTCACGAACTTTTGAAAGACCATCATGATACTACTGACCGATGAAAACACTCGTTAAATGTTTGAACTTCATAACGAACCTCCCAAACGAACTATCGCCCAGCGAAGTTAACGAACTACCATCCCATGGTCAACGAACTGCTTTACCATAGCTAACGAACTACCATTCCATGGCCAACGAACTACTATAACATAGCTAACGAACTACCACATAGAGGCTAACGAACTACCGCACCGCGGCTAACGAACTGCCACAACATAGGCCATATAATACAGAACATAAATGAATACCTTGAACCCAAATGAACACTCCCAAAACGTAGTGAATACATGAGTACCCAAAACATAGTTGTCACGCCTTTTAGGAAAAACACATTTGACACACGTTTAAAGAACACAGCATGTTTTCTCCCCCGAACTTGTAAAACCAGTAAAAGAGTGGGGCCGTGAAACTCACCTTATAGTGCGTCTTCCGATAACTAGAATTCCAACACGTGTATGATAATCCCAACTAATGACAACCTATCAATGAGTTTACATAAGTGTGATGACTACTAACCCGAAGGCTAACAAGTCCCCGATTGTCCAGATCTTAACCAAGTATGTTTTAAAACGTGTTTAAATGTTTAACCGACACACTAGACCGACCCGACATCCCGTTGGTGACCCATTACATCAATTAGTCATGCACATAAGTTTAACACATAAGTTTCAAGCATAAAACACTTAGTTCGTATCAAAAATCTCATTTCTGCTAACATAGGGTCGAATGTAGTGGTAAGTGGTCGAAGGTGACTTGGGTTGGTCGAATGTGGGTTCAACCTTCCACCTTCGCCCCTTTTTCTTCCACCTTCGCCCACTTGTGGTTCATTCGCCCCTCAAGTTTCCAGGTTCGACCCCTGGAACCCACCTTCGCCCATTCGACTGGCCGAAGGTGTTCCAGGTTCGACCCTGCTGTATTGTTTACTCAAAAACGCGTCCAAAAACATCCGAAAACATCACGAAACATCATGAGTTACAGCAGTCAAGCATCATTAATATATTCCTACGAAACCCCACCAATTTTACCCCAAAATCTATCCGTTTTTACAAGTTTCCTAAAATAGTAAATTATGGAGATGTCACATCATCATGCATGAAAATATTACCCAATTAGGAAACTTCTGAAATCAATCAATAATCAGCTCATCATCATCAAATCATCATGAACAAGAAACCCTTATCCTAACTCTATCATAACTATCCAAAAACAAGCCCTAAATCTAACTAAAAACCCCTTTTATCGTCAAAACACCATCAACAATCAAAGGTAACATGTTTCAATCATAACCCATCATTAATAACAGCCCTAGGTTGTTGTCATATCATCTATACAACAAGTAATCATCAAACAATGCATAATATCATATTAACACATGTTTAGTTTGCATAAAAACTCATTGTTTATGAATAGGTTTTATTTAGAAAGATATTAGGAAGGTTTTTACCCATAAAACATGTTGATATCAGATCTGGACCCTTGGGGTTTAGATTAAAAAAAAAGTCAAAATTGTTTAAAAAGGATTTGTAATGAAGAACACACCTTAGATTTTCACTTGTAATGATTTAGAGAGTTAGGTTATGAAAAACAAGCTCAAAAACTCCTTCCCCAATGATAATAGCTGATAGAGAGTGTTTGGAGGCGTTTAGGGTTTGTGAAATGGTGAAAAATGGCTAAGGATGGTATTTATACCCAGTCCAGGTTCGCCCCTTTTATGTGGTCGAATGTGGAACTTTTCCACGTTCGCCCATTTGTAATGGTCGAATGTGGAACTTTTCCACATTCGCCCACTTTGTAATGGTCGAATGTGGAACTTTTCCACATTCGCCCACTTTGTTTCTACGTTCGCCCATTTTTCAAGTTCCATTTCCACGTTCGCCCCACTATTTCCACATTCAGGTCATCAGCACTTTTTAACACATGTTAACAGCACTTTTTAACACATGTTAACCTTTTTCCAGTTTGTCGTGTTTAACGCATTCTAACACATCTTAACACATAAGCATGCATCCATAGTCTATACTTAGCATGTTTAGGCACGTATAATCATTTGTACATCATTTAAGCAAGTATAAGCATACAATCCACCACACGACCCATAATCTACACATATACTTAATTAATTCATGTAATGTCACCAACGACGGAACCCGGTACTAATGTATTCCCAAAACGACTCCCAATGATCCTCCAGATCATTGAACCCTGGACAATCCTAATTTGACCCGACTCAACTAACCCAGTTAAGTTTGTTTATAAACGTTTCTCGCTAAGGTAGATTTATGTGTTTATAAAATGTTGACCCAAACATGTCGGGTGTCACAATATCTTTTTGTTGGAAGATTTTCCAAACCGATATGATGAGAGTGACCCTTCCCCCATGGACAGTAATTTAGACTTCCAAGAAGCCAACCGCGTTTCCAACGTATTGATGACCGACCCAATTACTGATACGGTTTATGTTAGCTCCCACTTTGATCCCAAGATAATTAAAAGGAATCACTCCTTTTCAACAACCCAAAACTCCTTCCCAAGATAATTAAAAGAAATCATTCCTTTTCAACAACCCAAAACTCCTAACATGTTCTCCACCTCAAGGTTTCCGGTACGTATACCAAACAAATTAGATTTGTGCAAATTAATTTGAAAAACCGAGCATAAATAAGAAATCCGAAGAATTCTAGACGTCTTCTCCAAGTTATCCCTAGACCACTCCCCCATGATTAATGCATCATCCGCATAAAATAAGTGTGTAATATCTTGCTCGTCTTCTGAAAAATGAATACCATTGATCTCACCGATTGGTTTAGCTTTGTTGAGGACCCACGAAAGCACCTCCATAACAATTAAGAATAGAAATGGGGAAATAAGATCTCCTTTCTTGAGCCCTTTATCACAATTAAACTCAAAAGTTGGTGAGCCATTGACCAAAACTGTCGATTTAGCCGACTCTAAAATCCCTCTAATTAAACGTTTATTTATTTATACTATTACAACATCTATTTTATAAATACTTTTCATATACAATAGAAATATTCCTATGTTTGAAGATCTTAATTACCATTTGTTGGATCATGGTGTAACTCGTAATTATTTATTTATACAATTGTGATTATTGTATTTATTTTAATTTAGTTAAAGTAATTAACTAAATTATTTTGCCTTAATTATTCAAACATATTTTTATCCAAATATTCAATTGGTAATAATTATATTACCTAAACCATAATTACAAACTTTGGTATATTATTTTTAATATACAACTTTCATATTAATTCGACTTATCCTAAAAACTCTAATTCCCCAAATCGACTTAGCAAACCCTAATGTCTTAGACCCTAGTTACCTTAGACTCTTAGACTTTTCCCTTATTAGTATTCTATTACGTTATAGGCTGAATTCCTCGGGATTCCCATTGCTTAGCTCACGACCGCTTAAGTTGGATTTGGATCGCTTTCGTAAATTGTGAGTACATCCTTTTCCCCTTTTTATTGTTTTACTATTTTGGGGTGACTCATGTACCTATTACCAAGTTTCTATTTCCTTTTACTAAAATAGCAATTCTTATGTGTGTTTGCTTGTGTTATTTTGTGTATCTATGACTTGTCAAATCATTGACCGTTGCGGCCTAGCATTTCAATGAATAGATCTATGGTATATACCCTTGTGACTCTGTTGAGAGTCCTTGTCATTGCTATGTATTGCATTACTACTAGCGCATACTATATATATTTCCTTTCCTTTCACGGGGTTGATTTGACCCGGATACCACTTATTACATTTTGCGAAATAACACATGAATTGCTAAATTTTCCTTACTATATGTATCAAACGGGTATGCTAACCAATACATTTTTGTGTTGACCAAATTATTTTCGTACATGTTCCAGGTTCTTATGAGATCACTTCTAAGCTTTTGAAACTAAGACTTAGATTGAGATTTACTGTATTTTAGTTTTAGATTGCTAGTTCTAATTGTTGTATTCCTTCCAATGTAATAAATTATTCAATTCAATTTATCAAGATTTACATTTCTAGTCCATGAGCTATTGAACAATCGTCACTACGTGACACCTCGATGTTTCCGCCATCGATTGGGGTGTTACAATTTTTACACGGGAACTTAAACGAACTGTTTACATGCATCAACCTATGGGGTTTCGTGATAAGAATTTTCCAGACCACGTTTTCCTCTTGCGCAAATCTCTTTATGGGCTGAAACAGGCACCTTGGGCGTAGTACCAAATTATGTTGTCACCATGGGGTTTCGTCACAGAAGATGCGATGCATCTCTTTTCACTTACAACCAGGAGCATAACACAACTTGCTTACTATTATATGTGGATGATATTCTACTTGTCACCTCATCTGACACTCTTAGACGCCGTCTTTTGGCCAATCTTGCAACTGAATTTGCCATGAAAGACCTTGGTCCTCTAAGTTATTTTTTGGGCATTTCTGTTTCTAGGAATGTCAACACCATGATCTTGTCTTAGCAGTCATATGCCACAGATATTATTGCTCATGCAGGGATGCAGTCTTGCAACCCAGTTGCCACTCCGGTCGACACTAATGCTAAACTTAGTGCCACATCCAGTGACCTATTTAATGATCCTACACTGTACCGCAGTTTGGCCGGGGCTCTCCAGTATCTCACTTTCACTAGACCAGACATTACCTATGCGGTTCAGCAAATCTGCATGCACATGCATGCTCCTTGTATGGATCACTGGAATGCACTGAAGAGGATCATACAATACATCAAGGGCACTTCCACCTTTGGTCTCACTTTCGGTCCATTTAGCACTACCTCATTAGTGGCTTATACTGATGTAGACTGGGCTAGATGCCCCGACACCCGGGGTTCTACAAGCGGATATTGCGTCTACTTCGGTGATAATCTAATCTCCCGGTCCTCCAAACGCCAGGCCACTGTATCACGCTCCAGTGCTGAGGCCGAATATTGCGGGGTGACCAATGTAGTTGCAGAGATTTGCTGGCTTCGGAACCTACTGCTCGAGCTCTCTCTGCCACTTACGCGCGATACCATGGTTTATTGTGATAACGCCAACGCCATTTATCTATCTAGCAATCCGGTTCAGCACCAGCGAACGAAGCACATCGAGTTGGATATCCATTTTGTTCGCGAACAGGTTCAGCGGGGTAATGTTCGCATACTTCATGTGCCGTCCAGATACCAGATTGCAGATATTTTTACCAAAGGCTTACTAATGATTCTGTTTAAAGACTTTCGTACCAGTCTCAGCATACGGTCACCTCCCGTTTCGACTGCATGGGTGTAATAGAAATCGTAAATATAGGAATGATTGTTAGTGATTAATTGTAATATCTTGTATCCATATTTACATTATACCCTTGTATTATATATTTGAAGAATATCAATGAGAAGAGGCACGGTTCATATTTCTTTAATGGTGATGAATACCCATCACTTTTCATGAGTGTACAGGAAAAAACAAAATAACAATAAGTATAATTTTTCAAAAACAAAAAGAGTAAATCGAAATGTATCACGCATACAACTTAGCTACCCTGAGTATAATTAATTTAAAAGGAAAAAAAAATCCAGTTTATACCTTACTATAAAATACGTACTACTTAAAAAAGACGAATGAATGTGTTACGTGTGAATTAATTGAAGTGATGAAAAGTTAATAAAAACAATTAAATGAGAAGAGGGATGGAATCTAATAAAAAAGACAGTGATGGATCCATCCTTAATCACACGTACGCACAAGGAAAGAAAAGAAGAGACAAACACACTCCTCCTTTTCAAGACCAAAAAAAACCCCTCATGACCTCTATAAAAAAACCTAAAAAAAAATAATAATATAAAAATAAATCACATATGAATACTCCTTTGCATCTATCTCCAGGTAAACTAACAGTGAAGATGGGTCACATGCCATGTGACCAAACAGCTGTCTCCACACCCCCCAAATATACTTACTTCCCTTCTCTCTCCATAACCCAATCTCACTTTCTCTCTCTACAACTCTCTCTCTCTCTCTACATTTTCCATTCTCATTTACATTTTCACCAAACTAGAATGATGAAAGCAGCTAATCACTTGTTCATAATCTCCTAAAAAAGCTACCAACATAACATCATCATCTTCCATCTCACCAAAATCTTATTATTATTATTATTGTTTCCATCATCATGAAACACTTAACTAATTTCTTTGTCTGTCTCACTTTGCTTCACTGTATAATCTCTATAGATGGAGATGATACCCAACAACAGCTCACAATACTCAAATCTTCATTAAAAAACACTGCTCTGTTACCCGACTGGGTACCAGGCAACAGTGTTTGCAACTACACAGGTGTTCATTGCAGAAACTCTAGGGTTTCTGCAATAGATCTGAGTAATATTGATTTAAGTGTTGAGTTTGGTTTGATTTCGTCTACTTTGTTGACGATTCCTACACTTGAATCGTTTGTTGGCAAAAACTGTAATGTTACTGGAACGGTTTTGGTTAGATCTCAGTGTAGTAAAGTACTTAAAGTTCTAGATCTGTCAGGTAACCGAGTTTCCGGTTCGGTTGCTGATGTTTCCGTGTTAGCTGCTTGTTCAAGCTTGAAGATATTAAACTTTTCAAGGAATTGGTTTGAGTTTAATGGTGGTGAGAAGCCGTTAGGGCTTTTGGCCTCGTTACAAGTTGTTGATTTGTCGTATAATCGTTTATCTGGACCAGATATTGTTCAATGGATGTTAGCTGATGGTTGTGGTGAATTATTGGAGTTTAATGTTTCTGGTAATAATATTTCCGGTATTGTACCGGAGAGTTTGAAAGGTTGTTCGTTGCTAGAAGTGTTTGATATATCTCGTAATAATTTCACCGGTGAGTTACCGATGGATATATTTATGGGATTGAGTAGTTTGAAGTGTTTGGGGTTAGGGTTTAATAATTTTAAAGGAACGTTACCGGATTCGTTATCGGAGATGACGAATCTGGAGCGGTTCGACGTGAGTTCGAACCAGATTTCTGGGGGAATACCTCCCGGGATTTGTGGTTCGGGTTCTGGTTCGGGTTTGAAGGTGTTGTATCTGCAGAACAACCGGCTTTCGGGTTTTATTCCTGAATCTATTGGTAATTGTTCTGAATTGGTTTCGCTTGATCTTAGTTTCAATTCTCTTACGGGGAACATACCTAAGAGTTTTAGAAACTTGTCTAAGCTACAAGATTTGATTATATGGATGAATTTGTTATCCGGTGAGATACCTGAAGAGCTTATGTACCTTTCAAATCTTGAAAATTTGATTCTAGATTTCAATTATCTAACCGGTTCAATCCCGGCTAGTTTAAGCAATTGCACGAATTTGAACTGGATTTCGCTTTCAAACAACAAATTGGGTGGGGAAATTCCAGCAGCCCTTGGCGGGTTGTCGAATCTTGCTATTCTGAAGCTTGGGAACAACTCATTTTCCGGGAAGATTCCGCCGGAGCTTGGGGATTGTAAGAGTTTGGTGTGGTTGGATTTGAATACTAATGAGTTGAGTGGGACGATTCCAACGGCTCTTTTCAAGCAATCTGGATTCATTGCTGCGGCGTATTTGACTGGAAAACCGTATCTGTACATCAAGAATGATGGAAGTAAGCAGTGTCATGGTGCTGGGAATTTACTCGAGTTTGGGGGAATCCGGCAGGATGATTTAGACCGGATTTCGTCTAGGCATCCGTGTAATTTCACCAGGGTGTATTTGGGGATCACTCAGCCGAATTTCAATCACAACGGGTCGATGATCTTCTTTGATCTTTCGTATAATAAACTGGAGGGTGGGATTCCGAAGGAACTTGGGTCAATGTACTATCTCAACATATTGAATTTGGGTCACAATGATCTTACCGGGCCGATTCCTGAAGAGCTTAGCGGGTTAAAAAATGTGGCCATTCTTGATTTATCGCATAACAGGCTCAATGGTTCGATCCCAAATTCGTTGACAAGTCTTGGTCTTGGAGATGCTGATCTTTCCTTCAACAATTTGTCGGGTTCTATCCCTGTATCCGCCCCGTTTGACACATTTCCGGCGGACAGGTTTTCGAATAATTCAGGGCTATGTGGTTATCCTCTTCCTAAATGTGGGTCGGATAAAGTTGATAAAGCAAACGGTCATCGGAAGTCCAACAAACGAGAAGCATCACTAGCCGGAAGCGTAGCAATGGGATTGTTGTTTTCGCTATTTTGCATATTTGGAGTGATTATTATTTTGGTGGAGATGAGGAAGAGGAGGAGGAAGAAGGCTGCTGCCGCCCTCGAAGCATACACCGATGGTGGTGGCCATTCGTATTCTGGTGGTGACCGTGCTAACGCTAGCACTGCTTGGAAACTAACTACCACTCGCGAGGCGTTAAGCATAAACTTAGCCGCTTTTGAAAAGCCGCTAAGAAAACTCACGTTCGCTGACCTCCTCGAAGCGACAAATGGGTTTGACAACAACAGTCTAATCGGATCAGGCGGGTTTGGTGATGTTTACCGGGCTCAACTAAAAGATAACACCGTTGTCGCGATCAAGAAACTAATTCATGTTAGCGGGCAGGGTGATCGCGAGTTCACAGCTGAAATGGAAACCATTGGGAAGATAAAGCATCGAAACCTCGTTCCATTGCTCGGATACTGCAAGGTCGGAGACGAACGGCTACTTGTTTACGAGTACATGAAGTTCGGAAGCTTAGAAGACGTGTTACATGACCGAAAGAAAACCGGGATCAAGTTAAATTGGGCTAAACGAAGAAAGATCGCTATTGGGTCAGCCCGCGGGCTAGCCTTTCTACATCACAACTGCATTCCACACATCATTCACCGCGATATGAAGTCGAGCAACGTTCTACTAGACGAAAACCTGGAAGCTCGGGTGTCTGATTTCGGAATGGCCCGACACATGAGTGCAATGGACACTCATCTAAGCGTGAGCACATTAGCCGGAACACCTGGGTACGTCCCACCAGAGTATTACCAAAGTTTTAGATGCTCTACAAAGGGTGATGTCTACAGTTATGGTGTTGTACTGCTAGAGCTTTTAACAGGAAAACAACCAACCGATTCACCAGATTTCGGGGACAACAATCTCGTCGGGTGGGTGAAACTACACGCTAAAACGTGCATAACCGATGTGTTTGATTCGGAACTATTGAATGAAGATCCAACGCTAAAGGTGGAACTGTTACAACACCTTAAAGTGGCGTGTGCGTGTCTAGATGACCGGCCGTGGAAGCGACCAACGATGATTCAAGTGATGGCGATGTTCAAAGAGATTCAGGCAGGGTCGGGGCTGGACTCGACATCCACCATAGCCTCAGGTGAGGCGCATTTTAGTACGGTTGAAGAGGTGGAGATGACCATAAAAGAAGACAGTGAACAAGGGAGACACTGATTGTAGTAGGCGAGTTGTTGTTTCAACTGTATGGGCTTTCTGTATTTTGTATGTATGTATTATTATTATTAGTCTTTGGGAGTAATCTTGTCATTATACATAAAAACAAGTTGATCAATTTTCATGTATATATTTACATAATAGCTTTCAGAGCCTTATGTTGTTTCATTGTTTCACAACTATTTTTAGTATTAGAAGTGGTACGTTCATGTTAGTGACATGTTTATCTCTTAGGGTGTGTGTACTTGAGCTCGGAAATATGCAAGAAGTCCATAGATTTGTCCCAATGGGTTGTGAGAGAGCGGTAGGAGATGCGGTGAAAATGGGTGCGGGGAGGACACTGGCCCTTCCAAGTCGTAAATACTTTACTCGTCGGAGTCTTCGCAGTAAATACTCGTCCAAGTCGTAAATACTTTACTCGTCGGAATCTTCGCAGTAAATACTCGTCGGACTCTTCTCTTCTGCTCGCTGCTACTCTCCGGGGGTGTCCGGCCTTATATACCGCTACAAACTCGTATATGCGGGAGGCGTCACCGAGTTCTACTTGAAAGCGCCTTGGCGTAGGTGAACTGTATCAAACTCAGTTCTTGTGGGTTCTAAGTGTGCATGTTGCCACTTGATCTAATACTCTACTCGTCGGAGTCTTCGCAGTAAATACTCGTCGGACTCTTCTCTTCTGCTCGCTGCTACTCTCTGGGGGCCGTCCGGCCTTATATACCGCTACAAACTCGTATATGCGGGAGGCCTCACCGAGTTCTACTTGAAAGCACTTGGCGTAGGTGAACTGTATCGAACTCAGTTCTTGTGGGTTCTAAGTGTGCATGTTGCCACTTGATCTAGCCATTAAAAAATATATGCCTTGTCAAAACACTTATTCTTGAACGACCCTGATCAAAACACTTATACTTATCATATTTTTCTTTTTACATTTTATAACTTTAATAACATAAATCTTTACATAAGAGAAGGATGTAAATGTTATAAATAATAAAATTAGTATAATACGATTTTTTTAAATTAAATACAAGGAAATATTACCACTTGGATGGTTCTTCGCAGTCTACTATATTCATGCATATTTAATTTATCATTTAGGGACGTACTTAAATATCTATACGGATGTATATTTGATGTAGGGCTGGCAATTTCAGACACGAACACGAATACCCGACACGAACCTACACGATTTTAACAGGTACAGGTATGACCTTAACAGGTTTCGTGTCCTAAACAGGTAGACACGAAATATACCTGTTAATTTTCGTGTCTAAACAGGTTAAATACTTGTTTACCTGTTTAGTACCCGTTAAGACATGTTAAGGATTTTTTTAAAATAAAATATAGGTTGTGAGGGTGGAATATTGGAGTTATAAGTTTTTATAAATGGAATTCTACCCTTTTAATTCTTGATGATACCCATTTAATGTGTCGGATTTGGAAAACATGTTCGTGTATTATCGTATTAACCTAGTATAAACAGGTATTATCGTGTCTTATCGTGTTAACTTGGTATAAACTGGTATTATCGTGTCTTATCGTGTCCTATCGGGTAAACCAGGTATAAACAGGTTCGTGTTCAGGTTTAGAAAAAAGTACATGATAAGTTATCGTGTCGTGTTCGGGTATACATGTTTCGTGTTCGTGTCTTAACAGGTTTGTGTCTTAACAGGTCGGGTATACACGATTTGCCAGCCCTAATTTGATGTTACGTACTTTTTAAATAAAACTAAAACATGAGATTCAAAGTGTTTTGAATGGACAAATGGTTATATTTAATAATAATATTATTTTCTTAAATAAGTGAATGTTAAACAAATCATCACATTCGATGTAAATAGGGATTAAAATAAACTGAAGCAACCATGAAAAGAAGTTTTCTTAAATGTATGAAAACAGTATTAAATAAAAAAATGTAGGGTAAACCGTAAACAAAGAGAATCGTAACAAAAGGGAGTGTCCGTGATCCACAATAGAAGGAGATGATGACTTCATCGACGGCGACCAAGTGGGAGACCACTTTCCTCACCATAACCGCAGTTTTATTTTCCCTCTCTCTCTTTCTTTCATCATCACACAATTCTTTTATGGGTGTTGCTAAATACACTCCCTTTATATTATTTTTACTGATTACACTCCCCCTTAAAGTTTTTTAAATAAACATAATTAAACCTTATATTTTTTTATAGAATTTCCTCTTCTATCCTGATCTAAGCTTGTCTCAAACTATAGTAATTAAATCATAAAGATTAAAACTAACAATATTTTAGATGGGGTTTTGTACCACTGAGATGATGACGAGATTCATAGGACGGTGATGCTTCAATTATGTGATGAAGATGATGTTCATGGGGTGAGTAACTTAAAAAGGGTTGATTACACGAAAAAGATGAGTTACTAAAATGATTTTTTTTAAAGGAGAATGATAGAATTTGATAACTTTTAATCTGTTTTCTTAGAAGGGAGTGCAATTAGTAAAAAAGGGAAGTGCATTTAGCCAACCCCTTCTTTTATTTCACTTTTTGAGAATCATCAAATGAAATTACTTTTTATATACTTTCATGTGTGGAGCTTATTACACCTAACCCCACTATTTTTTATCACTAATTAAATTTATGCGTTTTCATCCAAAAATTTTCTACATGCTGAGGGTCCCGTTTGGTTGCATCTGACTGCCTCTGACTGGGTACAACGCCTGATTCGGTCAGACGATGGTGTGCTTGGGCCGGGACGTCTGAACAAGGAACGAATCTGACCCAGGCTCTTATCCGGTCATGTTTTGAATCAACTCTGACTGATTCAAAGCTCGGATACGTGAAGGTGTTGGTCGCTGCTGTTGTCTGCAAAAACGGGAGTAGCAGGCTGCCTGTGTTCGGTCGTTGTTAGCTCGGATACGTTAACCACTTAATGATTTAGCACTTAACCATTCAGACCTCTTACTGGGTCAGCATTTACCCATTAAGAAGTTGCCAAACGGCCCCTGAGTCTGGCCCCTTTTGTTTTAAGGATCTCGTGACTTTCGGCCCCCACGAATATTTTTTTTAAGTTTCGTCACTTTATATATTTATCTTATTGTATTATATATTTTGAAATCAATTTTTATAGTTTCATTGAAATTCTTATCCTTATCTAAGCCTATAACATTGACGAATTTCAATTATTAAGAGTCGACTTTACAAACTTAATTAATGAAAATATAATAAAAGAAAAAAAAGAAGCATCATTCAGTTTTGTCAAGAATTGCGCTTGTAGGCCTTTGAATACGATGGTGGCTTTTTATGATTATCCAGCCATCATAGATACACAAATGATATACACATATACTTTTTAATATATTTTTATTATTTGTGCAACGCCCGGTAGCTAGAAATTATGTGGTGACATCGTTGTGACAAAATCTACATCTATGATTTACATAACCCACATTCATATTATATTTAATATGACACCTAAACATTATCTAATTTAATAGTGTATATCATGGTAAAATAGGTTAAAGTCGTAACACATTTCAATCAAAATGGTTTTGGGTCTTAATATATTGTTTTAGAAAAGTATTAGGGAAGACAAGTAGGCGGCAGCCATAAATAATGGTTGTAGATGGTGCTAATTCATTTGGATCGGTTTTAATTTAGCAAATCTTATAAGTCTATTTCATTCCGATAATTTGAGTTGACACAAATGAATTTATATGCCAATTTTACTCTAATCAATCAATTTCTAAAAAAAATATTCACGTTGTAATATTCACCTTAGTACCGCTAAATGTCTACCGGCATTGTGTACTTAAGCTATACACTTGTCCTACATTAATACATATTTGTTACATCATTATGGTAGCACTAAATCAAATTTATATAATGGAGGGAGTGGCGTTACTAGCGGAGCATTCGTGGAGCCTTTCCACCGCATCAATCGTAGCTCGCCAGCTGTACCACACTACCACCACCCGTGTCTTTCTCTCTCCTCTGCATCTTTGTCTCTCTCCTTTGCACACTGTGAGATCTCACGGAACTCACTACCCGGGTCATCAACGGGGGTGAACCTGTGGGGGTAGTGGGATACCCGTGAGGTACCAGTTTTACGGTTAGCGCCCCGCCCACTCTAAGCATTATCTAATTACGTTATAACTTGCTACAACTACCTTTTTTTTCATTTTACCCGTTTAGTACGTTAGTTAAAATATATTAAAACTTTGAATTTTGTTTCAAATTAATTAAGGATGGAAATTTTATGGTGATTCTGATGTAATGTTATCATCTTATAACATGGTAATTTTATGGTGATTCTGATGCAATTTCATCATTTGTAAAACAATGTAATTTGAGGTAATTGTTAAAACATAATAAGTTTAGAATAATGCTTCAGTAAATAAAAAATGCAGGGGCGAAGTATTAGAAGAGCCTGAGGGTGTCCCGGCTCTCACTGTTTTTGACGTAGTAGTGTAAATTTTCCTATTTTCATCTGAAAATTTTGTATGCATTGAGTCTGGTCACCGATTTGACTTGATTTTGCATAAATTTGGATATTGTGATTTGTTATCCCCACCATTGACAAATTCAAGCTCCACGAATGCATAAATGATGATGCATTTGCAAGTGAAATATATTGTTGCAAATATCGCACGATATTTGTTTTTTATTAATTGCAAGTTGAAAATACCATGTCTTTTCATCCATTAAGGTTAAAGATGCATTTTGAAATGAGTCAAAAATACTACGAGCACAACGAGAAACATAGACGATATTATGGTATATATACTCGCATTAATTTGATGAAGAATAAAAGTTGCTTTTCATGTATAAAAAGTTATTGTAGCTATATTTTAAAATTCCGGCTTGGGATGAGATGCACTTTGTTTTTGGAATAAGTTTTTAAAATTTAAAGATGGAGAGGTTAAGTGAATGGGATATAGAGCGTATAGATATTACACTAAAATTCATTATATTTTCTCTTTTATTTTCAATCAAATAATATTTTTTTTATACTATTATCATCATCTTTTCTTGAGTAAATTGCCAAAATGGCCCCTCAGGTTTGGCCCAAAATGCTTGTTTGGTCACTTTTTTGAATTTTGTGCCAAAAGCACCTCTCACAGATCGAAAATTGCCAAAATGACCCATATTTAACAAAGTTTTTAACTGAGTATGAAAAGTCAGTTAAGTCTCAGGGGCAATTTTATCCTTTCATCTGTTCATCTTCTCCAACCTCCCTTGGAGGGTTAAACGCGCGAAAATGCGTCGCCCAGCTGCAGCAGGCGATTAGGAATCCTAATCGCCTGATGCAGGGGCGATTAGCCACCAATCGCCAATAACCATAGGCGATTACCCCCCTCCAATCTCCTGTTGACCACTCCCAATCACCAGTTGACTTTTCCTAATTGCATGTTAGTTTCCTAATCGTGTGTGCTGCTGTTATAAGAGTATTTTGACATCCCGAAGCACGATTTGACACCTAGAAACATGATAGGAACCCCGTGACATGCCTAACAACTTAGTAACACGTGCTCGGACTCGTTTATGCATTAATTGGGCGTTATGCTAGGCTTAGTGAACTCTTACGTGTTCTAAGTGTTTAACTACATATGTTGCATGATATCTTGTGTTTGGCTAACACGTGGGATGTCGGGTCACCAATGGGATGTCGGGTCTTGTCTGGTACGGTCGGTTTAACAGTCAAAGGTATTTTCAAACGTACATGGTTATGGTCTGGACATTCGGGGACTAGTTAACGTGCGGGTTATTAGTCCGGATACTTATATACATCTTATGATAGGTCGCCGCTATTTGGGGCTATCATATCTTACTGATTAACTGTTTTCAAGTAACGCAATCTAAGGTGAGTGTCACAGCCCCACTTTTACTGTTTTGCTTTCGGGGGAGAAACATGCTACATACTTACATTTTAAAGGTCATGTTATACTATGGTAATGGATATTTACTATACGGGCATTTCATCAGGGAGTCCCAGGGGGAAACCATGAGTATGTGGGAACACATATCGGGGAAATATGGATAGATCTATTGGGACGGGCATACCCCACTCGACGGCTGGTAGCCGGGCGGGTGCATATTATCTCTACTTCCAGGGTCACCGTTGATGACGGTGGCTCATGGCTGGGCAAAAACCGGAGAACGTGTCAGTAATGGTTTCCCACTCGTAGTAGTAAACCCACCTAACGTCTAGCTAACGTTCGTATAACATAGTAGTAACGGGAATGATCTTTTCAAACTTATAACAACTCTTTATGAAAACCTGTGAACTCACCAGCATTATATGTTGACATTTTTGGCATGTTTTCTCAGGTCGCAAAGGTAGCAGTTAATGGACTAGGCGCACGGAGTCTTGCACAGCGTCTAGAGTTTTGTTGCATATTAAACAATGTTTTATAAACTATAATATGCCTTTTGGTTGTAAACAAGAAATGCTTCCACTGCTGGTTTATGGCTCAAAGCATAATGTTTTGGTTTCAATCTATATGTTTAGTGTTTGTTTATTGTGATCGTTGACTTGGATCCTGGTATGTCACGCGCCTCGCGGTAAAACCTCGCAAGTGGAATTTGAGGGTGTGACACTATTGAGATCTCATGAACTGATTGTCACATGTTCCACATGGCAGTCATGATAGAATAACACATAAATGAATGGTGCTAGTGTTGTAGCATGTTTATCCCCCAAAATGGAAAAATAGTAAAATGGGGTCGTGAAACTCACCTGATAATGACACGTGTGGTCTAGTGAAGCTGGAATGTATAGCAACTACCGCCCAGACACTGGTTGCCCTATGATTATCAAGAGCACGGTAAATTGTACGTTCTGGTTGTTTATCATACCTGTTGTTCACCCGACATTTACGAGCCTTGGTTTTAGTGTAGGGAGGCCATGTTTTTGTACACGTGGCGTTTTGTAATTGATTATTGTACTTGTAAAGGGTACGACTCCGGAAATCCCGGGCGTTTTGTTCGAAGGTGCTATCTATTGTGGATGGGACGGGCCCCACATGTTGTCATGGGTCATAAGTTGTTCCCAATCTAACACGTGTGGTTGATTTATAACCAAAACAAGTATTTTAACATACCTTTAGACCTTCATTATATTTAAGCTAGTATTAACATATGTTTTAGTCTTATTAACATGTGTTATAATATGGTAGCTGAAACTAACACATATCATGGGCTTCAAAATTGATCATTTAAGGGACTAAAAGTGGTTGATTTATGATTGCCAAGGTACCATCGAACCCTTACAATGTGTGTTAGTGTGTTGGTGTTAAAAGCCGATTATAAACACTTTGATTTTAAACCTTTAGCTTCGAACATAAACCAAGCAAATTTTGGTTATGATAACCGATTCTTAGTTGGTCAATTAAGTTGTGGTTTGATTCCAAAAACATTACTTGAGCTATGATGGTATCATAAGGGCCGATTGTTATCAAGCAAGTGCGGTATCATTAGAAATGTGATCACTAGATAGTCGAAACAGTTATAAATGAAACAATGTGTGCTAAACTCATGTGAATGTTCGATTGAGTGGAGTCAAGGGTCTAATAGGGTCGGGTAAACTAAATGGGGTCGACGAGATCAAAGTTTAGAGTCATAAGGAACTTACCGAAAGATGGTTAGTGTTAGATAGCCTCTTGATCTCCTCCTTGAATCTTGAAAGCTTCGAAGAGTTAGTATAGTGATGGGTAGGCTTCGGTTATGGCTAGGGAGCATCCGAAAGTTTTGAGAGGAGTAGAATAGTTTGTGTTGTGGCAAATGTTTGTGATGTATGGCCTTATTTTATAGGGGATCGATCAAGTGAGAACAAAGATAAGAAAGGAAAGTTTAAGCTCCTTGGTTGATGCATGGTTTAAGTATTTAATCACCATATTATGAAAGATAGGGACATGAGATCACATGCATTCTTCCTTGATTGTGGCTGATAATATATAGGCTTGGGTATATGAGGTAGTTTGACTTAAATGGGAGTTAGATGGTGGTTTGTTTTCTTGCCTAAACTAGTGTAAGTTAACAACAAGACATGAGCTTTCACTCATGGGGTGTTTCGGCCGATTGATTAAGACAAAAGGGATGACCGAATCTTGGTGATAGTGATGTGTAAGAGACTCTCATTCTTATCCCTTTCTAGATGTGTTGGCTGATTATTCCTTGCCCAAAAGTGGAGGTTTTGTCATGCATAATCATGAGGATAAATGTTTTTGTCTTACATCCATTTTAGTATAAGGGATTGTGTCATTCATGATGTAACATTGTTTGTCCATTTCGGCCGCTAGTTGTAGGGATAGTCAAGGCATTTTTGGCAAGAGATCAAGGGTTGACAAGGATTGTGGGAATGGTTTAGACCCTTGTTGGTATAGCAATCTTGGTTGTCAAGTGATAGTGACTTGTGAGGAATCTTATCTTCGGCCGAATGTCACCAAGGAAGGAAAGAAATATTTGCAATTTGTCATGGGGTGTTATCATCTTAAGTCATTGTCAACGAGTGGATTGTTTGTCCTTGTTTGATCGATTAGTATCATCATTGACACAATCTTGGCCTTTGTACAAGAGATCTTGGGAGTGGTGTCAAGGAAATGGATTATCTAGTGAAAGGGACATTCCATAGATGTGATAATGAGGTGTAAAGGATGGTTACATTTGTATAACTAAAATAACTAAGGATTGCAAACACATATGTGCGTATATTGTCGTGTATGTATATATATATATAGTTGTAAATGAGCGAGTATTGTACGAGTTTGTATGGATACATGGTGTGTTTAAAGACTCGATGATGATATTAACGCGTATTAATACCCATTAATTATGAACACATGTTATTATATGATAATGTTTATGATTCGTATACATGTGTTAGTGAGGAGCTCGCCATGTGTTAGAGCCTGGTAACCTCATAAAATACTTTGTGATTGTTCGGGTTTGAGCGGATTGTATAGCTTCCCATTCGGGCAGTGTCACGTGTGTTGTTGTTTTGTATTGTATGGTAAACGGGCATCCTGGATCGTTGACTGGTGTCACAATATACTTGACACCGGGACTCCATAGAGTTTTAAAGTCATTTATCAATGGAGACAAATA
The DNA here is from genome assembly GCA_030844895.1 of Ambrosia x helenae. Lineage (NCBI taxonomy): Eukaryota > Viridiplantae > Streptophyta > Magnoliopsida > Asterales > Asteraceae > Ambrosia > Ambrosia x helenae. Next base: position 107,020,602 of record CM061233.1, on the reverse strand, counting down.
AACATCAATGTCATTTCGAAATTCTGGATACCTATTATTAATAGTTATCCACTGAGGTAATCCGCCACAGGTCTTAATTTTCTATCATTTATACGTTCATCTGAATGCCAACGCAACAATTTTGCTTCATTCTTATTTGAAAATAATCGGTTCAGTCTAGGTATAATTGGGAGATACCACAACATTTTGGCTGGTGGTCCATTTTTCGACACATCATCATCAACTTCATCTGTTTCGCTTATACCTAGATGCGCCACAGTTAACACACGTATGATCATTTTCAAAGTCTTTTGTATACAACATGTAATCATTTGGACATCCATGTATTCTTTTAACGTCTAATCCCATTGGGCACATTGATTCTTTTTGGAGTTTATATATAAATTTCAAATAGCAAAAGACGGTGTTTTCTTTAAAGACGAGGTTTAGCCTAATAGACGGGTTTTAGAATCAAAAAATGGGGTTGGGCTGATTTTTTTTGAATATTTTATTTTGTTCGTTTTACGGTCACAAGGATAGCAAAAGATGGGGTTTCACGGGTTCAGACTATTAGACAGGGTTGTGTTGAATTTTTTTGAATATTTTATTATGTTGGCTTAACGGTCACAAGGATATTGTTATTATATTGAGCAAAAGACGGTTCAAACCAAAAACCCCGTTTTTATTTTTCTAACCCCGTCTTTAGCTTGCTTTTGTACTAGATATTCACTCACAACCACTCGTAGCCACTTTTTAAAATATGCAAAACTCACTCACAAAAATATGCAGGTCTTGCTGTGAATGCTCTAAATATTAAGAATGTATGTTTGGAACGACTGAAGGATGCTAAAGATCACAATGAGAAACAACATAGACACTATTTTGGTATTTGTATGTGTATGAGTAGTGTACCAGAGTCACGATGCACATCTTTTTTGTATTAGAACATTCACATCTTCTTTATCATTTTATACCTTTTAATTTAGGACATTCCTAATTAAACCCCCTTACTTCTAATTTAACCACCAAAGTAAAGCGACTCGCTTTGGCCAAAGCGATGCGCTATACCCCATCAAACTTTGCCTATAAATTCATTCAATTTCAATATAAACTTATTCGATTTCAATTTTTTATCCACAACATATAACATGTCGTATTACGACTTCATTTTCGGTGATTATTACAATGAGTCTAAATCATATAATGTCGAGGAGGGTCCGTCTAGTAATGTCGAGGAGGATCAGTCTAGCATTCGTTACCGTGACAATACGGTGCAACTGGACTTGAATACACCCTGGAAGGACCCGTATGAATTTGAAGACTCTCCCGTCAACCCGACTACGGTTATACTTACTACGCTTACGATGGTGATGACACATTTGTAGAACATGACTATATGCACCATGAAGAGAGCGCTGGCAAGGAGAAGCAGGTAGAAGATCATGAGGAAGGCTCTAACCCGATCAAATTTTGGTTCGAGACTGACCGGACATTTTCCACACACAAGGAGTTGAGCGACTGGGTACAAGATACGGGAATGGAAAATGGTTACGTCATCTTTATAAAAAGATCGAAGAAAAGAGGAGAACATTTCGTGAAGGTACATATTTCAGTCACTATTGTTTTTAAGATATTAATAAATACGTATTTTATAAATTGTTATTTAAAAAGTCACGAAGATTAAGGACCTCATGCACGCTTACTTGCATCATGCGATCGCCACATCTATCGCAGCACGGGGGAACAGCCGGGAGAAGGTTAACACTAGTGAACTTTTCGTTTTATATTGTTTTACTTATGGGGCGGTCGTGAAACCTAGCCAAGGGCCCGGTAGAGTACTTTGAGACTGCGCATAAGCGCTAGGCTCGCTCACGTCTCTTTGGCGGGGCGTTCGTTACCGTCATTGCGCGTCATCTGGACCTCATCCAGAGACTGATGACAACTTTTCGGCCAAGATCCCATCGACTCTGATCGGTGAGACCAATTGCCGGAGCATGGGGATCCTGCTGGAGATAGATGAGGGAGTACATCGGTTCCGATCTATTGGCGGCAAGGCCGCGTATGTCCCGGTCCCCATGCCAGCGCCCGATGAGATACCAACCTTCATAGAGATACGGCCGGGGGTACCTCTGTTGTTGGACCTGGCGGGTGAGGCTGATGCGTTTGGTTTTAGTGTTAAAAGGATGTCAATTTCCCCGGTGTCAAAAACTTTGATTTGTCAATCCCAAAATGATGATTTGGGGGAAACAATTGATTTTTACTAAAGCCTTTTAACAAAGTTTTAAATTTATAAGTAAACGATAATTACTCAGAATCTAAAACCAAGACATAGGCAGAGAACCTGACGTGCATAGTATAGCTTGCTAGGGAAAATACCGAGTATCGTATTCTAAAGAACACACTTTCCCTACTCAACCTTTCATCAATTGACCGATCGGGTTTTAAAAAGAAAATAAAACGGAGGGGTTCTTAAAAGAAAATAGTTTTGAAAAGGGTTTTGGTTTTATAAAAGATAAAATATTAGAGTAGATAAATATGCATATCTCGGGGCCCTCCGTATAAATAGTTAAGTTTATTATTAAAATTAATAATTTAGGATAGTCAAATGTGAGGAAGACGAGAGGGATCTTGAAGTGTTGACTCCTTTATAGAGAAGCGGGGCCACTACTAAGTAGCGTGCACAACCTTCCAATGTGGGATCTGATGAAGGTACTCCGCCAGGTCCTCGCATATAGCGGGCTCCTCAAACCACGGTCAAGTCTCTGGTCCTCGAACTTATTCTCTTCTTGAATTGGAGGCTTCACTTCTGACGTGAAACACCATACACCTCCCTTAGCTCTCGCATTCCGTACCGAAGGGTATCTCCTTAGGGTCAATCCCGACAACCTCGTATCCTCTAAGTAGGTTAACGATCATGAAAACCGAAGGATCTCTCTTACAGTTGACTCAGGCGACTCGTACCTCATTGGTTAACGGCGTTGTACTAACGAGAACTAGAAATAGAATCTTTAATTTATTTATCTTTTAAGTGACACTTTATTATTTAGTGATCACTTAAATATAAGTTGGTAGAATGAATGAAAACTTAATAACCCAAACCCTTAACCTCCCGAACTGAATGAAATCCTTGATAAAAGTGACACATAATCCTAAAGGCGTACAATCCGAAGATTACTGGTGCGTCCGTAGGGAAACCGTCTTTTACCAAGAACATCATTCAATCATCTGGTAAGTACCAGAAATGTGTCACTCAGATCTGGTCCAGTTCAGAAGCCATTGCTTAGAATCCGGTTGGATATCAGAACCCGAAGGATCTATCTCATTACGGTTTCTTCGCCTTGGATCTAGCTCGGGGCTACCAGAAGCTGATTATACCTCTAGTTAATTATTAAGTTAAAGTATTTTAAGTTATTAAATTAATCATTATTCAAACCTGCCACACAAGATAAACAAACAAATATTAGAAGAAGATAACACAACAAGTAGCTAAAAATAAACTACTATTAATAATAATAAAAACAAATCGAAGTGGTTCGGGAATAATAAAAAGATACAACCATAAGAAATAGTCAACACATGAACATGGTTGCTCATAGACAAGCTCTCCATCTTCAAGTGACATGTAACTCACATGATCCTCACGACCCTCGATGTTTATTGCATAACTACTCTACGATCTCATGCTTGACCGAATTATCCAAGGTAGGATAAGGCCTAACCTTAGTGGGTGTGTTAGGTGAGCCCTAGGGCCTCCCAAGGACCCCAGGATCTCTGCAAGACTCTGGAAGTCGACCCAAGAAGTGCTCAAGTCAAGGTAGAATGGGATGATCAAATGGTGGGGGTTAGCTTGCTATTTATAGAGCTCTAGGGAAGCACGGTCGTGCCAAGGGTTGTCAAGGGCGTGCTCGCTGTCACACGTACGTTCTGTTGCTGCAACTCAGAGCCTGTATGTACCTTTGTCTTTGGAACGGCTGTGCCTCATACATTGGCACGGGCGTGCATGTCCTGCTGAATGTGTTTTCAGGGCCTTCATGCAAGTGTGCGTGGGCGTGCTTGGTCACTCCCGGACTGATTTCAGCATTGTCTAAGTCCCGGGATTGTCTTCAAACATACAGTGAACTGGCTGAAGTCTCGTATCTTCAAGAATCTCCAGTTTTTGCCTGTTTTCACCCGGAAATCCTCTGTTTCCGTCTTGGAGCTCCATTTTTCTGATAAATACAAATAGGAACGAATTAAGTATCAAAATCGACAATACAACCCTAATTGTATCCTATTATGAGACTGTTTATGCCTGTTTTATATGTTAATTTTGTGAGTTATCAACGGCAGCGATGACGGCCCCCCCACCTCTGCCGCGACCACATCAGCACTACCCGCGCCATATATATGATGACCTCACTCCTGTTGCGCTTTTGGTGGCTGAGGACATGGATCGCCGCATTGGTGAGATGCAAGAGGTTCAGCAGTGGACAGTCGAGGTGATACAGGCGATGGCACAGTAGATGGGGGTACGGGGTCTACGCCTAGTACCAGGGCGAGACCACCACCGCCATAGTGATTATGTATATATCTTAGTTTGCAGTTGATCTTTTGTTTATATGATGTTTGTTTTGATTGTTTATAATATTTCGAATGCTTGTTTCGAATGTGTATAACCCGTTTGAATGTTTAATTCAAAGAATAAATTGTCTAATAAATATTAAACCCATAAATAATAAATGAACTAAAACCAAATTATAAATGACAAGGCAGTAAAACCAATGAGATCCAAACAGTAAATATCTGATTACAAACATTAAAAAAAACACTCAACTCTTTCAATTCCAAACCAAACAAAACCTGCACGTACACCTGCGAGTACCGTGATTATGTAAATATCCGATTATAAACATTAAAAAAAACGACGCCACCTTGACCATCAACAATGGTGACGATTAAGATAACCAACTACAACATCGAGTACCGTTGCCAGCCAGACGACGCCTGGTACACCTGCACCGTCATCCTTGACCACACCAACCAACCACCATCTCCGTATCAAGTTTCGCCACTTCATTTAATCTTTCTTCGACGAGGTCATTCTCTGTTAATAATTTATCCACTCACAGTGACATCGAACACTTTATTAATAGGTTAAAGTTGAGATTACTTGATTAATAATAGTTTGATTAGGGTTATTACGTTGTTTTTTATATTTAAAAAAATTACAATAATTAAATAAAAAAGTTAAAAAAAAAACGCTTCAAAACACAAAAAAAAAACCCAACCACCCCCCCCCCCCAACACAAATCCCAACCCCCCCTTCGCCACTTCGTTCAATCTTTCTTCGACGAGGTCTTCTCCGTTAATAATTTATCCACTCACAGTGACATCGAACACTTTATTAATAGGTTAAAGTTGGGATTACTTGATTAATGATAGTTTGATTAGGGTTATTATGTTGTTTTTTATATTTAAAAAAATTTACAATAAATAAATAAAAAAGTTAAAAAAAACGCTTCAAAACACAAAAAAAAAAAACCCAAACCAAAACCCTACCAACACATGTTTTGAAGCGTTTTTTTTAACCTTTTTATTTAATTATTGTAAATTTTTTTAAATATAAAAAACAACGTAATAACCCTAATCAAACTATCATTAATCAAGTAATCCCAACTTTATTAATAGGTTAAAGTTGAGATTACTTGATTAATGATAGTTTGATTAGGGTTATTACGTTGTTTTTTATATTTAAAAAAATTACAATAATTAAATAAAAAAGTTAAAAAAAACGCTTCAAAACACAAAAAACCCAAACCAACCCCCCCCCCAACACAAATCCCAACCCCCCCTTCGCCACTTCGTTCAATCTTTCTTCGACGAGGTCTTCTCCGTTAATAATTTATCCACTCACAGTGACATCGAACACTTTATTAATAGGTTAAAGTTGGGATTACTTGATTAATGATAGTTTGATTAGGGTTATTACATTGTTTTTTATATTTTAAAAAATTGACAATAATTAAATAAAAAAGTTAAAAAAAATGCTTCAAAACACAAAAAAAAAAAAAAAAAAAAAAAAAAAAACCCAAACCAAAACCCTACCAACACAAATCCCAAACCCCCCCCCCCACCCAGATGTCCAAGTTCATTCCCCCTAACCCAAAGCGCATTGCTATGGCCAAAACGAGGCGCTTAGGGTCTACTTTTCCACACTCTCATGCAACCTCGGATTGACGTTGTACTTGATGTGTCCAAAGCGCCTCGCTTTGGCCAAAGTGTGGAGTTTTAGTGGGAGTCAAAATAGAAGCCAGGGGAGTGGAATAGACAGACCCTTAATTTAAACAAAAAAAAAACTGATAATTTTATCTCTTATTTTAAAAAACCCTCTCACATTTTATACATCATTTTATATTTATCTTACTTACAAATAATTATTTATTGTATATATACTCACAATAATTTAATGGAGGATAAAAGTTGCGTTTCATTTATAAAAAGTTATTGTAGCTATATTTTAAAATTCCGGACTAGGTTGAGATGCACTGTGTCTTTGGAATAACTTTTTAAAATTTAAAGATGGAGAGGTTAAGTGAATGAGATGTGAGAGCATTCACATTTGGTCAATTAAATTTTCTTCATTAAATTACACTAAAAATCATTATTTCACCTCTAAATCTTCTATCTTCTAATTAAAATAATAATATTTTTTCATACTTTTATCATTTTATTTCTCTCCCATCAATCACAACCACTTACAAAAATATTAAAATATTTATAGGGGTGAACAATATCCCCTCAAATATAAGGATGAACAGTGTTTTCATCAAATATTTTCTCTCTCCTTCATTTACAACCACCCCATATAATTTGAGGGAAATACTCATATACATTTGGTGGACTATTACATTACAATTCGTTATATTTTCTATCTTATTTTAAATCAAATAATATTTTAATACATTTATCATTTCTTTTCTTTATCATCCACTCATAATCACTTTAAAAAAAATATTAAAATATAAAAGCAGGAAACAATGTCACCCCAAATATGCAGATAAACGGTAACATTTTATCTCTCATTCACTCACAACCACTTGCAATCACTTTTGAAAATACGCAGAATGTACTCACAAAAATCTGCAGGTCATGCTTTGAATGCACTAAATATTAAGAGTGCATGTTTCATGTTGTCACTGACTCAAGGATGCTACAGATCAAAATGAGAAACAGCATAGACACATTATTTTGGTACTTTTATATGTGTATGAGTAGAGTATCAGATTCACGATGCCCTACCATGAATCTTCTATAGTACGCGTAGAATGTCACGTTACTCTGCGTTCCAAATAATATCATACTTTTCCTGTTTCTTTAAATTAATCAACAATTAAATTCAAATATGTGGCCTAGTTCGGTGTCATTATAGATAATATATTTAAGGGCTACTCGGTGTGGGATCGTCCCACGCCTCGTCCCACCCCGTCCTCGTCCCCAACACCTTGCCCTCGGTCCGTCTCCGTTCCGAACGTCCTCCCCAGGACGAACAGGACGAGCCTCTACTCTCTCTCTCTTCTATTATTTTATTATTATTTTTTACAACTGCTCATTTATAAAAAAAAATAAAAAAATAATTAAAAAAAAAAACCTTTTCTTCAACCGGAGAAGAAGAAGTTGGTGGTGGTGCAGACGGCGGTGATGGTAGTGATTGTCGCCGGAGAGGAGGTCGCTGGAGATAGTGGCTTCATCTCTCTCTCTTTTCCTTGAGCTGTTGACGGTGATGGTGGAGGTGCAGCGGCGGTGCTCCGCCTCTCTCTCTAGTCGCCTCTCTCTTTTCCTCTCTTATTGATGATCTGGACATCGGGTGTGTGTTTGATTAATAATAATAATAATAATAATAATAATAATAATAATAATAATAATAAATGATGGTGGGTTGTCTCCACACCCTTGGTTAGTCCTCAAAACGAGAACAACCCACCCATGCTGATGTGGCGCCTGTATGGCATGGAGAACATCCCATTTGGGTTGTCCCCATAGCCAATAGTCTAATAGTTCTCCATTCTTTATTTGAGGTAACTTTAATAAACACTTGGTTTAGTTTGTATAAAGTTAACATTTTCTGAATATCAAAATTATATAAATAATCCATGATTTTCAAACCAGTCCCTAAAAACCTAATATTATTTTTTTTTAACATTCAACAAAGTCCGGCCACCAGGTACATTCATAGGCAAAAGGCCACTCATGCCGGCAATGGCAAACAACGCTAATGACCCAATTTCTAGCATCGCTCGAAGAAATTCGTGCACATACCGCTAGAGCATTTCACCTTTGGTAAAAGCTAATATAGTTGGTCTTCATAAAAGCCATTTTACCCTTTTAATAAATTTATCTCATGTCGCTGAGCTTTATTTTACATTTTTGCTAACGTTGAATCTATCTACTTACACTGATTTTAAGGTGATTGTGATGTAATGTTACCTTTTTATTCATGTAATTTTGTGGCTTTTTTATGTTTACTGGTTTAATAATAAAAGATTAAAGCACAACCGTAACAAAAAAAATGGATGGTTAAATAATAAATTTTATAATATATAGATCAAACCAATAGTAGGGTAAGAAAAGAGAGTAATCTCAATACAAAAAGAATTACGGTTTAAACATTATATCAACGAGAAAAACAATATAAAATCATCTTAATAAGTGTGAAAGTTTAAAAGTAGTCTAATACTCGATGATAATAATAATAACAAAATCCCAAAAGAAATGGACTCCTTGCATCAATTAACAGCCAAATTATAACTTATGGGCTTGACCAGGACCTATGACTATGACTGGGATTTAGAGGCCCTGTTATGAAATATGAACATAATAAACTAGGCTTAAGTCTTGAGATGTCCAGTCGTTTTGCATCCAACTGAGGTAGAGACCCACAAATCGGCCCAACCGAGTACAAAAATAGAACTAGGCATGCCAGGAAACTGGTAGGAACCGGACCCGGGTACGGGGTATAGAGTAAAACCCGTTGGAACCGGTTCGGGTGTGGTCAGGTCAGGTCCGGGTAGGAACCGATACATGGGTAGAATCGGGTATTATCATTTGGAGCCCAAAATTTAAAAACTAACCGTTGGAATCAGTTCCTAATGATAATATAGCCGTTAGGAACCGGTTATTTACCATTTTACCACCCTAGTTTACTACAAATAGGTGTAGAAGGTTATTTTTCATTACACCACTTCTCTAACTCTCAAACGCTCTTTCAAACGCAAAAACGCTCAAGTTTTCTACACCAACGGCTACAATGGCAAACAATGAAGAAAGTTGTGTTGATACATGAAACCAAAAGAAAACCCGACATTTGGTCCCACTACGACTTATGTCTTATGTCGGACAGAACCGAGATGGCTCGGTGCAAGTATTGTGGAAAGCTCATGGAGTCGTGGCAAACTCAACTCTCAAAAAACATACAATTAAACATTGTCCGGCTAATAAAGCTAAAAACGAAGGCGAATCGTCTGGATCCGCAAATCAAAACTAGTTTAGACGTATAGTAATGGTTTTAAGTTTAATGTTATGTCTTAATGTTTAATATTAGGTTTCATGTTTAATTTTTAAAATGTTTAATGTTATTTCAATAAAATACTTTATGTTAAAATAGTTATCATTAAACATAAATAAAAATTAAAACATTAATACAACTTATGAAGTCGCGTTAATGATAAACTTCTAAATTTCTAACTTGGAAAACGGTATTCCATTAATTCGTTCATATTATGCCATAGATTTTTTAAAAACATGTTCATCATTATTTGGGTCCTCCAACTCGTCCATGTGTTGGCGCCAAATAGCATGAAACCTTCCAATCAGGTAAGACATACTTATGAACTTTACTTTGATATAAGCATTGAACGGTCGGTCTCAAAACCCATTTCCTCGTTAACATATCTTCAAGGCGATTCTAAAATTCAGGACCGGGTCGATTCACACTTGTAAACCTCTGCTCGTATTTCTCAGACTTTAATATCTACATGAAGGGATATGGTACCAAAAACGAGTAATACCATATCAAAAATCAAACTCACACAGAGCTGCGCTATTAAACATGACGCTGGTTCTCCCAGCCCGTTCTACGTCAGCGGACCACCATGCGTTCATAACCCAATCGACGCACGGTCTACCGCCCATTTTACGTCAGCGGACTACCATGTGTCCATAACTGAATGGACGCACGCTCTCCTGCCCGTTTTTACGTCAGGGAACTACCATGCGTCCATGACCCAATGGACGCACAACAAAGGTTCTTCATCAAGATAAGTGAACCTTCATCGAAACGACTGAAAGATACCTTCCAGGGCAGCATCGAGACACACACCCCAAGGCAGTTCTGCCCCTGGACAACTGTTCCTGACGCAGCAGCTGCCCGTCAGAGTCCTCAACCAATCAAAGGCTGCGCCTAGCCTAACACCCAAGAATGACGATGACATGGCAACTCCCTAGCCAAGATATCTCTGACAGAAGTCTTTCTCAAACCCCACTTGCCTCAGCTTCCAGATAAAGGATGGTTACCCACCGCTCTGGAGTAGCCAACAAGCGGACGACACGCGTCCACCGCCCACCAGCGTCCACTCAGCAGACGCCACGTGCATTATCGACAGGACGGTAACATCCCCCATTTCTCCTTTTTTTTTACCAAACCCACTTGCACCAATTGGGCTTGAGGACTTGGGCCGAAACCAAGAGACACCTCTACTTGGGCGGGCCCCACAAAGGGTAGAGGATGGGCTGAGGAAGTCGAACGTCGAGGTACTATAAAAGGATGAGTCCCTTCTCCTTTTATTGGCATCTGATTTTCACTATAACTTTTATCGAAAAAACTACGAGCTCCTCGTACTTTTCCAACCCCCTGTTTTATCTATACTACTTTAAGTAGTTCTGGATGGGTAAGATTGTCATTTCATATTCATTTATATGGGTAAAAATGTAATTTCATTTAGTCATCAAAACAAATTTAATACAACTATTAAATCAACTTGTTTAACCTATTAAAAGTAATTAATAATGATATTAAAACCATTGAAGTATTTAAAAAGTTTAGCATCATGGAATATAAAATTTAGAGAATTCATAATATAAGATGACATCAAGAAACATTGTTATGAAATTACACAAATATTACATAAAACTACAAGTCAATGTTTTACTTTCTTTAAAATTTATGCTACCACTTTGCTATAATAATAATAATAATAATAATAATAATAATAATAATAATAATAATAATAATAATTAATAATAAAATAATAATAATAATAATCTATATATGTGTGTATATATAATCTCTATATATATATATCTCCGATGGTTATCTATATGATTTGCCAATAAAACAAGTCTTAAAGCTAAATGTAGAACATGTGCTTTACGCATCCACACTCTCGACAGAGACACGCCTGTTTAAATTCTTTAAGATGCATCTTACTGTTATAGATCCAGATCGATGATTCCAAGCATTAATGACAGTGTTCTTAATTTCATTCATGAGATTAACTAATCCATACGTAAAACCGACGACTCTTGGAATACATTTGTATGTTCCTTTTTCAAATGTTGGCCCCATAAACAAAAAACTTCCAATAAAGCCTTAATATGTTCTAATTTAAGTTTGTCAACTCATCTTTCATTCTACGATCGTCATGTCATCGGTAATTGTAGATAACTATTTCTAAGTAGATTATGATTCGTGGGTTTTATACAAGAGTCTTTGATTGAATGAATCAAGAGTGTTTGATTAATGTTGGTTTGTCATTGTAGTGTTGTAGTCCAATTTCGAAGAAAGGCGCCATAAAATCTTCCAAGTCCTTTTGTTGTCTACATTGTTATGCATTTTCAGCTCTGAAACTTACCATGAACTGTTAATCTTCCTTGACATTCCGAAGTTTAGGTCTACATGAGCACAATTCCAAGTCCTTTTATTTAGGTCAACTGGTATATCACAAATAGATGCATATGTATTGGAGTCTATCCCTATTCAATTTTCATAATTTGGTCATCACTTTATGAAATGTCATAAGTTGAACACATCTTGTAGTCAATGATTAATCTAACATCATTAGTAAAAAAAACTTACCACATAACAATATTATTTTAGACATTATTGTTTTGTTTTTTGCATTTGATCTATGGAGCATACATAAAGTAATGCATGAGGTGATCATGCATGCAAAGCAGGAAGTCAGTTCTACATGCTTTTGTTGCATGAGCATTGTTAAATGCCCTCACACCCCCTCATCATATGAATGCTTTTAAAACTTGCATCACCACCACCATTCCCATCCCATCTACTATGTGTTTGTGTATGTAATTTTATAATTAATCGATGGGAAGACGACCTCTATGTTATGATAAATCAAATGTCAAGAGAGGCCCGTGGATGGTTGAAGAAGATGTAATTAAACATATCAATTACATACATGCCAATTATATATAGCCAGACATCGTGCAGCCCCGCCGCAACGCGCGGGTTCCTGCTAGTATACTAATATCCCTGGTCTTGTCCTTAGACCCACGCTTTTCTAAACACACATTTTATAAATACCCCGTAGAATCACTACCAAGATCAGCGTCGACCCGGTGATCTAGGATTCGTGTTTCTTCACTACAAAAACTAGTGATACACAGTACTCCTCGTCATTCCTCCAAGATGAAGATATTTTCGTATGTGTTTGATTTTGCTTTTTTCTTTTTGGGTTCGTTTATGCGTTTTTAGTTGGATAAAAAACCAATACAACCCACAACTATTTATAATGATTATAGGTTTGTTAAAAACCGGTTTCAACGGTAAAAAGGTATACAAAAACGGCTATGTTTACGTTCCCAACGGTCAAAAATCGATTCCATCAATTACCACGGTAAAAACCAGTTCCTACCCGAGTTTTTTCTAGGTCGGGTAGGAACCATTCCTACCTGGTGATCTTACATAATCGTCATGTCCAACCGAGCCCAGTTAGAGATCAAGTTGAGGTTCATCTAGCCAGTGATCTTACATAATCGTCGATCTTACATAATCATCATGTCCAATCGAGCCTAAATGATAATTAGACCGATAAAGGAAGGGGTGGGGAGTATCTAATTCTCTTAATACACATCATGTAAAACCGTTTTCTACCAGCTTGTTGGAACAAAGGAGGTGAAACTTGTAATAGTTAAATTTGGCCACATGCTCATATTTAAGTTAACCAATTTAACCGGCTTGTTGATATTCAAAGTATGTTATGGTTCGGCTTTAGACGTTAACTGTACCTTAACAAAGCATACTCACACCCCTGACCTATTAGTAATATTTTACCATTTTACCTTGCTGTAACTAAAAAAGCTGGTTGTTTCATTTGAGACAGCCGAGTAGATTATTATGGACCCATGGAGCCCGGGCCTGTTATCCTTCCACTGTCGTGAGCGAGAGGTTTTCGCAGCTCTGTGAAGCCAGCCTTACGCAGTGCCCCCTACTTTAGGAACCACGTGACCCATGCTTTCGCTCAAGCCACATGGTTTCAACTCACAACTTGGAAACGGGCAAGCCAGCTTACGCTCCAATGGAACCAACCTGACTGGGCTGAGTCACAGTCCAACCATCTTTGATACCCTCGCTTGAGTTACAGGCAAGCGCTACCAAGCCCGGTGACACTACATCTGCAAGCGTGAATTATAAAGTGGAGGAAATATTTTTCAGCAGTCGATGTGGGATAGAAATGGTACTTTGTTTTGCATGTTTTGGACTTAAATAACGGCTTAGTAATTTACTTGTCATCCATAAACCAAAGTATAATATAAAACAGATACACTGGTGTTACAGGGACTTTATATATCAAAATCTGAGAAACTTTATGTAGTTGAACAAATTTTGACAATAATGACATCCTAAAAAATGTGTATTAAAAAGTTAAAAAGAACATATTAACATGAAGAATCAATGAAATGGTGAGTTAATTACAGGAATGCGACTGTAAGAGAGACGTAGGTGTAGAGGTCGATGGCAGCATGTTCGCCCGAGAGTATGATCTAGCCAGAGGTTTTGCTATCACTCCATATCCGTCGTCATATTTGAAGGTGTTGGAATTTTAATAATATGAATGGATATTTAATTAATAAAATTTATTAATTAATGTATTCATAATGTGGATTGAAGAAAAACTCTTGAGTTGAGTTTTTTTTTTTTATTTCACTTAATTAACTTTTATTAGAGTATTAAGTCTCTAATTAAGAGAAAGACTCTTCACTCATCCTCAACTCCTTATAATTGTAGGCTATGTGCCTTATTTGATACTAGAGGAAAAATATACTTGAATACATGTAGGGTTCTTGAGAAGAATAAAGACTTCACTCATGTGTTGAGTACATGGAGATGAGTACTTTCTACCAAATTCCATAAGTTCTAACACTATAATTTACCTAGTGTAACCTCGGGCGCGTAGCCTTCTCCGGCAGTACAGACTGCTTCGGCTGTTGTACCCTGGGAGACAGACGCGTTATCTTTAGTAGAGGCGTGAAATCTGTTTTAAGGAAGCGTGTTGAACACGTGCCTCAGCCACAACCGTCAACATTAGTTTGTTTATTCTTGCAGCCAAGAAGGATCATACAAAAGGACGCGGTTCAAGTCCTTGTTAAAGACGAAGCAGAAATCACATAAGAAGACGCGGTAGAAGCTCTTGATGAAAACTTCGGTTTGACTCATTTTATGTTGTATTTGATATTATTTTCATTTGAATTTGTATACGGTGTGTGTACTACGATATTCCCAAAATTGTATAAAGAGAGTATCTTTATTATTTTATTAATGTTATTTTAATAAAAGGCATGCTACTTGTAGATGTGATTGATGAAGTGCATATAATTCTTATATGCTATAATTTAAATAAATGGATCAAAAAAAAAAATAGAATTTGGGAAGGTGAAAAGAGGGTAAAGTTAAAATAATTATAAGTTCAAAACTGGAACTAAATATAGATTGAGTGTTAGTTTGATATTTTTTAATAAATCTTGAACTTTTGGTTAAAATTATGTAAATTGGGCAGCTGAAGCTCAAATCCAACAATAGAAACATTTTATTATAACTGTGTAACAGACTAACAGTTGTTAAAAACTAGTATATTACCCGCCGCGAAACATACAGCCGATCAAATTTTCCTCGCGCGACCCTTGTCTCAGGTCAAACCGTTGTCGCCAGCTAACCTTTGAACCACCTTCACGACCGTTATAATAGTACTACGCTGCGCGCTTCGCTGTGCAAACACGATTCTAAACCAACATGGCAACGTATTACATCTCACTTGCCCCAGTCGTCCTCGCTTTCCAACTTTTTACCTTTTATCTCCTTTTAAAAATAATTAATCAACGGTTTTCTATTTGTTTGATTAAAAAGGAAAAGTAATTGTACACTGTTATAATTTCACTCTAGCCTTTACCCTCTCCAACTCTCTACCATGCCTTTTCCTTTCCTATACACCGTTTAGTACCCTGTAGAAGCTTTTAAAAAGCAACAATGGTGCTTAGTGCCTCATATCTTCGAATACTCCGTCTAAATTTACTCTCTCTCTCTCTTGAAACCTACAACCAACAACAATGAGGACGTCAGCCACCGCTGCCAGCCGTTATCGCAACCTAGGGTTCCGGAGTAGAACCCGCCAGCAATGACAGAGGCCAACACCTAACACCGGCAGTCGTTAATCCACGTTGTAGGCAACGAAGACTGCACGCATCGCCATCGTCAGCCAAATCAACATGGCGGCAACTGTCGGTTTTACTCGCAGGGAAAAGCAAACACGTGTAATAGAAGAAACTGATAAAGACTGTCTCAAACCTGAAAGGGAAATCGACAACCGGTTGCGCCGGTCACGCACATGCAAAGGAGGGTTGTACACGTAAAATAAGCAAGCATAATGCTTTACTGATGAAGGTGATGGAACGTAAGAAAGCGGGTAGGGGCTATGGTTATGGTAGGTTGAGTGGTGGCGTGTACGACGGTGGTGGCGAGTAGGAGGGGTGACTTTCGGAAAAAAAAAATTAAAAAACATGACCCAGTAAAGCGACAACACGTGGCCCACTCTTTTAATTGTACTGTAATACGATAGCGACAGTCGCTACAGTGAAAACGCTTCCCACAATTGTTATATATAATAATGTCATGAGACAACAGAAAACAGGCATAACTATTGTGAGACAGCATACGATCAAATACTAGATGTAATGTTAATACCATTCTTGCATCTGTTCATCCGAGAACCTGCACATTAAGGTAGCGTTTGGTATGAAGGAATCAAAGGTGGAATGGAATGGATCATTCCCATGGAATGAAATTAAACATGTTTGGTTACCATGTAGTAATGGAATGGATCATTCAATAAGGAATGTGATTCCTTCCATTTTAAGAATTTTCATTCCTCGGTAAGGTGGTGTTTTTTTTTCATTCCTTCAAGGAATGGAAACAAATATATTATTATTATTATTATTATTATTATTATTATTATTATTATTATTATTATTATTATTATTATTATTACAACCCACCATCGTTGTCATCATCCAACCACCACCGCCTATTGCCGCAACCCACAACCATTGATACCATCGTCGTAACCCACCATTGTCACCACCGTCCAACCACCACCACCCGCGTCACTGCCACCCACTGCCTCCACCAGTCATCGCCACCACCACCCACCGTCACCGCTGCAACCCACCACTGCCATCGTCACCACCATCGCCCACTAGCACCACCATCGCCCACTAGCACCACCACCGTTGTCACTGCCGCCACCACCACCTGCATCACTGCCATCCACTGCTGTCATCGCCACCACCACCCACCGTCACCGCTGCAACCCACCACTGCCGTCGTCGCCCACTGCCACCCCACCGTTGCCGCCGCCGCCACCCACCACCACCGTCACTGCCGCTACCCACCACTCACCATCGATTTTACAAAGTAAGAATTCATTCCATTCCCACATGATAACCAAACAAGACATGGAATGGTAATGATCCATTCCATTACCTCTCCCATTCCATTACTCCATACCAAACAGACCCTAAAAGACAGAAATAAACACTAGCATAAAAAAAGATGGTTGTTCATTTGAGCTAGCCCAGGAGATATTTTGGAACCATGGTGCCCAGACTCGTTATCCGTCCACTGTCGTGAGCGAGAGGTTATCGCAGCTCTGTGAAGCCAGCCTTACGCAGTGCCCCCTACTTTAGGAACCACGTGACCCAAGCCTTCGCTTAAGACACATGGTTCAACTCACTACTTGGCTCGGGCAAGCCAGTTTGTACACCAATTGAACCAATCTGGCTAGGCCAAGTCAGAGTCCAACCATCTTTAATAACCTCACTTGAGTTTACAGGCAAGCGCTACCAAGCCCGGTGACAACTGATATTCAAGCGGGTATTATAAAGTGTTAGCAATTTTGTTCAGTAATCGATGTGGGAACTGACATATATTAAAGAAAAAAATAATGAATAAAACAACCTGAGGCTACTGAGTAGGGAATTGGATTTTAACTTTATAATTGGTAAATTGTTGCCTGTTTGCCCATCGTTTTGCTGCCTCTAAGTTGCACAATTTTAAGGTTTTGGATCTTTATTTAACAAGAAATGTGAGCAAATGCCAACAGTTTAAAGATACATAACGTACTTAAGACAGTGACATAATGAGTGTATATCATTAGCACCGATGATCTGAATCTAAACTCGTGTTTCGCTTATGATACAGATTAATTGTGTTTCTACTTTTGACATACATGAATACGCTTAGATAATAAGAACTCGAATAACATTATTGAACATTATACTCGCATGCGTATAGTTACGTTAAACAATAACATTGTGTGTAGTTACGTAAAACTCTAAAACGCCATTAAATACCAACCTACATACGTACATTTCCTAGAAAGCGCACGTGTATCTCAACGAAAATTGTTGCAGTGTTTTAGGACTTCCTATTAAAAAGAAAGAGCGCGGTTTTGTATCAATAAATAACCACTTTGTATCAATGTGTGTATAAAAACATGTCATGAAAAACATATTGTCAAAAGACATCCAGATCTTCAAAATCTCAAACTAATGTTTTAGCAAACCTAACTACAAGAAATTCCATTTCGGTTACAAGCGAAAGATTGGAATTTAAATATGAAGTGCAAATTCATCGACTTTCTGAAACTTGTTCATAGAAAGTAAGGTAGCCTCTGCACTAAGAACAGCTTCCTCTGAAACATTATAAACTTGGCTATCTGAAACTCCAACCCAATAAACATGACAATCCTCGTCTTCGGAATCATTTATTTTGTTACGTATTCTTCTATAAACTGTATAGTGTCCACCTCCTGCATTTCCAAAGTGCTCCACAACAGAAACAAGATTGTAGATATGATGTCCAGTCGGGTTCGAGTTACAAGTCTCGTGTACCTAAAAGATATAGTAGCAAGAAGCCAAGAACTATGAGAAAAGATATATACAAGCAACCTTGGTTTTAAAAAGCGCGAAGCGCAGAAAAGCAACGAGGTCTAAAACCGAAGCGCAAAGCGCAGAGCGCAAAAGCAGTGAGCTTTTCGTACGCGAAGCGCAATACGTTTATATAATATTTTCTATATATCTATCCTATAGGTTTTTAGCATCCTAACCCAAAATATAGATATAAATAAGGTTTATATATGATTTAACTTAAATGTATAACCTTTTTAGCTATATGTATAACACTTTGAAACACAAACACACCCCCTGTACGAAAACCGCGCTTGAGTGACATAAGGCGCATGGATCTGTGCCTCAGGTCGCCTCGTGCTTAAGCGAGCCTGAGGCGCGCTTATTAAAACCTATCAAGCAACCCGCACTTTCAGTCAATGCAAAAAAAAAAAAAAAAAAAGAAGAAAAAAAAAAACTACTTTTGACCCATTACCGGAACCTGTTTCAACCGGTGCAGAAAAATACCCTTTTGACACTAGCCCATTTGACCTGTTACCTAACTCAAAAAATACCTTTTTTGAGTTTTGACCCGTTACCCAACCCAACTAACCAACCCAATTGTCCACCTCTTGTTAGCTGCAACATATACACAAGCAACTGACAAACCTTGCTATCTTGGTGTGTAGCAGTACATTGTTCCTCTTGAATTTCTCTGTCACCATGAACTTCCGACAGCGGTTGTTTGTATATGTTATCCAATGTATATTTATCAGTTTGTAATCTAAGAAAATCAGAATAACGAATCGGCTGCTGACTTTGTTGTACAAGTCTACCAATTGGCAACTTCTGCTCAGAATGTTTTTATTTCGACTCCTCTGTTTTGGAATGGTGACATGTCCAAAGTTAGAGGAAAAGAGAGATGGCCCTGAGTTATAAAACATTGGTTATCAATAACAGGGAAAATATAAGCGTAAACACGTGAAGAATCAAAATGTTGTGAAAGAAGTACCCCGCAGTTTGATTGATTCTCCAAATACATTCATCGAAGCACGTTGTAAGTTAAGGCACAAAATCTACAAGAACGTAAACATTAAATATATTGAATAATGAGTGGATTTTGGATTTTTTTTTATCTTTAACAGGTCAAACAGGTCAAACCTAGAAAGTTTCACAAAGTTTATTAAAAATAAAAATTTTTATTTTACTTTATTCAAAAATTATATTACTGTTGAAATAATATAATTCTTGAAATCAAAATTGACACACTAGTTAATTATTAAAACATGGACAATAGCGTTTCGGACTTTCGAGTCAACCCGCCTCAACTTGTACAACAAATCATGAGTTTTGACTCAACAAATGTGTGGACATGTTACCTTTGGACTACGTGCAATATGCAATTGTTTAAAAGTCTGAGAATAACTGTTTGACCAAGGTAATGATCCAAGAGATGGTAGATCTTTGCAGTCGCATGTATCTTGCTTGCTACAGCTTTGAAGCTTTTCAATATCTGTCTGACAATTTAAAAACATATACCACGTTAGTGACTTAATACGATTAAGGCTTTATAATAGTTATGAAATCAAAAGTTAAAACAATTGCAAGGTTAAAGGCAAAACGACACTCATAATTAGCTTTCGAGTTAAGCGAACTTGGAAAAACACACATCATAATAGTAGACGTGACAATTCCAACCCATTGAAACAAGAACTTGATATGCCTGAAAGTTAATCACCTCATTTTTATTTAACAGAGATAAATATTTCAGTGCAGTGGCATGCCAACAATGAGTGCAAAAGTAATTTTCAATCCGCTCTGCAACAAAAAACCGCTTCAAGCAATCCTCTATGGAGCATCCGGGCATCTAATACAAAAAAAAGTATATATCATTATCGCCCATCACTCTTGCAGCATATATAACAAGGAAATCCAAGAAATTGAATATTAGTTTTACGTACAATAGAACCACCACCGTATGTAGGTGGTGAAAGGTACAAACAATTGAAAAACTGAAAATCCAGAGAAATCTGCAAAACGAATAAAACTATAAATATTTAAATTATCCACGTCTTACATTATGTAATGGATAAACATAAAACATCTCAAGGATAGGTTGTATCAAGCAAAGTCAATAAAAATAGCATAAAAAACAGATCAAAGTCACCCAAAGTGTATTTTTAATCAGATGTTATGAGAACTAGCTATGTTAAGGAAAAGATTTTGAACAATACATGTATCGAGTTATTGACCCGACCCGACCCGACCCACTCATTTAACCACCTATACTGCTAATGCGATCAGACTAAGAGAAAGCAGTGATTACTGGAAAAGAAAGAAAATCAAAAGTACCATTCAACCTGAAACGAACAACTTTTGCAAGTTAAAATGCTGCCAATAATCCCATTAAACGGTCCAAGAAATCTTTGAGTCCATCTTTCTAGCTCGCTAAAAACAACCCTTCTCTCTACGCTAAGAATACGGTTACTCAAACCAGTTGCAACAGCTAGAGAACTATGATTTGTAGCAAAATACTCTGAGCATTCTTCTCTTAGAGAAGTCAACATGTGAGCTAATGCTTCTTCTGCATCCTGAACAAAAGTTAATAAATCAAAGAAGAATCACTTTCCGTGTGCTTAATACTTTACGAGAAGATAGCCAAACCTGCTGACTAGTCAGATTGAAGTTGGGTGTATAATGAGACATCGCAAGCATCACTTTACGCGGACTTAATACTTTGCGTTCATGCCGAACAACACACAGTTCTACAAAAAGACATCAACCCGTTACTTAAAATCGTAAAAGAAAACGACTTTGTAATTTCTTTTAACTTGGTTAATACTTTAATATGATATTTAATCAGTGGCGAAGGATTGCTTGGGACAGAGGTGCCCCCCCCCCCCCCCCCACAACCGTTTTTTGGCGCAGCGGTATAAATTTGCGATTTTCGTAGGTAGATTGAGTCCAGGTTGAGGCCAGCCCCGACCGTTTTCCCACTACCGATCGAAAAAAAATTGAGCCCCCCCCTCCCCCCAATTCAAAAACCAAGCTTCGCCCCTGTATTTAATGACATTTTACAGCTTTCTTGATTCACAGTTCACATATAAGAGCCAATAAATTCTATTTAAAGTCTAACAAAAAATAATCTTTATTATATTAGTACCTTGCAACAGATCATTTAAAGACACTGCAAGTGGCATATCCCCAATCTGTTCACCCTCTGATAAACCTTCAAACTCCTCAACCATCTTTTGAATAGAATTCACAAAACAAGAACAACTAGCCAAAGCCTAACAATTTCCCAAAACATATCACAAAATTATCACAAAAAATATTCAAAACTCATTAAAAAAAAAAAAAAAAAAACTTTATTTATACCTGTAATACTACATTCAAGAAACAATTGTTTTCCAAGATTCTGCAGGCCAGGAACAACAGGCAATCTTTCAGGTAAAGATTCAGTCTTGGAAGATGCAGACCAAGATAATAATAAATTATTGAAACCCCTTTTCCCTCTGCCATCTTTTAAAGCAAAAATTAAACCAGCAACACTGATGATGCTGCTTGCTAGAGATATTTGGAAGCCAGATGAAGTGACCCAATGGTATTGTGTGAGATGGTTTTAAACCCATGTTTGAATGAGTGGAATAAAGATTGGAGCTTTATGTCTCCCTGAGTTTTCATGTGGTTCAATCTTGGATTACTGGATGATGTAAATTAGGGGCATGTCATCGACGGTCACTTATTTTCAAAACCCAAAGTTTTTTTCTTCGGGCACAAGTTTTATTCGATTCCGTGAGGGTTTGACACTTTTGACATTGACAGTGGCGGCGCAGATTGTTTATCCGTCTACCTGTTTTAATGTAATTTAACAATCATGAAATGAAAATTTTTATTTTAAAAGAACAAAAAAACTATTTTTAGGTAATGTATTACAATATAAAAATTAGATAGCTTTATATTCTAAAAAAACATGGAGGCTTTTAGGCTACACGGTGTCTGGTGACGCCTCCTATCACGTACGCAACATTTGCATCAATAGTGCCCCTTTGTTTCCTCGGGGTCAATGGGAGTGCCATTGAAGGTCCATAGGCCCAATCGTGATGGCTGACGAAGGTTGGGTGAAACCATTTAATTTCTTATACTGTATCAAACGGTAACTTTTTTAAAAAAAAAAAGTTAATCATCTTTTTAAAATTATATACTTAATTCATCTCTCATTTTTTTTAACACACAACTCTCCACTTATTCTCTTTTAACTCTCCACTACAAAATGCATCCACGCGTTTTCATTTGGACTAAAGACGAAGAGTTCGCCTTGACCGTTGCGTTTCTAGGGCAATAATGAATGTGTCAACACGAGCCTATAACCAAACCTTTGACGTGTTGTGCCTCGCACACGTACACTAAAGACAATGTATCATCGTTCCTGGAATAACTAGCACTCTTTTATCGTATGTATCCGGGTTAGAGCGACTAACCAAAAGTGGGGGTGTCAAACCCAATAGATCTATTTAAGTGTTCCATGGCTAAGTCCATAGCTAATGGTTATAGTATTGAAATAACACAAGGACTTTCCTTACGCAAATCGTACTATATACAAGGACTCCATGAGTCCTTAATTGTTTGTCTCATGCACATATAACGATCTAGTAGAATTTCACACTTATGCTATCGTATTAGGAAATTAAAGTATGACATGTCCCCCCCCCCCCCCCAAATATAAAATCGTAAAAAGGGGTTGTGAAACTCACCTTGAATCCGTGTAAAAGCTAGCAAAGTAAACCTGAAACACTAGATCCAACCTACACTATGCACAAAATACATCTTAGGTCCAAATTCGATGGTTTATTGTGTAAGTTGTTCACCCAACTTATAGTAGACGTTTGTTAACTCAATAAACCATTAGTGAATTTATAAAAGTGTTTAGTCATAAACATTTGGGAAAAGTGTGACTTATCTTGTCATGATTCTTAGAATAGTTATATTTGAGATTTACTTTACATAATCTCCTCATTATTTCCACTAATATCCTATAATACGTTTACTTGAATATTATAGTTGTATCATTTCTAGGTTTATGTACCTATGTATACATACACACATTCATACATGTACCTACATATCACACGCATACATATACATATACATATATATATATACACATACACACGCATACATATATGTACACATACACTCGTATACACATACTGTGACAACAGTCAACAAACCAGGTCAACATCCGTACGCTTTTCATCTACTATTGACATCATATGTGCATATTTACACATTTTGCATACACTATACCCCCCCCCCCCAGTCTAGTGAAGCAAGAGTTAATCAGAAAACTCAACATGGAACACTTGTTTAGCCATACAACACCCAGACAAATCACCAAACAAACATTACATGAGGTTACCACACCTTAACACGTGGAAATCCCTCTCTAACACATGCAAGTAATTACAAAGACCACCATGTGTGATTCTCCAATAAACATGTGTTTATACACCCGATGCCTATGAAACAAATACATGTTGATGTCGTCATCTCACCCCTAACAAGATCTAGTAAGATGTTTGTAACACCCGCTTCCCAGGTCCTGCCTGCGTGCCTGTGGTATATGGGCCCACAAACAAACAGGATCCCACGGGGTGTCACGTTTTGGATTATCAATACACATAGATCTTACACAGCGGAAGTCTTTATTTTAATTTAAATCAAAAACCAAGCTTTGTACAACAACCTAATCTATTACATCATTTTGTATCTATATGCCAGTCTCTTCCTTAGTCCTTGTTAGCCGTTCTGGATGCCATCCAACATACTTACCATCAATCCTGCATATAATAGGAACCTAGGATGTGTGCCCGAAAAATATTTTGGGACTCAGTATAAAACTGGTGAGTTCATGAACATGACAGTATTCAAAATCATAGGCTCATCGACTATAGCATCAAGCAGACAGATCCATGGCAAACAGATAGGAACAGAGTAAGCACAATATGTTCACATAACCAGGCTATGTACACAAAGTCCTACTGGCTACACCACATGCTCACCAGGCTATGTATACAAAGTCCTACTGGCTACACCGCATGCTTACCAGGCTAGGTATACAAAGTCCTACTGGTTAAATCAAAGACATACAATCAGCCCTCAATCATCCTATCAATCATTGCCATATATCACAGATGCTAAACATAGTCGATTATAAAATTATTGAAGAGATAGGGAACCGCGCAAGCGCACGGGCCCACATCTCCACATATGCCAACACAGCAAGCCTACGTGGGCTTCTAGAAAGCGGCGCGGGATACCTCGTAATGTGACAGCTAATAACCGACAGGAAAGGGACGTCCAGCCAATAAGAGACGTCCATTCCCTGCTCCACGATCGCCTGCAGGTACGAGGTACAGAATAGTACAAGAAAGGACAGACAAGGACACGTGGACCAATAGCGAAGGAACAGCGCAACGAATGACAACGGCCTAATCGTACAGCCAGCTGTCATTCTCCCCTCGACCAATCACAGAAGACCTCAGGTGGCCTATAAATACCCTATGAGGTCAGACGAAGAGGAGGATGAACAATCAGAGAGAGGGAGAGTCATAGTTACGAGAATTAGATTATAGTCGAAGCGCTGTAACAGTAGCAATCGTAGTCCTGTAATAATCATTGAATCATTAATGAGAATAACGTCCTTACTTGTGCTATCATTTTAGTATACTGTTATATTGGTGTTTCTTCATTGGCGCCATCCGTCTATTTGAGCATACAAGAACGTTAAAAACTTCTATTTCTCAAAAACAGTAACTATGTCTCTCATACCACCGTTACCAAGCTTCACGAACGCTAACCCCGACACCGACGTTGCCCAGGGAGGCACCGGCCAGTCGGGAAACACAGCAGATGTTCAGCAACAAACAACAAACACGGGTCCAGCCGTCACCCCATCTTCAGGGACAAGACAGACCCCCTCCTTCCAGTTTATTACCGAAACGAATCAGGTTTCCCCAGCTGAGAATACCGCGCCGATGGTTAGTCCGGAGGTATGGTATACTCAGCAAAAGGAAGCCCTGAAACGTGTATACCTCCAAAAACTGAGGGACCAACAACTCAGAGAGGCTGTCCGCGCGCTTTCCTACAGCGAGGGACCGTCCAACACAGCAAGAAACAACGGCGGGAGCAACCATGAAACTGACCCCACATGGAGAGAAGACTCAGACGAGTCCCAAAGTCGTTTCACGCGTGACATAAGCCAGCCCTTAAGCAACACCGCTGCGCAAGGGCACTTTATGACTGGTGATGACGACCTAACCAAACCATATTATCCTCCATCGTTCATGGAAAAGTCAAAATTCACCCCGCGCATTGCGCTGGCACCCCTGCCACCCAAAACAAAAATCCCGAGTACGCTGGGTAAATTTGATGGAACAGGGGACCCAGACGACCACCTGAGAACATTCGAGGTCGCAGGAAAATGTGCGCAATGGAGTTTGCCAGCATGGTGTCACATGTTCGCGCAGACGCTCACGGGAGCTGCGCGAGTATGGTTTGACAGCCTACCAAATGGGAAAATCGATAACATCAAAGAACTGACAGACAAGTTTGCAGACCACTTCAGTCAAAACAAACGAATTGAGCGCGACTCAACTGACATCCTGCAAGTCAAGCGACGAGACAATGAGTCAATCGAAGACTACATCACCCGTTTCAATAGGGAAGCTCTGCAGATCGGGCCCATCGGTTTCGAGCTTATGAAAGCAGCCTTCACTCAGGGAGTGCGATGCGACTCCCTCATCCGCACACTAGCAGGCTGTACCGGAATGCCCAACACATGGGATGAAATCATGAAGGGGGCTAAAACATATGCAAAAACAGAAAGAGAACTGTCTGTCTGGAACCGAGTACAAGCACCTCAATACACGGACGTGCAAGCGCAGGCTGCGCGCTCCAGGCATGGTCGACAGGACAGAAGGGGAAGAGGCTCTGTTTGGAACCGGCTCCAAGGGGGCGCCCAAACAGATACCAAACCCATTGAGGTCCAAGACCACAAAGGAAACACACAGAATGACCACAGGTCAGGAAGAAGGAGTCACAACAATTGGACCCCGCTCACGAAAACCCCAGCGCAGGTGTTAGCAACGGAAAACGTAGCCTTCCCAGAACCCAGGGTGATCAAAAGACGAGATAACTTAGATCCCGGAAAGTTCTGCGCCTATCACCAAGACATCGGGCACGACACAGACAAATGCTATCAGCTGAAGCAAGCAATCGAAGAGGCCCTGAAATCAGGTAAACTGGGGCACTTGTTAAGAAATGTCGAGCGCAAACAGCAAGAAGGGCCACCACAAAAGAAGATCAAAAATATTAGCCTGATGATCCACTCTGACAGAAGAAAGCAAGCGAAAAGAAAGCCTGACCAAGTGACAGAATGGAAAGAACAACAAGTACATTTCCCAACAGTCAAGGGCGGACCTTCATCCACCCGAGCACTCGTCATCACAGCCATTTTCGATCATTATCGAACCACTCGCGCGCTGGTGGATACAGGGAGCAACTCTGACATAATGTATGAGCAATGCTTTAATCTCCTAGACGAGGAAGACAAGCAGCGCCTGCGCCCAGTCAACTCCCCTATCATGGGTTTCTCGAATGAAGTCATATCACCTCTGGGGGAAATTTCCTTCCGTCTAACGATGGGGGACAAAGCGCATTCAAGAACAGAGGATGTCACCTTCCTCGTTGTGCCAACAAAGTCCACCTACGACATCATTTTGGGGCGAGAAGCAATGGCTTCCTACAACATGGTACCGTCAACGGTACATGGGGCCATTGGGTTCCCAACACCAACGGGCGTAGCAATCATAGGGGCCAACAGAGAGTGCGTTATGACGGAAGAGCCACACCCCGCCAAAATGTTAAAGGCCACCCCGCGCACTGAGCCGGAAAAGTGGATCCTCAACACCAAGTTCCCAGAACAGACGGTAACACTGGGAGCCGCCATCTCGGAGAACACACGGGAACGCCTAAAGCAGCTCCTGCGAAAAAATTTAGACGTTTTCGCGTGGCAACCATCAGACATGGTGGGGGTTCCCCGAGAGCTCGCCCAACACAAACTTAACACATACCGTTCGGTTGAGCCGATTGCACAAAAGCGCAGGAGCATGGGCGCAGAAAAGGCTAAAGCAATGAACGAGCAAGTCCATGAGCTATTGAAGGCAGGGATCCTGCGCGAAACAAGATACCAGACCTGGGTCGCAAACCCAGTCATGGTCAAGAAAAGCAATGGAAGCTGGAGAATGTGTGTGGATTACACTGACCTCAACAAAGCTTGCCCAAAGGATTGCTACCCCTTGCCGGAAATAGACTTGAAAATCGACTCCCTCGCGCCATTCAGATTCAAATGCTTTTTGGACGCCTACAAAGGCTATCACCAAATCCAAATGGCGCCCGAGGACGAGGACAAAACTGCTTTTCGAACAGACAAAGGCGTTTTTTGCTACACAAAAATGCCATTTGGGCTAAAGAATGCCGGAGCCACCTACCAACGGCTGATGGACCGCGCATTCGCACTACAAATCGGCAGAAACCTCGAAGTCTATGTAGACGACTTAGTCATCAAAAGCAAAGAAGAGGATCAGATGTTGAAAGACATTGAAGAGACCTTCAAGCACTTGAAAGAGATCCACATGAAACTCAACCCGAGCAAGTGCGCATTCGGAATGGAGGAGGGAAAGTTTCTGGGGGTAATCGTCACCAAAGACGGCTTCCGACCAAACCCAGAAAAAATCCAAGCCATAGCACAGATGCCATCTCCATCAACGCTGAAGGACGTCCAAACTCTGAACGGACGCTTGGTCGCCATCAACAGGTTCCTCTCCAACCACGCAACCAAATCCATCCCGTTCATTGAAACACTAAAAAGTTGCCTGAAAAAGAATCAATTCAAATGGACCAGCGAGGCGGAGAAGGCTTTTCAGGACATGAAAGCCTGCCTAATGGATCTCCCAACGCTTACTGCGCCCCTACCACGAGAACCTTTGACAATGTACCTATGCGCCACAGAAAAAGCGGTAAGCGCAGTGCTCATGGTGGATCGCAAACTAGTCCAAACCCCAATTTATTACATCAGCAGAGTCCTGACAGATGCAGAAACCAGGTACACAACGATGGAAAAGCTGGTACTAGCCTTAGTGCATGCATCGCGCAGACTACGCCGATACTTCCAAGGACACCCAATCAATGTGCTCAGCGACTACAAGCTGAACAATGTGCTTTCCAAACCAGAACTGTCCGGGAGATTGGCAAAGTGGGCAATTGAGTTAGGCGAGCATACCATCTTCTACAAGTCCAGACCAGCAATCAAGGGACAAATCTTGGCGGATTTCATCGCCGAGGTACCACAAGAAAAAATAGAAGAATGCAAGGCTGAGCAAGGCCCACAGCAACAATGCGAGGAAAAGGCAATTTGGAACTTGTACACGGACGGAGCCTCAAACGATGATGGCGCAGGTGCGGGAGTCAGACTCGTCCACCCTGACGGGGCCGAGTTCACCTACGCAATCCGCCTAGAATTCAAAACAACGAACAACGAGGCCGAGTACGAAGCTTTCCTCGCAGGCCTGCGCATCGCTCAAAAACTGGGCGCCAAGCACGTTTTCGCGCATGTAGACTCCATGTTGGTAGCAGGACAAATTACCGGGAAGTATGATGCCAAAGACCCATCCATGGCAACATACCTTCGGTACGCGAAGGAATTAATGGCCACTTTCTCAAGCTGCACCATCGACCACATCAGTCGCAGCCAAAATAAGCCAGCTGACGCTCTAAGCAAAATGGCATCCACAAACTTTGGCCATTTAGCAAAAGAGGTCCGCGTGGAAGTGCTAGCCGAACCTTCAGTACCACCCAAAGAGGTCCATGTAATTCAAGTGGGTATTGACAGCTGGATGACCCCCATAGTCTCTTACCTCACTACAGGCACACTGCCAAGTCAGCGCGCAGAGGCAAGAAAGATACAACACAAAGCGTTACAGTACCAAATGCAAGATGGAGTGTTGTATCGAAAATCTTACTTGGGGCCATTGCTGAAGTGTGTCGATGGAACAGACGCAGACTACCTTGTCAGGGAAATCCACGAAGGGATATGTGGTATACATGCGGGGCCGCGCATGGTGGTGGCAAAGATCATGAACGCCGGCTACTACTGGCCTGGCATGCATCTGGACGCGCTGGAAATCATACGACGTTGCGACTCTTGCCAGCGCCATGCGCCGAACACCATGCGCCCCAAAAACAACTTGATACCAGTAACATCCGCATGGCCATTTCAAAAATGGGCCATCGACCTGGTAGGGCCGTTCCCCATGACCACAGGCAAGCGGCGATACTTGATCGTTGCAATTGATTACTTCACGAAATGGATAGAAGCCAAACCGTTAGCAGAGATCAACGCAAACCAAGTAAAGAAATTCATTTGGGAATTCCTCATCTGCCGTTTCGGTCTACCCATGGAGATTGTCACAGACAACGGAACACAGTTCGCGGATAGAGGACTCCTAAAGTGGTACACAGAGCTGCACATCAAGCCCATCTTTACATCAGTCGCTCACCCACAGGGCAATGGCCAGGTTGAGCGCGCCAACAGGAGCATCGTCGAAGGCATCAAAGCACGCCTAGGGACGAAAGGGAAAGCCTGGGCGGAGGAATTGCCGAGCGTGCTATGGGCTAATCGAACCCTAACAAAAACGAGCACCGGCGAAACCCCGTTCAGCCTCACCTATGGCTCCGAAGCAGTCATCCCGGCCGAGATAGGGTGCCCCTCTGCAAGAGTCCTGTCTGCACGCCACACCGACAACGAAAAAGAGCTGCGCACCAACTTGGATTTGCTGGAGGAACGTCGAGACTTGGCAGCGATAAAAGAAGCCAACTACAAAAAGCAGTTGGAAAAGTACTACAACGCCAAGGTCAAACTGAACATCTTCAAAGTCGGCGACTTTGTCCTAAGAAACAACGAAGCCAGCGGAGCGCTTCCAGCAGGCAAGCTCACCCCCACTTGGGAGGGTCCATACCGCATTACCGAAGTGCTAGGGAAAGGAGCATATAAGCTCTCAACACTAGAGGACAAGCTGATCCCACGCACGTGGAATGCAGCGCAACTAAGAAAATGTTATATGTAATCACCACTCGTATTGTAATTAAGGCTGTTTAGCCATTTAATATGACAGTCGTTTTTCTTTCCCTAATCCAAACTCCTATTCTGTTACCCATCATATCGTTACATATACCAACTTGCAAATTCTAAACAGGCGCGCCATATGGCTAAGATATCGCGCGCCACCTAAACATTGTATGGCTAAGATACAATGTCAAATTAAAAATTGCAAGGTAACTTGCAAAGTCTAAAACAGGCGCGCCATATGGATAAGATATCGCGCGCCACCTAAACATTGTATGGCTAAGATACAATGTCAAACTAAAAATTGCGAGACAACTTGCAAATTCTAAACAGGCGCGCCATATGGCTAAGATATCGCGCGCCACCTAAACATTGTATGGCTAAGATACAATGTCAAATTAAAAATTGCAAGGTAACTTGCAAAGTCTAAAACAGGCGCGCCATATGGATAAGATATCGCGCGCCACCTAAACATTGTATGGCTAAGATACAATGTCAAACTAAAAATTGCGAGACAACTTGCAAATCCTAAACAGGCGCGCCATATGGCTAAGATATCGCGCGCCACCTAAACATTGTATGGCTAAGATACAATGTCAAATTAAAAATTGCAGGGTAACTTGCAAACTCTAAAACAAGCGCGCCATATGGCTAAGATATCGCGCGCCATCTAAGCATTGTATGGCTAAGATACAATGTCAAATTAAAATTTGCAAGATAACTTGCAAACTCTAAAACAGGCGCGCCATATTGCTAAGATATCGCGCGCCACTAAAATATTGCATGACTAAGATGCAATGTCTAAATTTAAAAGATGTACAAATCGCACAACAAAACAGTACAGAAAATTAAAATTCTTACTAAATTCAAACCCGCAAACATATCATTCATTAAGTCATTACATATCATTGAAACAGACCAAAAGTGGAGCTGCAAACACAGCCAAGGTTTATACAAAAGCAAAATATTCAGCTTCATTTCTTGGACGAGGAGGATGTGTCACTAAGATCATCATCGTCTGAACCGGACAAGCTCAACCGTTCACCACCCTCCGCCTGAATCTCAGCCGCTAAGTCACTCGCCTTGAGCTTCGCGTACTCATGACGCGTGTGCACCAAGCCAGCCTTGTCAAATGATTCCTTGAGTTCAAAGCAGCTAGGACGATCACGATGGCTTACAACGAAGTCCACCAGCTCATACTTCAAATCATCAAACTCTGCGGCCTTCTTTGCAAACACAGCATCCAGGTCTTGTTTGTACAAGGGAAATTGCTCCAAAGGTCTCCCATCCTGCGCATGCTGGTACCCTTCAATGAAGCCAGCCTTGCGACCCACAAGCTTCGCAGCTGCGTTCACTGCGGCCACCGCTTGACGCGTCTGCGCGCAATTTTTCACATGATGGGCGACCTGCACGATATTCAAGATATATTGTTAGTGCAAACAAACACAAAATAGCGGGAAGACAAATGCAAAACAGCGAGGAACATACCTCAGGGACACAACATCCCAGGACCTAAGCGCGGTCCTCCTCTGCCACATCCTTATCACTTTGGGCCTCTAACAATTGCCCCTCAAGCTCAAGTACTTTTCGATGAAGGGACAAGTTTTCCTTGTCCAACCCATCATGACCTTCACGCAGGTCAGCGATCAACTGATCCTTCTCCTTGAAAAGCTCGCGGGCCTCAATCAATTTGTCTTTATGCTGCTGCACCAGCCGTCGCTGCACTTCCAACTCTTTGCAGGTCTCATCCCTCTGAGCTTCAATCTCACTGAGGCGCTTCTTGGTTGCCTCCATCTTCGCGTTATCCTTCGCGCAGGCAACCCTCCATTGCTCCTCCCTCTCAGTGATGTGCTCACGGAGCTTGTCACGCTCCTCGCGAAAAGTAACAGCGTCCCACTTAGCACGCTTAAGCTCCGCTTGCACGCGGTCACGATCCTCTGTCACGCGCTGTAAATCTTGATGAAACCTATGACGGTCATGCGCCATGGACCCCCACTCCCGCACTATCTCAGCGGAAGTAGACAACATGTTGGCCACACTCAAAATGTGGTCATCCATAAGGTCCCCGCGAGGACGTGTGGCCTGGTGCTCGCGCTCACCAGGAGGGATAACATTCGCCAAAAATTGACGACATTCCTCCACATTCAAAAAACGAGCGGCCGGAGTCAACGTCCAGTTAGGCACAAAAATGCCACTGGACGACTCCTCGCCCTCAGCCGGGCGCACACCTGAAGGACCAGGATTCGGCTCCGTGGTCACCTGTTTCTCATTCTCCTCATCATCAACGGTCATATCAACTCCATGACCATAGCCCTCACTAATGTCTGTGGGTGACACCCTTCCCTCATCACCTTCCGGGTCATTCCGCGGAGGAGTAGGGAGTCGCACAGGCGACGGCGATTGCGGCGGAGTTGGAAGACGCGGGGGAGTCGATCCTTGCACAGGAGAAGGCTGGCGAGGGGGAGATGGCGGATCCGCCAACACAGAAGTAACCAGCACATCATCCTGCACATCAGTACGCGCAGACTCCTCAACTCGCTTTTCAGGGGACGCCGGCCTGATGGGCCCAGTCTCAAACCCCTTGTTAATGGGAGCAACAGTCACATCCTCTGGCGCAGCCGTGCCCAACAACGAAGCTATAAAAAACACAAGGTCATTAGCCAATAAAAAAGAAAAGAAGGGAGAAACAGGTAACAAACTCACCTAACAAGTCTTCCTCCACAGACCGGACGAGTGTGTCCAGCTTCACTCTCTTCTCAGCGGGCGATGTCAACTCCCCGCTGATTCTCCTCTCCCTACTCGACCGCCTCGAACGCTTCTTTTTCTGCGGAGTCTGTTGGGCCACAGACTGACCCACTTCGGTCTCTACAGTCAACGGAGCCTGAAGAATCACCCCCTCCACCATGTCCTTCAACGCAGCTGTTCCCTCGTCCGTGAACGCATCTGAAAGTTCAACGTAGCTTCGTTCAATAGGGTTGTAGTTTTGAAGATACCTGCTAACGACCTCATGGTCTAAAATAAAGGCAACACCTCCACTTCGACTACCATCATGCGCCACCCCAGCCCTTGGCTGCCTCACTCGACGGAGCACAAACTCTTCAGACTCCGTCTCCTCTCCGCTGTCGTCCGCAACAAAGGTTGGCAGTACTTCTCTCTCGCTTCCGCCTGCGGACGACAAACGCGGAGAAGAGGATGCGCCAGAGTCAGACGACTCATCACTTGAAATAACAATAAAAGGACAACCCGTCCGCATGAACATGTTCACCGGAGAGGGGTTATCAAATTGAGAAAAAGGCTCACCTGTCACAGTTATCTGCAAGGGCGCATTGACACCCTCCTGCGCCACAACCTCCAGTTGGGGACGAACAAGCGTGTCCCACGCCTTCTCCAATATATACAGCTCCCCATCCGCGAGCTCTCTGAAGGCGAAACCCATATTATCACCACCCAACAGCACGCTATGTAAACTCTCCACATCTGCAAAAGAACAAAACAAGTAAATACAAACGTAAAGCAAACACACTGAGGAACGTACCCCGAGAGACAAACCTTTGCCATCCTCAGTCAGATGAGGATTACGCCCCCGAA
Source organism: Ambrosia x helenae (assembly GCA_030844895.1). Lineage (NCBI taxonomy): Eukaryota > Viridiplantae > Streptophyta > Magnoliopsida > Asterales > Asteraceae > Ambrosia > Ambrosia x helenae. Next base: position 106,986,419 of record CM061233.1, on the reverse strand, counting down.
TATCATATTTCAGGCTCATCCCTGCCATCACCAGCGCCGTCTCAGGGATTTCACACAAATCCACTGGATGCGCAGTAAGAGTTTGGAACCAATCTTGGTCTTTGTAGTCAATCAACACCGCCTTTGGCGCACCATCATCCGGGTCCAACCGACCCATCACAACAGGGATAACACCCTCGTTGATCCAGAAAAACTTAGGTTTCCAATCACGAAAGCTCTTCACTCCTGCCTTAGCACAGGGAGCCACTCCTGCGCGTGGCCTGCAAGACAGCCAACTCTCTACAAAGCAGAGAGAATAGAAGACATAAAACATGTCAACTAACGGCTCGATCTTCTGAGAGTGACAGCAAAACTCAAAGAACATCAGCCGCGACATCAAACCGGGATGAATCTGGTTAACATGTACGCCTACAGTCTGAATAAACGTCTTCAAAAAACAAGTCACCGGAACCCTAAAATTACAATCCTTGAAGTACGTAGCGTACAACCCAATCTTGCCAACTGGAGGCTCCAAGATGGTTTTATCGGGGGCAGGAGCCTCGACACCATAGCTAGAAGGAAACGCATGTTCCTTCCTAAACTTACGGAACTCTCCTTTCGCCCACACCGCCGTAACTTCGCCGGCGTGTGGTGGCCCTTTTTTAGAACCATCGTCTCTCCTTCTCGAGCCACCACGTTTCTTCTTGGGAATCTGAACAACGTTCTCCATTACAAAAAGATAAAAAATTTTCGAAAAAGGGAACTCAACTCTTGAAGAATGCAGAGAGAATTTTCTTTTGATAAGGTTCGAAATATGTAATTGTGAGAATAGAAGAGAAGGAGGAACGACCCCTTTTATATGCAAGTCACGTGCCACACAGACGGTTACAGTCGTGTGGCACGACCGACCGATAAGAACGCGACACGTCAGGAGAGAGAAGGACAGGGAGCATGCGAAGCGACAGGTCGGGCCCACCTGTCCCTGCAGCAGTGCAACTGTCAGAAACTTTTCGGCTACCAACCTGTCCCATCCGCCCCACGCCCTGACACATTTGATGTGTGCATTAATTACTGACGTGCGCAGGAAACCCACTTGGAATGTCGCTGCACAACGCGCAGCCGCATTTAAACAAAATAAACCACTTAACAAAAACACAACAATTTCCTTTTTCTTTTCCTTCCTTTTAGTGCAGCGCCCTGCATGCAACGCATACAGCACACTACACTGGGGGGACTTGAAGAGATAGGGAACCGCGCAAGCGCACGGGCCCACATCTCCACATATGCCAACACAGCAAGCCTACGTGGGCTTCTAGAAAGCGGCGCGGGATACCTCGTAATGTGACAGCTAATAACCGACAGGAAAGGGACGTCCAGCCAATAAGAGACGTCCATTCCCTGCTCCACGATCGCCTGCAGGTACGAGGTACAGAATAGTACAAGAAAGGACAGACAAGGACACGTGGACCAATAGCGAAGGAACAGCGCAACGAATGACAACGGCCTAATCGTACAGCCAGCTGTCATTCTCCCCTCGACCAATCACAGAAGACCTCAGGTGGCCTATAAATACCCTATGAGGTCAGACGAAGAGGAGGATGAACAATCAGAGAGAGGGAGAATCATAGTTACGAGAATTAGATTATAGTCGAAGCGCTGTAACAGTAGCAATCGTAGTCCTGTAATAATCATTGAATCATTAATGAGAATAACGTCCTTACTTGTGCTATCATTTTAGTATACTGTTATATTGGTGTTTCTTCAATTATTATCAATTCAAAACGAACATCACATCCTGTTTTAAAAACAGTTCAGAGGAACTCACCTTTGCTATACAGACGCTTACTCTAATTAATCCAAACTTGGTTCCCTGATCAAGAACATGACAATCTTAGGTACTAATTAAATAAGGACCAGGTACTAACTAGCCATTACCATAGTCGTGATAACCCTGCCTAGTTTAAGCATAGGTGATTAGTCTATGCATAAATTATGGTTAGGTCACCTGACACCTATCATGGCTATGGCTAAACCTTACTTAAAATATCATACCACTTTAGTGTTATACTATAATTAACCTTATGAGAACTTAATTAAAGCTAGGAAAATTTCTAATACTAAACTTAAGAATAAAAGAAACTTGCTTGATGATGATCTGATGCGAGGAGCAGTGGAATGAAAGGTGACTTGCAAGGAGATGGGCATAGGTAATTATAAGATTGTTCTAGCCGACTTATGGTACGTCGGTTTTCTTCAGAATGAAGAAATCTTATATTTTTAATTCTTATTCCTACACCCACACGTGCACTATATTTCTTTTTCTAAAAGGCTCCGTCTATTCCCACCTCCCACCTTCTATTTCCACCCCCTCAAAGCGTCTCGCTTAGGCCTAAGCGAGGCGCTTTGAATTCAATCAGAGCAGGTCAGTACGAGGGGCAGAAAAAGCTGATTTTGAATTCGAAGCGCCTCGCTTAGGCCTAAGCGAGGCTCTTCGGATCAAAAATTTTTTTATTTTTTTTTTTGATCTTTTGAGTTTGTTTTTTGTTTTTTTTTTAATATAATTATTATAAAAAATGTTCTTTTGACAAACGTCTGGCTAACCTGTCCAGTTATCATCTCACTGTCCAACAACTGAATTTTACTTGCTTGCATGAAAAGTAATGATCTGAATTTTACTTGCTTGCATGAAAAGTAATGATCTGAATTTTACTTGCTTGCATGAAAAGTAATGATCAGGAACATTCCAAATAACCGTCCAATTTCAGCTTTTGTTTAACTCATGATATATCCACCAAATCATTTCTTCAAGTTCATTTCACCAAAAAAGGCATAACTGTAATGATCAGAAACATTCCAAATAACTGTTCAATTTCAGCTTTTGTTTAACTATTGTAGCAACTTCCATAGAGAAGTTATCAATCTCACTGAGATGATATCTTCTGTTTAGGTTTTGGAATTAATGAGACAACTTTTCAGTTGTTATCCGAGAGATAGCGGTCAACGATGAAGGCAACCTGAAAATAACCGGATACCATGGATCAGAGAGATTCAAGCTAATTAAACTCATATCTCAAGCCGGTGCAAGTTATGTTGTAGCTCATATGTTATTATCTCTTCTCTTATTCTCTCTTTCTCAAGTTCTCGATGGATTATTGCTCTCATATCATGGATCAGAGAGATTTAAGCTAATTAAACTCATATCTCACTGTAATGATCAAGAATATTCCAAATAACTGTATAATTTAAGCTTTTGTTTAACTAATTTAGCAACAGTCCAAATAACTGTAATGATCGCTACGGTTAGTGGATACCATGGATCAGAGAGATTCAAGCTAATCAAACTCCGGGCAACCCTTGTTTGATTATACTCGTGTACACCCTTTATCTCTTTATGTATGAATAGTGACCCTCTGACAATGATCAGAAACATTCCAAAATAACTGTAATGATCGCTACTGTTGATTGGTATATAGAGAGCAAACCGACGATCATTCAAAATTTAAAGTTACCGCTAACCTCTGCGCCATCATCGTTGACAACTTTTCAGTTGTTATCCGAGAGATAGCGGTCAACGATGAAGACAACCTGAAAACAACCGGATACCATGGATCAGAGAGATTCAACCGATACCATGCACCTGAACGGGTGAATACATCTTGCTTTTGACAAATCCATTGTTGTTTCCATAGACATTCAAGGAGGCAAATTTGAAAATTATCATTTCTTGACATGCTTGGTAACACCTTGATCTGCAATATTTGAAAATTATCATTTCTTGACATGCTTGGTAACACCTTGATCTGCAATATTTGAAAATTATCATTTCTTGACATGCTTGGTAACACCTTGATCTGCAATATTTGAAAATTATCATTTCTTGACATGCTTGGTAACACCTTGATCTGCAATATTTGAAAATTATCATTTCTTGACATGCTTGGTAACACCTTGATCTGCAATATTTGAAAATTATCATTTCTTGACATGCTTGGTAACACCTTGATCTGTAATATCTGAAAATTATCATTTCTCGAAAAGTAATTAAAAACACTTAAAAATGAATTAAAAACAATTGTTGGGAGTTAGGTTTAGTCGGAGGACCACGTACAATGATTCATCAAAGTTGTACAAAGCTGGATGTTTTTACTGGAAAACCAAAACGAGCAATTAACGAAGCGAAAACGGAGAGTTATAATTTTCTTGGCTAGGAAACAACTTAAAAGAACCAAAAATGAGTTAAAATTAATTTTTGGTGATTAACAGATAATTTTAAAGAATTAAAAGAAAATCAATTTTTTTTAAAAAAAGGCCAAAGCACCTCGCTTTGGTCAAAGCGAGGCGCCTGTGGTCTAATCAAACCACTAAAGCACCTCGTTTTGGTCAAAGCGAGGCACTAAAGCACCTCGCTTTGACCAAAGCGAGGTACTAAAGCGCCTCGCTTTGACCAAAGCGAGGTGCTTTGGCCTTTTTTTAAAAAAATTTGATTTTCTTTTAATTCTTTAAAATTATCTGTTAATCACCAAAAATTAATTTTAATTCATTTTTGGTTCTTTTAAGTTGTTTCCTAGCCAAGAAAATTATAACTCTCCGTTTCGCTTCGTTAATTGATCGTTTTGGTTTTCCAGTAAAAACATCCAGCTTTGTACAACTTTGATGAATTATTGTACGTGGTCCTCCGACTAAACCTAACTCCCAACAATTGTTTTTAATTCATTTTTAAGGGTTTTTATTACTTTTTGAGAAATGATAATTTTCAGATATTACAGATCAAGGTGTTACCAAGCATGTCAAGAAATGATAATTACTTTTTCGAGATTGTTTTTCGAGAGAAAGGAACTAAGTTGAAAATACGATAATAATCAAACTCATATCTCAAGCCGGTGTAATTACTTTCAAGTTTTTTAGAATCATTGAAGACACCACATCATTGTACAAACCGACGATCATTCAAAATTTAAAGTTACCGCTAACCTCTGTGTCATCATCGACTACAGCAAACCGACGATCTTCCTCCACGGCACTCCTAATGGGCCTCTCTTTATTTCACGGTACGATTTGTGTTTTTGTTGCTTTATAAATAATAAGTTTTGTGTTTAATAAAATAATAATAATAATAATAATAATAATAATAATAATGTTTATTGAGCAATATCTTCGACCTCTCTTATAATCAGGTAAATATGGATATTGTCTTTCACATCCGGATGGGTCAAACACAAAAAAGTCAAACACCATGTCTCCTTGATGTTTGAACACAATAATATCAAACTCTTGCACAATTTCGTATGCTCAAACGTCATATATATTTCCCCCTTTGTGACTCATAGGAGTCTTGAAGACGAAATGAATTTTACAAGATACTTGAAACAAGGTATGGATATGGAGAATAAATATTTGACTATACGTGGTTGATGATGTCAAGTTTAAGTCGTTGATTCATTTGGAAATCGAAAACGTCTATCGTCACTCTGTATAGAGAAGAAAAACAACAACCGAATATTTAGTTCTCTCCGAACTTCAGCTTCCAAAATACGACGTCGTTGTAGCTCATATGTTATTATCTTTTCTCTTATTCTCTGTTTCTCTAGTTCTCGATGGATTATTGCTCTCATATCGACTCTCACAATTATTCACAATTTTATACATACAACACACCTTCATCGTTGACCGTACTGTTCTTCTTGATCTTTTTATGTATGAATAGTGACCCTCTGGCAAACGTACCTCTGTTTTGAATTTGTTGCTTCCATAGAGAAGTTATCAATCTCACTGTAATGATCAGGAACATTCCAAATAACTGTATAATTTCGTTCAAGATTCCTATGCAAGCAAGTCAAATTCAGTTGTTAGACCAACTTGAGATATGAGTTTGATTAGCTTGAATCTCTTTGATCCATGGTATCCAGTCTTCAAGGTGGACTTAAGCACCTGAACGGGAAGTTGAAATTTTGAATGATGTTCGTCGACTGCACCGAACACACTACAATTATTCACAATTTTATACATACAACACACCTTCATCGTTGACCGTACTGTTCTTCTTGATCTTGATCTTCACACTTGCTTTTGACAAAGGTCTGGCTGACCTGAAGCCGGTGCAAGTTATGTTGTAGCATCTTTGATCATCTTCTTGTAATTACTTGACAGATATCTCTCTGAGATGATAGCTTCTCTTCAGATTCTGAAAGTGGATACCATGGATCAGAGAGATTCAAGCTAATTAAACTCATAGGTAAGAACATTGTGGATGAGGATTGTTTATCTTCCCATTGATTTCAAGTATGTTGCCAAATAACTGTTCAATTTCAGCTTTTGTTTAACTATTTTAGCAACTTCCATAAAGAAGTTATCAATCTCACTTCTCACTGTCCATGTTTACCTTCAACGTCCAACGGTAATGAGTAACCTAGTAACCTCTACAATGATGTGATTTGTTTTTAAATAAGGAGGTATATGTACAATGAACTTTTTACGCTAAATAAAACCGATTAATGGCAGGTTTGCCAGAGGGTCACTATTCATACACACAACTTTTTGCTCTAGTGGTGTGCTCTACCTTTTTGACAAACACCTGGCTAACCTGTCCAGTTATCAATCTCATTGGCAATCATCCGGTGCAAGTTATGTTGAAGCTCATATGTTATTATCTCTTCTCTTATGCTCTCATATCATGGATCAGAGAGATTTAAGCTAATTAAACTCATATCTCAAGTTGGTCTAACAACTGAATTTGACTTGCTTGCATAGGAATCTTGTACAAAATCATTCTCACATGAATATCCTTTGATGAATGTATTAGGGGTTGGAAACTCTGAAGACCAATGACCCTCTAGCAAACCTCCATTAAGGGACTTCAGAGTTTCCATGGGAAGGTAAACATATATAACATTCTCTTCTTCTTCCCTTACAAATCACTTTGCCATTAATACAAAATCACATTTGTGCATGACATTACATTCTGCATGTGTCATTTCATAACTTGCACCGGCTTGAGATATGAGTTTAATTAGCTTAAATCTCTCTGATCCATTGTATCCACTTTCAACTAAAACTGTAATGATCGCTACTGTTGATTGGTATATAGAGAGCAAACCGACGATCATTCAAAATTTAAAGTTACCGCTAACCTCTGCTGCGCCATCATCGTTGACAGATATCTCTCTGAGATGATAGCTTCTCTTCAGATTCTGATTGCACCGGTGGAATTGGAATTGGAATTGGAATTAATGAGACAACTTTTCAGTTGTTATCCAAGAGATAGCGGTCAACGATGAAGACAACCTGAAAACAACCGGATACCATGGATCAGAGAGATTCAAGCTAACTAAACTCATATCTCAAGCCGGTGCAAGTTATGTTGTAGCATCTTTGATCATCTTCTTTGTAATTACTTTTTATTGTTTCGGGTTCCCTTCCATCGTTTGACAGATATCTCTCTGAGATGATAAAGGTAGATCATGGAAAGTTGAACTCAATAAAACAAAGATGAAACCGATTAATGTTCTTTATATATGAATAGTGACCCTCTTGCAATATTTGTAATTACTTTCTATTGTTTAGCGCCGATCTGATTGTTAAAAGTATCAAGACTATGAAATTAGTAAAACAACTGAATTTTACTTGCTTGCATGAAAAGTTCAATTTCAGTTCAAACTTTTCAAACACCTGCAACATCTCAAGAGTCGAGGTCCTCTGAAAAAGACATCGTACAATGAACTTTTCATGCAAGCAAGTAAAATTCAGTTGGTATTAATGGCAAGATATGTGGCTTTAGTCCTTTACGCAGGATATTCATGTGAGAATGATTTCGTTACAACATAACTTGCACCGGCTTGAGATATGAGTTTAATTAGCTTGAATCTCTCTGATCCATGGTATCCACTTTCAGGTTGTCTTCATCGTTGACCGCTATCTCTCGGATAACAACTGAAAAGTAATTACAAGAAGATGATGTCAAGTTTAAGTCATTGACATTTAATTTTTTTTAACTTTTTATAATTATTAAATTAAAAAAAAAAAAACAACTCAAAACACCAAAAAACTACCAAAATAAATTACCCCCCAGAAGCGCCTCGCTTAGGCCTAAGCGAGGCGCTTCTGGGGGGGTTTAAATAGAAGCTGGGGGTTTAAATATCACCACCCTTCTAAAAACCTTCTAATGATTTACACTTGACATACATACTTACACTCCTCCACATACTTCATGAGTTAATTATATTAACATTATGGGTATGTTTGGCAAAACTAGCTAAAAGGCTGGTAGCTGCAAGCTGGTAGCTGGTAGCTGGAAGCTGGTAGCTGGAAGCTTTTTAAATATATTTTGGTGTTTGGCAAAGTAGCTGGAGTTTTTTAATAAAATGTATAAAATGACCAAAATGGACATAATTAAAAGATTGTAAGGAAGGTTTTTATTTTGTTTTTAAAATAGAATGGGTATTTGTGTCATTTACTTATTAAAAGCTTGTAGCTAGTAGAGCTTTTTCTTAAAAGCTAGTAGTAGTAGCTTTTCACTGTAGAGCTTTTTCTCCTAACCTAAAAGCTTCCAGCTCTTCAACCAAACAAGGCTTTTTATTGATTAAGAGCTTTTTCTTAAAAGCTTGAAGCTTGAAGCTCCTAAAAGCTCTTAAAAGCTCATTGCCAAACATACCATATATCATTGTAATTAATCTAGTAGCTTCACTTGATTTTCTCTTATACCTTCTAGACTATAACGTTTTATAAACATTCAAATATACTGTTGAGATGAGCTTATTTTTCTCTACGTTTTGACATAAGTTTCATTCAAAACGGAGAATGGTCAAATATAATATAATGTACTATATTATTACTAAACGGTCTCCCATGAGACTACTTACTCGTCTAAATCTCACATCTCCAATAGCTATCCGTTACTTACCTGTTTAACAATATATAAAATATAAACTTCATTTTTCTCGCGTTTATAACTATCACTTCAAAGTAAAGGTATTTATAGACTATAATATCATGGCGTGTATACTCGTTTCTCTAATCGAGGATTCCTCAAAATTTGGGGTTGTTACAATGTTGGTCAACCATAACCATAAACGCCCAACTAAAATGCTCACTAGTTCCATCAAGATCCATCACAGTGGCATCTTAAACCATCCACAACAACATTATCAACTAATAAACACATGTGTACACACGCACGACCACATATGTATAGGAGAAGATTGTTTGTCACATCTTGCACTAGCATAAAACCTCACATCCTATACCACACACCAACTCTTGAGAGAACCATACTTCTTTGTCTAAACAATCAAATGGAACCTTGATCCATGCTTGGACTACCCTTATTCTTTGTCTATACCTACGGTCAAAGCCTTGAGCACAAGAAGACTAGGAGTTTGCAACATGGACTTGATTAACAACACATGTCTATGACTCCTATACCCCCACATTTCGGCCACCTACATTAACTAACAAAGAACATGTGCATATTAGATCTTTCACCAAAATTGACACAAGACAATGATTCTTACACATTAGCTCATGCATGACAAACTTCCAAGTATGGTTAAGAGCAATCGGCCAAACATAACACCCCATAGAACAACTTCTAATTGCTCACTTGGGATTGGATCCAAGGTAGGGCAAACATACTCTTACACTAAAATAGAAACCTCACCTTTACACTTTTACACAAAATCCTTACCCTTCCTATGATTTGCGGCCGATTACCCCCACCCCTACCCCATGGGAAACTTCCAAAGATCAACAACTAAGACTATGAGCCATCAACATCCAAGGAGATAGGGACAATGCTTGTCATAGGGATGTCACTATCACCCTCATACCAATCGGTCAAGCATGAGCAACAACAATATGAAAGGGATGGATCATGGAACATCTTAGTTACACTAGAAGACAATCACCTAGGTGTAAGTCACTTGCACCATTTCGGCTAGGGATAAGGAAACAACACCTCTACAAACAAGTCAACCCTTTCCCTAAGAATGTTTAGAAGCATACAACTCACCACTTACACTAAATTGTGCAACATTTCCCTTAACAAAACTCACGGCCGAAACATTAGGAGGATGCCCAAATAGTTTTGTCACCACTCTCTTGAACTCCCTATATAAAGGCCCCTTCAATCCACTCAATACCTCACACCACACCTCTCTTTCTCTTGATCTTATGCAGCCAAAATACCCTCTAAAACACTCCACATAGGTCGACCAAGACTAGCCCCAAGCCGAGAAGGAGGAAGCCATAAGCACTAGACCTTGCTTCATATCAAGCCCACTCTAGGTAAGTTATCTTGCTCGAATAAACTCCTAGCCTTCGGCTTATCATGTTCACCCAATCCAACAACATTTGATCACTATGGATCGGCCCTATGCACACACTAACCGCACACATTTGATTCACTTATATCAATCACCTAACTCACAAGCACTTGGGTACTAAGCCATTCATTATTAACATATATCGGCCCTCACACCTATACTATATGTCAGATTAAATGTAAACAAATCAAACCCCACCCTAAACAACCTCTTAGTGATCGTTTTTTATTGAAATAAACTCACTTGATTTATGTTCAAAGGTTAGAGTTGTAAGGAATGTTTTATAATTGTTTTATCATCAAAGCATTCATAATACATTGCAAACCCACGGCCATGACCTAACAAGTCTATGCCGAGCCCGTTTAATCCTTATAACGTTCGAATTAAATGCACACACGAGACATTACTTCGACTATGAACACCTAACATGTGTTAACATGGGCCGAAGCATGTGTTAATGCATAATAGGCTTATAAAGGGCTATAAAACGTATGAATGCACTATGTTTTCCTAAAGGATCGACCACACATAAGAAATCGGTGACAACTTAAAACCCATGATAACATGTGGGGTCCATCTTGCATACTAAACGCCATGTTTTTGGGATTACTTGACTTGAACACACACTAAACACAAGGTCCACAAATGTCGGGTGAGCAAATTGTATGATAAACAACGAGAACTTGTGATTTACCATGCTCTTAATAAATCATAGGGAAAACAGTGTCGGGACAGTAGCTATCTCACAATTACAGTTTCACTAGACCACATACGACTCTATCAGGTGAGTTTTATGGCTCCAGTTTACTATTTTACATTTTGGGGGATAAACATGCTTCAATACTAGTGTCATTTACAAGTGTGTATACATTCTATCGTGACTGCCATGTGAAACATGAGACAATTCGGTTCATGATCTCATTAGTCCTCGTACAACGTTTGCTGTAACAATTAGCTATCAAAAGCCATGAAACACTTTAATAGATCTATTAGGTTGACACCCCCACTCTTGGTTAGTCACTCTAACCGGTTAAATTTTAGTCATACATTGTCTTTATTGTACAATGCGCGAGGCACCACAGTCAAGAGGTTTTGTTACGGGACTCATGGTTCGCACAGTAATCATTCGCTTAGCTAGCCTATGATTGGTCATACACGAATTACACGTTTGCTTTACTTGTTACGTTCAAACACGTGGACTCACCAACATTATTGTTGACAAATCTTTTATACATGTATTTCAGGTAACTAATGGAGGGCAGCGGGGATTTGAGAGAGGGGTCCGAGCAGGCACAAGGTGGTATCATCATGGGTTAGATTATTACTACTCCATAGCCATTGTGGTTTATGATTAATCAGTATATGCACTAGTTTCCAGACAATGTTACTTAACTTTTAATAAGTTTTATGATAATATATCATCATATGGTGATATCTTTCGAATAAATTATGTGTGTTGCTTGTACCTTGTGCTTGAAAACCTTTCGAGGTCGCATTCCCGTGTTTCCGCCTTGGCGGGGTGTGACACATACATATATATACACATACTCATGCATGTATACACAAACTCACATATCTTTGTATGTATACATGCACACACACACACACACACACACTCATATACACATACTCATCCATGAACTTTCCCATTGTATATTATTAGAGTTTTGGTTTTAAAAGATTGTATTTGGGTGAACCTTGTTAGACTTGTGTATAAATAAAAGAAATGAGTTTAGTTTTATACCTCCTAACGTAAAGAAACAAAAAGTGATAGAATGGCGGGAGCTCGATGCTTCACTTCAAACGCCTTTGGATGCCTTGGATCTACTTGGGGTCGAGTGGGATAACTTTGGCTGAGTGAGTTTGGACGGAAAAATGGTGGTGTTATGGGGTTTGTGCCTGGTCGATCGCAAAGGAGCAAAGGGAAGTGGTTCCAAGTAGCTTGAGAGATCAAGGGATTTGTGTTTGGTTAGTGAATGAAATCCAAAGGAGCTTGCTCCTTATATAGGCCACTAGAGGGGGAGGAGAAGAGAGTGTGTTGATTTAGTTTGGGTAAGTCAACTATTATCAATCCTTGTGATAAACATAATCTTTCAAAAATCATGTTTAGTCTTAGATTTGATGCTAAACCAATCCAATGTGACCATTCATTAGTTCACATCAACAAGAATGACTAACCATGATATATAAGGTGACTAGAAAGCAAAAGAAAAAGAAGCACATGGGGGGCGGCGGTTGTAAGGGCCAAGGGGGACAAGATTTTGTGTTAATTTGGGTAGTAATCTTACATGGATCAACGGGATTAAAGAAATCCATTCATATTAGTTACTAATCACATCAAGGTTTAAGATTTCTATGATGGGATTTGCATGTGACCCAACATATAACAAAAGGTGATGGGTTAGTGATATGACTTAGGCTTAGGATAGGTTTTTAAAAAGGGAAGATCAACTCTTGTGGATTGTGGTGATTAAGGAATATTATTATTTACATGTTTAGAGTTTTTTCTATTTAATCCTTTCATAATGTGAGTAATCAATGGATTGATTTGGACTAATGATTGACGTTTCTTGTGTAGTGTAAATAGGATACATGGGAGGAAGAGAGGTGATGGTAATGTCGCATGGGTCAAGAGAAAATAAAAAGAGATTGTTATTTAGGGTAGGAAATCTTATATTAAACCTTATGATCAAGATAATCTTACTAAATTAGTGTTAAGTCTATCTTTATGTCTTAATCCCATATTAAGTTCGGATGTGATTTGTTAATAAAATGGCTAGTCTTATGTTGTCATGGAGTCAAGGAACAAAAGGAAATGTGATTGTTCATGTTATTTTAGACTTAAGATCACAAATGCATGCTCACATATATGTGTACATGTTATGGGTGTATATACATGTATGTAGATAATATATATATATATATATGTATGTATGTATATATTAAAATGATAAATAGTCCAAATATTGTTACTTATCACTTCATGTATTATTCTACGAGGATAGGTTTATGTGCACTTCTTAGTCAATCCTTTATAATCTTATACATTTATATAAAGACTATTTGGTTACATGCACATAATACATGTATAGTTTTCATATATTGTTGACTAGTCTAGGCTTATTCTCGTTGTTCATAAACATCATCTATATTTTTATTGTTCTAAGATAATGATATAAATGATTAAACAATCGTTACCATCTTTTGGGCTAATTGGGCATTTGCACAATAACGTAAGTTGTCAATGTGATTATTGGCAATTGTTCAGGCCTTGTTAGACTTTTGGATTGCGTATTCGAATAAAATAATGTCTAATGCACGTAATAAAAGGAAGACTCGGCTAGTAAGTGTACGGATTTGAACTGGGAAATTGTCGGGTGTCACAAATATACATGTAGTTAGGTGGTTCTTATATATAATAGTATGTTCAAAATCATATGTACTATTTTAACAGTGGTATGAATATTTTCATTGTTTGTTAATTCATCTTTCGCCCCACCCCTTGTGGCGTGGTAGTAAAGGTGTTGGCGTTTCAATTTCAAATGATAGATTTAGAGTTCAAGCCTTATAAGAGGCAAAAATGAGTGTATTTAAAGGGGAGAAAGCTTTAGGGTATGTTTGGCAAGGAGCTTTTATGAGCTTCAAGCATCAAGCTTTTACGTTGTGTTCCCGAGTTAACTTAATAAGAGAAAAGAAAGGAAATGAAAAGAAAACAAAAAAAATATTTGATTGTGTTTCAAAGTTTCATTTAACGAAGGAAAAGAAAGGAAAACAAAACATGTTGTGTTCCTGAGTTTCACTTAATAAAAGAAATGAAAAGAAACTAGGCCAAATCAGTTAGTGTAGTTTTCCTTCCGATTTAGAAGGAAAGGGTATGCATCCTTTCTTTTTCTTTCCTTCGGTTCTTTTCCTTTTTTTCGTTCCTCAAGTAAACTCGGGAATAGAAGCTTATACTCGATAAAAAGTCTTGTTTGGTTGAAAGAGCTTGAAGCTTTTAAGTTAGGAGAAAAAGTTCCATATTGAAACGCTACTAGTAATAGCGTTTAAGAAAAATCTCATACTAGCTACAAGCTTTTAATGAGTAAATGATATAAATACCTATTCTATCATAAAAAAAAAAACATGCACATAAGTTTTTATTAATGCAAATTTTGGTCATTTTATATATTTTATTAAAAGCTCCAACTACTCTGTTAAACACTAAAATATATTAAAAAATCTACAGCTACCAGATTCCTGGCATCAACAAACACCCTTCTAGTTTTGCAAAACATACCCCTCATCCGTCTGAAAAAAAAAGAAAAAAAATTATCTTTCACGCCTTTGAAAAAAAAACAAAAAAAAGCAAAAACTTAAACCCGCCGTCATCAAGCCTCACATCACGAAACCCTAATTCCCAAAACCCCGTCTATATAACAACACGACTGCTTATCATTCTTCAAACCATTCAAACCCTAAATCCCAAACAAACAAACCATTCCTTTCTTTACATCTCTAATGTTTTATTTTTTGCATTGATTTTGTGCATATTTGTTTGTTAATTGATATCAACATTGGGGTTTTTAATCTGTGATGATATCCTTAAGGCTTGTTTCTCATGAACATTCGCAGTGGCCGCCTGATTGAGCTTTCGCCTTCGCCAGGCTTGAGAGCTCATGCTGCTCTTTCCTTCCTTGGATGTCTGAGATCCCCCATCATCATTATCTTATTATTATTATTATTATTATTATTATTATTATTATTATTATTATTTTGGAACTGGGGATCATCTGCCCCTTTTGCAAATTATATTTATTGCTTTAGGGATGGAATGAAATCCCCTAAGATTTAATTCACCCTATCACTTTGTCAGCAGATTCATTAGTTTTGTTTACTAATTTACAGTTTGCTGATCATTAATGGGTGACATATTTGTTTACTAGTTTAATTATGTACTGATGATGATAATCTTAAGGCTTGTTTCTCAGAAACATTCGCAGTGGCCGCCTAAGAGCTTTCGCCTTCGCCAGGCTTGAGAGTTAATGCTGCTTTTAACCTTCCTTGGATGTCTGAAGTTTAATTATTTTTTCTCTTTTAAAAAAAAATAAATTTTTATGTTTTTGGTTTATGAAAGGTAAGTAAGGGTATCTCGGTGATGATTTCTACAGATGACGAGTCTGATATATCCATTCCATTCATTATGAAGACGAATCGAGGCATTTGTCTGAGAGATAACCCCTATTTGTTTTTTATTTGTTAGATTTTAAGTATTTTGTGTTGGTTGTTGGCTATTTTTTAAATAATATTTGTTTGGTTTGCTTGAGCTAACAATTGCAGGTTGTACGTGTGTGTTCATTTTTTGAGCAGCTGGATCAAGCTGGTGCTGCCAGATAACGCTAGTGTAGTGTATACAGTTAAAGTATAATTTGTTGCTGGTTTTCCAGTCCATTGTTCGAACTAACCGCAGATTAGTGTTGTTACTCCTAATAAAAGAAATTTTCTTACATTTTGTATGTGTAGTGGCGTTTATTTTTATTTTTTATGTTCATCCTCTGTCCAAATGCCCTTAATTCAAACACTTGTTTGTTAAAATTGTGGCGATTACAACTCAAAGGGCTAAAGGCGAAGGACTAAAAGAATAAAATAATAGTTGACAAATTATTATTTGAATTATCTAGTATTAGTTTAAGTTTATGTTTATTTAGTTGATCAGATAAGTATTAGTCAAGTTTAGGGATAGCTCGGGACGGTATTGGGACCGAACCGATACCGATCTCGACAATACTGATACCGAAAAGTTCAAAAAACCAATACCGATACTGAACACATACGGGATCGGGACGGGACGAGATCGGTATTCGGCCTTGTATGCCCATCCCTAGTCAAGTTGATCAGATAGGGGTGAATTCTTATATTTTATTAATTCAGTTGTAATCGTTTCTTAATAAAAAAAAGAGTCGCTAAAGGTTTTAGCAAGTCGTCGAGTATTTGGTATTGGTTCTTGGTTATTGCTTGTACCAAGTTTAACATTGTTCACCCACTTTATAGTATTTTCTAAATGTATTTTCTTCAAAGTTTTGAAGCAATTGTACATCAAGCACCGTATCATAATTCATTGCATAGATAGATTTGAGTGCATGGACATTTCAGGTTGTTTGCAAGTTGCAACAGATTAATATATGAAGTTATTTGAATGGACATTTCTAGGACTTTGATTGTGTGGTTCTACTTCGAGCAAAAGATAATTATTGTCTCCCACGCTTGTTTTTGCACTTGTTTCCTGCTTCTACTAGAAGCGTTATCGGCCATTTTCTATACAATGTTGCGATTACAAAGAAATAGTTTATTGTATGAGTAGGTGTTTTTTTGGTAGCATTTTAACAAGAAATAGTTTATTGTATGATGAATTAACTGTTAAAGTTCGTTTGATCAACTGTTGGTGTTGTTTGATTAACAGCTAGACAATCACAAACGTGAGCGGTGAGTGTAGTCTACTTGTAGTTCTTTGATTAACAACTGATTTCCTTTCTATGTTTGTTAAACAACAAATAGTTATATAGCTGCTGGGTTTCATCCATTCTTTTTTTAGTGGCCAACAAAGATTCAATTTCAATTAAGACACCCATATACAGAACCTTTCTAAAGACCAAACAAAACACTCCATTGCTCTTGGTTAAGAGTATGCTCATTTTATTAAAACAAGGTACCCATTATCTACATTAACGTTTTCTATCGAAACTAACTTGCTCAAAAACCTTTTTTACCAGCCTTCCAAATGCACCAAAAGGATGTCATTAGTTCAGCTTGAATGGCCTTTCTTTTCTTGGTTACCCGTATGCAAACAATGTAGTATCAAGAAGTCTAGACACTAAATGCATATAGCTCAGCTACTGAAGATGGTGGTCGTTAAAGAGATATGTACCCGCGCGTGCACACGGCTCCACATCCCCACAAGTGTCAGCATGCCAAGCTGATGTGGACGTCTAGAAGCCCGCGCACGCCACCTCGAACGTGGCAGCCACGATCCGACAAGGAAAGGGACGTGTGGCCAATCACAGGCCACTATTCCCTGCTCCATGATCGTTTGCGAGTACGAGGACAACAGAAGGACAAGAAAGGACATATACAGACCACGTGGACCAACCACAAGACGTCAGCGCCGACACAGATCGTGCACCACGATCGCACGATACAACTGTCGTTCTCAAGCCAGCCAATCACAGAGGATCTCGAAGGCCTATAAATACCCCCTCTCCCTCAAGAGAGGATTCATTCAACACTTGGCAGAGAAACCCTTAGAGAATTGCTTGTAGTTGAGAAAGATAGATTATAGTCGAAGCGTTGTAACAGTTTATGTTTGAGTCCTTGTAACAGTCCGACAATCGTTAATATAAATATCTCTCTTATTGGTGCTCATACAATCAGATTGTTATATTGGTGTTTCTTTAGTCGTTTTCAGACCCTGGCCCACGTCACCTTTCACTGATAATCTGATCCGATCGGCCACCGTGGCCATTTTTTTTTTCTTCTAAATCTGAAATAGAAAGGAAACCTTAATGACAATACTTCATTATCCAACCTTCTAGCCATCACAACCCACCACTGCCTTAATCACCGAATTTAGATCAATATTCACCAGAACTAAATCATGAGAAATATTAATATATGTTTCTAAGGCCTCTAAATCTGTGCCAAACCTGACCATAAAAGTGAAATATAGCAAATGGCTTATCAAAGTTGGGTAAAGCTAATAGTAGGATGAGTTCAAGGCTTGAAAACATGTGCCAAACCTGACCAAAAAAATGCATCCTCTTTAGTAATTCAATTAGTGGTTTGGCAATCAATCCAAAGGGTATAATGAGAGATGACTTCTAATTTTTGTTGCTTAGTTGTGATTCCATTTTTGAAAATAACATGGCCCATTTATTCAGTTGGAGACCCACCAAAACTGCACTTAGTTCTTTATGCTTTTATAGTTGATCTTTTCACATGTTACACCTCACATAGCTCCTTTTGGTGTTGTTCCCATGTTCTTTTATAACCCAATATATATCACTTGAAAGGAACAAGTACAGAATGGAAAGACCATAAACTTGGAAGGTAGCAGGGATGTTAGTAAAGACATGGAAATACCATAAACTCAAATACTCCCTCACAAGTATGGAAAACCGTCTTTGGTACATCGTGGTGAGGACCGAAATGCATATCCAACTTGGAGAATACAATTGCACCACCTAGTCCAAGAGTTCTCCAATGAGATTGAAAAACCGGTTTTTAACGATATTATCATTTATTCGTTTATAGTCGAAACATACCCTCCAAGACACAATTTTTTCTTTATCTTTTGCTATGACTAACACCCATGTCTTAGAGCTCGAGTCGTTTTTTTCAATGTCTATTTGACCTGCTGTAAGCTCGTTGACTAATTGTTATATTTTCATCTTTGGAACGATCTTTTTGATCACTAGGTTTGGGAGGTGGTAAAAACAGCTGAGCATGAGCATGAGCTACTTGACTTCTTTTTTTATCAAAAATAGTTTTTGTTCTTTCTGTTGTACATAATGTGACACCGTTAGTCTCCAATCCCTTAAGTTCAACCACTTGTTCACCACTTTGAAGCGCAGAACCAACTGCTTATAATTTCAGTTTATGTCGTCATAAGTTTGAAGCCATCACACAGCAAGCGCCATATCATATTTTCGTAAAGAAATTGGAAGTTGGACTTGTCATTGACGGTGTATACACATATAGTTTACCAGATTTATAATTTATACACACACAAAGTCTCTCAATCATATATGTATTACATTATTCCAAGTCCAACCTTTAACCTTGCCCCAAACCCTAAACAATACAAGTCTTTTATGATTACTCTCATACCATAATCAAGTTTTTTTAAGGCAACGCCCATAACCATTGATCATACCAACAGTTAATCGAGCAAAACATCCGTTTCATTCTATCTACATTACATCATGCAAACTTGGAATAACAAATCACACAAAACGTATGTTCATCGTCACAAACATGTATTAACCAACCAATGTAACACGTACCGTGAAAAAAACCAACAAAAAAGTTAAATAAATTTTGCTCTTTCAACCATCATGCCTTCACACAGCAACTGAAGCAACTTAATAAGCTTTTCCTGCTCTGCATCCCAAATCAACAAAAACACCAAATCAATACAAGTTTATTAATTCCTGGTGCAATGAATACATTATACATGAAGCTGATGCTTACATTTGGAGGTTGGTTGTAATCAATATTGGAAGCAATTGACTGCAGCTGCGGCTGCGCCTGTGGCTGTGTTGCGTCAACTTTAGATTTGTTGGAAGCGATGAACTCTTCTTCATTACCAATGCTAGTTCTTGACAGCTCTCGTTTGTTCTGTTTCCTCTTTTCTCTTATCTTCGAGAAATCCAAAGAATAGTCCGGCAATGGACCCTTTTGGTCCCAGTCCCCAAATTGTGGCACCGATAACCACGGTGCATCTTTCTACAAACACACCGTTCACATTAACAATGTGTAAGCCCAAATTCTTATACAAAAATTCACACTCTGTAAGCCCTAATGTTCTTTATTTCTTTTAGTTGGTCATATTTTCATGAATATAAAAATGTAAATAAGACCTAAAAAAGGTATGAATTGATATTCAGTTATACAGTATCACCAGCTAATCACAAATCACTATATATATAGAATGTTACTCAAAGACGCTATGCAAATATATCAAGTTATGTAATAATAATAATAATTTATTCAAATATTCAATCATATATATATGTACAGCTGGAGCAATCAAACTTTGAATTTTTCAAACTATAACCAGATGTCAATTCCTTTAATTAGAATAAGAACAAATCAAATTCTATACACAATTTATCATATCAAGCTATCATGACAACCACTACCTATGCAAGAAAAATAAAAAAAGCTAAAAAAAGATACAAACAATTCTCACATGCCAGATAATCGATCAAAACTAACTTAATTAACATATTTGCAGCAAAAAAAAAAACCTATGCTAACTGTACTAGAGTCTAGAACTTGATCTGTTAACTCTCACTATAAACCCTAACCTAACAAATCACGTAATCCTATCAGAAGTAAAAAATTATATCGTCACTAAATCATTTATAAAGGAAAACAAGTCGTGACAATTGCAGTATAGATATATTATTAAATTATTAATTTCCGTAATAAATAACATAAAAAAACACAGAGTGAACACGAAATCTACCTCTTCCTTGGAGTTGTCCATGCAATCTGATCTTCGATTACACACAGAGCAGAAGGATCTTCGATGTTAGTTGAATAAAAGTAAAACTACAGATAATATGACAACAAAAATTATAGAGAATTGTGTGAGTGTGTGTATAAATGTGTGTGTGAGAGAGAGTAGAGAAAGAGAAAGAGAAAGAGAAAGGTATACATACAGCGACAGGAGCAGCGGAAAGGAGAGGTTTTCTTTTCGTGTGGTTAGACTGCAATACGACAGCTCAAAGTAGAATTATCTTCGTCAGCGTATAAGATAAGTGTGGTGGAATATTTATAGGGCCTGTTTGGGATGTTATTTACGACTTGGCCACTGGGTTCACGCGCTTTGGAGGGTGAGCCCGTGCCAACTTTTTTCTTTTTGGCGGGCCCATTGGTGGATTCATGTTAAAAAGCAGCAAGGGAAATAGTTGTGGGATCCGATAACTTCACATCAATAAACTATTAAACTTACCTTTGAGTGTTTTCTTTGTTAATGTAGCCTAAGTTGCATAATCTTGTCGCGTCACGTAATTTCAATCTCAAACTAGCTTAAAGTAGCCTAAACATTGAAATCACATAGCCTAAACTAACCTAAAAATTTATTATTATTTTTTTAAATGGAAGAGAGAGAGACAGAGGTGCAAAAGAGAGAGAGCAAAGCCAAGCCTCTCGGCTTCCCCAAGCCTCAAATGCCGATTTTCGAATCCCTATGAGGCGGAACCGTGTAGCCGCGAGGCTTTGAGAAACCTCGACACCCAAGCTGAAGGTGCCCGTCCTACCTTAGGCTGACCGGTGCAAGGGTGCTATCCCTTTCACCTCAGCTTTTTTTCACGAATAATGGACGTTAATAGGGTGGTTTGGTGGACTCCATCTCATCCAAAAAATCAATTTTTTTCTTCTGTTTTTTATTTGACTAAATGAGCGTTATTCTATTCTGATAATTATTGGAATGGGGAATAAAACCCCCTTTTGACGTGACGCCTATGTGGCGAAATGGAGCCTCTAGGGGCTCCATTCCACACCATCCAACCTTAGGGGTAGTGGCGTCACCCTTGGGTAACCCGATTCTCTTCAATCGTACATTGTTACATCTGATTCACTACCCCAAAATAACTATTGGAGGCAACCATATCATCAACTATGGACCCCACTTTTTTACACTATTCTCCCTCTATCTCTCTCCTACCACTCACGAGTGCTACAATCCCAACCCACTACCCAATTTGGGGTATCCGAACACGGAGGGGTGGCACCCCTCTATATATATATTAGTAGAAAATTATAGTAGCTTTACTTTAACTGGCATTAAAGACATAAGGGTAAAGTTGGGTTGAAGATACTGGTAGCAAAGTTGAATCTGATTTCAACTGAGTTGTATCATAGTAGGCCTTCGGTGACAGGGTTTCCTTAAAACTAGAGATGGTGAGCTTGGGCTACCCAACGTTGTCTGCGATCGTGGCCATATGATGTCACATTTTGTCATCGCCGGATAGCCAAACTTTTATTAGTTGACCAAAGAAAAGAAAATTGTAGCTAATTATCAATCGCCTCTCGTTGTCGTTCTTGATGAGGCCTTGTTTTTTCGTCTGGCCATCATGTTCAACTTGATTCAAAGCCATATTAAGATTGAATTTGCTTATGCCATACTTCAATTTCTATGTTTGTAAGTTTTTACTTTTAAACGTTACTCTTATTTATTAGCAGGGTATTGACACTGGTTATGTCTTTGTCACGTTACCATGATAACTTAAATAAGAAACTTTATGTTTTTCTATGATATGGATCAAATTGATATCAAGAACTCAATGAGTGAAAGATAGAGAAAGGAGGAAGAAACACAAAGAAGAAGAGAATAATCTCACAAAATCAATCACTGATCTTATTCAAGTCCATCTAACAGTATTTAAACTCCTCACTACTTGTTTACAATTTACAAGATTAGTCCCTATAATGTGAGATATTAACATACTAAACCCTAGACTATTTACTACATATCATTCTATTAATCAATTGCTCAGCTTTTATGTGCAATGAAAACTCTGGCCCCGGTGTTAGATCTACTAAATGAAAACTATGGTCCCGGTCTTATATCTACAAGTTAGGGTTTGTTAAGTGATTCAACGTATTATGATTTAACTTTTACCAAACAAAAGGCTCCCACGTATTTTAAGTAATTATAACAAAACTAGAAAACCTACATTTCGATACTTAAAATTTAAAAATCAACTCATGAGTCCTAACTTCTTTTACATCCTACGTTGCCCTCAATTTTCATTTGATTATTATATGTACACACACATAGCTTTTCAGTTTGCAACTCAATTTTTCAAACCGATCTTAAATAGCTTACGAAATGTATTATTATCTAAAGTTTATAAAGTCCAAATATTACTGTAAGACCACTTTTAAAATGTCTTAACACCATCGTGTAAAAAATGCAATTTACAAAGGAAAACGAGTACATTTTGATGAGAATTAGGACTTGAGGTAGAAAGCTGGCTGAACTATCTTGACCAAAAATAAAGCTGGTAATGATATTGACAGAAATTATATGTAAAATAATAGCAAACTGATAGAACGTGGATATTGTATGGACCAAAATAACCCCCACAAACATACATATAGTTAAAAGTTAAAACCAAACAACCACCAAATAATTCAAACCAACTGGCTTGTGCCGTGTAGCCTCGCAAAATCAAAGCGTGTTCGTAATCTTTTCCTCATCTGCAAGTCTCCTAGTGAAGATATGTGTCTATTTAAAAGTTGAACTAGAAGGTGTGCGAGTGAGCTGTTCATAAAAGATAATAAGAACACAAGACAAGAATCTAGCTCTTCTATATCTATATCTATACTACATTATAAAAAGTCAAAGGTGTCTATAATGATAATTTTCTATGATTTTTAATATGACATATGAAAAGTGCATTGCTTCACAACCAAGATGTCATGAAAATTCTTCCAATACTACCCCTATTTGCAAAAGCAACTTGTACATTTTTTTGTGATATTGAATGAAATGGTTGAATGCACCTTGCTATGAATGTAGAAGCTCTAAATGTTGCATACACCTTACTATTTATGAAATGGTTGGGGACATCCGGGTGAAGAGTTGGCTTGGGGTTTATCCCGGGTTCGACTCCAACGGGAGGCGAGGGTTTACCTATTCCACGGGGTTCCCGCGCATCTGGGGTGGTCGACTTCGGTTCTCTCGGCTAGTGCCCAGGGTAACCAGTCCCGATAGATCGTGGTCCGAAGTTCGCCGTTCAAAAAAAAAGATAACAAATCTAAAGGTTGCCTACAAATTGCTTAAATTAGTTTTTCCAAACTATAATGGTTGAAAATTATTTATGAGTTACAATGTCACAATAAAGATTAAAAGAGTTAACTACTTTGTCACATGATACGAATATGTTAGAAAAAACTAATTTCAGAAATTTAATTAAACAATTTGCATATAATAAAACTAAAAAAAAATAAACTTAATATTAAGATATTTTACATGTAAAAAATATATATAAATATACAACCTTTTAACTCACCAACTATAAACGTTTTTGTTAATTATTGTTGGTAACTAGCCTGGGTAAAAGACCTTGGTTTATAATAATTACATTTGAAAAAGGGCTTCGGTTTTTACTCGGCTTTAGAGCACCAAAATGAATTCAATTCGTAACCCCATAATCTAATTCTTCAATATTCCTAACCACACAATCTAATTGCTTCAATTAAAAATTAAAGACTTGAGAGAAGCTTGCAAACTTGATTTTGATGATTGATACATGGTTATGCTCAGGCCGGTTGAAAGGGGTCTCATATCATCGCTTCAATTATTGTAGGTTCGATTTCAATACCTTGAAATAAGAAACTAATATCAATTTCAATCCAGGTTTGATTACCAGTTTCAATCTAGAAGAGAATAGTTTATATGGAGACACAAGGTTTAGTCTTTCTATAACTCTCTTTTGTTACCACTTTGATTTGAATTCAGACATGTCCTTTGAGCATTTTGTAGTTCGATTAGTAAGTGATAGCATGTACCTAATAATTCATTGATAGGATAATGTGTATTCTTATTGCATCTTGTGTACTCTTGTAGTATTAAGAAGAATGGATGAGACATCTAAGGCTTCATCACGATGTGTGTGTGTGTGTGTGTGAGAGAGAGAGAGAGAGAGAGATGAGTTTCGAAGTCAATGACAGTGGCATTGTGGTTGATAGCGGATGCTCGTCAATCTGCGTCGGGAAAAGAGAACGTTCGGTCGCTGCTTTTGGGTATGATTTCTTCATTCTGTCTCTTTAAATAATTGCTAATTGATGGTTAATTATATCACTCTTCTTCAGAACGTGTTGTAAAGCAAGAGTGTTTCACTGCTTTAGCTTTTGGGCATCTTTTTAATAGGCTAATGCTTAATCTGGACTCAAAGTTGATGTTTTAAGAGTTGTGTATTATCCCGTTTCAGGTTGTTTGTGTTGTTTGTGACACTAAGCAGTCGGTGTACTTTGATTCAAAGTAGAACTGATTGATGAGTTTCATACTTTCTGTATTTTTTCTCTGTGTTCATCGTTTATGAGTGTTTTTTTAATCATCGTTCAGGTTGTTGGTGTTTGCACGAACTGTGGTGTCAATATAGAGGAGTATTATTGTGAAATTTTCAAGAAAGTTGCTAAAAAGAATAATAGGTCATCTTTTAGCTTATTTTAGTTCATCTTTTATGCTACAAAGCTAATATCTCTACTCTATCTAGATAGCTTGTTCTTTTGATAGGGAAGTTTTATTCTTCATGATGGCCCTCACTATGCTAATGGTGGTTTACACACGGGACATGTGACATAAAGTATGGTTGCAAAGTTAACTTGGTGTTGTGAAAGGGGCTAACACTATTAACCTGAGAGCCAAAACAACAGTGAAGGCACACATTATTCAAGGTCTTTTTAAACATCTCATCCAAATAACTAAATGTCCAAATAACTAAATGATAGTAACATTTCCTTACTAAAAAAATATGCATACTCGCGGCAAAGCGCGGGCAATTCCACTGGTATCTCATGAAGAGGCAGACCCACACAAGCTTACACCCCAATTTCATGCTAGCCCTAACAAGGGGGTGTGCAGCATGCCCATCATGTAAAAACCAGACCAGACCAAAGCGAACCAAAACCAAAAAGTACTAAATAGCATGACCGAAATCACTGGTTTGCTGCAGTCTGGTTAGTGTCAATTTTAACAACATATATATTTAAAATAGTGATTTTCACCTAGGAAGCCCAGACTGGTACCTGGACCAGAAATGACGACCCATTTGACCAGGCAGGCGCACCTGTTCCTTTTATGCGCAATTATATCAGGGTTATGGTTCCGTAAACGAGACAAAGTGTACAGTTCACTATGTAAAAACATAAATTGACGAGTTGTAAACCAAAATGCTGAAACAATCATACATAAATCTGCTTAATTTATGATGTCTTTGTCTTAATGTCTTAGACACACACATCAGCATCCAGTACAAAAACTAAGCCATCCATTGACAAACCTTACCTGCTCAATACACTGGAATACAAGACTCAAAAATGGGTAGGAGATTTAGCGGTTTTATTTTTAAACTTTCTTAATGATCTGCACAACATCTTCATCTTCAAGCTCATGTTCCTGCCAACCAAGGAAATGTTAAAAATTAGTATTGTCGATAGGTGCGCACTCAAGTAGCAGAGTACGACCTATTATAAAAAAATTACATTTAATAAAATATATCAATGCTGCAGTAACATAGTTTTTGCTCTAACCGTTAACATGCTAAATATATATTTAAAAAAAAAAAAAAAAAAAAGGGACCAAAAATGTTTCCCAAACATCTCAAACAACCCAGGCCGTTTCAACCGGCACCAAATGACATATTTTGATTCGAACCCGTTTGTAGTTTATAAGGATATAAAAATAAGCCTGTGACATGTAGCTTACCTTGCCAACTCTTTGCGGCTTGTGTTTTGCACTAGAACCCCAGACCAGTGCACTGCATTAAAGTATGAGATCAATGACAAAACTTTAGTAGATGTAAAACTTCATGAGTTCTTACTATCACAATCAAATAATTTCTTGTTTTAACGATTTCAAATACATCACTTACTACTTAAATTGCTTAAGCATGTCCTTGTGGATTCTAAAGCAGAAATCCTCTACAGTTTTCTTCTTAGATGAAAGGATTACAGGGTCCTCATAGTCTGGATTCATCCCTTTGGGTTTTGTGTAAATACGAGTCAAGTTCAGATATTCCCATATCATCTCTAGCAGACCATCAAGATTCCATTCCAAGTGAGCACTGCAACACATGACAGAAATTAAAAAAAAATGCCACCGTGATAAAAGGCAAAGAGGAGTCAGTTGTGTTGGGTTGAATCATTGAGCCCTGAACACGACATGTACATTCCTTCGTGTCACATACATCAACCCTAACTCGGACACATTTAAAATCTTGTAACGTGCACAAACCCATCTAACCCAGATATCTAAATGAACCAAACAAGTGGATGGGTTGCAAACATTTTAAACGGGTTGGCAGGTTTGTATAAAATGGGTGTTAAGGGCCGTAAACAAGTTAGTGGGGCGACCTATTTATTTAAGGATGACATGACGACGTGTTTGACTAAATGGGTTAAAGTTTAAACAGTTACATGACAGGTTAAGCCATTTAAAACAGGTTAGATATGACAACCATTAACCCAAAACCAGACTGTTTTGGTCAAAAAGTGCCACGAGTATGAAAGCAAAAAAAAAAGTAGTTACATGAACAAATTAAACACAATTTTACAGCATTATGATCCATATGATCTCTTTGTTCCACATCATACGGTTTTTTTTTTTTTTTTTTTTTTTTTTTTTTTTTTTTTTGCGCCAGTGAGAAAAAACACTAACAGGTATCTTGAAATAAGTACCTAACAGGGCAGTAGTGAGGAAGTTTATCCAATATCTCCAGCTCTTCGAGTGTAATCTGATCTATTTTGTTGACAACATAGATGCAAGGAGTATATATCCGACTCCCTTCAATAACATCTATAAGATCATCAGCAGTTGCATCAAACCTAAGCGTGACATCAGCATTATGTATCTTGTATTCACTGCATATTGCCTTCACTGTTTCAACGTCCAGATGTGTATTAGCAACTGTTGATGTAAAATTAATTCCACCCTTCTCCTTTTTCCTGAAGGTCAGATTTGGGGGCTCTTTATTTAACCTGCAACCAGACAAAAACAAAAATATAGAACAGTTGTGAGAAAATATGGTCACAAGAGTATACAGATTGATACATATATGCATTTTCTAAAACAAATTTGCAGGGTCCAAATTTCATTAAAGATATTCCACTTCACCCATTAGTACAAGATGCCAAAGCGTCTCTCTTTTAAAAGTTCCTCAAAATTCAGAAATCATGTGGAAAGAAACAACTAAAAAAGCACATTACTAAGTTATAAACTTACCTAATGCCAAATCCTTCAAGTTCTTTTTCAATCAGACGTTTGTGAGTTATTGGCTTGATTGCATCCAGCACAATCAGAATACAGTTGCATGTCCTGGCCGTGCTGATAACCTATATAGCAAGGGCAATTATCGATCAGTTGATAAACAATTATATTAATAACATACAAAAGATCCCAACCACTACCAATATATGTATGATGATAGTCTAAACGACAAAAAGTAATTTTGAATCATCCTTGCAACAAGGTTTATGTTTTTTATACATACTGGTTTTGATTTACAAAAATACTGGAAGAAACAGATAAAACAAATAATCACAAAGAAAACTATTCACAGGTTACCTGCCTTCCTCTACCCTTTCCATCCTTAGCACCCTCAATAATACCAGGAAGATCCAACAACTGCAAACAAAAGAGAAAAATAGTAGGCTGCATTAGAAAACAAATAACTTACGACATCTACAGCAGTAAAGCTATTTAAGATTTATGTTGGAACTCATATATCTCTTTTCTAATGTATATGTGTACAAAAATGTAAAACAGAAACAGTAGTACCTGAATCTTAGCTCCTCGATATGTGATAACACCTGGAATGCAGGTGAGAGTAGTAAACTCATATGAAGCTACCTGGCAACAACATAGTACAATGGGCCTTTTAGAATGCCAAATGTAAGTTGAACAAAACCGTATTCTTATCTAAATCAACTATCATCATCATCATCATACTCAGTTAATCCCACCTATAGCAAAGCTAAGGTAGGGTCTGAGGAGGGTAAGATGTAGACAACCTTACCTCTATCCCTAAGAATAGAGAGGCTGCTTCCGGTGAGACCCTCGGCTCGATGTGGTTTGGTATCAAGCCTTGGACATAAGGCACAAAACACTTAGCAATCGGGACAAACCCGATCGGTGCATGTACCCCTTTGTCTTTTGGCTATCCACGCCACCACATGATGCATGATTAACCGTCCGTCGTTTTTAACGTTATTTTCACGAAATTTGTAAAATAACGTTAAAACTAGTGCAACTTTATACATGTATATTTCTAATTTTGTTAAAACTATAATGTTTTGTAAGTCGTGTTTCAGGTAGGATGTTCTTGACATTTCCGGTGGGCCAACAACAAATTTTGAAGTATAACCATATCTAATTTCCAACAATGAAATATGTACCTCTGAAAAAGTGCCAGTTAACTTATTTAAAAGTGTTGATTTCCCAACAGAGGGAAACCCCACAAGACCAACCCTTGCGTCACCACTTTTTGTAACATCAAAACCTTCACCAGCACCACCACCTCCCTTTGTTGTAGGTGTTAGAAGCTCTCTTCTCAATTTTGCAAGCTTAGCCTAAAATCACAAATCCAATGATCCATTCAGTTCTGCTTAATATGAACTAAGATGGGCCCAAAAGCAGTTTATATGAAGTAAATGATTTGTATTTGTACCTTCAGTAATCCCAAGTGATGTGCAGTTGCTTTATTCTTCTGGGTCTTTGCCATCTAAAAGAAAAAAAAAAGATAATATCCATTCACATTCAGCAGTTTAGAAACCACAAATAACAGATAGTATATTCCAAACCAATGAAATAATGCTAAAATCCAATGAACTAAATAGTTCCTACAATAAAAGTCAAGGCAGAATTTCATAACCATCTATTCTCTCTCTTGTTAGTTGATTGCATAAAATAGTTATACTCAGGTGTGTTAATTTGACGCTATAGAATCATATCAACCTTAGCCAAAATTCAGTAAATTAAAAGATGATGTTACACTGCTTTCCGCCTGAGATTTAATCTAACAGGGTTCTGATCTCCTCAAACTACTAGAAAAAATAATCATCGCATACTATATAAAACAGAAATATTTCTTTTACAAAACACATATTTGAAGCAGTTTCTAGCTATGACTTTTTAAAATCACTTGCAGAATTGACAGCTTGTAGTTGTATACCCCATAATAGTTCAACACTTGGACCATAATCTATGAAACAACACCGCTAAGTAACTAACAACTTCCAGATGAATTTTAATAAAGTTAGCTATTCAATTATATTCTTTATGTATATTTACAATAGCAATATCCAGTTTTCTAAAAAAATAAACACTTTTGCTAACAAATTACTAACTTTTATAAAACATTTTCAGTTTTCAAACAGATCAAGTAAAGGGAAAAGTTCTAATCACCTAGATAGCTCTTAATCTAAAGTATAATTAAGCAAATTAAATAAGCTGGGAAGTACTTAATCCTGCATCCCATAACCAGTGATGCTCCATAATAAAAGCAAAGTTAACTTTCAACTATTCTAAACAAAAGTATCAGTAATGTCAATTGTCATACTTAAACAACTGTAATCATTTACAAAACGTGTACTGTGATTGTGTCACACCTGACACGCCTTCGTCCAAAAACTTTACATTAATATTTATCAGAACGAGAACTTGAATCAAAAGTTCGTTTGACATCTGTGTAAACCCACCCAAACATTGCCCAAGCCTAGGGCCGTAAACAAACCAAACATACAGCAAACTATTCGTAAACCATTCCGCCAGAAGCTCGTTTAAGTTCGTCCACATAAATGAACAAACATGAACAAGGCATTTCGTTCAATTAATCAAATGAACGAATAAACGGTAAACGAACGAACACGAACAAGGCTCCGTTCGGTTCGGTTAGGTTAGGTCCAGTTACAGCCCTAGACCAAACCTACAATATTAGAACCTTACAACTCAAAAGCACGTTTACATGTCCAAATTTAAAACAAACTATATAGGTAATCCCGGACGATAACTGCG
Source organism: Ambrosia x helenae (assembly GCA_030844895.1). NCBI lineage: Eukaryota > Viridiplantae > Streptophyta > Magnoliopsida > Asterales > Asteraceae > Ambrosia > Ambrosia x helenae. The sequence continues at coordinate 106,955,624 of CM061233.1, read as the reverse complement.
GTTAGATCACATCGATTGAGGAACAAATTAACGAAGGCGTAGCGATGTTTCTATAGTTCACGAGCTAGTTTATATACAGGATACGATTTATGTAAAGCAGATGGAAATAAGAGAGTATATAGATTATTGAAGAGTGATGGATGATATTGATACCTCATCTTCGATGTCTTTGATTTTCTGCATAACGGTCGCCATGGTTGAAGGAAGAAGGATAGGACAGTAGGTGTTGTGTTTGAAGTATATAGGTTGGTATGAAATGAAGAGACTTCTAGAGAAGACGATGGAGTCTCAGGCTAGATGCCCCCCAAAAACCCTATTTTGTGTGTAGATGACTACGGCACCATACCGCACCGAACCGACCCGATACTAATTTTCGCTAAAACTTGGTATCGATATCGAAAATATATGGTACGGTATTGGAATTTTTAGGTAAAAAACTGACTCGAACTGATACCGAACCGAAAATACCGATACCTATTTTTGTCAAAACTTGGTACCGAGCTGGTACCAAAAATGGACCAGTATCAGTATTTTCGATGTTTTATACGACAATGCTCATCTCTATCCCACGCGATGCAGCATGGAACACAAACACTTGTAAGAGTGTGTATAGTTTAGTTCAGTTATTAGTCTTAACCGGAATCGAATTCATCGTTTAATCGATCTTATTAAGCAATCTGTTAATTTGGTTCAGTTTTTTTTTCGTTATAATGTCAGTTTCTAATTCGGTTCAATTAATTTTGGTTAATAACCAACTCACAAATGTGACTAAGTTTTTTTGCTTATAAGTGTATGAAATGACATTGAATATATAAAAGTTAAAAATATAAAATATATTAATGGTTCGGTTAATTAAGGGTGAAGACGGCACTCCTTTCATTGACCCTAGCTCTCTCTAAATACATCTTCACATGAGAATCGAGTAATAAATAACGCAAATATTATTATTTTTTAAGGTTGTGTGGTATGAGGTGTCACTCCTCATCCAGCTCAGTTTGAAAACGTGTAATGGCGCCTCCCCTTCCATTTCATGAGCATCACGGGGAGGGGGGGGGGGGGAGTGATCCATCGCAAACCCATACGGGGTTAATTTGTGGGGTCGTATTTAACAACCAATCAAGTTTTTTTGTTTTTTTTTTTCATTAAGAGTGTTATTTAATTGCATGAGTGTTAAACTGACTGTTGTTGGGGTGGCACCACTCCACTTCAGCTTTTTTTTTTTTATCAACAGCGCTCCGTCACCTCCCACAATTCTATGGCGGCAATATTGAAGGCCTGGTAGCACAAAAATGACGGCTAACGAGTGTGATGGTTGGCCATTAATACAATATTAATGTTTTCAAACGACAACATTAAAAAGAAAACAAAACTATTTTTTATAAACTATATAAGTCATTCATTTTTCATTTTTTAGCACACAAATCTTCACCTCTCCTTTCATTTTTTAAAAACCTATATGTTACAAACTATATTAACCACAACTCTCCACTACCAAAATGCCTCCATACGTTCCCGTTTAAACCAAAGATGAGGAGTTCACCTCAATCGTTGCATTTTTACACGTTAGGAACTCAGGCTTTATTTCAACGCATGTATTTGGTACTGAATTTTGGGATTCGGTCAAGGATAAATTAACAAAGAATTTGGTTATTCAACCGTGTGTACAAGGGATCAAATATCGGCAAAGTGGGAAAGTATATCAATAGTGCTTGAATGATTTAACCGAATCTACAGTAGACGGATGGATAACCTGGGAGATGATCAGAATGATGAGACCGTTGTTGAAAAATCTTGTGTCGAATATGCACGAGTTAATGGAAGGTCGTTTACTAAGTTAGAATTTTGGGAACTTATAGTCGACGCCAATATTTATTAAATTGAAATATTTAGTATTTAATTTTTAATGTTATGTATTTTTAGTTTAATGTCATGTATTTTTATTTGTTAAGGCTATTTTTTTCTTGAATTTAAATAAATAAAAACAACAGAAAAATGATTGGGGGGATTTATTATATTTACTAGGTGTTATTGGAACGAAGCAATGGAATCCTCTTTTGACGTGACAGTGAGGTGGCAGTATGGACCTATATGGGCTCTATCCCACACCATGTAGTCTTATTGAATGAAACCTATATCTACGTAGTATTGATGTGGTGCAATGAAACTCCTAGGGGCTCCACTCAATACAATCTTTGTAAATAAATTAGAGTAAATTGCCAAAATGGCCCCTCAGGTTTGGCTCAAAATGCTTGTTTGGTCAGTTATCTTTTTTTTGTGCCAAAAGAACCCCTCACAGATTGAAAATTGCCATTTTGGCTCATATTTAACAGAGTTTCTAACGAGAAACAAAAACTCAGTTAATTCTGATGGGCATTTTCGTCCTTTCATTTTCATCCCCTAATAAAAGCCTAAGGTTTAAGTTCTTCTACTTCTTCCTCTCTGCTCATCCTCGTCGTTCAACAATGATGAATGGTATTAGAACTTGGGTATTCAAACATGAGGATATTTCCATTTTTAGGTATTATTTTAAAGTTCCAGGTGAGGATTTAGACTTTGGGTTAAGACCATTGAATGGTGAAATTGATTATAATGTAATCATGAGCTGACTTCAGCCGAAAAAATCGTCACTTGGTGTCAGACTTGAATTGACAATAATGGCGGCTCCTGTCAGTTGCTGACGTGATCTCTATTGGGATGCCCCCAACTTCATTTGATCATGTTTCCTCGGCTACCCCTGTTTCCTCTATTATCACTAATAATAATAACTCACTACACAAACACACTTGGGCTACCCCTGTTTCCTCTGCTTTTCTTCACCCTAAACCCTTATCATAATGGCATCGTCTGCGCAACCAATCAATCTTAGCACAGCTGAGAAGGTGGCAGTTGAAGGAATCATGGAGTTGTCTACCCGTCCTCCAAATGTTCTAATGCCCCCAGATGCCTTTGATCGGTTAGCTGAATATTATGGCCATTTGTTGTCACAAGAAAAGATGCAACTCGACAATGATCAAGGTACATCAGATGGACAATCCTTAAAGATGAAGAGGCTGTCTGAACTAGGTGACATTGCAAAAACACTGAAGTTCAAGTTACGCCGAGTGGGGGGTAGATGGGAGCATGCTCCAAATACCTAGATTTGCAAGTCTTATTGATGCATATATATAGTGATTAGGGATGAATATATATATGATGCCCCTTTTTTGTATAGGATTTGCAAAAAATTAATTGATGCATATATATAGTGATCAGGGATGAATATATATATGATGCCCCTTTTTTGTATAGGATTTGCAAGTGTTATTGATGCATATATATTGTGATCAGGGATGAATATATATATGATGCCCTTTTTTGTATAGGATTTGCAAGTCTTAACTGTATAGGGTTTAGGTTTATGGAATATGGATGTTTATTGTAATGCACAATGTTGCAACAGAGACTAGTATGTTTAGTATGTAATGTACATTGTGCAATGTTGCTATGACTGTAATGGTAATCAATGTGCAATGTTGCTATGACTGTAATGGTAATCAATGTGCAATGTTGCTATGACTGTAATGGTAATCAATGTTTCTGTTTGATCAATGTGCAATGTGTTTGACTGTTTGCAAGCATACATTACAAATGGGTCAAAATGGATGCTTTAGTGGATTCTGTTTTGATCAATGTGCAATGTCTTTGACTGTTTGCAAGCATACATTACAAATGGGTCAAAATGGATGCTTTAGTGGTTTCTGTTTGATCAATGTGCAATGTGTTTGACTGTTTACAAGCATACATTACAAATGGGTCAAAATGGATGCTTTAGTGGATTTTGTTTGATCAATGTGCAATGTGTTTGACTGTTTGCAAGCATACATTACAAATGGGTCAAAATGGATGCTTTAGTGGATTCTGTTTGATCAATGTGCAATGTCTTTGACTGTTTGCAAGCATACATTACAAATGGGTCAAAATGGATGCTTTAGTGGTTTCTGTTTGATCAATGTGCAATGTCTTTGACTGTTTGCAAGCATACATTACAAATGGGTCAAAATGGATGCTTTAGTGGATTCTGTTTTGATCAATGTGCAATGTCTTTGACTGTTTGCAAGTATACATTACAAATGGGTCAAAATGGATGCTTTAGTGGTTTCTATTTGATCAATGTGCAATGTCTTTGACTGTTTGCAAGCATACATTACAAATGGGTCAAAATGGATGCTTTAGTGGTTTCTGTTTGATCAATGTGCAATGTCTTTGACTGTTTGCAAGCATACATTACAAATGGGTCAAAATGGATGCTTTAGTGGTTTCTGTTTGATCAATGTGCAATGTGTTTGACTGTTTGCAAGCATACATTACAAATGGGTCAAAATGGATGCTTTAGTGGATTCTGTTTGATCAATGTGCAATGTCTTTGACTGTTTGCAAGCATACATTACAAATGGGTCAAAATGGATGCTTTAGTGGATTCTGTTTTGATCAATGTGCAATGTCTTTGACTGTTTGCAAGCATACATTACAAATGGGTCAAAATGGATGCTTTAGTGGATTCTGTTTTGTATGCTTTACTATGTTTCTGTTTGATCATTACAAACCTTGGATTGTTACAAAACAAGATAAATTGAACATTTGCAAACAAACATTACAACTTGAACAATAACTGATCATTACAATAAGAAACACCATACATTGAGTTCTTATCATTACAAAACAACCAACATTGAACTAAAACATGATAAAATACATGATGATTACAAACCAAGTCATCCATAGATAAGTTTTCAGCTTCTTGTTCTCGGATTTGAGTGTCCCAACCAAGGTCTGCAATGCTGTGTTGTTGAGTCTCAGTTCTTCATTCTCTTCACTATCATTGCTAGTACTAGGAATCTGACCCAAGGGTAGTTCAGCCCAACAAACAAAACCACAGGTCCTCCCCTTCTTGTTGCAGCAGAAAAACCGCCTACCAGGGTTTGCAGAGGTGGAAGACACACGTATGATAGTAGGAGCTCCACATTTGCAGAATATCATCGTCTATGATTTGGGAATTAGGGTTTGTATGATATATACTATCATATGTGTGTTCAGGATCGAAATCCACAAATAGTATATATTAATCGAAACCTGTATGATTTGGAAGACAAACGAAATCCACACTTATGTATGATTTGGGAATTAGGGTTTGTATGATTTGGGAATTAGGTTTGAATTGAGAGGAAGAAGAAGAAGGTCAAATGATGAAGAAGATAGGTTTAAACGTGGTTTTAAAACATTAGAACATGAAAGGACGAAAATGCCCCTCAGAATTAACTGAGTTTTTGTTCCTCGTTAGAAACTCTATTAAATATGGGCCAAAATGGCAATTTTCAATCTGTGAGGGGTTCTTTTGACACAAAAAAAAAGATAACTGACCAAACAAGCATTTTAGACCAAACCTGAGGGGCCATTTTAGTAATTTACTCAATAAATTATATCATTTGTAGTACATCAAAGATGGTTTATAGTTTAATGGGATGCTGAAGAAGTATGTTTTGTTTTTAATAATAACAAAATTAAAGCTATTAATTTTATTTAAAATGTTTTTAATAATATTGTTTTTAATAATTTTATTTTTTTAATAATTTTAATAATATTAAAATTAAAGTTGCTAATTTTAAACTATTGCACTTTGTAGATATATACATCCCAGTGTTGTGTTACTATGTAGCAACTCTTGTAACTATCATGTGGTTGTAGTGGTCCATATTCAAAATAGTTGGTGGAATCATCTAACGCATTACAACCCCATGTCAAACAATAATATGTTACGTTGTTTGTAAAACAACATACGCATAACCATACGGTGTTTTAGCTTCAAAAATGGCTTTTGATCATTACAATGGATCATAAATAACACCTCGACTCTATCTCTAATAGTACACCCAAAACGTACTCTTTTTGTACATACAACAAAAACTTGCAATGTGATAGATCGAATCTAGCCAGGGGCGGACCTAGCATAGAGCTAGGTGCCGCGTCTGTTGCTGCTGAACTTTGCGCGCGTAGTGAAAAATTAGTGGAAAATTTGTTTTTTTTTTTACGAAATTTGGAAAACGTTGCTACTAAAATGAAAAAAATGAAAAACGTTACTGCTAAAATTAATTTCTAAATCCGCCACTAAATCTCGCATTCAAATTACAAAACTCCTCTACATTTTGGACCACAAAATTAAGTCCTCCATCAGCTCAACATCCATATCTTTACTGAGAGTGATTGGCTCTATGTCCTCCCAAATGGTGCAATACAAACGACCGTACATTTTGGTTCCCTCGTATGTCTCGTCCTCAAATATTATTTATGTCTTTTTTGTGATTATAAAGATTTACGAGAGTTGTCTCCGAATGGTTGTGAATGACGTTGTGTCGATTAGCCTTATATTTTTGAGAAATGAAAGAGTTCGTAATTATTGTCACATTTTTTAGATTATTGTCACAAGCATAACAAGTAACAATCCAACAAACATTATAAATCACCTTTGATACCACGACGCCAGATGACTACTAATATGCAATAATATATATTGGAAACAAACTATAAGCAAAATAAGTCTTGCAACATCTTCACGAGTACAAAATTACGTAGAATACTTATCGTATATATCATGAACATGATATGGATACAAACTTCGAGATAAACTATATAGGAGTTATTGTTTCTTTATATACCTACAATAATATCATGACAAAGAGAAATTGTACACAAAATACTAGTATAATAGAGGCTAAACACTATACCATTTTCATACACACCACCTTGTATTTTCTCATCTACGTATACCGGTTTATCGTATTCGACCCAATAAACCGTCTTCATAACCTATACAATTAGCCATACTCATAATCACACACGGTAGATGATACCCGTCTTCGCCTATTGTGTTCGACGGTTTTTCACTCTTCGACAATCATCGATGTTCATATATCATCAATCCAGTCGCTAATATCGGTTTCATAAAACATGCCGTCAACGACCTGGTCAATAAGAGAATCAATAAAGGTATTGCAACGAACCGAGAAGACTCGCCCAACTCTAGTACGAGCACTAGAGAACCACGCAAAGGCGGCAGCGAAGGCGATGGCAGCCAAACACGCCCCGGCTCCCTCCTCAATTCCTTGTAAATCCGCCTTTCGAAATAGTGAGTTACCGGTCACGATTTCCATTGTCACTGTCCCCGCAAATATAATCTGTGGACATAAATTATAAACAGTAATGTTATAAATGTTGGGTCCATTGCACTAAATGTAACGAATTTACATTTTTTTTAATCGTTTGTACTAGCAACTTTTTTTTTTTTAAACACTAAACCTTAGATCTTGATCTACTAGAAATTTAAACAACACAAAGCATATTTGTTTTGATTACATATCAAGTTTCATAATGCTAAAAACTCTAAACGATCGAGCTATATATGTAGAGAAAGGTTTTTGTACAAATGATTCTTATTCTATAAATAGCCCTTAACATGATAAGTGAAGAAGGTTTTTTTTTTTTTTTGAATTTTTTTTCCATATTATTAAACATGTATTTTAGTACTTAAATGTAAAAAAAAAAAAAAATAGTGTATAGTACTTACGTAATTACTCTAATGACGTAATTACTCTAGATTTTTTTTAAGTTTTTATATTATTTATCTCGAAAACATGTTTAAGCAGATGAGAATTTAAAAAAAAAAAAAAAAAAACTCCTTTCACTTCTCATGTTTAGTAGGTTAATCCCAATTATATTTGATCTTTATTCAGTATATAAATATGATACTTTTATATAATATATTAAATCTATAATTACATAATAAATATTATTGTAACATAGTTATGAAAGAAAATAGTTAAATAGTTATGTACTTATGTTATATATTTAATAAACAAGTCAAACTCGAGATTAGAAAATTACTCGCAAGTAGAGCATGCTCAACTCCTTTACAACCCTAAATTAACACATAACTAATAGATCACATCAATTTTATTAACTACGTAAATAGCTCGAGGTTGAAAAATTACTCAGAAGTCAAGCTTTAGCTGAGATCATGAGCTCAACTCATTTACGCGCCTAGAGTTTATTGCATAACTAATAGATCAAACAAAATTTATCAACCATATAAACGAATAATACCATTGCTAGACGACCCGATATGATTTCAAAGTCTTGGCTCTTTTTTGAGCTCTCTATATACTCCGAAAGCATCTCAAAGAATCGCGACATTTCGTTATCATCTTCACCATCCATGTTCCTCATCTTCATCACTCCAAACGGATCTGAACCGTAGGATCTAAGTGTGCACACCCTTGGCTGCAACAAGATCTTCCCGCTATCCGTTGTCAAAGTGGCCGTATTGGTCAGTCTCGCCTTCTGAACCGCGAGCGAAGGGACCGGTCCGGCCAGGGGCTCATCTTTTTGAAGCACTGGCTTGTCCGACTTGAGATGGCAAGCAATTGGCCGAGCAGCCAAAGCCATTGATCGAACGTCAGAAATGTGATATGTGAGGACCGACGAAAGTACTAATAATAATATGTTTATATTTTCAGTTTGGACCTTTGTTTTATGGTTAGTTAACATTTGAATTCCTTATTTTAATCATAAAGACATATTGGTAGTTGGTAGTTGCCACTGGCGGATCTAGAACAAAAATTCAGGGGTAACGTTTAAATTTTTTTTACCGCACTTTCTTACGATGTAAACGAAACAATTGATATCTCATTATGTATTGATGCAGCTATCAACTTATTATTCTTTTAAGCACCCCTAATATACATCTTGGGCTCAATACACGTACCCGACTTATACCCAAAAATACTTGAAATCGGTTATACTCTATACCCGAACTCGGTTATAGCTTATTCCAATTGTTTCTAATACCCGATAAAATACCAAATTTTTTACAATGTTTATATTTAAGTTTTTTAAAATTACTTATTAAAAAAACAAATAATTTGTACTGAGTGAACTTATGTTATTGTAATTTATTTTAATTATTTTTTACAAATTACAAACCGAATATAATTTTTTAACGAATTTACTTTTATGTAAAAATAAAAAGAACTTACTTTTTAAAAAATGGTTATTAATACTCGAACCCATACTCTGATATACCTGAACCCAAAGATACCCTATTCGGGTACATAGGGTATGATTTTTCTCTTCAATACACGTATCCGATTTTTCTATACCCGGACCTGGTTTCATACCCATAATTGGGAATTAAAAAAATCCGATATATGCACCTTTACCTTTTCCAACTAACTGGGTTTAGGGGCTTATATTTTATAATTAAAATATTATGAGTAAATGGGTTATGAAATTACGGGCTTATATCTTTTTTGCTGTTGGGCTAATAATAGAACTTAGAGAGTGTTTTGAGTTTTTCAAAAAAATTGAGGGGTAACGCAATATAAAAAACGTAAAAAAAGTATAAATTTTGCACTGCGCCGGGATCCGCTACCCCTAATTTGTGGCTATGTCCGCCGCTGGTAGTTGCTACGTATTTTTGACATCAAGTGACTTGAGCTTTGACCTATTGAACTTGAACATTACTCATATAGTTACTTCTGTTGCAAATATCAACTCTAACTCTTATGCACACGAAATTGTGTAACTCGAACACGAAATGTGTCAACGAATCTTGAAGGTTGTAAATTAGTTGTAAATGTATTTGCGATAAATGAGTTAACTGGAAGATAAAATAGTTGTAAGTGTATTTGCGATAAATGAGTTAACCCGAAGACAAAATAGTTTTCCTGATTAAAAGGGTGTTTGGGATTGCATTTGAAAACAACTTATTGACTAATTGACTTCTTAGAGAAGTCAATTAGTCAATAAGTTGTTTGTGTAATCCAAAATCACTTTTGGTTTTGACTTTTCAATAAGAGTGTAAAAGCTGTTTTTAAGAAGTCAGAAATTATAGCTTTTGGCATTTGGTAAAAAATTACAAATTTACCACATATACAACAAATCTTCACAATAAGTTAAGCGAAACATTAAAAACAATTTATTGACTTTTTGACGTTTTTCATCACAAAAGTTAATCCAAACACTTTTTTTTAAAACACATTTTCAAAAAGTCATAAGTCAATAAGCACTTATAACCAAAAACATTTTTGCATTTTCAAACTCAATCCCAAACACCCCTTAACCTTATAAAAGATATACTTTATATTCTAATTTTAAATGAGTTATGTATTGTTTAAATAAATGAATTAAACAACTCAACAAAGCAGCAACATCATCATCATACTCAGTTAATTTCATCAAAAGCAAAAGGTAAGTTAGTGTCTGAGGAGGGTAAGATGTAAACAACATTACATCTACCCTATGAGAATAGAGAGGTTGCTTCCAGTGAGACTCTCGGCTTGATAGTGGTTTTGTATCAAGCATTGATAACACATAGCAATCGGGACAAACCCAATTGTTGTATGTACCCCCTTGTCTTTTGGCTATCAATGCACCACATGATGCATGATTAACCGTCTTTCATTTTTAACGTTATTTTAACGAAATCATTATATGCGCACAAGCGTAAGAGGGGATATAGAAAAAGGTGTATGAATATGTTTAATACTTTCATTTTACTAAAAGGGTTTATTTGAACATTGCTGGTAAGATGGATGGCTTAAAGTATATTATTAATAGGGAGCTATGGGTAGTCCACGTCCTCGAGGAAAATTAGCTGAGGTTGTGTGGGTCAAAAGATGATAACGTGGAACAATTTATTCTCGGTGACGTTGTTTTCATTGGCACCCAGTGCTGACCATTAACCCAATAATCCAATAATATGTGTTTGGTTAATGTGATGTCAATCAATTTCCTTAAATATGGCCCAAACAATTTGTTTTGTTTCAATAATATTGATCATTCTATTTTTGAATATGACGTATTAGTACTAGACTTCCGCTGTGTTCCCGAGTTAACTTAAGGAGAGAAAAGAAAGGAAATGAAAATAAACAAAAATTTAATTGTGTTCTCGAGTTTCATTTAAGGAGGGAAAAAAAGAAAAACAAAACATAGTGTGTTTCCGAGTTTCATTTAAAGAGGGAAAAAAAAGGAAATGGAAGGAAAACCAGGTAAAATCTTTAAGTTTAGTTTTCCTTCCGTTTTTTTTAGATTAAATAATTTCCTATTTCCATTGACAACAAAAAGGTAAATTACATAAGGATGGTAGGTAGGCGGGCAACAAGCTGCGCCGCCACCCCTTTTTGAATACCAACCAACCAACAACCATACCCAGTAGATCCCACAAATGGCATAGCTATTCGTATGGTCTGGGAAGGGTGAGATGTAGGCAAACCTTACCTCTACCCGAAAAGGCAGAGAGGCTGCTTCCAGAGAGACCCTCGGCTCAAAACAAACAATAAGCAACAAACTAGACTAGCAATACAACGGCATAATAACATAACAGGTGGTGGCAGGAAAGCATAGTAAAATGTAGATATGCATCGTGAGACATAGTAATATATACACAAGTGTAGCATCATAAACATATATCTAGCTGTTAAAGGGTTTTCCTAAGCAAAGTCCTCCTAGAGTGTAGTAAACTACACTTAACACAAAACAAGGTCCTAATTTTGTCCTCCTTAAAAGTCTTTAACCTTAATCCTACGTCTCCACGAACCCCTATCATGGACCATGTCCTCAGAGAGGTGCAGATCTAGCATATCCTGCCTAATCTGCTAAAAACAAAACCCCGCCCTTTGGGAGTGGAAAAGTTGTTGTGCACTACTCGTTGAACCCGAGCCAAAAACCGCACCGCCTCTGGTGCCAAGGAACCGAACGTGTCGAATGCTAAGGGAACGAAAACATGCTGATTATCCTCACATGCTTTGGAAGGAAAGGATATTTATCCTTTCTTTTCCTTTCCCTTCCTTTCCTTTCCCTTTTTAAGTTAACTCAGAAACATATCGTACCAGTACCGAAAATATCAGTCTGCCACAAATAAAAATTAGGAAAATCGGTTGGTTTAATTGAACTTTTGCAATTTAAATTGAATTGGGCACCGCTATAACAAATAAAGGGTTAAAATGGGGCAACCTAAAATGTGTAGGCTTAGGATTTGGAATAACCCTAATATCTTTTTTAATCGTATATAAACACTTTCAGATCAGATAAGAGTTTTGATAATACTTTTGAAACCTTCAGTCAGATAATCCAAAAAAGAAAAAAAGAAGAGAAAGAAACAAGAACTTGTATGAGGTATGCTTGAGAAACCATCACAACTTTTTTGTTAAAATACTAGACTATTGTCCGTATGGACATGCGGTTCATTAATTAATAATTATTTGGAGCGGTAAAACCTATAAAAAATATATTAGAAATATTTTATTAAAATTTAAAAATAAGGAATACACATGTTATTCAAATATCACTAAAAAATTCCTTATACACCACATTTTTTGTTTTACGGTATCAAGAACTCAAATACTCAAAAACAATTTATTAATAAACCCAAACCAAGAAGAGTTCTACCGAAAACATACAACGACTCTTAAGAATACAAAGAAATACCCTAACACCTAAAACAACAAGACACAACAAGATTCATACCACAGAATCACACCCTAGACACTGTAAAGATCTCATTGCTTGATAAAAGATCTATCGCTAAATCTAGATGAAACTGATATTAGATGAATTCTTTGTGTAGTAGGTGAAAGAGAGAACAAAAGAGACGAATAATGTGTCAAAACCAAGATAGTGTGTCTGACTTTGTTATGGCTGGCTTTGTTATGGCTAACCCTAGGAGAGAACCTGGAATCATGAACAAAAAAACCTCATCTTCTATTTATATTTCAGCCACTAGAGGTCATGATAACACACCGAGATGGGCCATGTAATTCTGCTATGGGCCATGGGCCAGCTAATTAGTATAAAGGCCCAGCTAATATCCTGTTTCCCTTTGAGTCCATACAGCTACAGCCCAACTTCCAGTTCAGCAGCCCAACTAGAGTTCAACCTGCACAAACACTTATGCAACATGATAAAGAACATTGTATATCGAACGAGTAATAAAATTGATATAGGAGAAAAATTGTTATTTTCAACACCCCCCACAATTTTATTACTAAAACAATCTTATATGTCAATACCCTTTAGTGAATAAAACTGCTATATACTGAACTCGGACTAACAAACTCTAATGATGACTTTATTTATAGAACCTTTTAGACAAAAGACCCATAAAAACCAAGACAATATGAAAAAAACCCCTTCTCAAACCCATCAGTGAGAGACAAAGATATGAAAAAATGATTTTATTGTAATCCCTTTTGTAATATAAGTCATCAACAGAACGTTCTGAATTAGTAAAACAATTTAAAACCATCATTTAATAAAAACTTTTTTGAAAAAATCCAACTATACTTTGTTCTATAAAGAACATTATGTAACAATCAACTATCAACCAATTGGATCAGACCTCGTTTTATTAACCACTCATAATCTAGAAAATTGAATACAAAAAAAAAACAAAATGGCAATCTTAATGAACCGGACTAGAACTCAAAAAATACCACATATGATCATGAACTATTGCAGTATAATTCTAGTTGTCAAAAAATAGATGTCATGATAAAACTTAGCAAAAAAACCAACTGAAATACTTCTTTGCATATTTTATGCTTAGTTGGTTATGTTGACAAACGAATTCTACATGTAGCAGCGCATATGGTACGACGTCCAGTCTAGCTGTATGTCGTAAAACTATGGACTGCCTTTATTATTTCCCAAGTTTCAAGAGATATAAAACACTTTCCCAACCATGGCTATGCATATACAAAAGACTAAAAACAAGAAACCAAACAAAACGAAGTCAAGCCTAAATTAACAATAACTCTCAATCACGACAAGTCACCAACTAGATTTTTTGCTTATAATACCTTACATGCTTAGAGAAGATACACAATCTATGTAAGGGTAAACAAAGTCTAAACAAGCAAGAGACAAGACAAAAAAAAAAAAAAAATCAACCAACAATAACTAATGTTTTTGGAAAAATTGAGAGAGAGAGAAAATTGACTTCAAAAGAAACTTGGATTTAAAAATGTTCAAGAAGTTCTAGATCCCTTAAACGAAACTTGGATTTGGAAACAATCCATCTTGAAAAATCACCTTTACGATGACATGTGACCAACTTGCTACTTACATAAACAAGTAGAACACTAGTAACATAAAAAAAAAAATTATGACCAAAAAATTGACCAAAAGAAACTGAAATCAAATGATTTGACTGACTCAATAAATCTCAATAACACGACACGACCTACGAACTAATATCAATAATGTTCCCAAACTAGAATATCACAAATATTATAACAAATCGCCCAAGATGTCATTAACAAAGATTTAAAGCCATGTTTGAAAACATTCATATTCAGATTAAGGCAACTGAATCATACAATTCAGCTTCAGTTCAGCCAACAAATCATTCAAAAAACTATTAAAATACAATTGACCATGTTCTGATTAACACAAAATCACACGATTCATCAACCAAAACAAATAGTATTCATGATAATAAAACCTTGTAAAGAATGTAAAGACTCATTTGATTTAACCAACAACCTTTTAATTTTGTCAAATATTTACATCTTCACAAGTAACACGAACCAAATAAAAACTGAATCACATGATTCATAAACATGTAAGCACTGTTACAGCCCAAACGATATCCGATAACACTTAAAATCACAAGATTTCAATATCAGAAAAAATCTTCCACACAAAAAAATACACATAAAGCTGCAACATCTACAGGATGTAAAACACAAAGAGAAACCAACTGGAACCTCTTACAATCTCTTCTCTAACCTCTATGGTTCAAATCATCAACAAGACGAAAAGACAAAAAACACTAACATGATCTAACGGACTTCCTAAATCTACAACTAGTAGATTTCATTCAAGAATCCTAGATCTAGTGCCAATACCAGAGATTACAAAGGAAGAGATACAATGAATTAACCAAGAGACTAACACCATGATAATCTCCAACGACTAGACTAGAACACCTTTTATACTACGCACAAATTCAAACAAAAATAAGTGCAGCACAAAATCCTAATCATCAACAACGAATGAACCACACGATTCATAATGAATCTGACACTAAGGAATCACACAACTCCACATCAGATTACACAGACACAGCCAAACACAAAGTTCAAAAATGAATACAAAAACCACACGATTTTTTACCCAAGAATATTCCACACATAAAAACCTCAAGGCTGCACAACATTCAAAATGAAATCTTGACAAACACAAACTGGTTAAAAATATGCCAACCACATAGTTAGACAAACCAGACAACAAGATCAAACAAATGACATACATGTCAAACAAAACTATCATGATACGAGTTTACTTAACATAAAAAAACTCATCAAGATACGGTCAAAGCTAATAGTACAAACATGTACCACACGATACTTAACTAGTTGAACAAAGTCACATAGTTACAAAAGTTTTGAGAACAGTAAGCTTGAAATGCTACTACTAGTAACATAAACAAACAAGTCCTCAACATAGAACAATATTCTAAACATTTAAATCACATGATTTAAAACAATAAAAGTCACACAACTTTTAATTCAGAACCACATCAAAAATTTGAATTCATGTTAAAGGCAAACTTCGATTGGATAAAAAACCTTTTTCAATTTTAAAAACATGAATCAAACAAGAACTACCATTGTCTACTCAACAGCATACAGGATAACAAACATAATGGATTTCACACCAAAGGCCAAGAGCATGCTAGATCTACATACAAGAACATAAAATGCAGACAAAAAAAATCCACAGTCTACCACCAAGATTGGTAAAGGAACCTTCTTAACACTCACCAGCAAGATCCCGCACAAAGAAGCTATAAGTGTCGACCACAGAAAACTTCCCAACTACATGGCAATGAAATACACACCTTCTAATCACCTTAATCTAACAGATTGCAAACACAAGTTCTTAGATCCTTTAAAACTTTATTGATAATATATTAAGGTTAAAAGAATCAGAAGCATGGAAACACAATAGATCACTAGAGTCAAAGTTACTAATCAACATTCCACTAACAACTACACCTCTATTATTGTTATTATTAACATTTGTCATTTGTTATGCTTACCATTGTTGTTTTGTCAGGATCAATATTATCTTCCATATGTACTATTCAAACAACACATAACAACAATTTACTTCAAATGATAACAATCAGAGAACAGTTAATGTAACACCAAAGCACAAGAAACTCTAGACAAGATGAGAAGGACAAATTTCAAAATCAATTCAACTTACACGTACTGAAAAAAAAACATTGTTATTTGATGTTGCTATTATTACTGTTGTTATAATCATCTCCATCCATGATAACAATTTATACAGTAAACAACACAAAAACTATAAGTACAGTACATCTAAGAGAAACATTAATCATCAAACCACAAAATCGACAACAAAAATGACACAAAAAAAACCATGGCGAAGCCAAGCCAGTGTCCCGATCATTGGTTCATCACTCAAGGTGCCAACGCAGGTCTTAACAAGGGAGCCTCCTATGATTTTCTACACAACCAATTACTCAATCAATCACCGGTACCCCTAACCCGGTCAAAAACTCTAGACACGTGAGAAATAAAAGAAAATAAAACGATCTCACCACATGTCCACCCAAGTTAGGGCCGCCTTCCAAAGCAGTGTCAAGAACTCACAACCTTCAATTCAGATTGTGAGTTCAAGACGCAGTATATATGATTTCAAAGATCACATCGGCTCCAAGCATCACCCAGATTTATCCTTGACAGCTGTAGCCTTAGATCTAGCTTCAAGAACCAAAAACACCAGACCCAAATAATACCAGATTCACACAGTAACCGATCGGACCTTCGTCGAAACCAGATCATTATTTCCTCTTTACATTTTATCTTTCTTAAAACCACAACAAAAACGAGCATGATGACTGAACACACAAACAAGTGTAAACAGCCCCAACGTTCACTGATGAAATCCAAGTGAAAAGCTTCGAACAAAACTCGACCACACAAACAGGGTTTCTAATAAAAAAAAAACGAAAGACCACCAGGTAATTTGACAAGAAAAAAAAAACCTGGTGCAGGCCCGGATATGTGACCAAAACGCAAGATATTGACAACAAAAAACCATTGACACACAGATATCAACAGATTAAAAAAAAAACAGATCTGACCGATTACATCAGCAGCGGAAACTTCACAAATCTGAATTTTAACAACATATCATGTTCACCAACAGATCTGAGAAAGCAGATGTATACAATATAACCGAACAAGAGATACCCACTGGTAACAACCCCTAAGTTTTTCAAGGACAAATTAACCGAAACAAAGCCAAAAAATAAATTATTGATCCACATGTACGGCTTTTTTATCAACAACAGCCGGTTTGAGAACATCCACGTTCACCGCACCATTACAATCGATAAAAGATCACCAGAACCGAGAGCTTTAAGGCTCTGATACCATGTCAGAAATTACGGTATCAAGAACTCAAATACTCAAAAACAATTTATTAATAAACCCAAACCAAGAAGAGTTCTACCGAAAACATACAACGACTCTTAAGAATACAAAGAAATACCCTAACACCTAAAACAACAAGACACAACAAGATTCATACCACAGAATCACACCCTAGACACTGTAAAGATCTCATTGCTTGATAAAAGATCTATCGCTAAATCTAGATGAAACTGATATTAGATGAATTCTTTGTGTAGTAGGTGAAAGAGAGAACAAAAGAGACGAATAATGTGTCAAAACCAAGATAGTGTGTCTGACTTTGTTATGGCTGGCTTTGTTATGGCTAACCCTAGGAGAGAACCTGGAATCATGAACAAAAAAACCTCATCTTCTATTTATATTTCAGCCACTAGAGGTCATGATAACACACCGAGATGGGCCATGTAATTCTGCTATGGGCCATGGGCCAGCTAATTAGTATAAAGGCCCAGCTAATATCCTGTTTCCCTTTGAGTCCATACAGCTACAGCCCAACTTCCAGTTCAGCAGCCCAACTAGAGTTCAACCTGCACAAACACTTATGCAACATGATAAAGAACATTGTATATCGAACGAGTAATAAAATTGATATAGGAGAAAAATTGTTATTTTCAACAGACTTTGACATTCTCATCACTATCTAGTATAAGTAATTTCACCACTGACATGCTTTTAACTCTTGACAATGCGACATAAAGTTGGTCATGTGAGAATACGGGGTCTCTTAAATACAATCCAACCTTTGATAAAGACTGTCCTTGGCTTTTATTGATGGTAATTGCGAAACATACAGATATTAGGAATTGACGCCTTTGAAACTTCACTGGAATCTTGTAATCAGATGGTAATTGAGGAGTATTATCTAGTAAAAAATAAATAGTAGTGAAAAATGTTTCTAATAAAATGTTAAAAGTAAGATACCGTTTGAGTCAGATCATTCAAAATTCGAATTAAATGTTATAATTAAGTCTAATTGTTACCATTGTAGATATTAAAATATGAAATTATATACTTAAATAGAACATTTAATATTTGAATATTTATAAAGTTTAGCTGAAATCTATCAATTCAAATTTTTGTATTCAAAATTTGAATTTTATCTTATAACTAATGTAACAACCGGCAAAATTAAGGTAATTCCGTACTAATTAATTAAACACGATTAACGTAATTAACCGTAATTATGTGCTGAATATTTAATCGAGGCCTTAGAAGGATAGGAATTCCCAAATAATGCATAGGAATGCATAAGTTTAATAGCAAAGCATGATAGGATCATGCATAAGTTTAATAGTAGTAGTAGTAGTAGTAGTAGTAGTAGTAGTAGTAGTAGTAGTAGTAGTAGTAGTAGTAGTAGTAGTAGTAGTAGTAGTAGTAGTAGTAGTAGTAGTATGATGATAGTAGTAGTAGTAGTAGTAGTATGATGATAGTAGTAGTATGATGATAGTAGTAGTAGTAGTAGTATGATGATAGTAGTAGTAGTAGTAGTATGATGATAGTAGTAGTAGTAGTAGTAGTAGTAGTAGTAGTAGTATGATAGCACAGCATGGGTTATAGCACCCATCTGCATTTTTGCCTAAGCCGAGCGGGATTGTGCCGGTATATGACATTATGTTTCTAGTATATTTCAAAGGAGCAATGTATGAGGAAGGTATCCTCGGTTTTTGTTATTATAAACAAAGCATTGTACTCATGGTATTGAAATTAATGAAAATTTTGTTATGGTAAAATATGTGTTGTGATTGTCTACGATTATTATTACTTGTTCTGTTTATATTGTGATTGCGTGATGTTGTTATGGTGATTATTGTGTTCGTATGTTGTGTTGTTGTTTATACTGTATATGTGATGATATTGTATGAATGATCGTCGGAAATTAACCCTTGATATTGATTATTGAAGAAACATGGCACCAGCCACCAGAAGCAACAGTGGGAATGAAAGACTGCCCACGACACCCGAGGAGCTTGAAACCCTAGTTTCGGGACGTATCGCCCAAGCTCTCGCAGAACACAATGCCACGCGCACCGAAAGGTCGCGAGACCGAACCAGGAGCGACAGACGCGAAACCTCCCCTACTGGTAAGAAGACGTCGGGTATATACAGCAGGAGACTCGTAAAACTCCTACCTTATATAATATATTGCTTTATTATTGCAGAAACGGCCTCACGAGAACGTGAGGCCGTTTGCGAGAGCTTGGGCGATACGTCCCGAAACTAGGGTTTCAAGCTCCTCGGGTGTCGTGGGCAGTCTTTCATTCCCACTGTTGCTTCTGGTGGCTGGTGCCATGTTTCTTCAATAATCAATAATCAATAATCATATCGCCTAGCTTTCCTGGACTGCAAACCACTGAACTTCAGCGGCACTGAAGGTTCTGTCGGACTAGTCAAGTGGTTCGAGAAGACCGAAGCCGTGATTCGTATTAGCAGCTGTACCCCGCGACAGGCTGTCATGTATGCCACCAACCTGTTTCTGGACCAAGTTCTGACCTGGTGGAACAACCAAGTGCAGACACTGGGAGATGATGTTGCTTACTCCTTGTCATGGTTGGAGTTGAAAGAACTAATGATCGTCGAGTATTGCCCGGCAAGTGAAGTACAGAAGCTAGAGACTGAGTTCTGGAACCTCGCCATGGTTGGACCGGACGTAGCTGGTTACACGTCCAGATTCCATGACCTCTCCCGGTTAGTGCCTCGCCTGGTCACCCCGGAAAGCAAGAAGGTGGAAAGATACCTCTTCGGACTGGCACCACAGATACGCGGCATGGTCACTGCTTCCAAACCTACAACCATGCGCGAAGCTATCGACCTCGCCTTAAGTCTCACTGAAGACGCCATCCGAATGGGCACTCTAATCCGGAAGGTGTCAGGGTTGAAGCTTACTGAGTCCAGCAGTGTTGAGGGTAAGAATCTGGGTACAAGTTCAGTCGTCGGGTCAAGTGAACAGGGAAATAGGCCAAGGTTTGGGAAGCGTAAGCGCGACGAGAGGAAGAAAGATGGATCATCAAGTTCAGGGAAGAAAGGAAAAGGGTATGTGGCCACTGGACGTGGAAATAATGGGAAGCAAGGTTATCAGGGCAGGAACGAAGTGATCTGCGGTAAGTGCCGTCGTTCGGGGCACAAGACAGAAGACTGCAGATCAGGAGCGCCAAAGAACAGCGGAGCGAGGCCCTGTTTCTCATGTGGATCGCTCGATCATTGGAAGAGGGACTGCCCCAAACTTAACAACCAAGCCCGTGGGAGAGCGTTCGTGATTGGTGCCGGTGACGCACGACAAGACCCTAATGTGGTCACTGGTACGTTCCCTCTAAATGGTCATTATGCTTCAGTATTGTTTGATACTGGCGCTGATTTTAGCTTCGTATCTGTTGAATTTAAAAGATTACTTGGTTTAAAGACTAGTAAGCTAGACACACCATACTCTATTGAACTAGCTAACGGTAAAACTATAGAAACTCGAGAGGTTGCGAAGGATTGTAAGTTGGATCTCTGTGGTCATGAGTTTGACATTGAGCTATTGCCAGTCGTACTGGGTAGCTTCGACATAGTCGTTGGCATGGATTGGCTATCCGCACACCGCGCCATCGTCGTGTGCAATGACAAAGTAATTCAAGTTCCCCTCGCAAGCGGTGAAACCCTATCGATCCAAGGGGAAAGGCGTGGAACGCCATTGAGAATTATTACCAACATGAAGGCCAGGAAGTGCCTAAGGAAAGGTCTCGTCGCATTCTTGGCGCACGTGGTAGACAAGAAGGCTGACGAGCGAAAGCTAGAAGACATTCCAATAGCCAGAGACTTTCCAGATGTGTTCCCAGAAGATTTGCCGGGATTGCCACCACCCCGACAAGTCGAGTTTCGCATCGACCTTGTTCCAGGAGCAGCGCCGGTAGCGCGATCGCCATATCGCCTAGCTCCTTCTGAGATGCAGGAACTGTCTGGACAACTGCAAGAGTTGTTAGACAAAGGTTTCATAAGACCAAGCTTCTCACCCTGGGGAGCTCCCGTCTTATTCGTGAAAAAGAAGGATGGCACTTTTCGAATGTGCATCGACTATCGAGAACTGAACAAGCTAACTATTAAAAATCGCTATCCTCTTCCCAGGATCGACGATTTGTTTGACCAACTTCAAGGATCCAGTTTCTACTCCAAGATCGATCTAAGGTCCGGTTATCATCAATTGCGTATTCAAGAAGAAGACGTGCCAAAAACAGCATTCAGGACTCGTTATGGGCACTATGAGTTTCTGGTTATGCCATTCGGGTTAACTAACGCACCAGCTGTTTTCATGGACTTGATGAACCGAGTGTGCAAGCCATACCTGGACAAATTCGTCATTGTCTTCATTGATGACATCTTGATCTACTCACGCACTAAGGAGGAACACGAGGATCATCTCCGATTAATCCTCGAGGTACTTCGCAAAGAGAAACTCTATGCTAAGTTTTCAAAATGTGATTTTTGGATTCGAGAGGTTCACTTTTTAGGCCACGTGGTGAATGAAAAGGGTATACATGTCGATCCCGCCAAGATCGAAGCAATCAAGAATTGGGACGCCCCTAGAACGCCTACTGAAGTACGACAATTTCTTGGCCTTGCGGGTTACTACAGAAGGTTAATCGAGAACTTTTCTAAAATAGCACAGTCTTTAACCATGCTAACCCAAAAGGATAAGAAGTTTGAATGGACGGAAAGGCAGGAAGCAGCGTTTCAGTTGCTGAAGGATAAGTTATGTGGCGCACCAATACTATCACTCCCCGATGGTACGGAAGACTTCGTAGTTTACTGTGACGCCTCTCATCAGGGATTGGGTTGTGTATTGATGCAGCGAGAGAAGGTCATAGCCTATGCTTCCAGACAGCTAAAGCTTCACGAGAAGAATTACACCACACATGATCTGGAACTAGGAGCCGTGGTATTCGCACTCAAGATATGGAGACATTATCTGTACGGAACCAAGTGTACGATCTTCACTGATCATAAAAGTTTGCAGCACATCTTTGACCAGAAGGAATTGAACATGCGACAACGGCGATGGGTCGAATTATTGAACGATTACGATTGTGAGATAAAGTACCATCCCGGGAAAGCAAACGTCGTAGCCGACGCCTTGAGTCGCAAGGAACGGGTTAAGCCACTGCGTGTCCGATCTTTGGGTCTAACCATCCACACGAACCTGACTGACCGGATTCGTGAAGCTCAAACTAACGCTCTTAAACCCGAGAATGTCAAAGGTGAAAGGTTGCGGAAGATGGTTGATTCACTGGAGTCAAAAGCGGATCAAGCTCTGTATTTCATGAATAGAATTTGGGTACCAGTGTACGGTGGATTGCGTGAACTGGTATTAGCCGAAGCCCACAGTTCGCGATATTCGGTTCACCCTGGAGCAGACAAGATGTTCCATGATTTGAAGGAATTTTACTGGTGGCCAAATTTCAAGAGAGACATAGCGGCATATGTTGCGCGATGTTTGACTTGCGCGAAGGTCAAGGCCGAGCATCAGAGACCATCCGGTTTGCTCCAGCAACCGGAAATACCGGAATGGAAATGGGAAAGGATCACTATGGATTTCATTACCAAGTTGCCCAGGACAACAAGCGGCCATGATATGATCTGGGTAATCGTTGATCGATTGACAAAATCCGCACACTTCCTCCCCATTCGCGAAACGGATAAGTTGGAGAAACTAACCCGGTTGTATATTAAGGAAGTTGTGTCGAAACACGGTGTACCTATTTCTATCATCTCCGATCGAGATAGTCGTTTCACCTCAAGATTTTGGGAAAGTTTGAATGAAGCCCTCGGTACTCGCCTTGACATGAGTACCGCATATCATCCACAAACCGATGGTCAAAGTGAACGGACCATCCAGACCTTGGAAGATATGCTACGGGCATGCGCAATCGATTTCAGCGGAAGTTGGGATACACACTTGCCACTGGTAGAGTTTTCGTATAACAACAGCTACCACACGAGCATTCAAGCTGCACCTTTTGAAGCTCTATATGGACGCAAGTGTAGATCGCCTCTATGTTGGGCCGAAGTTGGCGAAAAGCAACTTTCCGGGCCCGAAATTGTTCAAGAAACGACGGATAAGGTCTTTCTGATTAGAGAACGTCTCAAAGCGGCACGTGACCGACAGAAAAGCTACGCAGACATGAGGAGGAAGCCTTTGGAATTTCAAGTCGGAGACAGGGTCCTACTGAAGGTGTCACCTCGGAAAGGTGTCGCGCGCTTTGGGAAGCGCGGAAAACTGAACCCACGATATGTTGGACCATTCGAGATCCTGTCCAGAGTAGGCCCCGTAGCGTACAAGCTCAAGTTACCGCAAGAACTTAACGGTGTACATGACACGTTCCACGTGTCGAACTTGAAAAAGTGCTTATCCGACGAAACCCTCATCATCCCCGCAGACGAAATCCACATTGACGACAAGTTACACTTCGTCGAAGAGCCAATCGAAGTAACCGATTGGAAGGTCCAAAAGCTAAGACGCAGTAAGATCAGATTGGTCAAAGTGCGTTGGAATGCCAAGCGTGGACCGGAGTTCACGTGGGAAAGGCTGGACCGGATGAAGCAAAAGTATCCCGCCCTATTCGAAAAGACCCCTATACCGGAGAGCTCAAAGTGAATTCCGGGACGGAATTCTCTTAACGGGGGGAGAATGTAACAACCGGCAAAATTAAGGTAATTCCGTACTAATTAATTAAACACGATTAACGTAATTAACCGTAATTATGTGCTGAATATTTAATCGAGGCCTTAGAAGGATAGGAATTCCCAAATAATGCATAGGAATGCATAAGTTTAATAGCAAAGCATGATAGGATCATGCGCAGGCAAAACTATCCGGTATGGACACTGGCGATTACCCGGCAAAACTTAAATAAGCGAAACGAACACCGGACACCCGGAATATAAAATAAATAATATTTTCACAAAATATTATGAGTTTTGGAAACCCAAAGCCATACGTGAAAACTTATTGCACAAATCTCCCGGTAACGAATAAAGTGCGCGTACCGCACCCGATACGCGCGTAACACGTAAATTCACCCGGCAAAGGCCGAAATAAATTATCAGTAATATAACTGGGCAAAATTTTATGAATATTGACGGTATTTTAATACTGAGGTAAACCGCGGTTAAAATTCAAGAAATACCCGGGCGGTACCCGAAAGGAGGTAACTTAAACATATTATGGAGAGGTAATTAGCAAAGTGGACCCCACCAACCACCCTATAGGGGGCCGGCCATGGGCCCACTTGAGTGGGAGATTGTGTAAAATTGCTTCTTAAACCTTCCATGATGATATTATTAGCAATGATTAACATGCACCTAAAGGTATTGGGTAGAATATTAATCAACATAATCCTTTCCTCTCTCTCTCTTAAACTCGGCCAAACACCCTCTTATAACACCACTAGATATTTTTTGTGATCTTGCATAATCCTTCCATATCTACATAATCCAAGACAAGATTTAGGTGATCTTTGGAAGATTGAGTAAGATAGCATAAATACACTTGATGAACACTTGAAGAAAACACAAAAATTCTCTTCTTTTTCTTCTCTTGGCCGTAACATTGCACCACCCCACCAACATCTCTCTTTCAATTTTTACAACTCCAAATCATCTCTAGTTCATCATCATTCAAACCCCTTCTTGTGTGTTCAAGAGCTTGGAGCATAACCCACTTGGAAGAACACATTAAGCCTCACCCAAATCCAAGATTTTGTCTTCCCTAGCCTTGAGCTAGTAGTAAGTCTTGCATTGTTTTATTACTTGAAATGTTCATATTTTTGTGCTATGAAAGCAAGTTGTACCATGTTGGGTAATAAAGATGAGTTTTATAAAAGTAATGGGTTTTGTTAAAAATGAAAATGGAAGATTAATAATAATGTTGATGAGTCTTGGATTTATGTTAATAAATGAAATATTGGAAGAAATAATAATAAAATACACTAACACTTGAGAAGATGATGATTTGGGCATATTAAATGAAAAGGACTTGAATGAGATGAAGATGACTTTAATCATCATAGGATGATATAATAATGTTATAAAAATATTAAAATGAGTTAGAAAGCCATAGATGAAAAAGTTTCATCTTCAAAGTCCACTCACTTGGATGAGTGAAAATTGGATGTTTTGGATAAAAATATGGAATAAGCATATTAATTACATCTAGGATGGATTAGAAGATCATTAAAAGTAAAAAGAAGTAAAAACAACTAAACATGATGAAAATGGTTCTTCAAAGTCCACTAAAGCGGAAGAAAAATATTAACTTTGTAAGATAAGGGGAAAAATGCAACAAGTATAAAGTAAAGGACTAATATGGCAACTTTGGAAGTTGAGAGACTAAAATAAATATTGTAGAAACTATTAGTCCAAAAACACTAAAATGGAAAGATTGGTGTCAAAAAGTGTAAGTAATGATTTTACAAGGTTGATTTGGTAAATATTAGTAGCTTACTTGGGCATTTCATATGAAAAGTATATTTTTATAAAGTGGACGTTTTATAAAAATAAATGGAGTAACGCAAGTATTTTATAAAGTAAGATTTTATAAAATAAAGACTTGGGAAGACTTGTACAAAAATGGGATACTTTTATATAAATGGGAATATAAAAGTATCGGAAAACATTTTTGTGTAACAAGTTGGACAAGTCGAGCCACAACATACATAGTATATTTTCCGAGAAATAAACGTTCGGAATCGGAAGTAGGAACAATACTTCCATGAGAACGCGCAACGGAAATAAATATGAAAAACGCTAACTAACGAACTTAGTTACACGAACCAACGTAAACGGACTTATAAGGAAAAGACCATTACGTCGAGATAAAAATATACATATATATTTTAAGGAAATAAAATATATATAATAAAGGTGAAACGTGCGTAACACTTTCCTAAGTGTAGAAAGAATATTCGTGGAAAAGGAGAAACATAACGTAACAAATTAAAAACGCTAAAACGACACGTGAACTTAACAAGTAGTATCCACGCGATGATATATGTACATATACTCGTTTCTGACGGAATTCTAGTACATCTATTTAAATGGGAAAATAGATATGCGAGAAGGAAAACCGAGACGAGTAGGTGAAATATATCTACGAACGCGTGAATACCGACAAGATCCTAGTACATTTATTTAAATGGGAAAATAAATGTACGGTGTGGTAAGTCTAGTCGGGCGTTAAGATTATGTTACCAAACGACAAAGACTTAGCATATTTATTTAAATGGGAAAATAAATATGTGGCAAAGTCGGGTCGGATAATAAGAAAAACACTTTATATCGAGCGAAACGACCCTAAGTATAATTATTTAAATGGGAAAATAATTATACGTTGGGTAGAGTCGTGTCGAGTATAATGTTGTACAAGTCTTAAAGAATATTAATAAGGATAATATACGACTTGTAAGGAAAGGGTAATCCATCGCCATTGAACCTAGGATACGAAACTATTAAACGGGAATTGGGATAAAGACGTGGTCGGGAAGTTGGGTGTACAACTTGCCAAGGCACATACACCATAGGTGTAAGTGACTTATACGCCTAGAACCTTTGTAGGTACGGGATCACAAACTTTACTATTTTCTTTGAGCCGAGCACAGTTACAGGTGAGTCTCACGGCCCCATTTCTAAACTATTTAACGTTTTTGCGGGGGAAAGATATGTTGGGATTGTATGACGGGTTGGAAACTTGAGTAAAGATCGCCACTCGGGGTTGAGACCTCCCCACTATAATCATTTATTCAGGAATGAGAAACCAAAGGGATATTTGGATAGTACTATTGGTGCCTGACAAGGCCCACCCCTAATCGATAGCGTCGATAATGCATCGGCGTATGCCTGGGGTGCACTTATTCTGAAATAAAGTCGTAGGAATACCGAGTAACGACTTGGGGCGGGGGCATTATTAATTGTCTTGGTTTGGTTATAGGCTCAAGTAAATTGTAGGACTTTGCAACTCCTATAAATGTCATAACAAGGATATTCCCACTTTATAAAGATTTATCAAATTAAAACCTGTGAACTCACCAATATTTATATATTGACGATTTTCAAACATATCTTTCAGGTAATTGATTGATGGAAGCTAGCATGGCGAGCAGGGTCGGGGATATCTCTAAGTTGGGCGTTGGGAATGTCGTAAGAGGGTCTCATCTCTTTATTCCATGGACTTAGGGATAAAGGGAGGAGCCTCCTTATCAATTTCAAAAACAATTTATAATTATGTATGGATAATTTGACATGATTATTAGCATTGAATAAATGCCCGTTTTTCTAATTACTATTGTGGTTTGCATTAATCTTGGCTTAATACTTTTGAACCGTCGCGCCACGTGTTTCCGCCTTAGACGTGGTGTGACACTAATTTGGAAAATTTATAACTAAAACTATTATTTATTAAATTTTAAATATATTAGGAAATATCTAATTAGTATATCTCTATTTTAAAGGTTATAGTAGGATTGTTTGCTATAATTATTAAATTAACATCAAAAGTTTGAAATTTTTTAAAATATTCAAATCATTCAAAATTCGAATTAGATGCTATAATTAAGTTTAATTATTACCTTTATTATCTACAATTCAAAATTTAAAATTTTTTATAATGATAAAAAAAATAAAATTTATATTATAGATATTTAAATATGAAATTATATACTTAAATAGAACATTTAATATTTGAATAGTTATAAATTTTAACTGAAATCTATTTCTAATAAGCAAAATTGAATTTTAACTTGTAACTAATTGGCGAAGTTTATAATCAAAATTATTATTTGTTAAATTTTAAATATATTAGGAAATATCTAATTATAATATCTCTATTTTAATGGTCATGGATTAATTGTTGCAATTATTAATTCAAATTCAACGTTTGAATTTTTTTAAAATATTCAGACAATTCAAAATTTGAATTAAATGTTATAATTAAGTCTTATTGTTACCATTATTATCCAAAATTTAGAATTTTTATAATGTTAAAAAAATTTAAATTTTAAATTATAGATATCGAAATATGAAATAATATATTTAAATAGAATATTTAATATTTGAATATTTTTAAAGTTTAACAGAAATCTATAATTTCAAATTCTAGTATTTAAAATTTTAATTTTTACTTGTAATTAATTTGAGAAAGTTACAACCAAAATTATTAATTGTTATATTTTAAATATATTAGCAAATCATAATTTAAAGATAATAAATAGTTGTGATGGTTATCATTATTAACTTTAATTCAAAATTTTAATTTTTTAAAACAGATAAGTCATTCAAAATGTGTAACTAAAAGCATAATTAGTATGTGTAATTTGTTACCATTATTAAACAAAATTTGAAATTTGAAATTTTGTGTAATTCGTATTTAAATATTTAGAGTTTTAATTTGAAATTGATAATTCGTTATTTAATTGATTAACAATATAAGCTAAAATAATCTTTTGAATAAATTCTAACCTTGTGCCATGTGTCACAATATGGGAAGGAGAGAGGATTGGAGGTGCAATATGGGATGGACATGTGTCAAAATTGAGTTTGATTTATTAGATGTATAGATAGATTGTGACTCCTTGTGAAAGAGAATGAGACTTGTAGGGGTTGTCGATATTTGGCTACCTCAAAGTAATTTTGTTAGTAGTAATTGAGTTGTCTTTAATTCCTAGTTACTACTAATAACAATTGTTTTAGAGGGTGTTTGGGGTTGAGTTTTGAAATGGATTTTAAGATTATTGTGTTTTGAAAACGTACATAATCAGTTTTTAGTGTTTGGAGTTGAGTTTTGAAATGGATTTTTAGGCTACCAAAATGCAATAATCTAAAAACAACTCCACCCCTACTGTATCAAAACGCATAATCAGTTTTCAAAAAGCAATCTCAAACACCTTCTTAATTGGGTCTGTTTGGTATGTGGTAATGGAATGGATGAGGGAATGGAATGGACGAGATAATGAAATGAAGAAGGTAATGGAATGGATCATTACCATTCCATGTCATGTTTGGTTGCCACGTGGGAATGAAACAAAACATTAGTTTGTGTTGTTGGATAGGCAGGAAAAGACGAAGGAATAAAATCGGTGGTTAGTGGCGGTGGTGGGTGGTGGTCAGTAGCGGTGATGGTGGGTGGTGGTAAGTGGCGGTAGCGGTGGTGGTGGGTGGTTGGCGACGGTAGTGGGTGGTGACGGCGGTTGTGGGTGGTGACGATGGTGGTGGGTGGGTTATGGTGTTGTTAGTAAAGGGTGAATGAGGGATGGAATGGAAAAAAAACATGGGGGTGGATGGAATGATTTTGAGGGAATGTAATGCCTTGTGGAATGGGTAATTACATTCCTTTAATCAACCAGACACACTATTTTTCATTACCTCGTAATGGTCCATTCCATTCC
Source organism: Ambrosia x helenae (assembly GCA_030844895.1). NCBI lineage: Eukaryota > Viridiplantae > Streptophyta > Magnoliopsida > Asterales > Asteraceae > Ambrosia > Ambrosia x helenae. The sequence goes on along the minus strand of CM061233.1, from coordinate 106,925,674 downwards.
CCCTTTCATTCCATCATACCAAACGCTACCTAAGTTACTACTAATAGCATGCTTACTACTATTGTGGTTACAACGAACATCACTTACTATTAATACAACTATTATTATAATATACTTGCTTTTTTTTTTAACGGCCAACGAAACTATCTCTGAGCCCCCAGGTACTTAGGTCAATTCTCCTTTACCCGAACCCGCCTGCCGGACCGCCCCAGATGCGCAGGAAACTCTTAGGGGCTGTTTGGAAACGTCTGAATGGATAAGTGCTGAACCAATAAGAGGTCTGAACCAGTAAGAGGTCTGAACCAATAAGTGCTGAATCAGTTTGGGTCTGTTTGGTTGGATCTCTGAATGAGTGTACAGAATGACTATTTTACCCCTCTGAATTATTTTTTGCTGAATGTAATGTATCTGGTTGATCATAACTTCTAACAGTGAATAATTATTAAAGAAAAAAAATACAAACCATCCTAGAAAATCCAATTACACATAAATCCTTCTTAAAAACATACTAAAATCCAAGTAGAAATTAATAAGTCGCGTACAATTTTGGTATTAAGCATTTGGCATTAGTTGAGTGGCTATCTCATCACGCAAAGTGTTCTCGTTGTATGCCATAAATAACTGATCATGAATATATATATGTATATATAAAGAAATACCTTGATCTCAAGTTGCCATTCCTCTTCCGTTAAGTTAAAGGTGTTCGTTAGAGGGTTATAAACATTTCCAGTTTTGTTCTTAAGCTTTAACCAAGCTACAAATTTTGATTTCAAGTAATCATAGCGGTTCTTCATTTGTTTTTGATCCACTATAAATTCATGTTCTGTTTTCAATTTTTCAGCAACTTTCCTCCATGAAATTGCTTTCAGGCTACTACCCTCACGTCCATGAAGTGCAACTTCATGAATACATGATTCTAGAAAGGTTTTATCAACGCCTTCTTGCTTCCAATTAATTCTAATCTTTTTTTCAGCCATTTCTTTAGAAGAATCTACCAATTGATAACATGTATTATAGAAATTAGAAGTATGAATTACTAGCATACAAAGAAACCAATATACAAATTAACTTGATCAACTATAGATCAAGCTGTTTACACTTTATAATGAAGCTTTAAAAAACTAATATGCATCGAAGCCTACCTAACAACAGCAACATACATCGGCAAAAACTAGGCGGTCAAAACCATTTCTCATTAAAAAAAAAAAAAAGAAATATCCTATCTAACAACAGCAACATACATCGAAGCCTCAAAATGCCAAACAACATCAATAAATTGTTGTAATTTTTCTCCTATATAATAATTAGGATAATATTCCATATCCTTGCAATATGATACAAACAAAACACTCATTCTGTTGAATCTATGTACTGAGATGAAACAACAAAAATAGAGATTTAGGGCTCAACACATATTAGGGATAGAAGGAAAGAAGGTTGTGGATAATATACAAACACACTCGAAACAAAACAAAAACAAAAACTAATGAAACATACCTTGCTGAGCAGGGACCAAGTGGCAGAGGAGCAGGACAAGGTGGCGGCCGGCGGTGGTGCGCCTCTGCCGATGGTGGTGCAGGGAGGAGGCAGTGGGTAGGAGAAGGGTGGAGGCTGTGGAGTAGAAGAAATGAGGAAAAAAAAACCTAGGGCAAAGAGGGAATATTATCAGTCAGATATAACTTGAAAGCTGACCAAATAAGAGGCTAGTCAGAGGCATTTTTCAATCAGACCCATCCCAACCAAACAAGTTTCTCTGACCGAGTCAGACCCATTTTCCATTCAGACCCCAATCAGATGTAAACAAACAGCCCCTTAGAATGGGAAAACCTTCGCCTCCGCTTGGAGTTGAACCCGGGTGAAATCTGTTCAAACTCTTCATTGCGATGTCCATCAACCAGTTTAGCTGAGTAGTCAGGACTATAATATACTTGCTTATGTAGTATTTGTAACATACATTGTTGGTGGTCAAAGGTGTCACTCATGGACCAATTTTCACTGATGATCAATTACCATTGATGCTTAGTTAGTCAGTTATTACTCAGAACCAAGAAACTAGATAAGATTATGTGCAATTCTCATCCCTTTATACCTCACCACGGGCGATTGGAATCCCATGGTTTAGAGGGCTTTCCCAACTTGTATGCTGGGTTTTTTGATGTTAGTGATAAACATAGTGTTGAATAAATATGTACACGACACCTCCTAACTATGGCAATATTGTAAAAAAACTCCAATTGCGCACATCTATATATGTTATAGTTGGAAGTTGACTTTTAATTGCATGCAACTTTAGTTTTTTTTATTATATATATATATATATATTATTTTATTAAGGAGGAGTGATGGCTAAGATAGTCATTTTTATTTCCGTACAACTTAACAAACAAGATGTACAATATATTTAAGCAAAAAAATTAAGGGTATTATTGGTATACTTGTGACTATTAAGACACTTAAGGGGTAGATTAGTAAATTTAACATAATTCAATATCTCACATCCTAAAATCTTATCCCAATTACGCCCTTATGTCCAACTTTTAAAACACAAAATACAACCTAACCTATGATGCATCTTAAATGTCAGACCTTTCAACCCCTCATCTATATTATTATATATACTTCATTATAATCAATTTCTTGAATGCTAATAGTCTTTTCATAACCCCAAACAAAATCTTAGAGCTAATTTTATGGTTTGAAACATTGTTTTGTCTAAAAAATTTATGTCTTCATTAGATGAGAAGATAATCAATGAGAAGTTAAGACGCTTGCAAGATATGGTTCCCGGATGCTACAAGGTATAAAGATATGAGTTAATCTTAATATACTTATATACATTTTTTTCTACTTGTTCATATGTTCTTTGACAATTACAAAAATTTACTTCATAATATATCATTGTTTTGCTCCATTCAAATTTAGTTATTTGCTATAGACAATGGGAATGCCAATGATGTTGGATGTAATAATCAACTATGTTGGATCGTTGCAGAATCAAATTAAGGTAATTTAATTGTGCAACTAACAATTAAAACAATAAACAAACAATATTCAGAATTATTGATGAGAAAATATATTGTTTAAGTTCTAATTCTAATTAATAAAATAAATTAAACACTAGCATAAAGAGAAAACAAAAACTTAACTATGTGTTAATTACTTATGTTATTTGTGTTAAGAAATAAGAAATCGAAAAGCCATAAATTCATGCTCACGCTAATGAATCAACCCAAATCTTTATCTTCTATACTATATTATAAAACATCAGTGAATGATACCCGCAAAATTTAAGTAAATACAACATTTATTGCTTATAGTACAATGCTTGTCTTTCTACTTAAATATTAAATTGTTGAAGAGATTAATTTAAACATAATTATAAAATTGATGAGGAAATTAACAATAATGTGGTGACTCTTTACATTCATAACCTTCATGTCTTTATTATGTTTGTATAAATGTTATAGTCTTATAAATAGTGGTTATGTATTTGGTATATAAATAATGTGGTGACTCTTCACATACATAACTTACATGTCTTTCAATGTTTATAGTAAATAAATTACATCATATATTATGTATTTATATCTTCTTTTTAAATTTATGTGGTTGCAGGATGATATGATGTGACACTTCTGCACACAAATGAATATGTAGGCTTGAAGTTTGCCAACACACCCAGCCCATGACACGTTTCAACCCATTAAAGTGAGCGATATATGTAGGCTTGACGTTTATACAAGCAGATATGGTAGAGATACTTCATGTGCAATGTCATCATCCTCCTCAATGGTTTTTTGTTTTCTCTGCTACTATAAGCTTCTAGGAATAGAATTTAAGTTGTTGATCTTACGAAATCATCAATTGTTTACATATCCAAAAGAAGACAAGTTCTTATCAAACGATTTGGTGGTTTTAACTATATTGATTACTAATTTGTTTGGTCCAATATATTTGTTACGACGCTTGTCAAACTAACATAAAACGAGAGTATCTATGCAAATTATTGAATCCGCTGCATCTCGCGGGTGCCCTAAAATAATAGAAATATGTTGCACACAACAAACTGCATTTTAGTAATTATATCACTTCCACTACAATCTTATGGTCATTAAGATATACAACGCCAGTTCACTACGCTAAACACCGCTCTACGATGACATACTTTTCTGCCTTCGAGATACATCAAAAGGGTCCCACCGAAGGACGTGGGCCAATCTAAGGGTGTTGCAAGGAATAGTACGGAACAATGTACCCATTTAAAATTTTCAGAAGATATACTTATGAGTATCAGTTTTCAATAACATATATTTTATACATCGTTGTTTTCTACTTCATCATAACGAATAGTCAACAAACACGATGCACAAGGGGCAAAACAGATGCACCCGCTGCAACGCGCGGGCATTCATACTAGTAGATATAGATGTATATGTATATTTGACATAATAATTGGGAATTTTGGTTATTTATAAATCATAGAATTAGTAAAGATGATTAAACAAACTATGTGTCGTTTACTGTCGTGTTAACATGCCTGTGTCAGAAATCGTCATCCCTATTCCTCTATAGGGTTCTAAACAAGAAAATCTGAAGTGAGCGAGGTGTTTTAAGCTGTTTAGATGACAACCTTAGGCAATCACAACAACTTCCACTCATGGCTACAAAATTCATCGAATTGTTTTCCGATTTGTGATGAGCAAGAGGGCAATGTCTAGGGTCTCATGATAATATCCAACAACCATCAAGGGAAGTTACAATATGAGGGCAAAACGTAGATCAAAACATAACTGTTTTGTAACCCATCACAGTTGTGGTCCTAAAACTAATTATGCATGTTCACTGCGAGCTCATCTACTCAAATGTGACTATAATCCCACAAACAATTGTAATAATCGGTCACATTCAACATATACACAACAAAGGGGGATGAAATTCAGGAAAGTAGTCTTGCATGTTGATAGAAATATTGAAGTTAAAAACAATGATATAACTTGTGTGCTCACTATCCTACCATTGTGGAAACGACATTGAACGAGTTGTGGAGAACTATTTGATTGAGTAGTCCACTAGCCCTTGCAAAATACTATAATTATAACTAGGATTTCTACCGCGCGCGTTGCGGCGCGCCGCGGTGATTTCTGCTTCATCTTGAACTTTTTCTTTACTCGGTTACTGTATGCGCAAAAACGATTAAGAACATCAAATAAGGTTGTTGAAATAAAAAAAATTAACCGCGATCGCCTGGTCTCAAACCCAAGACCTCCTATTGAGAAAATGCGTCTCATACCACTACACTACCAAACCCATTTGTGTTTTAATATGAAATAGATTATACTTAACATTAAATGGCTGTTGAAATGAAAAAAAATGCAACTTACCAAGATCAAACTTGCAACCTTCTAGTTAACAAAATGGAGCTCAAATCAATACACCACTAACACAATTGATGTTTGAATATGAAACCAATTGAATTTATTATTAAATAAAGCTGTTAAAATGAAAAAATAAATAAATTGCTTCTCCCAAGGATCAAACCTGTGACCTTGGGCAAGTGCGAGAAGTCGCTGCCGAATTTATCGGTGAGGTCGTCAAAGTCCTTAACGCTCCCCGTGGGGAGGTTATCGAACCAGACCCTGGCTGCGCCGGTTAAGGTCTGGGCGAACAAATGGCACCAAACCTGAACGGGCCAGTCTACCGACATACCTGCGCACTCAAAGTCATGCACATGGTCATTTGGGTCACGCAGGCTGTGACAACCGTCACCCTTATGTTCTAGCAAGATGTCAATTATAGTCCCTCGAGTATTTAAACGTTTATATTTTTATCTATGTAGGTTCGTCGTTTCAAATTTAATCTTAAAGCGAACTAAAATTTATCGTTTATATTTATTATGGATCGAGTATGAGTTTTAATCAAATTCGTATGTTAAAACGTATTCGTAAAAGAATTTTATAAAAATTTCAAATGTTATAAAGTTTTAAAAGCTTTTAGGTTAAGATAGTTAACTAAGTTAACTTTTTATAAAGAAAATATTAACCTACGTGGTCTCCGAAGATGTCGAAGATTTCATTGTTGGGATACGGAAACCACGTCCAACGGTAGACGACACAAACCCACGTCACCCAACCGGGATGGTTGGGGGTGTTGCCCTCCTCGAGCGTGTTTTTTCCCTCCCTATTCAGACTGTTAAAAGCATCCCCCCTAGTTGTCGTCTGATGTTTGCTCAAGTGTTAACAGGTGTTTTACGCAAAGTAGTTGCGTCGCCAAGCTCGGTTGACAATTGGGTCCAATTGTTATTGCTTCCACGGTTAACCCTGAGGGTGATCAGACCGTCCTCCAGGCAAGAGCGAAGATCAGGGAACAGGAAATCTCTGCAGTGTAGTAGCATCATGCAAGCGCTTGGAGAATGGAAAAGATGGGTCTGGGTTTGCGGTCTTGGTTTCTTCCCTTTTGGATAGCACAAGGGAGGTCTCGGTATCTAGGGGAGAAGCCAAAATGGGAGAGGACAATGCAAGCGAACCTAACATAAAACAATGTCTTCGAAAAGTCAGGGATGGTCATTTCACGGCGGCGGTAAAGGTGTTGTGCTCTAGTGGAGTCGCCCCCCTATGTGAATCGACCATGAAGGCCCTCATTGATAAACACCCAGTGGTGCCGCCTCCATCCTTTCCTTCTAACCCCATCGCCCAACCCGCTCTATCAGTGAATGAGGGTTGTGTGCTTAAATGTATCCGATCTTTCCCTAAAGGGACATCTTGTGGTAGGGACGGGACACGGGCCCAACACCTGTTGGATGCTTTTGGGGGTGAAGGCTCAGTGACTTCCTCGGGGTTGCTCGCGGCCATCACTGATGTTGTCAACCTATGGCTTAAGGGGGCCTGCCCTAAGATGCTGGCCGAGTTCATTGCATCGGCCCCCCTAACCCCCTTATTGAAGCCCGATAATGGAATTCGGCCTATCGCTGTGGGGGGCATTTGGCGAAGGCTAGTTTCTAAGGTGGCAATGAAGAAGGTTGGGAAAGACATTGCCCAGTACCTTGGGGACTTTCAATTTGGAGTAGGGGTACCAAATGGGGCGGAGGCGGTGCTTCACAGTGCCAACAGGTTCCTCAACTCTTTTCATGCGGATGGGTCTCTGGTTATGCTTACAGTAGACTTCTCTAATGCCTTCAACATGGTCGACCGTACAGTTTTTCTCCAAGAGGTTCACCAGCGATGCCCGTCCATTTATCCGTGGGTCCAGTTCCTTTATGCCCAGCCGGCTAGGCTGTATGTGGGCAATGATTGTATTGGGGCTACCACCGGAGTGCAGCAAGGAGATCCTTTGGGGCCCCTTCTCTTTGCCCTTGCCTTACATCCCCTTATCATGCGGATTCAAGAACACTGTAACCTACCGTTTCATGCCTGGTATTTGGATGATGGGACGATTATAGGCAACGCAGTGGAGGTTGCTAAGGCTTTAGACATTATCAATGTGCATGGGCCATCTCTGGGGCTTCATCTCAATATTAAGAAAACAGAGGTCTTTTGGCCGACGTGTGACGGGTTGAAAAGTCAGGAAGGGCTTTTCCCGACAGGGATGGGTAGACCTGAGAGAGGGGTTAAGCTCCTTGGTGGGGCTGTTAGCCGAGATCCTACCTTTATCGAGGAGTTGGCATTGCGGCGGGCTACGAGTGCGGTTGCCCTCATGAAACTACTGCCCCGCCTTAGAGATCCCCAGAGTGAACTCCTGCTGCTCAGGTCATGCATGGGGGTCGCTAAGTTACTTTTTGGGTTACGAACTTGCCAACCCCACTCCATGGTGGATGCGGTATCCCTTTTTGATGATGGTCTCCGCGAAGCTATTGAAGATATAGTTGTGTGTGGCGGCCCCTTCTTCGGGGACCTCCAGTGGCGCTTGGCATCCTTGCCGATGCGTTTAGGTGGTTTGGGCCTCCTTTCAGCTCGAGATGTTGGGGTCTATGCCTTTGTGGCGTCCAGAGCTCAGTCTTGGGAACTTCAGGATCATATCCTCCGAAACAGTGGGGTCATTGGACTAGACCCAGACTATCAACAGGCGCTCGAACGCTTAAATGTTTGTCTCCCGGACTTTGATATTGGCGGTTTTTCTAACAAGGACACCGCCCCCCCAAAGCCACAAAAAACTTTGGCGAATGCTCTTTTTAGCAAAACTGCTCAGAGCCTGGGAGAAGTTTTTGAGTTGTCCACTCGCCAGAAGGCGGTGATTGAATGCCTAAAGGGCCCTCATGCTCAGGATTTTTTGACCGTTATCCCGATTGAGGGTTTGGGTCAATGCATGTCTGCAGTAGAGTACAGGGCTATACTCAAGTACCGATTGATGATCCCTATGTACCCGGAAGATGAAACATGCCCCATCTGCCGTAAAACTTGCATGGATAAATACGGGGAGCATGCAATTCATTGCAAGGAGCTCCGTGGTTTCAAATATCGGCATGACTGGGTGAGGGACGTTTTGTGGGATATCTTGAGAAGAGCTGGGATCTCTGTCAAAAAGGAGGCCCCTGTAAACTTCCTCACAGACCCCACGGAAGGGAGATCCACCTTGCGACCCGCAGATCTGCTTGTCTTTGGTTGGGAGAGGGGGAAACATGCCTGTGTGGACCTCACCGGGGTATCTCCGCTGGTTGGGTTAAGGGAAACAGGGTTCGTAGCTGGGCAAGCATCAAGAAAGGCGGAATCAAAGAAAGTAGATAAACACGCTAAAGCTTGTGCAGATAACCAACATGTCTTTATCCCTCTGGCCTTCGACACCTTTGGCTCCCTGGCGCCAGAAGCTATTCGTTTCTTGACCAGGGTCCAACGGGTCGTCCACAGCAATGTTTCATCCCCAGGGGGGCAAGGTTTTGTCTTTAGTAGACTAGGGTTTGCAATTCAAAAAGGGGTGGCGGCGCAGCTTGTTGCCCGCCTACCTGCTATTATGATGTAACTTTCGTATTATGTTTATGATGAAATAGGAACCTAGTTAGATAAGAACTAACTTAGTTTGAATGTGAAGGACCTTTTCTGCCAACTACCTAAACTTTCAAAATTCAGCTTGCCTCCTTCTGTTCCCTTCGTTATTCCGGCGAAACAAATTCCGGCCGCCGGAGTTATTTTCCGGCGAGCCTTAAATTGCTCCTTTAAATGGCCGTTTCAACTCTTGAATGATCCTAAAACGTATCTTCATCAATTCTCAACGGTTTCGGACAATTACAAGTGTTTAAATCGAGTTAACACACGTCTTAATAAGGTAACCGACCGGAAATTTAACACCAAGATCATAACATTCGGTTTTCATCATCATTATATGAATTGAACACACCTTTACGTTTCTGCACATTTACACAATCTAAACTCACACTCACACGTTTCAAAATCGTAATCGGATGTGCTGGATTTTGGTTCAAAGCCTCGGCTCTTCTTCCTTTCGTTCGGCTTGCCATCGATCTTGTAAGGCCAGTTTTTTTTATGCCGTTCTAATCTACATTTGCCTCTGAACTAAAGCCCCATAATGTGGAATGTTTAACCTGTTGTATTCGGGTTTATTGATTTGAGTTAGGGTTAGGGTTCTTCGATGGTTGAATTGGGGAAGAAGATAAATTTATGATACTAGTTAAAAGGATTTTTGGTTAGAATAATTACAAACAAACTGATTCTGGTCTAGTGGTAAAGACACATGCATTCCGAAGCAAAGGTCAGGGGTTCGAAACCCACACACCTCAGTTTTCCTGATTTTTGTTTCTTTTTATATTTCCTTTCTTAATTCTTCATTTTAATCAATTAAAATTCATTTAAACTCAAAATATTCATAATAAATTCATTTTTGCTCCAACAATTATAAAAATTTAGGAGTAGCTTCTTGACACCTCATAGAAAATTTTCATAATTTTTATTTCTGGAAAATATTTTATTTTCATAATTTTTATTATTTAATTTGTTTTAATCATATTTAATTGATTAAAAATTCATTCATAATGGTTTTTATCTCAAAATTTGTCATAAATTATTTGTAATCATCATGAACTAAAATAAAAATATTTGGTTCAGAAAACATTTATTTTTATTATTTTTCCTATTTTTAATCATTTAATCATGATTTAATCTCATTAAATCAGTTTTAAATATAAATAAGTTTATAAAAATTATGAGAAAATTATTTTTATTACTTTACATCAGAAAGTATCCATTTTCTATGAAAATAGTATTTTTGGATTGTGTCTTGTATTATTAGTCTTATTATATTTAATTAGACATAATAAAACATTTATTTATCTATACTATTTAAACATCTATTTTATAAATATTTATCTTATAAAATAGAAATACTCTTATGGTTGAAAGTCTGTATTATCATTTGTTGGATCCTTGTGTAACTCATAATCATTTATTTATACATTTATAATTATTGTATTTATTTACAATAATTAGTTACAGTAATTAACTACGTCATTTTATTTAAATTAGTGAAACATAATTTTTTATCTACATATTCAATTGGTAATAATTATATTACTTAAAACACATTTACAAACTTTGACGTATTACTTTTGATATACAACTTTTATATATTAATTTGATTTATCATAAGAACTCTAATTCCCAAATCGACTTAGCAAACCCTAATGCCTTAGACTCTAGTTATCTTAGATTTTTAGACACTTCCTTATTAGTATTCTTACACATTATAGGTTGAATTCCTCGGAATTCCCATTACTTAGCTCACGACCGCTTAAGTGGATTTTGATCGCTTTCGCAAACTGTGAGTATATCTTTCCCCTTTTTACTGTTTTACTATTCTGGGGTGACTCATGTACTTACTATCAAGTTTCTATTTCTTTTACTAAATGTTATTCTTTCACTAAATGCAATTATCATGTGTGTTTGCGTTATGTTAATTTGTGTGTCTATGACTTGTCAAAATCATTAACCTTTGAGGGCCTGACATTTCAATGAATAGTACTATGGTATATACCCTTGTGACTCTGTTGAGAGTCCTCGTCATTGCTATGTATTACATTACTACTAGCGCATACTATATATATCTGCTTTTCTTTACATAGGGTTGATTTTGAACGGATATTACTTATTACATAATTGCAAATGGTACCGCACATGAATTGCTAAACACTTTTCCTACTATATTTATTCAAATAGGGTATGCTCACCAATACATTTTTGTATTGACATATACTATTTTCGTACATGTTTCAGGTTATTTTGAGACGCTTCTTTTAAGCTTTTGGATTTATAATTAAGCTTTAACTTTATTGTATTTTAGTTAGACTTACGCCCCCCCCCACTTACGGTGTGCGCATATAATGTATATATGTGTGGCCCTTGGGGGCAAAAGTACAGTTGCACTAGTTTTAACGTTATTTTACTAATTTCGTGAAAATAACGTTAAAAACGACGGACGGTTAATCATGCATCATGTGGTGGCGTGGATAGCCAAAAGACAAAGGGGTACATGCACCGATAGGGTTTGTCCCGATTGCTAAGTGTTCTGTGCCTTATGTCCAAGGCTTGATACCAAACCACATCGAGCCGGGGGTCTCACTGGAAGCAGCCTCTCTATTCTTAGGGGTAGAGGTAAGGCTGTCTACATCTTACCCTCCTCATACCCTACCTTAGCTTTGCTATAGGTGGGATTAACTGAGTATGATGATGATGATGATGATGTATTTTAGTTAGACTTCATGCTTTAGAATCATTGTATCATTGTATTTCATTTCATTGTAATAAACTATTTAATCTATGTATTCAAATTTACACTTTCGTGCCATGAGCTTTTGAGCAACCGTCACTACGTGACACCTCGATGTTTCCGCCATCGGTTGGGGTGTTACAGATTGGTATCAGAGCCATGGTTATAGGGAATTAGGTTATTAGAATGCCTTTTAGCCTAGACTATAACTAAGCTTACTTTCACGAGTCCTCTCGTGCATATTTCTCTTTATTTTATATTTTCTTTCATGATATTTTCGTTATGATTATTTCTCGTTTTTCTTTCGATATTTTGCTTGGAGAAAAAGATACTCGTATTTCACAAACGAAACGATAACACCAAGTTAGGAGTGACATCCATACCTTGGTGATTAGTTTCACTCCTCTATACGTTATTTATCTTAGGGATATATCTTTGAGATAGGAGTGATATCCACACCTCAAAGAGTATTTCCTTCAAAAAAAAAAAAAAAAAACTTAACCGCTAAGCTGGGAGTGATATCCTTAACTTAGTGATTGGTTTCATTCCACAATCGTTTTCAATTTTGAAATACATCTTTGAGTTAGGAGTGAAATCCACATCTCAAGGATCTATTTCTACATCTCGTTGATTATAATTTTTCTTAAATGTTGGTAATCTATTACATACTTTAATCTTATCATTCACGTCATTTTAAATCATGGTCTTTTAAAGCACATTAGAATTACACATAGTTCATGAAATGGTTTCATTTTGCATTTTACAAACTTGTACTACATATTTTAAAGGACAAATGTAACCCTTTGTTTTCATATGACATAACCAATATACTTTCGAAAGAAACTAACAACTAATAATATGCCTTATAACATTTTTCAAACTTGACGTCTCGTAAACACATGAAAATGTGTATTCGCGAAGATTTTTCAAATGAACCTGTGTTGAATCTAAAACACACATCGACTTCTAAAAAGTTATCCCCATGCATTACTATTATCCTTTCAACTATATCACAAAGTTCGAGCAAACTACGTTTTTGATAAACGGAAATTTATCTTATTACACTCGCACTCTTTCAGTCGCAAAACTTTTGGCCTAACAAAATATTGGACATATCCTTATCAGAATGTCACTAATTGTCTTTTATCACATAGTGCATATATGTAAAACTAACTAAATTTAAACCCTTATATCAGTAGACTATACGTCTGTTCTGCATACTCTCACTTATCGTAAAATTCATTATTTTATTCTTACACCATTTTATTCATAGTTATTTCTAACACATTATTTGTGATTATTTTCACATTGCCTATTTGCATTAATTCAACTCGTTTACTTTCATTTTGTGCAATTGTGCGATTTACTCGATTTATGTTATACTATTCTTTCAGTCGAATTTTTTTTACTTATATACCTACTTGAACGCATATTTGGTATACACATTTTCTTTCCTGTTTTGAGCAAAACCCTGTTATACATACATTATTTTTGTCCATCATCATGGTCAATGAACATACTAGTTGATAACTCGTATGAGATCTAAGCCAGTGCCCATGTACGACTCGGATTAGAGTATTTCTTTAATCCGAGGGGAACGGCGTAAACCTCAGAGTTTATCAATATGAGTGTTTAGAGCCAACGATATGAACAAAAGTTACCGGTTAAGGGTGAACCCGAAAGGGAAGAACCTCTAACCATGTCTTATACTTACATATTATTCACATTACGGTTAAAGGGAAAACCCGTAAGGGAAGAACTCTAACTATGTCATGATTGAACATTATTCATTACAGTGACTATTACATATTGGTTGCACGCATTTATTTCTTGTTAAGGTTATGGAAAAGCATAACACCTTAGTGTAAGGTAAATCGGTGATTACGGTCTAGAACGCAATCATGGGTTTACAGGTACATGAGGGTGGTGTGTAATTCTATTTAGGCTATTGGTAGACAATCAGTACGAGTCCAAAGTATCGGGAGTGTGGTGGGTTAGCTGCGGTACACCCTATATATAAGCATAAACGATACTGCGGGAACGGACTAGGAGTTTGACCAAGAACCTATCCATTACTACCTCTTCATTAGATCATTGACTAATAGCTAGCATTTTCGATAAGAACATTTTTTTTACCTCTACTGAAAAACGTAAACCTTGTATACTCTTACACTCTCTATCCTGTTGCATGTCCTTAGTAAAAATCGGTCAGAAACCTTTCTAAAGTAGGGGAGACTGCTTCATTAGTACCTCTGCCCCTCACCCGTTACACATTCCCAAAACTTTTCTCATTTAGATTCTCAACTTTCTAACTTTGAGTTAACTGTCAAATATTTGGACGCTTTTACTTTGGGTATTAGACAACTATTTTAAACTTTGTCGGATCATAAATGATGGAATTTTCTTTTAAAAGTATAGTTGACTTTTACAACGCCTTTTGTTTCATAGTAGCCTCCACTTGAAAAGAATTTCGAGACGAAATTTTCTAAAGTAGGGGAGACTGTGACAACCGTCACCCTTATGTTCTAGCAAGATGTCAATTATAGTCCCTCGAGTATTTAAACGTTTATATTTTTTATCTCTGTAGGTTCGTCGTTTCAAATTTAATCTTAAACCGAACTAAAATTTATCGTTTATATTTATTATGAATCGAGTATGAGTTTTAATCAAATCCCTATGTTAAAACGTATTCGTAAAAGAATTTTATAAAAATTTCAAATGTTATAAAGTTTTAAAAGCTTTTAGGTTAAGATAGTTAACTAAGTTAACTTTTTATAAAGAAAATATTAACCTAGTTAGATAAGAACTAACTTAGTTTGAATGTGAAGGACCTTTTCTGCCAACTACCTAAACTTTCAAAATTCAGCTTGCCTTCTTCTGTTCCCTTCGTTATTCCGGCGAAACAAATTCCGGCCGCCGGAGTTTATTTCCGGCGAGCCTTAAATTGCTCCTTTAAATGGCCGTTTCAACTCTTGAATGATCCTAAAACGTATCTTCATCAATTCTCAACGGTTTCGGACAATTACAAGTGTTTAAATCGAGTTAACACGCGTCTTAATAAGGTAACCGACCGGAAATTTAACACCAAGATCATAACATTCGGTTTTCATCACCATTATATAAATTGAACACACCTTTACGTTTCTGCACATTTACACAATCTAAACTCACACTCACACGTTTCAAAATCGTAATCGGATGTGCTGGATTTTGGTTCAAAGCCTCGGCTCTTCTTCCTTTCGTTCGGCTTGCCATCGATCTTGTAAGGCCAGTTTTTTTATGCCGTTCTAATCTACATTTGCCTCTGAACTAAAGCCCCATAATGTGGAATGTTTAACCTGTTGTATTCGGGTTTATTGATTTGAGCTAGGGTTAGGGTTCTTGGATGGTTGAATTGGGGAAGAAGATAAATTTATGATACTAGTTAAAAGGATTTTTGGTTAGAATAATTACAAACAAACTGATTCTGGTCTAGTGGTAAAGACACATGCATTCCGAAGCAAAGGTCAGGGGTTCGAAACCCACACACCTCAGTTTTCCTGATTTTTGTTTCTTTTTATATTTCCTTTCTTAATTCTTCATTTTAATCAATTAAAATTCATTTAAACTCAAAATATTCATAATAAATTCATTTTTGCTCCAAAAATTATAAAAATTTAGGAGTAGCTTCTTGACACCTCATAGAAAATTGTCATAATTTTTATTTCTGGAAAATATTTTATTTTCATAATTTTATTATTTAATTTGTTTTAATCATATTTAATTGATTAAAAATTCATTCATAATGGTTTTTATCTCAAAATTTGTCATAAATTATTTCTAATCATAATGAACTAAAATAAAAATATTTGGTTCAGAAAACATTTATTTTTATTATTTTTCCTATTTTTAATCATTTAAACATGATTTAATCTCATTAAATCAGTTTTAAATATAAATAAGTTTATAAAAATTATGAGAAAATTATTTTTATTACTTTACATCAGAAAGTATCCATTTTCTATGAAAATAGTATTTTTGGATTGTGTCTTGTATTATTAGTCTTATTATATTTAATTAGACATAATAAAACATTTATTTATCTATACTATTTAAACATCTATTTTATAAATATTTATCTTATAAAATAGAAATACTCTTATGGTTGAAAGTCTGTATTATCATTTGTTGGATCCTTGTGTAACTCATAATCATTTATTTATACATTTATAATTATTGTATTTATTTACAATAATTAGTTACAGTAATTAACTACGTCATTTTATTTAAATTAGTCAAACATAATTTTTTATCTAAATATTCAATTGGTAATAATTATATTACTTAAAACACATTTACAAACTTTGACGTATTACTTTTGATATACAAATTTTATATATTAATTCGATTTATCATAAGAACTCTAATTCCCCAAATCGACTTAACAAACCCTAATGCCTTAGACTCTAGTTATCTTAGATTTTTAGACACTTCCTTATTAATATTCTTACACATTATAGGTTGAATTCCTCGGAATTCCCATTACTTAGCTCACGACCGCTTAAGTGGATTTTGATCGCTTTCGCAAACTGTGAGTATATCTTTCCCTTTTTACTGTTTTACTATTCTGGGGTGACTCATGTACTTACTATCAAGTTTCTATTTCTTTTACTAAATGTTATTCTTTCACTAAATGCAATTCTCATGTGTGTTTGCGTTATGTTAATTTGTGTGTCTATGACTTGTCAAAATCATTAACCTTTGAGGGCCTGGCATTTCAATGAATAGTACTATGGTATATACCCTTGTGACTCCGTTGAGAGTCCTCGTCATTGCTATGTATTACATTACTACTAGCGCATACTATATATATCTGCTTTTCTTTACATAGGGTTGATTTTGAACGGATATTACTTATTACATAATTGCAAATGGTACCACACATGAATTGCTAAACACTTTTCCTACTATATTTATTCAAACAGGGTATGCTCACCAATACATTTTTGTATTGACATATACTATTTTCGTACATGTTTCAGGTTATTTTGAGACGCTTCTTTTAAGCTTTTGGATTTATAATTAAGCTTTAACTTTATTGTATTTTAGTTAGACTTCATGCTTTAGAATCATTGTATCATTGTATTTCATTTCAATGTAATAAACTATTTAATCTATGTATTCAAATTTACACTTTAGTGCCATGAGCTTTTGAGCAATCGTCACTACGTGACACCTCGATGTTTCCGCCATCGGTTGGGGTGTTACACAGGCCATCGTATCTACCGATGCTGCTAGGAAGCTTAGCTTTCCTTGGGATTTTGGCTGTCGCTATGCGAGCGACGAATTTTGATTTTTCGGCAAAGGCTTTTGGCCTGAATGTCTTGACCAAGCCATCGTCCTCGTCGTTGTGACGTGAACGGTGACTGTGTTTCTTTCCGTTGTGATCAGAATCGCTGCTAGACGACTCGTAGCCATCCAGTTCGTCACGTGACTTCGCGTAGCCCCGAACTCTGGCGTCTCCGCCGAGTTCCCCGCTACGACCATCACCGTGAGTGGCCGAGTCTTTCTTTTTGTGTCACACCCTCAAATTCCACGTGCGGGGTTTTACGCGAGGCGCGTGACACACCAGGATCTCAGTCAACGATCACAATAAACATACAACATACATGCATTCATAATTATATTTAAAACCAAAATATCATGCTTTGAGCTGTAAACCAGCAGCGGAAGCATTCTTGTTTACAACCAAAAGACATATCATTGTTTACAAAACATTGTTTAATATGCTTCAAAATATTAGACGCTGTGCATGACTTCGTGCGCCTAGCCCATTGACTGCTACCTTAGCGACCTGAGAAAACATGCCAAAAATGTCAACATATAATGCTGGTGAGTTCACAGGTTTTCTTTTATAAAAGTGTTGTCACAAGTCACAAAGATCATTTCCGTTAATACTATGTCATAAGAACGTTAGCTAGACGTTAAGTGTTTTTACTACTACGGTTGGGAACCCATTACTAAACATGAACCAAAAGATGATACCGGCCCAGACGACTGGGCTACCGATGCCTCGGTAACCCGATAGGTAGAGACAATATGCACCCGCCCGGCCCCGCCGTCGAGTGGGGCTTGTGAGGCCCAATAGATCTATCCACATTTCCCTCGTTGTGCGTTCCAGCACATTCATGGTTTTCCCCTGGGACTTTCCATAAAAGCCGTATAGTAACATAAAGTGCCCATAGTATAACATGACCTTTAAATAGTTCGTACAAAGCATGTTTCTCCCCCCGAAAGCAAGACAGTAAAAGTGGGGCTGTGAAACTCACCTCGGATTGCGTTACTTGAAAACAGTTAAGTAATTACGTTATGATAGCCCCAAATAGCGGCGACCTATCATAAGATGTGTATAAGTATTGGACTAATAACCCGCAGGCTAACTAGCCCCCGAATGTCCAGACCGTGACCATAAACGTTTGAAAACATCATTAATTGTTAAACTGACTGTGCCAGACAAGACCCGACATCCCATTGGTGACCCGACATTCCACGTGTTAGATAAATACAAGACATCATGCAACATATGCAATTAAACACTTAATACGCGCAATAGGTCACCTAGTCCAGCATAATGTTCGATTAACGCATAATCAGGTCCGAACACGTCTTACTAAGTCATTGGGTGTATCCCGGGGCTCCTAGCATGTTCCTAGGTGTCAAATCGTGTTCCGGGATGTCAAAACGCGTTCACGACAGCAGTACATGCGATTAGGAAGGTCATACGCGAGTAGGCTTCAGCCTACAGGCGATTAGGGGCCCAATCGCGTGAAGTATCAGGCGATTAGGGTCCTAATCGCCCCTATGCTGCATAATCGCCATTAGCATCAGGCGATTAGGATTCCTAATCGCCTGCTGCTGCTGTGTAACGGATTTTCGCGCGCGTTAAACCCTCCAAATCAGATCCGAAACATGCAACAACACCCAATATCAAACCTAAATCATTCACCAACCCATTCCAAGCAAAAAACCCCCAACATATCACTGATCTAACATGTTCTAAGCAATTATTTCCTAAAATGGCAAAGTACTAGGTTTCACCAACCAACCTTATCTTTCCTTAAATGGAAACAATCAGATTTCAACCTCTACAAACTTGTAAATCATCAATCCTCTGATCTAACATCTTCCTAGTATGAATTCTAACAACATTGCATCAACAATCATACCATAATCATCCTAAATCTTCAAGAACATTCAAATGGGTCAAAATACACATTTTCTTCAAAACACAACAATAATGGCTAAAACTCTAAGACAACCTTCCTAATAATCTCTACATAGCAGAAGTACAATCATATCTTGAAAACAATCATGTTATAATCACCAAGGAGACCAACATATGCATGTAAACTTCACATATAACAAGCATTAAGGTGTAGACTTGGTTTAGAACTCTTTTGAAAGGTTTTTAAAGACACAAACTTAGTAAAACAAGGTCTGGACCTTTGGGGAACCAAAATAACAACTTTACAAAGGTTAGGGATGAAGAACACACCTTGGGTTTTGTTAAAGAAAGGTGTGTAGGCTTGGAGATGGTGATTTTTGTAGCAAAAAGAGTTCCAGAGGTGTTTCAAGGTGTGTGGGTGGCTTGGGATCAGCTAGGGTTGTTCTAGAGGTGTTTGGGGAGTTAAGGGTTCTATTTATAGGTGTTTTGACCCGGACTCTGCTGTATAGGCGATTAGCAGTCAGTATCACGCGATTGGGGGCCTAATCGCATGATACATCAGGCGATTAGGTCCCAATCGCCTGATATATATCCTACTCGCCCCATATATAGGCGATTAGGGGTTCCTAATCGCCCTGTGATGCTGGAACGAGTTTTTGGCGCGTTAAACACTATTTTAACATATATAACCACGTATTCACATACCGATAAGTCACATAATGATTTCAAACATATAATGCATGATAACTAACATGTTTACATCCGTTCACCAATTCCCGGGACTCGAGACTCGTGTGTGCATTAAACCCGGCGATTCCACGAATCACCAATCCTTGTACCCATGGTTATGGACCGACTCCCGATGACCCCGCGGATCATCGTAACGACTCCCGATGATTCCCAGAATCATCATACCGACTCGACTGACCCCGTTAAGAACGTAATATGCATGACTCGCTAAGGTAGACTTACTAGTTTAGTCAACGTTACTAACCTGAGTTTGCCGGGTGTCACATTTTGTACCCCTTTTTTGACGGAGTGTCATAAGTGAGGGCTTTGCCCTTCTTTTTGGCTTGTTGCAGGAGTTTACGCTGGTATATTGCAGCGCTTTTGGCGTTCTGACGGAGGAGCCACTGGTCTGGGTCCTCCTCAGAACCGGCCCCGCTGTCGTCGTCCGATCCTAGGTCACGGATTTCGAGATCTGGCTGCTCGAGTCGTGACGTGGGTTTTTTGACGACAGTGTGCGGTGTGGTTTGGTTTTCCGGGGACTGAGCATCGACGTCCCCGGTTTGGTTGATGACAGAAGTGTTAGGGTTGGGTTTAGCCATGGGTGGGTTTAAAAGATGAAGAAAAAAGAAACTGTTCTAACCGTTGGATGGCACCAATGAAAAAACAATAAGTATCACAGTGGTTATCACTAATCACCGTGTGGTTAATACTTACGTTCGCCAAGAGTAATCCTTTACCCAAACCTCTTGGTTAAACCCGAGTGAGAATAGGAAGTGTAAGTGTGTGTGAGAGTTATGTAAATAAGGACACAAGATGTAAGTGGTTCGGTCAAGGAATGACCTACGTCCACTGTAACTAGCCGGAATATTATTAATGAATAAGTAGAGAGAGAGTTACAAGAGAGTAATGCTAAGTTACAATGAATATTTTCGGATCTTTTTACAAGGAGATGTCCTTCTTTATTTATAGGAGAACTCACGGGCTTAGTAGAGAAGCCCATGAGAAGTTATCCTTACTTGGGCCCGGTCAAAGCTCAGGTCCAAGCTTCCCATAAAAATGGCGGGAAAACCAGATTACTGTGGATGACGTCATACTGCAGCATGGTTGTTGCTCGATGCGGACACGTGGCGAGCCCTGATTGGCAGACGGCGCCCCTGTCCTTGCTACAGTCGTTGACCATGCTCTTGACGTCGGCAGGGGATGTCTGCTGTCACTGTTGATGACAGTGGAAGCATGGGGACAGTCACGTCGCCATCCTTTTCAGTGGTGGTTGGACCACCCTTGCCACCTGTCGCCTTCTCCTTGGTGCGTACTCTGTCAGAGATCCTTGTGAATCTTCCCTTTGTTATCTTCTGTACCTTGTACCAAAAGTGATAAGGGAGGATACCGCGCGTGGTTGTACACGCTTATCAGGTGTTATCCGTTGTTTATCAGCTGGTGAGCTCGCGCGCTGCACCACATGTTATGTTGGCAGGGCGTTGACGCCAGAGTCTGGCGCGAGTAATTCTGTTTATGGGGATAGGGACGCCTCTTCCCCTTGGATTAGGCTCCCTATCCCTTCAACCACCAACACAACTTGTGTTTTAAAATGAAACAAATGGTATATATTTCATATTAAAATGTTGTAAAAATAAATAAATTAAAGTAGCCTCTCCTAAGGATTGAACCTATGACCTTGAGTTATGAAAGTTCACCACAAACCACTTTATCACTAAGAGAACTTGTGTTTTAAAATGAAATAAATGATATATATTTCATATTGAATGTTGTAAATACAAAAAATCTATACAACTAATATATGAAACTCAATGTGGACACTTGTCAATCCCACATTGAGCCTCCAATTACATAGCCTATCAATTTGTTCCAAGTGTCCAAGTGTGGAATTTTATAAAATTTTTCTATTTAAAAAAAACAGAAAATATATAAGCCAAAAAAAAGAAGCGGACATAACAAGGTAGACACAATCACAATCTTCGCCTCCTTGAACCAAACCCTAGCAGAGAGGCGATCGTCGACTGCTGATCCAACTAGCGTCTTCTTCTTCATCTCCTGTTCAAGGTATTATCTATTCTATCATTGTGTCAATCAAGTGTCTTTCTTATATCTCTTTTGTGTGGATTTTTTTGGGTCTTTGTTACTGATTGTTTGTGGATTAAGGGTTTTTTATGTCTTTTTTTGTTTGATTTCAATTATTTGCTTATAATACTTGCATTTACATCTATTATTGGTCAGTTTTGTTAATATTTAGTATTAGGGTTCATGTTGTATGGTTCGTGTTTGATGATTGCTAACCGCGTGTACTGGGTCTGATGTAATTATGTTGTTTCTGTTGTTTATTGTTTAAATGCTGCGTTTGATGGTTTGATTGATACAGGAAGCTAACAACGTTGTCTGTTATCATGTTTGGTTGTGGATAGATGGATAAAGATGTTGATAAACGAGTCGAGTGCTCCATTCTGGACAGTCTTCTGCTGCTGGCAACATAGTCGAGTGGCTCCATTTAGAGGCAACTGATGTTTTAAGGGTTGGTTTATCAATAGTGATTAGTGGTATGAGTTTTAGATTTAGAATTAGGGGTAATGTTTAAGTTTAGCATTTCTGGTTACATTTATGTTTTAAGAAATCTACCAATGGATTGTTATGGTTTTAGGTTTCAATTTAGGGGTTAATGATTTAGGTATGGATTTAGTTATTGTAAGAGTCAATCGATGTTTTAAGGTTTGGTTTATTAAGACTGATGATGATTAGTGGTTTAAGTTTATGATTTATGGTTAAATTCATGTTTTAAGAAAGCTAACAATGGATTCTTATGCTTTTAGGTTTCAATTTAGTGGTTTATCATTTACTTATCGATTTAGTGATTTTTAGGGTAAATTGATTTTTTAAGGTTTGAGTGGTTCTTCTTTAATTTTCATTTATTATTATTCATATTGATTAATGTTTTATGTTTTAGGTTACAACTTAGTGTTTGTGTTTTAGGTTTCAACATGTATTTCGAAATGTTTTTTCAAGCTTTTATTTAAACAATGTGAATATTTTTTCAAATTAGTTTGATCTATGCTTACAGTTTTAATTTTTGTATATGAAACAGTGACACAATGTTGTATGGGTTTTGGTTATATATGGAGGATAACGACGTCGCTGCTTTGGTAAGATATCTAACATGTTTTACTGTGTTGCCATAATATATGTTTTAAAGTATAATATGTTTTCAATATTTTAAATTGTGTGTATTTTTTGATTCAGCCGTTACCTTTTGATTATGGTGAATGGATCAACAAATATAATTATCCCACTGGTGTTACCAAGGTCCGCACATTAACCTCTGAGGTGTTTGACGTTACTGTAACAAGCATCAATGGAAGCTGGTACTTTTACGACGGCTGGAGAAGCATGATCAATGAATTAGGGTACCCACCTGAATGTAACTTCATATTTCAATATGAAGAAAATCTTCTTTCATTCCGGATCATCAGTTTCCATCAGGATGCAGTATCGGCACCTCGCAACTTTTTTTACTGCAGTTTGAAGGATCATAAATTAACGCAAAAACGTCTTGTAAGTTTAATCAATTGTGATTCAATTAAATTATGTAAATATTTTTTTACAGACATTTATTAATGTTTTATAAATAATTATTTTTGCTTCTTAGCATATTAGTCCCTTTGTTGCACATGGATTACTAAATAAAAAGCTTCCAGTAAATCCAGTAGATTGCAGATCTGTTCGTCGTTCATGCTTTGAGTTAGAGATTGTGCGTGAAGATGGTCATTTTTATGTTACTAGAGGATGGCCTTGGGTGCAGGATGCTCTTGGAATAACAAAGGAGCATTTAATTGTTTTTGAAATCGTTAAGCCGGTATTATTTTCTTCATTACATACATGTTTTTTCTATTTTTAAAAATTATTTTACTGGCTTTATTCTAATGCGTTTTAATTTTTCATTGTTTTGGATACAAAAAGAGGATCTACAATTTGTCGTTGTTTTTGAAGAACAAGCTTACTCTTCCATGTGAGGAGTTTTGGGCAACAAGGGTTAAGGTGGAATACGAAGATGAAAATGAACTGGATGAAGATGTGATTATTCTATCTGATGATGATGGACATGATGATGCTGAAGGTGAGCCGGTCGAACATGTTCCAGACAGTTCAATGGAGGTTGATGATGATGGATCTGAAGCTGTGGAAGATGAAGGTGTGCCAGTGGTGTTCACTGTTGACAATCACTTTGTAAGTGTTACAAGTTAGCTCTTACAGTTTCCATTTATTTGCCCATTAATCAATCAGTTTTTAAAAAGTGTGTTTATACTATAGTAATAGGTTTGTTGCGACAAAGTTGATGTTCATTCTACATAGCTATAATATATAGTTAGTTAATAAGTAACGATGGATTGATGACATCTTGAAATGGTAATCAACTAAAATAATGAATGTATGTGATTGTTATTGCTATTACAAGCTTTATGATTTATGTTTATTCTAAATTCAACAAATATGCAGAATGATTTGAATTAATTTTTAGTGTATAGACTTGGTGTCACAAAACTTTAGTTGTTAATCTGTCAAGGTTATTTTCATTCATTATTTCTTTAGTATAAACGTAGATAATACTAAACGGAAACTGTAGATATGTCATATATGTGACACCCGGCATATTTAGGTTAATACTTTTCATAATTTACATACATACGTTTCGTACTTTACATACATGCGTTTCATACTTTGCATACATACGAGTCTACCTCAACGAAAACATTGAAAACAACTACTTAATATCATACTTAACTGGGGTCAGTTAAGTCGTACTGATGATTCGGGAATCATCGGGAGTCGTTACAATGGTCCGAAGGACCATTGGGTGTCGGTCCATAACCATGTGTACAAGGATCGGTGATTCGTGGAATCGCCGGGTTTAACGCACACACACAAGTCTCGAGTCCCGGGAATTGGTGATCGGGCGGGAACGTGTTATTTATCATGCATTATATGTTGGTAATCATTATGTGACTTGTCGGTATGTGAATATGTGTTAACATATGTTAAAACGGGGTTTAACGCGCAAAACACACGAAAACAGCCCCTATAGGCGATTAGGGAAGCCCAATCGCCTATAGGAGGGGCGAGTGGGGGACCTTAGGGGCGAGTAGGGGCTGATCGCATGACTGTTCATGCGATTAGGCCCCAATCGCATGAACTTACATGCGATTAGGCTCCCTAATCGCGTGTAAAGCTGCATAATCGCGTGTTACGTGCTGGACGACTAGAAACGCCTATAAATACCACCCTTGACCTCCAAAACATCATTTGTGCAACCCTAGCCGTCCCATAACATAACCCAACACACAAACACCCTCTAGAACTCGTTTTTGCATCAAAACAACCATTTTCAAGCTTATTCCATCATCACCTCTTGAATACAAGGTGTGTTCTTCAAACCCAAACCTTTAAATGATTATGTTTTACTCCCTAAACGTCCAGACCTGACTTATAAATGTTTTTGTCTTTGAAAATCCATTTAAAACCGTTTTTAAACAAACCCACACCTTTACATGTGTTATATGTGATATATGTGATTAAAGGTAGAATTTTTAGAATTGAATCATGGTTGTTTTTGTGTTATTATGATGTTTATGGCTGTTACAAGTTAGTATGATGATGTCATAGGAGTTTGAATGGTTTTGGTTGTGTATTGTTGATACATGATGTTTTGACCCATTTGAAGGATTTTGGATGATTAAGGATGATATGAGGTATGTTGTTGATTGAATGATGTTAGGGTTTGCTCTAGGATGATGCTAGAACAGTAGGATGCTATCGGACAACGTGGTTATGCGATTTAATCTGAATAATTGCTATTTAGGGCAAGTTCTTGCATGTTGATATGATGTTTTCATGCTAAGTTACTATTTTGGGAAAACGCTCGCATTCGAAACTGTTAGAACGATGAAAACTTAGGGGTTTTGCTTGAAATATGTTTGTTAAGGTGTTAGGATGATTATTGGATGTTTTTACATGTTTCGGACCTGATTTGGAGCGTTAAACGCGCAAAATTGCATTGTACAGCTGCAGCAGGCGATTAGCATCCTAATTGCATGCTGCTATAGGCGATTAGGCCCCTTAGGGGGCGACTGGCATCCCAATCGCATGAACATATAGGCGATTAGCATGCTGATCGCCTGTTGACCATCCCCAATCACATGTTGACTTTTCCTAAATGCTAGTTTGATTCCTGATCGCGTGTAATGCTGCTGTATGTATATTTTAACATCCCGGAACATGATTTGACGCCTAGGAACATGATAGGAACCCGGGATACACCCAATGACTTAGTAATACGTGTTCGGACCTGTTTACGCGTTAATTGGACATTATGCTAGACTAGGTGAACTATTGCGCGTATTAAGTGTTTAATTGCATATGTGGCATGATGTCTTGTATTTATCTAACACATGAGATGTCGGGTCACCAATGGGATGTCGGGCCTTGTCTGGTACGGTCGGTTAAACGTTGAAACATCATTTCATATGTACACGGTTATGGTCTGGACTACTAGGGACTAATCAACCTGCGGGTTGTTAGTCTAACACCTTATACGCTCGTCATGATAGGTCACCAGTATTAGGGGCCGTCTATTGAGCAGGTTTACTTGTCGTAGTGTGAAGAGCAGCATCAGGTGAGTTTCACGGCCCCACTTTACGTTTTACATTTCGAGGGAGACACATGCTCATACTTATTTCATAAATTATCATGTTATACTAGTGTTTAATCATTTACATACTATACGATACGTAAAGTCCGGGGAAACCATGAATATGCTGGATGGCATAACGGGGGAAATGTGGATAGATCTATTGGGACTGACAGACCCCACCCGTCGGCTGGGAGCCGGGCGGGTGCATATTGTCTCGGTCATAACGCTACCGGGGAATGGTAGTGCATAATCGTTTCGGGCAAAATCATATATCGTTGTCTGTAATGGTTTCCGGTCGTAGTAGTATTACTCATGCGTCTAGCTAACGCTATCATTTCTGACATAGTGATAACATGATGGCTTTCATTACTTAAACATTTAATATAAAACCTGTGAACTCACCGACATTATTTGCTGACGTTTTTAGCATGTTTGTCTCAGGTCGTTGAGGTAGCAGCTTATCATAGGCGCACGGAATCACACGGCGTCTAGGATTCATTTGCATTTTCTTATCTTTTTCAAACTTAAGTACTTTTACATTTTGGGTTGTAATAAAGTTACGCTTCCGCAGCGATGGATTTATGGAAACTAGATGGTTTGTTATGTCATTTTACGTATCATATAGTGTCGTTTATTGTGACCGTTGACTTAGATCCTGGTTTGTCACGCGCCTCGCGGTAAAACCCCGCACGTGGAATTTGAGGGTGTGACAATATATCATTAAATGTGTGAGTAATATGTTTTGTGAAATTTCGTTAATAGGTCAACAGTGAACAGTTGTGATTGTTATTACAATTTCAAGCCTTATCATTTATGTTTCTTCTTATGTAGCGTATGAAGCTTGAGTGGGCAAAGCAGAACGGTTTGAACCGTAAAAGGGCGTTAAGCGTTTCTGATGGTGAGGGTCGGTCATGGGGAGTGTATGTGGGAATCGAGGGGTCAAGAGGAAAACCCCGTTACAACATCAGAGGCATGCAGTCTTTTGTCGATGATAAGGGACTTCATACGGGTGATAAACTGCATTTTCTATTTTTCAAAAACCAAGGTTCGTTCAGGCTTTCTAATGTGGTTAGAGGTGACGGTAATTAGGTGGTTTTAGGTTGATGACACTTTTTTGTAGGATGACAACTTTTGGTGGGTAACATAACAAAAAAAAAAGGGGTTGTGGTTTGCAGGGACTAACTTTTGCACGTTTACTACTTATGTGGTAATTCGTGAATTTTGGGGATTTTTATGTTTAGCATCAGTAATATTTCTGACTGATTATGTGGATTAGTTAACAACACTAAATATTTCATAAGTATGTTATGGATAATAGTTGTCTATGTTAATGTTAATTGGTTGTTTATGAAGTAAGATAGTAAACATAGTGTATAATAGTTAAAAAAAACTTTAAAATTTAAAGATAATGTTGTTTGTTTTTATTAAATTGTTTGACTTTTTTAAAATTTTATATTAATCTATTATTTATACCATTTTCTTAATTATGGAAATCTGTTTTATAAACGTATTTTAGGTTAATAAATGGTTTGACTTTTTTGAAAATCATATTAATTTCTTATTAATGCCAAATTTTAAAATTTAAAAAGTCAAAGGTCACATACTTTTTCACCGTTTAATGCTTATGTAGTAAACTGTGTATTTTTTGGGATGTTATGTCTTTAAACCCGAATATCCTGTTATGGTTTGTATAGATATGATCATGAATCATGAGATATTCCTAGGAGTAGTCTAATATTGTAAATGTTAATGCAAGGATTTGTAAAGTATGTTAACCATCTTTCAATGTTATACTATTATAGTAAGTTACAATTATTTAGGTCAAATATAAAAATTTAACTACAACGATTTTTTCTATATTAATGTTTAGTAATTAGTAATTATGTTTTAGATTTTTGATTTTATATATGAAGTCCTCATAAAAGTTCATATAGAAACAATTTTTTAAGTTATGAAAATATAAATTTTTTTAAAAAAGTCATACGCCTCCTTATTGATGTACAATTTAGTCAAATTTTAATTTAGTCAAATCAAATATTAAATTTGGTCAACTTTTAAAATAAGTAAAACATTTTAAATTTATAACTTTCTAAATCAAGGTGTGTAACACCCCAACCGATGGCGGAAACATCGAGGTGTCACGTAGTGACGATTGTTCAATAGCTCATGGACTAAAGTACAAATTTGAATACATTGATTAAATAATTTATTACATTGAAATGAAATACAATGATTTTAACTGCCAACTAAATTGAAATACAATAAATCAAAATCTAAATATAAATCCGAAAGCTTTAAGAATGCATCTCAAAACAACCTGAAACATGTACAAAATATTTTGGTCAATACAAAAATTGTATTGGTGAGCATACCCTGTTTGAATACATATAGTAGAAAAAGAGTTTCGCAATTCACGTGTTATACTGTCTACAATTTAGTGTTCAAGCTATGTACAAATGCTACCCAAAATCAAACCTTTCGTTCAATGAATCAAGAGTCACATATATATAGTATTCGCTCACAGTAGGCGATGAATAATCGTTCACACATAACAATAATTAAGTACTATTTATTGCTATGCTAGGCCGCCCAGCGGTTAATGATTAAGGTCATAAGTACACACTATCAACGAATCAACAAGTAAAACACATACAAGAATTGCGATTGTGAATATAGAATAAACCATGATTAAGTGAATGAAGTAATAAGCGTACATGAGTCACCCCAAAAGTGTAAAACAGTAAAAAGGGGAAAGATATACTCACAGTTTGCGAAAGCGATCAAAATCCACTTAAGCGGTCGTGTACTAAGTAATGGGAATTCCGAGGAATTCAACCTATAATGTGTAAGAATACTAATAAGGAAATGTCTAAAAAGTCTAAGGTAACTAGGGTCTAAGGCATTAGGGTTTGCTAAGTCGATTTAGGGAATTAGAGTTTTTATGATAAGTCGAAATAATATGTCAAAATTTGTAAATATGGTTTAGGTAATATAAATATTACCAATTTAATATTTAGATACAATTTATGTTTAAATAGTTAAAGCAAAATAATTTAGATATTTACTTTAGATAATTATTGTAAATAAATACAATAATCATAATTATTGAAATAAATAATTATGAGTTACACAAAGGTCCATCAATGATAATAAAGACTTTCAATCATAAGACATTTCTATTTTTATAAGAAAAATATTTATAAAATAGATGTTAAGTAGTGTAAATAAATAAATGTTTAATTATATCTAATTAAACATAAATAATGTTAATAATACAAGACATGACTCAAAAATACTATTTTTATAGAAATTGGATGCTTTCTTATGTAAATTAATGAAAATAATTTACTCATAATTTTTATAAACTTATTTATATTTAAAACTGATTTAATGAGATTAAATCATGTTTAAATGACTAAAAATAGGAAAATCAATAAAAATAAATGTTTTCTGAACCAATAATTTTTATTTAAGTTCATGATGATTAGAAATAATTTATCATAAATTTTGAGATAAAAATCATTAAAAATGAATTTTTAATCAATTAATTATGATTAAAACAATTTATTTCAATAAAAATATAAAAATAAAACATTTTCCAGAAAATAAAAATGTGGTAATTTTCTATGAGGTGTCAAGAAGCTATTCCTAAATTTTCATAATTTT
Source organism: Ambrosia x helenae (assembly GCA_030844895.1). Lineage (NCBI taxonomy): Eukaryota > Viridiplantae > Streptophyta > Magnoliopsida > Asterales > Asteraceae > Ambrosia > Ambrosia x helenae. Next base: position 106,895,675 of record CM061233.1, on the reverse strand, counting down.
TAGGTAAAAAATGGATTTATTGTGAATATTTCAAGTTTAAGGTGTTTATTTATTATTATATAGATATGCAAAACAAAACTAAAAAAAATAAGGTGAAAAGAAACGCGGGTTACAGGACCCGAACCTGAGTCTATGCTATATACAACACACACACAAACCAGTACACTACACGACCTCTTAGTTGAATAAGTTTGAAAATAAAATTATATAAACCTTTATCAAGTTTCACCTTCTTCCCCAAATCATCCTACATAAACCCTAACCCTAGAGAATTTCAATAATCCAAATTAAACTAGATTATTGATCTGTAGTAGAGGGCTTTCGTAAAGAAACAACTAAAGAACAAAATGGCAAAAACGAATTGGACTTACAAACTCGTATTTGGATTGATATAAGAAGGTGTCTGCCGAAACTTCGAACATCGATCAGAGGTTCTTTACACGCGTTTAAGAGGATTATGGAATGGCTTTAAGTGGTGTAAAGCTTGGGCTAAAGAATCGCAGCAGTCAATTTATATTAGTATAAAAAATGGCAATTGATACCTTGTTCAAAGAAGTCTATGTTGGTTACTAAAAAACATTCATTGAATAGTTTAAACTCCATTAAAACTTATAATTAATGATGGGAATTATTAATATTGATGGAGGTAAATGAATTGTGAAGTAGAAACCGAAGAAAATAAAGCAATTACACCAATTTAAACTCCCCGGAATTGGACGTCGGTGACCATTCCGGTCACCGGAAAAACCGTGTAGAACAGATTTGGGAAAAAAAATTAGACTTTTGAAAGTTGACATATTTGGTCACTCAACCCTTAACTTGGTTAATTAAATTGTATCTTGGTTAGATTTTTCCTTTATAAGCTTAAACAACTTAACAAGATTTTTAACTTTTAACCTTCAAACTTTTATAAAATTTTAACTTTTATAAACTTTAAGTGTTAAAACAAGGTTGATATAAACTTTTAAATAAAACAAACTTTACAATTGCCCAGATGTATTATGTTTAAATATCATTTCTATAAACGTGTACGATTAAAAAGTAGGCGTTTCCAAATGAAAAATATAATGATCGAATGAAACTCAACTTTTATTAAATTTGAAAACGATCGAAGGTATAAGGACTATAAATGACAACATGATAAAAGGCGAGGGTGACGGTTGTCACAAGGTGTGTCCAACCTTTCTAATGTTGTTAAGGTTAATGGTAGTTAGTGGGTTTATTGGTGGTGGTTTCTGTAACATCCGGCCCCTCTCACCACCAATATTGTCCGCTTTGCCCATCCAGAGCTCACGGATTTGTTTTTGGTTGCCCAAGTGGAAACTTCCCAGGAGGTCACCCATCCTGGAATTTCTCCCACCTGAGCACGCTTAACTGTGGAGTTCTCCTCTCATCCACTAACATTAAGCCCAAAACGCGTTGGTTATTTAAGAGGCAAGACATTACTTATGAACCAAGGATCTCTCCTGGCCACGGCCGATGTGGGATTTTCCTGGGATGTCACATTCACCCCCTGCTAGAGTCTCATCGTCCCCGATGAGGTATGCACCCACCATCCCGAATGGCACAGGAGTGGCTCTGATACCATCTGTAACATCCGGCCCCTCTCACCACCAATATTGTCCGCTTTGCCCATCCAGAGCTCACGGATTTGTTTTTGGTTGCCCAAGTGGAAACTTCCCAGGAGGTCACCCATCCTGGAATTTCTCCCACCTGAGCACGCTTAACTGTGGAGTTCTCCTCTCATCCACTAACATTAAGCCCAAAACGCGTTGGTGATTTAAGAGGCAAGACATTACTTATGAACCAAGGATCTCTCCTGGCCACGGCCGATGTGGGATTTTCCTGGGATGTCACAGTTTCTATATTTGGATTTGACTTTTTATTAAATTTGGTTGATTTCTATAAGTTTTAATTTGACTCAAATTTTGGTAAATTTCAACACAATAATATCAAACTGTTTTCATTTAAAAAATTCCAAACATATTCATTTTTTTTTGTCAACCTTTGACTTCTTATTAAATGTAAATGTCTTAGATTTTTTCACGTTTAACACAAAATTCCATTATTATTAAATGATACAAATTTAAAAATTATATTAAAAATAAATTTTGTATACTTAACCAATTCGTTTTATACCCAAAAACAATTCTTTGTTAAATTTTAAACCTTTAAAAAGTTAGATTACATTTATTTTATGTATTTTGAAACCTTTATATTAGATAGGTTTAGATTTTAATGTGGTATATAGATTTAAATAAAATAAAGTGTTTATTTTTTTAATTTTAGCAACATTTAAATCTAAATTAATTCAGGTTTCCATTTTATAATTTCCTTTTTAATATTATTAATTCTTTAACATAAATAAATCTTGCAATTTAGAACTTTATATACAGATTTTGTTTTGTAAACTATAGTGTAATTCCTTCAACTCTGTCAGGTATGTTTATCAAATTTTACATAATCATTCGGTTATTTTTTTATTCATGTAATGTTGTATTACTTACATTCTATTAAATTACAGGTTTATGGATCCGAACAACATTACGTATTGAATGACATCAATTGGAAGATGTCTCAATATACAATCAAACTTAAGGTGCTTAGGATCTCGAAGCGACTAAATCGCAAGAATCTTGCAGAAATTCTTTGTCTACATATGTTTCTTATGGATTTACAGGTTAGTGTTTAAGGTATTAACATGTTATTGTTACTAATAATTTTGAATAACTTTATTTTGTGTCTCTTTAATAGATTGTTTCATTTTAACCAATATTATTTTTATATGCAGAGGGATGAATAAACTTATTGTTAATAACCCTAACAATTGTTAGTACACATAAAGTACACTTATTGTTAATAACAATAATCAATAACTTTTTTAGTTTATAATTAATATTTCAAATTTTAAATTCATATATTAAGAACCGCCACTTTTTAAGCTTGTTGCAGAAACAAGTCTTTTCATCTGCTCATACAATTAATAGGGAATATTAATTATTATCAGTGTTGAAAATCTATGCTGTCCCTTCAGTTCTTTACACGCGTTTTAACATATGTATATAATCATAATCACTAAACATAAATCACAACTCTATTTTCTTCAAAATAAACACACATAAGTTCTAAAAAAAATATTAAGCAATGGAAAAGGTTGTCAGTTGGAGGTTCTGCAGTATCAAACGAAGATATTTGGTGAACATGAGTGACAATTCATGTTTACTTTTTGGTTCAAGAAAAGCTGTTATGCAAATGGGAGCAGATTTTCAAAGAGAAATGTATGACTTTGGAAGAACAATGAGGTTGCCAACTATTGAAGAAAGGAGACTGATTGCGAAGTTGGAAGACATCTTTCAAGTGGATGAGTTTGATGAACTTTTGGAGGTATTTCCTGTCTGTAGTTGGTTTTTTGCTGAAAATCTTAACATTGCAACTGTGCAGTTTACTGATGGGTCACATCGGTTGATGTCAAGAGACGAACTTGAAAACTGCAACGACTATGACTTGCTTGTGGATCTGGATAAGGTAGGCATGTCTAACAGCAGCAGAAGCTTAGCGATGGTGAATCTGGAACAAATGATTCGCCTAAAAATCAGGAATCTGGAGGAGGAAGCGGCAATGGTGGAAGCAAAGGAGTCATCCGAATCTGAAATGGATGATGATGAAGATGCTGATTAAATATAGTATGTTTTATATGAACTTAAAATACTTTTTGGTTGATATGTAATGAATATATTATGATGCAGTTTATTAACAACTTTAGTAAAAGTTGAAATTTTGATGTATAATTAGTATAACAATCGTAATCAGTTATGTTTAATAATCTATTGGTTTTGTTATTAGGTTAATTTTTTTCATTACTTTTATTTGAACTTGGCTTTAGGTTGTAAATAGAGTGTTCCAATAATTATTGATTATAGTGGTAGTAAATATGCGTTGCTTTAAGTGGTAAGAATAGAATTTAGAAAACTTATGAATAGATTTAAAGTTCATAGTGAAAGTTTTGAATTGCAAGGCTATGATATGTACAATACATAAGTAAAATATCAATATTGATTTGAATAATTGTTATTAGATGAGTAACTTTTAAAAGTTTATAAAAAGCTAGGTTATAGTCACGCGTGTACACACGTTGTATACCCAAGTCAAATGACAATATGCCAATGATATGTTGGTGATAAAAAACTAGCTTTTGTTTAATGATTATGGATATATAGATATAATCTATGGATTTTATTTTACAATATTGCTAATTAACATTTTTTAATGTACCGACTATCGAGTAAGTCAGTTGTTCAATTAAGGAATAAAACTTTTTCATTATGGACCGTGAATGGGTAAGCCTAATTGTCTATAGAAGTCCAACCCAATTCATAAAAGTTTGTAGCCATGGGTTTTATACTTTTAGTAAAATTATATTCTGTCGCATCTTCTTTGTATTGTCTGTTAACATTATAAAAACTGTTTTGATCATGTTATATTAATTTGCACTAAGTGGTGACACCTTCTTAGTTATTGCAACTGGATTTTTAGTAGAGATGGAGTTAAATTGTTAATACTTAATAAAGAGGGTAAACCACAAACAAAGACAACAAATGTTGTGTACAAAAAGATTTTCTTAAATGTATGACTTAATTTTGTAATTCGTTTCCTTCTTCGGCATAGTAATCAAATTCTTTTAACACTTAATTACTTTTGCCAAATCATCTCTTCAAATCTAATCTATGATAATATATTCCTCATTTATATATTTCATAATAAATTTATAATTTGTTAATTTGTTTTATACTTATACATCTAAATAATAACCTCACCAATATGTTTACCTATGTATGCATTCTAATGTTCCCATCATATATTCAGCTTCGTATTCTTTGAGACACATTCCACATTTCTTACACTAAATATTATTAGATTTCAGCCTCGGGACTCCCCCGTATCTTTTAGATTTCATATCAGGTGGAAACATTGGTATCAAAACTATTATTACTAGAATAAATATTAAACCATCTGATATCAAGATTCCAGTAAATTTTCAAAGGTGTCAATTTCCAATAAGTGTATGTTTCGCAATGACCGTCAATAAAAGGCAAGGACAGTCTTTATCTAAGGTTGGATTCTATTTAAGAGAACCTGTTTTCTCACATGGCCAACTTTATGTTGCATTTTCAAGAGTTAAAAGCAGCACATGAGTGAAATTACTTATACTTGATGGTGATGTGAATGTGAAAACTACAACCAGAAATGTGGTGTATAAAGAAATATTTAGTGATAGTTGAATAAAATTTCTATTCGTTGTGTTATACTTTAAAACAATATTTCTACGGTATTTTTCTTATACGTTATAATTCCCTAAATAGATGTACGTTGGTGAACCGCGTGTACACGCGGGCTAAAATCTAGTATATATATATAAAATAATGAAAATTCAGAATAGTGAATTTTCATTTTAAATTAATAATGTTGTAGGAGTAGCCTAATAGCAAATAATATAATAAAGAGATGTAGGGAGAAAGATGATTATATCATTGATAGGTGTGTTTATAATGAGGTACAATGAGGGTATATATATAGGAGTACAAAACTTGGAGAATAAGCTAATCTAATTTAGGAGGTGATAACCACATTAATGTAATATATTTATAACACTCCCCCTTGGTTATCAACTTAATACGCTTTGAGATGTTGCCTCGTTAAAAACCTTGCTAGGAAAACCCAGTGGGACAAAACCATAGCTAAGGGAAAAAGAGTGCAGCGCGTATTGTCTCCCCCTGATAATGTTGCCTCGTTAAAAAACCTTACTAAGAAAACCCAATGGGATAAAACTTAGTGAAGGGAAAAAGAGTGCAACTTGTATAATGCTCCCCCTCATATGAACATCTATTCTCTAAGTGATTGGTGTAGATCTCCGTAGAATTTACTCAAATATTTTGTAGTCAATGATTTGCGTCTTGATCACTTGGCGTGAAACTCTTTAATTCGAACATTGATGTATGATATTCATTCCATACTTTTAGTCCATACTCTCGTAAGTGCAATTCTTTAAGTTGAACTCTGTTTGTAAAACTAATGTCTCATCTTCTCGTGAATAAATGTCACAAGATCAACAAATGTGATGTGCTATATTCCCTGCATCTACAAGACTAACCAAACTTGTTTTCATGGGTTAGTGAAATATAATCAAATATCGCTCATACCTGAAATATTTGTTTTAACTCATTCTGGTGTCTTCCCGCTTGACATAGGCTATATATTATGATAATAACTTCATACGGAAGATATAATAATCATGAATACCTAGTAAGACACTAATGCCCATGTGCATTTAACTATGGTACTTCTAGAATGAAAATCTCTACTTTGGTAGTAGATTAAATGAATAATTTTCCATATCAAGTAATTGGACAACCTTTAATGCACTTTAAGTGTGAGCTATGTTTACTGTAAAATGTCCCGCCATCTTTTCAATATATACGTTGATGGATTGGTAAACATATCATTACACATATACTCGAATTGTAGGTCAAGCAACAAGTGCACTATGTCAAGGACTTTCAAAAAATTCACTCTTTAAAAATTCTACAGAGTCTCTCGATGATGCCTAGGCATTATCATTGTAAACTGCGATTATAGTGAACTTTTAAGAGAGAACTTATGTCAAAAGATAGATAATATTATAAGCCTATATTCCTCTTTGTAGGAATACTTCATGAGTTGTACAACACTCAACTCAACTATTTTAGTCCATATTTATTTTGTTAACTTTACAAAATACTTGATATCGATGCATTAGGCATCATCAATCCATCAAGGACATTTTCCATCTTGACCAATTAATGCCAGTGCATTTACTCTTTAAGAGCTTTGGTACATGAAATTTATCATATAATAAATCAATTAGAAAAATCAATTTCATCCATTTGTCCAATCTATATTGTACTATTGTTATACATTAAAGTATCATAATCACCAGGTTTAGTTTATTACCTGTAGTGTATTGGTGCACAATAATTACATCCTATGATGTTTCATATTACCTTTTAAGCACTCAGTTGCTTTAGGATACTCATGAGGAGTTCCACCTATATTCAATTATATAACAAACATAACATATTCAGAATTGAATCTATTTATTCTGATCATAACGTTCTCGAGAACTTACGTTACAAGATTTTGACACATTAAATCCTTCATCATGTATTTTCATGTAAACTTTCAGTGTCAAGTGAATCATGATATTTATTAGACGCATTTCAATTCTCTCTTTGCATTACCAGACTAATAACATAATGAAAAATCATTGTATCCACCACCGGAGAATGCGTCTCCTCATAATCAATTATGGGTCTTTGCGAAATTCTTGTGCCACCAATTTTACCGTATTTCTTTTCAAATGTTGATTCGCACAAAAGACCTTTTCATATCTATATGTTTTACAACTTTTGTTGTATGGACTACTGGTCCAAAACTTTCCTTTTCAATAGAGAATTCAACTATGCCGTATTTGCGTCTTTCCATTTTGGCCAATCATTTCTATGTATTCATTCATAGGCAGATCTTAAATCTTGATCCTCATTTCAAGCGCTACATTGCATAAAATTTATAACGACGTCGATTTTATTTTGATTCCATACATTTCGTAGACATGATACTATATAACGAGATCTCTTTATTTTCAGGTACCTGAGGTTCTTCTGGAACCATCATGTCTAATGTCTCTTCAGGAGACCTTTTTACTATAACCTCAGCTTGACCATCTTTATTACTTGCTCCAATTTCTCGAGGATTCTATTCATGGAATCGAACAGTCTATCACGCTTCAGGCGTGCAAAAGACTTATAAGATTATTTGGAGCATTAGCAGTTGGTATATGTGACTTAATTAGCTAGTCCACATATTTAGGTCAGTTAATGTGTCTGGTAAATAATTTGTTAATCGTTTTAAATGAGTTATGCTTTGAAATTATGTTCGAACTTCATTTTTGAGGATCAATTATAACTCATACCAACTCCTTTCGTTACCAACTGCCTTTTATCTCCCCCTGATGTTGGGAATGTTAATCCATTGAGATGGATAACAATTAATTGAGCCATAAATAAATACCCCATTAAAGGCTCTATTCATCATCGTATATCCCAACCACCTTTTGAGGTCTCATCTTTATGCGTCATGGTGGATCAATTTCAATATATGTCGCACAACAAAAAAATATTAGATGGGCAATATTTGGTTCCTGACCAAAAACCAACTATAATGGGGAGAAACTATTACCATGTATTGGCTTGATGTGAATAAATGTTACTGCATGTAAAATCAAATGTAAATATGAACTTTTGCTTTCATGATTATTGACATTGCAATCAATAGTAGACTTTTTAATGATCATCTCAATGAAAACAATATGTGTATGAACATAAGCTATATGAAGTTCAACACTTATTCCAATGATCATTATTATCTTGGGAATTGATTAAATATGCCAATCTAGAATAATATGCTTGCTATCTTATTAGCTAAGCCATAAATCAAGCAAACTTCAGGTTGCAAACTTGATAACCATTTAGACGATGCATCGATTTTAAATACTAAATGGTATCATGTTAGGATATGCATATCCTTTAATCAATTCCAAAATATATAGTGATACTCACCCTACTTTATATGCAAATATATAATTTCTCTTAAGAGCAAACATTACATGCTATGTACCAGATTGAAGAATCTTTAAGTTCTTCATTATATCCACATCGTTGACTCGGTGTGGTCTTACCGGTCATGCCAACTAATTAAATAATTATGATCCATAAACTAAATTTCTAGTTTATGATCGAATATGTATTACTTGCATGTATGTAATACAAAACATATGATATGAAAGAATGTATTATAACTTCAACGTTCAAACCATCATGTTATATAAGCACTCCTTTTATTTGCCACATGTGGTGGTCAATCTCATTAGTAACATGATCATTATTGCATTTTTGATGATCAATCTCATTATTTAACTTGGCTATTATTATAATCTTTGATGGTTGAGCACATTATGACCATCATTGCAACTTTCTCAATTATCTCCATGATGATCATGACAATTTCAATTATTGTTTTATAATCTCATTCACTTCAAGAAATGGAGTAAAACTAACCAAGCTTTATTATTTTCTTTGACATAAGAATATAAAGTCATTTGAAAATTTTCATACCCTTTTAAAGGTATTGCTACTTCAGGAGCGTATTTAAGGTATGATAAGTAAAATTCGTTCAGTCCAATTTTCCCATATAAAATTGAGAAGTAATTATATCTCCTTAATTACCATGATCATGGACTTTACAGTGATCATTATATCATCACATTCACTTCAGGGAATGGATTATAACCACAAAACTTTCATGGTGGAATCATTACAACTTCATTAGTTATGTACATGATCTTTAACCTTTATACCGATCATTTTTCATCACATTCACTTCAGGGAATGTATTATAACGATCGCTTTCATATATTGTGGTCATTTCAAACCTTACATATTCTTTTGCTACTTCAAGAGCATATATAAAGATATGACAATGGAAACTGTTATAAATAATCTTCTCATCACATAACACTAATTGAGAAGAAGTTATATGACTGAATCATTACGACTTATCATCAAAATTCTTACAATCCAATCGTATAACTTGTGACAATGTACCATAATGTTCTCTTCAAAAAATGATAACATATGAAACACAGTGTATATATAATGCATGACTTTATAACATGTCACATTAATAAAACTACTTATAATACGACCTTATGAAATAAGATTTTCCTCACTTATAAGAAAATATATAATTTATGTACTTGTTTATCAAGATATAACCAATCTTATGCAATTCATATTTTTTTTAGCAAGGTTAAAATATAAGTATATGATAACACTCACATATATCATGGCAAATATTTTGCAATTTCCAACTTGATTACAAACCATATGATAAAACAAGTAATACGTATTATAGTTTCCTTTAATAATTTCCTTAAGAAAATCCCATAGTGATGAACTTCTAACTAGAAACATCACACATCATTCAACATCAACTAATTGACTTCTTTCATACGGTTGTTCTTATTTGAGCCATAATGAAAAGAAAAAAAAAAGGTATGTGAGATTATTTTTATGTGATCTCAGATCAATTATATAAATATGATACAAAAGTCTATCGTGTATTATTACAAAAAAAAAACATATCTTGTTATAACATATCATCATCATACAAATAATTATTGCAACAATAGTTTTATTTATCCGAAATGCAATTCTTATTTGGATTAACTGTAGGAGTAATACTTCAAATTAAAATATAAGTTTCGTACTAAAGGAACCGAATTAAAAAAAAAAACGAAAAGTATTCTGATGGAATGATAATTACACATTGGTCATTGGTCATATATTTTCAACTAAAAACTTCGATCAGTTATAATTCTAATAAGTCCAATAGCAGTTCACACTATCAAACAATAAATTATTAGTCCCACACTAATTTTTTAATCCGTGTAAAACATATATGGTCATAAACTATATAAAGTATATTTAAAATATAATTATCATAAAAATCAAATGAGTTAAACATAATATCTTCTAATCGACTTTTATGATTTACGGTTCAGTCACATGATTGTTTATTCGTGACAGATTTCACGGATTATTAAATAACACATAAGGCATAATTGTATAATAAAATATAAATCTCGATTTAACTAACCCAAAATTGTATGAAGTACAATATGGATTGTGTTGTGAGAGTGAATAAAAACAAAATAACTAGAACATGTAGACTTACCATATGTTGATATGATCTAACTCCAAAAGCAATTCGTGCTGATAACGTGTTGTAGGAGTAGCCTAATAGCAAATAATATAATAAAGAGATGTAGGGAGAAAGATGATTATATCATTGATAGGTGTGTTTATAATGAGGTACAATGAGGGTATATATATAGGAGTACAAAACTTGAAGAATAAGCTAATCTAATTTAGGAGGTGATAACCACATTAATGTAATATATTTATAACAAATACATATATAATAGTTGATAGAGGTGTAGCAAGATGTTGCAAGAATCTAGGTGATTGTTGCATCAAGGAAAATAGATACGTATAAGATGTATGATGCATGTCATATAATTATCTAGCAAGGTGGGCTTAAGAAATTAGAAAATTTTGTTGAATGTATAGGTTGTTGGATGGGTTAGACTATCACCAACAAACTGTAATGATTGTTTGGTATGTTGAAAAAAAATTTGAATGTCAGAGATAGAATATTTTTTACCAAGTCTACGCATTGTATCTATAGATTTGATATGATATTCAGTACTTACTTACTTTTCATAAGTATTGACATTTTTGGTACTGGTATATAAAACATAATCGTATTGAGTACCATCACCGATACTGTATTAATAGAGTCGGTACTTACTTTTCCAGAAATGTCGTATCAATGCTTTTGGTATCGGCATGGTTGCAAAAGTCGTTAGGCGGTGTAAAATTGGTTGACTGGGGAGTTACGAGTACTCGACCTAGGTGTGAAGTACTCGTAGATTACTTGTTGCCTAGGCGATATTTTTACAACAAGAAATAACAATACCGATCTCATCATTGTCTACTTGTTGGGACTCCCCGTGTTAAAATTCAGCTTTTCAGGTTGAAACCAAAACCGATCTGGATTCAAATTTGCTTTTCGGCTAAGTTTTGACTTTTAAATTTAGTTTGGTTCGGTTCAGTTAAGTACAATTTATAAACCGAAAAAATATTAAAAAGAGAGAATTACACAGATTGTCCTTTAGTTATACATCAAATTGCATCCTATGTCCTTTATGGAAATTTTTCACTCCTTATGTCCTTTGTTTTATACACTTGTTACACCCTATGTCCTTTAGACCAAACCTAGTTAAATAACTCAGTTAAGTTGGTCATGTGCCCCTCATGTGAGGGGCAAACCTGTCTTTTCACCTTAAAACATGATAAAACTTAAAAAAAAAAAACACTTCAACAATCAGACAAACATCATCATCTTCATCTTTACCCCTTCAACAACTCAAACCCTAAACCACCATTAATTCATCACCAACATACTTATCTCCACCACCGCCGCCGTAACCACCACCACCACCTCCTCCATACCTATTTCCTAGATTGACCCGGTTATAATCCACAACTCCAAATCCTCAATCCCTTGTCTCCCAGACCCGACTCAGACCTCAAGAATCAACCGCCATCATAACCTGGACCATCACCATTGCCACCTGCATCCACCATAACCCCCACCTGAGCCTACCAAACCACCACCGTCCTCCAACCTATTGACCACCATGGTTCTACCTTCAAGACGACCCCTGCAAACCATCTTCGCACCCTCTGTGAGCCACTGTTATCTGAATCAAAGTCACCACTACAACCTTATCCCCACCAATAATCATCACCAGGGCCGCCATCAATACCTTCACAAGAAAAGGGGGTTTTTACCTGGTTTGATTCGGGAACAGAGGGGTCGCCGCCGGAGACCACCACATCTCCTCTTCCGTCTGTCTCTCTCTCCTACACTTTCTCTCTCTGTCCTCTGTTCTCTCTCTCTAGCTCATTATCTCTCTATCTCTTTCTAAAATAATAATATTAATATGGAAGGAGCAAGGTTGGGTGAGGGTGGGGGGGTGAAGGAGACCCGACGGTCGGAGCTATCGCCGGAAGAGGAGGAGTAGAGAGGAAGAGTGTGTGTGTTTGTGTCTGGTGTGTGTGTGTTTTAGAGAGAGAGAGAGAGGTGAGAGATAAAGTGTTATTATTATTATTATTATTATTACACAGATTGTCCTTCATTGAGGGTGAAAAGACAGGATTGCCCCTCACGTGGGGCACGTGACACACTTAACACTCTTTTTTAACTTGGTTTGGTCTAAAGGACATAAGGTGTAACAAGTGTATAAAACAAAGGACATAAGGAGTGAAAAAATTTCATAAAGAACATATGATGCAATTTGATGTATAACTAAAGGACAATCTGTCTAATTCTCTCTATTACAGAAAAAAAAAAAAAAAAATAAAAAACAAAACAGAACATTTCCAATTAGAGTCTTTGCAAAACCAAAAACCCACTCACTCCTATAATCCTTTTCACCAAAATACCCTTTACTAACTCTAACCACAACCGCCGCCACCGCCGCCGGTTCACTTCCCCCTCCGTCGTCCTCCGCCGGTTAGTCAGGTAACCTGTTGTACTGCTTCCTCCAACTTAACTAACTCAGATTCAATATTTTGTTACAATCACAGATTAAGTTCCATCTATAAACCTAAACTGATAACCTAGTTAATATTATTCTCAAGCCCTAGGGTTAATTTTGTAATTTCCAGTCAAACACATGGCGCAAGAAGCAGTGTTAGGGTTCCTGGAGCATAACGAGGAAATAAAAGATTCAGGCGAGTTCGCTGTGCAGATAGGATTTAGTCATGAAGATATTGTTAACGCCATTAAGAGTCTCAATGGCTTTCGATATGTTGATGCTCAGGTTATTTTCTTATCTTTTTTTGTTAGAGATGATGTGAATGTTGTTAGAGAATAGAATTTGCTATGAACTTACAGGTGATTTGTTGTATTAGAGTAGGATTAAGTTGTTAATCGATAATTATTACTTATACTAAATATGTTTATGATTTGAAGCATAAATAAATGCTTTCAGCAATACTGCAATGTAGTACTGTAGTACTGTGGTCTGCATACTCTAAGACTATGGGGTGTGGTTCCCCTTGTCCACATCAACGCCACATCATCTTCCCCTTCTCCTCCCCCTTCTAGGGGAAATGGTTCCCCCTCCTTCCCCTCCTCCTCCTATATTATTATATCTATTGTTATTATACTTTTATATAAAAAAGTATTAATATTAAATAAAAAGACAAGAATAAATATATATATATTATATTGATGTTTGCATAAAATGACAAAAGAAAGTATGGAAGAATGGGACGGGGAGATGGGGAAATCTTACCGATCACACCGAAGGGAAGATGAGGGGGGCGGTGTTCCCCTTGGGGAAAGAAGCCACATCACTCTTCCCGATCCTTTTCCCCACCCACACCCCTTAGTCTAACAAATTTCATACTTTTAGTTCCACAGTCGTATTGATCGCGTTATTTTTACACTATATTAATTAAGTCACTAGTGTTAGGCTTGTCAAAGGACACGAACAGAGGGATGTTCGTGTTCGTTCATTTAACTTTAACTGAACACGAATACGAATATATGGATATAAACGAACACGTTTTTTGTGTTCGTGTATGTTCATTAAGAAAATGAGCATGTTCGTGTTTGTTCATGTTGGTTCGTTTAAAACGTAAGCGAGCAGTTCATGAACGTAAACAAACACAAATAAACTTAAACGGACATAATTGAACAAACATTAAACGAACACAAATGAATGTAATTGAACAAACATAAATTAACACAAATTAACTTTAATGAACACACGTGAACAAGTCTAATACATCACAGATATAAGAAAATAAATAAATAAATAAATAAATAAATAAACACATCTAGATTAACGGTTTAAATGTACACAACTCAGTTAGGTAGTTTTTTTATATATATATTGGTGATCAATTACGATACGTTCCATTGGAAAGCCCAATACTAACTAGTTTATGTTTACACAAGTTGTTAGAAAGCCCCTTTTATGTTTATATTTATATAAATATAACTATTTATGTATTTATTTAAATTTTAAACGAACATAAATGGATGTTCATGAACATAAATGAACGAACAAAACGCGTGTTCATGTTTGTTCTTTAGTTAAATGAACAAAAAAAATTTGTTTATGTCTGTAACTTTCTGCTGAACAGTTCATGAACGTTTGGTTGGGCCTATCTAGCGTAAAATGTCATTTTGGAACTAGGGGTTGAGAGGAATAGCAATTTGGCAGAGAGAATGTTAATTATCCCAACCAGTTTAGATTAAAAATATCAAGTACTTTGATTAAAATTGGAGAAACATGATGTAATTGAAATGATTATGTATATACAGTTGTGTTGTTGATAAACTCTTTTGTTAGATGAAAATATTGTAAAATTACGGTGACGTTATATTTTATTTGACCCCAGTATAACTAACACATCTGACATGTTTAAAGTGTACATGTGTTTGTACTTTTACATTTGTAAAATCACTTGCAATGATTTAAAAATTTAAACGAAAGGAACATTTTGATGTTGGTGTTTATGTTGTTGACAATGTTTACAATGGAACTTAACATAAATCCTATATAATATGATGGTTCACAACAGCGTGCATCCTTTGTGCTTTATCAAGAGTTGAGAATCTAATGTCTTGAACCTTAAGCATAGTTCTCACTTCTCACTTATGTGGCTCAATTCATAATGCTTTGTATGCTAAAGAGGTAAGTGAGAAATGATTTAATGACCTCTATTTACTATGAATTGTAGATTCCTTTCACTCTTCTCCTGGTTTTTCCTTTTATCCCTTTCAACTGTCTAAATTTTGGTTGTGTTTTATATATATATATATATATATATATATATATATATTTTGGATGGAGATAAATATATGCTTTTGCATACAGGATATTAAAAAGGAGAGATGGCAGCTAACTGCTGAAGGCAAAACTTATGCTGCTAATGGGTCTCCAGAATTCCAACTATTCATGGCCGTCCCGCCAGAGGGTATCTCACGGGTAGATCTGCAGGTAAGAAAAAGCATCTTGTAATCACAAGATGCATTATTGGAAGTTAATTTGCTTTCATCATTTTTTAGATCTGAATTTAATTGCATTTGATCTTTTGTTGTATACCTAGTCTTTTTTTATTTTTTGTGAATAGTTGGTTGCTTGTTGGAAGATATATTTTAATAATTTTGAATGCAGAAAAAGTTGGGAGACTCGGTTTTCAAAATTGGTTGCCAGCAAGCCATAAAAAATAAATGGGTGGAGATGGGGAAGTCGCAAGTCTCTAGAAAGGTAAAGTTGAACGAGTATTCGTCAAGGATAGTTTCTAGATATGAACTTGCTAGTTTTTTATAATCCAAAGCTAATCTATCATTGTGTATGAATTGATGTAGGTTGCACATGTAGATGATAATGTGAAGGAAATGCTTGTAAAGATAAACGACGGAGAGGTGATAAATTTACCAAGTTGTTCACTTTATTTAGATTAATAACCAAGGGTTAGTGGCTAGAATGACATATCTTTGGGGATTTGAAATATCATCCTGATGTTGGTTACAATTTTTATGTAACCAAGTGTAGGATCTACCATTGTAAACTGTAGTTAATAATTTTTTTTGGTAACGTGTCTCCATTATCTATTTATGTCCATGCGTCAATGAACTTGCATGTTTTCTTAAGGAAATGATAATTTAACAATTAACATTTAAAAAGGTTGATGAGGAGGTTCGTATGAGGGTGGGTGGACAACTTATATCTTTTGTCTGAACATAAACTATATGTTTGACTCAATATTTTGTCCTTACGTATGTTTAACGGTTGAGATACATTATTTCAGGCCCTCAACCAACAGGATATTGATGCTCTGAAGCGAAGAAAACTTATTTCTCCTCAGTAATATTTCTTCAAGACATTCTTCTTCTTTTTTTTATGCTTTTAGTTATACATGAAGATAAGCTGGGTATCTATTATTCTATTTACCAAGACAATCTTCATTGTTGTCAATTGCTCATGAGTTATGTATTTTGCATAACCTGCCCATATACAATTCTTCATGCTGCATTCTAATCTTATTCAGTATGGTTTTTCTGTTTTGTACACTTTTTACAGGGTATGGAAAGGCTACTCTGTTAAGAAAGGTCCTAAATATGCCCCCAAAATAAGGAAACCTGCCACTGATTTAACTAGAGAAAATCTGCAAAGGTATCAGAATGCCTTATTTTAATGAATTAATTAATTAAGTAATGGATGCTCTTATCATTGAGTGAAATCAAGATGCTTGAAAGCTTACGATACTTGAATTTTTTATATTTTGTTTTTCAAGTGGCGAATGGAAGGACTTGCAGTTTAAAGAGTATAATTTTCTCGCAAAAGGGTTTCCTGTTGAAGCTGGTTACCTCCATCCTTTACTTAAGGCAAGAGTGCAATTCATCGTTATCTGCATAGATGTGTCAAATGTCTTGTTGTCATCATTTTGTAAAATTTCAAAAGAACGGGGTTATGTATTCATTCAAAAAGATTGCAGCCATGATATTTATTTATTCATTCATCAGAAGTAGATTTCTATATCTAAATATTGAAATTATTTCAGGTAAGGCGACAAATGCAGATGATTTTTCTTCAAATGGGGTAATGTCTACTATAACATTTCATACAACATCATTTTGATGAATTATAGTTTATATAATGTAATGCCTATTTGTTTGATTGTAGATTTGAGGAGATGCCTACAAATAATTATGTTGAAAGCAGGTAGCTATTGTTCTCTTCCATTATGCAACTTGATTGTTCACAACCTTGTCTACCCACATATAAATAGTCGATCCTTTAAATCTAAATAGGGTTTTTATTCGATGATACAATCTGCAACCAATATGTTCTTTGTTAAAAAACACAATTTTAATAAATACAGCTTCTGGAATTTCGATGCACTTTTCCAACCGCAACAGCACCCTGCCCGTGATTCACACGATACATTTTTCTTAAAAGGTATGCTCAATTTTTTTTTTTTGTCATGGTTTTTTTTAATTACTCTAATGGGTGACGTGGCAATGGTATATGCAGAACCTTCAACTACAAAAACGCTTCCGGAAGATTATGTTGAGAGAGTGAAGCAGATTCATGAGTCCGGAGGTCACGGATCAAGAGGGTATGCTATCATAAGAAACTATACATTCACCTTTTTTAGACTCTCTTTTTTTTATTTAATTTTTTAACAAGCATAGCAACATTTATTATGTAGGTACGGGTATGACTGGAAAAGAGAGGAAGCAAATAAAAACTTATTACGGACTCATACAACTGCGGTTTCCTCAAGGATGCTGTACGCACTTGCAAAGGTTTATTTAATAATGTACCTTTCATGTATTTTATTTCAATCATGCATTTCTTTGAGGTTCTTTTATATATATGTGCTTCTGTTTGGGGTTGAAGGATGAGTTATATGGCTGTATTTAATTTATCTGCTAACATCTGCAGAAACCTTTTGAAGCCAAAAGGTACTATAGTATTGATCGTGTCTTCAGAAATGAGGCTGTTGACCGGACTCACCTGGCTGAGTTTCATCAAATAGAAGGTATCTGAATCTGTCTGTTCGATTTTATATACAATGAAATGCCTGCTACTATTGAAAACAAAAATAAAAAAAGTATATATCTGTTTGAAATGATAAGTTTATAAAGAACGGGTGTTTGTTATTTCTTGCTGGAAAAAAACTCAGTTATGTATTATCGGGAGTGTGTACTTATAAAAAATCTGTATTTTGACGAACCCTCAGGAGCTGTTTCAATCAAGGATTAAATTTTGTATGTTCTTATGATCTTATCTTAGAGTCCTGACAGATCCAGTTGAAGTTTCACTACCTTCAGCAGTAATTCTTCTGAGATGGATCCATTTGTCAAAACATATCTTTTTTTTTCTTGTTAATATAAGTTAACACATTTATTAGTGTTACTAAACCTTGGGGTTGATTGTCATTATTAAAACCAAGTACTTTTGATGGTGTATTATTATATGTATACTTGCACCAATATGATCATGCAGCAGCAAATTCTTGATACATGAATGGCACATGATAATGCATCATGAAGTTGCCATAACATTTTTTTTAATTTATTTTTTATTTATTCTATATATGGGCTGTGCAGGGTTAATATGTGATCGTGGACTAAGTCTTGGGGATTTGCAAGGCGTGCTGCATGACTTCTTTTCCCGATTGGGTAAATACTAACCTCCTTTGTGTTCTTGGTTTCGGTAATCAAGGCGTGCTACTGTAATTTGCTACAAGTAATATGATTTAAATTTACATTCTTAGTTTCGGTACTCAAATATGATCTATGTTTATGCCAAATCATTTGAAGTATATTTATCACTTAAGTGATCCAAAATACGGTACGGTATAATGCCAATTTTTATTCCAGGAATGTCCAACTTGCGCTTCAAGCCTGCTTACAATCCATACACTGAGCCAAGCATGGAAATATTCGGGTACAATTTCGTTATTCTAATATATAATCGTAATATGGATACTATAAATGTAATGTATATTCTCTAATGTGGCAGTTATCATGAAGGCTTAAAGAAATGGGTTGAAGTAGGAAATTCTGGAATGTTCAGACCTGAAATGTTACTTCCTATGGGACTTCCTGAGGATGTTACAGTTATTGCTTGGGGTCTTTCCCTTGAACGGTATGTGCAACAAAACAATATTTTTGTAGTTTAACCTAATATCTGATCATCTAGGAATTGCAACCGATTGTTATTTTTCCTCATTGGTTAGCAAATGGGTCGATTTGGTTAGATCCGTATAGTGACCCAATGACCCATAGTGTATGGTGTTAGTCCTAAGTCTGTTGCTGCTTTTTTAGATTGCAGTTATAGTATCTGTCATGTGTGACCAGCTAAAATGCATCAGCATTACCAAACTACTTGTTCCATGTCGCCACTTTGATCCAAAGTAGAGGTGGCAAGATCACGGATCGTTTTTCAGTATAGCTAGTTTTTTTTCTTTTAGCTAGTTTTTTTCTTGTTTCATTTAGATCCTTATGAAAGATAAAACACAATCCGCATCAACTTACAAGTTACACCATGCTTGTAATGTACCTACTTATAATCCACATGTTACATATGACCAGTTATCATAATTCTTTAACAATCTATAATTGGTATACACCAGGCCAACAATGATACTTTATGGCATCGACAACATCAGAGATCTCTTTGGTCACAAGGTATGCACAATTGCATGAATTCGTTATAAATCATGAAAAAATCGTGGTGTGATTCTGTTCACATTTTTTTGCAGGTGGACCTCGGCCTCATTAAGAGTAACCCTATATGTCGTATTGGCTTATAATACAGAGACTGGGATGAATGTTGGGTTAATATATGTCCCTCTTGAATAACTTTACCCTTGATTTTTGTTGGCATAGAATATATGATCATTTTAGTTAACGAGTCTCTGTGTTTTTTTCTGGTATTTGAAACATTATTTTTGTAAGAGTGGATCCTTGATTTTGTTGTGTCATTACTCATTAGACCTTTTGCAAGTGCAATTACAAGTTGAACATTGATTTGCTCTTTGTGTTGGTTGTGTGCTATTTTATGTGTTCATTCTTGCCAACTTGTATAATAGCTAATGATGGCCAAGCTACCACAAGTTCAAACATAGTAGCCGTTGAAAGGAGCCTACACAACATTAAGATGGAGGATTCGGGTCGCCGTCAGCCTGTGGGTCAGCTATGTTTGTTTGGATTCGAGTACGGATCAAACGTGAAGGCCCAAGGAGTTACCCATACAACCTAAAAATAATAGTTAATCAAAATAGGTAAAGTAATATCAACTAGTAGATTATGTCCGTGCTACGCACGGGGATATACGAAGGACATATGGATGCGACTACGTATCATACATGACGCAAATTCATATGCCTATTCATTTGTTTTAGGATCAAATAATGCTCGACATAGTTTGAGTAATTTTATAGTAGGAAAATATGTCACACCCTCAAAATCCACTTGCGGAGTTTTACCGCGAGGTGCATGACAAACCAGGATCCAAGTCAACGATCACAATAAACAAGTCTAAATGAACATATGCAATTTCAAAAACATAGTTTAAATCTCCAATTACAGCGGAAGCTTATTCTCAAAATATAATCCAAAAGTAAACCAAATTATTCAATGTTTGAAAACCATGCAATCCTAACTAGACGCCGTGCAGACGCGTGCGCCCTAGTTCCATAGTGCTACCTTAGCGACCTGAGAAAACATGTAAGAGTTTACGTCAGCACAAAAATGCTGGTGAGTTCACAGGTTTTGTAATCAAAGTATCAAGTTCAACCTGTCCATACTATAACAATTTGTAAACCAAGTACGCTAGCTAGGCGTATGTTTTATTACTACAACGATTGGAAAACCATTACTAACTCGCAAACCAGATGTTGTGCCCGAATAGTAAACCTGTTCCTGTTTGAGACAATATGCACTCGCCCGGCCCTCCAAGCCGACGAGCGGGGTTGGTCATTCCCAATAGATCTATTCACATTTCCCCGTTGTGCTAACCCGCACATTCATGGTTTCCCCCGGGACTTCCAAAGATCGTATAGTAAACCATAGAAAACCCATAGTATGACAGTTGTTACCAAAACATAAGTTTAACATATGTTTTCTCCCCCAAAAAGTGAAACCAGTTAAAAGAGGGGCCGTAAACTCACCTTAGGTTGCGTTCCTTCGATATACGAATAATATCAGCAAGCTATGCTAGCCCCGTAAAGCGGCGACCTAACATATGACAGTTACAAGTACTTAGACTAATAACCCGTAGGTTAGTTAGTCCCTAGATGTCCAGACCATAACCAAGTTCGTTTGAAAACACCGTGACTGTTAAATTAACCCAATGTACAAGACTCGACATCCCATTGGTGACCCGAGACTCCCCGTGTTATACTTGCACTCACAAACATACAATCATGCAATTCACACTTAACATACGTTAAAGTCCAACAAGTTATAGCACGTAGTTCAAGTATCACATAAATAAGTCCGAACACATGTTACCAAGTTATTAGGTATGTTACGGGGTTCCTAGCATGTTCCTAGGCGTCAAATCGGGTCTCGGAATGTCAAAATATACTTACAGCAGCAGTACAGGCGATTAGGAAAAGTCAACTAGTGATTACGTGGGTCAACAGGCATTTAGGAATGCTAATCGCCTATACTATAGGCGATTAGGGTTATATGGTATACAAATTAGGAGTTTATAGGCGATTACGTCGTAAGGCATGCAATTCAGGGCTTAACTAGCATTTAGGATCGTAAATGCATGAAGTAAAGGCAAATAGGCCCCTACTCGCCTATACTATAGGCGAATAGGACTCCATTTCAGGCGAATAGCCTCCTATTCGCCTATAGCATAGGCGAATAGGATCCCTATTCGCCTTTAGCCCAGCTGTTCCAGTTTTTCGCGCGTTTAACACTCCAAATCAGATCCAGAACGTGTGTAAACATCAAACATCAATCAAACAACCATACCAAACATATTTCAATCAAAATCCTTCGTTTAACCTCGTTCTATCAGCCCTGCATGCAACCATGTAACCCAAACACAATACACATAGCATGAAACATCACATTAACATGCATAACCGTAACCCTAATGAACAATTACTCAGATTTCATCAACATGCTATCACTATCAATCTGTAACTACCTTAATATCATGCTAACAATCCTTCTTGAATCATAAAAACCCTATCTTTTAATCATAAACACACATACAACATGCATAATGGTTAGAATCCAATTAACAACGATTATCAACGAATTTCAGAAGACACATACGTTTATAAACAGGTCTGGACCATTAGGGATTTAATAAAAACGTTATTAAAGATTGCATGGATGAAAACCACACCTTAGATTTATGATAGATTGATGTAATAGGCTTGAAATCTTGTGTTTTGATCCAAAATCGTGTTCCAGAGGTTGTGTGTGTGTTGGGACGAGTTGTGGGACAACTAGGGTTATTAATATGAAGTTTAGGAGGCCAAGTATTGTATTTATAGGCGTTTTTAGTCGTCCAGCACGTTATAGGCGAGTACGCAGCAGCATCAGGCGAATAGGGTTGCTAATCGCCTACCCTATAGGCGATTAGGCTTCTATTCGCCCATACATATGTCCTATTCGCCCCCCTATAGGCGATTAGGCTTCCCTACTCGCCTATAGGGGTTGGTTCTGTGTGTTTTGCGCGTTAAACCCCGTTTTAACATATGTTAACACATTTTCACATACCGACAAGTCACATAATGATTGTAAACACATAATACTTGCAAACAAACATATTCACACTCGTTCACCAATTCCCGGGACTCGAGACTTGTATGTTCCCTATGCTCTGACGATTCTACGAATCGTCACCCTTTGTACACTTGGTTAAGGACTGACATCTAATGAGCCTTTAGACTAACATCTAATGATCCTCTATACTAAACTACAGTTCCCGAATCGTAACACGACTCAACTAACCCCGTTAAGTATAATATACGCGTGACTCGCTAAGGTAAACTTTCATCTAGACAGCGTTGTTAACCAGAATTTGCCGGGTGTCACATAGGACAGATACACCTGGGTGTAAGGATCAGAAAACGAAGTCAACTGATAATGCATGACATAGTTTGAGTAATTGTAAACTAGTTTTACTCTCGCGCGCGTTGCGGCGCGCTAAACTTTTTATTCCGGTTATTCTTAACAACACTCTCAAAGGGATCCATATAGGTTGCCTACTTTGGATGACTTGGTTATAAAAGACACTTGGCGTAGATATAGTCACAAAAAGTCTAGAGGTGTCCTAGTTTCGGTGTTGTGCACAAAAAGCTTTTGTTTTTCATGATCTTCTCAATCCAGTTCCTCTCTGTGTCATTGATCTCATTGTCCGTGCATCGCGTTCCACGGATTAATACAAACCTATAATGGAAAAGCAAATATTGGTAACCATAAAAAAATGCATACGATAATTGCAATGGCATATATAGTTAAACCAAACAAACCTGCATACAACTCAAAACAATTCAAGCTGATTGTAGTGGCAAATATAGGAAAAACCCAATGCTAGACCGCGTTAGAGAAAGTTGAACATAAGATTGCTAATTGAATATACAAACAATTAGGTAATAGAGAAATATGAAACCATGGTTAAATCTACCCTTAAAATTCGAAAAAGCTAGTAACACCTTGATAGTTTCCAATGTGTTACCATATGTTTAGCATGAAAGCATAGCCTGTTTGCTCAAGGCTATTCAAGAAACTTAGTCAGTCATAATTAATAGGAATGATATTAAATCCTCAAAGCGAATTATTAAATTTGCATACCCTTTGCCACTACATGGTCTGGGTCTGCAATCATGGTTGGGCATCCATAGCTGAAAATCAAGAGTAAAGGTCAAAGGTTAAAGTTAAACCAAATGATGTTTATTAGTTTTAGAAAAAAAATCACATGTCAATTTGTAATACAACAGACCTATGATAAATTATCAAGATTTTAATTTAATGCAAAGGCCTCCAATTTATATATAATGAATTTCTGACATTTGAGATCAAAGTAAAAAACTAATACTACAAAACAATTACAAATATATATATGTAATGAATAAGCAAAAAACCCAAAATTGAAGTACTAAAACAATTCATAAAACCCAAAAACGGCAACGATCCAAACAAATAGATTGAGAAAAGGAAAGGGGCTTATCGGAACGGAACACCGATTCAAGTCGCCAAGGTTGCTGTTGTTCAAGTTGTACAATAGCCACCGCTTCACAGTCGGTCGTTTCCACACGGAGGTCACCGGAAAGAAGAACCAGCCAGTCAATATATATCTCTCTCTTTCTATCGATGTGTTCTGCAGGTGTGAAACGTGGATGTGCATTGTTTAGACATGTAATGATGTGTGATGTAGAGACGACAGGTGGTGGGTAAGGGGATAAATCATCAGCAATACCCCTGGCTGAACATTTAATCACAAATATGCCATCAAATACTATTCATGTAACTTTTTATTAATACATAGTATGTAACTTTTTATTAATACATAGTATAATATACAACAACACAATTGAAGAAAAGGAGGGTGCTTACCTTTGATAGACAGACACCAAGGACATGTGGCTGTTCCAACACCGTTGCATACAATACATTTTGGTATTTGGAACCTCTGCATATCAGAAAAGGTATAAAAAAAGGTCTGGTCCAATAATTTGTATCCATAAAGCAAGTAAGCCTACCTAATAACACAGCACAAATTTCATATACGGTAGGTACTGTGTTGCTTTGCGTCACTTGTGCAGAAATCGCCCCTTAATTGTCATAATAAACAAATAAATTCATAAAATTGCCCGAACTGACAGGGTGTTGCAAACATGGGCCAATAGTAAGCAAACACTAAAAATTCACTAAATTCAGGCAGGCTGCTCAATTTTAGTTCCATGTACAACAAAAAAGAATTTAGTTGGAGATTAATATAAAATAAACAAGCCATTCTACCAAACATAAACATTGACGCTTAAGTCAGAAACTGAATCATTTATAATTTTGATTTCCATCATCAATTCATCATTCCTCCCTCTCTGTTTTTCTAAAAACCCGCCAGGAACTACTACTACCGCCATAACCACAACCATACAGAAACTAATAATGGCACCACATTAACACCATCACAATTAACAATCACGAAGACGATGACAACCAATTACAACGTATGTCAATAATAAAGCCACGAAACAACGAAAAAGGCGTCCGCAAGCTGCCACTAACAAAGCATATACGATGAGGGTTAAAGAATACATACCTTCTTAAAGACTATTCGTGAAGCAAAAGTTGAGAAACAATGCCGGTGGGTGGCGGTGAAATTGCGAAAACACCACTCGGTTTTTAGGAGGTGGCAAAGAAGCATCCAACCACCATCCTTCGAAACCAACACCAGGAACACCAAAACGCCACCACAGAGCCGCCAACCCCTAGCCACCATCACGAACAAACCATCACCGTAAAAGACCACCGGTGCTTGAATTCGCCAAGAGAAAAAAGGACTTTGAATAGGTGTAACCGGCGTCTAGCGACGAAACCATAGCCACCGATGTTAGTAGATTGTTCGAAAACACCGACATCATTGCTGGAAATTGACACTTTGCCGCTGAGCTGAAAGACCGTCGTGGAGCTCGAGACAGCAGCGTCCTCTCATCTCTCTTGATCTGTGTTGGCGTTTGTAGATGTGAAGACCAAAATAAAAAAGAAGCTTCGAGGGTGTCAAAAAAAAAAGACGGGAAAGACCGTGGCCAAAATAAGAAGACGGAAAAGTACCTGTTGTTCGCAATGTTTGTAATGAACTAGGTTTAACGCCCGCGCTTCGCCGCGGGGCAAACCGATTTTTAACAAAATTTATATGAACCAATCTCACGTATTACGACGGTTTGGTTGAACCACCTGGTACAACCGGTTGAACCACCTGACAAATCCGGTTGAACTGTCTGATATGGCCGGTTAAACCAATATTCCTAACCATTCATACCAGCCGATTAAGCCGGTTGAACCACCCGACATACCCGGTTGAACCGTCCGGTATGGCCGGTTGAACCAATATTCCTAACCTATTTCTAAGCCTACTGCATATGTTCAACCGGTTGAACCACCTAGTACAACCAGTTGAACCGTCCGGTATAGCCGGTTGAACCGATATTCTTAACTTATTTCTAAGCCAACTACATATAAAGATAAAAAAACATATAAAGACAAAACTCACAAAAAGACAAAAAAAACCTATATAATAACAATTTGAACTAATGGCATAACCGTAAATATCCTAAAAAATCTATCCTATTTATACACTATTCATAAGATTGACAAGAATTGTTATATTAATAATATATATAATAATAATATGTAATAAACTAATATATATTAAATAATCTTCTAATAGGAAATTTGAAGTACTCTAAATTAAAAATAAAAAGTTAAAAACCCTAATGGACCGCGAACACAAACAAACATAAAGGAACATGTTACCAAACGTTCACAAACGTAAATGAATGAACACAACCCATGTTCATGTTCGTTCATTTATTAAACAAATGAACATAAGCGAACTTCCCGTCGAGTAGATCACGAAGTCTTCGGAGAATGTTTGGTTTGTTTATAGCCCTATCAATGACTAAATTTGGTCTTTAGGTTGGAAGAAAAATGTTTATAATATTAAGGGTATGGAGCCTAAGAGAACACTTCTCAAATTGAGAACTAAGAAAATCGTTTTGAACCACGTATTTCTAATTTCTCTAAGGCAAAAAAAAAATAATTTTGTTTTGTTTTGTTTTGTTTTGTTTTTTGCTAAATCATAGTTTTTCTTGCAAGAATAATTTTTATTTTCTATTTTTTTCATTTATACATATGTGTATGTTGTCAAACAAATACGTACGATACTTATTTTTTAAATTCTAACATGTACAGACACGTACGTATGTACATTAAATAACATGTTCTTACCCACAATCTTCATTTCTATACAAGTACTAGCATGAAACCCGCGCGATGCGGCGACGGTGACAATTTGCAATGCGGTACGTGTTTATGTTAGTTATCAACCTTCTTCTGATATCTCATAAAAATAATGTCAGTGTATTCTATGTAAGTCATTGGTCTTACAGATCTAAATTAAATAATAATGAACAGATGAATAGGTAAACATCAATCATTAATTTTTTTTTAATATAGTAATTTAAAAATAAGCTTTAACGTTTCTCTCTTGTATCTTTGTTCTCTTTATGTATTTATATTTATTGAATAAACTTTATCGAAAATTTCGGTTAAAAGAAATTATAAACCATCAATTTAATGATTTTAGTATGAAAATGCTTTCCTATATATTTTTGTTCATCAACCTTTGTTACTTTTTTAGCGTGGTTAAGTTAAAGGAGGTTTTTTTTTTTTTTTTTTTTTTACATGCTAAAGCATTAAAATTGCTAATAAAAATAATGTCACCAATAACAGTTAGAGATACATCTTACATTAATCTTACATGATGATAAACAATAAAGCAATGTTGTGAAAATACTAACACTTTCATGACATGTCGTGTAAAGGGTGGCTATAATAAGAAAATTTGTAGTTTAAATTAAAAGTAAAAATGTTTTTCTTAATTCCTATGATGAAATTTTCATGTGGATAGTTATACTCTTTCTAGTTTCTACCATCCTTTGATCAAGATATTGTGGGAAAAGGAACCATAAAAGGGTTGATGTAACAAATTATAACAAAGTGAAGAAACAATAAGTATCACGGTGATTATCACTGGACACCGTGGGGGTTAATACTTATGTTCATCAGGGTTAATCCTTTACCCAAACCTCTTGGTTAAACCCGGGTGACAATAAGAAGTATGAGTGTGTGTGTGTGAGTTACGTGAATAAGAGCACAAGATGTAAGTGGTTCGGTCGAGGAATGACCTACGTCCACTGTAACTAGCCGGAATATTATTAATGAACAAATAAAGAGGGTTACAAGAGTAATGTTTTGGTTGCAATGAGTAATTTCGGATCCCTTTGCAAGGAGATGTCCTTCCTTATTTATAGGAGAACTCATGGGCTTTGCCGAGGAGCCCATGAGAAGTTATCCTTATTTGGGCCCGGCCCAAATTCAGGTCCAAGCATCCCATGAAAATGGCGGGAAAAGCAGATCACTGTGGATGACGTCATATCGCAGCATGGTTGTTGCCTGATGCGGACACGTGGCGAGCCCTGATTGGCGGGCGGCTCCCCTGTCCTTGCTACAGGGGTTGACCATGCTCCTGACGTCGGCAGGGGATGTCTGCTGTCACTGTTGATGACAGTGGAAGCATGGGAACAGTCACGTCGCCATCCTCCTCTGTGGTAGTTGGACCACTCTGGCCACCTGTCGTCTTTTCCTTAGTGCGTACTCTCTCAGAGATCCTTGTGAATCTTCCCTTCATTATCTTCCGTACCTCGTACCAAAGGTGATAAGGGAAGATGCCGCGCGTGGCCGCACGCGCTTATCAGGTGTTGACCTGTTTGTTAATAGGTTAAGTCGCGCGCTGCACCACATTTTATGTTGGTTGCGCGCTGATGCCAGAGTCTGGCGCGGGTAATTGTATTTACGGGGATAGGGATGCCTTTTCTCCTTGGATTAGGCTCCCTATCCCTTCAAGTCCCCCTAGTCTAGGGCTTCTCCTGCTCTTTGATGGGGAGTAGGTGGAGCGCTAGACTCAAAATATCGAGTCGCGGATGACAACTCATCTGCTTCTGATGACTCTTGGTCTGCTCGTGTGGACGTGTCCCGCCCTAGTTTGTGTGGGGATTGGGCGGGGAACGTCTTTATTGCTTTTACGTCAAATCTGCGCGCAGGAAAACGTGTTCCGCCTTGACCATGAAGGAGTTGAGCGGGGAACGTCTTTTCTGATTTTACGTCAAATTTGCGCTGAGGAAGACGTGTTCCGCCTTGACCTGTGAAGGAGTTGAGCGGGGAACGTCTTTTCTGACTTTACGTCAAATTTGCGCTGAGGAAGACGTGTTCCGCCTTGACCTGTGAAGGAGTTGAGCGGGGAACGTCTTTTCTAATTTTACGTCAAGTTTGCGCCATGGAATTGAATGCGGGTCTGGAGTTGTAATAAATTTGAAATCATTGGCATTCAATTTGTCTCTCATAAATTTGAGTTAATGCGCCTGGAAGTCGAATGATCAGTTGCTTCTGATGGAAGCTTTAATGGTTTTTGACGTGTCAGGTCCTCGTCTGTTGTGCTGACTGTTGGTTGTCACATCATTGTGGTGCTGTGATCAATTTTCGTCTGGTGTCAGGCGCGTGTGCCGCCACGCGCCTCTCTTGTTGTCTTGATGGATAAGGTTGTGCCACGTGTCGCTTTGCACGTGCCTTTTGTCAGACGCGTGAGTAGTCACGCGTTTGACAGCTTTCACAATGGTGACATCTGCTGACACGTGGCATTCATCTGGCGAGTGGTGTGCCGGATCGTTTCCTTACGTTGATCCTGACCGTTTGATGGCGCGTATGACACGTGTCGTTATCCTGGCCTTCGAATTTGAAAAGTTTGTGACGGTTGCTTTCCTCATGTGGGTCCCACTGCCATAAATGCAGTGGGTATATAAGGATCATGCATGTATCCTTGAACGGTTACACGTTCATTTGCTTCTTCATATTCTCTTGTTCCCTCTCTCTATCCTCCGGCGAGTCTTGTCGAAGTTTCCGTTTAATCTTCAAAGATCTCCCTGATCTTGAAGATTCATTGTTGAAACTTCAAAGTTTGGGCTTCTTTCTCGTCTGATTCCTCCTATTTTCTTCTCTTTTTCGTCATAGTTTTTCTGATCAAAGTTTTTCTTGAAGATTCCGGCCGATCTTCAAGTTTTCCGGTTGATCTTCAATTTTTCCGGTCATTTTCCCAGATTCCGATAAGTTCTCATTTTTTCTTTGAGTAATGTCTGAGTTGTCTGAGGGTCAATCCCCCTCCGGCGAGGGTCCGAGGAAAGACCCGGTGGTGGAGGAAGTGGAGGAGGAGGTAATTGTTGAGCAGGGGAAAATAAAAGAGAGGAAACTGATGACCAACACATACTGTGCTTGGAGTCAGGAATCCTTCGATCAATTTTGCAAGATGTATGACATCTTGCTAGAGTGGGAGCATGTGTTGCCATCTCCGGCGGATACTGTCCTTACCGCCGGGAGTGACCGGCTGGCCTTGTACGAAGCCCACTTCACCAAGTGTGGGTTTCGCCTGCCGTGCACCCGCTTCCAAATTGACACGTTGGTGGAGTATGGCGTTGGGCCTACTCAACTAACCGCCTTCGGGATGCTGAGGTTAGTGCATTTCGAGGCGTCCTGCCGCGCCCTTGACGTTGAACCAACTGTGGAGAAGTTCAACGTCTTTTACTTTTTGGCGCGTGATGAGACGTGGTTCTCATTCAAGCCACGCCCTAGGGTGCCGCCGATGGCCACCCACAACCCCAAGTCTCTACATTGGGTGAAGGAGAAGTTCTTCTTCGTGAAGAGGGGTGTAATCCCCATCCGTTTGCCCTGGAAAGTGATCACGGATGGGCAACGTGTGGCGGACATGGCTGTGCCCAAGGATTATAAGCATCAGCCCTGGTTCATCACCCTTACCTCCAACGCCACTAAGTTGGAGTTTAAGAACTTGACAGAGGGAATCTTTTTCCTTTTGGGGATGAGCCGGCTTCATCTCCGCGAGGGCAAGGAGCCCTACATTGCTCCGGAGGGTAAGTAATCTGTTATATTTCCCACACTTTTGCTGTAATGTTTCTAACTGTTTGTTGCTTTAGGTGTGAGCAAGTTCCAGTTTTTTTCTGCCCGCGAGGAGAAGGGCGTTAAGTGGAGGCCGCTGGCGGAGGGCCAAGTTTCTTGTTTGGAGGCGTTCGTTGACCGGTTTTACTATCCGGACCTCGTGAGCGCGCCACAGCCTTTCTATACGAATGGTGAGTCTAGTATCAATCATTTGCTCACTAGTATTTTTGGCAATGACTCTGATTCCTCAGTAGAGATTGTGCAACCTGTGAAGGCGTCTGCGGGGCGTGGACGTTGGAAACACGCTCCGCGGAAGCATAAGTATTCAGTGAAGGTGCCTGTTTCTGACTCGGATTCTTCCGTTTCAGTGGGAGAAGTCATCAAGGGTCGGCGCCGCAGGAAAGACGGGCCCGCGTCCGAAGATGAGGACGAGGACGACTCTTCTAAGTTGCAGAAGAGGAAGAGACGTGCTACCGGCGCTCCTGCTAGCAGCGCCGGGGTATCAAAGAGTGTGTCCAGCACGCCAGCTGGCGATGAGGGAGTTATCCCTCCTGACACGGTTTCAGCCCCCAAGGGAGCATCTAAGGATGCTAGCAAGGGGAAGTCTCCCTTTGCCGGTGGTGGGGCGCAGGAGGGAGTTGCGCTGATATTTTCAGTGGGCATTGGCGCTGCCCCTACTCGTCAGCCTTTGTTTCAAAAGCTGATCAAGAAGAAGGCGCCTGGTAAGTGTTTCTTCGTTATTTTTCTAAGTACTTTTGCCTTTGTCTTTCTTTTAATCCTGTTTTGTTTTCCCTTTTCAGTTGCGTCAAAGATTGTTCCTACTCCTCCTCCTACGTCTCCATCTGCGGAGGCGGCTAGGGTGGAGGAAGAAAGGCTCTGGAGGGAAGAAGAAGAGGCGCGCAAGCAGGCGGAGGCCGATGAAGCCCTTCGAAGGGCTGAGGCTGAGAAGATAGCGGCTGCCGATGAAGTTAAGCGAAAGGCTGAGGCAGCAGAACGAGCTGAGGCGGAGCGTCTTCGCCTTCAAGAGCAACAGTTCTTGGAGGAGAAGGCCCACCGACTGAAGGAGCAGGAGGCGCAGGAGCGCAGTGAAGTTGAAGCCCAGGGAGTGACTCACGAGACTGACGGTTTTGAGAGGGCACTTCAGGGGGCAGGGGCCACTGGTGGTGGTAGTGGCTCGCGCCAAACTCGGCGCGAGTCCTCGAGGGTTGGCAGCAAGGAACCGTCAGGGGCCTATGACGGTTCTTGCTGGATTGGTGGCGACGCCATCTGGCGTCCTCGTTGGGCGGTTAGGGAGAACACATTATTGTCCAACTCCCTGGCCGTGGAGGAGTTCGTGAGTGAGGTGGTGCCTCCCTATGAGCGCACACACCAGGATACGTTGAGTCGCCCTGAACTGATGGCAGCTTTGTGTGTAAATCAGGCGACTCAACTGTCTATGATGGACTCGTTGCGCCGTCGGGACACGGCGGTGCAACGTGATATGGAGTACTTGGAGGCGGAGAAGGCAGGCTTTGCTGAAAAAGAGGCTGCCTTCAAAGCTGAAATTTCCAAGTACCGTCGCCGTGCCCATGATGCAGAGGCTAAAGCTCTTAAGCTTGAAGAGGAGGCGGTGGCGGATAGGCGCAAATGGTCAGAGTCTTGGAAGAAGACCAACGCTGAAATCATGCGCTTGAAGGAGACTCTGGCTGAAGCACAACAGGAAGGGCGGGTGACTACCCGGAAGTTAGAAGAGACTTGCAAGGCCCTCTCCGAGAGGACTGTTCTGTTTGTGGAGAAGCGCAAAGAGCTCGAGTCCAAAGATGCTGATCTTATCAAGGCTACCGAGCATGTCTCTTTTCTAGAGCAGGAGAGGGTCCAAATCCTTAATGCCAAAGAGGATTTGGAGCAAGATCTCGAGTCTGCGGAGCAGGCTCGCGCCGCGGCTGTCACGGAATGTGAGGCGGCCCAGCAACTGTTGGATCAGGCGGTTGCTGTCCAGACCCAGATGCAAGACTCCATCCGCTGGTTGATGACTGAGGGGATGGATGGGGTAAGTCTTGATGCCTTTCTTATTGTTAGCCTTGTATTTATTATGTTGAGTTGCTAACTTTGATTTTTCCGCAGGTCTTTAAGAGATTCTGGCAGGAGCCCAAGTTGGGCGACCAAGTTGCTGCAATTGCTGCCAGCGCCCAAGCCTATGGGTATGGCGAGGGTTATGAGGATGGCTTCTTGGCGGCCCAGAATAAAGGGCGTATTGACCTCGCGGAGCATTATGGGAAGCCTTTGAAGGAGGAATATGAGGCGGAGCTGCTCAAGTTCGAGAAGATTGACTTCCCCATCCTTCAAGTGATTGCGGACTGTAATCGCAATGCGGACCCCCCTGCTGCGCTCAAGTACTTCATAGAAAGATCTGATGAACTTGCACGGGAGGCGGAGCAAAGGCGCCAAGAGGAGATGCGCAAGAAGGCTTCCAGCGAAGGTCCTTCTACTTTGTCTGATGAGTAGGCGCTTGCATGTCTTGTAATTACTTATGTAAATATGAAAAGGGTTTTTAATTCCCTTAAGCTAATGAAAAATTTTGTGGTTTGTTATATCGTGTTTATTTTCTCGCTCTAACTTCTGTGCACTTATTTAACCAAGTTGTCACCCGGTGTGTAAGTAGAGGTTAGGGCGCGCGTCCGGCTAGACAGTCCGGCGTCAAAGTGAATAATTTTGCCTTGAAGACTGTAGTGTGGCGCGACTTGTGCCAGAGGGTCCGAGTTGGGCGCGTGATTGCCTTACCTAGAAGACCATAGACTTCGCTTCCATGTGATGTGCGCTTCCTTTGTCCGACTTGTATATTACAAGTCTAGAAGAAAAGTTCTACGCATACACGTTTCGCGCGTCAGTTAAGTCCAGCAAGTAAACCTGTCTTGAAGACCATGGGGCGCTGTGTTTGACGCCAGTTTGTGCAAGTCCGACGTACTCGAGGCGCGTCTTGAAGACTTGCATGGCGTTGATAGTCAACAGCGTTGGTCCGACGTAGGTTTTGTCCAAGTCTTGAAGACCCTGGCGCGGAAAAGACAAGTAGAAGTGCAGATATAGGAAACTATTTTTCATTGATAAGGATGGCATGTGTAGCCATTTTACAAATTTTTACAAATAACAGCGTCGCAGTTGCGCGTCGTTCCAAGATCGCGGGATACGCGTGCCATCTAGTCTTTCTAGGGCGTACGCGCCTTTGCCAAGTATTTCTTGTATCTTGTATGGGCCTTCCCAAGTAGGGGCTAGTTTTCCGGGTTTTTCGGCGTTGGAAGCCTCGTTGTTTCGGAAAACGTAGTCCCCGATCTTGAATGCGGACTCTTTGACGCGCTTGTTGTAGTAGCGCTCTAGCTGTGTTTTGTACTTGGCTTCTTTGATTGCAGCAAGATCGCGGCGTTCTTCTAATAAATCGAGGTTCAATTGGAGCTCCTTGTCATTGTCTCTTGCTTCGGCCATTAACACTCTTGCGGAAGGGCAGCCTATTTCGGCGGGGATGACCGCCTCGGTACCATATGTCAGGCTGAATGGCGTTTCGCCATTGCTAGTTTTTGTGAGGGTGCGGTAGGCCCATAAGGCATGAGGGATTTCTTCTACCCACCCGGTTCTCTTGGTTCCGAGCCGTGCTTTGATGCTTTTTACTATTGTGCGATTGGCCCGTTCCACTTGACCGTTACCTTGCGGGTGCGCGACCGATGTGAAAATTTGTTTAACACCCATTTGAGCCAACAATTCCTGGAGGGATTGGTCCTCAAATTGTGTGCCGTTGTCGCTTACCAGTTGCATCGGTAGGCCGAATCGGCAAATGATGAACTCCCAAATAAATTTCTTGACATGCGCGCCGTCAATCTTAGCTAGAGGCTTTGCCTCGACCCACTTGGTGAAGTAGTCAATTGCGACGATTAAGTATTTTACGTTACCGGGGTCCGTTGGGAATGGTCCGACCAGATCGATAGCCCATTTCTGAAATTGCCACGCCGCTGTAACGGGCACCAAGTTGTTCTTGGGACGCAAGGTATTCGGAGCGTGGCGCTGGCAACTGTCGCATTTGCGCAACTCGTTGACCGCGTCCACGTGCATGCCCGGCCAATAGTACCCTGCGTTCATCAACTTCGCTACTACCATCCTTGGGCCCGCGTGTAGCCCGCATGTTCCTTCATGTATGTCTCTGAGGAGGAAGGAGGCGTCTGCGGAGTCTACGCAGCGCAGCAGCGACCCTAGGTAAGAGCGGCGGTACAAGGTACCGTCTATAAGTTGATATTGTAAAGCCTTGTGCTTGATCTTCCGAGCCTCTAAGTTGTCGTCAGGCAGGATGCCGGAGGATAAGAAGGCTTTGATTGGGGTCATCCAGGACGCGTTGCCTGTTTGGATGACGTTGACTTGTCGCGGTGGGACAGATGGTTTTCCAAGGACCTCAACTCGCACTTCTTTGGCCATGTGTTCAAAGACCGTGGATGCCATTTTACTCAGCGCATCGGCTGGCTTGTTTTCACTGCGCCGGATGTGTTCGACCGTGCATGAGTCGAACCGTCGCATGAGTTGCTTGGCTTGTTCCAGGTATAGGGCCATGATTTCATCTTTTGCGTCATAGGATCCATTGATCTGTCGCGCGACAAGTAATGAGTCCACGTGTGCCTCCACGTGCTTGGCCCCCATTTTTTCCGCAATACGGAGGCCTGCCAGCAACGCTTCGTATTCCGCCTCGTTATTTGTGCTTTTGAAGTCGAGGTGGATGGCGTATGTGAACCCATGTTTATCTGGGCTGATGAGGCGTAATCCCGCGCCAGCGCCGTCGTCATTAGAGGCCCCATCCGTGTATAGGGACCATTTTTGCGACGGATCGTGTACCGGTGCGGGTGATGCTTCTGCTTTGCATTCTTGGACTTGGTCCGTAGGTATCTCCGCAGCGAAGTCCGCGAGGACCTGGCCTTTAATTGCGGGCCGGGGTTTGTAATTGATCGTATGTTCCCCCAGCTCAATGGCCCATTTTGCCAGGCGGCCCGATAGTTCGGGTTTGGCGAGAATGTCGTTTATCCGATAGTCCGTGAGAACGTTTATCGGATGGCCTTGGAAGTACCTGCGCAGCCTTCGGGATGCATGGACGAGTGCGAGAACCAGCTTTTCCATGATTGTGTATCTTGTCTCTGCGTCTAATAGCGTGCGGCTGATGTAGTAAATTGGTGTCTGCACGCCTTTGCGGTCAACCATTAGAACCGCACCTATCGCTCGTTCCGTGACAGATAGGTAGAGTGTGAGCGGTTCTTTAGGAAGAGGCGCTGTTAGTGTCGGAAGGTTCATTAAGCATTGTTTCATTGCCCGGAATGCTGATTCCGCCTCTGGAGTCCAGCGGAAATTGCTCTTTTTCAAACAGTTCTTCAAAGTGTCCACGAACGGGAATGACTTTGAGGCATAATTGGACAAAAAGAGATTGAGGGCGACAAGGCGGCCCATTAGCGTCTGTACCTCTTTGACGGAAGCGGGGAAGGCATTCTTTCGATAGCTTGTACTTTTTCTGGGTTAGCGCGGAAACCATCCCGCGTTACGATGACGCCCAGAAATTTGCCTTCTTCCATCCCGAATGAGCATTTGCTCGGTTTCAATTTCATGCGCACTTTGCGTAATTGATTGAACGTTTGTTGGATGTCCCGAAGCATGTCACTTTCTTCCTTGCTCTTGATTACCAGGTCGTCAACGTACACTTCCAGCCGTACGCCGATTTCATTGATGAAGGCCGTGTCCATTAGGCGCTGGTATGTGGCGCCCGCATTTTTCAGGCCGAAGGGCATCTTGGTGTAACAGAAGATGCCCGCGTTTGTGCGGAACTCTGTTTTATTTTCATCTTCCTTAGCCATCTGGATCTGGTGGTACCCCTTGTATGCGTCCAAGAAACATTTGAACCGATAAGGGGCAAGGGAGTCCACCTTTAGATCGATTTCTGGCAAAGGATAGCAATCTTTGGGACACGCCTTGTTAATATCCTTATAATCGACGCACATGCGCCAGCCTCCATTAGCTTTGGCGACCATGACGGGATTAGCTACCCAGGTTTGATATCTGATGGGGCGGAGGATGCCCGCGTTGAGCAGCTCGGTGACTTGTTCGTTCATGGCCTTTGTTTTCTCCGGGCCCATGCTGCGCTTCTTTTGCACTATTGGTTCTACGGAGCGATAGACATTGAGCCTGTGTTCCGCTATTTCGCGGGGGACACTGACCATGTCCGCCGGTTGCCACACGAAGATGTCCATGTTGCTGATTAAAAGTTGTTTCAAGTGATTGCGTATGGTCTCGGAGATTTCATGGCCAATGACCACCGTTTGCTCCGGAAATTTAGGGTTGAGCGCCCATTTTTCCGGCTCAGTGCGGGAATTTGTCTTGACCATTTTTGGAGGCTTGGCGGTTTCAGTGGTGTGGCAGTCTTTGTTGGCTCTGATGAAGGCGATGCCTGTCTTGGTTGGAAAGCCGAACATCGCGTGCGCCGTTGAAGCGTTGGCGTTAAAGCGCGCGATGCCTTCCCGACCCAAGAGTATGTCATGATTAGAGGTGGCTGGAAAAACCATGAAGTCGCATATCTCCGTGCGTTCATGGGTGCCATCGGACCACGTGACCGGCAGGGAGAGCATGCCCCGCGGCATGATGGTCTCGTGAATGAAACCCGAGATTGGCTCGTTGACCGGTACTAGCTTCGCTTTGTCTTCCGCATCCAGCTGTTGGAAACACTGCTCGTACATAATATCGATGTTGCTGCCGCCGTCTAGGAACATGTACCGTGTGCGGTAATGCCCGAAGACTGCGGTTATGACGAGCGGGGCGGTGCAGGAGGCGCCGCCTCTGACTTTTGGCATGAGAACATCGGCCTCTTTCCATGAGTCATCAAGTGGTTGTATGCGGGTGCGCTTTCCGTGCTGGGTGTTTTTGCCACGCCTAGTCATGTTGCAGTGATGACGAGGGATGAGTGTGGCGGCATGAGTGTTGAGGTCACGGATTTTCTTTCGCGACCCCTCACCCTGGTTTTCGTCACCCGCGCCACCCTTGCCAGTGCGATGGACGTTCTTTACCAAGTGACCGAGCTGACCCGACTTCAGCGCGGCCTTAATCTCCATCTTCAGGCTATAGCAATTGTCTGTGAGGTGACCGAAGTCGTTGTGATACTCACAGAATTTGCTTCGGTCCACGTTCCTTCGTTTTCCCAGAGGGTTGGCTTCTTTCAACGTGACCTGCTCTGTTTTCAGGACCTGAGATGGTGTCTTTGTTAGCGGGGTCCAATCGTGGTTTTTCTTTGAGTGTCCACGTTGGTCCCGCGATTGTTTAGTACTGATGAGTTGGCGGGCATCGCCCACGGGGGAGTATTTTCCCTCGTCGGCGGTGCCCGAGATGCGGCTCCAAACAGACTTGTTCTTGTGTTTATTACTATTATTATTATTTTGTTGCGGTTGGAAGCCATGCATCTGGTTGAAAGATTTCTCAGAGGAGGCATATATTTTCGCGGAGTGGATGAGTTCATCCCAGGACTCCGGAATACCGTCTTTGCCTGTGAGGCATTTCATGAGTTCTGGGCTGCGCACATTGTGAATGAACGCTGCCCGTGTGAGCTCCTCCCCACAGCCTATTTGCAAGGCTTCCTTGTTGAAGCGAACTATGAAATCCTCGATGGATTCGTGGTCATACCGGCGGCATAGCAGAATATGCGCCTTGTCTTTTTTGTGCTTGCGCAGATGCGAAAAATGATTGCCGAATTTATCGGTGAGGTCGTCAAAGTCCTTAACACTCCCCGCGGGGAGGTTGTCGAACCAGACCCTAGCTGCGTCGGTTAAGGTCTGAGCAAACAAGTGGCACCAGACCTGAACAGGCCAGTCCACCGACATACCTGCGCACTCGAAGTCGTGCACATGGTCATCTGGGTCACGCAGGCCATCGTATCTACCGATGCTGCTAGGAAGCTTAGCCTTCCTTGGGATTTTGGCTGTCGCTATGCGAGCGACGAATTTGTACTTTTCGGCAAAAGCTTTTGGCCTGAATGGCTTGACCAAGTCATTGTCTTCTTCGTTGTGATGTGAACGGTGGTTGTTTTTCTTTCTGTTGTTGTCAGAGTCGCTGCTAGACGACTCATAGCCATCTGGTTCGCCACGTGACTTCGTGTAGCCCCGAAACCTGGCGTCTCCGCCGAGTTCCCCGCTACGACCATCACCGTGGGTGGCCGAGTCTTTCTTTCTGTACCCCTTTTTTGACGGGGTATCATAAGCGAGGGCTTTGCCCTTCTTTTTGGCTTGTTGCAAGAGTTTGCGCTGATATATTGCAGCGCTTTTGGCGTTCTGACGGAGAAGCCACTGGTCTGGCTCTTCCTCCGAACCGCCGTCACTGTCATCGTCCGAGTCTACGTCACGGATCTCGAGATCCGGCTGCTCGAGTCGTGAAGTAGGTTTCTTGACGACAGTTTGTGGTGTGGTTTGGTTTTCCGGGGACTGAGCATCAACGTCCCCGGTTTGGTTAACGACAGAAGTGTTAGGGTTGGGTTCAGCCATGGGTGGGTTTAAAAGATGGAAAAGGAAACTGTTCTAACCGTTGGATGGCGCCAATGAAGAAACAATAAGTATCACGGGACACCGTGGGGTTAATACTTATGTTCGTCAGGGTTAATCCTTTACCCAAACTGTCACACCCTCAAAATCCACTTGCGGAGTTTTACCGCGAGGCGCATGACAAACCAGGATCCAAACCAACGATCACAATAAACAAGTCTAAATTAACATATGCAATTTCAAAAACATAGTTTAAATCTCCAGTTACAGCGGAAGCTTATTCTCAAAACATAATCCAAAAGTAAACCAAATGTTCAATGTTTGAAAACCATGCAAATCCTAACTAGACGCCGTGCAGACGCGTGCGCCCTAGTTCCATTGTGCTACCTTAGCGACCTGAGAAAACATGTAAAAGTTTACGTCAGCACAAAAATGCTGGTGAGTTTACAGGTTTTGTAATCACAGTACCAAGTTCAACCTGTCCATACTATAACAAATCGAAAACCCAAGTACGCTAGCTAGGCATATGTTTTGTTACTACTACGATTGGAAAACCATTACTAACTCGCAAACCAGATGTCGTGCCCGAATAGTAAACCTGTTGTTCCTGTTTGAGACAATATGCACTCGCCCGGCCCTCCAAGCCGACGAGCGGGGTTGGTCACTCCCAATAGCGCTATTCACATTTCCCCGTTGTGCTAACCCGCACATTCATGGTTCCCCCCGGGACTTCCAAAGATCGTATAGTAAACCATAGAAACCCATAGTATGACAGTAGTTACCAAACATAAGTTTTAACACATGTTTTCTCCCCCGAAAAGTGAAACCAGTTAAAAGAGGGGCCGTAAACTCACCTTAGGTTGCGTTACTTCGATATACGAATAATACCAGCAAGCTATGCTAGCCCCGTAAAGCAGCGACCTAACATATGACAGTTACAAGTACTTAGACTAATAACCCGTAGGTTAGTTAGTCCCTAGATGTCCAGACCATAACCAAGTTCGTTTGAAAACACCGTGACTGTTAAATTAACCCAAAGTACAAGACTCGACATCCCATTGGTGACCCGAGACTCCCCGTGTTATGCTTACACTCTCAAACATACAATCATGCAATCACACTTAACATACGTTAACGTCCAACAAGTTACAGTACGTAGTTCAAGTATCACGTAAATAAGTCCGAACATATGTTACCAAGTTATTAGATATGTTACGGGGTTCCTAGCATGTTCCTAGGTGTCAAATCGGGTCTCGGAATGTCAAAATATACTTACAGTAGCAGTTCAGGCGATTAGGAAAAGTCAACTAGCGATTATGAAAGTCAACAGGCATTTAGGAATGCTAATTGCCTATACTATAGGCAATTAGGTCATAAGACATGCATTTAACTAGCAATTAGGTCATAAAACATGCATTTACTAGCAATTAGGTCATAAGACATGCATTTAGCTAGCAATTAGGTCATAAGACATGCATTTACTAGCAATTAGGTCATAAGACATGCAACGAAGGCAATTAGCCCCCAATTGCCTATACTATAGGCGATTAGGGTGTCATGTCAGGCGATTAGCCTCCTAATCGCCTATAGCATAGGCGATTAGGGTTGCTACTCGCCTGCAACATTGTTGTTCCGGTTTTTCGCGCGTTTAACACTCCAAATCAATCCCAGAACGTGTGTAAACATAAAATATCAACCAAATAACTATATCAAACATATTTCCATCAAAATCCTTCGTTTAACCTTGATCTATCAGCCCTGAATGCCATCATGTATCTTAAAGACAATACACATAACATGAAACATCACATTAGCATGCAAAACCGTAACCCTAATTAACAATAACTCAGATCTCATCATCATGCCATCATTATTAATCTGAAACTAACCTAATAACATGTTAATCATCCATCTTGAATCACAAAAACCCTAGCTTTTAATTGAAAACCCACATACATCATGCATGCTATTTAGAATCCAATTAACCATACTTATTAACGATTTTCAGAAAGCTTATTCGTTTAAAAAACAGGTCTGGACCGTTAGGGATTTAATAAAAACGTTAGTAAAGATTGCATGGATGAAAATCACACCTTAGATTGTGATAGATTGATGAAATAAGCTTGAAACCTTGTGTTTTGATCCAAAATCACGTTCCAGAAGTTGTGTGTGTGTTGGGGCGGGTTATGGGACGACTAGGGTTGATATTATGAAGTTTAGGAGGTCAAGCATTGTATTTATAGTCGTTTTTAGTCGTCCAGTACGTAACACGCGATTGTGCAGCAGCTATACGCGATTAGGGCTCCTAATCGCATGAAACTTCATGCAATTAGGGCCTAATCGCCCCTAAGGCATGCGATTAGCATGCTAATCGCCTCCAATGAGGCCCAATAGCCTCCCCTATAGGCGATTAGCCTCCCCTAATCGCCTATAGGGGTTGGTTCCATGTATTTTGCGCGTTAAACCCCGTTTTAACATATGTTAACACATTTTCACATACCGACAAGTCACATAATGATTGTAAACACATAACACTTGCAAACAAACATATTCACACTCGTTCACCAATTCCCGGGACTCGAGACTTGTATGTTCCCTATGCTCTGACGATTCTACGAATCGTCACCACTTGTACACTTGGCTAAGGACTGACATCTAATGAACCTCTAGATTAACATCCGATGATCCTCTATACTAAATTGATAGTTCCCGTTCCATAACACGACTTAACTAACCTAGTTAAGTACAATATACGCGTGACTCGCTAAGGTGGACTTTCATCTAGACAACGTTGTTAACCAGAATTTGCCGGGTGTCACACAAACCCCTTGGTTAAACCCGGGTGACAATAAGGAGTATGAGTGTGTGTGTGTGAGTTACGTGAATAAGAGCACAAGATGTAAGTGGTTCGGTCGAGGAATGACCTACGTCCACTGTAACTAGCCGGAATATTATTAATGAACAAATAAAGAGGGTTACAAGAGTAATGTTTTGGTTGCAATGAGTAATTTCGGATCCCTTTGCAAGGAGATGTCCTTCCTTATTTATAGGAGAACTCATGGGCTTTGCCGAGGAGCCCATGAGAAGTTATCCTTATTTGGGCCCGGCCCAAATTCAGGTCCAAGCTTCCCATGAAAATGGCGGGAAAAGCAGATCACTGTGGATGACGTCATATCGCAGCATGGTTGTTGCCTGATGCGGACACGTGGCGAGCCCTGATTGGCGGGCGGCGCCCCTGTCCTTGCTACAGGGGTTGACCATGCTCCTGACGTCGGCAGGGGATGTCTGCTGTCACTGTTGATGACAGTGGAAGCATGGGAACAGTC
Source organism: Ambrosia x helenae (assembly GCA_030844895.1). Lineage (NCBI taxonomy): Eukaryota > Viridiplantae > Streptophyta > Magnoliopsida > Asterales > Asteraceae > Ambrosia > Ambrosia x helenae. The sequence continues at coordinate 106,852,825 of CM061233.1, read as the reverse complement.
ACGTCGCCATCCTCCTCTGTGGTAGTTGGACCACTCTGGCCACCTGTCGTCTTTTCCTTGGTGCGTACTCTCTCAGAGATCCTTGTGAATCTTCCCTTCATTATCTTCCGTACCTCGTACCAAAGGTGATAAGGGAAGATGTCGCGCGTGGCCGCACACGCTTATCAGGTGTTGACCTGTTTGTTAATAGGTTAAGTCGCGCGCTGCACCACATTTTATGTTGGTCGCGCGCTGATGCCAGAGTCTGGCGCGGGTAATTGTATTTACGGGGATAGGGATGCCTTTTCTCCTTGGATTAGGCTCCCTATCCCTTCACAAAGGAAAAAAATGTCCATGGTTAATGTTTTGTAAGACTAATTCTCATGTACAACAGTCAAAAGCAGAATTGTTATCTATCTATAATTGAATATTGTTGAGGTGACATTCAATGGAGGCATCAACCCTCAATCTCTCCTTTGAGAGATGCCACATAGGATGTGAGTAGCAACTCTAGACCAATTAAAAAAAAGAAATAAATATGGTTTAACCTAATTTATTAAATACCTAATCTACTAAATTTAAATATTAAACCTTTATTATTTTCTCTCATGTTTCATCCCATAACTTTTAAACGTTGATATCTTTTATATACGCTATTTTTTAAAGAAAAAATTACACCAAATTAACGAGCGTTTTATTATCTTTCCAACGAGTACCATAGTGCTATATTAAAAACGGAGAAAAAAAACGACTATTTTTTGTAACCCGACAGGTATTGTGTCAGGTTTGGAATTAGTTTAAAAAAAGTTGTGAGTTTGGGTCGGGCCTAGGATTAGGTGATACCCGACCCAATTACCCGAAACCACATACCCAAATACCCGAACTATATACCCGATCATATACCCATGATTTTTTTAACGCATCACATAACCCTTAGACTAATGCCTTCGATATTTCAATAAATAACTTTTTTTCCTTATTTCATGTTAGTTCTTTTTAGAATGATCGATTACAAACTTCCGCATTCATTTGACATTATATAATATTTTGTAATGGCACTAGATTTATACCCCGACGCAGAGATTTGTTTTTTTTTTATTTGAATATGATAAATTATGACAGAGATTTGTTTAAAATAATTAATAACAATAATAATCATATATTGGCAAGTCATTAATTATGTTATCATATTAGATATTTTATTATGTCATATTAGATATTTCAATCCGGGACGTTCCCGGGATAAAATCTAGTGTATGATATTTTGATTAAAACAAATAATTATGGTTTAAAACAACCTGCACAATCGTTATGTATGATCTTTTGATTGAAACAAATAATTATGGTTCAAAATAACCTGTACATCATGTTTGTTCACAGCCATTATCCAAATAATGGCAGTCAATTAAGCATATTAGATGATGAATTCCCAGATGTATATAAACCTATGTCTTTTGCAACTTGTTTAATTTAACTTAATTTAACTTTGTGACTTAGATGTTTAAAAATCGGTATTTTATGCTCACATGTTTTATTGATAAGTACACTGATATAAATTAAACCTTAATAACGTTCATAAAAGCAGGTAAAATTTTGGTATATACGATAAAGGTACCAAACTATTTTCAAAAGTTTTCATAATTAATTTATATATATATATATATATATATATAGGAAAGTTAATTTGAGAACACCTATATTTCGTGCGAACAATGAGAACGGCATCTTAAAACCATTCAAATTCAAAATTTCTTTTTACACTTGACTTTATTACTAAAATACAATCTCAAAAACACAATTTACGCGTAAAAATTCAAACGTATACGAAAATAATTTGTTTTTACACATGTGTAAATTTACTGTTTATGAATGTGTAAACTGTTTCATTTACACATGTGTAAAAAGTTAATTTGAAAGTGTTTTTGCAAGAAAAGATGAATTATTTGGAAAGAAAATTCATTTATTAATGTAGTTTTTTTATTATAATGAGGTTTGTATTAAAAAACTTTTATTTTGATTGATTTTTTTACTTGTTCTCACGGTTCTCACAATATTTAGCGTTCTCAAGATAACCCTCCCCTATATATATATATATATATATATATATATATATACTATCTTATAAAGCATATTAGATGGGCAATATTGTCATTTCACTCAAATTTCAACATGTACAAGTATTTTAGCATATTGTACAAACATTTAAAGCTTGAAATGTTGAAAAACATATTAATTCAATATACCAACGTTAAGGTAGTGTGAAATTTTATCAAGGCTTTCAGTAGTCGACCAATTATAAACTTGGTGTTTTCTTTTAACTTCGGGACGAAGTTTCCTAAAGTAGGGGAGACTGTAACATCGCAAAAAAAAATCCCCCAAATTTTTATAAGTAAAAGTCTTACTTTATACGTCTTTATATATGTAATAATAATAATACCCACGTTTTTGAACTACACCTTTGAATACAAGCCCAACCCCCTTTAAACCATACCTGAGCCCATGAGACGCGGCCCAACACTGGCCAGGCCCAGGACACTGAGCCCATTAGCCATCCCTTTTTGTTAAAAATAATAATAATAATAATAATAATAATAATAAGGCTTCTGCCGGGACTCGAACCCAGGCAGTAGGCCGGCCCAATACACACAACACACACTTGCCATCTGCTCTAGCCTTCACATTTGATACAAATCCGATGCATTTTAATTATATACCTAGCATCTAACCCTCACAGTTGACTTGAAAAGTCAACTGTGATTCATGACTTGCCAAAAAACACCCCATTAACTCGTAATTAACCCATGATTTGCATCATTGCATGATTTCCGGCCATCTATGACTCAGCAACACGAATAATTACAGTCAATTGTTACCCAATTTACCAAACACGCGTAGAACATTCAATGGTTGGTCAATGGTTTCCAATTCGAACACCCAGGCCATAACACTATAAATTGATCATTCACAAGCCATTACAAGTCGCCGAACTTCATCTCTCAACCTCTAATTCTACTTAAAAACCGTCTGTGTTGATTATTTGATCACGTTTTGACTTTATTGGTTGACCGAGCAATCGTGAACAATCAAGCATTGTAAGTATGATGTTTTTGATGGGTTTTGTTTATCGGCACCCACACAACATAAACCCTAAGGTTAATCGGGTTAATGTTGTGTGGATTGTCTGATTGTAGATCCTAGGGCTCGTAATTGAGATTTTGGGGAAGAACACGTCTTTCTGTTTATATTTATTTTAAATTAACAACAACCAAACACAACCACTGGCTTGGACCAGGTGGTTGTGTCTGGTGTCCAACAACCGAGTAACGCGGGTTCGAGTCCCGGCCGTAGCATTCCCTTTTTCCTTTTTCATTTTTAAAACAAACAAATCAATTAATTATATATAATACATTTAATCTTATAAATTCGTTTTTAAATATTAAAACTCTTTTATAAATTCAAAAAAAAATTACTTTTAGTTAATCTGATATAAATGTTCCACCTACAATTTTTAGTTTTCAAAAATTAATTTATTTAATATATATAATAATTAAATCAATTTTATTCTATTATATTTATAAAATGTGACATCCGTCACCCTCGTCTTTCATCTAATTGACAATAATATTCCTTCAAACATTTTCATTATAGTCCCTGTAAGTTTCGTCGTTTTCAAATTTAATTTTAAGAGCGAACAAAATTTTTTTGTCATTTATAATTATTATGAATCGGATATAAGTTTTAATCAAATACGTATCCTGAACGTCTACGCAATGGATTTTATAAAATTTCAAGTTTTATAAAGATTTGAAAACTTTTAAGTTAAGTTAACTTAGTTAGTTTTTTTTAAAAGAAAAATTAACCTATTTATACTAAAAACTAACTCAGTTAACCTTGAGGGACCTCTTTTGTCAAAACATGAAAGTTTCAAAAAAAAAAAAAAAAAAAATCTGGTCTCCCTTCACTCACGTTTTTTCCGGCAGCCCAGATTCCGGCCGGCGAGTGTGATTCCGGCGAGCTTCTTTTCGCGTGTTTAGCGGTCCGTTTCAACTTCTAGTTATCCCAAACGTTTTCTCCATCATGGTTAGTACGTTACAAGGTTTATTTCAAACAATAACAAGCCTTAATCATGATTTTAAATCAAACTTTAAAGCTTGTAACCGCCGGAATTTTAATAATTTGTGAAACGCCACTTTTACAAGATGATTATAAATACCGAACAAAACTTTAGTTTTCTGCACTATTCCCCTTCAAAACCCACCAAAAAGTCCCAAGTAAAATCACCTAGAAAGCTTCCAATTTGCGAAAACGTGTTCGGCTCTTGAAGCTCAGTTTGCGACCAAGTTACACTTCGTGAGTATTTCTTTTTGATGCCGTTTTGTACTTTGATTAATCCCCTATAAAAGCCCTCTGTTCCTGATCGTGTATCTTGTCAGAATCGGGCTTATTGTTTTTAAGTTGGGGTTAGGGTTCTTGGTAGGAATTTTGGGAAGAAGATGATAGCACATGTAAAAATGATAAATATTAACGTTTTTTATTTAAATAACAAAGAGGCTTGTAGCCTAGTGGTTTAGTGTGTGATTGTGTTGGGAAAGGGCCTGAGTTCGAATCCCTACAGCAGCGGATGTGTTTTTTTGCAGATTTTGTATTTTTTTTTGCTGTTTTCCTTTATTATTTTTTTTATACAAATACATTATATCTTGAAATAATCATAATAAATTCATTTTTGATCCAAAAATTATAAAAATTTAGGTGTAGTATATTGACACCATAAAGAAAATTACCACATTTTTATTTTCTGGAAAAAGTATTATTTTTATATTTTTATTGATTTAAATTGTTTTAATCATAATTAATTGATTAAAAATTCATTTTTAATGATTTTTATCTCAAAATTTTTGATAAATTATTTCTAATCATCATGAACTTAATTAAAAATATTTGGTTCAGAAAACATTTATTTTTATTAATTTTCCTATTTTTAATCATTTAAACATGATTTAATCGCATTAAATCAGTTTTAAATATAAATAGGTTTATAAAAATTATGGGAAAATTATTGTTGTTAGTTTACATCAGAAAGTGTCCAATTCCTACAAAAATAGTATTTTTGAGTCATGTCTTGTATTATTAACATTATTTATGGTTAATTAGATATAATTAAACATTTATTTATTTACACTATTTAAACATCTATTTTATAAATATTTTCTTATAAAATAGAAATGTTTTATGATTGAAAGTCTTTATTATCGTTGATGAATCTTTGAGTAACTCATAACTATTTATTTCAATATTTATGATTATTGTATTTATTTACAATAATTAGTTAAAGTAATTGACTAAATTATTTTGTCTTAATTATTTAAACATATTTTTAACTAAAACCCTCAATGGGTAATAATTATATTACTTAAACCACATTTACAACCTTTCATATATTATTTGTGATATACAACTTTTACATTAACGCGACTTATCATAAAACTCTAATTCCCCAAATCGACTTAGCAAACCCTAATGCCTTAGACCCTAGTTACCTTAGACTTTTTAGACATTTCCTTATTAGTATGCTTACACATTATAGGTTGAATTCCTCGGAATTCCCATTACTTAGCTCACGACCGCTTAAGTTGGATTTTGCTCGCTTTCGCAAACTGTGAGTATATCTTTCCCCTTTTTACTGTTTTACTATTTTGGGGTGACTCATGTACTTACTATCAATTTTCTATTACTTCTTACTAAAATAGCAATTCTTATGTGTGTTTGCTTGTGTCATTTTGTGTATCTATGACCTGTCAAATCATTAACCGTTGCGGCCTGGCATTTCAATGAATAGTACTATGGTTTATACCCTTGTGACTCTGTTGAGAGTCCTCGTCATTGCTATGTATTACATTACTACTAGCGCATACTATATATATCTGCTTTCTTCTCTTAGGGTTGATTTGACCCGGATACCACTTATTACATAATTGCAAACAGTATACGACACATGAATTGCTAAACACTTTTCTACTATATTTATTTAAACAGGGTATGCTCACCAATACATTTTTGTATTGACATATACTATTTTCGTACATGTTTCAGGTTGTTTTGAGACGCTTATTTTAGGCTTTTGCATTTTATATTTCAGTCTTGACTACATTGTATTTTAGCTAGACTTGTCACTTTAGAATTATTGTATCCTGTAATTTCATTTCAATGTAATAAATTATTTAATCAATGTGTTCAAATTTACACTTTAGTCCATGAGCTATTGAACAATCGTCACTACGTGACACCTCGATGTTTCCGCCATCGGTTGGGGTGTTACAGATTGGTATCAGAGCCATGGTTATAGGGAATTAGGTTATTAGAATGCCTTTTAGCCTAGTCTATAACTAAGCTTACTTTCACGAGTCCTCTCGTTTATATTTCTCTTATTTCCTATTATTTTCTTTCAAGATATTGTTGTTATAATTATTTCTCATTATTCTTTCGATATCTTGTTGGCAAAGAAGACGCTCGTATTTCACAAACGAAACGATAGCGCCAAGTTAGGAGTGACATCCATACCTTGGTGATTAGTTTCACTCCTCTATATGTTATTTATCTTAGGAATATGTCTTTGAGATAGGAGTGACATCCACACCTCAAAGAGTATTTCCTTCAAAAAGAAACTTAACCACTAAGCTGGGAGTGATATCCTTAACTTAGTGATTGGTTTCATTCCACAATCGTTTTCAATTTTGAAATACATCTTTGAGTTAGGAGTGAAATCCACATCTCAAGGATCTATTTCTACATCTCGTTGATTATGAATTTTCTTAAATATTGGTAATCTATTACATACGTTGATTTTATCATTCACGTCATTTTAAATTTTGGTCTTTTAAACCACATTAGATTTACACATACTTCATGAAATGGTTTCATTTTGCATTTTACAAACTTGTATTGCATATTTTAAAGGTTAAATGTAAACCTTTTGTTTTCATAGGACGTATCCAATATATGTTTTCGGGAGAAATTTACAACTAATAATAAGCCTTGTAACACTTTTCAAACTTAACATCTCGTAAACACATGAAAATGTGTATTTACGAAGATTTTTCAAATGAAACTGTTTTGAATCTAAAACACACTTCGATTTCTAAAAAGTTATCCTCATGCATTACTACTATTCTTTCAACTATATCACAAAGATTGAGCAAACTACGTTTTGATAAACGAAAATTTATCTTATTTCATCCACACTAGTTATTAGTAGTTACTCTTACAACACTGGTTTTGAGCATTAACTTAACTCGTTTACTTTCATTTTGTGCAATTGTGTGATTTACTCGATTTATGTTATATTATTCTTTCTCGGAATTTTATGCTATACTTATATACTTACTTGAACGCATATTCGGTATGCATATTTTCTTTCCTATTTTGAGCAAAACCTTGTTATACCTTACATTATTTTGTTCATCATCATGGCCAACGAACATACTAGTTGATAACTCGTATGAGATCTAAGCCGGTGCCATGTACGACTCGGATTAGAGTATTTCTTCAATCCGAGGGGAACAGTGTAAACCTCAGGGTCTATCAATATGAGTGTTTAGAGCCAACGATGTGAACAGAAGCTACCGGTTAAGGGTGAACCCGAAAGGGAAGAACCTCTAACCATGTCTTATACTTACATGTTATTCACATTACGGTTAAAGGGAAAACCCGGAAGGGAAGAACCTCTAACCATGTCTTGATTGAACATCATTTCATTACGGTGGCTATTATATATTGGTTGCACGCATTTATTTCTTGTTAAGGTGATGGAAAAGCATAACACCTTAGTGTAAGGTAAATCGGTGATTACGGTCCGGAACGCAATCATGGATTTACAGGTACATGAGGGTGGTGTGTAATTCTACTTAGGCTATTGGTAGACAATTAGTACGAATCCAAAGTATCGGGAGTGTGGTGGGTCAGCTGCAGTACACCCTATATATAAGCATAAACGATACTGCGGGAGCGGACTAGGAGTCTGACCAAGAACCTATCCATTACTTTATACTTATCTCTTCATTAGAACAGTGGGCTAATAGCTAGCATTTTCGATAGGAACGTTCTTACGAGAGCTTCATTCGTCTTCCTAGAGCTTTTCTCTTGACCACCCACACAGAAAACCTTAAATTTTGTAGACTCTTACACCCCCTGTTAGTCAAAACCTTGTTGCTTATCCTAATAAGTTCAGTTAGAAACTTTTCTAAAGTAGGGGAGACTGCCTCTTTAGTACCTCTACCTTTCACTAGTTACACATTCCCAAAGCCTTTCACATTTAAACTCTCAATTTCTTAATTTCGGGTCCACTGTCAAAGATTTTGAAAATTTTACTTCGGGTATTAGACAACTATTTTAAACTTTGTCGAATCATAAATGATGGAATTTTTTTTTTAAAAAAAATTCTCTAGTTGATTTTTAAGAAGCCTTTTGTTTCATAGGAACCTCCACTTGAAAGAAATTTCGAGACGAAATTTTCTAAAGTAGGGGAGACTGTGACATCCGTCACCCTCGTCTTTCATCTAATTGACAATAATATTCCTTCAAACATTTTCATTATAGTCCCTGTAAGTTTCGTCGTTTTCAAATTTAATTTTAAGAGCGAACAAAAAATTTTTGTCATTTATAATTATTATGAATCGGATATAAGTTTTAATCAAATACGTATCCTGAACGTCTATGCAGTGGATTTTATAAAATTTCAAGTTTTATAAAGATTTGGAAACTTTTAAGTTAAGTTAACTTAGTTAGTTTTTTTTAAAAGAAAAATTAACCTATTTATACTAAAAACTAACTCAGTTAACCTTGAGGGACCTCTTTTGTCAAAACATGAAAGTTTCAAAAAAAAAAAATCTGGTCTCCCTCCACTCACGTTTTTCCGGCAGCCCAGATTCCGGCCGGCGAGTGTGATTCCGGCGAGCTTCTTTTCGCGTGTTTAGCGGTCCGTTTCAACTTCTAGTTATCCCAAACGTTTTCTCCATCATGGTTAGTACGTTACAAGGTTTATTTCAAACAATAACAAGCCTTAATCATGATTTTAAATCAAACTTTAAAGCTTGTAACCGCCGGAATTTTAATAATTTGTGAAACGCCACTTTTACAAGATGATTATAAATACCGAACAAAGCTTTAGTTTTCTGCACTATTCCCCTTCAAAACCCACCAAAAAGTCCCAAGTAAAATCACCTAGAAAGCTTCCAATTTGCGAAAACGTGTTCGGCTCTTGAAGCTCAGTTTGCGACCAAGTTACACTTCGTGAGTATTTCTTTTTGATGTCGTTTTGTACTTTGATTAATCCCCTATAAAAGCCCTCTGTTCCTGATCGTGTATCTTGTCAGAATCGGGCTTATTGTTTTTAAGTTGGGGTTAGGGTTCTTGGTAGGAATTTTGGGAAGAAGATGATAGCACATGTAAAAATGATAAATATTAACGTTTTTTATTTAAATAACAAAGAGGCTTGTAGCCTAGTGGTTTAGTGTGTGACTGTGTTGGGAAAGGGCCTGAGTTCGAATCCCTACAGCAGCGGATGTGTTTTTTTGCAGATTTTGTATTTTTTTTGCTGTTTTCCTTTATTATTTTTTTTATACAAATACATTATATCTTGAAATAATCATAATAAATTCATTTTTGATCCAAAAATTATAAAAATTTAGGTGTAGTATCTTGACACCATAAAGAAAATTACCACATTTTTATTTTCTGGAAAAAGTATTATTTTTATATTTTTATTGATTTAAATTGTTTTAATCATAATTAATTGATTAAAAATTCATTTTTAATGATTTTTATCTCAAAATTTTTGATAAATTATTTCTAATCATCATGAACTTAATTAAAAATATTTGGTTCAGAAAACATTTATTTTTATTAATTTTCCTATTTTTAATCATTTAAACATGATTTAATCGCATTAAATCAGTTTTAAATATAAATAGGTTTATAAAAATTATGGGAAAATTATTGTTGTTAGTTTACATCAGAAAGTGTCCAATTCCTACAAAAATAGTATTTTTGAGTCATGTCTTGTATTATTAACATTATTTATGGTTAATTAGATATAATTAAACATTTATTTATTTACACTATTTAAACATCTATTTTATAAATATTTTCTTATAAAATAGAAATGTTTTATGATTGAAAGTCTTTATTATCGTTGATGAATCTTTGAGTAACTCATAACTATTTATTTCAATATTTATGATTATTGTATTTATTTACAATAATTAGTTAAAGTAATTGACTAAATTATTTTGTCTTAATTATTTAAACATATTTTTAACTAAAACCCTCAATGGGTAATAATTATATTACTTAAACCACATTTACAACCTTTCATATATTATTTGTGATATACAACTTTTACATTAACGCGACTTATCATAAAACTCTAATTCCCCAAATCGACTTAGCAAACCCTAATGCCTTAGACCCTAGTTACCTTAGACTTTTTAGACATTTCCTTATTAGTATGCTTACACATTATAGGTTGAATTCCTCGGAATTCCCATTACTTAGCTCACGACCGCTTAAGTTGGATTTTGCTCACTTTCGCAAACTGTGAGTATATCTTTCCCCTTTTTACTGTTTTTACTATTTTGGGGTGACTCATGTACTTACTATCAATTTTCTATTACTTCTTACTAAAATAGCAATTCTTATGTGTGTTTGCTTGTGTCATTTTGTGTATCTATGACCTGTCAAATCATTAACCGTTGCGGCCTGGCATTTCAATGAATAGTACTATGGTTTATACCCTTGTGACTCTGTTGAGAGTCCTCGTCATTGCTATGTATTACATTACTACTAGCGCATACTATATATATCTGCTTTCTTCTCTTAGGGTTGATTTGACCCGGATACCACTTATTACATAATTGCAAACAGTATACGACACATGAATTGCTAAACACTTTTCTACTATATTTATTTAAACAGGGTATGCTCACCAATACATTTTTGTATTGACATATACGATTTTCGTACATGTTTCAGGTTGTTTTGAGACGCTTATTTTAGGCTTTTGGATTTTATATTTCAGTCTTGACTACATTGTATTTTAGCTAGACTTGTCACTTTAGAATTATTGTATCCTGTAATTTCATTTCAATGTAATAAATTATTTAATCAATGTATTCAAATTTACACTTTAGTCCGTGAGCTATTGAACAATCGTCACTACGTGACACCTCGATGTTTCCGCCATCGGTTGGGGTGTTACATAAAATTCCATTAAAATATCAAAACAATTTTATAAATTTCCACAAAAATTATTCTAAGTTTGAACAATGATAAACTTTTCTGAAATGATTTTTAATTCTGAAAAATCATTTATTTAATATTTTTAATCAATTTTTGTTAGTTTTAATCATAATTAAATCATAATAAATCCAATTTTTGCACCAAAATTTTATACAAATTATTTCTGAATATTTAGAATAGAAATATAATTTTTAAACTGATAATTCTTTAATTTTAGTAATTTTTAATTATTAAAGTTAAAGTTTGACAATTTGTAATAAATAGATTTAATAATCTATTTTAAAGAAAATAATTTTATAAAAATTATTTTTATACTTTAATCACATTCTTGTGACCATCTTAGATCTAAAATTCATAAAACGATTTTTGGTTATTTATTTACTAATATTCTCTCAATTATCAAACATTTTTAATAATAATCAAACGAGCATTTATCCCCAAATTCGAAGCCCTAGAAACTTATACATTTGTAGACTTGATAGACTTAGACATATTTATTACCTCATTATAGGGTAATACTTGATACATTTGGGCAACGCCATTATCCAATTTTTCAACAGATATAACATTTTGCTAAGGTGAGTTTTACATAGCCCCTTTTCTATTTATCACCATTTTTGGGGTGAAACATGTTACAACATTATTTATGCAATTCAATCATCAATGTGTCTATGTGTATTTCTATGTTGCATTATGTCTTGAACATGACTAGGGTAAGCACAATTCTAGCATAAACATTCATCAGCCAAGCGGTATACATTGATAGATCTATTGGACTGACAATCCCACCCGGATACGTGCCTCCTACAAAGGTTGCGTGGGTGTTTGTTACTGCAATATAAACGAGTGAACCATGAGCGTATGGGATGTACCACAATACAACAGTCACAATGGTTGATTGTGCACTCGATTTACTTCTAGTATGTTTTTCACATATGGACTAGATTGCCATGACACATGAATTGCACAACAATTTTATTCGATTATCAAAACCTATGTAATTCTCACCAACTTTTGTTGACCCAAAATATTTCCAACTTAACATGTTTCAGGTTCTACTTGCTTGAAGATTTGCTTGAAGATATGTGCATAGTTTTATTCAATTTGATGTACGAATTCTTGTAGAACAATTGTATGTAATTTATTTAAATCATTTAATGAAATTTATTATTCACCATGAGCTATTGAACAATCATCAATACGTGACACCCCGATGTTTCCGCCATCGGTTGGGGTGTTACAGATTGGTATCAGAGCCATGGTTATAGGGAATTAGGTTATTAGAAAAATAATCTAGTCTATAACCATAGGATTTAACCAGTACTTGCTTCTTTTGCTTGCTATTCTCTATCTCCCTCATACTTCATATCCCTACTTTCATCCCTACAAGAAGGTTGCTCTCAATCACTGGATCCACTCTTAGACTAATAAGGCCAAATCCTCAGGTTTAACCTGAACCACCTTGAGATCTCGTCGAAGTTCTAGATTTTAATAACGAACACGTGCAATCTGGAAGAGTGAACGCCTGTATTCTGAGTCTTCTGTCTAGGCTGGCATTGCGCATATATCCCAATCAGACGAGGGAAGCACGTCTTCATATGTTGTTAGAATTTAGAATCTTTGATAAGTCAACGTTTTCGTTTATTCGTTTTAATTAATGAATAAATGATTACACTCCTTATATAATCTCATTCATTTCACTATGTCTCTTACAGATCATGCCTCCACGTCGCAGTGCTCGTCTTAACAGTGGTGAAAATCATGATGAAGGGAGTAGCAATCACAACCATAACCATGACACTAACCACAACAACAATAACAACAACAATGGTGTCGATGCCCAACTGGCTGCAATCATTTCTCAACAAATGGCGCAGCAAATCGCAACTCTGGTTCCCAACTTACTAGCTCAAGTCATCCAGTTGAATGGCAGCGGGAACGGAAACGGTAACGGCAACGGGAATGGAAATGGAAACCACAACGGGAATGGGAATGGTCTTCCAGCCTGCACCCTTAAACACTTTAATTCTTGTAATCCCCCAAAGTTTAGTGGTGAAGAAAGAGCTACGGGACTCCTGTAATGGTTTGAGGGTATTGAGAATACCTTCATCAACAGTGAATGCCCCGACAACTTTAAAGTCCGTTATGCCATGAGTGTTCTTCACAAACGAGCACTCACTTGGTGGAATGAAGAAAAACGCACTCGCGGAGTTGAAGCTGCACTAGCCTTAACTTGGGATCAAGCTAAAGACATTATGAAGGCAGAGTTCTATCCTCGTAATGAAATTAAGAAGCTGGAAGATGAATTTCATGATCTTGCTCAAGACAGTGGGGAAAACCTTGCTTACAACACTCGTTTTCACGAACTTAGCTTACTGCTACCCCACAAAGTCACCCCTTTGCCCATTGCTATCGAAAAATACATTGGTGGTTTACCGATGCAGATTCAAGACACGGTGTGGGGAAGGAACCCTGCTACTTTGGAGGAAGCAAAGCGTTTGGCTGCCACCCTAACAGATAACCATGTGAAGGCAGGAACCCTGACTCGTAAAGGAGAAAAGAAAAAGGATACTCCCCAACCTGCCGTTGATATCAAAACCGAGGCCTCAACCAACGGGAAGTGTAAGGTCAGGAACTTTGCAATAGACACCACTGCCCCACCCAACAAGAAACAATACAATGGGAAGCTACCTAAGTGTGACACCTGCCAGTATCACCACCCAACTCAAATTCCCTGCCGACAGTGCACCAATTGTCAAAGGTATGGACATCTTGTGGATGCTTGTCGAATCCCTGCTACGAATGCTCTTGATGCTCCAAACAACCCCGCTTGAGACCATCCAGCTACTTAACAGCAAACTCTACCATTTGAATGATGTCTACTTTCACTTTAATTCTATGTATTGACATTTTATCGATTCGAGTAATAAAATCAAGTATTATCATAACATCTGAGTGCATGCTTGTTTGAATGTGAATTAATTGCTATATCTATAATCATACTTACTTACTTGTACAACAATTAGTTGACTACCAAACAACCTACTCAACGATTGGTAGAGGTCATCATGTCTTTTCAACAGTCGGGAGAGGCCCTACCTCCTGCTCAACGACTAATGGAGACTATCGAACCTGCTCAACAATCGGTAGAGTCATAAAAGGATGCAAAACCCTAATGTAAAGTAAATTGGTGATTACGGTCCGGAACGTAATCATGAATTTACAGGTACGTTAAGGTAGTGTGAAATTTTATCAAGGCTTTCAGTAGTCGACCAATTATAAACTTGGTGTTTTCTTTTAACTTCGGGACGAAGTTTCCTAAAGTAGGGGAGACTGTAACATCGCAAAAAAAAATTCCCCCAAATTTTTATAAGTAAAAGTCTTACTTTATACGTCTTTATATATGTAATAATAATAATACCCACGTTTTTGAACTACACCTTTGAATACAAGCCCAACCCCCTTTAAACCATACCTGAGCCCATGAGACGCGGCCCAACACTGGCCAGGCCCAGGACACTGAGCCCATTAGCCATCCCTTTTTGTTAAAAATAATAATAATAATAATAATAATAATAATAATAATAAGGCTTCTGCCGGGACTCGAACCCGGGCAGTAGGCCGGCCCAATACACACAACACACACTTGCCATCTGCTCTAGCCTTCACATTTGATACAAATCCGATGCATTTTAATTATATACCTAGCATCTAACCCTCACAGTTGACTTGAAAAGTCAACTGTGATTCATGACTTGCCAAAAAACACCCCATTAACTCGTAATTAACCCATGATTTGCATCATTACATGATTTCCGGCCATCTATGACTCAGCAACACGAATAATTACAGTCAATTGTTACCCAATTTACCAAACACGCGTAGAACATTCAATGGTTGGTCAATGGTTTCCAATTCGAACACCCAGGCCATAACACTATAAATTGATCATTCACAAGCCATTACAAGTCGCCGAACTTCATCTCTCAACCTCTAATTCTACTTAAAAACCTTCTGTGTTGATTATTTGATCACGTTTGACTTTATTGGTTGACCGAGCAATCGTGAACAATCAAGCATTGTAAGTATGATGTTTTGATGGGTTTTGTTTATCGGCACCCACACAACATAAACCCTAAGGTTAATCGGGTTAATGTTGTGTGGATTGTCTGATTGTAGATCCTAGGGCTCGTAATTGAGATTTTGGGGAAGAACACGTCTTTCTGTTTATATATATATATATATATATATATATTTTGTAATAGTACTATTTTTTTATTTCAACAAAAGGGGCAAATTACATAAGAATAGAAGGTAGTCGGGCAACAAGCTGCGCCGCCACCCCCTTCTGAATAGAGAACCCTAATCTAGAGAATACAAATCCTTGCCCCTGGGGAGTCGAGAAGTTGCTGTGGACCACCCGCTGGACTCTCGTCAGAAACCTGATCGCTTCCGGTGCCAATGAGCCAAAAGTGTCAAAAGCCAGAGGGACAAAAGCATGTTGGTTATCCTCGCACGCTTTAGCGTGCTTTGCCACCTTGTTCGACTCTGCTCTAAGTACCGCTTGCCCCGCCACGAACCCACTCTCCCTGAATCCCGCTAAAGGTGACACACCGGTAAGGTCCACGCATGCGTGTTTCCCACCTTCCCAACCAAACACTAGCAGGTCAGCCGGACGTAAGGTGGACCTCCCTTCTGTCGGGTCTGTAAGAAAGTTAACCGGGGCCTCTTTCTTTGCCGAGATCCCTGCTCGTCTAAGAATATCCATTAAAACGTCCCGAACGAAATCGTGCCTGTACTTAAACCCCGGTAACTCTCTACAATGGAGGGCATGTTCCCCATATTTATCCAAACACGCTTTACGGCAAACCGGACATGTTTCATCATCCGGGAAAATGGGAATCATCAAACGGTATTTAATGATTGCTCTATATTCCACCGCTGACATTCGTTGCCCCAGTCCTTCGATAGGGATAACTGTTAGGAAATCTTGGGCGTGGGGCCTCTGTAAGCATTCCATGACGGCTTTCTGGCGTGGGGTCAAGCAAAAATCTTCCCCCAGACATTGTGCAATTCGACAATAAAGAGCATTCGCCAAGGTTTTTTGTGGCTTTTTGGGGGCGGTGTCTTTATTGGAGAAACCGCCAAGATCAAAGTCAGGGATATATTCATGCAGGCGCTCCAAAGCGCAAACATAATCCGGATCCGTGTTATCAATCCCGCTGTTACGTAAAATATGGTCTTGCAACCCCCAGGATTGAGATCTGGACGCCACAAAGGCATAAGTGGCTACATCTCGGGCCGAGAGAAGGCCCAACCCACCATGCCGCATCGTAAGGTTGCGACCCGCCACTGGAGGTCCCCAAAATATGGCCCCCCACAAACTACAATATCTTCAATTGCCTCCCGGAGGCCTTTATCAAAACATGAGACAGCAGTGCCTACAAAGGGGGGCTGGCATGTTCGTAAGCCGAAAAGCAACTTTGCAACCCCCATACAGGATCTGAGCAAGAGGAGCTCGCTTTGAGGATCCCGTAGACGAGGGAGGAGCCCCATAAGATCCACAGCCCGTGACGCCCTTTTGGTAGACAAATCACAGATGAAGCTAGCATCGCGGCTGACTGCCCCTCCTAGAAGTTTGACACCTCTCTCAGGCCGTCCAATATCACTGGGGAATAGCCCTGGCCTAGTCTTCACCCCGTCGCAGGTTGGCCAAAAAATCTCTGTTTTCCTGATATTAAGGTTGAGCCCCAATGAAGGTCCTTCTGAACTGATGATTTCCAAGGCCTTAGCAACCTGCACAGCGTCCCCGATGATCGTCCCATCATCTAAGTACCAAGCATGGAAGGGGAGGTTGCAGTTTTCCTGCACCTGGCGCACCAGGGGGTGTAAGGCAAGGGAAAAGAGCAAAGGTCCCAAAGGGTCCCCTTGTTGAACCCCCGTGAAGGCTCCAATGCGTTCATCCCTAACATATAACCTAGCTGGCTGGGCATACAAAAATTTCACCCACGGAAAAATGGAGGGGCAATGGACCAGGTGGTTGTGTCTGGTGTCCAACAACCGAGTCACGCGGTTCGAGTCCCGGCCGTAGCATTCCCTTTTTCCTTTTTCATTTTTAAACACAAACAAATCAATTAATTATATATAATACATTTAATCTATAAATTCGTTTTTAAATATTAAAACTCTTTTATAAATTCAAAAAATTACTTTTAGTTAATCTGATATAAAAATTAATTTATTTAATATATATAATAATTAAATCAATTTTATTCTATTATATTTATAAAATTCCATTAAAATATCAAAACAATTTTATAAATTTTCCACAAAAATTATTCTAAGTTTGAATAATGATAAACTTTTCTGAAATGATTTTTAATTCTGAAAAATCATTTATTTAATATTTTTAATCAATTTTTGTTAGTTTAATCATAATTAAATCATAATAAATCCAATTTTTAATATTTTTGCACCAAAATTTTATACAAATTATTTCTGAATATTTAGAACAGAAATATAATTTTTAAACTGATAATTCTTTAATTTTAGTAATTTTTAATTATTAAAGTTAAAGTTTGACAATTTGTAATAAATAGATTTAATAATCTATTTTAGAAAATAATTTTATAAAAATTATTTTTATACTTTAATCACATTCTCTTGTGACCATCTTAGATCTAAAATTCATAAAAATATTTTTGGTTATTTATTTACTAATATTCTCTCAATTATCAAACATTTTAATAATAATCAAACGAGCATTTATCCCCAAATTCGAAGCCCTAGAAACTTATACATTTGTAGACTTGATAGACTTAGACATATTTATTACCTCATTATAGGGTAATACTTGATACATTTGGGCAACGCCATTATCCAATTTTTCAACAGATATAACATTTTGCTAAGGTGAGTTTTACATAGCCCCTTTTCTATTTATCACCATTTTTGGGGTGAAACATGTTACAACATTATTTATGCAATTCAATCATCAATGTGTCTATGTGTATTTCTATGTTGCATTATGTCTTGAACATGACTAGGGTAAGCACAATTCTAGCATAAACATTCATCAGCCAAACGGTATACATTGATAGATCTATTGGACTGACAATCCCACCCGGATACGTGCCTCCTACAAAGGTTGCGTGGGTGTTTGTTACTGCAATATAAACGAGTGAACCATGAGCGTATGGGATGTACCACAATACAACAGTCACAATGGTTGATTATGCACTCGATTTACTTCTAGTATGTTTTTCACATATGGACTAGATTGCCATGACATATGAATTGCACAACAATTTTATTCGATTATCAAAACCTATGTAATTCTCACCAACTTTTGTTGACCGAAAATATTTCCAACTTAACATGTTTCAGGTTCTACTTGCTTGAAGATTTGCTTGAAGATATGTGCATAGTTTTTATTCAATTTGATGTACGAATTCTTGTAGAACAATTGTATGTAATTTATTTAAATCATTTAATGAAATTTATTATTCACCATGAGCTATTGAACAATCATCAATACGTGACACCCGATGTTTCCGCCATCGGTTGGGGTGTTACACGCCTCATGAGAAACCTTAGTGGCATAATTTGAATCATCAATCATAGGGGTCACCACCGAATCCGGCAAATAACAACACCCTTCCGATCAGGTAAGAAGACACAGTCAAGGATCTGGTGCATCTAGAGCTCATTACCAGCGGAATGATATTTTTGTGTGGTGTTGCACTCTCCGTTCTCACAGGTATGGGTTTTAGGTCTTTTTATTTCCATCTCAGTTCACCCATTTTGATAGACTCTGTATTCTTTATCTCATATGCAATTTTGAATCGGGTTTTGACTTTGGCAGCTATGGTTGGTTAACAGTGGTGGTAACTTGCAATGGTGATTCCAGGTCGATGTTTTTAATTATGTTTTTTAACCCTAGAATTAAATTGAATTTGAAACTTGAAATTCTGTTTTGCTCTTATAAATCTGGACTTTGTCTCCTTGTGTAAATTCTTCACAGATTTGCAGACTCCCATCTTGAAACAAGATGTAACATCGCGTGAATCTTACTCTTACATGTATTTAAATTCTATATTTAACGAACTCCAAGTTCGCCTTTATTCATTTTTTTTTACTTCTACCAATTCATAACGAATCGTCATTATAATTTACCCTATTCAAATTAAGCACTATAATATGAAACTCATTTAGTTAAGATCTTAATATATACCTATTTTTTTAAAGTAAAACAAATATATACTTTTCTTTATAATACTTTTAGATTAAAAAAAAAAGAATAAAAGAAAAGAAAAGTAAACGTGACTTTTGTCATTCACATGACAAACATACAACCTTTGATAAGTATTATGATTCCTAGTCTTTTTTTTTCCTTTCAGTCGATGACCAACCGTAGGCAACAGCCTACAACCATCATCCCATATTAACTAAATTTAACCCTCACCTAATCTCCTCTTTACACTCTATTAACTCTATTTAATGTCCAACCAACTCACCCCACCTATAAATACAACCCCTCCCCACTCCATAATCTCTTATTCATCTCTTTTCTTCCTAAAAATCTCTTTAAACTTCAAGTTTCTTGAGCATACTTTCTGATAACACATCAGTAAGTTTTCCAAGCTCAAACCTTCTTTCTTTTCAGTTTTTCCTTCTCTTTTTTTATCCAAAACTCCTTGGAGAACCCTCTAGGATCTTCCCATGTTTATCCACAGAAGTGTGATAAGGGTAGAGCACCTAAAAGATGTCCCAAATGGGTTTATTTTCTGAATTGTTTTTATGTCCTAAGAATGTTTGTTGTGAAGGAACCAACCAAGTCTACTAACAATCTAATGTTAGATGGATTTGTGCTATGGTATTGGTTATACTATGTATTATATAAACTTACGTTCAATCTTCTATCTTATTATCCTATTACTAATCTTTGGAAGGTTTGTGGTTACACCCTACCTTACCAACTCTCTTGACCCTTCTTGTGCTACGGATTTATCCACACTAGAAAGGGGAAATCCCGTGTCCAAAACCCACGTTTATTCCATAAACGAAGTGGTTATGACATGAACCTATCAAATGGATTCACATTCCTAACCTTATACCATCCGAATCATCTATGATGATTTTGTGCTTGGTCTAACTTAATCTATGACCATCCGGATTGCCCTAAAGGCAATTTGTGCTTGGTTTGCCTAAAAGGCTTGCATGACTCTCGTGAATCTATAATCTAAACTCGAACCTAGACTCTTATTTCTCTAATTCTAATTAACCAAGGCTAAGGAACTAATCTCCCAAGACTCGTCTTTGGAACCTTACTAAACGCACCCAAAGGTGAGTTCATACTTGTCCCCCTTTTATCCTTTATTCTTTGGGGCTCAACATGTATCACTATCAAAACTCAAAACGATTTTAAACTCTACAATCTATTATGCTTAGTCTAAAGTCTATCATATTCTAAATTCTATCATGCGCAACCTAAAGTCTATTATATGCTTGTACGCTATGCTATGTAGAATTATTTACTCTAACATACAAATGTTCATATAGTTGACAACCCACCTTGCATGTATAGCGCTATAGGATTGGCTATCCGCCCCTACATGGGTCATGTTAAGCAAAATTCTTCGTGGCTAGTCGTCGTTTGTATGGTTCTCTTGCATACGCCTATAAGCAAAACTTTATTATACTATGTATGTATGTCAAAACTAGTATGCTCACCAATGCTTTATGTGTTGACGGATATTTTATACATGTTGCAGGAAATATTTATTGCAGGACATTCAAGAAAACTACTTAGGATTGGACATAGAAACTCACTCTAGTTCAAGTTATCATATTCTTGTTGTTGTATTTTTTTCGTTATTTGAACTACTTGTATTTCTATTTTTAGACAATAAATGAAATTCTATCTTTAAACTATATTGTCACAAAATCTAGTATCATGAAGTCTTTGAACAATCTACCACTAAGTCTCGCCCCGATGTATTCCGCCATCGGTTGGGGTGTGACACAAGAGCTGTATCTACAAACCCAGAACTGTTCTTGGAATTTTAGGATCTGGGGGCATATTGCAATCAATAATCCATACAAATTCAAAGTTGTAATCGTTGCTTAGGGGTTAATATCGCGCTTATTGTGATTTAAGACTTAAATTGTAATTTAGGGCTGATTTAAGTGCCAAGTTATCAAGGTAAGGTTTAAACTTTAAGTTCATTATATGTCTGATTCTGATTAGTATAAGAGTTAAAAGTGATAGAAGAATTAAAAGTATTTTATGGTAATCAACCAGGTTTGTCGAAAAGCTAGGATGAACAAAAAGAAAATTCAAGAGGTATAAACTTTGTTTATTTTTATCTTATAGGAAAATATGATTTTTAATCACAAAATTATTGAGTTTTTACCAAGAATCAAGGTGATACCAGTCTGTGCAATTTGAGCCTAGAGAGTGGAGGTGCAGCAAGTGATTAGGAGTTCACTTTGGGTGCTAATCTGATTTGCTTTCTTATTCTCACAATTATCAATAATGTAGGCGACAAAACCATAATATGGGTAAGAATCTGATTTGCTATGTTTAATTATTTAGTATGTTTGATTATCTAATCCAGTTCATGTTTAGCACATACTCAAGACCAATATGGAAATTTATATCAAAGTTGTTGGCTAATTTATTTTAGTTTATTACATGATTCATTGATTTCTAATGGTTTTATTAACCGTGTGCCACTGATGTCATTCGTTTTCTATATAAGTTTGATCTATGATAGGTTTAATTTCTTTTATGTTTAATTTACTTGATGTTTTAGTTCAAGTTGATAATTTGAAATTAGGGATTTGATTCCTTTTTAAATGGTAGAAAAAATGTAAAAGAGTAATGAGCATACAAAATGGTGAAAGAGTGCAAGACTGAGAAAATGGTCTACTCTCACTGGTTTCCTAAAATGGTGAAAGACTGCAAATGGTCTTTTCACACTGCCAAATGGTATGCTGACACTGCTCAATGCAACAATGCTTTAATAGGGTCAAATGATCTATATCTTTTCTGGAAATTTGAAAATGTTGTCTACTTTTTCATAACATGTAAATACTACTTTGGAGTTCAGGTATGTACAGTCACTATCACTGACTGTCCATTGAGCAAAATATGAGTCAAAGCCTTGTGTACGTACACTCACTATCACCAGACTTCTTGTTTTTCCTTTGTATGTTTTCTCGACTGTTAACTTAAGGCAAATTTTTTGTTTGTTGTTCCAAGAAATATTTTTGTGAAAATAATTTCCAAAGTAATGGTCTAAATTTAGCTAAATATGCCAGCTACGTGTAATTATGTACACCGGCACCTGGTAATTCTTGTGGTTCTGTTCTTGGTGATTTTGTTTTAAAGGTAACCATGATTCACTTTTGGCTTTTTATGTACACCGGCACCTGGTAATTCTTGTGGTTCTGTTGCATTGTTGACTTTTTACCTTATTTATTGACATTTCTTTTATGTGTGTCATTTTATAGGTGAAAATGGCACAATGTCTGTGATGTTTGAAACTTCTCAGAAGCTTTGGTAAGTAATCTGAATGTATATATTTGTTGTGAACAGGAGAGCCCATGTTCTTGCTCTGATTTTGCAAAATGTTTTCACCTTGATGGAACTGTGGAAAAGGAATTAAAAATGAATGATTCTGTTTGGTGAATTGGTCAAGATTCTTAAAAGGGGAGTTTTACAATGTTAAAAGTTTTACAACGCGTGACTAGATTTTTATAACATCAAATTTAACAAATCTGTTTTACGAAGACCTGTATAAAAGTTTTACAATAATTTTCTTAGCACATAACAACTTTTTCGTCATCACATACTTCAAAAGCTTAGCATTTCAGAGAATTTTTATGACAATTTTGTAAACGTCACAAGAAAGTTCATTAATATCACATACTGAGAAAAGGCCTGGTTCAAGCTGTCGCACCCCTCATCAGTCTATTTCGCTCAAAAGTTCAACATTTTTTCTGGTTTCCTGAATCAATTATATTTCATTTTTAATTACTTTTTGTGCTTTATTTAATAGTTCTATATGCAAATTTATCAAGAATGTTATCGCTTTTGCCAAACTGAAGAACATACTAGACAGGCATATAAGATGTTTATGTCTACAGGATCGATGCTTTTGGTTTTTAGAACTTTTGTGGTAAAACTTCTAATGACGTACAGATTTATATGTGAAAAACCTGTAAAGAAGTGGATTATTATGCACAGAATTAGGTCTAGAAAATACAGCAGTATATGGTTGTAAAGGGGGCTGTTAGGTTGTAGTTTACAGCTGGAAAATGCAGCAATTAGGACTATGAATATGAGACAGTTTTTCTGCGCTTTCTGGCTGGAAAATTCAGCTGTACATGGTTGCAAATAGAGTCATTATACAACCGTATATAGCCGATTATTATGCACGGAATTAGGGCTGAAAATACAACAGTATATGGTTGTGAAATGGGGCTGTTACGCTATAGTTTGCGGCTGGAAAATGCAGCAATTGGGACTGTAAAATTGTCACACCCCCAACCAATGGCGGAATACATCGGGGCGAGACTTAGTGGTAGATTGTTCAAAGACTTCATGACACTAGATTTTGTGACAATATAGTTTAAAGATAGAATTTCATTTATTGTCTAAAAATAGAAATACAAGTAGTTCAAATAACGAAAAATACAACAACAAGAATATGATAACTTGAACTAGAGTGAGTTTCTATGTCCAATCCTAAGTAGTTTTCTTGAATGTCCTGCAATAAATATTTCCTGCAACATGTATAAAATATCCGTCAACACATAAAGCATTGGTGAGCATACTAGTTTTGACATACATACATAGTATAATAAAGTTTTGCTTATAGGCATATGCAAGAGAACCATACAAACGACGACTAGCCACGAAGAATTTTGCTTAACATGACCCATGTAGGGGGCGGATAGCCAATCCTATAGCGCTATACATGCAAGGTGGGCTGTCAACTATATGAACATTTGTATGTTAGTGTAACACCCCAACCGATGGCGGAATCATCGAGGTGCCACGTAGTGACGATTGTTCAAAAGCTCATGGTACTAAAATGTAAATATATAAATTATTGAATATTGTTTTACAACATGTGAAATTAAATACAAGACAAAAAATAAAGATAATTGATTGATTTAATCTAAGTCCAAAGTCCTATGTGAAGCGTCAAGCAGCTTATCCTGAAACATGCACGAAAATAATTTTGTCAACATATGATGTTGGTGAGTACTACTTAGTTTTGTACATATAGTATAAGTTTGAAAAGGTAGTACAATTCATGTGTCTAGCATCACCAAGGCATTATGTAAACACGCAAGTAACCAAACAAGACAAAGATCAAATGTAAAGTTTGTACAATGAAATTGATAATGAGCACCTCAACACGTGTCAAGTCTAAAAGAGCACCATAACATAAGTTATGTCTAAATGAGCACCGTAACATAAGCTACGTCTATGTAAAGAGCACCATAACATAAGTTATGTCTAGATGTATGATTTTGTATGTAAGCTACGTTCATGTTCAAACATAAGCACAAAGATAAACAAGACACGCATATGAATTGTAAATGAATAAAAATGTATGTGTAATGAATATGAAGGTTTTGTATACTTGTGCATAAATCACCCCAAAAGTTGTAAAAGCGAAAAAGGGGGATAAGTAATACTCACCTTAGCAAGGTGGTAAGTCTTGTGTAATTGAATAAGTATAATCCAACGTTGCCAAGTATCACCCTATGTATAATGTAACAAATAAGTCTAAGTCTATTTGGTCTATAAGTATCTTCTAGGGTTTCGAATTGGGGATATGTATTCGTTTGATTAATGAATTAAACGTTTAATAAATAAGAGAAATTTGATAAATAATTAAACAAAAGTCTTTTTGTAATTTTTAAATCAAATATGGTCACAATATAAAGTTTTAAGGGTGAAGATAATTTTTATAAAATTATTTTCTTGAAAATAGAATATTTAATCTATTTATTTCAAATTGTCAAAGTGTAACTTTAATATTTAAAAATATTAAAATTAAAGAATTTTTAAATTAAAAATTGTATTTCTGTTCCAAATGAATAGAAATAATTTATGTAAAATTTTGGTACAAAAATATTGAAAAATGAATTTATTATGATTTATTTATGATTAAAACTAATAAAAATTAATTAAAAATATAAAAATTAATGAAAAATGTTTATTGTTGTACAAGTTTAGGATAATTTTTGTGGAATTTTATAAAATCGTTTTGATATATATATTGAATTTTACAATTATAAATGAATAAACTTGTAATATTTATTATATATATTAAATAAATGATTTTTAAAAAACTAAAAATTGGACAGCAAAGTTTATCATTGGAATAACATAAAATAAATTTTGTAGAGTTTATAAAATAGTTTTAGTATTTTAAAACGATTTTTAAAAGAAAATAACAAAAATATAAAGAATAGAGTTTTAAAAGAAAAGGTTGTTGTTGGTGGGGATCGAACCCGGGTCTGATCCGGTTCACTGATTTTAACCAAACGCCCCAACCAACTGGTCTATGATTCATTTTGTTAAAGATTCTGATTCGTAATAACCTTAAACGATATGTAATAGAGTCATCTTCCCCAATTTAATATTATAAGAACCCTAGTTTCTTGAATCAAATCAATTAACGATCAATAGCCTCAGAAACGTTAGGGCTATTGATCAATTGATCATGATTAACGAAACCCATCAAAAATAAACAACTTACAATGCGATTTAAATGATGAATACGTGGTCAACCCAAAAGTCAAACTACGAGGAAAGCTTGATAATCACGAAGTTTTAAGAGGAATTGAGAGTGGGGGTTTGTTAATCGCTCTTTTCAGAGTTTGTGTGCGAGTCTAATTGGTTTAAAGTCGAGTATTTATACAGATTCATATGAGTTGTTTAGGAAGGTTTATTAATGGTTTTTAACTCGATAATTGACGCGTTTAAATCACGCGTGGTACTGGTTTAGGAAGGGGAGGTGATTAGGGTGCGTTAAATCCGGGATTGGGTTGATGATGGGAGCGTTTATGGCCAGAAAACTCGGCTGCTTGGTGTTGTTTAGGTGCAGCGATCGAACAACAAAGGAAGGAGAAGAAGATGTACAGGTTAAGTGTGTGTATATATATATATGGTTTGCATAATAAACACATCATGGGGTGTAGCCCAATTGGTGGTGGCGTGTGTGTGTGTATGTTTGAACCGGGTATGGTCACCGGTTCGATTCACAGCAGCATCCCTCTTTTTTTTTTTTTAAACAGCAAGGGGAAGGGGGTTGTGTGTGTTGGGCCAGACTAAGGGAGGACTGTTGGGCTTCTTGGTGGGTTGTTTGGTTTGGGCCAGATCTGAATTGGACTCAGGAGTGGGAAGGAAAGAAAGAATATTGGGTTGGGTTTGTAGGTTAGGGTAAATGATTTATTAAGTGTAATGTTTAAAACCAATATATATATATATATATATATATATATTTTTATTATTATTATTATTATTATTATAAAAAAATTAAAATAAAAGAAAAGTGACGGATGTCACAGTTAGAGTAAATAATTCTACATAGCATAGCGTACAAGCATATAATAGACTTTAGATTGCGCATGATAGAATTTAGAATATGATAGACTTTAGACTAAGCATAATAGATTGTAGAGTTTAAAATCGTTTGAGTTTTGATAGTGATACATGTTGAGCCCCAAAGAATAAAGGATAAAAGGGGGACAAGTATGAACTCACCTTTGGGTGCGTTTTAGCAAGGTTCCAAAAGAATGAGTCTTGGGGGATTAGTCCCTTAGCCTTGGTTAACTAGAATTAGAAAAATAAAGAGTCTTAGGTTCGAGTTTAGATTATAGATTCAAGAGAGTCAAGCAAGTCTTTTAGGCAAACCAAGCACAAATTGCCTTTAGGGCAATCCGGATGGTCATGAGATTAAGTTAGACCAAGCACAAAATCATCATAGATGATTCAGATGGTATAAGGTTAGGAATGTGAATCCATTTGATAGGTTCATGTCATAACCACTTCGTTTATGGAATAAACGTGGGTTTTGGACACGGGATTTCCCCTTTCTAGTGTGGATAAATCCGTAGCACAAGAAGGGTCAAGAGAGTTGGTAAGGTAGGGTGTAACCACAAACCTTCCAAAGATTAATAATAGGATAATAAGATAGAAGATTGAAAGTAAGTTTATAATAATACATAGTATAACCAATACCATAGCACAAATCCATCTAACATTAGATTGTTAGTAGACTTGGTTGGTTCCTTCACAACAAACATCCTTAGGACATAAAAAAACAATTTAGAAAAATAAACCCATTTGGGACCTCTTTTAGGTGCTCGACCCTTATCACACTTATGTGGATAAACATGGGGAAGATCCTAGAGGTTTCTCCAAGGAGTTTTGGATAGAAAAGAGAAGGAAAAACATAAAAGAATTGAAGGTTTGAGCTTAGAAACTTACTGATGTGTTTTCAGGAAGTTTGCTCAAAAACTTTGAAGATTAGAGAGAGTTTTAAAGAGAAAAGAGATGAACAAGAGATTATGGAGTGGGGAGGGGTTGTATTTATAGGTGGGGTGAGTTGGTTAAGTATTAAATAGAGTTATTAGGGTGGTTAGAAGTAGATTAGTTGAGAGATAGGAAATTACTCATAGTTGTTTAATTCTGCTGTTGGATATCGACTTTTTTTAAAAAAAAAAAATATAACAAACGACCAAAACAACTCTCATGTTGTATGACAAATTGTTATTGTCATTTGAAATTTTCTTTTTGTCAAGATCAACCACATATATAAATATATAATATATACCATTCTTGCATGAATCACGATTTCCCATTTATTTTATTTTTTTTATTTTTTTTAAAGAAGTATTAATATTATAAATGTATATTTTTTTGAAAAGATATAATTATATATGTATTAATATTTTAACTAAATGAGTTTCTTGTTATAGTGTCTAAATCTAATAGGATAAAATATATTGACGACTCGTCAAGAATTGGTAGGGGTAAAAAAAACGAATAAAGGCGAACTTAGAATTTTATTAAATATAGAATTTAAAATATATGTAAAAGTAACAAAATCACGCGATGTTACAAAAATTGAGACTATTTAGCTACACTTAATGGCTGGAAAATTTTGCTGTACATCGCTGCAAATAGAGTCGTTGTACAGCCGTATATAGCCGAAAAATGCAACCACATAGTGTTCTGCATTAAGTATGTACACATCCTGGAATGCACAGGCTTAGTGCTGCATAACATATGCTCATATAACTATGATACATGGCCACTGGTTTACACCTTAAGTTAATTTCATAAGTCGTTATAATAAGGTTTACACCTTTGTTCTGCTAGATTATGCAGGTATATGATCCATTTGAATAATACAATTAGATGAATATCCAACTGGAATGTGTTTTTCAAAGGTTACAAGTTCATTCTATTAAACATAAATGCTCCATACAAAAAGTCATATATAATGTCTCCAGCCATCAAAATGAGGATGCAAGTTTATTCTATTAAACCTGGGGATGCACTTAAGAATGCAAAGCTAGATACCAGAGCTTCTATTTTGCTAGAAGAATATTCATGAAATCATGCCAAAAACATTTAGATTAGAATGTGTGAATTGTGTACATACATTATAGTGGTATTCTTTGTAAAAGATATCATTGAATGTTGATGTTTCTACAATAATGATACTATATTTTTAACATATTTCATTTCAAATTCCAATATTTTGATTTTTGACTTGTTTATTTATGATTAATATACTTTGACCCGTTTGATAATATGTTGGCCCGTTTGACTTGGGCTAGCTTGACTATAACACTTTTTAACGCTTTATGACTCGCTTAATATTAATTCACTATATTTTGGTTAATTTGACCCGTTACATTTTAACTCATTTACAAAGAGAATCACTTTGTGTATGGACGAAGAGTCAAATTACACTGCCACATCATTTCACGGATTTCAACCAATACTACACTGTCACATTACTTCAATGAAACAGTTTTTTGGAGACAACTTTTCACTGATTCTTTACCCAACAATTAATTATTTTCACATATAATAATACTAATATATTATCATTTCCTACCCTTCTCTCTAACTCACCATCTCAAACCCCCACACCCTTGCACCTACTCTACAATAAGTGAAGCCACCACCTCCACCGGTGGCTAAACCACCCACCCCCACCCCATATTAATGAAGAAAATGGATCTTCTGACACTACTCCACCACCGGTAGTCGGTTGCGTTTGCAGGAGTTTATTTCGAGGTTGTTGACGGTTACAGAAGGTGGTGGTGACGATTACAGATGGTGATGATGATTTGAGAGAGAGAGAGAGAGAGAGAGAGAGAGAGAGAGAGAGAGAGAGAGAGAGAGAGAGAGAGAAAGAGAAAGAGAGAGAGAAGGGGGAGGGGGAGTGAGGGAGAGAGAGAGTTTATGCTTACCGTGCATTAACTAGAACCCGGATTTGGTTCACGGGACCACTACCAGTATGAGTGGCGGTGGTGTTACCGTGCTGGTAGTGGGGTACCAGTGACCAAATCGGTAGGCACCCCGTCCTCCCTTAGAAGTGTATGTGTTCCCCACCGCATCGCGCGGGCACCATGCTAGTATATATATATATATATATATATATATATATATATATATATATATATATGGGAAATTATAAACTAAAAACCCACCCGAGTTAAGAAAACTAAGAAAACCCTTGTAAAAACCATCTAATTTTTTTTATTTTATTTTTTTGAAAAAAATACACAAGGTAACATACCTGTATTAAAGCGTTTTGGGCAAAAAAAATAAATAAAAAAAGCGCCGATAGGATATTTTTAAAAAAATAAACAAAGTTTGTTCTGTTACATATGTAACAGCGATGTTACGTATGTAACAGCGTAAATTTTGTTTATTTTTTTTAAAATATCCAATCGGCGCTTTTTTATTTTTTTTTGCCCAAAACGCTTTAATACATGTATGTTACCTTGTGTATTTTTTTCAAAAAAATAATAATTTTTTTAGATGGTTTTTTCAAGAGTTTTCTTAGTTTTCTTAACTCGAGTGGGTTTTCAATTTATCCTCCCCCTATATATATATATATATATATATATATATATATATATATATATATATATATATATATAGGGTCAAGATCGTGTACAAAGTGTTTTTTTTTGTGAGAAGTGTGAGAAGGATTAAAAATTGATACTTAGGCATCATTTTTTGAACTTAGTCGTGATGTTTTGGATTGTTTTGCCTATAAAAACACCAAACATAACAATTAAAAACCGAAAACAATGTATTTTAGGCTTAAAACTTAAAACACCATGCTAAGAACATTAGCAGTGCGTTTTAAGCGTTAAGTAGTGTGTTTTAGCTGTTTTTTAAATTTAATGACTATAATACATTGTATTGTGTTTTAGATTGTTGTGTTTGGTGTTTTTTCAAGTTAAAACAACCTAAAACATCATTCCTAAATCCAAAACATGATGTCTACATGTCAATTCTTAGTCCTTCTCACACTTCTCACGAAAAATGTACTTTGTACAGGATCCTAAACCTATATATATATATATATATATATATATATATATATATATAACACATGGAAAATTTTAGAAGCAAGAAATGGTGTATTAAAAGTCACAATTTCAATCGATTTACTTATGAATTAGTAGTTTTCATATAATGAACCTTCTAAATCTCTCATAGTAAAAATAGGCTTGTTAACTAAAGAAACGGAATATTGTAAATCCTATTTGATACAGTTTCTTTAAAAAAAGCTACATCTCTTTTGCAAAAGCTTAGGGTGAACATATCATCTATATACAGGAATTTAAAAATATCTCACCTTCAAGTGAGCATTAATAAAATGTGTAGCAAGCCTAATCTTTTGGCCATAAAGTCACCGAACTATGTTTAACTAAGCATCAATAGAATGTGTATCTCACCTTCAACTAAGCATCATTACTTTTTGTGCAAAAGTAACAATACTCATTAATGTATGTTTGTAATACAACCATTTCCGGGATAAAAAATCCAGTTGATGTTAACCTTTTGATTCGTTGGTTTTTTAACAGTACTGTATTTTCTATAAAAGAATACGAATTTTTGCCTAAAAATAATTAGTTTTCAAAGTATTACAAAAGAAATGTCTTAATAAAATTTTGAAAAAACATAAAAATAGTTTAGAATGTTCGCTTTATGTGAACAATATTGATTCAAAAGGTTAAATATATTAACATATTTGTAAACATTTAAAAAAGATTCTTAAATCCTGGATTATATGTTTTATTTTGAGTAAATTACCAAAACCGTCCCTGAAGTTTGGGCCAATATGCCTGTCCAGTCCAATCTTTTAAAAATTGCTGGAACACTCCCTGACCTTTAAGAAAATAGGGCAAATCAGTCCTACCACTTAACCCAGTTAGATTTTCTCAGTTAAGTTAGGGGCATTTTCGTCCAATCATGTATAAAGTGCATCTTCTTCCCCCAATCTCTTCTTCCTTAATCAGACCACCACCCACCACCATCTTCACCTTTCACCACCACTACCCACCATCTCCTCCACCTTTCACCACCACCACCAATACCCACCATCTTAACCTTTCAAGAAACTGATGTATCGGTGTTTAAGATGCACGCTATCAACTGTACTAGTAGTTCTTTCTTCTTTTAATTCTCCTAAATTTCTTCGATTTGGTGAGTCAATACATAGCTGGCAACTGAAATTAGGGTTTTCAAAGAATATTCTTTCAGTGAATTCCTTAATCTGTATGTATACTAATTTTGGAGATCTGAAAGCTTCCTATGCATTGTTACAAAGTGTTTCAATGGTGGCTGACACCGCCTGCTGGAATGCCATGATTTCAGGCTGCACACCCGTTTACCCACTGAACAAGATGAACAACCCCAACCCCAACCACCAACAGGTCTTCACACCACTCGATACTCCTACCACCAACCACCACCACCTCGAGCCACAACTTAACTGTTCTGCACATAATAAACAAGAAGCTGTTGAGATAATGCCAGTCTATGAACCCAAAGAAGGAACCCATTTCTCAAGAATTGTTGAATCAGGTAAGTTAAAGGATGCTAAAACACCGAATGTGTGATCTGAAATGGTGCGGGGAGTCAAGAAAGCAAGTCATGTTCATCCACAGCTTCTTAAGTGTATAAACTGTTTTCTTTTTTAACTCGACATGCTTTCTGCTCTGATTCTTCAATTTAAAATTTTTAACTGTTGATTATCATTGCCCGGCGTCCTTTCTTATCTAATTCTGTAGTCAATATGTTGACCATTTTGTTTTGTTCTGATTCTCACTGTTGCTACACATTTAATAATTGATTGTTCCTACGATTGTTGATGCTGCCCCTTCAATTGTACACTACTGCTCCTTTTGATAATATTTGTTCTATTACATGTGTGTGTGTGTGTGTGTGTGTGTGTATATAGAGAGATACACTTGAGACTTGGGAGGTCAAAATTGTTGATTGTTCTATTGATTGAGGATTTGGTGTTGTTTTGTACCTAACGTGGAGATGGGTGGTGGTGGTGGTGAAAGGTGGAGATGGGTGGTGGTGTGGTTAGGTGGTGGGACCCACTTAAATCTGGTTGTTTCTGTCTAAATTGGGGATGAAATACAGGGGAAGAAATGGAGGAGAAGACAATGAGGAAGAAGACAAATTTATAGGTGACTTGACAAAATTGCCCCTGACTTAACTGAGAAAATCTAACTGGGTTAAGTGGTAGGACTGATTTGCACTATTTTCTTAAAGGTCAGAAAGTGTTCAAGCAATTTTTAAAAGATTGGACTGGACAAGTATATTGGCCCAAACCTCACGGACAGTTTTGGTAATTTACTCTTTTATTTTTATTTTTATATTTTATGTAATTATGTCCCAAAAAACTAAAAGACCGAAAAACAGAACTGTGCACACCCTTAGTAGTTATATGTTGAATATAAGAAATCCTAAACCACCTTGAAGTTTATCTACAAATCGACGAACGTTAACAAAAAACAGATAATTAAAAGATTTGGTAAGGAGGTTACTCGACCTTTTAAATACACATAGGTTTTGTACATGCTCTAGGACAAGCAGGTATCAAAATGTTAGTGAGGTTTGTTATGAGAAACATGCGTCGAACGTGATAACCTTGGTAGGAAGGATATTCGCTGTACCAACATTACCATTATTTAACTTTCAACCCAATATCATGCTCATATTAAAGATGAAAAGACGCTCAATTTTATGTTATATATTTTTTTAAAAGATGATGTATAAAAAAGTTACGGGCATTTAAAAATGAAGGTGGAAATGGCATGTGACTTGCATGTGCATATTTTTTTTGATAAGATTACCCCTCCCACTTGTTTAATCCTTTGGACACATGTCATTTTCTAGTGGCTTTCACCCTTCTCATTTTTTGTATCATTTGTAGAATAACCCAACCCAATAATTATAAATGAGTTGAGCCCTATGTGAGATCTTGTTTAAAAGTATAAGACGAACCGAGCCTAGGCTTTGTCTATAAAGCTGAAGCGATCCAAACTCAAGCTCTATTCAGTCAAACAAGTCAAGCTCGAAATTACCATGGGGTAGTCTTCTTGACTAAGTTAACAATCGGGTATGATTACGTTTTGACAGCGAAAGTCTTGGATTATCATAGCACAAGAAAGATTTGTAGTACTTGATCTACAAGTCTACAAGAAAGATGTTTTTATATTTACCTGAACAGGGTTACAAAGTTTTTGAGTACAAGGAATTTGCTTACCTTCAAATGAGGTCTTACATGTCAATTTATACTAAAGTTTAGTGGTCTAGAATGTTCCTATTCTAGATGCATCCACACAAAATATCTCGGCTATTTTTTTATAGAGAATTTATTGAAAACTAGCATTTAGGACCCGCGCGTTGCAGCGGGAGCATCCAACCAAACAAAAAGTAAATGTAATAACATTGAACAACGCACACCCGTTGCGGCATATTAGCACTGAAATTTAGACCGATATCTAAAACATATAAAAAAATGACCAAGTCGAGCTAGGACCCACGCGCTATGCCATATCCGTTAACCGAGGAAACATAGAGGTAAAAACATTTAGCAACATACGTGGGTTACAGCGTGTTGACTCCCAAAATTTAGACCGAAAATAATTCGTAAAAATTGAAAAGCTTAGAGAGTAAAGTTTAAAGTGAAAACGTGTTGGATTATAAATTGACAATGTTTTATGACAAAATTGTAAAAGATAAAAAGTAAAGGAGTAAAAAAGTAAAACTCAGAAAAAGACAAAATAAGACACTATTCATAAGCACCCTCAATTGTTATATTAATAATAATGTCATGCATTTGTGATATTTGTGGCTTGATCTACAAGTCTCCATGGAAGCCCCTCTTGGTCCAACATTTTTAGACATTTCTAATACTATCCATTGCGGTCAACTTTTTTCTTCAAATGGTTGCCACATGGCTAATATGATTCAAAAGGTTAAATATATTAACATATTTGTAAACATTTAAAAAAGATTCTTAAATCATGGATTATATGTTTTATTTTTATATTTTATGTAATTATGTCCAAAAAAAACTAAAAGACCAAAAAATAGAACCGTGCACACCCTTAGTAGCTATATGATAAATATAAGAAATCCTAAACCACCTTGAAGTTTATCTAAAAATCGACGAACGTTAACGAAAAGCAGATAATTAAAAGATTTGGTAAGGAGGTTACTTAAATGAACAAAAGACCTTTTAAATATGCATAGGGTTTCTACATGCTCTAGGACAAGCAGGTATCAAAATGTTGGTGAGGTTTGTTATGAGAAAATGCGTCAAACGTGATAACCTTGGTAGGAAGGATATTCACCGTACCAACATTACCGTTATTTAACTTTGAACCCAATATCATGCTCATATTGAAGATAAAAAGACGCTCAATTTTACTGTATATTTTTTTAAAAAAAAGATGATGTATAAAAAAGTTACGGGCATTTAAAAATGAAGGTGGAAATGGCATGTGACTTGCATGTGCATATTTTTTTTTTGACAGGATTACCCCTCTCACTTGTTTAATCCTTTGGACACATGTCATTTTCTAGTGGCTTCTCACCCTTCTCATTTTTTGTAGTATTTGTAGAATAACCCAACCTAATAATGATAAACGAGTTGAGCCCATGTGAGATCTTGTTTAAAAGTATAAGACGAGCCGAGCCTAGGCTTTGTATATAAAGCTAAAGCGATCCAAACTCAAGATCTATTTAGTCAAACAAGTCAAGCTCGAAATTACCATGGGGTAGTCTTCTTGACTAAGTTAACGGTCGGGTATGATTACGTTTTGATAGCGAAAGTCTTGGATTATCATAGCACAAGAAAGATTTGTAGTACTTGATCTACAAGTCTACAAGAAAGATGTTTTTATATTTACCTGAACAGGGTTACAAAGTTTTTGAGTATAAGGAACTTGTTTACCTTCAAATGAGGCCTTACATGTCAATTTATACTAAAGTTTAGTGGTCTAGAATGTTCCTATTCTAGATGTATCCATACAAAATATCTTGGCATTTTTTTCTAGAGAATTCCTTGAAAATGTTATGCATTTGCGATATTTGTGGCATGATCTACAATTTTCCATGGCAGCCCCTCTTGGTCCAACATTTCTAGATATTTCTAATACATGAAAGTATTGGGTACAAAGTACCTTAACCTACAAAGTGTAGGAAGCCACCAAATAATGACACGTGTAAACTAGAGTTAGGGTTAGTAAACTTAATTCCAGTTCATTATAAGGGTAGTTTAGACATTTTGATAGTTCCCCTGTAATCACGACATCATTTCCCATTTTTAATGTCAATGATATTCATATTACTTTTCGATTTCAAATTCAAATTCAAATATAGTAATATTGATTGCATTTACGACTTAAGCATATTCTCAATTTTATACATTTTGAAGAAATTTACGAGATGATCTGCATTCGATTTTTATTATTAAAAATAGTATTGCAATTTAGTTTCCAGTAATTAACAAAATAACAATAGTATTGGTAATGTTTTGATTATGTTTATGCAGATTTAAACATGTCTGCTTATGATTCAAGTGTAGATCTTGATAATCTTGTATTTCCAGGATATTAGTCATTATGCTCTGTTTTTTCAATATTTTTTAAAATGTTTTTCACAATCAATAATGAGAGATTAAGTTTTATTTATTGATTATATCCAATTATAGAAGAAACAAACAATCAAGGAGGTAGTGAAGAGAATGAAGAAAGAGAAGATTTTTGATGATCAAGAAGAGAATGAATAAGGAGAAGATCTGATTATATACATGCGTTTTACATTTAGAACGTGCGTTTTGTTTATATCAACGTGCGTTTTGTTTATGTTTTTGTCACAGTGTCACTGCGTTTTGTTTATATTTTTGTGAATGCGTTTTGTTTGTTTTTGTGAATGCGTTTTGTTTATGTTTATGTGAATGCATTTTGTTTAGGTTTTTGTGAATGCGTTTTGTTTATAATAATAATTTGGACATACGTTTTGTGTAACACCCCAACCGATGGCGGAATCATCGAGGTGCCACGTAGTGACGATTGTTCAAAAGCTCATGGTACTAAAATGTAAATATTATTGAATAAACCAATAACTGTCTTACATTGAAATAGAAATACAAAGTCTTAAATGAAATGTAACTGTTGGAATAATTGAATTAAAACAAAGCACTAAATGTCTCTTGCTAAAGCACTAGATCAAACTGCACCTGAAACATGTACAAAATAGATTTGGTCAACATACGAAATGTTGGTGAGCATTCCTAGTTTTGATATATATAGTAGGTTAAAAAGTTATACAATTCAAGTGCAAGCTACAGTGCAAATATGTAAACCATGTATCAAACAAATGAGCGAAATCAACCCTGTGACTGTATAATGTACTGTATGAACTGTAGTGTACTCAACCAATAAATGGATGATAACTTAACAATGGCCACGGATTCTCCGATGAAAAAGGGGGAGAATCAATCTAGGCGGGTTGTCAATCCAAATAGCGCTATCCAATGTTAAGGTCGGCTTGTACCATGTTAATGATTTCACTAAGTACAAATGTATTCCACATGTATTGTCTAAGCATAAAGCACGTTGTAAGCAAATGCACATAGTACTAGAATTGTATTTTGAAAATGTAAACTTGTATTTGTAATTTGTAATTTGTAATAGTGTACATGTAACACCCCAAAAGTGAATAAAAGCAAAAAGGGGATAGGAAATACTCACAGTTCACGTAATCACTTGAATTTGAACTTGGACAACGAAATATGAATTGAGATTACTCCCAAATGATTAACCTAAAGTAATTGATAATGTGTAAGGGAAATAACTCTAGGATACATGTATTTCTAGGGCTTCGAATTGGGGATAAATGTTTGTTTGATTATTATTAAAAATATTCACCAATTGAGAGAAATTTAGTAAATAAATAACCAAAAATCTTTTTATAAATGTTAAATCTAGGATGGTCACAAGAATGTGTTTAAAGTATAAAAATAATTTTTATAAAATTATTTTCTTTAAAATAGATTATTAAATCTATTTATTACAAATTGTCAAAATCTTAACTTTAATATTTAAAAATATTAAAATTAAATAATTTTTAGTTTAAAATTCATATTTCTGTTCTAAATGATCAGAAACAATTTGTATAAAATTTTGGTGCAAAAATGATGAAAATTGGATTTATTATGATTTAATTATGATTAAATCTAACAAAAATTGATTAAAAATATGAAATAAATGATTTTACTGAATTAAAAATTATTTCAGTAAAGTTTAACATTGTATAAACATTGAGTAATTTTTGTAGAATTTAATAAAGTTGTTTTGATATTTTAATGGATTTTTATAAATATATTAGTATAAAATTGATTTAATTATTATAAATATTAAATAAATGAATTTCTGAAAAATAAAAATTGTAAATAAAACTTTTATCTCAGATTAAACAAATATAATTTTTTTAGAATTTATAAAAGAGTTTTGATATTTTAAAATGAATTTAAAAGATTAAAAGGTTTAATATATATATATATATATAATTGTTTGTTAAAAAGAAAAGAAAAGAATAAAAAGAAAGGTTAGAGCCGGGACTCGAACCCGGTTCCCTTCTGTGTCAACCTCAGATCACAACCACTTGGCCTAGGCCGGTGGTTGTGATATTTCTTGTTTAAAAATAAATAAATACACACGCGAATTCCAGATTTATCCCCAAATAATACGTATAAACCCTAGAATTTGCAATCAGATGATTTAGACAAAATGAGCCCGATTAAAGATAGGGCTTTTGTTGTTTGATTGCCGACTAATAAAACCCACAGAAGATCAAGGACTCACAGTGATGTATCGAGTATAATTGCCGAGTCAAAGCAAAAGTCAAACGTCGAACAAAATAATTATAATCAGAGTGATTCAGAGATAATTGGAGGTTGAGAAAAGATTATGAGCGAGTTGTAATGCTTTGAGGATGATCAATTTATAGTGAAATTGTCTGGTTCAATAAATTGGTAAGTTTGACTTGGTTTTTAATCGTGAGACGCGTTTTGATCATAATGGAAACAATTGAATGGTAATAGATAATCATAGAGCGTGTAGATGGCCGAAAATCACGTTTCCTAAGTTAATCTATGATTAATCCCGCGTAAAAATGGTAATTGATTTGTCTAATTTTGAAAATCATACATTATCTGCTGCTGCACGTTCACAGGGGAGAAAAAGACAGAATTGAATGTGGTCTTAAATAGAATTAACGCTGGGTAAGAATCAAAAAGGTTGTGTGGAGCAGCTGGTATGTTCGCGTGTTTGTGTGTGGGAGGTTCCGGGTTCGATTCCCGT
This sequence comes from Ambrosia x helenae, assembly GCA_030844895.1. NCBI lineage: Eukaryota > Viridiplantae > Streptophyta > Magnoliopsida > Asterales > Asteraceae > Ambrosia > Ambrosia x helenae. The sequence goes on along the minus strand of CM061233.1, from coordinate 106,813,597 downwards.
CTGAGGCCACATTTTTCTTTTTAATTAATAAAAGAGGGGAGTTGGGCTTGAGCTGATTGGGCCGGCTCCCTGGGCCTAGTGTTGGGCTGCAGAAAGGAGGGGGGGTTTGGGCCGGAAGAGGGTGTTGGGTTTAGTTTAGAGTGTTTGTTTAGAGTTGTTAAAACTAAATATATATATATATATATATATTTTTTTTAAAATCTGAAAATTATTTTTATTATTATTATATATATATAAATAAAAAAATATATATATGTATATATATAATGAAAAAAAAAATGACGGATGTCACAGCATCCCCTACTTTTAGAAACTTCGTCCCGAAGTTAATAGTAACATAGGATTATGGATGCTTGGGTAGAAATTAAAATAACCGCGGTTTGGAAAATTTTGGGTTAAGGTACGACGTAATTTATAGGTAACAAAGCGAATTGTTTCGAATGATTTGGATAAGAGGTTTGATAGGTGTGAGTTAAGGATTAGGTTCGTCTTGAATAATAAAGAATCGAGTAAATCATTAAGTTTCAAGCTTTAGGTATCCTAGAATAAATGCACAAGTTGATTGACTATAGAAAGGACCAAATGAACTATCAAGTAACTAGAGTTTGTTCCTGGTCCGACTTCCAGTCTCACTTTCAATGCATCATTAGTGTTTGTATACAGGGTGTACCGCAGCTAACCCACCACACCTTTGATACCTCGAAAACGTACTGGATGCCTACCAAAAACTCCAATAGAATTTCACACTACCCTAATGTACCTGTAAATTCATGATTACGTTCCGGACCGGAATCATCAATTTACCTTACATTAGGGTTTTGTGTCCTTCTATGACCCCACCGATTGTTGAGCAGGTTCGATAGCCTCCACCAGCCGTGGAGTAGGTTGTAGGGCCTCTCCCGACTGTTTGAAAAGGCATAGCGACCTCTACCAATCGTTGAGTATGTTCAATAGCCTCTACCAGTCGTGGAGCAGGTTGTAGGGCCTCTCCCGACTGTTGAAAAAGACATGATGACCTCTATTAAGTGCAGCAATTATTATTCACATAGATTGCAAATTGATAGCATGTTTATGCAAGCAAGTTTGTAAGTACTACAACCATTAAGTGTAAGTGTTATCATGAATAATGCTTACGAGTATCATGAATAATTAGGTGTTCAATGCGTAGTCAAATTAAGAGAAAAATCTAGTTTCATGTAATAACCAATGATGTTTTCTTATAAAAGCATCTGTAAGATCAAGTATCAAGTCCAAACGTTTCAAATAAATGCAAGGTAGAGTCTTGTATGATAAATAAATTTCCAATCTGTGTTAATACACAATAATACGCAAGGAAATTTCTAGATGTTGTATGCTAATGAGTGCGACAAAATTGGATACAAAATGAAAATAGAATTATGAAAATGAAAACACAAGTATTGGATTCTCGAGTCTTGGGAAGATTTCATCCATGGCTTAACCAGTGGGATTAACGTTATCCTGATCAGTTGTTTCGTTGGTATTGATATTGAAAGCTCGTCCATGTGCCACCAGGTTTACATTGTTCAATTTGGGACATTGGGGTAGCATGTGATTAGGGTCTCTACAATGATAACATGCCCGACCGTTAGTAATCTGTAGTGGTCCCTGGGCAGCTGTTTGATGATTACTCTGTGTTCCAACCATTACTCGACAAGTGGTAACAAGGTGTCCAAACCTCCCACATCTAGTGCATTGACGGCATGGAAGATTTGCAGGGTGATGATATTTGCAGGTGTTGCATTGAGGATGGATTCCCGTGTAGGCTTTCTTGATAGGAGGCTGAGCCACCGGATCAACAACAGTATGGTTCAGATTATCGCCCATTCGTTTCTTAGAGTTCGAAGCAGTAGTGGCGACTTTTGCTAAAACAATCTTAGGTTGTTCGACAACATTGGTGGTTTTCTCAGTAGGTGTCTTGGTGCCCTTCCTAACCAAGTTTCATTTCCTTACGTGTTTGTCTGTTAATGTGGCTGCAAGTTGGATGGCTTCTTCTACCGTAGTGGCTTTGCCTCCAGTGACAACGTCTTGAATCAGGTCAGGTAATCCCTCGATATATTTTTCGATTGCTCGAGAGACTGGGTGACCATGTGTGGAACCAGTATGCTAAGTTCGTGATATCGAGTATTATACGCAAGATTCTCACCACTGTCTTGTTTCAGTCCATGGAACTCTTCCTCCAGTTTTCTGATTTCGTTCCTCGGGCAGAATTTGGCGATCATGAGTTCCTTAACTTCAGCCCAAGATAAAGATAAAGCAACATCAGCTCCTCGATTGCGTTTTTTCGCCATTCCACCAGGTTAACGCTCCCTTTTGAAGGACACTAGTAGCATAGCGAACGCGGAGTTCATCAGGACATTCACTGTTCACAAAAGTACTCTCCATGCTTTCAAACCATTGGAGGAGGCCAGTAGCACCCTCCTCACCAGTGAATTTTGTGGGGTTACAGGAGTTAAAGTGTTTGAAGGTACACCGAAATTGAGTCGTACTTCCTGTGTTGGCACTGTTACTATTCTGGGTTATCTCACCGACAAGGTTTGGGATCACTGCAGCAATTTGCTCGGCGACTAAAGATGCGAGGCGGCGATCAGAACGTCGTCCAGAAGCACGAACAGGGCGTTGGCTGGCATCACGGAGCATGCGGCGAGCAGACATCTATGAGGTAGTCAAATAATAATCATGAGATTAGAAAATGTAAGTGTATGAAGATATGTTCCTGTAATCATGATATGCAAAGTATTGTATATGTAACGGGAGGGTATTATTGGAAAAACTTGTACAAAATGCTTGGAGTGCCCTTGTCTAGCCGTAAAGCTCAACAAGAACGTTGACTTTTCAAAGGAATTAAACCCAATGGTGATCAAAGAAGACATGCTTTAGCCTATAAGTGGACACTCACTCCAGGAATCCCCAGGTAAGCATAACAGGTCCGTAAATGGATTTATGCGCTATGCTTGCCTATGCCAGAAAACCCAGTGTACAGGCATCCACCCTTCCAGATTGCACGTGTCCTTATCACACTCATTAAAGTTCAACAACTTTGAAGGAGCAAAAATACGAGTAGGCATTATGCCTAAGAGTGTCTTTATGAAAGGTACTGCTCCCGTTTCATGATGATGTAGACTTTCCACTCCTTGTAGAACACCATCTCTATGCAACATGATGAAAGATGAGAAGAAATGGAGAAGAAGGGAAAGATAGAGGAAGGAAAGTAGACGGAAATGAGGGGTAGGGTAATTTAGGAAATATTATGCATGAAAGTTGAAGTTCGGTTATAGTCTAGGCCATTTCATCTAATAACCTAGTTCCCTATAACCATGGCTCTGATACCAATCTGTAACACCCCAACCGATGGCGGAATCATCGAGGTGCCACGTAGTGACGATTGTTCAAAAGCTCATGGTACTAAAATGTAAATATTATTGAATAAACCAATAACTGTCTTACATTGAAATAGAAATACAAAGTCTTAAATGAAATGTAACTGTTGGAATAATTGAATTAAAACAAAGCACTAAATGTCTCTTGCTAAAGCACTAGATCAAACTGCACCTGAAACATGTACAAAATAGATTTGGTCAACATACGAAATGTTGGTGAGCATTCCTAGTTTTGATATATATAGTAGGTTAAAAAGTTATACAATTCAAGTGCAAGCTACAGTGCAAATATGTAAACCATGTATCAAACAAATGAGCGAAATCAACCCTGTGACTGTATAATGTACTGTATGAACTGTAGTGTACTCAACCAATAAATGGATGATAACTTAACAATGGCCACGGATTCTCCGATGAAAAAGGGGGAGAATCAATCTAGGCGGGTTGTCAATCCAAATAGCGCTATCCAATGTTAAGGTCGGCTTGTACCATGTTAATGATTTCACTAAGTACAAATGTATTCCACATGTATTGTCTAAGCATAAAGCACGTTGTAAGCAAATGCACATAGTACTAGAATTGTATTTTGAAAATGTAAACTTGTATTTGTAATTTGTAATTTGTAATAGTGTACATGTAACACCCCAAAAGTGAATAAAAGCAAAAAGGGGATAGGAAATACTCACAGTTCACGTAATCACTTGAATTTGAACTTGGACAACGAAATATGAATTGAGATTACTCCCAAATGATTAACCTAAAGTAATTGATAATGTGTAAGGGAAATAACTCTAGGATACATGTATTTCTAGGGCTTCGAATTGGGGATAAATGTTTGTTTGATTATTATTAAAAATATTCACCAATTGAGAGAAATTTAGTAAATAAATAACCAAAAATCTTTTTATAAATGTTAAATCTAGGATGGTCACAAGAATGTGTTTAAAGTATAAAAATAATTTTTATAAAATTATTTTCTTTAAAATAGATTATTAAATCTATTTATTACAAATTGTCAAAATCTTAACTTTAATATTTAAAAATATTAAAATTAAATAATTTTTAGTTTAAAATTCATATTTCTGTTCTAAATGATCAGAAACAATTTGTATAAAATTTTGGTGCAAAAATGATGAAAATTGGATTTATTATGATTTAATTATGATTAAATCTAACAAAAATTGATTAAAAATATGAAATAAATGATTTTACTGAATTAAAAATTATTTCAGTAAAGTTTAACATTGTATAAACATTGAGTAATTTTTGTAGAATTTAATAAAGTTGTTTTGATATTTTAATGGATTTTTATAAATATATTAGTATAAAATTGATTTAATTATTATAAATATTAAATAAATGAATTTCTGAAAAATAAAAATTGTAAATAAAACTTTTATCTCAGATTAAACAAATATAATTTTTTTAGAATTTATAAAAGAGTTTTGATATTTTAAAATGAATTTAAAAGATTAAAAGGTTTAATATATATATATATAATTGTTTGTTAAAAAGAAAAGAAAAGAATAAAAAGAAAGGTTAGAGCCGGGACTCGAACCCGGTTCCCTTCTGTGTCAACCTCAGATCACAACCACTTGGCCTAGGCCGGTGGTTGTGATATTTCTTGTTTAAAAATAAATAAATACACACGCGAATTCCAGATTTATCCCCAAATAATACGTATAAACCCTAGAATTTGCAATCAGATGATTTAGACAACATGAGCCCGATTAAAGATAGGGCTTTTGTTGTTTGATTGCCGACTAATAAAACCCACAGAAGATCAAGGACTCACAGTGATGTATCGAGTATAATTGCCGAGTCAAAGCAAAACTCAAACGTCGAACAAAATAATTATAATCAGAGTGATTCAGAGATAATTGGAGGTTGAGAAAAGATTATGAGCGAGTTGTAATGCTTTGAGGATGATCAATTTATAGTGAAATTGTCTGGTTCAATAAATTGGTAAGTTTGACTTGGTTTTTAATCGTGAGACGCGTTTTGATCATAATGGAAACAATTGAATGGTAATAGATAATCATAGAGCGTGTAGATGGCCGAAAATCACGTTTCCTAAGTTAATCTATGATTAATCCCGCGTAAAAATGGTAATTGATTTGTCTAATTTTGAAAATCATACATTATCTGCTGCTGCACGTTCACAGGGGAGAAAAAGACAGAATTGAATGTGGTCTTAAATAGAATTAACGCTGGGTAAGAATCAAAAAGGTTGTGTGGAGCAGCTGGTATGTTCGCGTGTTTGTGTGTGGGAGGTTCCGGGTTCGATTCCCGTCTGAGGCCACATTTTTCTTTTTAATTAATAAAAGAGGGGAGTTGGGCTTGAGCTGATTGGGCCGGATCCCTGGGCCTAGTGTTGGGCTGCAGAAAGGAGGGGGGGGGGGTTTGGGCCGGAAGAGGGTGTTGGGTTTAGTTTAGAGTGTTTGTTTAGAGTTGTTAAAACTAAATATATATATATATATATATATATTTTTTTTTTTAAAATCTGAAAATTATTTTTATTATTATTATTATTATTATATATATATAAATAAAAAAATATATATATGTATATATATAATGAAAAAAAAAATGACGGATGTCACATTTTGTTTATGTTTTTGTGAATGCGTTTTGTTTATGTTTCTGTGAATGCGTTTTGTTTATGTTTCTGTGAATGCGTTTTGTTTATGTTTTTGTGAATGCGTTTTGTTTAGGTTTTTGTGAATGCGTTTTGTTTATAATAATAATTTGGACATGCGTTTTGTTTATAACTAGTATATTACCCGCCGCGCATTGCGCGGTGCAAATGCATACAACCGATCGAATTTTCCTCCGCGCATGCGACAAGAATTTAGTCGGTATTTGTTCGGTTAAGTGCGTTACCTGCCGCGCATAGTGCGGGGTGTATAAACATACATCCAATTGAATTTTCGTTAAATGATAACCTATTATATTCGACCAATCACAATGAGTCACTATAAATAAATATTACAATGGGCTGAACTTTCAGTTCTCTTAACACGTGGCCAACCCATAATATAAAAAAGTATGGATTCCCTTGTATTGCTAGTTTCTGAGCTACTGAAACACGACCAGTGACCACCATGATGCTGAATGTTCTTCGTTGCCGGCCACCGGTAGCGCAACCTAGGGTTCCGTAATAGAATCTGACAACAATGACAGGAGAAACATCTATTACTTGCAGGCGTTAATCAAACGGTGTAGACATCGACGACGGGTGAAAGCGAGAAAGCGACAGTCGGCTACAGTGAAGATGGCAATCAACAAAAGTCAACCTCCGAGAACCGACGAGGATGGTCAACGTTGGCAACGGAGCCACTGTAGCGAGAAAGCGACAGTCGCTACAGTGATTTTGCTTACCAGAATTGTTATATATAATAATAACATTTAACAGACGCACGTTTATAACTTTCGTCTTCTTCTTTCTCCTTCATCATTTGTTAAACCTACATGTTGTTAGGTTTAATTATACTTTATCATTAAAATCAAAAGTTATTGACAATGATGACGCATATTTATAACTTTCATCTTCTTTGATTTACGTTTCTTAGCCATGCTCTGTAATCGATATTGTTTGTGTTTTTTGAAATGATTCCGTGTAATCGATTGTTTCATGCAATTGATTGACGAAATTATGCATAACCGTCAAAAAGGAAATCTGAATTAGGAGCTGTTAAGAGAAAAAACTGAAAAATTTTATTGTTATATTCCGTAATCTACCCCTGGTTTGTTTTACTGAACATTAATTAAGTTTAGATATTACGATCGTGCCACTGCTAGTTTTTAACCCTAATCAATGGCTGAAAATCCTTCTCACACTTTGTATGTTAAGAAGACTTTGTACAATAGCCCCTCTCTTCTAATACTATCCATTGAGGTAACCTCTTTTCTTAAAATGGTCACCACATGGCTAATATGACAAAAATTAAAGGCACTTTTTTAATCAAAAATATAATAATGGTGAACAACGGGGTCGTGTGCTTAATCAGGGTTCGCAACCCAAATAAATAATATTTAATTATTTGGCTATCTTTTCTATTGTTTATTACATAATAAACAACTATTAAATTTACCCGTGCGTTTTCAACGGGAATATCGTCATTATTTGTTTGATTAATTGTGGTATTGATAACGTACCGACACTTCGTTAAAGACCGAAAGAGGAGAAGACACGTGTTTTACATCGATAAAAAATATTAAAACGACAATAACAACTATACCCAGTCAAATCTTACAAATAGCAAAACTATTAGAAAGTTCTGGGGAGGATGGTATATAAGCAAGCCTTACATCTATCCTTAGGAATAGAGAGACTGCTTCGAGACTAGGGATGGCAACAGGTCGGGTATGGATCGGGTTTGGCTAATACCATACCCATACCCAGTTATAAAATCTCATACCATACCCGTCCCATTACCCATCGGGTTTTTGTCAGGTATTACCCGTCGGGTATAGAGGATACCCGCGGGTATCGGATATACCCGTTGGTATTTGCATGTATATATATATATATATTTTTATTTTCTCGTATAGTCTTATGTTTTAAGAAATCCGAGTATATAAAATTGTAATAAGTAACATATATATTATCATCACCATAATAATCTTTGAAACATTTTATATGTAAATATATTTTATAGTATGAATTTTGAAAACTATTTATATATTTCGTAGCATATAAATATAAATAATAATGTTATTAGAATATATATTTTAGACGAAAAGTTTATTCTTCAAATAATGAATCTATTAGAATTAAACATTACTAAAAAATAGTTAAGAAAAGATATATATAAAACTTAAAAGTATTCGGGTATATATTTCGGGTAAACGGGTATTTAGTTTCGGGTAATCGGGTCGGGTATCACCTAATACCATACCGTCCCATACCCGCGAAATATTTTTTTTTCCAATACCAAACCCGTCCCATACCCGTCCCAAATGCTTCGGGTTTTGGGTATACCCGCCGGGCTCGGGTTTTTTTGACATCCCTATTCGAGACAGACCCTCTGCTCTAAGATTATTAAAAGATATAAATAGATAAATACTAATTTAACTTGTTAATTTATACTTCTATAATTTTTTAATAAAGAAACACATGTATGGTTTTTTTAGCTCCAAGTTTAATAAACATTATTTATATCGTAATATTTTAATTATTATATAACACTCTTTTGATGGATTTTCGATGATGGAGAGTCACAATGGACAACAATGGTCAGATTAGAAAATGCATTTGCCTGATTATGGGTTTTGATCTATAGTTCATGTGGGTGATAAACATGAGAGACAAATCTCCTTTATAAGAATGGTAGGTGGAAATGAAGCAACGAATGGTAGGTTATAACATTCAATGGCTTGAATCGATTAGGGTGTGGGAAAATTCAAGTGTTTGTGAATTAAATGTGCAGTGAATTAAGGGTCTTTCAACAACATTGGATTGGGTGTACAAGTCAGATTTGCAAATATGGGTAGTATAGGAAAATTTTTCATGACATTTTATTTGTAAAGCGAGAAACCATTCATATGCCATCTTAAAATTCATGTAAAATTACATTTTGAACATATTTCCTCTTTTATAATGTACTATAGATAGATAACTATAAATCGTGTTTATTTAATAAGACATTTTCATAGGTTGGGTTGTGAATAAGAGAGAAAAAATAGATTGGGTTGGGCTGTGTAAGTGGAAAAGGCATAAATTAGCCTTTTAATGAAAGATTGGGTTGGGTTGAGTTGGGTTGGGTTGGGTTGTGAGAGTGGATAGTCTAAGCAAATGTTTAGGTCTTTTGAGGATCTTTCAAAGTTGTTCAGTATGTTCTTTGTTGGATGTTGAATTTACTCCTTACAGCTTCAACAAGGTTTTTATTCTCAACCAATGAAAATTCGATATATCCGACTCATATGACAGGCTTGCAACTAAGTCATGGAACCTTAGTTTTAAAAAGCGTGAGAGACTCCGAGGCATTTAGGCAAGAGCCGCACATATGTTAGGTGTTGCTCTATGTACAACCATATATGCCTTATACAATCCAAAGCTAAAATCTCTCTCGTTTTCTTTTTCATCATGTAAAACATTCATAATCTATTTATCCCGTTGGTTCTTTTAACATATTACACATCGACCAACCCCAATCTTGACCAATGTTGATCCAAATGCCATGAAGCGCTGCCTAAGCGCCTCACGCCTCACGCGCTATTTTTTTATACCAAGCCTGGGACATGTCCTGATACTTTTTGCCACCTTCACGAGATTTGTCTCGCGCTCGAGTTTACGTTTTTAAAAGCAAGGTTTGTGATATTTGGTGTTTCAAATGTCATCCCGATGAATTGCTAGAAATCGCCACAACAAATTTATGTCAAATCACTATTTACTTTTTGGATTTTGTTAAAAATTTTCACGGCCTGAAGAAACTAAAAAAAGAATTTGTTTCTGGTCGGATTACACAACTAGGGCTTTATCAAAGATATTTTGGGGTATTCGGTGGGTTTGAAAGACAGTTTGGTGTGTGGTAACAAACGGTGGGAAGAAAGGGGTTTAGTAAGGTAAATAAAAATAAATGATAATTTAAAAAAAAAAGTGTTATACCGCTTGACAAAGGTCCACAACCATTTGAACTAATTGGCCCAATCACAACCTCTATATTAACCGTCAGATGTCATCCCATGTCAAATCTCCACCAAATGTGTTCCTTAGGTCCATATTCACGTTTTTTCACACCATCACATCGTGTAGCCTGACCATAACCATTAGACTAGTCTACTAAAATGAAACACTCATTAAAAAAAATAGTTGAAGGATAGATAAACCCTAATAAAGCTAAATAAAGAAAGAGGGGCACACAATCTTGAACATTCTTCATCAAAACCCTTGTTTCCTTCATCTTGCACAATAAGAAACATCATCTACTCTCCATTCATTCGCCGCAACTATTAAGCAACCAAACCCAACCCAATACCCAAACACCCATCAACCAACCACACATCTACACTGCTCTAATTTACATCAATCAATGTCTGCTACTAAATCAGCCTCCACAACCGGCGTTCGGATCGTCGTCGCCGGCGACCGTGGCACCGGCAAGTCCAGCTTGATCATCACAGCTGCTGCTGAGTCTTTCCCCACCAATGTTCCGCCGGTGTTGCCGCCCACTAGGTTGCCGGAAGATATGTTCCCTGAACATGTTCCTGTTACTGTCATTGATACTTCTTCTAGGTAATCTTTTTTGTTTTTAGTATGTTTAGATGTTATCTAGTTTGGATTTTTTTACAAAGGGTTGGTTAGTTTGGTGTCTTTTTTGCTGTTTATATGTTTAGATGTTTTTAAGTTTCGATTTTTGATAAAGGGTTGGTTAGTTTGGTGTCTTTTTTGCTGTTAATGTGTTAAGATGTTATTAAGTTTGGATTTTTAGGTATCTTTCTTGTTGTTAGTATGTTTTGATGTTATTAAAATTGGATTTTTAATAAAGGGTTGATTAGTTTTGTGAAAGTTATGGTGTGTATTTGTGATTTTAGTTTATAGTTTGATGATTATTGGATTATTAGGCATCTTTTTTTGCTGTTAATATGCTTAGATGTTATCAAGTTTGGATTTTTAGGTATCTTTGTTGTTGTTAATATGTTTAGATGTTAATAAGTTTGGATTTTTAAGAAAGTGTTGGTTAGTTAGGTGAAAGTTATAGTGTTAGTGATTTTAGTTTATTGTTTGGTAGTTATTGGATACTTAGGTAATCTTTTTTGTTGTTAATTAATCTAAAATATTTTTAGATGTAAGTAAGTTTGGATTTTTTAGAAAGGGTTGGCTGGTTAAGTGAAAGTTGTGGCGTGTTAGTGATTTTAGTTTGTTTTTTGATAGTTATTGGATAATTAGGTAATCTTTTTTGTTGTTAGTATGTTTAGATGTTATCAAGTTTGGATTTTAAAGAAAGGGTTTAGTTTATTGTTTGATAGTTATTGGATTATTAGTTATCTTTGTTGTTGATTAGTGAAGGTTATGGTGTACTAGTGATTTTAGGTTATTGTTTGATAATTATTTAATGTTGCAGACTTGCAGCCATAAATAAAATTGATGAAATTGATTATTTTGTGTCAGAAGGCGGTTACTTAAATAATAGAAAGTTGGGATTGGAATTTTTTGATGTTTTGAAGTTGAAAGTGCTTATTATTTGGAATGGTGGATGTAAGAACGAATGTATTTTGTATATGATTTTATGTGGAAACTGGAAAGTTGTAAAGTTTGAGTGATGTGTTTTTGCATAACAGTTTGGAGAATAGAGGGAAACTTGCTGATGAACTGAAGAGAGCTGACGCAGTTGTTCTTACCTATGCATGTGATGAGCCTTCTACACTTGATAGATTGAGTACTTTCTGGCTTCCTGAACTCAGACGATTGGAGGTATGTGCTGGATTGGTCTTATATGGATGGAATTTGAAGTTTTATTTCTGTATTTTGTTATAGTTCAGGTTTCTAGATTATGAAACTATTGCTGGCTTGATTAGTTACCTTTTTGAACATATTTAGATTATTGTGACCTTGACATCTTGTTTGGCATTTTTATTTGCCTGTATAAGGTAACGTGGAGTTTTGGCCTGTGAGTTACAGTGGGGTTTTAAAAACATAAATTTTTGGATGAATAAAATGGTAAAAGAAAGACAGGATGTATAAACTTACATCTGAACATGCATAAACAAAAGGAAAAATGATAAAATAATGAGGACTGAATGACGGGATGAAATTTGTTTAATGGATCAATAAATAATAGTAGTAATATTGCTAAGTTTGAAAGTTTCACAGTGTGGAAGGGTTTAATATGCAGCTTATATATATATCTGTGTGTGTGTGTTTGTGGTTGTTATTTAAAAAAACGTGATCGCCTGGACTTGAAAAGAAGACATCAATCGGTTTAGTGTTCAAAACTGGCTTTCAAAGATATATTAGCTAAATAACTAGGATTTGTTTTTTAGGTTTGCTTTTATCGTAGGCGTAGAGTTTTATTCACTATTATATGTTCTGATGAATCTGTCTATCATTCAATAGAGTTATCACATTCGTGATTTCTGTAATGAGCTTTACTCTAATGGCTCATTAGTTGGACAGAATAGTCATCAATTTTTTTGATTGTTATTATTATTTTTCATTATTTTGTTTGATCTTTGCGCTAAAATGATGTATAAACACATGTACAGGTAAAGGTTCCTGTTATAGTGGCAGGTTGTAAGTTGGATTTAAGGGATGAACAACAAGCAGTTAGTTTGGAGATGGTGATGTCCCCTATAATGCAACAGTTTAGGGAGATTGAAACATGTATCGAATGCTCAGCATACAAACATATTCAGGTAGTATTATGTTTTGTATGTTTGCTTTTGTTTTCAGTATTAAGTTGTGTAAGAAATCTAGCCATATGCAAATTTTTTTCTATTTGCCTATGTTGCAAAATTATCGGGATTCTAAATAACTTGGCAAGCTTTTTAAGTTGGAATGACTTTGAATTTGTACTCTCTCTCTTTTTTCACCAAGTTGTCATTTTTAGTAGTTTTATCTGCTAAATCACCTTAACAAGTACTTGGAAAACACCAAATTTCTAATTATCTTATTAAATTTTTATACAATTTCAACAACAGCGCATCCATCTACTGCAACTGGTTATCTGATTCTGATTATTCATTTACACATATTCACCTTTTGAGACTTATATTTTTTGGCTATATTTTCAGATCCCTGAGGTATTTTACTATGCCCAGAAAGCTGTACTTCATCCAACAGCTCCGCTATTTGACCAGGAGGCACAAACTTTGAAACCTCGATGTGTGAGGGCTTTAAAAAGGATATTTATTCTCTGCGATCATGATAGAGATGGTGCCCTAAGTGACGCTGAGTTGAATGATTTCCAGGTTTCTATTTCTGGTTCTAGTTGTATCTAATCGCGTGTATTTGTCATATGTCCAGGTGGCTCTATTTGAGCAGGTTGGGCGGTTTGGGTATGATGGACATCTTGTTAAATGACTAGTGTCAACTATGATTACAAAATAACATCATAATGACCTATTTGTTATTTTAAATAAAGTGATTTTGGATGCCATATGTACCCAATTGAACCATTGAGATGAAAGCGGGTCGAAATTGCAACCTATAGCTATGTTGCACCAATACTTTTCTTGAAATAGTTGTCCATAATGCTTTTTACACAATGGAGATTGACGTGAACATTTTCTTTTTTGATTCTAAACAGGTCAAATGTTTTAATGCTCCGTTGCAACCCTCAGAAATAGTAGGTGTGAAAAGAGTTGTGCAAGAAAAACTGCCTGAAGGAGTCAATGAGAATGGTCTAACATTAACGGGCTTCCTTTTTCTTCATGCATTATTTATTGAAAAAGGTCGTCTAGAGACAACATGGACTGTTTTAAGAAAATACGGCTACAATAATGAGATAAGGCTTGGTGATGATCAGCTACTGCCTCCAATTAAAAGAACTCCTGATCAGGTAAATGATTATTTTTTTCTTGTTTTGGTGGTCTGATACTCTGATATTGGTGTAGAAGATGTGGGTCACTTGGTCTCGGATTTAATGTGAAATTAGCTAGTTTGGAACAAAGTTTTAAAGAACGGAAACGAGCCTCGAGGCGAAAGCTTGAGGCGCAGTCAAAAAATAAATATAAAAATTATATGTCTATAAAAGATAAAATACTTGACCTAGAAAAGTCTAAAACACCCAAAAAAAGCACATCAAAAACACCCTAAACTACATGAGGCGCACATTTTCTTAGCGCCTCGGCCCTTAAAGGCGTATGTATAATCTGAACCCCATGAGGCGCGCCTCAAACTTGTTTTCTTAGATTTTCGCCTCGAGGCGCGCTCGATACGTACGCCTCACCCTTTTTTTTAAACCATGGTTTGGAATATGTTCCCTGGTTTTGTCAGGAAATACTTACCTCGTAAGCAATATATTTTTGATCCCGCATATGCTCTTCTTTCTACTGTTGTAGAGTGTGGAGCTGACAAGCGAAGCTGTGGAATTTCTTAGAGGAGTTTTTACCTTGTTTGACAGTGATGGTGTACGTTCTACTTTCTTTTTCTTCAGGATTCATTTTCTATAGATTAAGGATTAATTCTGTATATATTCTCTTTAAGTTTTATAATTATCGTATTTATCCAGTATGTAGTAAATAAGAGAATCAGTTACTTATAATAGTCTTTCACTAAATAGTTAAATAGGAAAACACCGTTACTACTATGAATCATCCCTTTATATATGTTTATTTAGTGAAAAAAACTGATATTGTTTTATTACACTATGGGTTGGGTAAGTATGGTATTGCAGTATACTATGTTTTGAAAGGGTAAATATAATATTATAACAATTGGAAGATATATATGAAGCTCTGAGCTTTTAGAAGGATACCTATGAAATCGACTCATTCAAATATTCAAATGGATTGAAAATATACCTACCTTTTAACCAGGATGGGGCTCTTAATGCACATGAGCTTGAAGACCTTTTTTCTACTGCACCAGAAAGGTAATGTAGTTTTTTCATCATTAACATGGATATGTTTAAAGTTTAAAAGTTAGGATGCTTGGTAGAAAGTTTGCAGCATTAATATATATTTTGTCTCAGAGATGTTTGTTTGGAGCCACCTTATTAATTATAAAATCCAGAAAAGATGAACTTTGTGCATTTTAATCATCAGAAATTGAATTTGCTATCTTACATTACAGTCCTTGGAATGAAGCTCCGTATGCAAATGCTGCAGAAAAAAATGCACTGGGAGGATTATCACTTGATGGATTTTTGTCAGAGGTATATAAGTTTTTATGCTAAATAAACTATATTTATAATATATTTTGCTTTTTGGTGTCATTGTGTCAATGGATTGATGGTAAATGGTTTACTTATTAGTAAGCCCTGGTTGCTTGGTTAAATAGTATTGGAACATAACATCGATTACTTGTAGGATTCAAGCGAGATATTTATTTTTCCTTTCTGCTGATGTTACTTTTTTTGGTGAGATGCAGTGGGCTTTTATGACCATTTTAGATCCAGTACTCAGTGTTGAGAACCTAATATACATCGGGTATGCTGGTGATCCTTCATCTGCAGTAAGAGTTACCCGAAAAAGACGTGTCGACCGTAAGAAGCAAAGCTCTGACCGAAATGTCTTCCAGTGTTTTGTATTTGGGCCAAAAGAGGCAGGAAAATCCTCATTGTTGCATTCTTTTGTTGGAAGGTCTTTCATCTGAACTAGATACTTGCTTAGAGGTGGCAAAATGAGCGGGTTGGGTAATGGGTCAAAACGGATCGGGTCAGTTTAATATAAACTCAAGTTTTTGTAGTCTTTTAGTAAATAAGTATTGTGTCAAATACTGATTGTTAAAATTGTGTTATTCGATGATAGCCTAATTTTGAATAAATTTATTCATGAGTTTTTATGCATTGAATATACACTTTGGGCGACTTTTGACCTATTTCCATTTTAGCTATTCTTGAGTTTTTCCCAGTTGTCGTTTAACATAATCAGAATTGACCTGTCCGTTAGTAAATGATGTTTGACAACCATTTTTCCTTGTGTATTTTTATTGTCCTACAGCTAATAACTTTGTGACATTCTTTTATTATGCTTTGACCACAGACAATTTTCTGAAGTTTATGCACCTACAACTGAGGAGCGATATTCAGTTAATACTGTTGATCAGCCTGATGTAAGTGCATTTTTTAAAGTCTTGTTATACTGGCTGATATCCTTGAGGAGTGTGCGCCTTGGGTTATTCTCATTTGTTTTTAGATCTTTTAGATCTTAATGAGTCAAAGGTTGGCGCAAGTCAACTCTACTAATTTATAGAGCTTTAATAGTTTTTGGACAAAATGTGATTCTGTTTGTCCTGTTATCCAATTACTTGGCCACCTCTTGCTTGTAAATTTATGCTTTCATTAGACTTCCTTTCTCATTAACTTGGTGGCCGTATTTTCATCTTGGCTCATTCTTACAGGGAACAAAGAAAACTTTGATTTTGCGAGAGATACCTGAAGATTCTATTGGAAAATTGCTCGCTCATAAGGACGCTTTGGCAGCCTGTGACATTGCTGTTTTTGTGCATGACAGGTAACTGAAAAGCTGTCATTATCTACCCGGTGGTAAAATGGACGGGGCAGGAGGGTAATCCTTTTTTTGTACTTATCGAGTTGTCCAAAACACTTTTGTCTAAATTCTTTTGCGTTATCTGTTAATTATATATGCTATAGAGTTTTGGAATATAGCGGGTTAGTAGGTTGCATGCATTAAAAAGTAAACTGTTTTGACTTTTAATCTGTATGAGTTTGACCTATAATCCATTTGGCTCGTTTAAGGGGTTTTTATTCCCGTTTAATAAGTGTGCTTGCAGCTTCTTATTTTCATATTAAATTTGCAGTTCAAACGGGTCTTCATGGACAAGAGCAACAGAGTTACTTGTTCAGGTTGCCAGTCACGGGGAATCTACTGGTTATGAGGTTCCTTGCCTTATTGTTGCAGCTAAAGATGACCTCGAACCTTATCCAACTGCAATACAAGATTCAACTAGGGTATGCACCTTTAAAAGTTGTGTTAGCTATTACAAAATCATTATTGTTAATATAATAATATAATGCTTAAAGTAAACAATTCATAAGTTTTCAAGCATCAAAAGTAAACTTTATGCAACGTTTGACCCATTGTTATTTTTTTTTTTTTTTAAATTTGAACATTCGAGATAACTAGGGAAGCTGTAATATAGGCAAAATAATCAACATAGAAGTGACTATTTTATTAATAATTTAAATGTATGTTTTTGTAGGTGAGCCAAGATATGGGAATTGAGGCTCCGATACCTATAAGCATAAAATTGGGAGACTTCAATAATGTATTTAGGAGAATTGTGAGAGCAGCAGAGCACCCTCACCTGAGCATACCTGAAACCGAAGCTGGAAAAACTCGAAAACAGTATCATAGGGTTCTTAACCGATCCCTAATGGTTGTTTCAGGTGAGTCCAAATATTATCAGTGGTTTGGGCATTATATATGTGTGTGTGTGTGTGTATAGGAGCCGTTGAATACTAAACCGTTTTTAGTAGAGACCGTGAGACACACATAAGCACTTGTACATAATGGTGATCAATGCGTTCAGTTGAAAGCGTTTATGTAGTGTCTACTTAAAATCGGTCATGTTGGATACAAAGCCATATTTAAGTAAAGAACTGCAAGACCAAATGGAACTTTTTTTTAATTACACGTTCCATGACTAAAATGGATCAAGTGAAAATACAAGGACAAGTATGGAACTTTTTTCCCTCAACGATGGACGGACTTTAAGCTAACTCAATCTGTTGGTTTATGTGTCTTTTCCACTATTGCAGTGGGTGCTGCAGTTGCAATTGTTGGGCTGGCTGCATACCGTGTTTATGCTACAAGGAAGAACGCGTCCTCTTGAGATTGTCTGTTATGCTAGAAGCGCAAACATTGGATCGCTGCTTTCCTTTGTTAAATTCCATATATTTTATGTTTAACAGTCCCTGTAAAGAACATGTTGCTACCTTTGTTCTTGACTCGTTGTGACGTCTTAATATTTTTTTTTTTTGCCTTTAGGGGTTTATTTTGTTTTGTAACCAAATTGATACTCCCTACATCACATAAAAGGTTGTATCAACTTTGTTTTCAATTTCATATATCCCATCTGCTTGTTGTAACACAGAACTATAGTGGGAAACTCGCGCGTTACGCCTGAGTTGATATGAAATCTGCATTCTTTGAAGAAGTCCATTGCCAAAACATCATCACAATAAATGGTAGCAGCTATCACAGGTGCTATTGGTATACGTTTTCAACTTAGTGTGTTAAATATAGTTAAACTTTTTATTACTTCAATAATAAGTCTGTTTTCTTGAAAATAATCAAGAAGGTTAATGTTTTAAAACTACACTTTGAGCCACTTTTCCTACCTGTTTAACCCGTTTCCTTTCAGCTCCATTATTATATCTATTCGACCTATAAGACATGATAACCTGCCATAAATGGGTTGAAAATGATACCTCTAGTCATGATATCATATGTGGTCATCAAACTTTTTTGCTGTGATTGCAATTTGGACCAATTTGGTCTAATGTTTTGTGCAGAGCCGAGGCAATTTTGCACAGTTGACGGCAAGGTCTTCCCTTTTCTTTAATGCTAGAAAGGTTCCAAGGCAGAAATTAAGGAAGCAGTACTTGATTGTGGTTCTGATAAGGTGCATAGTCCAGATGGGTTTAATTTCCAATTTATTAAACACTTTTGGTCGTTGTTGGAGGAAGATTTTTTGAGGTTATTTGAAGAATTTTATGAAACGGGTTTCATTAGTAAAGATTGCAACTTGTCCTACATTAGTCTTATAGCAAAAAATAAAACGCCTATGGGGTTGAAAGATTATCGGCCTATCAACCTTGTGGGGGTCATTAATAAAGTAATCTCTAAGGTGATAGCTGCTAGGATCAAAAATGTTATGGGGGATGTGATTTCTGAGTCGCAATCTGCTTTCCTTAAGGAACGGTTTATTTTGGACGGACCTCTTGTTCTTAATGAACTTATTGGGTGGATTAAGAAGTATGGTAAGAAGGCTTATTTAATGAAGATCGATTTTGAAAAGGCATATGACAACGTGAACTGGGATTTTCTTGTGTCTATTATGGAGCAGATAGGTTTTCCGGATAGAAGGTGCTTGTGGATTAGAGGTATTGTTCAGTCTGCTCGATCTGCGGTTTTGGTTAATGGGTCGCCTACGTTTGAGTTCAATTGTCAAAAAGGGCTTAGACAAGACGATCCTTTATCTCCTTTTTTGTTTCTAATTGTGATGGAGGGATTGGCCAAGTTGATTTCGAGGGCTTGTCATTTAGGTGATATTGAGGGGATTAAAGTGACCAGGGGGCGAGTATTTCTCATATGTTGTATTCGGATGATGCGTTATTATTGGGCTCTTGGTCTTCTAATAATATCATTATGACCAACCGTTTGTTGCGTATTTTCCATATGATTTCTGGATTGAGAATTAATGTTCAAAAATCACATATTTTTGGGTTGGGAGTTTCTTCATCGGAAGTGTATGCTATGGCCGAGGTGTTGGGGTGTAAGGTTGGTGAGTTCCCATTCCAACCCGGGTCTTGTACGATGGGACCCATAACCAGATGTTGACTAGTTGGTCTGCGGGTGTTCACATGGTTGAAGGCATTTCGGAGGTTCAAGATGTATTGTTTATGTTGTCTCAGGTTCGGCTTAATGTCTGCAAAGATATTTGGATTTGGGATAATAAACCAACAGTGGCGTTCTCGGTGGCTGCTGCCTGCTGTCAAAGCTTCCATTCGGCAGAATCTTTACGGTAGTTCCAGTCATGATTTTCGGTGGATTAATTGGGTGCCGATTAAGGTTAACACGTTGGTTTGGAGGATAGATAAAGGTAGAGTTCCTACGCGTCTAGAGTTGGTCAGAAGAAACATTGCATTGTCTTGCTCTATGTGTCCGATGTGTAACTTAGTAGACGAGTCGGTGAGTCATGTTTTCTTCAGTTGTGGATTCGCTTTCGGGGTGTGGTCCATTGTTTGGAGCTGGTGTAAATTGAGTATTGCTTCTTTCGCTGATTATGAAGTTGTGCTTAAGTGGTCAAGTTCGCGTTCCGGTTCTTATAAGGGAAAGAAGATTGTTAGTGGGATTTTCATGGTCACGAGCTGGGCAATTTGGAAAGAACGTAATAAGGTACGTGGTTTTTCAAAACGTTGATCCGAAGGTGGTGGAGGTGGTTTCTCTGGTCAAGTCTATGTCTTTCATTTGGTTAAAGTATAGATCCAAGTACTCTAAGATTGTTTGAAATGAATGGGTTAAATACCCGTTGTATATGTTGTAATTGGTGGTGTGAGTGGTCCTTTATTTGAGGACTACTCCGTGTTCTTTTGAATGATTTATTTTTTTTTAAAAAAAAAGAGGTACTTAATACAAAGAGAATGTAGCATACCCAGAAAATCTGTTTTGACACTTTTAACTATATGACTATTGTAAGTTACGGTTATGTTTGTTGAAACAAAAGCAATGTTCTGATTCTTTTAGCTATCATCTATTCTATCTATATAATAAATGAAAACACTAGGGTTGAATCCTAGATTTTGAGAGGGTCTTCAAGGATCCAAATCCTAAATGGGGCTCCATGAAAAAGTATTATATAAACCTCTTTTTTTGTTTTGTTTTGTCAACATCCATTTGTATGTTACAACATCTTCCTCCTTCCTATCATAATAATTCCTTTCTCATTCCTCATTCCTCTCTCATTGTTCTTTTTGCAAGGTATGTTGTTCATCAATCTTACATGAATCTCGAAATGTTTTTGATAATTTTTCTGCATTTTGATTAGATTGATACATAATGTTTGCAATCATCTTACATAAAAGATAAACACAATCGGTTTCTATCATTATTTTTCTACAAAGATAAATCACAATAGTATAGCTATCAACCTTCTACAAAATATGTAATTATCAACACGTTTTCTTATTAAAATAACTATCTAATCTGTTTTCGATTATGTTTCTGACACTGTATGAAATCCATACATAGCGGTTTACTAACATATTAAACCAAACAGAAATACAATCGTTTTATTTCGGATTTATTTGTAATGATCAGAATCTTTTTTTTTTTATTAACACCATTTGATAATCTGTTTAGGATCAAGTCTCTGCTTTGGATGAAATCGACACACAAGTAATTCTGATCAGGTTTAATCATTGATGATATGATTGTGATTTTAATAACAGATTGCAATTGAAATCAGTTTCGAGTATGTGTGAATATAAAAAAAGATTATAAAAAAAACAAAATACAGGATTTCATAAAAAAAGATAATTGAAATCAGTTTCGAGTATTAGTGACTTTATGGATACTTTAACAAAAGTTTGTTTTGCAGACGAAGAACAGGATTTCATTAGGACAAATAACTTCATTATGGCTTATCACAAGGGTGACAAATTCTTCGAGGTTATTCATGACCCTTCCGCACGAGTTTTGGTATGACGTTTCTAATTTTTTTTAAGTAAAAAAAGCTTATTCGTTATTATAATGTTGTTTTTTACGTGTTTGTCCAGACATTGCCGAAATCCATGAACAGGTTTTTGTTATCTAAAAACTTACGAAACAACATTAAAGTTTCGACATACCATGGTCAATCTTGGTTTGTTTTGCTAGAATTTATAGATGATGAATTCTGCTTAACAAATGGATGGTCAAAAGCTGTACATGATTTATGCTTCTCTATGTTTTACGTCATATTCGACTTTATTGCTCCGAATACTTTCATGATGGAGCATTACAATCATTCTCCATCCATGCAATTGGATGTGTCATTCTGCAAAATGATTGAACATGAATTGACGACACCTATGGTAAGTCCCATTAAGTTCGATACTTTATATTACATGTTTTTAGTATCTTAATTTGTCCATATTATTTGATCACAAATTTTGCTTTCAGGTTATACCTTACTCCTTTATTAATAAGCATTATCCCGATGGTGTCCCTAATGTTCCAATCACTATGTATGTAGATGATTTACATCAATGGAACGTTGCAATAGAAAGGATTGGTCGTGATTATTGTTTTTGTAATGGTTGGCTGAATTTCATAAGTGATCTTCGTCTCCAGGTTGGTGAACTACTTTGTTTAGAAAAAAAGAAATTGGCGTGTTTAATGTTACAACTTTCAACAAGAATGGTCGCCAAATGAAATTATTCAAAGTTTTGACTAGGTATAATGCTTGACATGCGGCATTTATGGTTTCAATGCTTGACTTTGACTAAATTCAATCAATACATAATGTTATAACAATAATAACAATGCTAATTCGGATGCTAATTACCCTCCACTCTTTCATCCATTTCTTATTATTGAATTGATTGAATACCTATATAATGCTTGACATAACATATAAAGAACATTTAGTTAAATAACATTGAATAGATCAAAAAAAAATCACAACTAACTATAATGCTTGACATGCGGCAGTTATGGTTTGAATGCTTGACTTTGACTAAATTCAATCAATACATAATGTTATAACAATAATAACAATGCTAATTCGGATGCTAATTACCCTCCACTCTTTCATCCATTTGTTATTATTGAATTGATTGAATACCTATATAAATATATGAATACCTATATAATGCTTGACATACGCCAGTTAATCAAGGAATGCTTGACGTTGACTAAATTCAATCAATACATAATGTTATAACAATAATAACAATGCTAATTCGAATGCTAATTAACCTCCACTATTTCATCCATTTCTTATTATTGAATTGATTGAATACCTATATAATGCTTGACATAACATATAAAGAACATTTAGTTAAATAACATTGAATAGATCAAAAAAAATCACAACTAACTATAATGCTTGACATGCGGCAGTTATGGTTTGAATGCTTGACTTTGACTAAATTCAATCAATACATAATGTTATAACAATAATAACAATGCTAATTCGGATGCTAATTACCCTTCACTCTTTCATCCATTTGTTATTATTGAATTGATTGAATACATATATGAATATATGAATACCTATATAATGCTTGACATACGCCAGTGAATCAAGGAATGCTTGACGTTGACTAAATTCAATCAATACATAATGTTATAACAATAATAACAATGCTAATTAACCTCCACTATTTCATCCATTTCTTATTATTGAATTGATTGAATACCTATATAATGCTTGACATAACATATAAAGAATATTTAGTTAAATAACATTGAATAGATCAAAAAAATCACAACTAACTATAATGCTTGACATGCGGCAGTTATGGTTTGAATGCTTGACTTTGACTAAATTCAATCAATACATAATGTTATAACAATAATAACAATGCTAATTCGGATGCTAATTACCCTCCACTCTTTCATCCATTTGTTATTATTGAATTGATTGAATACCTATATGAATATATGAATACCTATATAATGCTTGACATACGCCAGTTAATCAAGGAATGCTTGACGTTGACTAAATTCAATCAATACATAATGTTATAACAATAATAACAATGCTAATTCGAATGCTAATTAACCTCCACTATTTCATCCATTTCTTATTATTGAATTGATTGAATACCTATATAATGCTTGACATAACATATAAAGAACATTTAGTTAAATAACATTGAATAGATAAAAAAAATCACAACTATAATGCTTGACATGCGGCAGTTATGGTTTGAATGCTTGACTTTGACTAAATTCAATCAATACATAATGTTATAACAATAATAACAATGCTAATTCGGATGCTAATTACCCTCCACTCTTTCATCCATTTGTTATTATTGAATTGATTGAATACCTATATGAATATATGAATACCTATATAATGCTTGACATACGCCAGTTAATCAAGGAATGCTTGACGTTGACTAAATTCAATCAATACATAATGTTATAACAATAATAACAATGCTAATTCGAATGCTAATTAACCTCCACTATTTCATCCACTTCTTATTATTGAATTGATTGAATACCTATATAATGCTTGACATAACATATAAAGAACATTTAGTTAAATAACATTGAATAGATAAAAAAAATCACAACTAACTATAATGCTTGACATGCGGCAGTTATGGTTTGAATGCTTGACTTTGACTAAATTCAATCAATACATAATGTTATAACAATAATAATGTGACAACCGGCAAATTTCGTACAACGATTAACGTGATGCTAATCATGTTTTAGAAATAATTAACATGGTTTAAGGTTAATTATGGTTAGTTGAGCTAATATGAGTCCTACGATGTCCTTTTGAAAGTTCGTTGAAGCCTTGATGCCTTTAAAGAAAGACTTCGCGTGTTTAACGTAACGAACTGACATCAGCAAAAATTTGTCAAACTGGAATAACATCAGCTTATTCTATGAAAATACGACACGTATTTACTATCGATGCGATCGAATGTGAAATCGGCGCGGTAACGGTCAAAAACGCAGCGTTTTGGGGAAACGCGGAGAGGAACTGACGTGGGATTCGAACGTCGAAACGCGTGGATTTAACCGTCACCGAACTTCCGGAATAATTATTTATTATAAATAATGTTATCGGTTGAATTTCGAAAGTTATCGGATCATTTAAATGAAGGATAACACAACCGAACCGATTAACGCGATTTTAACGCGTGTGCCGTCTTCACGCGTCGGGTGACGAAAATAATTATGGAATTGCTCGGTCTGGTGTTATTTATGACTACGAACAAAAACCGAGTCCAGAAGCGATAACGGGCTAAAACGGAGCAGTTGGTACGCGACATTGGGCTTGAAGCCCAATCCAAAAGCCCACCTATATAAGCTTATAACACTCCAATTCTTCTCATTTCTCACATCACTTCCTCTCTCTAAAAACCAAACTCTCTCAACTCTCTCTCTCTCTAGAAATTCCGGCGGCCGGCCGGCAGCCGTCCGGCGGCGTTCCGGCAGCCGTCCGGCGAGTTTCCGGCGACCTTCCGGCGACTTTTTCCGGCGCGTGACACCTCTACCCCCACTAATTTCGACGCCCCGAACGCGATGGCGAAGGCCGTTTTCCCTAAAACGAAGCGGTTTGAACGTTGGTACCATTCCGGCGACTTTTCCGGTAAGCTCGTTTTCGAGTTTTCTTTGTACAAACGTTTAGATCGGGTCTTTGGGGGACTCCTCACAAGTTTTCACGAAATTTCGTTCTCCGGCCATATTCCGGCGAGCTATTTCCGGTTGGTTGCGAGTTCCGGAGGGGCCGGAGTGGGTTTTGGTTGGGTTCCGGTGGCGCGCGGGTGGTCAGAACGGGAGTCTTGGTGGCGTGGGATGGTGGCGGTGACCGGCGGTCGCAATTCCGGCCACGGCGGTGGCGTCCGGCGGCCGCGGGTCCGGTCCGTTTTGGGTTCGGGACTCGGGGCTCGGGTCAAGAGTGTGTTTTCGGGTCAGATCTGGTGCGGGTTCGCGTTAATGGTCCGGGTTTTGTTCGGGTCTCGTCAGATCTAGTCAACCCCCGGTCAAACGGGTCAGATCTGGGAAATTCGCTTACGGATCAGATTTCGAGCTCGGTCAAACACGAGTCAACTCCGGTCAAACTTTGACTCGGTCAACGCGTCGTTCGAGACGTGTCAAGTCACGCACGCGCATATCGGTATAATTTAATCGTGTTTATTTTCGTTACATTTATAAAGCATATTATAAATATAAAACGACTAACTCGCGAACGAACCGATAAAAGTATTAACGAAAAGTATTATGAGATAATATTGGTATATTAGTCGTGACTTGCGTTGTTGTTGGACTAAATTGATGGACTATACGTATATATATATTTATATAAATAGTACGATTTATATAATAGTCACAACGTATAAAGTCTCGTGGATTAGAAATGCGGATAAATATAATGTCGTCTTTGTTTAGGGTTGATTTGGGAAATTGTAGACAACTTGTGTTGTCTGGTTTATACAAAAACAGAGGAAACTCTGCCGAAATTCTTATAAATCCGAAGCGCGACAAGTGTGACATTATTGTTCGTTCTTATGAACAACTTTCCAAACGTTTGACAAGTGTAGTCATATACAAAATCACGACGTTTTGACAAATATTATTTGTAACAATAATAGTCTATTCCGGGAAATATTTCAAACAAATATATAGTCTTTTGTTACCAAGCGTCAAGGATGACGAGTTTTTAAAGGTTACTTGGTAACTAAGATATGTTTGTTGTTCGGATTAAAAGAGGTATAAACGTTCAGTTTTATTTGGAAAATCTCTTTATAAAAAGCAAAGTCTTAAGATTTGTAAGATACTCAGATTCGGGAAAAGAAATAACAAATGTTATTGAGAGGATTTTAATAACTATATTATATTTCGGCAAGGTATATTTCCCGAAAATAACTATACAAGACGATTACATTTATCCGATTTACGAGACAAGCTATTACTCGGGATGAGTTATACGTTTCGTGATGTTAGTCCAACATAGTTTGCACACGAATAGTAACAAGTGCGCGACTTGGGTACTATTTCGTAAGTGAACACATGAACTATGATAAGTCACGATCGGTTCGTCGAGTTAAAACACTTAAGGACTCGGGTTAGTACACACGAGTCAAGATAGTTGAGTAACTATCTTTTAACCGGAAAAATAAGCTAGATTTATATATGATAGACTTTAAGGTGTCCTTTATTGGTAATTAGGGCACGAGGAAGTCGGTCAAGGCTTTGGATTTTATTTGCTAGCTAAGCATGGAAATTAAGGTGAGTTTCACGGCCCCATTTTACTGTTTTAACTGGGGGAAAGATATGTTTGTCAAAAGTTATCACACATTGAAATGTTTTCAAAGGTTAAAATGTGGTAAGTGGCATGATGAGTACTTGAGTTTTTGGTCGCCACTCGGGGTTGGGTCCTCGCTACTGTAACCATTAATTCAGGTAAATGAAACTGAAGGAATATTTGGATAGTACTATTGGTGCCTGACAAGGCCCACCCCTAATCGATAGCGTCGATTATGCATCGGCGTATGCCTGGGGTGCACGTATTCTGAACTTAAGTCGTTGGGTTCCGAGAAACGACTTGGAGCGGGGCATATTTATTAGTCTTGGTTTGGTTATGGGACTCAGGGGATTGCTCACCATCATAATTTGTAGGAGCTAGCTACTCCATACAAAGGCCACAAAATGTGCTGGATTTGCACAGGATATAAAAATGTGCTGGATTTGCACAGGATATAAAAATGTGCTGGATTTGCACAGGATGTAAAAATGTGCTGGATTTGCACAGGATGTAAAAATGTCGTATTTACGAAACTAAAACCTGTGAACTCACCAATATTTTATATATTGACGTCTTTTTAAACATATCTTTCAGGTAACTAAGTGCTGAACAGGTATGCGGCTAGTACGGTGGAATTTGGGATGTCGGACAATGGTTGGGGGTTTCATCTATTGTTACCTTCGGGTTGGGACATAAACGGAAACACCCCACTTTAAAACTTAATGTTTGTGGTTTTAAGTAATGATTGAAACCAGGTACTCCTTCCCGACATCTTAATATAATGATCTTTTCTAATTAAATATAGTTTGTGTTAATCTTGACTTTGATATGCTTTCGAGCGTCGCGCCACGTGTTTCCGCCATTGGCGTGGTGTGACAGAAGTGGTATCAGAGCCAAGGTTATAGCGAACTAGTGTTTTTGAAAAATCTAGACTATAACCGGTTTTGGCTCGAAAACGGAGTTTTCAAAAATAAAACACAACGAAATATTTTTAGAAAAGAAAGAAAATTGTACATGGATTGTACAAGGGGAAATTCCGACCGACTAGCCATGTGTGTCAATATATAAAATGTTAGAAAATAAGGATATGAATGTTTAAATTGTGTAGAGATCCGATTTTCTAACTAGTGCTAGTTAATGCATATAAGTAGTACAGATAGCTTGCCTGTAAGGATATCGTCTCACACTTCACTTTAGTCCGCACTTTTGCATCGGTTACCGACATCGACAAGCGGGAAGGACAAGCGGTGGTCTACGACGAACTCACCCGCTTACCTGCGGACGGGATGATCGGAAGGGCTAACCTTTATCGTGCTAGTGGACGTTGTCGTGTTGCTAATGTTGTGAAGGCGAAGCTAGTCTAGGTCCTTTATTGTGTGAAATCTTTGTTTTGGATCAGGAAGCTCGGAACTAGCGGGCACCAAAATTACCTGGCAACACCGATTATCATTGCGGGTGCACACGTAATAATAACTTGTGGTGCACGGTAACCTAGGTGGGCGCTAGGGCTGGGGTTGGTGATCACTTCTTGCCTTGTCTATTCTTGTACTGTAGGGTCAGTCTTAGAGTTTGATTGGCCAACGGGCTAGAAGGGAGGTCTTGTTGATATCCCTTGATTTCGATCCTCGCAAACTGAATGAGCTTTCGTCAGCATTACCTCTAAGGTACGAACACGGAAGAGCTCGAACGTCTACTTCATATGAGTAATCTGACGTAAACCCTCGCATCGGATAGGGACAGGAGATGAAAGCTTCCTTGTATAGGAGTTGAATGCCTCCACTCAAAGTTCCTCAAAGGAGCGGACATACGAGGATGCACTGCCTACCGAAGAGATGAATGCTTGGTACGATGCGTGGAATGCTAAACTTGGAAACCAGTGAAGACCGAGGGTGCGTCCCTGCAAAACCAGTGCGTTTTGAGCACGGGACCCTATGTGGATCAGTATTGAGATTAGTTGCCCGTGTGCTGCTATGTTATTACTGTGAGTAAGTCATTCTTGATCTAGCACATGCCCAAGTTGTCTTCGAGGGTCAGGCGTTCCTTCCCCCATTTGTGACACCCGGCATGTTCGGCTTAAACATAATAGTAACATCTAAGTCTACCTTAGCGAAAAACGTTTATAAACAAACTTAACTGGGTTAGTTGATTCGGGTCAGATTAGGATTGTCCAGGGTTCAATGATCTGGAGGATCATTGGGAGTCGTTTTGGGAATACATTAGTACCGGGTTCCGTCGTTGGTGACATTACATAAATTAATTAAGTATATGTGTAGATTATGGGTCGTGTAGTGGATTGTATACTTATACTTGCTTAAACGATGTACAAATGATTATACGTGCCTAAACATGCTAAGTATAGACTATGGATGCATGCTTATGTGTTAAGATGTGTTAGAATGCGTTAAACACGACAAACTGGAAAAAGGTTAACATGTGTTAAAAAGTGCTGTTAACATGTGTTAAAAAGTGCTGATGACCTGAATGTAGAAATAGTGGGCGAACGTGGAAATGGAACTTGAAAAATGGGCGAACGTTGAAACAAAGTGGGCGAATGTGGAAAAGTTCCACATTCGACCATTACAAATGGGCGAATGTGGAAAAGTTCCACATTCGACCACATAAAAGGGGCGAACCTGGACTGGGTATAAATACCATCCTTAGCCATTTTTCACCATTTCACAAACCCTAAACGCCTCCAAACACTCTCTATCAGCTATTATCATTGGGGAAGGAGTTTTTGAGCTTGTTTTTCATAACCTAACTCTCTAAATCAATACAAGTGAAAATCTAAGGTGTGTTCTTCATTCCAAATCTTTTTTTAAACAATTTTGACTTGTTTTAATCTAAACCCCAAGGGTCCAGATCTGATATCAACCTATTTTATGAATAAAAACCTTTCCTAACCAAAACCTATTCATAAACAATGAGTTTTTATGCAAATTAACATGTGTTAATGTGATATTATGCATTGTTTGATGATTACTTGTTATATAGATGATATGGCAACAACCTAGGGCTGTTATTAATGATGGGTTCTGATTGAAACATGTTACAATTGATTGTTGATGGTGTTTTGTCGATTAAAGGAATCTTTGTTAGATTTAGGGCTTGTTTTTGGATGATAATGATAGAGTTAGGATAAGGGTTTCTTGTTCATGATGATTTGATGATGATGAGCTGATTATTGATTGATTTCAGAAGTTTCCTAATTGGGTAATATTTTCATGCATGATGATGTGACATCTCCATAATTTACTATTTTAGGAAACTTGTAAAAACGGATAGATTTTGGGGTAAAATTGGTAGGGTTTCGTAGGAATATATTAATGATGCTTGACTGCTGTAACTCATGATGTTTCGTGATGTTTTCGGATGTTTTTGGACGCGTTTTTGAGTAAACAACACAGCAGGGTCGAACCTGGAACACCTTCGGCCAGTCGAATGGGCGAAGGTGGGTTCCAGGGGTCGAACCTGGAAACTTGAGGGGCGAATGAACCACAAGTGGGCGAAGGTGGAAGAAAAAGGGGCGAAGGTGGAAGGTTGAACCCACATTCGACCAACCCAAGTCACCTTCGACCACTTACCACTACATTCGACCCTATGTTAACAGAAATGAGATTTTTGATACAAACTAAGTGTTTTATGCTTGAACCTTGCATGTAATCTATGTGTACTTGATTAGTTAGGGTAATGGGTCACCAACGGGATGTCGGGTCGGTCTAGTGTGTCGGTTGAACATTTAAACACGTTTTAAAACATACTTGGTTATGATCTGGACAATCGGGGACTAGATAACCTTATGGTTATTAGTCGGAACACTTATGTGAACATTTTGATAGATCTCCGGTAGAGGGATTGTCAAGAGCTAAACATCTTTGCACATATTTGAGGAACGCTATCTAAGGTGAGTTCACGGCCCCACATTTTACAGTTTTTGCTTTCGGGGTGAGAAACATGCTTACAAACTCTTTTATGACTTATGACTTGTTAAACTCTTATGGCTCATGACTCTTTATCACGTTATACTATGGCTTACTTATCTTACTATACGGTTCATCGAAAATCCCTTGAAACCACTAACATGGGTATGTGGCGGGGAAATATGGATAGCGCTATTGGGAACTGACAAACCCCACTCGACGGCTGGAGGCCGGGCGGGTGCATATTGTCTCTAACAAAACAAGGTCTACCGGCGATGACGGTAGCCCATAGGAAACTAAGGGTAACACTCGGCTCAGTCAGTAATGGTTTCACCCGTATGAGTATCTCATTCGGCGCCTAGCTAGCGTTCTCATAAAGCATAGTAGTAATTGTGATGGTAACGGTTTTGGAAGGATCACTTTAAACGTTTAATTAAAACCTGTGAACTCACCAGCATTATATGTTGACTCTTTTAGCATGTTGTCTCAGGTCGCTAAGGTAGCAGGTGTCGGATAGGCGCACGAGGTCGCACTGGGGTCGTCTTGCGTCTAGGGTCTCATCTGCATGTTGAACTCTTAAACTTATGTTTTATTTCTGCATGACGTTTGTAAACTTTAAATGCTTCCGCACTGTTTGAATGTTGGTTTTTAAACTTATGCATGGTTTTTGTTTACGTATGTTTTTACATTTAGACGTCGTTTATTGTGACCGTTGACTTTGGATCCTGGTGTGTCACACGCCTCGCGGTAGAACTCCGCAGGTGGAAATTTGAGGGTGTGACAGATTGGTATCAGAGCCAATGGTTATAGTGAACTAGGACTGCATGTAGAGTCTAGACTATAGCCGAGTCACACACACTAGACGGTCACATACATTTGAGTCGAGTCTTTTGGGCAAACATACTAACCTTGTCGGGGTGTCGGTCTCCTTACCACACAGTGTCACATTACCTGCCTTATCCTTGGTTATTTCTAGCTTCACTTTATTTTCTTCTCTGGGTTACAGCCGAGGGGACTTCTTTATTGATCTTTTGAGTTAGTTACATCATTCTGAGATGTGGGTATCGGGTGACTTGAAGTTCTAGCTCGGAGCACGCCTAGAGGACCATGTAGAGCGATTTGTTATTTCGGGTGCACACGAAATCATAAATCGAAATGCATGAAAATATTGGTGGACTTTGTGTTCGGACTAATGGTCATGCTGAAACCGCATCCTGAGTTCGTTTGGTCACTTATAGCTTGGTTTGTTAGTGGTACTGAGTGTCTCGTCTCATGTTTTGGTAGAACATGTCCGGTCGCGCTGGTGGACGTGCAGGTGGACGCCGTGGTGGCGGAGGTGGACGCCGTGGTGGGGGTAGAGGTGGTGGTAACATCACTATGACGCACGAGGAGCTCAATGAGATGATGCAGCAACAGTTGGGCGTTGCACTAGCTGCTTTTCAGGCGGCCCAGCAGACTTTCATGGGTGCTGCTGCTCCTCCGGTTCAGGCAGGTGTCGCCTACAAGCGGTTTAAGGATTGTCAGCCTCTCAGCTTCCAGGGTACAGAGGGGGCTGTGGAGTTACTTCGGTGGTTGGAGAAGACTGAGTCGATGTTCGCTTTATGTGAGACTCCAGTAGTGGATTGGGTCAAGTTTGCTTCGGGGACTTTTGTAGGAGCCGCCTTGACGTGGTGGAACTGCGTCACACAGACACTTGGTCTCGGGGAGGCCAACGCCATGCCTTGGGCGGATTTTGTGCGTAGGTTGAAGGATGAGTACTGCCCGCGTGAGGAGATTAAGAGGTTGGAACAGGAATATGGGAATCTTAAGATGGTTGGTTCTGAGGTCGAGGAGTACACGATCAGGCACAACGAGCTAGCAGTGATGTGTCCAGGTTTGTCTACACCAGAGTATAGGAGGATAGAGCAGTATCTTGCGGGTTTGGTGCCAGAGATTGCGGGATTGGTGTCTGCTAGGGATCCTACTACTATGTCAGAGGCTGTGCGGTCAGCTACTAAGATGACCAACTTGAAGATTTCTGAGGGTGTCTTGCCTCCTAGAGGCTCTTCTGTGAAGGCGCCGGCTGAGAACAAGAGGAAGTGGGATAGCGTGGATAAGAGTTCGTCGGGGGTTCAGCGACAACCGGCAGCGAAGAAGACTGAAACTTCTGGGTCAGCATCGGACCAGAAACAAGGGGGCTATGCTGGGAAAAGCCCTAAGTGTGGACGTTGTGGGTTTCATCACTATGGTACTTGTGAGAGCTTTCGCTGTGAGCGTTGTCAGAAGCCGGGGCATTTTGCCAAGGATTGTAGGGTCAACCTTTCCAGGACGACTCAGACTGCTGCTATTACTACCCCTGCTCCACAGGGGAACCAGGGTTGCTATCATTGTGGAGAAGCGGGGCACTTCAAGCGAAGCTGCCCCAAGTTGAATCAAGGGGGCACAGGGACTGCAGGGAAGGATGGAGACAAGGAAGGCGGTGGCCGGCTTACTCGTGCTCATGCTTATGTGATCGGTGCTAGGGAGAACCAGGTGGACCCAGACACTGTTACCCGTACGTATTCTCTCTTATCTCTTGTTACGCTTTGGTTACACTTTTATCCGCATTATTGTGCGTTCGTGCTTTCGGGTGTTTTCTTTGTGGTTTGGTCGCTGTTTCTCATTCTTTGGGTCGATGAGGGTCCTTTGGGGATGCTACTTGGACGGTACCGGTGGGTTAGTTATACCGATCATAGTGGTCTCCAGTAGGCTTTCATCGGGGGTCTCTTGTCTCATACTCACATTTGGGAAAGTGGTTTCCCGGTTGTTACTGTCACGTTTGATTCATGACTTTCACTTGTTGTATTTTGGGGAAACGTTACTCGGGCACAGAGGTCGACACTCATCACTGTTGAAGCCGAAAGAATCTCGGGACGAGATTCCTTTCAACAGGGGGATGATGTGACGACCCGGAAAATTTTTCTTTTTATTTGTTTTCCCTCCTCGACTTCGGGAAATTTTCGGGACGAAAATTCTTTCAACGTGGGGATGATGTGACACCCGGCATGTTCGGCTTAAACATAATAGTAACATCTAAGTCTACCTTAGCGAAAAACGTTTATAAACAAACTTAACTGGGTTAGTTGATTCGGGTCAGATTAGGATTGTCCAGGGTTCAATGATCTGGAGGATCATTGGGAGTCGTTTTGGGAATACATTAGTACCGGGTTCCGTCGTTGGTGACATTACATAAATTAATTAAGTATATGTGTAGATTATGGGTCGTGTAGTGGATTGTATACTTATACTTGCTTAAACGATGTACAAATGATTATACGTGCCTAAACATGCTAAGTATAGACTATGGATGCATGCTTATGTGTTAAGATGTGTTAGAATGCGTTAAACACGACAAACTGGAAAAAGGTTAACATATGTTAAAAAGTGCTGTTAACATGTGTTAAAAAGTGCTGATGACCTGAATGTAGAAATAGTGGGCGAACGTGGAAATGGAACTTGAAAAATGGGCGAACGTTGAAACAAAGTGGGCGAATGTGGAAAAGTTCCACATTCGACCACATAAAAGGGGCGAACCTGGACTGGGTATAAATACCATCCTTAGCCATTTTTCACCATTTCACAAACCCTAAACGCCTCCAAACACTCTCTATCAGCTATTATCATTGGGGAAGGAGTTTTTGAGCTTGTTTTTCATAACCTAACTCTCTAAATCAATACAAGTGAAAATCTAAGGTGTGTTCTTCATTCCAAATCTTTTTTTAAACAATTTTGACTTGTTTTAATCTAAACCCCAAGGGTCCAGATCTGATATCAACCTATTTTATGAATAAAAACCTTTCCTAACCAAAACCTATTCATAAACAATGAGTTTTTATGCAAATTAACATGTGTTAATGTGATATTATGCATTGTTTGATGATTACTTGTTATATAGATGATATGGCAACAACCTAGGGCTGTTATTAATGATGGGTTCTGATTGAAACATGTTACAATTGATTGTTGATGGTGTTTTGTCGATTAAAGGAATCTTTGTTAGATTTAGGGCTTGTTTTTGGATGATAATGATAGAGTTAGGATAAGGGTTTCTTGTTCATGATGATTTGATGATGATGAGCTGATTATTGATTGATTTCAGAAGTTTCCTAATTGGGTAATATTTTCATGCATGATGATGTGACATCTCCATAATTTACTATTTTAGGAAACTTGTAAAAACGGATAGATTTTGGGGTAAAATTGGTAGGGTTTCGTAGGAATATATTAATGATGCTTGACTGCTGTAACTCATGATGTTTCGTGATGTTTTCGGATGTTTTTGGACGCGTTTTTGAGTAAACAACACAGCAGGGTCGAACCTGGAACACCTTCGGCCAGTCGAATGGGCGAAGGTGGGTTCCAGGGGTCGAACCTGGAAACTTGAGGGGCGAATGAACCACAAGTGGGCGAAGGTGGAAGAAAAAGGGGCGAAGGTGGAAGGTTGAACCCACATTCGACCAACCCAAGTCACCTTCGACCACTTACCACTACATTCGACCCTATGTTAACAGAAATGAGATTTTTGATACAAACTAAGTGTTTTATGCTTGAACCTTGCATGTAATCTATGTGTACTTGATTAGTTAGGGTAATGGGTCACCAACGGGATGTCGGGTCGGTCTAGTGTGTCGGTTGAACATTTAAACACGTTTTAAAACATACTTGGTTATGATCTGGACAATCGGGGACTAGATAACCTTATGGTTATTAGTCGGAACACTTATGTGAACATTTTGATAGATCTCCGGTAGAGGGATTGTCAAGAGCTAAACATCTTTGCACATATTTGAGGAACGCTATCTAAGGTGAGTTCACGGCCCCACATTTTACAGTTTTTGCTTTCGGGGTGAGAAACATGCTTACAAACTCTTTTATGACTTATGACTTGTTAAACTCTTATGGCTCATGACTCTTTATCACGTTATACTATGGCTTACTTATCTTACTATACGGTTCATCGAAAATCCCTTGAAACCACTAACATGGGTATGTGGCGGGGAAATATGGATAGCGCTATTGGGAACTGACAAACCCCACTCGACGGCTGGAGGCCGGGCGGGTGCATATTGTCTCTAACAAAACAAGGTCTACCGGCGATGACGGTAGCCCATAGGAAACTAAGGGTAACACTCGGCTCAGTCAGTAATGGTTTCACCCGTATGAGTATCTCATTCGGCGCCTAGCTAGCGTTCTCATAAAGCATAGTAGTAATTGTGATGGTAACGGTTTTGGAAGGATCACTTTAAACGTTTAATTAAAACCTGTGAACTCACCAGCATTATATGTTGACTCTTTTAGCATGTTGTCTCAGGTCGCTAAGGTAGCAGGTGTCGGATAGGCGCACGAGGTCGCA
This sequence comes from Ambrosia x helenae, assembly GCA_030844895.1. Lineage (NCBI taxonomy): Eukaryota > Viridiplantae > Streptophyta > Magnoliopsida > Asterales > Asteraceae > Ambrosia > Ambrosia x helenae. The sequence continues at coordinate 106,777,579 of CM061233.1, read as the reverse complement.
CTGGGGTCGTCTTGCGTCTAGGGTCTCATCTGCATGTTGAACTCTTAAACTTATGTTTTATTTCTGCATGACGTTTGTAAACTTTAAATGCTTCCGCACTGTTTGAATGTTGGTTTTTAAACTTATGCATGGTTTTTGTTTACGTATGTTTTTACATTTAGACGTCGTTTATTGTGACCGTTGACTTTGGATCCTGGTGTGTCACACGCCTCGCGGTAGAACTCCGCAGGTGGAAATTTGAGGGTGTGACACCATTGGAGGGCAGAATCGTCCTTGCTGAGTTAATAGGCTTGATCATCTTTATCAAGAAGGCATGATAGCCCCCGTCTAAATCAACAAGGTCGAATCGGCAAGATCCTAGTATATTTATTTAATGGGAAAATAAATATATGGTAAAGTGAGCCGAGTCGGGTGTTGAAAACGAAATATCGATCGGCAAGATCCTAGTATATTTATTTAATGGGAAAATAAATATATGGTAAAGTGAGCCGAGTCGGGTGTTGAAAACGAAATATCGATCGGCAAGATCCTAGTATATTTATTTAATGGGAAAAATAAATATATGGTAAAGTGAGCCGAGTCGGGTGTTGAAAACGAAATATCGATCGGCAAGATCCTAGTATAATTATTTAATGGGAAAATAATTATACGGTAAAGTGAGTCGAGTCGATGGTCGTAAAATACAATGTCGAATCGACAAGACCCTAGTATAATTATTTAATGGGAAAATAATTATACGGTAAAGTGAGTCGAGTCGATGATTGTAAAATGTAGTGTCGAGTCGACAAGATCCTAGTATAATTATTTAATGGGAAAATAATTATACGGTAAAGTGAGTCGAGTCGATGGTGGTAAAACGAAATGTCAAATCGACAAGATCCTAGTATAATTATTTGATGGGAAAATAATTATACGGTAAGGTGAGTCGAGTTGATGGTTGAGAAATGTAATATCGAATCGACAAGGTCATAGTATATTTATTTAATGGGAAAATAAATATATGGAAAGGTGAGTCGAGTCGATTACGGGAAAAATGAAATCTCGACTGACAAGATCCTAGTATGACTACTTAATGGGAAAGTAGTTATATGGTAAAGTGAGTCGAGTCGGAGATAATTTTATCCAAGTCAGTTAATATATATGGAGACATACATATATATTGAATATAGGATCACGACGTGCGTTTTGCGTCTGAATCTGTCATAGCATTTGGGGAGTGAAGCCACATTTCGGGAGCCGAAACCGTAAAGCGTGTGACTCGTAATTGTCAAGTGTCACGGAACGCTCTGGCTGACATTGAAATCCCCCTCGAAAAATCAAATAACGGACTACTGGAAGTGGTCATGTTATTCTGTCAACTAAACTTACCCATGGGACGGCAATTCCATTGCTCATGTTGCAATGTTGAACGTCCGCTACCCTCGTCAGGACGACGAGACTGGTTGTTTATTTGGGGTGGCAATTGATGCGAAGTGTTTTCCATCAATCCCCATAGATATTGAGACGTTGCGTCCCTTTGTCACGGTGTTTTATAAACTAAGGTTGTGAGATCCATTTGTTGTGGACAATGTGACTTGTCTAACCTCTTGTCATATTTCGATACTCTCCATGTGTGGCCTGTCATGAAGGAAAGTTCACTGGCCTTGCTTAGGTAACGAAGAGGCATTTCAGTTGATGACTATCGGTGTTAGGACCAAAATAACATGCAAGAGGACCCTAAGGAGAAGGATGACTCGGCTGAATTGCCAGAGTCTGTATCGTTTCTATTTTATCGTGGTGTCTCGATAAATCATGATCCTTCTACCTCTACTATTCTCGTTATGACCAATATTTTTGATACTGGAGAAGATGTAGCTTGGTTCCCAGGTCCTAAGGATACTATTTACCACACATCTAATAACTACGACGGGCCTAAGGTTTCTGCTGAGCCTGCTGTTGTTGCTGCTATCATTGCCCTACGGCTCAAGCGAATCCTGTTGTCATTACTAAGTGTGGAACTCTTGTCGAGTTGGTTGTTGTTGTTCTCTAAATCTCCGCTAGGTTTGTCACAATCGTTTTTGTAACTCGTGTCAAGCTTCTTCTTGTTGTTCTATGGCCCAAGCGAATCATGTCGTCGTTGCTGAGAGTGTAGCTCATGCTGAGCGTGTTGAGGATGTTTCTATGGCTTTCGTCAAGTCGATGTTACTGTTGTTTCGAAGGCTCCTACTAAGATCACTGTCATTGACATAGACATCTATAAGACCCTTGCCAAGCCGCTATGATCATGTTTGTGTCACGATGGAGTTCGTTCCTGTTAACTCCATCTCCTTTGAGGCCTTCGTTGAACCGCTCGTTATCATTCCCTGGCTCCTGCCAAGAATGGTTCTCAAGCTTGGGTTAAGTCTGTCAATGGTACAGTCGCCATTATTCGAGTGACTTATATCGAGCCTGCAGTCGTTTTCCCTAGGGACGATGTCGGCCTAATAAGTCTACTAAATTATGTGGAACCCATTGTTCCCATTTCTGTTGTGATGGCGGATGCCTTTGGTGATCCAATCGTTCCTACTAATGAGCCTATGGAGTATAGGTTTGTGGCTGAGGATATGAATAAGGATTCTATCACCATAAGTGAGCTGAAGCGCACCGGGGTGCGTACTCACCGTAATAGAGCTTCTTGTAGTTATGTATAGTGGACTCGCTAGGTTGTGTGTCGTCCTGCTGTCGTGAATTCATGTTGTGGTGTTACCCCTAACGATTGTGCATTCTTGTAGTTGCACAGTTTTGCCGACTGCATATCCATGCGGTTGCGTTTCACTGTCGGCGGTGCAGTCCTGTTGTTGTGCTGCTCCTGCAGTGGTGTAGCCTTGTTGTCGTATTTCTCTGTGTCATGCGGTCCATGTTGCGGTGTTGCCTTGTTGTCATGCTTCTTTGTCGTCATATTGTTCCTGTGCGGTGTTCCCTTGTTGATGTGTTCGTGGATGTGTTGTTGTCATGTCATGTTATTTCTACTATCGTATTGCACCGTGAACGCATGGCTACAATTGTTGGATTGACTTGATGATGTGATAACTTGTCGTTTGATTCACTCTTGGTTCCCTTGGGATAAAGACATTACCCCAAACCCACGTAACTATTGTTATGTTGCTGAGTGATTGTGTAGTGTCGCCATCGATAATGTGGGAATTCGGGTGCCTAACGGACTTTCCAGTAGTCGTACTAAGACACTCTAGTCCTAGTGTTAGCACATGTATCCCTCTAAAGTTCGAACCTCGTAGTTTGAGTAATTGACCGAATCGGGTGTCGACCTCTCTATATGCTCGCGTGCCTCGTGAGCATTACCCCTTCAAGATCTAAGGCATCAGTGACGCCAGGTCCAGCCTTAACCTTTTACGTGCATATTGGTCGACTAACCACTCTTGAATCATGTCGGGAGGAAATCCCATGATTCGTACATGACGAGGCGAGGTTCGTGATAAGGGATTTCAAATACACCTCGAACCTGAAGGGATCGAGTAAATGTGAGCGATATTATGACCCATACCCTTGGGACTAGTAAGAGTTGAAAGACTCAATTCATTATTGCTCATCCCAGTGGATTTGTTTGACGCCATGCCTGCTGACGTGACGTGCTGACGATTATGGAAATACCATTGTGGACCCACCCATGGCGTGGGCATTGGTGGAGTCCCTAGTACATGATCCCGAAGGTTTTGTGAAACCCTGAATCCAAAAGGGCGTGTAGCATTATCTACGCTATAAGGGTACTACCCTACTGTGTTGAGACGGTTGATTGTCTCGGCCCTTCGATTAATGTTGTTATTCCTCTAATGGTAGGTTTATCTTGTCTTGGTGTCGTTACGTAGACTCTTGGGATAGTGGAACCCTTTCGACCTTGGGTCAATACAGGTGTTCCCAGTTATTTTACAGTAGCATTGCTCGTACTAGAGCAAGATCCCCTGTCCTTGGCAAACGCTGTTGGAGACACCATAGTAATGTGAGCTGCCTAGTTAGTGCGTTTAGTCCATGACTAACCAAGATGAGCTCGAAAGCTTACATGTTGCACCCATGCGTGTGACTACCTGAGTCGTTGAATGGGATGCCTTATTGGAAGGCTCAAGACTACTTCTTGTAGGGCAATCTCGGTCGTTTGTTGTTTTAAGTAACGATTTTGGCGCATGAAGCCGTCAAGCCCAAACGTGAGATCTATGCCAGATGCATTCATCTATGACTCAATTTCACCTCTTACCTCGAAAGATCCCGAAAGATGGAATATTCGGCGAGTGAGGATTCCGGGTCAGGACTCCTTTCACTCAGATCTCTGCATAGGATCTGAAGGTCAATTTAAGGGCGTGTGGCCTGTATTGTCCAGAATTGACTTACTAGGTTGCTAATGACGACAGGACACCAGTGCTCGTGAGGCACATATAGCAGGACAAGCACTGGGTACCCTTGTTTTGGGTAGTTACCAATGCTCTGCTTACCGCCTCGGTGGACACCAGCGTGTCGAGATGTTGTCGAGACCCTATCCTCTATTTATTACGGCAACCATACTATGATTGTTCATGTACATCATTCCTGTGTTGACCAATGTGATGAGGTGATGCGAGCCTCTAGACATTCATGTTTAAGTCGACTTTTAATTCTCGCGTATTGTGGAATTGTACGGCCGTATGTTGAATATACACCGTCTACTGTCTGGGGAACTGAGGGGTTAAAGTGACGCAAAAACTTTCGACCTCCATCAGTCCGTATTAGACGTCCAAGTACCACTAACCATAATCGCTCATACGAAAAGGTTGAAAGTGGATGCATAGTGGATTTCGGTCCATGTGAGGACACAGGATTACCATCCGCTACTATAAACAACCTGGAGCGTCCTCGAGGATGTCGACCGCTTTGTGATCTGGTAAGATCACCCGATTAGTGAAATTCGAACGAGCAAATCTAATGGTCATGCCGCCTGAGGTGGCTAGTGACTATGATGAGACACAGGCAATAATCGATCGCTGTTTGGAACCTTCTCATCCCCTACTCGTTTGCAGTTATAATATGAGGCATACGGATAGCCACCTATACTCTTGGAGAGTCGTGGCTAGACACTAGGTGTCAACCTTCACGATATCGGATTTTAGTAGTTACCCTGCCCCAGGGTGTGCCAAACCTTGAACGCAAGTCTGGGACACTCAATTTGAGATGAGTATGGATTACCATTCTCGAACGAATGAATTATCGTCCTGGACGGAAGTGTCCTGTGTGATACGATTAGTGTCGGTGGCAAATCAAATTCGTGTACTTCATCGCCAGAATTTCCTATGTGATAGGAATCATCACCCTAGTGTTCGGGGTGTACTGCTCGAAGTCCTCTGGAGTGCATACGTGTACGTCTCTAGTACATTGAATGACAGGTAAAGATATACACATGATCTGGCGTGAGTTCAAGAGATGACCAACGAATCTGGTAGATTCAAATCTTTATGAATAAGTGGCCAAACCGATCGGGAAGTCGTGCTAACAAGGAGTTAGCCTTAGGAACTTCAAATCGGTATAGGACCTTGCTGAGTGTTATACTCTGAAAGGGTGTTGTTAAGCACGAAAACTGTAACGGAGTGACTTCGCTTAGTACTCCAGTGACTCGGATATGTCAGTTAAAATTGGCCTTGCAACGAACAAGCTCGAACTATCGCAAGAGCTTAGTGAGACTCTTGACGAATCCCGCAGGTCTGGCTTGAGGAAGCATTGTCAATTCCTCAACCGACAGGATTCAGGTTGACGCAAAGCTCTACTATTTCGGGAAAACCGATATTTGTGCCGGATTGCGATACCCAAGAGCTCGGCCGTAGCCGACTCACGACATTGTGTTCGTTAGGACGCTAAGCGTGAACTGGAGTTCACGAAGAAAAGGGGTAATCGTGTGAGTTGCAAACATCCCGCCCTGTTCAAGGATACTAATGTATCGGATGACTTGAACTGAATTCCGGGACGGAATTCTCTTAACGGGGGGATAATGTGACAACCGGCAAATTTCGTACAACGATTAACGTGATGCTAATCATGTTTTAGAAATAATTAACATGGTTTAAGGTTAATTATGGTTAGTTGAGCTAATATGAGTCCTACGATGTCCTTTTGAAAGTTCGTTGAAGCCTTGATGCCTTTAAAGAAAGACTTCGCGTGTTTAACGTAACGAACTGACATCAGCAAAAATTTGTCAAACTGGAATAACATCAGCTTATTCTATGAAAATACGACACGTATTTACTATCGATGCGATCGAATGTGAAATCGGCGCGGTAACGGTCAAAAACGCAGCGTTTTGGGGAAACGCGGAGAGGAACTGACGTGGGATTCGAACGTCGAAACGCGTGGATTTAACCGTCACCGAACTTCCGGAATAATTATTTATTATAAATAATGTTATCGGTTGAATTTCGAAAGTTATCGGATCATTTAAATGAAGGATAACACAACCGAACCGATTAACGCGATTTTAACGCGTGTGCCGTCTTCACGCGTCGGGTGACGAAAATAATTATGGAATTGCTCGGTCTGGTGTTATTTATGACTACGAACAAAAACCGAGTCCAGAAGCGATAACGGGCTAAAACGGAGCAGTTGGTACGCGACATTGGGCTTGAAGCCCAATCCAAAAGCCCACCTATATAAGCTTATAACACTCCAATTCTTCTCATTTCTCACATCACTTCCTCTCTCTAAAAACCAAACTCTCTCAACTCTCTCTCTCTCTAGAAATTCCGGCGGCCGGCCGGCAGCCTTCCGGCGGCGTTCCGGCAGCCGTCCGGCGGCGTCCGGCGAGTTTCCGGCGACCTTCCGGCGACTTTTTCTGGCGCGTGACACCTCCACCCCCACTAATTTCGACGCCCCGAACGCGATGGCGAAGGCCGTTTTCCCTAAAACGAAGCGGTTTGAACGTTGGTACCATTCCGGCGACTTTTCCGGTAAGCTCGTTTTCGAGTTTTCTTTGTACAAACGTTTAGATCGGGTCTTTGGGGGACTCCTCACAAGTTTTCACGAAATTTCGTTCTCCGACCATTTTCCGGCGAGCTATTTCCGGTTGGTTGCGAGTTCCGGAGGGGCCGGAGTGGGTTTTGGTTGGGTTCCGGTGGCGCGCAGGTGGTCAGAACGGGAGTCTTGGTGGCGTGGGATGGTGGCGGTGACCGGCGGTCGCAATTCCGGCCACGGCGGTGGCGTCCGGCGGCCGCGGGTCCGGTCCGTTTTGGGTTCGGGACTCGGGGCTCGGGTCAAGAGTGTGTTTTCGGGTCAGATCTGGTGCGGGTTCGCGTTAATGGTCCGGGTTTTGTTCGGGTCTCGTCAGATCTAGTCAACCCCCGGTCAAACGGGTCAGATCTGGGAAATTCGCTTACGGATCAGATTTCGAGCTCGGTCAAACACGAGTCAACTCCGGTCAAACTTTGACTCGGTCAACGCGTCGTTCGAGACGTGTCAAGTCACGCACGCGCATATCGGTATAATTTAATCGTGTTTATTTTCGTTACATTTATAAAGCATATTATAAATATAAAACGACTAACTCGCGAACGAACCAATAAAAGTATTAACGAAAAGTATTATGAGATAATATTGGTATATTAGTCGTGACTTGCGTTGTTGTTGGACTAAATTGATGGACTATACGTATATATATATTTATATAAATAGTACGATTTATATAATAGTCACAACGTATAAAGTCTCGTGGATTAGAAATGCGGATAAATATAATGTCGTCTTTGTTTAGGGTTGATTTGGGAAATTGTAGACAACTTGTGTTGTCTGGTTTATACAAAACAGAGGAAACTCTGCCGAAATTTTTATAAATCCGAAGCGCGACAAGTGTGACATTATTGTTCGTTCTTATGAACAACTTTCCAAACGTTTGACAAGTGTAGTCATATACAAAATCACGACGTTTTGACAAATATTATTTGTAACAATAATAGTCTATTCCGGGAAATATTTCAAACAAATATATAGTCTTTTGTTACCAAGCGTCAAGGATGACGAGTTTTTAAAGGTTACTTGGTAACTAAGATATGTTTGTTGTTCGGATTAAAAGAGGTATAAACGTTCAGTTTTATTTGGAAAATCTCTTTATAAAAAGCAAAGTCTTAAGATTTGTAAGATACTCGGATTCGGGAAAAGAAATAACAAATGTTATTGAGAGGATTTTAATAACTATATTATATTTCGGCAAGGTATATTTCCCGAAAATAACTATACAAGACGATTACATTTATCCGATTTACGAGACAAGCTATTACTCGGGATGAGTTATACGTTTCGTGATGTTAGTCCAACATAGTTTGCACACGAATAGTAACAAGTGCGCGACTTGGGTACTATTTCGTAAGTGAACACATGAACTATGATAAGTCACGATCGGTTCGTCGAGTTAAAACACTTAAGGACTCGGGTTAGTACACACGAGTCAAGATAGTTGAGTAACTATCTTTTAACCGGAAAAATAAGCTAGATTTATATATGATAGACTTTAAGGTGTCCTTTATTGGTAATTAGGGCACGAGGAAGTCGGTCAAGGCTTTGGATTTTATTTGCTAGCTAAGCATGGAAATTAAGGTGAGTTTCACGGCCCCATTTTACTGTTTTAACTGGGGGAAAGATATGTTTGTCAAAAGTTATCACACATTGAAATGTTTTCAAAGGTTAAAATGTGGTAAGTGGCATGATGAGTACTTGAGTTTTTGGTCGCCACTCGGGGTTGGGTCCTCGCTACTGTAACCATTAATTCAGGTAAATGAAACTGAAGGAATATTTGGATAGTACTATTGGTGCCTGACAAGGCCCACCCCTAATCGATAGCGTCGATTATGCATCGGCGTATGCCTGGGGTGCACGTATTCTGAACTTAAGTCGTTGGGTTCCGAGAAACGACTTGGAGCGGGGCATATTTATTAGTCTTGGTTTGGTTATGGGACTCAGGGGATTGCTCACCATCATAATTTGTAGGAGCTAGCTACTCCATACAAAGGCCACAAAATGTGCTGGATTTGCACAGGATATAAAAATGTGCTGGATTTGCACAGGATATAAAAATGTGCTGGATTTGCACAGGATGTAAAAATGTGCTGGATTTGCACAGGATGTAAAAATGTCGTATTTACGAAACTAAAACCTGTGAACTCACCAATATTTTATATATTGACGTCTTTTTAAACATATCTTTCAGGTAACTAAGTGCTGAACAGGTATGCGGCTAGTACGGTGGAATTTGGGATGTCGGACAATGGTTGGGGGTTTCATCTATTGTTACCTTCGGGTTGGGACATAAACGGAAACACCCCACTTTAAAACTTAATGTTTGTGGTTTTAAGTAATGATTGAAACCAGGTACTCCTTCCCGACATCTTAATATAATGATCTTTTCTAATTAAATATAGTTTGTGTTAATCTTGACTTTGATATGCTTTCGAGCGTCGCGCCACGTGTTTCCGCCATTGGCGTGGTGTGACAAATAACAATGCTAATTCGGATGCTAATTACCCTCCACTCTTTCATCCATTTGTTATTATTGAATTGATTGAATACCTATATCAATATATGAATACCTATATAATGCTTGACATACGCCAGTTAATCAAGGAATGCTTGACGTTGACTAAATTCAATCAATACATAATGTTATAACAATAATAACAATGCTAATTCGAATGCTAATTAACCTCCACTATTTCATCCATTTCTTATTATTGAATTGATTGAATAACTATATAAACAAGTCAAACCAATTCACATACGATTGTAATAAGACACGTTGAATGCACTTTGAGTAATCGCAAAGATATATTATTAGGTTAATTTCTGTTTCTCATCTTTAAATACATAAACTTTATTTAGTCAAATTTTGATTTGTTGTGTTATTGAAGTCATCTATTGGTTTTTACATTATTTTTTTCCAGTTAACAAGATCAATGGCTGCTGTAGATGCAAATAAGTTTACAATGGTTAACCAAATTCATGTAAACCGAAACGGTGTGGCGTTAAAGCTAAAGATTATTCGGGTTTGGCGTCTACCCGATCGTCGCAATCCTAATGATGTGTACTCAATTGAAATGATCCTATGTGATGAAAATGTAAATCTCAACAACACGTTTTTTTTATATCCTATTATTTTTAAATTTCATAACTTTTTTTTAGTTGTGATGTTTTTAATTTTAATGTATATGAATTTTCTTATTTGCGTACGTTAAAATACATCAATTACGTAGATACATATTTATAGTGTTTTCTTATTTTTTTATAATTAACAGGGTGACAGGATTCAAGCGAATGTATTTAAGCGGTTGTTTTTTATATTTGAGAGGTTTCTGACTGAAAATTCTTCTCTTATTATAAGAAATCCAGGAGTTGGGGTCAATTCCTCTAAATACAAGTATGCTCCAAACCCAAACAAACTCTGCTTGAATATGAATACTCAAGTTTCCGAATATGATGGTTTCCAAGGTCCAGATTTTGGTTTCTCTTTTGTGCCCTTTCAAAGAATTCTGGATAGGGAGGTTGATGAATATGTTACAATAGGTATATTTCATTCTAATAGTCTTTTTTTCATCACAACCAAACCATAAAAATAGTTTTATAAGTTATGTTTCATTAATGTTTATTTTATACTTGATCTTAGATGTTATAGGACATGTTAACAAGTTCTTCAGCAATGATGATAAAGATAAAAAGGTTGTCGCTGATAAAAGGAGGTTAACAATGGAAATTCAAGATATCGAGTATGTATTCTTTATTTATTTATTTTGTTGTTTGCATTTTATATACAAAAAAAATTACGTAGCTTTATAAATTGTGTATTTATTTTTTACTAAAATAATTTGTACTTTTTTGAAGGGGCTTGCGCATCTATTTAACGTTGTGGGATAGTTATGCCATGGAGATGTCTAAATATGTTGCAACTCATCAAACAGAGAAAGAATTTATAATAATAATGCAGTTTGGCCGTTTGAAGTTTTATAATGGTTGTATAATGTTAATAAATATATATAGTTATATATATTTATAGCTACATTATATTTTGCATTATAAATTAAGTTCTAACTTCTAAATTTTCTTATTATTAAATATTTCAAACTCGGAATTATAAATTGAATCATTAAAACACAAGCCCACTAACTTCTCTGTATGCTATGTATCTATTTCTAAAACATGTTGCTAACTTGCAGCTCAAAAAGCAACATATGTGCCATGAAAAGTATTTCCAAATCTCAAAATTTAAATCTACAAATTAGAAAAACAGAGATTATACTCAAGACAACATAGATTTCAATTAGACATTTAGGTATTTAGAATAATGCAGAATTAGTTATTTTAAATACTTATAAAACAGCAACCAAAGTTTGTATTTGTGCAAAATGATTCGGATTTGTCGCTAACAAAGTTATAAAATCCAACACGATTTCAAACATAAACACAGCATCGAAGTTTCTGTTATTTAATGGAAATAATAACAATCGAACGGTTTAATAATTACCTAACAGAGTCGTTGCCGTCTGATCCTTCATGCTCGTGTCATTATTTCTGTTCCTCTCTCAGTCTCTGTCATGTTTACAATTTGGTGCGGCTGGTTTTCTCAATATAACTAACCCTAGATCTGAAAAGAAAATAAGAAGCAACTTTGTTATCTGTTTTTCAGGTGGATCCATAATTAGAATCGGTGTATGTTAATACAAACCATAAGTCCATCAACATTCAGCCCAATTCCATATGCAATAACTGAAAAAATGCAGGCCCTATAAAACTTACGGCCCAAAACTCTAACACATATTATAAACATACAAAATCCTAACAAACCAATAGTTTCTTAATGTTTAAATAAAAGTTGTTAAAAGGCCATTTGCACACAAAGTATATCTTCCGTTAGTAACATTTTTTTTAGTTTAACATCCATCATTTAAACGGATGACTGTAAGAGCCCGTCGGTTGATTATATTAAAATTTAAAAAAAAACCCAAATCACAAATTGAAAGCACATTTCTTTTATAAACCAGGGGCAGTAGAAAGTTTCCTTATTTTTCAATAATTTTTAGTATATTTTTCTTTAATTTTTCAGGTATATACTTATTGTATTCAAGAAAAACATATATTTTACAATGTCCGATCCCCCAAAGTATGATTTTTGTTTACCGAAATCTAAAGTTGGTGACCTGAGGCGTAAATCTAACGGTAATGATTAATCTTTGTTTTTTTCTTTTACATTTGGTTACATTGTTAGCTTTTTTTTTTTTTTTTTTTTACACTAACAAATATTATAAACATGTTTGGAGATATCAACACCGCAACACCGTTATCCGACATATCAAATGGTACGTAATTTATTATGTTTCATCTTATACCTTTAATTCTTAATTTTTGATTAAGAAATAATAGTTTTTATTGTAATTTATTGTTTAGTGAGTCTTAATATCTCTGAAAGACGTAAACGGATGAATGCATATTTGGATAGTATAAGTTCAAATGTCGTTTGTTCACTTTCTAATGTTGAAAACATAGAAACCTCTACAAACTCTTTCACACCGCCATTAGTAACAATACAAGGTAAATGTTTTTTCTACATTTCAAATATGTGTTATGCTTACTACTTTCCATTGTCTTTTTTTTTGTTAACTTATTTGTCTTTATTTTATAGATAACACGCAGAGAACGCCTTTGTCAGGCATCTCTAATGAACGTTGTGAATCTACAAAGAGAAAAAAATCTAATTTTGCTTCGACACAAACAAATAATCCTTTAGGAATCGAAGGTAAAATTTATTTTATACATTGCCCAAATATCTTATTTCTTACTGATTTCCATTGTTGTTTTTTTACTTATTTCTTTTTATTTTATAGTTAACACGCAGAGAGCACATTTGTCAGACATCTCTAATGTATTATTTATTTTATTTTTATGTCATCATTTGTTAGCGTATCTATTTATGTTAGTATATTATAGAATTGTGTTGTCCCGTTTTGTGTTTGTCTTCTTTTTCAAAGCATTCCATTTATTTATTTAATTAATTTTTACGCAGTTTGTCACGAATCGCAACATAGCAATCTATCTGAGTTTTATAAACAAAGGCGTACAGAAAGAAAGCGTATCTTGGATTCTAAGCGGACTAACAAAGGAAAACTAAATATAACACCTAACACTCAAACACACCCAGTTGACATTGTTGGTATGTTTACTTTAGTCATGTTTACAAAGTATATTATAATAAATCAACATTTATTAAACTTATATTATTTTAATTTGTTAGGATCTTCAGGTGTAAGTTGGCCGCTTTCTAACGTATGCAACACGCGGTCAACATCGAATTTAAAACAAAAACGCCCCAGTATTACTCCCATACCGATGGCTGACTTGGAAGAATGCTTAGAAAACCCGCATGGAGTAACGACAAACAATGTAATACAAGGCATATCTCCAGGTAGTCTTTTTTTAGCTTACTTGGACCATGGTGATCAGAATGTTACTTGTGAAGATTGTAATGCTAGACTGTGGAGATGTGAATCTACTAGAGGGCTTAATAGAAGTAATACTAAAAAAAATTTCTCTCTGTGTTGTGGTTATGGAAAAGTTATGCTTCCTCCTTTTAAGGAGGCCCCACACAGTTATAAAGAGTATTTTAATAGAGTTGATTCTAAAAGCAAATTCTTTTTAAAGAACATAAGACGATTCAACTCTATGTTTGCATTTACGTCCATGGGTGGAAAAATTGATAGGTCTATAAATCATGGTAATGCTCCATTCATCTATCGTATAAGTGGTGAGAACTACCATGCTTTGGGAAATCTTTTACCATCACGTGGACAAAATCCAGTATTCTCTCAGCTATACATATATGATACTGAAAATGAAGTTTCGAATAGAATCAATGTCGTTGGGTATGTTATTTTTTTATTGTCTTTTGTAGAAAACTTTAAGGATTTTTAAGTACTTTCAATTCTAATATATTCATTTTATTTATAGTGATGCAGATGAGGAATACTCATCAGAAAAGGCGCTTGAATTTCAAATTGCAAAGGAATTGAAAAAAATGTTGGATGCCAAAAACTCCTTGGTGAAATCTTATAGAATGGCGAGAGATTGTTTTCAGAAGAATCCTGATGCACAAGTCAAGCTTCGATTAAACGGAATGAGGAAAGAAGATGGTAGAACCTACAACCTACCCACGGTTTCTGAAGTTGCTGGATTGATAATTGGTGACCTTAATGAAGAAACAGATAAACGTGATATTATTATGCAGACCATTGATGGAAAGCTAAAAAGAGTTAGTGAGTTACATCCTTCGTATCTTGCTCTTCAGTATCCATTGTTGCTTCTTTATGGTGACGATGGATATAGAATTGACATCCTTCACAAAGATGTTCCCTTACCAAATGAAAGCTCGTCTTCAAGTTCAAAAAACAAAAAAGATGACCGTCAAAAAAATGTTTCCTTACCAGATGGGGGCTCATCTTCAAACACAAAAAACAAAAAACGTGAAAGTGTAACAATGAGGGAGTTTTTTGCTTATAGACTTCAAGATAGGAGTAATGAATACTCGCTAATTCTTAATGCACGAAGGCTTTTGCAGCAATTTATAGTTGATTCGTATACAATGATTGAGATGGAAAGACTAAATTACATTAGGGGTAAGCAAACCGTTCTTAGGAGTGAGAAGCATAATGTCCTAAGCAAACAAAGAGAAGAAGGACAAACAGAAACATCAACCATGGGTCAACGAGTTATTATTCCATCTTCCTTCACAGGTGGCGCTAGATATATGATGCAAAATTATCTAGACGCAATGGCAATATGTAAGTGGTACGGATACCCTGACTATTTTATTACAATCACTTGTAATCCTAAATGGCCAGAGATGAGAAGATATCTTCAAGATACCACTCTTAGACCCGAAGATAGGCCAGACATTTTATGCAGGTTGTTTAAGATTAAACTTGATTCCATCATTAAAGACCTGAAAGATAAACACTTATTTGGGACTGTTGAAGCTGGTGCGAACACATGAAGTTAATTTTTATTACAACAATATTTATTTTTTTATAACATTTCTAACTTATTTTCTTTTGGTTGGTCTCAATACTTTGCAGCTGTATATACCGTTGAGTTTCAAAAACGTGGATTACCACACGCACACATTTGTTTGTTTATGGCTGCTGGTTATAAGCTTCCTACAGTTGACCATATTGACAAGTTCATTTTAGCAGAGATACCGAATAAAGATGAAGAGCCAGAATTGTATGAACTTGTACGTGAATTTATGATTCACGGTCCTTGTGGTCCTATGAACATGAGTTGTCCGTGTATGGTCAATGACAAATGTTCAAAAAACTTCCCAATTTTTTTCCAAAATGAGACTTCTATTGATACTGAAGGTTATGCAGTGTATAGACGCAGAGATAATGGTTCGTTTGTAGAAAAGTCTGGTGAGCAATTAGATAACAGATATGTTGTTCCATATAACAAGACACTTCTTAAAAGATATCAGGCTCATATCAACGTTGAATGGTGTAACCAAGCTGGATCCATTAAGTATTTATTTAAATACATTAACAAGGGTCCAGATAGAGTTACTCTTAATTTTGTGGAAAGCAAGAAAGTACCCGGTGAAGACAAAGTTGTTGATGAAGTCAAAGGATTTTATGATTGTCGTTATATTTCTGCGTGTGAGGCTTCATGGAGAATATTCTCATATGATATTCATTACAGGTCACCTCCTGTAATGAGACTACCTTTTCATCTACCTGGTGAACAAAGAATTGTTTTCGATCCTACGCAGGACATTGACGACGTTCTCAATAAACCCTCTTGTGCTTCCTCTATGTTTTTGGGTTGGATGGAACGCAATAAAATTGATGCCAATGCAAGGCAACTAACTTACATCCAATTCCCTTCACAATATGTTTGGAAAGCACAAGAACGAAAATGGGAGGTTAGGCAAAGAATAAAGTCAATTGGTCGAATTCATTCAGTTCCTGCTTCTGTTGGCGAAACTTATTTTTTGAGAATGCTTTTGAATAAGGTTAAAGGACCAACATCATTTCAAGATATTCTTAAAGTTGATGGGAAAGTACAATCATCTTTTAGGGATGCATGCTACGCAATGGGACTCCTGGATGATGATACAGAATATGTTGAAGCAATAAAGGAAGTGGCTTTTGCAGGTTCTGGCCCTTATCTAAGAAACTTATTTGCAACTCTTTTAGCGTCCAACAGTTTGTCAAGACCTGACATTGTGTGGGAGGAAACATGGAATTATTTGTCTGATGACATTTTACGCAAGAGAAGAATAGATTCAAACTGTCCAGGTTTTTAACCTTTTTTAATATATTATTACTTTAAAATAGATTTTCTAGAATTTTTTGGACATATACTAAATTGTAATGATTCATAATTATTAGGAATGTAAATTATACTATTTTTAATGGTTCCACATATTCAATTATTCATTTTATATGTTAATTTTATTCTATATATTCCATTCTAACACATTTTTTTTCCCAGATTTGATCCTTTCAGACGACGAACTTAAGAATTTAGCTTTGCTTGATATTGAGAAGTTCTTATTGCGTAATAGTTGCAGTCTACGACATTTCGTAGGTATGCCATATCCTGAGAATGAGTTTCTATCATTATTAGACAATCGTCTTATTTGTGAGGAGTTGGGCTATGACTCAAACAGTTTGGTTGAAGAATTTGATTCTCAGTTCTCTTCTTTAACAGATGAACAAAAAAATATTTATAATTGTGTAATTAAATCTGTTGAGGAAAAAAAAGGAGGGGTTTTTTTTGTTTATGGTTATGGTGGTACGGGTAAAACATTCCTATGGAAGACTCTATCTTCATCCATAAGATGTAAAAGAAAGATTGTTTTGAATGTTGCTTCGAGTGGTATCGCTTCTTTGCTATTGGCCGGTGGTAGGACAACACATTCCAGGTTTCGTATTCCTATAAACCTAACTGAAGATTCTATGTGCTACATACCACCTAATAGTGATGTTGCACAGCTGGTTAAACAAACTGACTTGATTATATGGGATGAAGCACCCATGACTCATAAACATGCTTTTGAAGCACTAGATCGAAGTTTAAAAGATGTATTTGGTGTACATGCTGATGAGTCGTCTGATTTGTTATTTGGTGGAAAGGTTGTTGTGTTTGGGGGTGACTTTAGGCAAATTCTACCAGTTGTACCAAATGGAACTAGGCATGACATTGTTAATGCCTCTTTAAGTTCATCATACATTTGGCACAAATGCACTGTTTTAGAGTTAACAAAAAATATGAGGTTGCTTTCTGGAAGCTGCAGTTCTGATATTGAGGAAACTAAAAAGTTTTTATCTTGGCTTCTGGACATAGGAGAAAGAAAGGTTGATACAATAAGTGATGATCAAGATGTTATTTTGATACCTGATGACTTACTTATTTCTCAATCTTCGGATCCTGTTTCTGATTTGATAGCCTTTGTTTATCCTTCACTTTTGGATAACATCCACATTCCGACTTATTTTCAAGATCGAGCTATATTGGCACTGAAGAATGAAGTTGTTCATGAAATTAATGATATATTACTTTCAATGTTTCCCGGTGACGAAGTTGAGTATCTAAGTTCGGATAGTGTTTGCCGGTCTGAAGATGTGAACAAACAGGTTGATGAAAGATTAGTTTCTCCTGATGTCCTTAATGGTCTTAAGTTTTCTGGAATACCAAACCATCGTTTGGTTTTGAAAGTTGGCGTTCCCGTAATGTTACTCAGAAACATTGATCAGAAAAGTGGTTTGTGCAATGGGACAAGGTTACAAGTTGTTAAAATGAGAAAACGTGTCATTGAAGCGAAAATCATATCAGGAAGTAACATTGGAATGCGAACTTTTATTCCAAGAATTACTTTATCCCCCTCAGATAAGAAAATTCCTTTTAAATTTAACAGAAGGCAATTTTCACTTGCTGTTTCTTTCGCAATGACAATAAACAAAAGTCAAGGACAATCCTTATCCAGAGTTGGGTTGTATTTGAAGGATCCAGTTTTTTCACACGGGCAGTTGTATGTTGCGCTTTCAAGGGCCAGAAGTCGAGATGGACTGAAGATAGTTATAGTAGATGAAAATGGTGAATTGACGAACAAAACATCAAACGTTGTGTACAAAGAAGTCTTTCAGGATTTATGAATAATGTGAGTAATTTTGATGCAATTTTTTACTTATCTTTATTGACGTTATGTATATACAACTTCAATAATAAAGTATTATTTTAAACTTTTTTTGTGTGCTTTGAACAGTGTGTTGCCATTTGTCAATAAAACAAGTTATGTACTAATTACAATTACTTTAAAAATAAAAATATGATAAAAAGTCATTTACAAAAACACAATGTATTCATACCTTTTGTTAAAGTTTATACTTTGGTTGAGTACTGATCATAATAGGTAATCGGTTTTCATTACTAACGTTACTTATAGCTTACAAAAAATATCCACTTTGACATGAAAACCATAGTTATATATTAGTTTTAATTTTAATACCCATTTCATATCAACGCATGACGTTTATATAAGAAAAAAAATATCAGGCTAACCATTATTCTTAACACTTTACGTTGTAGCCACTAAACTTGAATAATACAACTCTTAGTTTAATATATTTTTTTTATTTACTATGGTTTGCACCGTGGGTCCCCACGGGTCTCAAACCTAGTATAGTTATAACTTATAACATCATATACGTGTTAGCTGCAATATTGTCGATTCTAGTTATAACTGAAAATAATATTGTTTGAATATACATAAAAAAAAGAATTAAATTTTATAGTTAATGTCTTAATGAATCATTTTGAACATCAGAATATTAATATGTTATCGTAGAAATTAATCAGAAAACTGAAGGGGTTTCGGTAACTAGTTTCATGCATGGAATCTGTAAGGGGCTCTTAATAACTGATTTCATTTACTTTTAGTACTAAGGGGGACGGGGTGCTATCAGAATTGGTCACGGGTACTCCACTATCAGCACGGTAACACCGTCGTCACCCATGCCGGTAGTGGTTCCGTGAATCAAATTCGGGTTCTAGTTACCGTGCTGGTTAACGGATTGTGGCACAAACTTTCACACAAACTGTCAGTTTTTGTTTTTTTTTCTTTTACTTCAATAAATCAACATCACCTTCAATTTTTTTATGAACAACCACCTTCGGTGGTCGAACCGGTAGCCGGAAATCTAAGGAAGAAGATGGATCTGCGAGAAACGACAAATAAATGGAATAGACGAGAAATCAGGTCTTGATTTACCTTAACATGAGTATAGATCCATCATCTTTATAGTTTGGTTTGGTGTGCCTACACATGTACAGGGGTGGTGGCTTCACTTGTGGTGAGTAGGTGCAGGTGTTTGAGTTTGAGATGGTGACTTTAGAGATAGAGGAGAAAGAGTTGAGAAAGGGTATAATATATTATTATTATTATTATTATTATTGTTGTTGTTGTTGTTGTTGTTGTTGTTGTTGTTGTTGTTATTTTTTTTTTCAACATAATTTTGACTTTATTAACAACTAAAGTACACCACCCCGTATTATTATTATTATTATTATTATTATTATTATTATGTGTGAAAACAATTGATAGTTGAGTAAAGAATCAGTGGAGTGCTTCCTCCAAAAAAGTGTTCCAGTGAAGGAAATCAGTGAAGTGAAAACATTTTCAGTGGAGCGCCCCTTCCTCCCTAAGGGGGGACGGGGCGCTACCAGAATTGGTCACGGGTACCCCACTGGCAGCACGGTAACACCGCCGCCACCCATGCTGGTAGTGGTTCCGTGAACCAAATTCGGGTTCTAGTTCCGTGCTGGTTAACTGATTGTGGCACAAACTTTCACACAAACTGTCAGTTTTTGTTTTTTCTTTTACTTCAATAAATCAACATCACCTTCAATTTTTTTTTATGAACAACCAACTTCGGTGGTCGAACCGGTAGCCGGAAATCTAAGGAAGAAGATGGATCTGCGAGAAACAAAAAGTAAATGGAATAGACGAGAAAGCAGGTCTTGATTTACCTTAACATGAGTATGGATCCATCATCTTTATAGTTTGGTTTGGTGTGGCTCAACAGGTACAGGGGTGGTGGCTTCACTTGTGGTCAGTAGGTGCAGGTGTTTGAGTATGAGATGGTGACTTTAGAGATAGAGGAGAAAGAGTTGAGAAATGATATAATATATTATTATTATTGTTTTTTTTTTTCAACATAATTTTAACTTTATTAACAACTAAAGTACACCACCCCGTATTATTATTATTATTATTATTATTATTATTATTATTACTACTACTACTACTACTATTATTATTATTATTATTATGTGTGAAAATAATTGATAGTTGGGTAAAGAATCAGTGGAGTCTGCCTTCAAAAAAGTGTTTCAGTGAAGGAAATCAGTGAAGTGATGTGGCCGTGTTAGATTGGTAGAAATCAGTGAAGTGAAAACATTTTCAATGGAGCGCCCTTTCCCCCTAAAAAGTCCTCTATAAATACCTTGTAATATGGTATCAATTATTCATACCAATTTCTTATCAAATAAGTAGTGTTCATTATAAGTAACATACTAACCATGGATGGCAGCAAAGGTGGCGGTGGTGGTGGAGGCGGTGGTAAAGGAGGTGGTGGCGGTGGATGCAAAGGTGGTGGTGGTGGTAGCAGCAAAGGTGGTGGGGTAGAGGGGAAATCGGGTCAGCTAAAGGTGGTGGTGGTAAAAGCGGTGGTGGATCGGATAACATAAAGGCTCCTGGTGGTGGCTGATCGCATGCGGGGGATGATCAGCAGGATCGCCGAGCGTTGTAATGCTGAGCGATATTATGAGTATGTTAACCAGCATCTACCGCCGCCACTACTGCCTAGGTATTATTATTATTATTATTATTATTGTTATTATTATTATTATTATTATTAATGTTAATGTTTATGTTTTTGTTTATTTCTTACAGCCCATTAGCTCGTCCCACGCTCTATAATATTGGTTGTGCAGGGAAGACCGGCGATAAACCACCCATCTACTTTCTTTGTTGTCCGAATCGCGAGCCGTTTGTACCGGAGCCGTTGGTACATCAAGGCCTTGCAGGTATTATTATTATTATTATTATTATTATTATTATTATTATTATTATTATTATTATATACAACTTGTATTGATCATTAGAATATATAATCTGGTTGGGCGTTTCTTTTGGTAAACTTGTAGACAACTTGTGTTGTCTGGTTTCAATGAAAAAGGGGAAACTCTGCCCAAATCATCGTCGTCGCCGTCGACGTCGTCGTCATCATCATCCATTGCAGGTGGTGCAGTTAATGTTGGGTTGCGGTATGTTGCTGAGGGGCAGGGGCGACGCTGAGAGGGAGGTCCACATGGCTGAGGCGGCGCCTGATCAGGTGCAGGTTTCGCCGCGCGTTTATCACTCGATCCGGATGCCTGCTGACATTATGGAGGATATACGTGCCGCTGCTGTAGAGGCTGCCGAGATGCGTCGGTGGCGTCAGCGGCAGTACGAGGCGATGCGTTGGTTGATTGCTGGCCAGTATTATATCTATCGTCGCCTGGACATGCAGCCTCGTGCCGCACCAATTATAGGGCCCATCACGCAGCACACCCACACGTCCACGGAGCAGGCCGGTACGTCTCGCAGCAGCTCGAGATGTTCACGCCGCCGTACGGACCGCCGCCTGATGATTCGCAGATGTAGTTTTATCTTTTTATCATATTTTGTAACGTTTATGACAACTTCTGCTTTGTATGTACTTCTTTGTTTATATTATGTTAATTAGTGTTTATTTTTATTTGTTTGTTTATATAAACGCTTGTGTTGACGCTTACACGCTTACCGAGACGGCAAAGGTAACAAAAAATAACATTTTATAGTAAATATAACATAACAACATATTTACTATAAAAACAACATTTTATAAAAAAAATACGTTTATCGAGATGACCTTGGTAAAAACAACACGTTTTCTAATTATAGTTACATAGAAACCAATATTTTTAAAAAATTTACATAAAAATAAAAAATTGCATATATTTTTATTTTTTTTTTATAAAAAAAATAACATTACACATCTTACACACCCATCTAACTCCATCCATCTCACCCAAATTGGAGTTCAAATTAATCAGGCCTTAACTACGGCCCGTAGAGGGGATCACAATCATTGGTAGTAAGGTCTGAACCTCGTACCTCGTTTTCATGTTCCTCTACGGCCCGTAAGGGTCTCTACGGGCCGTAGAGGGTTGTGTGAATAAAATTCACAATTGAGTAAATAACCGGAGCCTATCTGAATATCCCAAGCCTATCAATAAGATCTTTAGCATGACAAACAAAAAGTACACATGTGGATGACTCAAAATTAACCCACGTCTGAGTTGAAAATAATTCGTGTTAGTTACTGAAGGGGTTTTGGTATTGGTAACTAGTTTCGTGGAATCTCTAAGGGCTTTTAATAACTCATTTCATTTACTTGAAAGTCCTCTATAAATACCTTGTAATGTGGTATCAATTATTCATATCAAACAAGTAGTGTTCATAATAAGTAACATACTAAGCATGGGTGGCGGCAAAGGAGGAGGCGGCGGTGGCAAAGGAGGAGGTGGCGGTGGAGGCGCTGGCAAAGGTGGAGGCGGTGGCAAAGGAGGTGGTGGCGGGGGTAGCAGCAAAGGTGGAGGGGGAAGCGGGTCAGGTAAAGGAGGTGGTAAAGGCGGTGGTGGAGCGGATAGCATGAAGGCTCCTGGTGGTGGGGGAGCATATATATCAAGGGCTGGGTTTGAGAGCAACCCAAAAGGGTACTTTGATGGGCTTCATGGTAGTTCCAAAGGATAAATGAGTTACTTATCCTAATGTAACATGCGACGAGGGTTAAAGCTGTTGTTTCCTACGTTTCCTAAAAATAATGTTATTATCTATGTTTTGGTTGTGAGTAACTAACTGATTGAGTATGATATCCAATCCAAGTTAATCATTAATAAGTTATCAAACTAATGACATGGCAATGGTTAAAAATTAATCTCACAAGATATATAAAATGTATACTAGACTGAAAAAGTAACAAAATTTAGTGCTGTATATCATGGTGATCACAAACATGCTAGTTTATGTACTCATTTACTGAAGCTAAAAGAACTTAGTTGAACTCCCGAAAGATAGGTTATGCACAATGACTGCGCCACATTTTCATCAAAGGCTGATGATAATCGGCTTCTGTTTGCACTTTGCTTACATGTGGATGTGGCCGCAATAGCCACAGCCTGCGTATAAGATAATATCTCTTTCGTTTTGCAAGGCCATCTAAAACTTGTTTTGATTTATTACGTAACATGACGTATCACTTCAATGAATTTATTCGGGCATATAAGGGCATACAGGCCTTATGACATTTACAAACCACATTAAACATCTCGTATAAAACCTTATGTTATTTTTGTACGGGTCGAATAACAATACAGAAAAGGTTACAAAGGCCATATAACCTGTTGGTGGTGTCTAAGTAGTGTATCAGTGGCGTTTCTATAGCCTAGCCTGTTCCATTGTGAATCAGATCTTGATAATCTCATTATTTAACAGATTTGAGATACAATATTAACAGGGTGTTGGTGTGCCTGCAATCCAATTTGTCACGTTTTTTAATATTCTTAAAATGTGTAGGTTTTCTTGAATCTTTGTGGAGAGACAGACATGAACTGGCTTATTTATGACCCATCAATGGACCTAAACCTGATCATCGTCTCACAGGGACTCGCTTCGCAAGTGTTCTTGATGAAGTGGTTTAAGTGGACTGTTGAGCAATTCAAGTACTTACACAATTTTGGCAATTGTGAGTTCCGAGTGATGCACAAAGGTTTCTGTAGTTCCGAGTGCATGCTTCTTGACAGTTTCTTAGAAACTGTAAGTGTTAAGAACTAGAGATTGTAGGACTTTACCCAATAAAGAGAGTCCTTCCAGAAATTCTCGATGGCTAAGGAAGACCCAAAGCCAAGGAGGGGGTTTGGAAATAGTTTTCAACCAGCAATTGACGCGCCTCGGTTATTACCTCATTAGCTGCGTCATTGCCCCAAGCGCAAAGATACTTTTAACTGCGTACCAACCACTCACTTTATACACCCCAGTACTCTACCCCCTTTCATACTCTCACCGATGTGGGATCAATCACAAACTCAACACTTCTTTCAATTTGCTTTTGATTACTCTGTGTCACTTGTATATTATTAACTGCTAAATGAGTTTACCTCATCATCTTCTTCAATCGTCATGCAATTATAACCTAATTTATACTCTGTGATTATCAGTTGTAACTTCATTCTGATAAAAAGATTGTTTTAGTAGCGATTCGGAACCAAAAAAATTGTCCATTATGAATAGTTATTTTTTTTTTTACACTTGCATCTCCATAATATGTTCAAGATTGTTCATTGTTATAACATCTAGTTCTTGCTTGCCATTTTTCTCTTAATAACATGATAGTTTGTTAGCATCTAGAAACCAAAGTGCAATAAGCAATGCAGCTTTAAACACTCGAAATTGTATCATGTTTGTTGGTGGCACTTGTTAATGGTAAGCAGTGGCAGCTAGGAAGAAGAGAAGCAATAAACGAATCCTTTAGAGGCAGATGGGTCATGCTTTATCTGTTACGGGTTAAACCAGTAAGACGAAAGATTGGCTTAGAATGAAAACGGACCAAATGGGTCAAACGGGTCACGTGTCACCCAAGGTGTGTTTTTTCAATCATTTTATTTATTATTATTTTTTCATTTTCCAATGAAAACATCTTTAGTTAAAAAACTATAAAAAAACTCGAAAATATCCTAAACTTATATTGGCTAGAAAGAATTTCTCTATAAAAACACTGGTATGTAAACTGATCTTGATTACAGATGGGGTGCAAAAGATAATTTCTTTATCTGTAAACCATGTAACTAATACACTAAATCGATCAAAGTAATCGACACATTAGATCCGGTCTTTATTGACAAAATGATAAAACAAGATATAAAATTCAATCAGATAACCATATCCTTCAATACCAAATTAATATGCAATACACATGACTTAAAACGATGTATATCTGCAAATACACCTTACATGTTGTCATCCATGGTCTGGTACCATCGACGTCTACACCTCTAGGCTCCTACATCTCTCTCACATTCCTGTAATTCACTCCCCATTTCATTAATTCTGCATATTTATATATTCTTTTAAGGTTTACAACAGAAATTTTAGGCTGTAATATTATTGTGAGAATTGGTAAATAAGCTTCTGTAGACATCATTATCTGTTGATTATCATTTGGTTTTGGATGACAAGCAAATTACGAAGCAGTATTTAAGCCCAAAATATACAAAACAAGTATTGCTCATTCTGATATATTTTTATATATATATAAAGAACGCCATTTTTATCCCACATCGACTTCTGAATAATCATTACTCATATTTATAAAACAAATTTGCAGACTTTAAATCACTGGGCTTGGTTGCGCTTGCCTGTAACCCAAGTGGGGGTATTAAAGATGGTTGGACTGTGACTCAGCCCAGTCAGGTTGGCTCCATTGGTGCATCAACTGGCTTGCCCGGTCAAGTCATGAGTTGTACCATGTGGCTCTAGCGAAAGCTTGGGTCATGTGGTTCCTAAAGTAGGGGGCACTGCGTAAGGCTGGCTTCACAGAGCTGCGAAAACCCCTCGCTCAAGACAGTGGAAGGATAACAGGTCGGGGCGCCATGGATCCATAATAATCTGCTGGGTTGTCTCAAATGAACAACCATCTTTTTTTGTGCACACTATGTGTGATTTTGAACTATGTGATTCCAATGCTTTGGTTTGGCGATGCTTATGTTTAATGGGTCATCATCTAAAGTGTGTTATATTATCTATAAACTGACATGCAGTGGTGATGTTTTTAAGTTTTAACTGCTAGTCTCAGAACAACACACGTTGTTTTCTTGTCAAATACAACCGATTACTCTCATTTTATCTCTTAGATTGCAAAAAGACCCAAAGCTTGAATTACAGAACGTAGAGGAGGCAAAATGGATGGGCTAACGGGCTAAAACGGATTGAGGCTCACTTCATAAATAACAAACGCGTTAAATATGCTACAATATTATATAACTAGCTGACTACCCGGGAGCGTCCCGGGGTTGAAATATAAAATATTAATGGATGTTAAAGGTTAGTTAATGGATTAAGTATTGTTACAATGAGAAGTGAAACATGTTAAAAAGATGTTTGGTATGATTTTGGAACAATTCATTGCATATTTGTTATTTAGGAGACAAAGAAAATGCAAGAAAGTAGTAATAGGAAGTTAAAAATAAGCAGTACTTAGCATACAAAATGTTAAAAGGATTAGGTTCTTTCTACCTGTTCATAGGCCTAATGGTGATACAAAATTTAGGCCAATACATAAAGATAAACATCATTCATGGAAAGTTAATATTAAGTAGTTAACATTGTTTTTTAATAGCTTCTAGGCATTATAAAATACCAACATGGCTTCATCTTTGTAATAAATGAAGCGGTACCTCCATCCATTTCTTAAACCAAGTTGGTCCATCCATGTTTTCCAAGAGCTGTTTGCAAATCTCACATCTTTTCCTGACGCTTCAGCTCTAAGTTTGGTCTTGTAGACATCTCCATCTTCAAGTTGCAAACAGATTTCTTGTTCATCAGCAAAGTCAGCCTGTATAGCAAATTTTTGGGGAAATCTCTGCAATCATCGATAAGTAATAATTGGAATGCGTTACATGATGTATGATTAAATGAAGAATATTATTAAGCTATATAAATTAAATGAAGGGAGTATTACAAAACGATGGGTGATTTGTTTTACTGCTTGTGGATCTTCATCTTCTGGAGAATGGACAGGTGAATCATGAAAGTGATGAGCTTCACTGTTATCGACATCATTAGCATCTTCATTAAGAGCAACGTTTTCGACATCATAATTATCAACAGTATCATCTTCTTCAATTGGTGCATCAATAGCTGATTCTTCAGATGAAATAAAGATAAATTAGAATTTGGGACTATAATATAAGCTACTTGTTCAACTGTTGTGGAGTTGGAAACCTTACCTATCACCCTTGGTTGGCAATATTAATATGGTGCGTGCCTTATTGGCTGCAACCCTTTGGAATGATCCTGTTAAGCTTAGATTGCAACTGCTTAATAAAAAAAATTAAATTGAAACAAAAATCAAAACAATGATGAAAGAAAGTAAATAAAAAATGGGAAAATATAACTTTTCCTCCTGCTTTAAAACAAACAATGTGAATATCTAGAATACCTCTTTGTAAGGACGTCGATATAACAAAATTGATAGGGTATTAGACTTTTGGATGAAGGATACAGTAATTTATGCACTCAAAAGTAACAAGATTGATAGGGTAGACTAAGGGCAATATCTAAGTATTCGGTAGTAGAACCGACATGAAGGAAGTAAACAACATGTGAAGTCAGAAGTGAGTTAAAAAAACAAACGCCTTTAGGTAAAAAATTCAGTGAATGGCGCAATCAATCGTTAAAGAATAAATGGTGAACATTGAAGATAATATCTAAGGAATATACATACTTGCTGGTGTAGAGGAAAGTAAAATCGATAAGAAAACCTTAAAAGAAAAAAAAGATTAGCAAACATTCATATCTTTTTGTAAGAAAAAAAACAAAATAACTGAGGCAACAAAGAATAACAAATATTGTATAAGGAAACCATACTTATGTATTACAATAGGTTTAATGCTTTCATTTTTATTATTCATTGTAAACAATACTTTCAGGCGCCAAACACTAAAGTAATTGACACACTCAAAGTAAGACGATAAACACTGCCAAACCAAATGTCATGAAAGAACGTTTACGCACTTACAGATCACCATAACCTTTTTTTATAGAAAAAGAAGAATCAATAGCAGTAACCAACAATTTACCAAACAATCTAAACAACTAACAACAATAAGCGAGACATGCAAAATCTAGTGCAGACAAAAATCAAAGCAAACTGCAATGCCCTTCTCATAAAATCCTATTTACATAGAAATTTAAAAGTATGGACCAATACAGCTGAAACAAATTATGCCTACGTTAAATCCCCTTCAAAGTAATACAGATGCTTAATTTGCTGGTGAACAGGAGCACACAACAACCCAGCAGTAACTTTTGGTTTGCTATTGTCATGAAAATATACTATGTAGTGTAACATGTTCCAGATAACAATATTTTAATAGAATTTGGTTTTAAAATTTGAAAATTTTAGAATATAGCCTAATGACTCCAACTTCAAAAAAAAATACTTAACAAATTTAAAAACACTCATAACACCCTAACTGGAATCAACAATAGCCTTCTGTAATTTCACTAATGTGTAGGTAGAAAACATGATGTTATTGTACAATAGTTTTTATATCTCCGCTATGCAACATATCAAGTGAGGACATAACATACCGTGTCTTGATGTTGTTAGACAACCATTCAGTGTATATAAACCATTCATTCCCTTTAGGCACCTGAAACAACTCCGAAACTATAATTGTCTGCACAAAGTAAATTATTCATAATCATATAATAAAGTACAGTAAGAAAAAGCACAAAGTAAATCAATCGGAAGCAAATAATAAAGTTACCCCAAATTAACGCCTTTGGAAATTAAGGAAAGCCGGTCTCGGGCCGGTGTGAGAGGCTATGTTCTTCTTGCGACGGGGAAGCGGTTGAAGCAATATTACCAGCAAACAAAGATGCAGTTCTCAAACAAATTTATCACAAATTCAGTTAAGAAATCGACAACGCCGACCTGTTGCGAAGCTTAGATGAAGTTATAAATAGGTGAAATTACAAATCTCCATGGCATTTCACAAACATTCACCAAAACAGTTGTGTCATCTTCATCCACTACATCTGCAAGTCCTTAATCTTTCTTACCTACTTGTCCAAACCACTTGACAATAAACAAAAATTGAAATAGAAAACCAGTATAAAGAAGACAATTCTTGTGTAATTAACAAACTCTACACATGACGAATCCAGTACAAAGAAGTAAAAGTTGTCACCATTAAGTGAACGAATTATAAAAATTGATTTATGGCACCTTCCAACCACTTCTTTATCTCCCACCTCATTTTAGTTTTATAATCTTTGGAGCAAACACTGGTAGCTGCAATTGTGGTGGTTGTTGGATTATACACATATTCGCCAAAAACCGGCCGATCAACGAAATTTTCAATAATTTAGCTTTTTCTACATTCGTTTATTATTGTTTTGAAGATGTATGTTTTTTTCTAACCCCATCATATAATAGGTAAATAAATAAATTATGAAAAACTTATTTTCCAAATAATGATAGTTATAGATCCGACCTCCCTCCCTTATATTTTCAAAACTGTAGCGATGATCACTATGTTAAATTTCCGGCACCCTACTTTTGCGCACCATACACAAAAACCGTTACCACCTCTGTTCAGCCAATTCTTGCTCACTGGTGGTCGATTTCCTAATGCAAAAACTTCATTGCATCTAGTTCAGTTCGACACCCACACGCTACATATTACAGTGGCAAAGGGTCATAGATGTTCGTACATATGTGGCACATCAACCGCAACAACCCCTCTATCCATCGCCATCGCTTTGTTTGGAACCCAAAATCACAACCTTAAATCCCTACTTCCATCTCCATCCTCAGGTGGCCCCCTCTATCCACTTCGTCGCAGCACCAGAATAAAAATTCATCCGCTGGAAACAACCAATCTGCAATTGTTACTCGTTTTTTTCCTGCATTACAGAAATAAGAATAGATCAAAGGGCAAAATAGTAATATTGTTAGACACATATTAGTATATGTAGGAAATAGGGTTCACAATTTTATTAAATTAATAATAAAAAGAAATAATAACGATCCTCTCGTTATTCGTAGGAAATAACATAGTACAATACCGATTACAAAAATAAATGTAAATGAAAATAAAAACCAAATACATATACCGAATCTTGATCCAAGTCGAATACTTTAGTAAACTTCAACCGAACCATCTTGTGTAGCACTCCCCTGCAAAAATAACAAACTTGTTGTAGACGGTTTTTGGTTGAGGATCGTGTTTGACACGGGGCCCTTAAAACAGATTCCGCGCCTCCTCTCAGACGGTCTGTCTCCCAGGGTACAACAACCGGAACGGTAGTCGTACTGCCGGAGATGGTCTTGAGCCCGAGATAGCATCAGTTGTTATGTGCGTTTGTGAAAAAGAAAGTTGGATTTCGATAGAGAGTGCTCCTCTCAATGTAGGTGATGATGAGAATATCTACGTACATATATGAGTTAGAGATGTTTTTCTTTTTTTTCATATTAAAATATGAGATAACTACTCATATTTTTACTAACAACCGAAACATCCTTTTATTTAATATCATAATTAACAAATTAATTAATAATATTAAATTGCAATCAAACAGATTAAATTCTTTTGAAGTGTCAAACTAAAACTCTCATTGTACTTAATGGCATGAGTTAAAACAGTCTTCCTAACTAAGTCAATTGACTGGTTTGACCAAGTCAACTAACTTAATAGATTTCTGTTCCAATGCTGTGTGAGCCGTGTTCTGACCAAGATGACGCGCACTAACCAGGGTGCTACTTGGTCATGCGCCACTATAGTCCTGCGCAGCTACGTCATCCGCGGACCGCCATGTCACCCGTGCGCGGACGCCAAGCGGCTCAGTGCCCATGCGCCACTTGTTATGGTTTACGTCAACGCGGAGACCAGGACGCTACCTGGTCTTTCGCCATGTACTAGACAACGCGCACGAGGTCAAAAATACAATGCGAGTTAAGGGTGCTTCGCATCCTTTAGGGTCCCACTAGTGTTTGGCTCATGCTAAACAATATACAAGGAGTGCTCTTTTTTATAAACCACTTCATGTTTTCTCATCCCACCAATGTGGGACAAAACTTAATCCATTTTCTCATCTTTGGTTGTTCCAACCTACAACTTTCAAGCTTCGATATCTCATTCATCTTAGCTCTATTTTGGACGTGGTTTGATTCGTTTGTGATGCTCTCACAATGTAGTACACAAACCCATAAATAAATATTTATACAACACATATATAAATATATTTATTTAAGTCCAAAATTAGGGAAAAATCAATTTCCACTACCATTTTTCCAACAATCGCCCACATGAATGGAGATCGATTAAAAACACACAAATTTTCCGATGTAACCTCGACGGTTGAGTCTTGCATAGGATAGGTGGGTGTAAGCCTTTGAACCTTCCCTTGTGAAGCATACTTAGCTTACTAGCTGTCAATATGAACTTGATGTCTTTGAATTGACGGCTGTTTGTGTAAACGACAATATACGTTCACACAAGACTCCCCCTAGCCTGGTCATCCCCTCATTATCGTGTCCAATAATGGTCCTGGAACACTTTCCTGGTTCTGCGGGAGCTCTAGAAATTGTGCCCCACAATTTCATTCGAAGCGACCACACTTCTCTCCAACATAGGTGATCTTAAATCATTAAAAGCATTATGGTGTACTATGATTTACACTAATCATCAAACCATATATTATGCTTAACCTCTCAACAATGTCACTGGATATTATAGGAATGGACTAGGACGTATTTAAACACCCTTTTGTAGTTTAGGGGGATATGTATATAACCATATATATACTAGCTTATATATAAACATATATCTTAGCTATGCCCCCACAGTGACTGCTCGTCGGTTCATGATTAAGTTGTCCTATTGAACCTAGATCTTGGGATCTCCAGTCAACTAGGTTAGGTTTCCCTCATGTCCCTTTTCTTTCACGGGCTTTAGTCTCATTCCATACAACTTCATCTCTTATCAACCATTAGGTTGTTGGATCCATCTTGCATTGAGATAAGTTGTTCTAACGTGTTCTTGACTCGCTGGTCAATTTGCCATCTTGTCAATTCGTAAGACTTATAACATGGGATCTAAACATAGATCTAGTAGGATAGGTAGGTGTTACCCTTTGAACCTTCCTTTTCGTCTTTAGAATGACATGAAACTCAATTCATGGCTAAACACGTTTCCATGCCTTTGGTGATGTGATTCAAAGTTAGCTAGACTTTGAATCTTACCAATTGGCATTTGAGTCCAATCAACTCGATTGACTGACTCCATTTTCAAATGCAAGCCACCCCCACATTTAAGTGTTATTGGATAATATCCAATGGGGTGATGAAAGGTTCTCCCTTTCGTATGAAGTTTGAGAAAACTTCTCAATACCATTTTTACATCCTCTACGGGTTGTTTCTTAAATGGATCTTCCCCCCACATTGCTTGCACTTTGAATGTTTCATTAACAAGTATTAGTCTAGCATGCTTTAGACTCCAATACTCTAGCATATGAACAGAAGATGCATCATTCTGATTCTTCACAGCCTTAAGAGATAACGCACTATCTCTTTCAAACATTCACGTCTTAGTTTGACACAATAATGAAATTTTGTTTTACTACTCCAAAACCTCTGTTTTAGGAATGTCTCAAAACCCTAGTTAATTTCATCTATTAAGATCAAAACTCATTTTGCCTTTAATCTCCAAGGCTTCACCATTGACTCTTAAGAACTTAAACATAAGTCTCAATCTAAGTCACTTTGATGAACATATTCATCATCAACGAGATGAACAATCCTAGTATAAAATCACTAAAGTCTTGAGACAAAGTCAATTAGATTGACACTAAAAAACATAGCATTCACATATGCGCCTAAAGTGATTTATACATTTCCATGTTGTTTTGTTAAAACCATGTATTTGGGAAGACTCCCAAAACTAAGGACAAATCCTCCACATAGGTCAAACAACATTGATGGTTGTAGAAACATCTACACATCCATCACTATTGTAATGTCTTTAAATTTAGCAAAATTTATTAAAGAATTTACAATCTTAACATATATTTCTTTCATATGTTATAGTCATCGAAAAATTCACAAGTGTGTATTTCCATGTTGATGCTCTCAACATTAGATGACATACCTCGTTTTCGTGTATTTAATCTCAATACACTTGCCACGTTCGTCATGATTCACTCATCATGTTGTACGTTTGATGTTTGGTATGTGACTTATTGCATAAGTCATGATCACAACCCGCTCATTGTGTTCTTGCAAGACACTCCTTGCATAACCCGTTTAATAAATATCCTTATTAAATCCGTCGAAGGTAAATCGTCAAAAAAAAATTCCAAAAGTAATTTCCTTTTACATTTATCGTTTATTATATTTTAAATCACCTAATTATTAAAAAAATATAAACGATAATCCAAAATATATATAATATATTACAAATATATTTTAACGGATTCATAAGGATATATAAACATCAAATCTCAGAGTGTTATTCTCTTCAACACTTTATATTTCAACGAAATAATCACAATTATATCGTCTTGTGGCATGTTTCGAGGTACTCCCTCAATACATTGTTCAAAACAACAAGGTTGTTTATAATTAACTACTCACAAGTAGTCGAACAAGTAAATATGTCAAAACAACATCGGGTTGTTTTCCTTTAAATAGTCTCTCAAGACTATTATATGGTTCAAGACATGATACTTGCCATACGAGTATCGAACCGATTGCAAAATCATGTTTTATTCGTTCAAAACATTTCTCGTTTTTGCAACTGTTTTAAAAAATAAACTATATATGTTTATGCTTTGATTACAAATCAAGACCATAAGCTCGGAAATAGTTTTATTATTTAGAACCGCATTTAACTCGCTCGTTAGACAATAAAATGGTTAGAAATCACCTTATTTAGTTTATCATAGTTAACCCGATTCTAACTCGCTCGTTAGAAAATAAACGATTATAAATCGTGTATATATGGTTTTTATGATAAATCTTTTTTAATTCGCTCATTAGAAACTATACGTGTACCAAATATTAAAAATATTCGGTTTCAATGACTAACCATTTCTAACATACTTGTTAGAATACAAACGATTATGCTAATCGTTATATGGTGTTTTGGTTATATAACTAAACCGTTTCTAACACGCTTGTTAGAAATAAACGATTACCAAAATCATTTCACAACTAATTGGTTTATATATATACAACCATTTCTAACACACCCGTTAGAAATAAACGATTACAAGACCGTTTAACATTTTATTGGCTCATATATAAATATAATAAGCCGTTTCTAACATGCTTGTTAGAAAATTAAACGTCTAGCTTGTTCGTTTTTACAAAAGCATCAATTTCTAACACGCTCGTTAGAAACAAAATATAAGTTTAAAAATAACTTATGATTTTGTAAATACTTATTTCTAATATGCTCATTAGAAATGTTTGATGACACATTATTCTTTCAATGTCGTCAATTCTAACACGCTCGTTAGATATACATGTTTCAACAACTTGTTATTTACATAAGAAATTTCTAATACGCCCATTAGAAATCTAAATGTTTTCAACATTTTGAAACCAATAATATTTTACTAAAATAATTACTTTCTAACACGCTCGTTAGAAAATACGAATGTTCTAAACCTTATTATTTACAAAAATAATATTTTCCAACTCGCTCGTTAGGAAAATAGAGGTTACAAAACTTATTATTTTAGAATAATTGTAATATCTAACATGCTTGTTAGAAATTATACATGTTTTGAAACTTATTATTTTACAAAAAAATAATTATTATTTCTAACACGCTCGTTAGAAATAAACATGTTTCAACACATTGGATAACACTCACTATTTCTCCAAATAATGATCTCTAACACGCTCGTTAGATCGAAAACGTACACCAAACGTTTCTATATGGGTTACCAAAATATTTTCTAACACGTTCATTAGAAAATGTTTTACTAAAATTAATCTCTAACATGCTCGTCAGAGCTAATCTCTAGCAAATATTTTTCATGGGTTGACAAATATTACGTCTTTTCTAATACGCTCATTAGAAAAATTAGTATTTGAAAACGTCTAAATACATGTTAATAATTGTTAACACTACGGATTATCGAACCCCGACACAAAAAACCCATGAAACTGAAAACTTGAATCAAAACTTTTCGTTTTGTAAACACGGTATTTCGGATTAAAGATTGTACTCCAATCATACATATTAATCCGATTTGTACTACAAATATATTTCCAAAAAAAATATATATTAGATTTTAACAAAAATCCCAATTAATATTTTTATACTTTCGTGAACCCAAAAATCCTTTAATAAGAAGGTTTTTAGATTGTATCAACAATCTACACGAAAGTCTGTTTTAAGATTGTAGGAAATAGGGTTCACAATTTTATTAAATTAATAATAAAAAGAAATAATAACGATACTCTCGTTATTCGTAGGAAATAACATAGTACAATACCGATTACAAAAATAAATGTAAATGAAAATAAAAACCAAATACATATACCGAATCTTGATCCAAGTCGAATACTTTAGTAAACTTCAACCGAACCATCTTGTGTAGCACTCCCCTGCAAAAATAACAAACTTGTTGTAGACGGTTTTTGGTTGAGGATCGTGTTTGACACGGGGCCCTTAAAACAGATTCCGCGCCTCCTCTCAGACGGTCTGTCTCCCAGGGTACAACAACCGGAACAGTAGTCGTACTGCCGGAGATGGTCTTGAGCCCGAGATAGCATCAGTTGTTATGTGCGTTTGTGAAAAAGAAAGTTGGATTTCGATAGAGAGTGCTCCTCTCAATGTAGGTGATGATGAGAATATCTACGTACATATATGAGTTAGAGATGTTTTTCTTTTTTTTCATATTAAAATATGAGATAACTACTCATATTTTTACTAACAACCGAAACATCCTTTTATTTAATATCATAATTAACAAATTAATTAATAATATTAAATTGCAATCAAACAGATTAAATTCTTTTGAAGTGTCAAACTAAAACTCTCATTGTACTTAATGGCATGAGTTAAAACAGTCTTCCTAACTAAGTCAATTGACTGGTTTGACCAAGTCAACTAACTTAATAGATTTCTGTTCCAATGCTGTGTGAGCCGTGTTCTGACCAAGATGACGCGCACTAACCAGGGTGCTACTTGGTCATGCGCCACTATAGTCCTGCGCAGCTACGTCATCCGCGGACCGCCATGTCACCCGTGCGCGGACGCCAAGCGGCTCAGTGCCCATGCGCCACTTGTTATGGTTTACGTCAACGCGGAGACCAGGACGCTACCTGGTCTTTCGCCATGTACTAGACAACGCGCACGAGGTCAAAAATACAATGCGAGTTAAGGGTGCTTCGCATCCTTTAGGGTCCCACTAGTGTTTGGCTCATGCTAAACAATATACAAGGAGTGCTCTTTTTTATAAACCACTTCATGTTTTCTCATCCCACCAATGTGGGACAAAACTTAATCCATTTTCTCATCTTTGGTTGTTCCAACCTACAACTTTCAAGCTTCGATATCTCATTCATCTTAGCTCTATTTTGGACGTGGTTTGATTCGTTTGTGATGCTCTCACAATGTAGTACACAAACCCATAAATAAATATTTATACAACACATATATAAATATATTTATTTAAGTCCAAAATTAGGGAAAAATCAATTTCCACTACCATTTTTCCAACAGTATATTGGTAAATATAACAAATAGATTTGAAAATATATAAGTTTCTTGTAATTTTATAGAAGTTAGTCCCATGTGTAATAATATTATAGATACTGTAGCAGCCCTTTATATCAATAGAAGAAACAGAAACCTAA
Organism: Ambrosia x helenae; assembly: GCA_030844895.1. Lineage (NCBI taxonomy): Eukaryota > Viridiplantae > Streptophyta > Magnoliopsida > Asterales > Asteraceae > Ambrosia > Ambrosia x helenae. Next base: position 106,740,827 of record CM061233.1, on the reverse strand, counting down.
AGCACAATGCAATAGATGAACACAGCTTAGTACCTTGATTGTGGCAGTGTCAGACTTCACTACTTGTCGATTAAGCATTTGCATTTGAAAAACAATTTGTTAAAAGAAATATAGCAAAAAATACCTGGTTAATTGCTTGATTGGCTCCATTATCCACCAGCTCATGGGGGACTGCTGGGGATAACAGAAGAGGCAAGAAAATCTTGAGAAGCTTCCATTACCTGCAAATTACTCTTTTATGAATATCAAAAATGGAAAAAAGGATCATTATGTATGTAACAATAATAACATCTCAAAATTGGCAAAAACGTCATAATAATAGTTTCCCGAAAAAACTGGAACCAGATAAGAAAATACTCACGCTTTCTCATCTTGACTTTCAAAAATATGTGTGAAAGGGAGTGGCCAGAACCATAGTCCGAATAGCCGCCGCCGGCGCACCATCTATAGCCTTCATGGAATCGTAGACTCACCGGATTTAACGACTGCGCCCACTAAGACCATCAACACCGCGCATCGTGACAAAAATAACCAGGTGTTTAGATCCGATGAAAAGCAGACTTGCATGTGTTAAGAAGTGGATAATAGAGAGAGGAGAGAGGTGGGCAGAGAAGGAGGTAAAGTGGCGGTGGAACTGTGGGCAAGCTAGAAACGGAGAAGTAGAGAAAAAAATGACACAAGCTGGTGGAACAATGAATCAGCAAAACAAAACCGTGGGCAGGCTAGAAACAGAACACGTGTAAACCACTTTGGCCTTTTATTTAAAAAAAAAAAAAACGCTTCAAAAAAACAGGAGAAAAAAATTGTGGTGAGAAGGATCGAACCAGAACACAACAGGACACAAAACACCACCAAACCAACTGAACCACGAAAGTTTTTGTAATAAATACCAAACTATATAGTATATATAAGCTTTTCAAAAAGAAAGAATCACTATTCATCAGCATCCAAATATTAACATATAGGCTAATACGTTTATCGAGATGACCTTGGTAAAAAAACAACACGTTTTCTAATTATAGTTACACAGAAACCAATATTTTAAAAAATTTACATAAAAATAAAAAAATGCATATATTTTTATTTTTTTTATAAAAAAAATAACATTACACATTTTAGACACCTATCTAACCTCATCCATCTCACCCAAATTGGAGTTCAAATTAATCAGGCCTTAACTACGGCCCGTATAGGGGATCACAATCATTGGTAGTCAAGTCTGAACCTCGTACCTCGTTTTCATGTTCCTCTACGGCCCGTAAGGGTCTCTACGGGCCGTAGAGGGTTGTGTGAATAAAATTCACAATTGAGTAAATAACCGGAGCCTATCTGAATATCCCAAGCCTATCAATAAGATCTTTAGCATGACAAACAAAAAGTACACATGTGGATGACTCAAAATTAACCCACGTCTGAGTTGAAAATAATTCGTGTTAGTTACTGAAGGGGTTTTGGTATTGGTAACTAGTTTCGTGGAATCTCTAAGGGCTTTTAATAACTCATTTCATTTACTTGAAAGTCCTCTATAAATACCTTGTAATGTGGTATCAATTATTCATATCAAACAAGTAGTGTTCATAATAAGTAACATACTAAGCATGGGTGGCGGCAAAGGAGGAGGCGGCGGTGGCAAAGGAGGAGGTGGCGGTGGAGGCGCTGGCAAAGGTGGAGGCGGTGGCAAAGGAGGTGGTGGCGGGGGTAGCAGCAAAGGTGGAGGGGGAAGCGGGTCAGGTAAAGGAGGTGGTAAAGGCGGTGGTGGAGCGGATAGCATGAAGGCTCCTGGTGGTGGGGGAGCATATATATCAAGGGCTGGGTTTGAGAGCAACCCAAAAGGGTACTTTGATGGGCTTCATGGTAGTTCCAAAGGATAAATGAGTTACTTATCCTAATGTAACATGCGACGAGGGTTAAAGCTGTTGTTTCCTACGTTTCCTAAAAATAATGTTATTATCTATGTTTTGGTTGTGAGTAACTAACTGATTGAGTATGATATCCAATCCAAGTTAATCATTAATAAGTTATCAAACTAATGACATGGCAATGGTTAAAAATTAATCTCACAAGATATATAAAATGTATACTAGACTGAAAAAGTAACAAAATTTAGTGCTGTATATCATGGTGATCACAAACATGCTAGTTTATGTACTCATTTACTGAAGCTAAAAGAACTTAGTTGAACTCCCGAAAGATAGGTTATGCACAATGACTGCGCCACATTTTCATCAAAGGCTGATGATAATCGGCTTCTGTTTGCACTTGCTTACATGTGGATGTGGCCGCAATAGCCACAGCCTGCGTATAAGATAATATCTCTTTCGTTTTGCAAGGCCATCTAAAACTTGTTTTGATTTATTACGTAACATGACGTATCACTTCAATGAATTTATTCGGCATATAAGGGCATACAGGCCTTATGACATTTACAAACCACATTAAACATCTCGTATAAAACCTTATGTTATTTTTGTACGGGTCGAATAACAATACAGAAAAGGTTACAAAGGCCATATAACCTGTTGGTGGTGTCTAAGTAGTGTATCAGTGGCGTTTCTATAGCCTAGCCTGTTCCATTGTGAATCAGATCTTGATAATCTCATTATTTAACAGATTTGAGATACAATATTAACAGGGTGTTGGTGTGCCTGCAATCCAATTTGTCACGTTTTTTAATATTCTTAAAATGTGTAGGTTTTCTTGAATCTTTGTGGAGAGACAGACATGAACTGGCTTATTTATGACCATCAATGGACCTAAACCTGATCATCGTCTCACAGGGACTCGCTTCGCAAGTGTTCTTGATGAAGTGGTTTAAGTGGACCGTTGAGCAATTCAAGTACTTACACAATTTTGGCAATTGTGAATTCCGAGTGATGCACATAGGTTTCGGTAGTTCCGAGTGCATGCTTCTTGACAGTTTCTTAGAAACTGTAAGTGTTAAGAACTAGAAATTGTAGGACTTTACCCAACGAAGGGAGTCCTTCCAGAAATTCTCGACGGCCAAGGGAGACCCAAAGCCGAGGAGGGGGTTTGGAAATAGTTTTCAACCAGCAATTGACGCGCCTCGGTTATTACCTCATTAGCTGCGTCATTGCCCCAAGCGCAAAGATACTTTTAACTGCGTACCAACCACTCACTTTATACACCCCAGTACTCTACCCCCTTTCATACTCTCCACCGATGTGGGATCATTCTCAAACTCAACACTTCTTTCTATCTGCTTTTGATGACTCTGTGTCACTTGTATATTAACTTCTAAATGAGTTTACCTCATCATCTTCTTCAATCGTCATGCAATTATAACCTAATTTGTACTCTGTGATTATCAGTTGTAACTTCATTCTGATGAAAAGATTGTTTTAGTAGCGATTCGGAACCAAAAAATTGTCAATTATGAATAGTTTTTTTTAACACTTGCATCTCCATAATATGTTCAAGATTGTTCATTGTTATAACATCTAGTTCTTGCTTGCCATTTTTTCTTATTAATAAGATAGTTTTTTAGCATCTAGAAACCAAAGTACAATAAGCAATGCAACTTTAAACACACTCGAAACGGTATCATGTTTGCTGGTGGCACTTGTTAATGGTAAGCAGTGGCAGCTAGGAAGAAGAGAAGCAATAAACGAATCCTTTAGAGGCAGATGGGTCATGCTTTATCTGTTACGGGTTAAACCAGTAAGATGAAAGATTAGCTTAGAAAGAAAACGGACCAAATGGGTCAAACGGGTCAAGTGTCACCCAAGGTGTGTTTTAAATGCATAAAATATCTTACTGTTATCCGACAAATTGTTTTTTTCTTCTACCATTTTTTTTTATTTTCCGATCAAAACATCTTTAGTTAAAAAACTATAAGAAAACTCGAAAATACCTAAACTTATATTGGCTTCAACACCAAATTAATACGCAATACACATGGCTTAAAACGATGTATATCTGCAAATACACTTTACATGTTGTCATCCATGGTCTGGTACCATCGACGTCTGCACCTCTAGGCTCCTACATCTCTTTCACATTCCTGTAATTCACTCCCCATTTCATTAATTATGCATATTCATATATTCTATTAAGGTTTACAACAGAATCTTTAGGCTGTAATATTATTGTGACATCATTATCTGTTGATTATCATTTGGTTTTGGATGACAAGTAAATTACGAAGCAGTATTTAAGCCCAAAATATACAAAACACGTATTGCTCATTCTGATATATTTTTATATATATAAAAAGAACGCCATTTTTATCCCACATCGACTTCTGAACAATCATTACTCATATTTATAAAACAAATTTGCAGACTTTAAATCACGGGCTTGGTTGCGCTTGCCTGTAACCCAAGTGGGGGTATTAAAGATGGTTGGACTGTGACTCAGCCAGTCAGGTTGGCTCCATTGGTGCATCAACTGGCTTGCCCGGTCAAGTCATGAGTTGTACCATGTGGCTCTAGCGAAAGCTTGGGTCATGTGGTTCCTAAAGTAGGGGGCACTGCGTAAGGCTGGCTTCACAGAGCTGCGAAAACCCTCGCTCAAGACAGTGGAAGGATAACAGGTCGGGGCGCCATGGATCCATAATAATCTGCTGGGTTGGCTCAAATGAACAACCATCTTTTTTTGTGCACACTATGTGTGATTTTGAACTATGTGATTCCAATGCTTTGGTTTGGCGATGCTTATGTTTAATGGGTCATCATCTAAAGTGTGTATATTATATATAAACTAACTCCGTTTATGCAGTGGTGATGTTTTTTAAGTTTTAACTGCTAGTCTCAGAACTACATACGTTCTTTTCTTGTCAAATACAACCGATTACTCTCATTTTATCTCTTAGATTGCAAAAAGACCCAAAAAGCTTGAATTACAGAACGTAGAGGATGCAAAATGGATGGGCTAACGGCCTAAAAAGGATTGCTTAGGCTTACTTCATAAATAACAAACGCGTTAAATATGCTACAATATTACGTATATAATTATTTTTATTACAGATCTACAAGTGTTTTACAAATAATATCAAGAATTACATGTCCAAACAGAAGACTTAAAGTGCCAATGTTACTGCTTCTTTACACATTACAATTTATTTTAATATTTTAGTTTGATACAATCTCTATTTTTTAAATAAAAGAAAGCAAAAACGATTTCAGGTTGGTAATATTAGAAATCTAAGCAACAATTTACCAATTATAAAGTCTAAATTTAAATTTTGTGGCTTTGCAAGTTGCAACCTATTTGTGACGGTGTTTTTCTTCGCAGATTTGTTGGTTGATGCACGACCAAACCGTGACATTGACTGCTTTTGTGATCATCTTGTAAACATGATGGGAGAATTAGATTATGTATATACGCCTTTGTATCATTATGTGTATTTCGTACAACTCTTTTTTTCTCTTTTATCAGTTATGCATCAGATTACACTTGATACATACATATCAACACCCAAACGACCCCTATGATTTTGGGCTAACTCATTTACTGAACCTAAAAGAACTAGTTGAGCTCCCAAAAGATATGTTTTGCACTAAAGGAATCAATGACTGCACCACATCTGTCATCAAGGGCCGATAATCAGCTTCCGTTTGCACACCACATAGCTGCAATAGCTGCTACCTGCATGGAAAAGGCTTCACTTTAATCACCTTCATTGCTTATCTTCCTTTTGTATCAATTAACTAACAAAACTTGAAAAGGGGGGGGGGGGGGGGGGGGGGGGGGGGGGTTACATTAAGTAACTAGTCAAGTGAAGCAACCAGGTTGAAAGTCACTCAAAGTGTCACTTTACTTTAGTTTATTTGAAAAGTTGTGTGATCAATATTCAATGTTTTGAATTACTTGTTTTGATCCGTAACCTAACATAACTGATCCACGCGTTTTATAATCTCTAATGGTCATGATTACGCGTGAGTCAAACCAAACTAACCTGGATTAGATCCTTTCTTGAAAATTGGCCATGTAGATCTGGATCAACCATCTCCACAACTGCAGCTCTATTCGTTAATCTCGGAAGAGCTAAAGGAATCAATAGAATCAACAAAACTTGATTAAGCCACATAAATTGAAATGAAAAATAATACCATGTACAAATGTCTTTTCTTTTTAGATATTTACACATTTGTTATTGTTCAAAGGGGGGCCGCCATATTTGGTTGTCGGGCCCACCCTTGTATAAAAACCATCTCATTAATTGACTACGACTAGTGGTTGCGCACGTGCATGCATAACAAATTAGCATACTTACCCAAGAGACAAGGACGTGCTCTCCAGGTGGGCGGTTAGTGTCAATAGGTACACGTCCTGTTAAAAGCTCTAGCAAAACAACACCGTAGCTGTAGACATCTGATTTGGTTGTAAGTTTCCCCGTCGAAGCGTACCTAACATTTGATAACATATATGAGATTATTGGTTACTCCACATGAGGCAATTGGATCATAACAAAATACAATTAGAGGGCAACTTCAGATCATTTACTTAAATATATGAGTCGATTATGGTTATGTTTTTATCTTTAACCGGTAAAAAAAGTTATATCTAAAAAGGCCTGAATTGTATATTTACTGTATAAAGCCTCAATATAATTATATTTTGAAAATTAGATTATTAAAACTTCTAATCTTATTTGACACACTACTTGTTTATTAAAAATCATTTATTTGGGTATAAGGTGTTTAAAGTCAACTCATTCCGACATGTTTAGCTTTTTACTTGAACATATTTTTACCAATGTTTCAAGTCAACCCAACCCGTCATGTTTAAAGAGATGTATAACTCACTCGGGTGCCAAATATCCGGTAGTTCCATAACACGAGTTGAAATCAAACCATTTAGCTTATCCGATCCAATCTTGGCCAACCCAAAATCCGACACTTTGGCACGAAAGTTTTCATCCAACAAGACATTGGTAGATTTAAAATCACGGTGTATGACCGATGGAGCGGTTTGCTCATGGAGAAACTCAAGAGCTCGTGCACAATCGAGCGCAATTCTCAATCGAATTCCCCAATTCAATAGCCATGATTGACCGTCACGAAGGTGCAAGTGATCATGAAGAGTACCATTCGTCATGTATTCGAATACGAGTAGCCTATGTTGGTTATCCGCACAATATCAAGAAGATCCACCAAGTATCGACATTGCAACGACTTAATAAATCCACCTACATTGGTTTCCATAGTATATATTTTGTTACGTATTGAACGATTAAAAAATATATACTTTTAGTAACTGTGACAACATGTATAGGGTATATTTTGGCAAAACTAGCTGTAACTGATAGCTAGAAGCCGGAAACTTTTTAAATATATTTTGGTGTTTAACAGAGTAACTGAAACTTTTAATAAAATGTATAAAATGATCAAATGGGCATAATTAAAAACTTGTAAAAGACGTTTTTATTTTATTTTTAAAATAGAATGGGTATTTGTGTCATTTACTAATTAAAAGCTTGTAGCTAGTAAAGTTTTTTCTTAAACGCTAGTATAGTAGCTTTTCACTATAGAGTTTGTTCTCATAACCTAAAAGCTTTCAGCTTCTTCAACCAAACAAGACTTTTTATTGAGTATGAGTTTTTTCTTAAAAACTTGAAACTCTTAAAAGCTCTCTGCCAAACATAGCCATAACCGTATTATTTATCACATTTAAAATAAGTTGGTATTATATATTAAATAATAATTATATTGTTTTAACGTGTTCTGGTTCTTTACTTAAAATTGATTATGTAAAAATATACCTCTAACCGAAACGCACGCTCTTGTTGCTTGCCTTCCCGACGAAGCATTTTAATAGCGGAAAGAGTGCCATCACGCAACGTACCACGGTAGACATTCGCAAAACCGCCCTTGCCCACACGGTTAGCTTCGGAGAAATTCTCCGTAGCTGATTGGAGCTCTTTATATGTAAACACTTGCACCCTTTAGACGTTGTTGATGGTTAGGCTGCATGGGCTTTCTCCATAGATACACCCCCTCTTCATATCTAACCTCCCTACAAAAGAATAATAATAATAATAATAATAATAATAATAACATAACTGAGTAAAAAGATTCAGTTAAGAGTTAGTTAATAGACTAATGGTAGTTAATTAGTTTAAGTACCTGCGTTACGATTGAATGATATGATGCTATGAGTAACGAACATGCAGTTTGTGCTGGCATTTGGTTTAGGGGATTTTCGACGTCTTCGAAGTAATGTTATGATTATAGAAATTGAAATGAGTAAGATGATGATGATGACAAGAGCTGCCACAACAAGGATGGAGGTTTGGGGGATAATATTATGGTTATGGTGGTGTTGGTGTTGGTAAGTATGGTTATGGTTATGGTGTAGCAAATGGTTGTGGTTGGTGGTGGTGTGCGATCTTGTAGGCTTTGGCGTGGTTGTTTCCATAGTAAAGAGTCACAAGAATCGAAGAAGATAGGATAGAGAGATAGATGGGGCTTTTTGAAAGGCATGCTTGAATGTCAAGAATAGTGATGTTATATATATGTGTAAGTTTTTATGATTTATGAAATAAAGTGTAACTACATAAAAATTATATATATATATTTGTTGGAAAATTATGAAAATGGACCATGAACATTGACAGGGCGGATCTAGGCCACAAAAGCAGTAGTAACGTTTTTCATTTTTTCATTTTAGTAGCAACGTTTTCCAAATTTCGTAAAAAAAAAACCAAATTTTCTAATAATTTTCCACTACGCGCGTGAAGTTGAGCCGCAACGTCCGCAACCCCTGCTCTTGAAGTATGTCCGCCCCTGAACATTGATCAAGTTGCTTACAATCATACACAATATTGAGTTTAGCAACCGTTTAAAACAAATTACAAATGAGATCTTTGTGCTTCATAGATAAAATTGACTCTATAGATCGAATAGAAGAATCAATTGATGACGTGTATCCTCGTTGGGCGAAAATTACACACTAGATCACCATCACGTGTAACTTTCTAACAATGTGTTATCATAAAGAGTAATTTCCGCGCAATTAGGATATGTGTATGTAGTGATCTTGTAAGTCCACCTCATAGGTCTAAAGATAGCACATGTACATGTTTTGTTTATGGTGAAAATCATTGTTCATTAACAAAAGTTGTTGGTTACTAATTTTCCTTGGATTTTTTTCCCTCGGTTATTTTAATTTTATCTCCCTAAAATGCAAGCATTACTTGGTTAATCACACATCTCACACATAAAGTATAACAATTACGCATGAAGTAAACATAATCACGCAACCTATATTAACACTTAATCCTCATACGCTTCGAACATTAATACACAATACTTTGTATTTTAACTTTTATATATATTAAAAGTTATATATATAAAGTATTTGTTACGTTTTTATGGCATTCCCTAATTGGAAGGGCATGGCCTGTCCAAACACATGATCCTCGCAAGTATGTGTGCGGTTTCATTTTGTCTCTTGTTTTGTTTCCATATGATGTAATGTCTTGGTCGTGCTTGTAAGTTTACTCCATATACATTGCTATGATTTGTACTCTATCCATTAAAACTTGTACATACCTAGCTAATGATTAGACGTGTCCTTATGTTCAATCATTTTTTATATCATACCATTGTATTTAATTATTTTGAATTTATTAAAACGCTAGCAAATGTGTTGTCTCAGTCAAAAGACCATAACTTGATATCACAATATTCAAAGTAATATATTAATTTTTATTATCTGGTAACTACAATTTATAAAGAAAAAAAAAGTGTATCATGATATCTAATGCATTTAGACTTTAAAGCGGTACAATCTTCTTAGTTCCCCCACATTTGTTATCATGATCATGAAGGTTCGTAATCGTCGGGACATGGATTCGAGGATGAGAGCAGGTATGTGATTAGTTTTTAATAATGTTCGCGGAAATAATATTCAGTAATGATACCTGACCGATTACGTACCCAAAACATACATAGCTTGTTTACCCGAATAGTATCCGTAAATATTTTATTTTTCTCATAGAGAAATCTAGCCATCCAATAACTTTTTAGTTTTTTATATAAGTTCGTTGAGTAATATAATTACTTAAAAATAGCAAATTTTTGCAGAACTAATAGAATTTTATAAACTTTTTGTACATTTGGTTGTTGTCAGAAATATGTTTTTGATTTTGGTATACCCGCAATCTTAGATTGCGGGTTTAGCTTATATGGCGCTGACTCGTGCATAAATCGTCCAATATCGTGCATACGTGGAGAGCTAATTTGGAATGGTAGGCTAAACTGCAATCAAAGATTTCGGGTTTCTTCAAAAATTAATTAACACTCGCAATCTAAGATTGTGGGTCTTCTTTCTTCTTTCTTAGTCTGCAGCAGCAGATGAGTTGGTGTTGTGAGTCAGCAGCCAAGGAGGAGAAGACGGTGAGTCAGCATCCACTTTAGCAAGAACTGCAATCTTAGATTGCGATTCTACCATTTTGCTAAAGTTGATTCTGACAGCCACCGTAAACACAAAAATCTTGAAAAATTCCACTATTTTGGCGCAAAAAAAAAAAAAAAATATCTAAAAATAGAACAATAAGAAATGTATGTGGAAATAAAGGCAAGGTATTTGTGAACAAATTAATGAATATACACAACGAGTATTGGATAATCATGTTCCGATGAGTATTACACTTAGATTAGCAATATCCATGTTAAACCCGACCTATTCCTTCCATACTTAAATACTTTTAGGATCAACGGTGTAAAAGTTCTGTGTGGTGGTGTGGGGATACCTACATCTCTTTGAACCAATGAATTCCTTTGCAAATGGATGTAGTCTAAGGTCCATATATTTTTTTATGACCACCACAATAATAGTGCAAGTTATTGAATGGAATCACATAGGGTGTAATGAATGAAGAACCGGCCTAGTTGTTAGATGAAATAGGAAAAAGAAAGTGATGTATTTTCACAATATTAATTAAATGTTTGTTATTAATCTATATATATACTAGCTTTTATCCCGGGAGTGTCCCGGGGTTGAAAAATATAATAATTCTAATAATACTAATACTAATAATTATTACTCTTGTAATTAAATAAATAAAAAATAACTTTGCTATAAGGTGACACCATGTGTTGCAGTGTTGCGCGATTCTTTCTCCTAGCTTCTCTTGATGAAGTATACCTATGCATCTTTAGAAGAGTAAAATTCCAATGAAAGCATGGCGATTGGGCCGAATTTCAACATCGTAGATAAGAACCTGGTTTAAAAGAAAAAACATGATTAATGAATAACCTGAACACTTTGTGTTTTTTTTCCTGTATGAACAAAACCTCACAAAAAATAGTCGTTTTTTTCTCCGTTTTTTATATAGCACTATGGTACTCGTTGGAAAGATAATAAAACGCTCGTTAATTTGGTGTAATTTTTTTATTTAAAAAATCTCCAATATAAAAAAATATTAACGTTTAAAAATTATGGGAGAAACATAAGAGAGAAAAAATTAAATTTGTTTTTAAATTCTTTTTTCCTAAAATAACTCAATTTAATTTTAGTAATTAAGAATTGAGAGATAGAGAGATAAATTTAGGGTTTTATGTTTATCTTTTTTTTTTAATTAAAAAAGAAAATAATTCAAAAACACTAAAATCTTTCAATTATGATTTATGATGCCACGTGGCAGTTTCATGGAGAGGTTGAAGACACCATTGCACGCCACGTCAGCAATATTCAATTCTTTTATATATATAGATAGATTGCAAAGGGATTAATCCTACATGTCATACTCTTATGCAATCTCTTATTTGAGAGATGCCACATAGGATGTGATGTGGCAAGTGTAAACCAATTAAAAAAAGGAATAAATATGATTTAACCTAATCTATTATAATCTTTAAGCTAATCTATTAAATACCTAGGGTATGTTTGGCAAGGAGCTTTTTAGAGCTTTTAGGAGCTTCAAGCTTCAAGCTTTTAAGAAAAGCTCCTACTTAATAAAAAGTCTTGTTTGGTTGAAGGGGCTGGAAGCTTTTAGGTTAGAGAAAAAGCTCTACAGTGAAAAGCTACTAGTAGTAGCTTTTCAGAAAAAGCTCTACTAGCTACAAGCTTTTAATTAGTAAATGACACAAATACCCATTCTATTTTAAAAATAAAATAAAAACCTTCTTTACAAGCTTTTAATTATGACCATTTTGGTCATTTTATACATTTTATTAAAAGTTTCAGCTACTCTGCCAAACACCAAAATATATTTAAAAAGCTTCCAGCTAACAGCTTCCAGCTACCAGCTTGCAGCTACCAGCTTGCAGCTTCCAGCTACCAGCCTCCAGCCTCTAGCTAGTTTTGCCAAACATACCCCTAATCTACTAAATCTAAATATTAAAACTTTATTATTTTTCTCTCACGTTTCCTCCCATACCTTTTAAACGTTAATATTTTTTATATACGAGATTTTTTAAAGAAAAAAAATTACATCAAATTAACGAGCGTTTTATTATCTTTCCAACGAGTATCATAGTGCTATATAAAAAAACGGAGAAAAAAATGACTATTTTTTGTAACCCGACAGGTATTGTGTCGGGTTTGGGATTAGTTTAAAAAAAATGTGGGTTTGGGTCGGGTCTGGGATTAGGTGATATCCGACCCGATTACCCGAAGCAACATACCCAAATACCCGAACTATATACCCATGAATTTTTTAACGCATCACATAACCCTTAGACTAATGCGTTCGATATTTCAATAATTAACTTTTTTTTTCTTATTTCATGTTAGTTTTTTTTAGAATGATCGATTACAAACTTCCGAATTCATTTGTAATGGCACTAGATTTATACCCCGGCGTAGAGATTCGTTTTTTTTTTTATATTTGAATATGATAATTTATGGCAGATATTTGTTTAAAATAATAATAATAATAATAATAATATATTTTATTATGTCATATTAAATATTTCAACCCGGGACGCTCCAGGATAAAAACTAGTATATTTATAATTGTATTTTTTTTAAACTAAAATTGCATTCAAACACGCCGAAACTGGTCCTCAAATCAAGAACCGACGACACAAACTAATCACAGCATATTAAGCGGACATCGACACCAATCTTTCCAAACTATCCTTCTACATTTAGACCTATGTTTAAACCAAAGAAAAGAAATCGACTTCACACTGGCCACTATGTTCTCAACACTAGGCCTCACCCCGTTGAACACCGAGTCATTCCTAGCTTTCCACAACATCCACATCGTAACCATAATCAAACCTCTACCCTTCCAACACACGACAACCTCTTCATTAATCCGACCGCCCTCTCCAACCAACACTCCAATATAGTCAAATGAAAGATCACCATCCATCGGACTATGTTGCGCCCTTTGAATTATCTTCCCAAAAGACCACCAATATCATATGTAACATCATTACATAATACGTGAAGAGGAATACCTAGAATCTTGAGCCATGCAATTCTCTCGAATGGTAAGGATTGTCCCAACCAAATCTGCGTTGAAGAAAACACCTCCGGTAACCCTTTCGTTATCTCCACTAGTCTCGCATAGTTCTCCAAAGACGAACACGAAATAAGAACCATCAGCCCCCTATATATTGTATTCTTCCTCCGCCAATAATTACCTCTTTCAGTGTCTCTTTGATCAATCTTAGTTGCTTGAAATCTTTCAACGATGCGACTAACGATCTGCCTTGTACATCCTTGAATGCACACGTATTTTCTTTAACATGAACCAACTTCTTCTCTTTTTCCTCTAAATCATACCCTGTTAATACCCTCTTAAACAAAACATCCTCCATTCTCTCGTCCCCCAAGGATTCTGCATTGACCTCTTAGAATTGCCCGCGTCGTCCCTTTTTTGATCATTCATCTCATCCATCTCATTCACTCTCCCATGTTCCTTATTCTCCATAGGTTTATTGGAGACCATTGACCATTATTAAGCTTGAACATTGACCATCATTATTGAAGACCATTGACCAAGACTAACATGCTCTTCCAAGATTTGTTTCTTCATGTATTATGCCCCAAGACTAGCATCTTATCTTGTGCATCAAGATTAGCTCATTTCCTTTTCTTCTAAACTTGTATTTCCTATAAATTGTAGCATCTCATTCCATTGTAATTGTTCCAAAATATATCAATCAAGAAATAAAACAATTCTTCCATCTCTGTACTTCTTATACAAATATCCACCTAGCCGTTTTGAGAGTCAGTGACTAGAAACCGAGCAGCCCGTGGCTGCAGGGCTGAAACAAAACTTAACCCAATACCAAAACGCTTCCGCTTTGATTTCTATATGGTATCAAAGCAGTGTTCATGATCCTGGTACAATCTGCTCAAAAAAAATGTTTTTCTATTTTTTTTGAAAGGAGATGAATTAAAAAAATAGAAAAAAATAAAGGAGGCAATGAGAGGGTGGAAGCAAGATGGAGGAGATCGAAGACCAACTATCCTACAAAAAAGCGGGAGAAGTCGGGTTCAAATCTATGAGCCTGCGAGAAAAGTCGGGTCTTTGGACTCGCGAGAAAGAAAAGTCGGGTTCTTTCGAACCCGCGAGAAGAAAACTTGGGTTTGTTGAACACGTGAGAAAAAAAAATCGGGTTTTTTTTTTAAACCAGCAAGAAAAAAAAAGTCGGGTTTTTTTTTAAACTCGCAAGAAAAGAAAAGTCGAGTTATTTGAACTCGCAAGAAAAGAAAAGTCGGGTTCTTTGAGCCCGCAAGAAAAAAAATGTCGAGTTCTTGAACTCGCAAGAAAAAGAAAAGTCGGGTTTATATCTTTGAACCCGCGAGAAAACAAAATTCAGGTTCTTTGAACCGTAAGAAAAGAAAAGTCGAGTTCTTTGAACTCGCAAGAAAAAGAAAAGTCGGGTTATTTGAACCCGCAAGAAGAAAAATTCGGGTTCCTTTGAGCCCGCGAGAAGAAAAGTCGAGTTCTTTGAACTCGCGAGAAGAAAAGTCGGATTCTTTGAACTCGTGAGAAGAAAAGTCGGGTTCTTTGAACTGGCGAGAAGAAAAGTCGGGTTCTTTGAACTCGCAAGAAGAAAAATCGGGTTCGTCGAACTCGCAAGAAGAAAAGTCGGGTTCATTTGAGCCCGCGAAAGAAAAGTCGGGTTTCTTGAACCCGCAAGAAGAAAAGTCGGGTCCAAATCTATAAGCCCGCAAGAAAAACAAACACTCCAACTTGAAGAGGAGTGTTCGAAAAGAAAGAAATATTACTTGGCAAGTTAGGCGTTATTGGCATACACGCTCCAACTTGAGGGGGAGTATTGGAGACCATTGACCATTAACCATCATTATTGAAGACTATTGACCAAGACTAACATGCTCTTCCAAGATTTGTTCCTCCATGTATTATGCCCCAAGACTAGCATCTTATCTTGTGCATAAGATTAGCTCATTTCCTTTTCTCCTAGACTTGTATTTCCTATAAATTGTAGCATCTCATGCCATTGTAATTGTTCCAAATATATCAATCAAGAACAATTCTTCTACCTCTATACTTCTTATACAAATATCCACCTAGTCGTTTTGAGAGTCGGTGACTAGAAACCAAGCAGAATGCGGCTGCAGGGCTGAAACAAAACTTAACCCAACACCAAAACGCTTCCGCTTTGATTTCTATAAGGTTTGGTACTCCCATTAGGGAACAAAGCAATGTTACACTTCAACCAATTGCCCCCTATTTTAATCTTCCTCATTCATGTTTGAAGTTCTTCCAAATCCGAAACATTCTTGAAGGAAATAAACCCGAATCTTCTCCCGAACTTGTCTCTCTTACGAGCAATGTAAATCCCATGAATAACACCGAACTCTCTAACTCTTTCCGCCAAATCTAACCCACTGCATCTCTCTGGAATGTTTGTAACGTAGAATTTGTTTCTACGATCCGTTTGCTGACTCCTCTTGCCGAATGTCTTCACTGCCGCCACGATCACCTCCTCTCTCCATTTGGGTATTATAGGGGGTTATTATGCATATTTATAATTGTATTAACTTTTACATAATTATTAAGCAACATCAACCGTCAATTTGGGATAAAAGAAAAATGTTAAAAAATAAAAAATAAAATAAAATCAATAAATGTCAAGAAAATGATAAGAATTAAACAATGTTGATTAGCGGATACTAATATGAAAAATGTATATATATTACTAGTTTATACCTCGGGAGTGTCTCAGGGTTGATAAATCTTATATAACGTGATTAAATATGGGTTAAAAAAAACTTAATTTATATATACGCAAATTCAAGTAGAAGAAGCGTAGGATGTCACAATTTAATTACCTCAGGAGCCATCCAACAATAGGTTCTGGTTTTTGCAGTCATCATCTCCTTTAATGTTTCTTCTCTTGCCAAACCAAAATCAACTAGTTTCACACTCACCCCATGGCAACCCGCTCAAAATCCGGTTCCTTACCTTCCCAGTCAGCTCACACTTTACTTTCCACGGCCATCTCTCCGTCCATAATACCTATGCCAAAGCTTTTAATGATCCGAATTGGTTACATGCTATGCAGACCGAATTTACTGCTTTACAGGTGAATAATACATGGGAGTTGGTCCCACGAGCGGTCGATCGACCGATTATCAGGTGTATGTGGCTTTTCCATCACAAGTTCAAATCTGATGGTTCTCTGGAAAGGTATAAAACACGATTGGTGGTTAACAGGAAATCTCAGACAGTGGGTATTGATTGTGATGAGACTTTCAGTCCGGTTGTTAAACCGGCTACTATACGTATCATATTGTCCTTAGTGGTATCTCAGTCGTGGCCTATTCATCAATTGGATGTGAAGAATGCGTTTTTGCATGGGAATTTGAACGAGGTCGTTTATATGCACCAGCCTCATGGGTTTGTAGATAAGAAAAACCCCAACTTTGTTTGTCGTCTTAAAAAGTCCCTATATGGACTTAAACAGGCCCCTAGAGCATGGTATAACAGGTTTGCAACTTACATTCTTACTCAGGGTTTCAAGAGTAGCTCGTGTGATCATTCGTTATTTATGTATCTGTCACACCCCGCCAAGGCGGAAACATGGGAGTGCAACCATCGAAAGATTTTCAAGCACAAGGTTCAAGCAACACACATTTTTATTAAAATAGTACCACCACGAAGGATGGATAATGTCATAATTTATTTAAACCAACATAAAAACATCTGGAAAATGAGATAATGTCTAGTTTTCATGGACTTGGAAAATCAAAACATCACAAGGTTGACAAAACTCATCAAAGTGGTACCACGTAGTGCATGCTCGAACCCCTCCCTCAAATCTCTGCGGTCCTCCATTAGTTACCTGAAAAACATGCATAAATGGATTTGTCAACAATAATGTTGGTGAGTTCACGGGTTTGTATGTAACAAGTAAAACCAATGTGTAATTCGTGTATGGCCAATCATAGGCTAGCTAAGCGAATGATTATTGTGCGAACCATGAGTCCCATAACCAAACCTCTTGACTGTTATGCCTCGCGCATTGTACACTAAAGACAATGTATGTATAGCAGAATATTAACACTCTTTTGTATGTAACCGGTTAGAGCGACTAACCAAGAGTGGGGGTGTCAACCCAATAGATCTTTTAAAGTGTTCCATGGCTTTTGATAGCTAATGGTTACTAGTAAACGTTGTACGAGGACTAATGAGCTCATGAACCAATATGTCTCATGTTTCACATGGTAGTCACGATAGAATGTACACACACTTGTAAATGACACTAGTATTGATGCATGTTATTCCCCCGAAATGTAAAATAGTAAAATGGGGCCGTAAAAACTCACCTGATAAGTCGTGTGTGGCCTAGTGAAGCTGTAGCGGTCGTCCCGACACTGTTTGCCCTATGATTTATTAGGAGCTTGGTAAATTCACAAGTTCTCATTGTTTATCATACAAATTGTTCACCCGACATTCGTGGACCCGGTTATTATGTATGTGGGCCATGATTCTTGTACGTGTGTTACCCTTTAGTGTGCTAGTGAGGTGTTTGGAAACGTTGATAGTAATCATGGATAAAATGGACCCTTTTTAAGTTGTCATGGGTTCAAGTAGTTCCCAATCCATCGTGTGCGATTGATTTGTGATAAAATAAGTACCTTAACACATGTTTAGACCATTATACTTCTAAAATCAAAGCTAACACATGTTCTAGCTTCGCTTAACATATGTTAGTATTTGGTAGCCGATTATAACACCTTTCATAAGTCTTTAAGCCGATTATTTAATGGACTAAACTTGATTGTTTTGAGCTTGACAAGGCCTCGTAGAGTTATCATAAGACATGTTTGCGAGTTCATGAGAAAATCAAGTTGGATCACCAAGTTTGTTAGCCTTAGCTTTAAACATAAGTCAATTGAGTTTCTATTTATGAAAACCGATTTATACTTGATGATTGAAGTCTCATTTTGATTCTAAAAACATGACTCGATCCCTCAAGGCTATCACAGGGCCGATCGTGATTGTGTTGAGTCAATGTGATCATTAGTGTGCTAAAACAACTATAAACTAAGACATTGTGTGTGATCATGCGATTATATTAAACTAAGGGTCGAAAAAAGTCAGGTGGAATGGACAAGATCAAGGTTTAGGGGCATAGAGATCTTACCAAAAGATGGTTGATGTTGGATAGCCTCTGTAACATCGCAAAATTTTCCCCAAAATTTTAATACATAAAAAAGCCCTTATATATATATATATATATATATATATATATATATATATATATATATTTTATTACACCTTTATCATTAATATTATACAAATGTGCCTAAGTCTTTATTTATCCTAACTCACAACTTACATACATACATAAATGTATATAAATAATAATAATAATAATAATAATATGATTCTAAATTTTTTTATTTTTTTTTTCACATACAAGATTTTTTTTTTTTTTTTTTAAATAAAGCCTTGAGTCAAATAGTCAAAGTCCTAGTCAAAGTCTTAGTCAAACAGTCAAAGTCCTAGTCAAATAGTCAATTCATCATAAAACCTTACTTTATGGTGTTGACCAATTTTAATGGCTAATTGAATCCAAAACTAGTATAAATACCCACCTATGAACCATTACACTTGCCACCTCTAAATCGATTGTTTCAATCCGATTAAACTTTCCCTCATACTTTTCTTCTATAGTCTATTACTTCTACAATTGAAGCTTTGATTATAAGCTCTTGTAATTGGCATCTTTTGGGCTACACTTATACTTTTCTCGAGACTTAATACTTTGCTAAGGTGAGTTTACGTAACCATGTTTATGCGATTCTTTATACTTGCAACAATTATTTAAGCAATTCAACATGCATTTCTAGTAGTAAACTTTATTGCCTCATGAATTAGTCAACAGTTTCAACGAGTTTCAACATTTACATAATCATTAGCTATGGCCAAGCCGGCGATACTCAATAATAGATCTATTGGATTGACAACCCCACCCGGATACGTGTACCTCCTACATAGGTAACGTGGGTGATTGTTATCGTTCAACATATTACTAAGGTGAACCGTAGATGACGGGATGGACCTAAACTAGTCGGAGGTTTGATTATGTCAACATATTATACTATTCATGTAGACTTAAATTTACGATAGACATACGAATTGCTAAACTTTTATACTTAAACTATATGCTTAACATGGATTATGTATTCTCACCAACTTCTAGTTGACCCCCCCATTTTTCCAAACTCAACAGGAAATACTGATGCATGAAGTCTAGAGCTAGCATGAGGAGATATTTGAAGTTTTAAGCTTTGTTTGATTATTTGATGTAGACTTTAATGTAATTCAATATTGTAATGTAATAAAGGATTATTTAAACATATGTATTATCATGAGCTACTGAACAATCATCAATACGTGACATCCCGATGTTTCCGCCATCGGTTGGGGTGTTACAGATTGGTATCAGAGCCATGGTTATAGGGAATTAGGTTATTAGAAAAATAATCTAGTCTATAACCATAGGATTTAACCAGTACTTGCTTCTTTTACTTGCTATTCTCTATCTCCCTCCTACTTCTTATCCCTACTTTCATCCTTACAAGAAGGTTGCTCTCCATCACTGGATCTACTCTCAGACTAATAGGACAAAATCCTCAGGTTTAACCTGAACCACCTTAAGATCTCGTCGAAGTTCTAGATTTAATAACGAACACGTGCAATCTGGAAGGGTGAACGCCTGTATTCTGAGTCTTCTGTCTAGGCTGGCATTGCGCATATATCCCAATCAGACGAGGGACCCGGATGCCTACCTGGGAATTCTCGGGATGAGTGTTCACTTATAGGCTAAAGCATGTCTTCACTATGTTATTAGAATCTAGAAGTTTTGATAAGTCAACGTTTTCGTTTATTCGTTTTAATTAATGAATAAATGATTACACTCACCTTCCTTAAACTAAGCTCAAAAATCTCAAAATTTTACAGCTTAAATCAATCTCATTTCATAACCATCCATGGATTTCACAATCACACTTCACCTTACCATCTTAGCCACTTTTTAAATATTCAACACCCTACCCAAATCATATAATCTCCATACTATAAAATAAACTCTTTATCAACTATCTTCACATTCACTATCTCTCACAACTTTGATTCTGCTTCAAGAATTTTTCATCATCCTCTCAAGAACTAAATTCATATCCTTCACCTTCTCACACATGAGCTAGTTACCATGATAACCAAACTATTGAAACTTGATTGTGTGTTGCATCAAACATAATCCTTAGTTATACATGAGGATTCGACTATTTGCCTTATTTGAACATTTGAAACTAGAATTCATGGAATATAAGCTATTTACTATAGACACACCTAGAGTCATTAACCTTATCTAGGGCAACTCTATTACAACTCGTATGCTATACTTGATACTTGATTGCTTACATGTACATATTATCAATTTGCAATTCATGTGTGTAATAATTGGTACACTTAATCAAACAACTGATAGAGGATGAAGTACTTGCTCAACGGTTAGTAGAGTACAAATAACCTACTCAACGATTGGTAGAGGTCATCATGCCTGCTCAACAGTCGGTAGAGGCCCTACAACCTGCTCAACGACTGGTAGAGGCTATCATACCTGCTCAACAATCGGTAGAGGTTCCTACTCACTGACTGGTAGAAGTCTTTTTCCTGCTCAACAGTTGGACTCATTTTTGGATACATGGTTAATCATAATATTTTACATGTGTGTCTAGAGTTATAGAAGGACACAAAACCCTAATGTAAGGTAAATTGGTGATTGCGGTCCGGAACGTAATCATGAATTTACAGGTACGTTAAGGTAGTGTGAAATTCTATCAAGGTTTTCGGTAGTTGACCAATTATAAACCTTAGTTATCTGGTAGTTCATTTAGTCTTTCAATAGTCCATCAACTCATTCCTTTTAGGACTCCTAAAAATTAAGATTCTTATTCTCCTTGCTATTTCAGATGAACCTAATCCAACCCTTAAAACTCACACATATCAAAACTCTTACCCAAATTATTCGAAACAGTTTATTCTGTTACCTATAAATTTATGTCATGCCTTAACTCGAAACTTCCCAAACCACCCTTGTCCTAATTTCTACCCAATCACCTTCAACCTGTGTTTTCAATAAACTTCGGGACGAAGTTTCCAAAAGTAGGGGAGACTGTAACATCGCAAAATTTTCCCCAAATTTTAATACATAAAAAAAGCCCTTATATATATATATATATATTTTATTACACCTTTATCATTAATATTATACAAATGTGCCTAAGTCTTTATTTATCCTAACTCACAACTTACATACATACATAAATGTATATAAATAATAATAATAATAATAATATGATTCTAATTTTTTTTTTTTCACATACAAGATTTTTTTTTTTTTAAATAAAGCCTTGAGTCAAATAGTCAAAGTCCTAGTCAAAGTCTTAGTCAAACAGTCAAAGTCCTAGTCAAATAGTCAATTCATCATAAAACCTTACTTTATGGTGTTGACCAATTTTAATGGCTAATTGAATCCAAAACTAGTATAAATACCCACCTATGAACCATTACACTTGCCACCTCTAAATCGATTGTTTCAATCCGATTAAACTTTCCCTCATACTTTTCTTCTATAGTCTATTACTTCTACAATTGAAGCTTTGATTATAAGCTCTTGTAATTGGCATCTTTTGGGCTACACTTATACTTTTCTCGAGACTTAATACTTTGCTAAGGTGAGTTTACGTAACCATGTTTATGCGATTCTTTATACTTGCAACAATTATTTAAGCAATTCAACATGCATTTCTAGTAGTAAACTTTATTGCCTCATGAATTAGTCAACAGTTTCAACGAGTTTCAACGAGTTTCAACATTTACATAATCATTAGCTATGGCCAAGCCGGCGATACTCAATAATAGATCTATTGGATTGACAACCCCACCCGGATACGTGTACCTCCTACATAGGTAACGTGGGTGATTGTTATCGTTCAACATATTACTAAGGTGAATCGTAGATGACGGGATGGACCTAAACTAGTCGGAGGTTTGATTATGTCAACATATTATACTATTCATGTAGACTTAAATTTACGATAGACATACGAATTGCTAAACTTTTATACTTAAACTATATGCTTAACATGGATTATGTATTCTCACCAACTTCTAGTTGACCCCCCCATTTTTCCAAACTCAACAGGAAATACTGATGCATGAAGTCTAGAGCTAGCATGAGGAGATATTTGAAGTTTTAAGCTTTGTTTGATTATTTGATGTAGACTTTAATGTAATTCAATATTGTAATGTAATAAAGGATTATTTAAACATATGTATTATCATGAGCTACTGAACAATCATCAATACGTGACATCCCGATGTTTCCGCCATCGGTTGGGGTGTTACAGCCTCCTAGTCTTCTCCAAAGACTTGCTATGCTTCGGCTAGGGGGAGGTTGTACCCGAAAGTTTTAGAGGTAGAGGGAAGTGTTGGTGTGGCATTTGGGAGTGGAATGAAGCTCCTTTATATATTGGTTCGGCCAAGCATGGACAAAAACAAATGGGGAAAGGACAAGCTTTTTGGATGAGGCAATGTTTAAGTATACTAATCATGGTGTCATGAAAGAAAAGGGCTTGTGATTGTTGTCTTTTCTTGATCATGGCCGATTAAGGATAGGCATAGGCATAAGGGGGTGGGTTGACTCATCAAGGAATGGCTTTAGAAGTTTGTTTCTTTCCTAATTTGGTGTAAGTTTGACAACTTTCATGTTCCTTCACTCATGCATACCTTCGGCCGAGTATAGGACAAGGGGAAATGACAAAAACCTAGGTGAAAGTTGTTAGTGGTGAAAATCCTCGGGATGATTTTACCTAATATCTTCAGTATGATATCTTCAGGATGCTAAGGATATGACGGACTTCAGGATATACCTATGTTTCAGCATGTGCACATCCTGAGGATGTACTAACGAATTCTCTTTATATGATGTATTTGCAGGAACAACTAAGTTATGATATGGATTCGAAACTGTTTTCTAACGTCTACATTATCATGACTCAGTCAAAACAATTATTGAAGAAGGAGTTACACTTGCAAGCTAAAGTCTAAGCTTAAGGAAAGAGTCAAGGATGTAACCGACATACATTAAAAGTAGGCGAAGAAAGTGGAAACCGTTGCTGCAACGTCTACCAGAGCAGAAACAGTCACAAATGGTCACATAGAAGACTTCAAGGAGCATAACTAACCAGCTGATTACACGAGACTTCTTATTTACGTTTATGTATAAATTGGGAAATTCTGGACGAGTATAGGACACATTGCTTTTACTAGAGCTATACACACACACTCAACTACTGAGAACACTCACAAATCATTGTAATATTAGATCACTCGTCCACTCATTCATCCAAAGTTGTAATCCTTTTTACCACATTAATATTAACAAACAAGGCAGGGGCCTAGTCTCCTCCTGAGGTTTTATGTCGGCGATCTATCATTGATCAAGGGCTTTCCTTGTACATCGAGTGTTGTTTCTTCATAGCATTTTACTTACATTTATCTATCTTTGCATAATTCACATTTCAGCCTGACAGTTACATCCTCGGGATATAACTGTCCATCCTCAATTTTCTCATCATCATCCCGAGCATAGTTGTCAATTAATAGCTTATTTATATTAACAAGTCACCATCCTGAGAATAACACTTAGTTTTTATCAAACTAGCACTCTACCTCACTTTAACTAATTTGGAAAACAAGATTATTTTTAGTAGATAATTTTTAACCAAAACAAAAGTGATGGTTCATCATGTTTCCTTCATGATACCCGATTGGTGCCTTGTTCCCAATGTGTTTGTACTTGTCATTCATGTGAAAGGGACATAAGGGGAGTTTAGCGGCCGGTGTAAGGACAAGGAAGGTGGATTTGGTGCTTTGGGTAAGGATCAAGTGATAAGTGTATGTTTTGGTGATGTCATGGTGCTAATTCCTTGCAAGGTTTGGACATTCCTTTGATGGTGACTTCACATAGATTTGGGTGGATAGTTGGCCGATTACTTCACCTCTAAATGTGGAAGTTGTGTCATGCTAATCTATAGGATTAAGAGTTCTTGTTCTATGCCTACTTTAGTGTAAGAAATGGTGTCATACATGAGGTGTCTTGTCTGTTTCCTTTGGCCGCAAATTATGGATGATAGCTTGGTATTTTCGGTAAGTGTTCATGGGTGAATCAAGAGTTGTGATGGTGATCAAGACCTTTGTTGGTATAATGGGTTAAGTGATAGTGACTTTTCTTGGTTTAGGGATCGGCTATGGTGTATTAAGGGTCTTAGGTTCATGGTTTCACATAGGTAGTGATGGATTTACTAGCTTGGTATAGGTAATAGATTGAAAGAATGGCCCTTGTGCATTTGATGAACCGGTCGTCACGGTTCATACAAAACCTAAATAACCTAGGTAGTTAGGGTAAATAGGGTATCAATCCAAGGAGCGTGTGGTTAGTGAATATTGTTTAGTTGATTGGAAACTATTGCTTATGAAGATGTTATATAACTTATGAAGATTGCATTTGGTTCATTTAAGAAAGTTTAGTTGGAAGGAGTTTTGATTTATAAAAATTGAAATAGAAATGTAATAGAAAAAAATAGTAAACAATTTAGATTGTAAGCAATTTAATTAAAAGGATCACACCTAGGTTTCAACAAATGAAGTCTAAGGTTTTCACAAATGGGTCAAACAAATGTAGTGCAATTGGTGTTAACGGGGTGATTGTTCAATAGGCTTAGGTGTCAAGTTTCATCAACATCAAAGATGGACTAAACTACACTTCATTACCTAGAACATACAACCCTATGTTTGTATTAGAGCAAGAAAACATGTTCATGACACTAGAAATTGGCACAAGATCAATTAACTAAAATGAATTCAACATAAGATTAATCACAATCTAATACAGTTAATTCAAACACACAATCACACAATTAAAAAGTTAAAGTAATACCCAAATGTTTAAACCCTAAAGCTTCAATTGTTTACTTCCTAGGCGTGATATAAGAAGATTAGCCACTCATGGCCATGGAGCTTGTTTCTTCAATGATCGGGTCTTGAATCTTGAAATCTTGAATACTAGAATGATTTGATGATCTTCAATTGTATGGAATGATTTGGATTGATAGGATGGATTGGTGGTGTAAGAGATGAAGTATGAGGGATGATGAGAGATTACTCTCAAGACTTCATTATATAGTCTCCATTGTCAAACTCCTCTTAATGACCATTTAGTTTAGTCAAAGTCTTGGTCAATAGTCTTGGTCAAAGTCTTTGGTCAAAGTCTCGGGTCAAAGTCTCTGGTCAAAGTCCCATTAATTTTCCTAAAAATATTGATTTCTTTGACTTTGACTAACAGCGTCCGTCAGCGACAGGCCTTCACCAGTTTCTCCATCTTTCTTCTTCGTTTTCTTTCCTGAATCATCCTAGCTCCAATCCAAAGCTTCGTTTAGCTCCGAAATACACCTTAAACTTTGTTAAACCTACAAAACGCAAACTTTATCAAAGTAGTGTGTCCAAAACCATAAAATTGCATAAAAATATAATCTTAAACACGAAACGACTAAGATTTTCCCCCGCGTATCACATCCCCACACTTATCTTTTGCTTGTCCTCAAGCAAACTCGCTCATTACAATCCAACCATTAAAAGCACAATTTTTTCCCGCCTCTTATCGATTCTCAAATGTGGTCCCTAGGCATACCCCAACTCACAAGACTTACGCCTCTCAGTAGATTTACATTCCAATGGTTTCCATGTTGCTCAATTTTGTAAAACAAGAAAATGCCAAACCAAATCCGACAAAGATCAAAGTTCACATTCTTGCACACCCCTCACAATGGTTCTCTCTGCTCGGTTTAATCAAGACTAGTCATGATGTACTAGTATTTTATATGAATCACTCAAAACCGATTATAATGCATATTAGTATAGGCTTGCAACTCAATCGCCCTTTACCAAATTACACAATAGTGAACACAAGTCAAAAGGTCTTTAATGGGTTGTAATGGGGCTAGGCGAAGGGTATGGAACGGAATATTTGAAGTGACTATGATGATGAAAATTCGACTTTTATTACATCGACTAAATAACCTCTCAACTATAAGGCAATGTTGCGCCTTTTTATTCAATCACTAACTCAAACATATTTTTGTGCTTTTCTTATGAGAACTTTCATTTGTTTGAAGCGTATTTGTTCTCATGTTTTTTAGTTTTTTTTTTGAACTCACATTGCAAACTATATACAATACAAATCAAAATCCTACAACCGAATTTTCATCATTTGGGTTTAAAAATTGAAAAAGGCTAAATGGGTTGACATGGGTAATCAATTGAAAGGTTAAAGGCTCAAATTTGTTTAACTAGGGGAGATTGTATTTTGGGTCAAGGAC
Source organism: Ambrosia x helenae (assembly GCA_030844895.1). Lineage (NCBI taxonomy): Eukaryota > Viridiplantae > Streptophyta > Magnoliopsida > Asterales > Asteraceae > Ambrosia > Ambrosia x helenae. Next base: position 106,713,977 of record CM061233.1, on the reverse strand, counting down.
ATCAAATTGGTGTAAAAATAAAAAGGCCAAACCTAATGCCTTAATCATTCTTGTGTTACAATTGTTCTAAGGTGGCAAGCGTATCGAGAGTTGCAAGTTCTACCTCATGCAATTATAATGGCACACTCAATTCGAAAAGAACACAACATGCCAATAGATGTGGAATATTTTAGGGTGTTAGCATGTTGTGGTGGCTCAAAAATCTCACAAGAACATGAAAGGGGAATGGGTTGTCGATATGCAAAAATGTTATACCCTTCACTTGTCTTTTCTGACTCGGCATTTCATACTTTTTCTTAAAAAAATAACCATTAGAAAAACACATCGAGGAACTTAAAAAGTTATGACCATGACTAAGGATCATCACTCATGATTCAACAAGTGAACGGTTAAAACGGCTAGTTGGTCTTCAAAATGATTGAGTTACTTGAAGCATAAAATTTTCAAAAATTTCAAATTATCTCCCCCATCCCCACACTTAGAGTCCAACATTGTCCTCAATGTGTAGTGTTTAAATGGTGGATTTCAAAATGTTTAAATTTTTCTCCTCTCCCCACACTTAAAGTCCACATTGTCCTCAATGTGTAGGGAAAGTTTCAAATTGTTTACGGGAATGTGATAAAGCCAAACCAAATAATTCACCCCAATCAACAATATACAATTTACAATCCACTTATTAAATCTAAGTAAACGATCAAAATTAAAGAGATGGAAATAGATGCACCTGGTTGTTCTTCATTCTTCAATTCCATGTGTTTTTCAACAAAATAGTTCCACTTCCATCATAAATAAACCTGCAACTCGCAAGTGTGTAGAAGCAAGCTTCTCACATAAACATTAAGAGTTATCGGTTTTACTTTTTTGTTGAAAAGCATTACCAAGTAATCTTTTAGTTAATTTTGATCAGTGGACAAAATATACACTAACTAAGATAGATCCTTTAAACCTCCCGGTAGCCCGGTTATGAGGACGAGTGAGGTCTCGTGAGGGTTATATAGGAAACACACCCACAACGTTTATTTACCTACCAAAAATTAAAAAAAAACGAACAAAAAGAAAAAAAATACAAAAATATACAAAAACTAACAAGTACCTCTTACTCACGGTGGTCGAAGTGAACATTTTCCTACCGAGTTACCAAGATAAGCTCGGTAGTTTACTTTATGTTCCCCAATCTGTTCCTTCTCCTTCCACTTGTTCATCAAATATATGCATGAAAGTTTTATCCCACATTTTCCTACCGAGTTTCCAACATGCAATCGGTAGTCTATATGCCAAATCCACAATCGATTCTCAATTATTGGCATGAGAATTGGGTGATTTTTGTTGCGGGGCCATTTTATAATAAATTGTCCAATGTCCTCCCAGCTCACCTTCCTCTTCTTCACCTTTGAACCTTCATCCTCCTCTTTGTTAGGTGCCTTAATCAACACGGGATGCGATTCGTGAGGAACTTTCACCTTAGCCACCAACTCTTCATGAGATGCTAAGTCTTCAGTTGGGGTTAACCATTCAGAAAGACTTGCAGTATCTTCCTCTATATCACCATCTACCATAATACCATTGGCCAACTCGTTTTGCTCACACTTAAGTTGGGCAAATTCCTCGGCTAGTTGACCCACTTGAATCACTAAAGCTTCATGAGCTTTATCTCGTACTTCATTTGCTCTCTTCATATCTTTGATATTATCATGGTTTTCTTTGATCATGATCGCAAGAGCATCGAGCTTAGAATGTGTTGAATTTTGAGGGTCTTCGTATGCTGGTTGAGGTTGATTAAGATAATAGTCATTATGTTCCTCATGGTTTGGATATGGTTGCGTCCTTTGGCTAAATGAACTCCCTTGATATCTGTTATTTAACTGATAATAGCCTTGGGAGTTTGAATAGCGTGATTGACGATGTGAAGAAGACAAATGTGAACCTCCAGGTTTTTCGAGCCCAAAAATAATACGATCTTGTCGTTCTTTAAATGCTTCCATTTTCTTACGGGCCACTGGACAATCTCGCCACAAATGATATGGGCTCCCACAACAAGGACAAGTATTATCATCATCTTCCCAATACATTGTGATGATGACGATCAAGTCTTGCTAAATTCCCAATCTTCAGATTTTACACAAGTGGCATGCATGCATTATCTGTCACCTGCACACTTCACACACCACGCGTAAAAACGAACAAAAAGAAGTAACAAAGACAAATTAAACAGTTAATCACAATAATCAACTAAAAACTAAACACTAAGCGCACTAGCTCCCCGGCAACGACGCCATTTGATGAACCGGTCGTCACGGTTCATACAAAACCTAAATAACCTAGGTAGTTAGGGTAAATAGGGTATCAATCCAAGGAGCGTGTGGTTAGTGAATATTGTTTAGTTGATTGGAAACTATTGCTTATGAAGATGTTATATAACTTATGAAGATTGCATTTGGTTCATTTAAGAAAGTTTAGTTGGAAGGAGTTTTGATTTATAAAAATTGAAATAGAAATGTAATAGAAAAAAATAGTAAACAATTTAGATTGTAAGCAATTTAATTAAAAGGATCACACCTAGGTTTCAACAAATGAAGTCTAAGGTTTTCACAAATGGGTCAAACAAATGTAGTGCAATTGGTGTTAACGGGGTGATTGTTCAATAGGCTTAGGTGTCAAGTTTCATCAACATCAAAGATGGACTAAACTACACTTCATTACCTAGAACATACAACCCTATGTTTGTATTAGAGCAAGAAAACATGTTCATGACACTAGAAATTGGCACAAGATCAATTAACTAAAATGAATTCAACATAAGATTAATCACAATCTAATACAGTTAATTCAAACACACAATCACACAATTAAAAAGTTAAAGTAATACCCAAATGTTTAAACCCTAAAGCTTCAATTGTTTACTTCCTAGGCGTGATATAAGAAGATTAGCCACTCATGGCCATGGAGCTTGTTTCTTCAATGATCGGGTCTTGAATCTTGAAATCTTGAATACTAGAATGATTTGATGATCTTCAATTGTATGGAATGATTTGGATTGATAGGATGGATTGGTGGTGTAAGAGATGAAGTATGAGGGATGATGAGAGATTACTCTCAAGACTTCATTATATAGTCTCCATTGTCAAACTCCTCTTAATGACCATTTAGTTTAGTCAAAGTCTTGGTCAATAGTCTTGGTCAAAGTCTTTGGTCAAAGTCTCGGGTCAAAGTCTCTGGTCAAAGTCCCATTAATTTTCCTAAAAATATTGATTTCTTTGACTTTGACTAACAGCGTCCGTCAGCGACAGGCCTTCACCAGTTTCTCCATCTTTCTTCTTCGTTTTCTTTCCTGAATCATCCTAGCTCCAATCCAAAGCTTCGTTTAGCTCCGAAATACACCTTAAACTTTGTTAAACCTACAAAACGCAAACTTTATCAAAGTAGTGTGTCCAAAACCATAAAATTGCATAAAAATATAATCTTAAACACGAAACGACTAAGATTTTCCCCCGCGTATCAGTGGTGTAGTGATGTATTCGGCCGGTTTTTGTATCGTGAAAGGAGACTAGCTATTCATGTGTTTATATGTATGATTGAGTGTGTGCACATGTATAGGTGAGTGCCGAGTGTAGATGTGTTTTAGTGACTTGATATTGACATCAACATGTATTTTGTGGATCATAAGTTACTTGCTTGTTAGTATGCTTACATGTGTTAAGAGTTGGTTGTCATGTGTTGGGGGGGGGGGTATGATTACTAGATACGAGCATATGATAATGTGTAGGATTCATATACATGTTTTAGGGTGGAAGTGTCATTCGTTAGAGTGTGATAACCTCATTGAGTGTTTGTTTGGTGGTTCTCCGGGTGTTGTATGACTAAACGAGTGTTCCTTGTCGAGTTCTCTGATTAACTCTTGCTTCACTAGACTGGGGGAGGGAGTTATGGTGTATGTAAAATGTCTAAATATGCACATATAGTGAAGTAATAAATGAAATGTGTACGGATGTTGACATGGTTTGTTGACTGTTGTCACAGTATCATTATGGGTCTGACGCTGCATATCTATTATTATATGTCGATGATATCGTGTTGACTGCATCAAATAACACTTTGCTGCAAAAGATTATTGCTATGTTGTCACGCGAATTCGCGATGACTGATTTGGGGGACTTACATCATTTTTTAGGTATCACAGTCACACGACAAAAACATGGTCTTTTCTTATCACAAGCTCAGTACACCAAAGATATCATATCTCGGGCCTCCATGACAAATTGTAAACCTTGCATAACACTAGTGGATCTCTCGGCAAAACTCAGTGCTACGGATGGGGCACTGTTTAATGATCCTACCCTGTATCGAAGCTTAGCTTAGCTGGAGCTCTTCAGTATCTTACATTCACGAGACCTGATATTTCTTAAGCGGTGCAACAGATTTGTCTATTCATGCACGAGCCTCGTGTTTGAAAATTTATGTTCCTGAAACGTATCATACATTACTTACAAGGAACGATTGAATATGGTCTACAAATCATCCTTTCTTCTTCATATTCTCTTGTTGCATACTCAGACGCCGATTGGGGTGGCTGTCTAGATTCGCGTCGCTCAACGAGCGGCTACCGTGTCTTTCTTGGCGATAATTTAATATCTTGGTCCGCTAAGCGACAGCCTACCATTTCTCGTTCAAGTGCCAAAGCAGAATACAGGGGCGTCGCCAATGCTGTTGCCGAAGCGACCTGGATTCGTAATCTTTTACTGGAACTGAATGTTCCCTTACAAACAGCCTCCATTGTGTATTGTGATAACATCTCAGCTGTATACATGTCTGATAATCCAGTTCAGCATCAGCGTACAAAGCATATCATTTCGATATGCTTTGTACGTGAGAAGGTTCGCAACAGTCACATCAAGGTTCTCCATGTTCCCTCATCCTTGTAGTTTGCTGATCTTTTTACAAAGGGGATTCCTCGACAACTTTTTTAATCATTTCGGACCAGTTTGCACGTCTGTCCTCCGCCCGCACAAACTACGGGGTGTCTTAGCCGATTATATTGCCTATTGTTTAGTATTTGATTACTCTAGATTATTCTTATTGTTTAGATAGATATAATGTTCATATTTAGGATTGTATATCCTTTCCTTATTTTCGGTTGTAGTATCCCTATTTAAAGGGTATCATTGTTCAATAGAAATCATCAAAAAATATTGAACTATAAACGCTTTTACATAACACACATGAGTTTCCACCATATCATTAGCCACAATGCTATTTGTTATAAAGAAAATAATACTTTAATTTATTGCATCATATTTCACTCTAATAGAATCTCTTTTACGTGAATTGCATAGATTAACCAAGAGATTTTTTTTTGGTTCACACCAATTACCTAATAGTCATTACAAAAGCAAATCCCTTTTCCATCATTGTATTTCAAGGCGTAGGTGCGCATGGTTGCTGTAGTCATATCAGATTGAATAAACATCTGGTGTTAAAATTAAATGAACATAAGGTATTCTAGTTGACAAAAACTAAAGTGTAGGGCCTTGAGTGAAGTTGTAAGAACTAATGACGATGATTTAAGAAAAAGGCTTGTATGTAACAAATAAAATTTTATGTAACATTTAGAACAACATACATACCTCTAAAAGCAAAAGAAAGTTAGTAAAATAGAATATATAATTGTGTGGTGTACCTTCATTACCGAGAAGACCATTGTTCTTTTAGCATAGCTGACATTTCAATATCGAGCCTTCAAACAATGGTACACACAAAATAACTCATTCTCTTCAATATAAAATATTAAGAAATTATTCGTTAATTAGTAATCTGTAATCATACTTAGTAAATCATTAAAATTAAACAAACTCACCATAAAAAAATCGGCATCTAAGCAAACAGAAAAGATGCAGTGCACCTGAATAATTCCCAAGTTAAACCGCCCCTGAATGAGATGTTTCAAACCAGAACCATAACTGTACCTGTTAGGCTGTTTTGACCCATAACACGAACCCCCCTTCCCTAATTGATGACTAACATTAATCAAAACGAATACACAACGATGACTAACAGCAATCAAACAAAAAATTGGGGGAAATGAGAAATACTTAATATATGCCTTCATAATATGAGAAAATAGTAAGAATTGATGAAATTCATAGAGTTGAAGCATACCTAATCGATTAGCTTGATGGTGGAGGCGGGCGGTGGAGATGGAGCTGATGACGACGATGACATTTAAGAAGAAGGAGTAGAGAAGAGATGAACATGAATAGGGAAGTGGAGGCCATAAATAATTTTGTTGGCTAAGTATGAAGGGGAGCGATGGTTGTGTTGTGTTGTTTATAATGGGTGGTTGAGGAAGAGAAATCCTGGAATCACGGGATGAAGAAGTTATAGGTACTGCAAATGGTGAAGAATGGGGAGGGAACACGTTCACAAAGAGGGAGGCGGGAAGACCCATAGGTAACTACTCTGAAAACTCCGCTCAATTTACACAGTTTGGATCTCTTTATTTTTTATTTAACCGTGAAAACAGTTTTTTTTTTGGCGTCAATATTATATATAATATATAAACTTTCACTTTGAACCTTTAACTTTCTTTCAATTTCGTTTTAGGATTAAATTCCAACAAGGGCCACATAATAACTAGTTCAAGTGGCTTAGTAAGGGTTGCAATCGTTCAAATTGTGAGAGTTATAGCAAACCATCACAATGGTTGGTTCATATCCATTCTTGGGGTCTGGTAATGCTTTATTAGATCATGATATGTACCCGTTTTGTAGGCAATTGATTAGTTACTGTTGGGAATCATGGTATCTAATATACAACGGAAGTGTTATATATATATATATATATATATATATATATATATAGATAAGGGTTCTTGTATAAAGGCCAAAATATGTGAGAAGGATGAGAAGGCTTCCGGTTGCGACACGTGGCATAGGGTCTTTGGGCAATTTAGTAATTTTGACAAACTATTAAAAAAATTAAAAATCTTAATTATGGTAACTGCCATGGATGTGATATATTACCATCTTTTGTTATTAATAAAATACTTTTTGTTATAATCATCTGAACACAAATGTTGACTTTTGGATCTTTATCTTCAAACAAAAACATTCATTTAAATAAAGAGCATCATGCATTTCCAAAACAATATGAAGACAACCGTAAGCTGTTTATAAAATCCTCTACTGATGTGTGTTATATTCTAACATAATTTGTGTTTTGGTACACATATATCTCAAAAATCATCTACCGAATGTGTTTTATATTCAAACACCTAGAATGTGTTTTATACTCAAACCATACAGAGTGTTTTATATTCGAAACTATCTAGAGTGTGTTTTATACTCAAACCATCCAAAGTGTTTTATACTCAAAACCATCCAACAACAAAACAACCTAGTGTTATGAATTTAACTATACATACAATCAAAATGTGTTTAAAATTCAAAAAACACTAAACCACAATAATCCTTTGAACACAAAACACTACACATACAATCAAACCGTCGTTCTTCTTCAGCCACTATCTTCGGCTTCTCGTTCTTTTTCAGTGCATATATTAAACAAAAAAACACACAATCGTTGTGAATCCAGCCATGAATCTGGTCGAAAAAAACTCAACTGATATTAAAAAAAAACTCACCTGATACATTAACTAACTATTTTGAAAATGAAAGTTTAGACACCCCTCAACCAAAGTGCCTATTATTGTTTCAGAAATATATGGAGCCAACTAAACAAATCAATAAATAAACATTCTTGATGATTGACCCTATATATATATATATATATATATATAAAATTAATTTTATTAATCCAATTAATAAAATATTCCCAATCAGGATCTCAGTTAAACGTGTATAAACAAATAAATAAAAAACAACCATAGGGGGTTTAGTAATCAACCTTTGACGACTACACCGGAATTGTAACACGCGAGTTACAATGAATCCTCGCTAGTAGGAAGTTCACAACCGAGCACGAACCAATCGGCAAGCAACTCTTTGCAAGAAGGGATGGCGACGGTGTGGTGTTTTGCGGTGGGCAAAGGGACGGCGGCTCCTATGGGGTGGCCGCAAATTTTACTTGGGAGGCAAGGGTTGTTGTTTTGTTGAAAAGTGTACTTAGGGTTTGCACCTTAATCCCCTTTTTATAAAACATAAACTTACACTAAGCCCCCTTGCATATTACTATAATATTCCTTAATATTAATCCAATTAATATTAAGTCCCTCAAGTTCAAAAACCATTATTATTTCAGAAATAATAATCCACCTACTCATGAACTTATCTGATTCGTGTACCAACGTGTAACTCTTCGGATCGTACCGGGTCGGGTTACGTTGACCTCGACTTTTAATTACATCGGACATACCATATGTCCAACAATCTCCCACTTGGACGATTTTAATTAAATGAGTCAACGTGCGCAGATTTGGAAGCCTAGCTGCATCGCATTGCACCCAAACAAGTATGACACTTTACAGTCGTCAACTAGTTCTTTGAGTTCAAGTAACGCTTTACTTAACCAAGTACCATAGCCCTGATAATTCTATCAATAAGTCCCTTATGTATAGACATCCGTTGATCATAAGACATGGATCATTCATTCATATATAGTGATCAACCATTCTCTATTCTCGTCTCTAATTTAAAGTGGTCTAACGAACTACCTTAGTCTGAGCGTGGCCACGCGTTTATACCAGTTTGAATTAACGAGGGCGCCAGAATGTCTAGACTTCTAATCCTATAGAAGTACAAAATTCCATCAGCGTCATACAACTCCCACTTAACCTTGGATTTCTCCCAACGCTACCCGTATTACTACCCATGTTTCAGGACAGTGTTAGATAACGTCAAAGATAGTTCTTGATCAATGTAGTTTAATATGTGCCTTAGGAAAAAGGACAGATTGAACATATCAATATCAAAACATCTCATGACACAGATCCATGGAGATTGTTTTGAAGCGAGTTACATCCAATATCATTCCCTAATGATATATGTGAATTATGATTCTCAAACCCTTGAGTTATTCATCTCATGAATACAATCATCTCAATTCACAATAGTCTTACATTCAAATTCATTCCCATGTAATTTGATCGACTACGGATATTTAGAATACTCTTATTCAAGGATTTAAGCATACAAATAACGAACACAGTTATAAAATATTTAAATTTGCATTTAACCCATTAAATCAAATAAATATTCAATGTAACTGTTATAGTTCAAAATACAACACCAATGCTAATTACATATCATGCCCACTTTCTAGAAACTCTAAGACCTATCTTTCCAGCATGCTCCTCATGTTTAGCTTGAGGTAAAGGCTTAGTAAAGGGGTCAGCCAGATTAAGATCTGTATGAACTTTGTTTACTACGATGTCTCCACGTGCTATTATCTCTCTAATATAGTGGAATTTCCTGAGTATATGCCTTGTGGTCTGATGTAACCTTTGTTCCTTTGCAAGACAATGGCACCAGTGTTGTCACAGAGCATCTCGATTGGTTTCTTTATGCTAGGCATAACATCGAGATCAGCGATGAACTTGTGACATCCGTCACCCTCGTCCTTCATCTAATTAACAAAAATAGTCCTTCAAATATTTCTGTTATAGTCCCTATACTTTTCAACGTTTTCAAGTCTGTTAGAATGTGAATTACTTTTAAATCGTAAATTAAAACGCTTATTAAATGTGTGAATTTTAGTCGAAACGTGCGAAATACAAAATTTATTTGTTATTTGATCCATTAAAATAAAAAGTTTAAGTTTTAAAACGTTTGGTTTTGGTTAAAGTTAAAACTTGGTTAGCCTTGTTAAGTTTTATAAAGGATTATGTAACTAAAATTTTAATTAAACTAACAAGGTTAAACATGAGGGACCATTCTTGCCAAGTCACAAACTTTTAAAAATCTGATCTCTTTTTGCCTCCCACACGTCTTTCCGGCTGGAAAATTCCGGTCACCGGAAAATTTTCCGGCCAAACCAAAAACCTTAATTCTATCACATTTTAATGCGTTTAAGTGTTCCAATACGTTTCTCCATCATCCTTGAACCGTTATACGAGTTTTAAAAGGGTTTTAACGCTTTTTAATCATGGTTTTACCCGATTTTTTTGAGTGTAACCGTCGAGCAACATAAACCTTCGAGTTCTAACGCCATTTCTTTATAAAACTATAAATTGACTTCACAAACTCGTTTCTGCACATCCACACAACAAAACCCACCTAAAAATCGCTCGAAACGCGTCCAGAATACTCGCCAATCGGCCTCCCAAAAGTCGGACCTGCATATCGAAGTTTATACCTCAAAACATGATTGTAAGTCTAGATTTCTTGTGCCGTTTTGATGTTTGATTATCCCTTTACAAAAGCCCTATAAAATTCGGGTTCCATTGTTGCTCGAATATGATTATTAGATTTAGGGCTAGGGTTAGGGTTCTTGAAGTAATTGGGGAAGATGATGATATGAAAGGTAGATATAATTAAAATAATTTCCAAATTAAAACAAATAAACACATGTAGCCAAGTGGCTGTGTGCATGCTTGTTTGTAGGTCAGACCCGGGTTCGATTCTAAATACATACGGGTCTGGTCATTTTTTTTTGGTTTTTTTTTATTTTTCATTTCTTTATGTAATATATATGAACATAAATACACATAAATCTTGAAATATTCATAATAAATCCATTTTTCCTCCAAAATTTATGAAAATTTAGGTGTAGCTTCTTGATACCTCATAGAAAATTGTCATATTTTTAGTTTTCTGAAAAATATCTATTTTCATGATTTTATTAATTTAAATTGTTTTAATCATAATTAATTGATTAAAAATTCATTTTTAATGATTTTTATCTCAAAATTTTTGATAAATTATTTCTAATCATTATGAACTTAATTAAAAATTATTGGTTCAGAAAACTTTTATTTTTATTGATTTTCCTATTTTTAATCATTTAAACATGATTTAATCGCATTAAATCAGTTTTAAATATAAATAGCTTATAAAAATTATGGGAAAATTATTGTTGTTAGTTTACATCAGAAAGTGTCCAATTCCTACAAAAATAGCATTTTTGGATCGTGTCTTGTATTATTAGTATTATTTATCAATTACGGCATAATTACACGTTTATTTATTTATACTATTACAACACCTATTTTACAAATATTTTTCTTATAAAATAGAAATGTCTTATGATTTAAAAGTCTTTGTTATCATTGATGGATCTTTGAGTAACTCATAACTATTTATTTCAATATTTATGATTATTGTATTTATTTACAATAATTAGTTAAAGTAATTAACTAAATTATTTTGTCTTAATTATTTAAACATATTTTTAACTAAATACTCAATTGGTAATAATTATATTATTTAAACCACATTTACAATCTTTCATATATTATTTGTGATATACAACTTTTTCATTAACGCAACATGTCATAAAAACTCTAATTCCCCAAATCGACTTAGCAAACCCTAATGCCTTAGACCCTAGTTACCTTAGACTTTTAGACATTTCCTTATTAGTATGCTTACACATTATAGGTTGAATTCCTCGAAATTCCCATGATTTAGCTCACGATCGCTTAAGTGGATTTTGATCGCTTTCGCAAACTGTGAGTATATCTTTCCCCTTTTTACTGTTTTACTATTCTGGGGTGATTCATGTACTTACTATCAAGTTTCTATTTCTTTTACTAAATGTTACTCTTTCACTAAATGCAATTCTCATGTGTGTTTGCTTTATGTTAATTGGTGTGTCTATGACTTGTCAAAATCATTAACCGCTGGGCGGCCTAGCTTTTCAATGAATAGTACTATGGTATACCCCCTTGAGACTCTGTTGAGAGAATCTTGGTCATTGTCTTGTTAATTCATTATTCAGTTGGTTAGTCATGTGTTAGTCATTATTCTTCAGGTTTGGTTTTGAACGGATATTACTTATTACATAATTGCAAATGGTACCGCACATGAATTGCTAAACACTTTTCTACTATATATATTTAAACAGGGTATGCTCACCAATACATTTTTGTATTGACATATACTATTTTCGTACATGTTTCAGGTTGTTTTGAGATGCATTCTTTAAGCTTTCGGATTTATATTTAAATTTTGATTCATTGTATTTCAATTTAGTTGGCAGTTAGAATCATTGTATTTCATTTGAATGTAATAAATTATTTAATCAATGTATTCAAATTTACACTTTAGTCCATGAGCTATTGAACAATCGTCACTACGTGACACCTCAATGTTTCCGCCATCGGTTGGGGTGTTACAGAACTTCTTCATCCAGACAGCCTCCTTTGCAGCATCCGATGCAACATTGTATTCTGATTCACAGGTGGATTGAGCAACCACACTTTGCTTAGAGCTCTTCCAAGTAACAGCCCCACCATTCAGAATGAAAACATATCCCGTTTGTGACCTTGAATCATCACGATCAGTCTGGAAGCTTGCATCAATATAACACTTAACTGACAGCTCCTCATCCAGTCCTCCATATATTAAGAACATCTCCTTAGTCCTTCTCAAGTACTTAAGAATGTTCTTCACTGAAGCCCAGTGACTCTCTCATGGGTTTTGTTGATATCTACTCGTCATGCTAAGAGCATACGAGACATCAGGTCTAGTACATAACATGGCATACATGATGGAACCAATAGCAGAAGCATATGGAACTCTTTCCATTTTCTTATTTTCCTCTTCAGTGTTTGCACACTGCTTACCATTTAGAATGGTTCTATGTGCCATGGGAAAGAGCCCCCCCCCCTTTTTGAGTCTTGCATTGAGAAGCGTCGTATGACCTTATTAATATATGTACTTTGACTCAAACCCAATAATCTATTTGATCTATCTCTATAAATCTTTATTCCCAGAATATAAGCGGCTTCACCAAGATCTTTCATTGCAAAACATTTACCCAACCAGGTCTTAACATCTTTAAGTATAAGGATATTGTTTCCAATGATTAGTATGTCATCTACATACAGTATGAGAAAAGTGGTATAGCTCCCACTAGATTTCTTATAAACACACAGTTCATCTTCATTCTTGATAAAACCAAACTCTTTGATTTTCTGATCAAAACGGAGATTTCAGCTGCGAGACGCTTGCTTTAATCCATAGATGGATTTATTCAGCTTGCACACCTTATTAGGATTCTGTGGATCGATAAAACCTTCAGCTTGAACCATATAGACATCTTCCAGTAAGTGTCCATTAAGGAACACGGTCTTGACATCCATTTGCCATATCTCATAGTCATTATATGCAGCAATGGCAAGTAGAATTCTAATAGACTTAAGCATCGCTACTGGCGAGAAAGTTTCCTCATAATCAATTCCTCGAGTCTGAGTAAAACATTTCGCTACAAGCCTTGCTTTGTAGGTTTGCACATTCCCATCCATGTCAGTCTTCTTCTTGAAGATCCATTTGTTTCCTACAGTCCGGCATTCGGCAGGAAGATCAACCAAATCCCAGACTTGGTTATCATACATGGATTGCATCTCTGCATTCATGGCTTCTTGCCATTTCTTGGATTCCGAATCCAAGATTGCAGCTTTGTAAGTAGTAGGCTCAGCTTCATCAATCATGAAGATATCGTCATACCTTTCAGGTGCACGACGATCCCTAATACGTCTTCGAACACTTGATGTTTCTGTTGTTTCTTGAGGCCTCTCAGGCTCAACTTCAACAACCTGATCGATTACTTTTGGTTCTGTCTGAACAACTGGTTCAGTCACTTGTGAATCTCAAATTTCTTCAAGATCCACATGGTTATCTCCAATCCCTCGCGCCTGAGGCTCTACCTCCAAGAAAGTGCCTCTGCGTTTAGTGAAAATCCTATTTTCAGTGGGGTGGTAGAATAAGTAACCGATCTTCTTAGCATATCCAACAAAAAAACACTTTTTCGCCTCTGGGATCTAGCTTATCCGAAGATTCTAGAGTGACATAAGCATTACATCCCCAGACTTTAAGATATGATACATGAGGTTTCTTTCCATGCCATATCTCAAAAGGCGTTTTGTCAACCTTCTTTGTTGGAGCTATATTCACAAGTCTTGCAGCAGTTTCCAAAGCATAACTCCAAAAGGATTTAGGAAGGTTTGTTCGACACATCATTGATCGAATCATATCTAATAGAGTTCGATTTCTCCACTCAGACACACCATTATGTTGTGGTGTTCCAGATGGAGTGAGTTGTGAAACTATTCCATAATCCTTTAGATGGTCGATCAACTCCTGACGATATTCACCGCCTCGATCTGATCAAAGCATCTTAATAGTTCTATTTAGCTGATTTTATACTTCGTTTTGGTACTCCTTGAAATTTTCAAGAGTCTCATGTTTATTCTTCATAAGATAAACATAACCATATCTACTGAAATCATCAGTAAATGTAACAAAGTATCTTTCTCCATGTCTTGACATTCTTCTGAATGGACTACATACATCTGTATGTACAAGTCCTAACTGATCATTAGCTCTTTCTCCAACATTTGAAAAATGTGCTTTTGTTAACTTTCCACTTAAGCATGATTCGCATTTTCCAAACGACTATGAACCCTTGGGATCTAGGATTCCTGCGGTCTTGAGTTGTTTAACACGATTATCGCTAATGTGACCAAGTCTACAATGCCACATATACGTATCATTAAAGCCCAACTTATTACGTTTATGGGAGATGTTGCATAATATGTTATCGTTTTGGATTTCTATCTCATAGATTCCATTGTTGGGTTTTGCATCAAAGTAAAACTTATCGTTAAAATAAGCAGAAATAAATTCACCATTAAAATGATAATTAAAACCTTGTCGAAGCAAAGCAGAAACTGTAACGATATTTCTAGTCACACTAGGAATGTAATAAACATTGTTCAAAACAAGTTCTAAACCAGAAGGAAGTAAGAGAACACATTCTCCTATCGCCTTCACAGCAACTCTTTGTCCATTTCCAACATGGACCTCCTAGTCGCCTTGTTTCAGTTTTCTAATCTTTCTTAGTCCCTGCAAAACATTACAAATGTGGAAACCACATCCTGTGTCAAACACCCATGTTTTCTAGAAAAAGCAAAGATTTCAATAACATATATACCTGAGGACTCTCCTCCAGAAGCCTTGGCTTGCTTCAGTTCAGCGAAATACTTAGCACAGTTCCTTTTCCAATGCCCAATTTCATCGCAATGAAAACACTTGGCATTTTTCAGAGATTTCTTGTTGGCAACAGATTTTCCCTTTCCCTTCCCTTTGCCCTGATTGCCCTTCTTCTTGGTGTTAGGTTTCTTAACATGACCCTCCTTGATCATTAGCACTGGTGCAGTTTTGCTAGGTATGTTCACCTCAGCAGTTTTGAGCATCTGATGCAGTTCTGCAAGTGTCTTCTCCATCCCATTCATATTATAGTTCATAAAGAACTGGTCATATGACTTGGGCAATGAGTTTAATTAGGATAATATCCCAGCCAACTCATCACTCAAAGGGATTCCAGGCGAGCCAAGTGATCAACATATGCCTTCATCTTTAGCACATGAGTGCTAACTGATGTACCCTCTTGCATACGAGTGGTTATAAGTGATCGCATCACATCAAACCTCTCATGACGAGCATTTTGTTGGAACATTTCCACTAGATGCTGATTCATCTCGTATGCTTCCATGTCCTCCATGGTCCTTTGAAGTTCAGGGATCATGGATGCTAACATCAGACATGAGACTTTCAAAGATTCGTCAAAATGCTTAACATAGTTTCTATAAGCATTAGTGTTCTGATTGATGGGTTCATCCGGGACTGGTGTTTCAAGAACATACAGCTTGTTCTCCGCCTTGAGAACAATTTTCAAGTTGCGGTGCCAGTCCATGAAGTTGGAGTGGTTCAGTTTGCCCTTCTCTAAGATGGACTTGAGAGAGAATTGGGAGGTGGAATTGTTTTCAGTTGACATCTACAAGGTTCAAAATTAACTTATTAATATTTTATGTTTTAAATATCCTAATTATTTTATGACCCAAAAAGAAAAATTAATTAGGATGAGACCCTGATTCATCAATACACAGTGAACTGACTTAGCACTGTCCACTGGTACGATTAGGTAGGTAAACAAAGATTGTTAATTGTGTCCACTACACAACTCTCCATTTGGGGTTATCGCTAAGGGTGATGTATGTTTAACCCCAACTATGCCCACTTGACAAACAAGCGATGTTTGGTCCTTTACTGTTAACTGTAACACCGGCTTATGTTACACAGGAAACGCGATAATTACCTTCACTCACGATCAACGCCCAGATGCAGGGATCAGCACTAACATTTGGGTTCGATTTAGAATGAAGTGTTAACTCGTTAAGGGTGGCATAAAACATCAATTTAAAATTGGGATTTATTTTAATATTTACCATAAATATATTGAATAACTCGTAGCATGATGCGAGTTACACAATTGTTTATAAAATCCAATTTTATATAATTCGTGATAATTGAAACTCATTTCAACACTCGACACGGTATAGTTTTAAATACCATATTTAAACTATGTTGGTCGTTTTATCGCGAATGAACTTGTTTTAATATTAATAAAACCTTTTTATTAAATATGCTTTTCGGTTTTATAAAACTTGTTTAAATAAAACCGTTGCCATGATTGTGAAAATTTTATTTATTTTAGGTTATCTAGATTATTTACAATAAATAAAACATAACCACAAAACATAATAATAAAATTAAACGAATCGAGCCCCTAATAGGTCGCCTGTTTCGTTTTAGCCAGAAACGAAACGAACTAGTCTAAAAGGGTTTCAAAACTATTTTGATAACTCCCACTTGACACGAGATCTCTATCTTCATGGAACATGTTAGCCTTTTTATCTTCGTCTTGATCTTGTACTCGAAGGATTACAACAATAAATTTGAAAATACAATAAAATCAAATCTATTCTAATCCTATCTATTACACCGGATCCAATATCCGTAATAAAAAAATACAAATAAATAAAAATAAAACCATCACAAACACAACCATGACAAGGGTCAAATACCTAGGGCTCAATTCACATCACAATCCATGAATAACAAAAGCTTTTGATCTTTGTCAAAAAAAATAATTTTTGACAAATAAAACATAGATCAAAATTATAACTTTACCATCTATACGCGCGTAACCATGGCTTTGATACCACTGTTGGGAATCATGGTATCTAATACACAGCGGAAGCGTTTTATATATATCAGAAAAAGTCTAAATATATATATATATATATATATATATTTATATATTATATATATGCGATTTATATATATATATAATAATTAATTTTATTAATCCAATTAATAAAATATTTCCAATCAGGATCTCAGTTAAACGTGTATAAAGAAATAAATAAGAAACAACCATAGGGGGTTTAGTAATCAACCTTTGACGACTACACCGGAATTGTAACACGCGGGTTACAACGAATCCTCGCTAGTAGGAAGTTCACAACCGAGCACGAACTAACCGGCAAGCAACTCTTTGCAAGAAGGGATGGCGGCGGTGTGGTGTTTTGCGGCGGACAAAGGGATGGCAGCTCCTATGTGGTGGCCGCAAATTTTACTTGGGAGGCAAGGGTTGTTGTTTTGTTGAAAAGTGTACTTAGGGTTTGCACCTTAATCCCCTTTTTATAAAACACAAACTTACACTAAGCTCCATTGTATATTACTATAATATTTCTTATGTTATAAATATTCATTATTAGAGTGACTCTCCACATCCTTAACTCCTAATTGTCATTACATCTTGTATTAATATTTGAGCCTATAAATAGAGGCTTTGTACTTTCATATGGACATCAATAAGAAAGTATTTCTCCATTCTCCTTTCTATTCTCTATTGCTAATAGGTGTAGTTGTTTTACAACACGTTATCAGCGCTTTGCTCTTGAAGGTAAAATCGCATTATCATAAGGTGAGTTAGTATAGTATCTTTTTCTTGTCTCAATCTCTTGCAATTATCCATGCTGTAATTCATACGGTTTTGGGTTAAAAGAAGATTCACATCAATATTACCATACAAAGTATTAATTATTTAGTGTTTAACAAATCGTATTATGTTATTTGCCATGTTAAATAGTTAAATCATATTGTCTAGCTTTAATTATATAGCTTTATCATATAGCTGTATCATAAAAATAGACCATAAAATTTATTTATTTTTCTATGTCCCGTGGATATTCAAAATTTAATTCAAAATCTATTTTTATATCCACATGTGTTCTTGGTATTTAACTATTTATTTTAGATGCCGTTTTTGTTTGAAATTTGATATGAATTGGTTTATAATTTGAGTAATATATATTAATTCACAATCATTTTGATATAGTTAACCATGTCGAATCTTGCAAAGCTTGAGTTTATGGCTCTAGATATCACTGGAAAGAATTATTTGTCATGGGTATTGGATGCTGAAATCCATTTGAATGCCAATAATCTTGGTGATACAATTAAAGAAGGGAATAAAACAAATACCCAAGATAAGGCAAAGGCGATGATCTTCTTACGCCCCCATATTCATGAGGCATTGAAAAGTGAATACCTCACTATCAAAGACCCACTCGTCCTATGGACCAATTTGAAAGAAAGGTATGATCACCAGAAAACGGTGATATTACCAAAAGCTCGTTATGACTGGATCAATTTAAGGTTGCAAGACTTTAAGTCTATAAGCGAGTATAACTCGGACATGTTTAGAATCACATCACAATTGATTTTATGTGGTGAAAATATAACTGATAAGGAGATGTTGGAAAAAACATTCTCCACCTTTCACGCCTCAAACATAGTCTTGCAACAACAATATCGTGAAATGGGTTTTACCAAATACAGTGACTTAATATCATGTTTGCTTGTGGCTGAGCAAAATAATGAGCTTCTAATGAAAAATCATGAGACTCGTCCAGTTGGCACAGCCCCATTCCCTGAAGCGAATGTGGCAGCATATAACGACCAAAGTGGAAGTCGTGGTCGTGGCCGTGGTTACCATCGTGGTCGTGGTCACCATCGTGGTCGTGTACGTGGATATAATCTTGGAAATTATCATGGTATTCAATCTAAAAACACAAAAGTCCACCAAAAGGGGCAAGAAAATGCAAAGAAACCTAGGGATGAAAGTGGTAGAAATAAGAATGTAACCACATCAAATGCATGTCATCGATGTGGAAGTAATGACCATTGGGCGCGTGCTTGTCGTACACCCAAACACTTGGTAGCACTCTACCAACAATCCATCAAAAATAAAGGAAAAGTGATAGAGACAAACTTTACATATGGAGATGGAAACACTGATGTCCCTAGTGGTTTTCTTGAAGATACAACTCGTTTTGATGTTGATGATTTTCTTATTGATCCAACTAATTCGGATTCTGGTGATATCATGGCTGATGCACCCCAGTTGGATGCTGGCAATTTTTCTTACATGTGAATGCTTGAATTTGAAGTTATTTTCCCAATATTTTGTTTGCTTTGTTTTGTGTTTGTGGTTATGTTTTGTTTAATAAAAAATATATAAGACGTTTTATTTATGAAAATTTTTTGTTTTGTTTGTTTTGAAGCTTATGGAGCGTTTTAAACATCATATTAATAGTGAAGATATAGGCCTATTTGACAGTGCAACTACTCATACAATTTTAAAGAAAAGAAATTATTTCTCTAGTTTAATTATAAAAGAGGCAAACGTCGGTACCATATCTGGTAGTTCAAAATTAATTGAAGGTTTTGGAGAAGCACATATAGTGTTACCAGGTGGAACACAATTTAAATTTACTAATGCGTTATTCGCCCCGTTGTCTCGAAGAAATCTAATAAGCTTTAAAGACATTCGTCTAAATGGATACCATCTTGAGACAACATGTGAAGGAAATGACGAGTACCTTCAAATAACAAATATGATTTCGGGTAAAAAAACATGTACTAGAAAAATTACCCGCACTTGCCTCAGGTTTATATTGCACGAAGATCATTGAAATTGAATCAAATATGGCCATAAACCAGAAGTTTATGGACCAGGAAAACTTTATCATTTGGCATGACCGGTTAGGTCATCCCGGATCAACAATGATGCGAAAAATTATAGAAAATTCATGTGGGCATTCTTTGAAACCCCAAAAGATTCTTCAGTCTAAGGACATTGCATGTGTTGCATGTTCACAAGGAAAGTTAATTACTCGTCCATCACTAACTAAGGTGGGGAATGAATCCCTTAGTTTTTTGGAAAGAATACATGGGGATATATGTGGGCCTATACATCCTTCTAGTGGACCATTTAGATACTTTATGGTCCTAATTGATGCGTCAACTAGATGGTCCCACGTGTGCTTATTATCAAGTCGTAATATGGCATTGGCACGACTACTTGCTCAATTAATACGGTTAAGAGCACATTTTCCTGATTACCCCATCAAGAAAATTCGGTTAGACAATGCTGGTGAATTTACATCCCAATCATTTAATGATTATTGCATGTCTATTGGAATAAGTGTAGAGCATCCTGTACCTCATGTACATACACAAAATGGGCTTGCTGAATCTCTTATCAAGAGACTTCAAATGGTGGCAAGACCAATGATTATGAAATCAAAATTGCCAGTTACGGCTTGGGGGCATGCAATTTTACATGCAGCAACACTAATTCGCATCAGGCCAACGAGTTATCATACTACCTCCCCATTAAAGTTGGTTTTAGGTCAGGAACCAGATATTTCCCATCTAAGGGTTTTTGGTTGTGCCGTATATGTTCCAATCAATCCACCACAACGTACAAAGATGGGGCCTCAAAGGAGGTTAGGAATATATGTTGGGTATGAATCGCCATCTATTATAAAGTATTTAGAGCCAAAAACAAGGGATTTGTTTACGGCTCGTTTTGTTGATTGTCATTTTGATGAATCAACATTCCCAACATTAGGGGGAGATGAAAAGCAGCTAAATGGTGATATATGTTGGAATGAATTATCGTTATCTCATATGGATCCTCGAACTAAACAATGTGAACTTGAAGTTCAAAGAATAATTCATTTACAAAGATTAGCGATCAATTACCAGATGCATTTACTGACCCAAATAGGGTGACTAAGTCACATATACCAGCTGCTAATGCTCCAATAAAAATCAGTGTCCCGGAAGGACAACCACATATTGGTAAAGAGTCTAATGCATGCCTAAAGCGTGGTAGACCAGTCGGTTCCAAAGATAAAAATCCTCGAAAGAAAAAGGGAGCAAATAATGAAGATGGTCAAATCGAGGTAGCTTCAATGCCAGAAAAAGAATCTCATAAAGAGACGATAGACATGATGGTTCAAGATGAACATAAGGTACCTAAAAATGAAGAGATCTCAATAAACTACATCATGTCTAGGAAGGTATGGAACCGAGACCAAGTCGACGTCGATAATGCTTTTTCTTATAATGTAGCGCTAGAAATCATGGAAAGCAATGAGGATCATGAACCAATATCTGTTGATGAATGCAAACAGAGACATGATTGGCCAAAATGGAAAGACGCAATTGAAGCGGAATTAAATTCCCTCACGAAACGTGAAGTCTTTGGACCTGTGGTTCAGACACCTAAAGGTGTAAAGCCTGTTGGATATAAATGGGTCTTTGTGCGAAAACGTAATGAAAAAAATAAGATTACACGTTACAAGGCACGATTGGTAGCACAAGGTTTTTCGCAAAGACCTGGAATTGATTATGAGGAGACTTATTCTCCAGTGGTGGATGCAACGACTTTTCGTTATCTTATTAGTCTGGTAATACAAGATGGGATTGATATGCGTCTAATGGATGTTGTGACAGCCTACCTTTATGGCTCACTTGATACTGAAATTTACATGAAACTACCTGCAGGATTTAAAGTACCAGAATCATGTAAATCAAGTTCTCGAGAACACCTTTCAGTTAAATTAAACAAATCATTGTATGGGCTAAAACAATCTGGGCGTATGTGGTACAATCGCCTTAGTGAGTATTTGCTGAAAGAAGGTTATAAAAATGATTCTGTTTGTCCATGCATTTTTATAAAAAGATCAGAATCTGAGTTTGTTATAATCGTTGTATACGTTGATGATTTAAATATAATTGGAACTCCTAAGGAGCTCCACAAAGCGATTGAATACTTGAAAAAAGAATTTGAAATGAAAGATCTTGGAAAGACAAAATTTTGTCTCGGGCTACAAATTGAACATCTTGAAAATGGGATACTTGTGCACCAAGAAACCTACATATATAAACTGCTCAAAAGGTTTTACATGGATAAATCACATTCACTTAGCACTCCAATGGTGGTAAGATCGATTGATGTTGAAAAGGACCCCTTTAGGCCACCTGCAGACGAAAAAGAAATTCTTGGTCCAGAAGTACCATATCTTAGTGCAATTGGTGCATTAATGTTCCTTGCTAGCCATACACGACCAGACATATCATTTTCATTAAATTTGCTAACAAGGTATAACTCATGCCCAACAAGGAGGCATTGGAATGGGGTAAAACAAATATTTCGGTATCTTCAAGGTACTAAAGATATGGGCTTGTATTTTACTAATCAATCGAAAACAGGTTTCGTTGGATTTGCAGATGCAGGTTATATGTCTGATCCTCACACTGGTCGATCTCAAACGGGATATTTATTCACACATGGAGGCACTGCAATTTCATGGCGTTCCGTGAAGCAAACTATCACAGCCACTTCATCTAACCATGCAAAAATATTAGCAATCCATGAAGCTAGTCGAGAATGTGTTTGGTTAAAGACAGTAACACAACATATTAGTGGATCTTGTGGTATTTCTTTAGGGAATAAAGAGCCAACAATAATACACGAAGATAACGCAGCATGCATTGCACAACTTAAGGAAGGATACATCAAAGGAGACAGAACCAAACATATTTTACCAAAGTTTTTCTTTACACATGATTTACAAAAGAATGGTGATATTGTAGTCCAACAAATTCTTTCTAGCCACAATTTGGCAGACCTGTTTACCAAATCACTTCCGACTTCAACATTCAAGAAATTGGTTCATGGGATCGGGATGCGTCGACTCAAAGAGCTTAAGTCATCAGGGGGAGAATAATACGCGCTGCACTCTTTTTCCCTTAGCTATGGTTTTATCCCACTGGGTTTTCCTAGCAAGGTTTTTAATGAGGCAACATCACCAAGCGTATTTCATTTTGTGGATAGTCAAGAGGGAGTGTTATAAATATTCATTATTAGAGTGACTCTCCACATCCTTAACTCCTAATTGTCATTACATCTTGTATTAATATTTAAGCCTATAAATAGAGGCTTTGTACTTTTATATGGACATCAATAAGAAAGTATTTCCCCATTCTCCTTTCTATTCTCTATTGCTAATAGGTGTAGCTGTTTTACAACATCTTAATATTAATCCAATTAATATTAAGTCCCTCAAGTTCAAAAGCCATTATTATTTCACAAATAATAATCCACCTACTCATGAACTTATCTGATTCGTGTACCAACGTGTAACTCTTCGGATCGTACCGGATCGAGTTACGTTGACCTCGACTTTTAATTATATCGGACATACATATGTCCAACAGTTACTAGGCTAAACCAGATATAGCGACGGAAGGCAGACTCTTGCCAACAGCCGTTCACTACACGCAAATGATCTTTAATGATAAAACAAAAAAAATATCGCGGATTGGTCGAGTGTGAAACACAATTGAGTATAACCTCGGTTGACAATTGTTGTCACACTAATTGTTGTACGTATAAGCAAAAGTGAAATAAATGTCTTAGTTATGCGTTTGGTTGTTGAAACATCACAAGTATCACATTTAGTCAAAAGTTTTTTTTCTCTTGTGATTGCAAATAATCATGTTAGGAACCGAACAATGCACTTTTATTATTTGAAATCACTAATAACTCATCATCATACTCAGTTAATCCCACCTATAGTAAAGTTAAGGTAGGGTCTAAGGAAGGTAAGATATAGACAGCCTTACCTCTACCCTTAAGAATAGAGAGGCTGTTTCCAGTGAGACTCCCGGCTCGATGTGGTTTGGTATCAAGCCTTGGACATAAGGCACAGAACACTTACCAATCGGGACAAACCCGATCGGTGCATGTACCCCTTTGTCTTTTGGCTATCCACGTCACCACATGATGCATGATTAACTGTCCGTCGTTTTTAACGTTATTTTCACGAAATTAGTAAAATAACGTTATTTTCATGAAATCACTAATAACTAAGTTGTTTAATTGGGCTATCACCAAAGAGTTCAATGTTTTGATAAAGGATTCTACATATGTTGTTTCATTCATGTGTTTAGACTTTAGCCACTACCTTATAAGGGCGTTGTCATCTAGTACATTCATCGTTGAGGCATGCTCCTATTATCCTATATATCTTGTTTAATTTCAACTACAAGTCTACAAGACTTAAACTTATGGGTTCAGCTAGTAATTAGCTTATGTTCTAGTTGGTTCAGCTACATACATGTTCACATGCTTACATATTAAGCATACACATACACATATATACCTACATTCTGATCTCAAACTATGATGCATTGTTAATCCAAGTTTATAGAACATATTAATTCTTTATTAGACTATTAGGCTACTCGGTGTGGGGATCGTCTCACACCTCGTCCCGGGTCGTCTAGAACATGCACACCGCCCCCTCGGTCCGTTTTCATCTTGTTCGTCCTCACGAGAACGTTTGGGACAGACCACTTTTATTGTTTTTTTAAATATATGGACCAATGGGAAGGGGTGTTTTGGGTTGTCTTGGTCTGTTAAGAATGGAGCACACCGCCCCCTTGGATTGTCTAAAAAAGGAGGACAACCCCTTTACTTACGTGATAGCTTATGTGGCATCGGGACGACCCATTTGGGCTGTCCCATACGTACCCAACAGCCTTAGTAAATTTCACAAGTAGTAAGCAATGTCTGTACAAATTTATTCCAAGATTCTATGATAATAAGATCATGGTTGAAAGTCTATGAGATAATTAATGCATAGACTTGTACTTTTTATTAATACTTAAAACTTAATAAACAAAAGCTAGGTTCCTAAAGTACAACCAAAGTAGACATTCTAATAGTTGACCAAGATACATAGTTAATTAACTCCATCAAATTTGCTTGCATCACACATGCATACATTAATTTACATACATTTGAATCTAAGGGATAGATTGAGTATAGATGTAATCTTGGTCCTCAAAACCACTCTCTTCTGACCCATTTTCATTTTCTTGCTCACCCTCAGTCTTCTTTCCCTGAATGTGATAACAAAAAACAATAAAAATTAAGCATCTTGATGTATTACTCATGTATGCATATGAGATATATGTATGTATATGATAATGAAGATCTAACCACATGGACTGAATTGAAAGAAGTCATGTCTGGTTTGGCATCAAGATTCTCATGAGATAAGATGAGGATGAAGAGAACAAGAGAGAACAAAGTTGCAGATCTCATGATACATGTAGAAGTTTAAGTAATGTGGTGGTGGTGCTTAGGAGGATGATGACATGATATATAACACACTCACACAGATGCATATATGTATATAATATATTGATACGTTTTGACATGTACATATGGAGACGTGAGTGTGTGTGTCATAGCTCATGTGTCACGTGTGTGAAACTGTACCATCCTTTGACCTGTCTTCTGATTCCAAGACAACAAGCTCGAGCATCAATGGAGTGAGCTTGGCTTCTTATGGTTTTCTGCACTTCACACACTAATATATATAACTCCAAGATTCTTCATGATATATACAAGCCTTCTCTATGAAGATTTTATATTAGACACATGTTATGTATAACTTAAGGGTCCGGTTATTTGCACAACTAGGGTTTTTATTTGCACAACCCCTCCACGGGTCGTCGAGGCCTGGACAGCCCGTGGAGGGCCAAAAAGGCAAACGGACGGGCTGTCGAGGCCCAGACGGCCCGTCTAAAGGCAAAAGGACGGGCTGTCCAGGCCCAGACGGCCCGTCTAATGGTTTAAATCCAATCCAATCATTGGTAATCATTGGCAATGATTAGGTGATGATTATTTTGTTTTTTTATAAGTGTAAGTGTAGTGTGGATGTTTAAAATGGGTTTGAATGTTTGGTTTTTATAGATATTTGGTTTTTTATAAATGTTTGGTTTTTTATAAATGTTTTTTTTTTATTTGTATAATATGATCTTTTTAATATAATTGTGTATATGAATATGAACGAATGTCGTTTATGTTGCCGAACTAAACGAAACCAAAATACGAACAATAAACCATAAATAAGCATAAAATATTCCAAAAATTTACATAAACTATGAATTCAATAAACATTCAAAACGAACAATAAAGCATAAATAAACATAAATATTCCAAAAATTTACATAAACTATGAGTTCAAAATGTACGATTCCCAAGAAATATAACCCACCCGTCTAACCCGACCCACCCGGCTGATCCGACCCACCCGGCTGATCCGACCCACCCGGCTGACTGGTGGACGCCCCACCATGCTGACTGCTAGACGCCCAATCTGGAAGTGGACGCGGCTCCAAACCAGCTGCTCGTCGTCTCTCATTCTCGCTCTCTAGCAGCCACCGCATGTCACCCCGCATCGACGCCATGTCACCCCGCATCGACCCCAACTGATCCAGGATCTGCTGAAGTACCTGGGTCGTGCTATCATGCAACCTGACAGCATGATAAACGCGGGCAGGACGCTGTAGCTCCTCAATGGGGGGGTCTGGCATCTCTACATCCACCGGTGGGTCGCCGTCGGCAACGTGTGGCATCTGGACCTCAGGGGCAATCGGCCCATCGAGATGTCTGAGCGGCTCTGGCACAAAATGCTCGCCACGGTCGCCAGGAGGTCCGAAGGCACGCTGGTAGTAAGCGTGTGGGTTGCTGCGAGGGACCCGTGCTGCCACCTTCATCTGCGTCATAGTCCTAATATTTAACGGCCTGAAATGCAAAACAACAATAATAATATTAAATAATAATAATAATAATAATAATAAATAATAATAATAATAATAATATTAAATTATAATATATAATAATTTAATATTATTATTATTATTATTATTTATTATTATTAAATTATAATATTAAATTATAATAAATAATAAATAATAATAATAATAATAATAATAAATAATAATAATAATAATAATAATAAATAATAATAATAATAATAATATTAAATTATAATATATAATAATTTAATATTATTATTATTATTATTATTTATTATTATTAAATTATAATATTAAATTATAATAATAATAAATAAAAATAATAATAATAAATAATAATAATAAATAATAATAATAATAATAAATAATAATAATAATAATAAATAATAATAATAATAATAATAATAATATTACCTGGCCAACATCGGACGAGGTAACGTGTTCTCCTCAGCATGCGTCCACAATTCGCCCGGGCAAAGACGCAACGCGATGGCGGTGACTATCCCACCAATCGGAATCTCCCCCGCCGGGTGCCTATGAGGGTAGGTCGCGATGTACTCGGCAAAGCACCTGTGTAGCGCAACCGGCCTACCCCTCAAGATGCAGTAGAGGTAGAAAAGGTCAATCTGCTGGACCCTCTCGTTACAGTTACACCGTCCGGCAATCGACCAGCTAACCAAACGGTGTATGTAACGGATCAGAGGGTCCCGGATGTTGCTGGACCTATCCATCCTGCACAGAATAATAATAACATTAAAAAAATTTCGGCAGAGTTTCCTCTGTTTTTGTACGAACCAGACAACACAAGTCGTCTACAAAAATCCAAAAACAAACAACCTAAACTAACTAAATAACAATATTAATTAACTAAGCGAACTAAATAACAATAATAATAACGAACTGAACTAAATTAAAAGAATAACAATAATAATACCTGTCGCCGGTGTCCTCCCCATACTTTCGACCACCAATAGTGGGCCACCAGGCCATCAGCATGTCGTCTGGCAAGGTCGTCAAGGCCGTGGTGTACATATCCTGGACAAGCTCCTCCTCTCTGTACCAGCAGCAAGTAGTAGCCCACTGGTCCATCGTATATGCGTAGAGCTGTCCGAATAATCGGAACTGTACCTCCGACTCAGGCTCGCCGTCAGGACCTACTGGAGGCTCAACACCTGCTGGATGCGGCGTGTAGCGGAATGTCGAGATGAACTCGATCGTCAGTGGCCGATACGACTCATGGTCGAGGTCAGCTAACATCCGCCCCCAAGGGCTGTCGTCTGGGATCCACTCCTCAAACCTCTCCGATCCACCGATCGCAAGTAATGCGGACCAGTCAACACTGCGCGATCCGTGTATCGGACGCAGCTCCATCTGACCCCAGCGCGCGATCTCGTAGTCGTCGTTATCGTGCCTGAAGGGCCACTCTCTCAAGTCGCCACCTGCAAGAGGATTCCCGTCCGCAGGCTGGTTACGGCGTCTTCGGTTGTTTCTGTTTGCCATATCTGCAAAACAAAAACAAAACATTAAAACGCCTAAATAATAAATCGCTTAAACAGTAAAACGCCTAAATAGATAAACGCGCGCCTAAACATAAAGGCGCGCCTTTAGGTTTAGGCGCCTAAACACAAACGCGCGCCTAAACATAAAGGCGCGCGTTTATGTTTAGGCGCCTAAACCTAAACGCGCGCCTTTATGTTTAGGCGCGCGTTTGTGTTTAGGCGCATAAACCTAAACGCGCGCCTAAACATAAAGGGAGAAGAGGTCCCGGTGGTTTTTGTATCAAAACTGTTTCGTTCGGTACTGATCTGTTGACCAGGTCTTACCTGTGACCGATGTTTGACCAACAGTTGACCCGAGATCCAAACCAAACAAAACGAACTAGAATCTGACCCGAACTAAAATCAACCGAGACCACCAAAACCTGACTCAGAACCGGACCTGAACCTACAACCCCAAAACAAACCCGAGCAGATCTGACTTGTTGACCTGAGCATGGATACCCGAACCTGCCCGAAAGACTACCACGACAAGAACACACATCGAACCGAAACAAACCCACCAGAACCATACCTAATCTGGACCATCTTGACTCGAACATCGACCAAAGACTCGTATCTGTCCTAGAAACCAACACCCAAACCGGACCCGAAGACAAAAACCAACCCCAACACCACCACCTCCCACCCTCACCACTGCCCACCACCACCTCCCACCCTCACCACTGCCCACAACCACCTCCCACCCTCACCACTGCCCACAACCACCTCCACCCTCACCACTGCCCACAACCACCTCCCACCCTCACCACTGCCCACAACCACCTCCCACCCTCACCACTACCCCGACCACAATAATAATAATAATAATAATAATAATAATAATAATAATAATAATAATAATAGAGGCAGAGAGACGAGAGAGGCTTACCTGAGAGAGAGTGCAGAGAGACGAGAGAGACTGCAGAGAGACGAGAGAGGCAGAGAGAGAGGGAGAAGAGGGGGGGGTTGCAGACGGTGGTGATGTGGGTGTTAGAGAGAGAGGGAGAAGAGGTGGAGGGTGGTGGTTCGTGGTGGTTCGTGGAGGAGGCAGAGAGAGAGGGAGAAGGCGAGTGAGAGAGAGAGGGAAATGTGAAAGTGTGAAAAAATTGAAACGTCTGCTTGTTTTGGGGCTTTCTGGTGTTTCACAACGGACCGTCCAGGCCTCGACGGTCCGTTGTTTTTTAATTTTTTTTTAATTAAATAATAAAGGAAGCTTCCCTTGGAAGCTTTGTGTTTGGGACGCTCCGTCTAGGCCTGGACGGACCGTCCTGATAGATTGAGGACGGGTCGTCCAGCCTCAACGAGACAAAAAAAATGTGTTTGAGACGGGCCGTCTAGGCCTAGACGGTCCGTCGTGGTCCACTAGTGACGGCCCATCTAGGCCTGGACGGGCCGTCTCTGGCCAATTTTTTGCTTTGGACGGCCCATCTAGGCCTGGACGACTATAATGTATTTTTTTTTTTTTTAAATTTTTAGTGTTCTTTGTATATTTTAAGCTTGGTATTTGTAGTTTTTATAAAAAAAAAAGGGAGTATATTTTTATAATAAGTATAAATGAACACATACAACAAATTTTTCCGTTCGTCCGGTCCGGTTACATACGATAAGCTAAGTTAAGTCGAAGTATTGAGGTGATCGAACATCAACCCTTTGTATACGGTCGTCATATACCGTCTCCCACTCACTTGCCTCTTCATATCGCCACTTACGCCATGCTGGATTCAGTTTTGGCATTGGGGCGCCTTCTGCCAACTCAATCTTGATGAAATGATTTTTGTTAACAAAAGCAAACGATACGAACGCATGTTCTTCAACGGTGTGTGGACCATCGAACATAGGGAAGTACGTCTCACTTTGATCATACTGAGAGAGAAATTGAACAACCACCTTAAATTTCTGAGCAATCAGTAATCCTGAGGCGGGCATCTCCATCCATTGGTCGTGCGTGGCTGGTCCCACTCCAGTGTGATCGAATGAGTTGGAGACTCTGTCGTAAGTATCGTAATCCACTTCGTTTAAAATTAGCCTCCACCGTCTTCATTCTCGACGATCTCCTCCTTAAGCTGTTTGCGGATGAAGTACCACATATCCTGTTGCCACCCTAAGCACACAGCTACGGATCGAAAGCCACAGTGACCGTCTCCATGGACATCCCGAATGTCTGTAATGTATCTATGATATGCAGGTGGAAGCCATTTCTTAAACCTTTCGATCTCCAGTTTGTACCTGTACCCATCAAAAAGTGAGATTTAATATGTGTATAAATATGTATGCATGTGTGAATTTATATATTAGTAGTTTGTACCTCTCCCTTTCCAACAGTGGAAAATCTTCATCGTAAACAATCGGTTTGTCCCTTGATTGTTTACCTCTTCTAGAAGGCTTTTTGCCCTACGTGCAAAAAATTATATAACAACAACAACAACAACAACAACAACAACAACAACAACAATAATAATAATAATAATAATAATAATAATAATAATAATACGAACCGCAGCCTTATCTTCCTTTTTTTCCTTTTCACTTGTTGTTGGCCGACCCCGAGTATCGGTTTGTACCTCAGGAGGTTTATGTTTAGTCATAATCGGATTCAACACCTCCTTCATCTTCTGCAACATGCTTTTTTTCACTTGCACCTGTTGCGACCTTAGCTGCTCAGCGAATGCATTCATTTGGTGCTGAAAGTCAAACTCGGGATTCTCAGCTACTTCTGGCATAAAGTCAAGTCGTGTCCAGAAGACGTCGATATCAGCCAGTGACACTCGTGTATCTGATATATATATTCAATCACAACAACAACAAATCAATAATTTTATAAAAATTTGGCAGAGTTTCCTCTGTTTTTGTACGAACCAGACAACACAAGTCGTCTACAAAAACGCTTCAAACATTTATAATAAGTCTAAAAAATGTTGTTACCTTTCGTATCAAACAATTGCAATTGACAGGAACAAGGAAATCCATAAGTCTTATTGAGTCGGTGTTCACAAGACCTCTTTTGTTCCATATAATAATTTATCTTGTTGACCCCTCCGAGCATCAAAGTAAGCGCTAGATGGGAAACCCTACCGATTACGTCTTGAAACAACGGTAGATCATGTTTCCACATTCTTGTTGATCGGCTTTGTTCGAAGGAGTGCTTTATCGCTACGCGCCGTGATTCCATAACTTTGTCTATTTGCATCACAAGCGCGTGGAGCGAGCTGTTCGGGCCTTTTATGTACCTTTTAATAAGAGCATGCTGACTCTCGACCCTGTTGGTCGTAGTCTGACCGAACGTAAGGTTTTCATTTGCCCATGCTTCCACAAACATTTCTTTATAATCTCGGAGCCAAACTGACTCCATGTAGTCATAAACCTCTGTAAAAAACAGAATAGTGATGTCAATACAGAAAATATGTACGCTTGTAAAGCAAAATAAAAAATAAAATATATACCCGTTCGATCCTGCCCCCAAAGTCGTCTGTAGAGCGCTTCAAGATTGAATTCGTAAGCCTCTTTGTCAGAGATTTACACAGTCGACCAAAATACTGCAAAAATATTTCCCATTCTTCTTTTGGAAATCCTGCTTTATGATATTTTGCAATATTTCGTTGAATATGATACCTGCAAAACAACAACAATAATATTAATAATAATAATAATAATAATAATAATAATAATAATAATAATAATAATATTTCGTTGAATATGACACCTGCAAAGCAATTTCGTAGCATCCGGGAAAACTGAAGCACATGCACTCATCAGAGCCAGATCTCTATCTGTAACAATTACACGTGGCTCCATACTCCCCTCCAGCAAATCTCTGAGCCTCTCAAGCACCCATGTGTAGTTACTCGTTTTCTCTTTAACGATAAATGCATGGGCGATACAAAACGACTGGTTTGTCGACGTCATACCCACAATTTGAACAAACGGGATTCTGTACTCGTTCGTTTTGTAGGTGGCGTCGATCAGCATCACATGTGGAAAGGCACGTCAGAGATTGTACGAGACCCGGTGTGAAAAGAAAATATTCTCAACAGCATCTGTCTCTGGATTCTGCTTGGTGAAATAAGTAAATTTCTTTTCAACCAGGATACTCTCGAGTATCTGCATAACAATAATAATAACAATATTTAATATTTAACAACAACAAAATTAATAATAGTCTATGACAATAATAGTAATTAATAATAATACCTGCATTGGGGTTTTATCGCCGTAAATTCTATGTTTAATCTTGCTCACTGTATTGTGTATGTCTCTTAGAATACATTTATTATTCGGGTTTTGTGCTCTGATGGCCAAATGTATGTTTGCCGGTTCCAGGCCTTGAAAATAAAGTGTTTCCACCATTTCTTCTTCCTGTGGTGTCAGCCGCCTAGCAAAAGCGTGACCCTCAACATGTACAAAAGGGTCGTGGTTATGATTCGCGTGTTTAACCTCCAACTTCCAACCCTCTTTGCGTAGCCTCCCTATTAACATAAATGGACAGTTAATCTTTTTGCTACCCGTAGACCTTACTGTGGCTGTAGTATGGTATTCGCCAGCACGGTCGCATCTCAGGTCTATCCTAATTTTTCTTGCATTATTTCCACTGCCTTTTGAAACAGAACGTCCTGTCACTAGGACGTAACCGCTAGCAAGGGCTCTATCGTAAGCCCATTGTTTCATCTCTTCAACAGACCCGAATACCTGAAAATTTACACAACAGTCTAGTCTAAATTCATACTACTCTAAATACCTGAAAATATATACTACTGTAAAGATATACTAGTCTAAATTCATACTAGTCTAAATACCTGAAAATATATACTACTGTAAAGATATACTAGTGTAAATAAATAAACGCACCTGCTCGGTTTCATACGAAACATCCGGGTTAGGTTCAACTTTTATGTTAGCATCTTCCTGGTTGTCATCATTAGCACGATTCCCGCGCGAATGGTAACTCCCGTACGTGTACTGCGGGTAGCTTGGTGGCACGAAAAAAGACTCCTGTTCCTCTACATATTCCTCGTTGAGATCGGGCAGCATGTTCCCGTCATTACCACGAACCCCGGATTTAACCTCATCTTCACCAACTTGAACCTCGGGTTCATACCCTACGCTTTCAGAGACGTAAGACTCGTTCTCAGACAGGTCAACGGTTGAAAAGCTGTGTAAATATGTCATCGTGAGACCGGGAAGTCGAAATGGGTCGAGGGTTTTGGTGGTGGTGATGTTTTAAAGTTTGGTTCAAATGGGGAAGAAGCTGATCGTGTAATGGTTATATCAGGAAATGTCGACGGGCCGTCGAGGCCTCGATGGGCCGTCTAGGGATTAAATGCCCTAACCTAACACGTTTCAACGGGCCGTCGGGGCCTGGACGGCCCGTCCATAAGTACCTTTTTCAGACTTTTCAGTCTGAACTGCCTGCTTTTGCAGGAGTTCAGACTGATCACCTCGTACCTCGTACTTTTACGGGCCGTCTGGGCCTCGACGACCCGTCAGTTTTGTCTTTTCTGTAAACAAACGGCCCGTCAAGGCCTGGACGCCCCGTCCTTAAACCCTAATTTTTCTTAACGGCCCATCTAGGCCTCGACGACCCGTCCTAAGGTTGTTTAGGGTTTTTTGTTGGTTGTGTAGATAGTATCACCCTAACTTAAACATTTAAGGGTATGTTTGGCAAAACTAGCTGATAGTTGGTGGTTGCAAGCTGTTGGTTGGTGGCTGGAAGCTGTAGTTTTTTAAATATATTTTAATGTTTGGCAGAGTAGCTGAAGCTTTTAATAATATATATATATATATAGGGGGCGGTTATTGTGAAGTAATACAAACGTGCGAAGTGTGCGAAGTCACTTTTGTACATGATAATTACGTAATGTTTTTGTATGTTCATGAAAACATTACGTAATTATCATTAAGTAATTATCATGCATACGTAATGCTTTCATGAAACATAAAAAAACATTATGTAATTATCATTACGTAAATATCATTACGTAATTATCATGCACTTTGTACATGATAATTACGTAATGTTTTTGTATGTTCATGAAAACATTACGTAATATCATTACGTAATTATCATGTACAAAAGTGACTTCGCACACTTCGCACGTTTGTATTACTTTGTATTTGAACCGGCCCATATATATATAATGAGTAATGACGAATACAGGCATAATTAAAAGCTTGTATATGCATGTTTTAACGGTGTTTATATGATTAAACATGATTATATATGATTAACATATGTTAGGATTGCATGTTCGTGTGTTAGGATGTGCTCACATGCATTAAAAAGACAAAACTGGAAGATCTGGAAAAGCCAAGGTTTGGTTTGACCTTAAGGGGGGTCGAACCAGGATATGAGTTTCTTGAAAACTCCATTCGACCATCCCCTGCAGGGGTCGAACCACACACTAGTATAAATACCATACTTTGCCATTTTTCATCATTTCACAAACCCTAAACGCCTCTAAACACTCTCCCTCGAATTTAATCACTGGGGAAGGAGTTTTTGACCTTGTTTTTCACAATCTAACCTTCTATATCATAAACAAGTAAAGATCTAAGGTGTGTTCTTCATCCAAAATCCTTTTTAAGCATTTTTTATACGTTTTCATTAAACCCCAAAGGTCCAGATCTGTTTTAAGTTAGTTTTTATGATTAAAAACATTTCCAACATCTTTCTAAACAAAACCTCATTATAAAACATAAGTTTTCATACAAATTAACATGTGTTAATGATCCTTTATGTTGTGTTATGTGTTGTTTGATGTTTGAATGCTGTATAGATGTTATAGAGATGTTCTAGGACTGTTATTAATGATGAGTTTTGGTTATCTTAGGTCACAAGTTGTTGGATGATGATGTTTTGTCTAATTTGGGGATATTTAATAAATCTAGGGTTTAATTCTTGATGATTATGTTAATTGTTGAATGATTTCATAAAGTTTTGAGCTAATTTTTGAATGATTTCATAAAGTTTCCAAATTGGGTAAAGATTTCATGCATGATGTGACATCTCCATAATTTTGCCAATTGCCATTTTGGGTAAATATTAAAACGGACTGATTTTGGAGTAAAATTGGTAGGGTTTCGTGGAGATATGTTATTCAAACTTGACTGCTGTGTTTCGTGATGTTTTCGGACTGTTTTGATGCGATTTGATGCGTTTTAGGAAGTTTGCTGCAGACTGGGTCAAACCAGGACTTCATTCGACCTATCGTGAGGTCGAATGAAGAACTTGGGGGTCGAACCAAAAACTTAACAGGTTGAATGAACTCTATTTTGGTCGAACGAACATGATTTAGGTCGAATTAACATGTGTTAGGGTCGAATTAACATGTGTTAAGGTCGAATGAACATGTATTTGGTTGCATGAACTTATGAAATGGTCGAATGAACTTGAATTGGGTCGAACCAAGATTATATGGGTCGAACCAAACTCGTTTCCATGCTGATTCAACCCAACAACTCCGTATGTGCGATTTTTTATGCAAACTAAGTATTTTATGCTTGAACCTTGCGTGTAATCTATGTGTACTTGGTTAGCTTGTGTAATGGGTCACCAACGGGATGTTGAGTTGGTCTGGTGTGTCGGTTTAACAGTCAAACACATTTTCAAACACACTTAGTCATGATCTGGACGATTGGGGACTAGTTAACCTTAGGGTTATTAGTCAAAACACTTATACAAACTTTTATGATATATCTCCGGTAGTTGGGATTATCAATGCTTGTCTTTTATTCTTTATTTCGAAGAACGCAACCTTAGGTGAATGTCACAACCCCATCCTTTACTGTTTTCATTACTTTTGGGGGGAGAAATATGCGGTACGAACTTTCTTACTTTAGACCAACATATTACATTATATCACATGGATACTTAGTGACTCTTATTCATTGGTAAAGTCCTCTCAAACTTAGTGAACCATTAATATGTGGATACATAGCGGGGAAAGTGTGAATAGATCTATTGGGCCTGGTAAGCCCCACTCAAGCTGACTGGAGGTCGGTGGCGGGTGCATATTTGTCCTATAACTTACGGCCCCGGGTGATGAACCGGTGACGGGTATTGAGGCATTCTAAACGTTCAGCAATGGTTCATGACACGTAACGATGTCTAGCTAGCATCAGGTATAGATGTAAGGATTGTTGGGTCTGGATTACTATTGTTACAAACTTTTACAAACTTATTCTCTGTGACTCACCGGCACTGTATGTGTTGACTAACTTGCATGTTTTCTCAGGTCGCTAAGGTAGCAGGGAGTATTAGGCGCACCGGAGTCGTACTACGTCTAGTCTTGCATACATAGGTAAACCGTGTTGGGTTTGCATTCATACTTTTGAACTATGGTTTTGTAAACATTAAAGCTTTCGCTGTCGTTGTCGTTGTCTGTTTTTACTTTCAAACTTATAAACTGTGTGATTGATATTTCACGTTATTTTCATAGCATATAGTTTTCGTTTATTGTGACCGTTGACTTGGATCCTGGTATGTCACACGCCACACGGTAAACCCCGCAAGTAGAATTTGAGGGTGTAACAAATATTTGGCCGAAAGTGGAGGCACCCGTTACCTAGCTAGGCCTGGGCCTATATTGGTTAAGGGTTAGAGCATTCGCATCAAGGGAACCAAATTCTCTTCATCAAATTATACTAAAAATCAATATTCCACCTCTAAATTTTCTCTCCTTTTTAAATAAATAATAAATAATACTTTTTTGTACTTTCATCATTATATTTTCTCCCCCCCCCACTCACAACCACTTACAAAAATATTAAAATATAAATATGGATAAACAGTGTCCCCCCAAAAATAGGGGTGAACAGTGTTTTCACCAAATATCTTCTCTCTCCTCAACTCACAACCACTTACACACACCCTATATAATTTGAGGGAAACACTCACATAAATTTGGTGGACCAAATGTGAATGCACTAAGTGATGTTTGGCCCATGCATGTCGTATATATAGAGGGTTGCACCTTCTTCATAAGGCATGTCATGTTACACTAAGCAAGCCAATACCATTTTTGTGTCTGTACGCTAGAGCTATCTTTAGTATCCCAGCAATCGCCTTTCTTCGTACGGCCACTGTTTCTTTTCTTGTAGGTTGGTTCGAGTTCACGGGTATGAGTAAAGGATTATGCCCTGCATCAACCAATAGTGACAGTCGTAATTACCTTTATCGAGATACTTACACTTGTTTCTTCAATGGCAATAAAAATGGGTTTGGGTCGGTTCTTGCAGCAGGGAGGGGGAATTGATGCAGAACCGTCAGGTTGAAAATGCAACCGGTTCAAGTAGGTTTTTCCGATTACGGTTTCAAAAACTGGTTTTTTGTTTACCCATAACTAGACTAGATGTGAACAAAAAAACGGTTCTCGAACCAAACCGGTTCCAATAGGAAACCGTAGGTTACACATTGATCCCCCATTTCGCGTGTAGAAATCGACCTGAACCGATTTGTGTGTGAAACCGGTCCCAAACTGGTTTGGGAAAAACCGGTTCGAGCCGTTAGGTTTGAAAAACGTTTTTTTTGGTTGAAATTTTCGACTGTTGAGCTCATATATGACTGTTATAGGACCGTTAGAAGTTGATTAATTAGTGAATTAAGGGCTTGATTTAGGTGATTTCAGAAGTTGAAAATGAAAGGGTGGGATATGTGGGGTGTTTCGGTTGAGACAAAAAGGGAAGAGAGATAGAGGTTTAAGTATAACTGAAGGGATAAGGTCCTAAATCCTGCGCGGATAAGGACCCTACCCCATGTAACACCCCAACCGATGGCGGAAACATCGAGGTGTCACGTAGTGATGATTGTTCAGTAGCTCATGGTAAATAATAAATTTCAATAATTGATTTAAATGTATTACATACAATTGTTCTACAAGAATTTGTACATCAAAAATGAATAATACTAAATTCACATCTTCATGCATTAACTCTAATCTTCAAGCAAGCTATAACCTGAAACATGTTAAGTTTGAAAATATTTTGGGTCAACAAAAGTTGGCGAGAATACATAGGTTTTTGAAATATGATAAATAATAATAGTTTGTACAACAATCACAGTTGTATAATGATAGAGTATGAGTCCGACATGTAACAATGCGTCTTTGTACAATCAAACCTTGTGTCGACTGAGGACTAACTCGCAAGTTAGTTAAATGTTGTTACCGTTATCGATCATCCCTGAATTTATGCGGGGGGATGGGTTTGTCAGACTTATAGCGCTATAATCTAAACAGGCGGCTTGATCAATGTTAATGATTGTACTGTGTCTTTTTGTTACAGTCAAATGATAGAATGAGTAAATGATAGTGTATAAAATGATTATAGTTGAATCACAAGTTTCAACAATGTAAGTATGAGTAAATGATAGTGTATAAAATGTTTAAACATGTTTCACCCCAAAAATGTAAACAGAAAAAGGGGCTATGTAAACTCACAGTTTGTGTAATAACTTGAAATATGCTGAACCGCAAAGTTTGAATTAGAATATCCCAACGGATTAGCCTAAAGGAATAAATAATAATTTGTAAGGGAAACGGACTTAAAGTCTAAGTTATCTAGGATTAGGCGCTTAGGGTTTCCAGACTATAATTTGGGGATTCATGGGGTTTTTGAATTGAATAGTTTTTAATATTTAATGAAAATATTATGAACTCCATTAATTATTTAAACTTATGAAGATTTAATAAATAGTCAAAAGCGTAAATAATAGAACGGATTAAATATATAAATATTTTTTTTCAAAAAAAATTAAATTTTAAATATAAACTCTAGAGTTTAATGAAGCTAGTATAAATTTTATAAAAATTTTAGACTGAGTTTGCTATTTTTAACAATTAATAGTATTTATATAAGTTATTAAAAAAAACAAAACAAAACTGTAAAAAAACAATGCATCAAAATAGCCCCTCAAAGGACTCGACCTGGTGACCTGGTGCATGTAAGGCAATGCCCAGACCAACTGGTCTGGGAGTACGTTTATGGTATCAATCAGATCTAAATTCTGAAAACAAATAAATCCCCAAATTAAGTATTATGAACCCTAACTCCTAATCACTCCAAATAACCACGAAATCGAAATAGATATCAACGAACATCAAAGGGCTGTTGTTCTAGACTATAACTCGACCAAAAAGCCAAAAGGAATTTAAACATACCGGGTCTCAGAGGGTAATAACGAGCACCATAAAACTGAAACAAAAGACTTCTAATTGGAGAGTTTTAGGATGTAAGAGGGAGAGATTTTAGATGGGTTGGAATCGCAATACAGGTATGAATTTATATAGTGGTTCAGTTTTAGTCTAAAACTTTGAATTGAATGTTGGTTGCACCAGATTTGGATAGTTCTTGAATGCTTTGACCTTGACTGGTCAAAGGCGCGTAAAAGATGCTTGAAAATGGATGATTGCTCGATTAAGGTAGCTAGATTGAAGGTTAAAGGTGTTGGTGGTGTAATGGCCGGTCAAAGTTTCCAAAACAAAGGCCAGAGACGCGTCAATTTGTCTACGGATCTCGACCGGGTCGGGTCTGTGGCTGGCTGCAGAGAAGAAAGGAGTTGGGCCGGGTATTGTGGACTTAGTGCGGCATAACGGGCTGGGTATGGGGTCTAAACTAGGTCTGTTATGGGCTCAAATGGTTGTGGGATCCGATAATAAACAAGGACAAGTTTATGGGTTTAGTTTAGTTTTATTATTTATTTATTTTTTTAACATGATAGGTGTATACATAAAAAAAATATATAAACCTTTCAAAACTTTTTTTTAACATCCTAAAAAAAATCTGCTTTATTATTATCATTATTATTAGAAGTATAAAGTGGTTAAAATGTTTATATATTGTTTTCAAATCATATAAGAATGGTACCAAAAAGAGTATATGATGGGTAAAATGGTGATTTTATTAACACAAGAATTGGCAAAATTCGCGATGTTACACCCCACAACTAAGTATAAATATACAAACACATCCGCGGGATAACCTATCAATGAGTGAAGGTGACCAGAACCCCCGTGTAGTTTCCAACGCACAGGCGACATAAGCATCTGCGCAGGGTAGAAACATCTGCGCAGCCTCCTCACGTGTCTATGCGGAGGTCATGCACAGACCAATCAAAAGTTGACACGTGGCAGAGCTGACTCCACAGCTCTGGTCACCAACAGTGAAGATACAAGCCCCATGTTCCCACTATCTACACTGATCAGCTTTGTGTCAGACATCACGTCAGCTGTCTTCCAGAAGAACAGACTGCAATGACATGAGAATATCCGCCTTCGGCCAATCCGATCGCACAACATGGACAATGGCAGGGCGGTACACCTTTTCTCTCTCTTCAGCATTTATTACATCTCAGTCTCCTCATAAACACTTGGTCCAATCCTAACTAATTGGGTCGTAAGAAGGCAGGCCCATAACCCGGGCCAAAGCCCATCGTCAAGGTTATGAGTTAGTGATGTTTGGCTCACTCGTACCCTATATAAAGGAGCTCTCACCTCCTTGTGTAGGCATGCATGATTGCAGGAGTAAACCAAACACCATTTTTTTTGGCTATATGTTGAAATCTTACAATTACCTAGCAGTCGCCTCCTTTCATATGACTCACTATACTCTTTCTTTTCAGCTTCCAGATCCCAGCCTAGAGTGTGAGCAAAGGATTATACCCTGTAGCGACCACGAGTTTAACACCATACACACCTCGGTTGAGGTAAGTATCACTCGTTGTTTCTTCAATAATATTGGTATGGAACTCTCAAACTTCCACCAAGGCGAATTGGTGGTTTTGTTTGTGATGTTATGACCGAGAGGGCATGGCAATGGGTTAGGAGTGGGGCTAGGGATTATTGTTTTTCCTTTTTTTTCCATTGGTGTGAAGTTCCATGGGGACAACCATGTATGGCTCTTGTCTTTATCTAATATATTCTTATACTATAATTTACTAATCAACAACAAAAGATTAGGGGTGTTCAAAACTGGATTATCTGATTTTCGGATAGTGAATATTAATATCTGGAGCCGAATCCGAAATTTTAGATATCCGATATGATAATCCAACGGGAATCCAAATCTTAAAAAAACAAAAAAGTAACAAGTGTGAACCATGTCAAATTAATTAACATAGCAAAAAAAAACTAATAGAAAGAATGGGAGAAAGGATAGTCGATGGAGCCTCCTTACGAGTGGAAGCTGATGCAATGATGGGAATTTAAAAGATTTAGTGGTGGGTACCGTAACAAAAAAAATAACCCATCATGGAGGAACAAATTAATAGAAAAAAAAAACTTACGACTGGTCAACCACTAAAAGATTTGGAATTATGTTTTTTTATTTCATTTTCCACGTTTCTTGTTTCGAAAACCTCTAAAAAATTAAAATAA
This sequence comes from Ambrosia x helenae, assembly GCA_030844895.1. Taxonomy (NCBI): domain Eukaryota; kingdom Viridiplantae; phylum Streptophyta; class Magnoliopsida; order Asterales; family Asteraceae; genus Ambrosia; species Ambrosia x helenae. Next base: position 106,672,085 of record CM061233.1, on the reverse strand, counting down.
ATTCGTATTTTTAAGTTTATTTTTTTGTTCGAGCTAATTTTTTTAATTGTCCGCGCAAAAACTGATTAAGAACCGAAACCGATCTTTGAAACCGGTCATTAAACTGACGAATCTGATTCGGAAAGAAACGGGTTGTAACGCTCAGCGTTTCTCGAATAATATAATAATAATAATAATATTTTATTCATAAAACGATTCGTTAATTCGTTAACAATATTATCTCAGTAATAAGAAATACATTCTTATTTCATTTAAAATTTAACTACCTAAATTCGCCAAATAACGCGTTGTAAGTATTAACGTATTAGTAAACCGACACTTATCCTGGTAAATTTCTAAACGCGACAAAAATATATATAATAAATACGTAGTCCAAATACTAGTCCTACGTCGGTTTATATAAATAAATTACATAATATAATTATTCTATTGATTAAACGAGTTTAACTCATAAACGAGACCCGAGTCGGTAACGAGTTCGTATACGCGGTGTCCACCTAACCAACCCTACCTATATAATATCTTATTATCTTCTTCTTCCTCATTCTAGTTTCAAAACCCTAGCCACTTCACTTATCTCCTCCTTCACCTCTCAAACTCTTCTCCCTCATCTAACCCTTCTCTGCACTCATTCTCCACACTACAACCATCACTACTGGCTTCTCCTTTCCCTCTCTAGATGGCAGGGCCGCCAACAACTACCACCACCTGCGCTGCCAACAACCACCTCCACTCGAGTCACCATAACCTGCCGCCAATAACAACCACCACTCGAGCTCCTTCCTTTCCTCCCTAAATAAGCAGCGACGACAACAGCAAGAGCCACCATCACCCGAGCCTACAACCACCACCACGCACATACACCGAGGTGGTGTTATCGGTGGAGCATCAGTAGCCAAACCAGCGCCGCACACCCCACCTCCTGACGACTGGCCACATCTTGTTGCTCGAGTGTTGGTCAGCGACTAAGGTCGTTTGGCTTTGGTCAGATCTAGCTAGTCGGGTCAAGGTGTTCGAAGGGTTATCGCACCATGTTGTTTGGTTCAGGGTGATGCCGATTAGGCCTTGGTTTCGGGTGGTGGCTGACCACAGACGGACAAGACAGCAGCAGCACAGTTGGTACCAGGTCGGGTTGTTAAGGAGCCGGAATGGTTTGTTCCGGTTTTGGTTTGGGTTGCGTTCTTTCCGGCCAAGTCTGGTCAACCTTTGTCAAGATTCGATTCAGTTAGTTTATTATCCTCTCGGGTCGAGCCATTCTGTCAAATGTTTTTTCTGATTCGAGCAACAGTCAACATCGGTCAGACACAAATCAGGCTCGGTCAACTGTAGTCAACCGTGGTCAAACCTGGTCAACAACCCAGACGGTCAAACTGGTCAACACGAGTTATGAGTCGGTTCGCGAGCTTGAATATTGGGAAGGTATAACGCGCCGTGACTCTTGCTTAGTTATTTTATTTTGTCTTGTAGAAACATTGTATATAAATATATATAAATTACGAACACTTAAACGAATCGAGCCGAATTATGACAAAACTTACCTTTATTAATAAGCTTGGATTTTGTTAATAAATATTAATACTAGAATGCTCAAATGTCGAACTATATGCATACATAAGCATTACTTGCCGAGCGCAAAATTCTTGTTCATTATAGTTAATGAGTTAATCAATTGTCGTGTCTAAAAGCTTAGTCAACTATGTGTTGTATAATTTTACATGTGATGTTTTGGGAAAATATAGACAACTTGAGTTGTCTGGTTTCTTAAAAAACAAAGGAGACTTTGCCCAATTTTTTTATAAAATATAAGAAACATATCTGACGCTTAGATAGTTCCGTGTAAATAAAGCTACATTTTACTAATAGATTCTATCCAAACATTATTTCATCATAAATCATAATATATGTGCACACACATACTATCCAACTATGAAGCAAGTTAACGTTCGACTCAAGCTACACAAATATTAATTCTTTATCCAAAATGTGCTTTTAACAATAACTTCAAGTCAAGACATAATACGTTAAAGTATTTACTTCGAATAACTATACATACGAATATATTTTGTGAAACAAAACCAAGTTACTTTCGGTTCGTTAATATATACACATTAAGACACGTATTGTTTACAATACGAGTCTAGGTAGTTGGATCAACTATCTTTACAACTAAGAAACGAAACAAGCTTATTTGCATTAGAATTTAAGGTGTCCTTTACTTGTAATAGGACACAAGAGTTCAATCAATCCAGCTTCGGACTTGTTTGCTATTCTTTCATAATGCACTTCAGGTGAGTTCATACTTGTCCCCTTTTTACTCGTTATCACTTTTGGGGTGTAAACATGTATCTTATGCAAAACACACTTATACTTTCATAAACACTCATGCTCAATCTATTAAACATACTTATATGCTACTTGCCATGCTTATGATTCTTAGATACTTAGACATAAATCATTAACTATTATTAGCCCACTTAACATGTATAGCGCTATAGGACTAGCACACCGCCCCCTTTATGGGTCATTGTTAAGATTTAAACGGCCTAACATGAATATGTTAGGTATACGCTGTGGTACTCGCGGGTTTGAGTTATGTCTTTTGTATGATATGTATGTGCAATGCTATAGTATGAGATTTGAGTAAACCATTCTAAAATACTATGCATGTAAACCAAAACTAGTATGCTCACCAATACTTTATGTGTTGACGGATATTTTATACATGTTGCAGGAAAAGCTTGATGAGACGATACAAGAAACATCACTTAGGATTCGGCCTTAGAAACAAACGAAACAATCTTTATTTTACTTCATCTTCATGTTTAAGTTAATGTATTTTTCTCATGAACAAATTGTATACTTGTTGAATCTTAGACACAAATGAAATCTATTTTAATCTATTATCACAATTTAGTGTTATGAAGTCTTTGAACAATCTATCACAAGTCTCACCTCGATGTTTCCGCCATTGGTTGGGGTGTGACAGATTGGTATCAGAGCCATAATTATAGGGATTTAGGGAAATTGCCATGATTGACCTAGTCTATAGTTAGGAACCTTTATTTGACTACTTCCTTTACATGCTTGAAATACTTGATTTACCTACTTGTTTCATATTAATTTCATAAACTTTAAAGATGCATGCCGCCTTTCCTAAGGCAATGTATACTCCAATACAAAGACACTCGTATTTCACAAACGAAAGAAACTCACTAAAATAGGCGTGAAACCCTTACTTTGGTGACAACTTTCAATCCGTTTTATTCTTTTAAATTTTTGAAATTTCACCATCGAGATAGGGGTGAATCCCTTACCTTGATGACAATTCCACTCACCTCATTCCAGTGAAACCTTACCAAAGAGTTAGGATTAACTTCCTTTACTCTATGGATAAGTACCAATCCACGAATCGAAGACGACATCACCAAGTTATGAGTGATATCCACGTCTTTATGACTAGTTTCATATTCCCTCATTTTGTGGAAGCTCTACTATCAAGTTAAGAGTGAATTCCTTTATCTTGGTAGCGCTTCATTCCTATACATTATCATAGCAACTTTATCATCAAGCTAGGAGTGATTCCTTTTACCTTGATGATTAGTTCCAATCCTTGAATTTTTCAATCTCTCCAAAATCTTAAACTTTCGATTGAGAATGGACATGTAGTAACTGGAAGGTGAATACCGTTAACCGAAATCTCGGTGAGAGTATTTCCACCTATTAGGCCAAAGCATGTTTCCAAACTCAACGGTAAAATTCGAATCACTTTGGTTAGTCGCAGTTCCGTTCAGGAACAATCCAAGTCTTGTGTAAATCCCTCTTACGTTATGCAACGAACTTCAAGTCCATTTTACTAGACGCATTACTTAAGCCTCTCTCACTTCTACATAATCCTAGTTTTGAATTTCTCAAAAGTATCGGTAAACATTATCATTTCTGAAATATTAAATTCTTGTTTATATCCTCAAATATTTTATAATAAATCTGGTTTCATATTAAAGCGTTTTATTCTCAAGTATTTTCGATTATGCAACTTTACAAAGTTTTCTCCAACCTTATACATCGATTGGCAATCGATTATATAAAAAAAAGTTATGTTCTAAACAAATCGAAATTTTCACGTTTATGACATTGTGTTCAAATAAAACATCGAATAAATATTTTCGAGTATTATAAATTATTATAAATGTTCAACATCATGCATTAAACCTTAACATCATGTATTTTTATTCATATTATCATACTTCACATGTTGTTCTTATTTGCGTTACGTTATACCAAATCAATTTTAAAACAAATTAATACTTCAATTATTATTTTATACCTTCTAACATTCGTTAATGTCTAAATTACAGAAACGCATGATACCAATTATTATTTTACATTATTCTACTTATGACATATTCTATCCAAATCAAATGATTCTTCTCACAGTATACTCAAAAGTTTTAACAAACAATTACATATACTTTGTGATTTCATTATCTTTCGTATTTTCTTGTTACCGTTCCAAATCTTCATTGTATTTTCCAAAAACAAACTGATTCAAAACAGGTACACAATTATTTTCGTTATGCGTGATTTAGTAATGCTAAAAAAATCAATGTGAATTTTTCTTTCATGAAACATGAAGTCCTTTTATTTAACTAGTTCATACCTGGTTTACAATTGAAAACTTTCGAGAACATATGAAACTTGACCTTCTTATATATGGGTTATAATAAGAATCATAAGCTCTTTCGCAAGCAAACGTTTATAAATTATTAATTCTTATTTTTGTAAAACCAATCATTTTCATAAACATGATTTCATGTCAACTAGTCTATACCCACATATCTACAAATTTGCAAGCTTAACGAGCTAAACTATTTACCAACAACATTTTCATTTTCATAACCAAGGTTTAAATTCAACTGTATTCCATATACGTCATTCTCAACAAAGATTGATTATTTATCAAAAACTTCATTTTTTCAAATATCAAAAATTTTCTTACCATCCATCATCCACTTACGATATATGTCCTCCATTTCTATAATCATTGACTTACATATTGTTAATATTCTCCAACACATTCTACACCTCTATCTCTTACGAAGCATAATTACTCATTAATTTCTCTTGCCAAGGGAATGACTAGTTCATTTTTTTTCAATAAACTCAAACATTACTTTCCATCCTGATTGTCCATAAACCTTTATCTTTGTATGATACAATCACAACTACGTCTACCTGTACATTCACATTCGCATCTTGATACTCTTACGAATACACTTTCACCTTAATACATACCTCCACTTAACGACTAGGAGAGACCGTTATCTCTACTTAGCAGTTTGATACATTTCTAGATACACCTTCTAAGATACAATTATACTTATAATACATTACTTGATACGTTTTGATACATATACATCTTCTCATAAACTATGAAACCGATACTTGAAATTCGATTCTATGCTACTTTCAAACTTGATCTTACATGAAACTTGTTTATCCATGAAACCTAAGACTTGATTATGCATAAGACTAGATTTTCCCATGATATTGAAAACGAATATTCTATAATACTTGTACTATTCTATAAACTTAATTTTTCACTTAATGCATATAAATCGTCATAAAAACATTCTATCCACAAATTTGAACTCGCTTATACCTAAAGGCTAAAACTCAAAACATCCAAGTATTCAAGTTGAATCCCCTCTAAACTTGGAGAGGTAAACAATCCTTTTCTAATTCAATAAGATGCATAAACATTACTTCATAGTTTACATTTACAACAATTATAGGAATACATCTCGTTGGGATGTAGCCTACCAGACAACCAGTTTTGGTTGTAGCCCATACTCAAATTCATACGTGCATATGTTCACATACATGTCTTGATTAATCTATACTTGCCTCTTACATGCATACATCATCAATACGTTATTAAGTTGTCTCATATCATAGTGTTCGTTTCACAAATATAATGACTAGCTCTTAGAGTTAGGACACACTTACATCATATCCATCATTTTATTACGAGTTAGTGTCATAGAAAGACATAACACCCTAATGTAAGGTAAATTGGCGATTGCGGTCCGGAACGTAATCATGAATTTACAGGTACGTTAAGGTGAAATGAAATTCTATTTAGGATTGTTGGTAGATGCTCAGTACAAATTCGAAATACCAAAGGTGTGATGGGTTAGCTGCGGTACACCCTATATATAAACACTAATGGTGTATCGAAGATGTGACTGAGGGTCAGACCAAGGACCAACTCTAGTCAACCTGTCCAAATTACAATAAGCCATATCATAAGTCTAAGCATAATCATTCAAATGATAATTAAAACATCGAAAACATTCTCCATATTACACAAAAGCTTATTACTCAACAAAACTCAACTACACACACTATAACCCCTACAGTCCACCCTCCCATAAGTTTGCAACGGTACTTAACAGTCATTTCTAAATAAATTTCGAGGACGAAATTTCCTAAAGTAGGGGAGACTGTAACGCTCAGCGTTTCTCGAATAATATAATAATAATATTTTATTCATAAAACGATTCGTTAATTCGTTAACAATATTATCTCAGTAATAAGAAATACATTCTTATTTCATTTATAAATTTAACTACCTAAATTCGCCAAATAACGCGTTGTAAGTATTAACGTATTAGTAAACCGACACTTATCCTGGTAAATTTCTAAACGCGACAAAAATATATATATAATAAATACGTAGTCCTAATACTAGTCCTACGTCGGTTTATATAAATAAATTACATAATATAATTATTCTATTGATTAAACGAGTTTAATTCATAAACGAGACCCGAGTCGGTAACGAGTTCGTATACGCGGTGTCCACCTAACCAACCCTACCTATATAATATCTTATTATCTTCTTCTTCCTCATTCTAGTTTCAAAACCCTAGCCACTTCACTTATCTCCTCATTTACCTCTCTAACTCTTCTCCCTCATCTAACCCTTCTTTGCACTCATTCTCCACACTACAACCATCACTGCTGGCTTCTCCTTTCCCTCTCTAGATGGCAGCGCCGCCAACAACTACCACTACCTGCGCTGCCAACAACCACCTCCACTCGAGTCACCATAACCTACTGCCAATAACAACCACCACTCGAGCTCCTTCCTTTCCTCCCTAAATAAGCAGTGGTGGCAACAACAAGAGCCACCATCACCCGAGCCTACAACCACCACCACGCACATACACCGAGGTGGTGTTATTGATGGAGCATCAGTAGCCAAACCAGTGCCGCACACCCCACCTCCTGACGATTAGCCACATCTTGTTGCTCGAGTGTTGGTCAGCGACTAAGGTCGTTTGGATTTTGTCAGATCTAGCTAGTTGGGTCAAGGTGTTCGAAGGGTTATCGCACCATGTTGTTTGGTTCAGGGTGATGCCGATTAGGCCTTGGTTTCGGGTGGTGGCTGACCATAGACGGACAAGACAGCAGCAGCACAGTTGGTACCAGGTCGGGTTGTTATGGAGCTGGAATGGTTTGTTCCGGTTTTGGTTTGGGTTGCGTTCTTTCCGGCCAAGTCTGGTCAACCTTTGTCAAGATTCGATTCAGTTAGTTTATTATCCTCTCGGGTCGAGCCATTCTGTCAAATGTTTTTCTGATTCGAGCAACAGTCAACATCGGTCAGACACAAATCAGGCTCGGTCAACTGTAGTCAACCGTGGTCAAACCTGGTCAACAACCCAGACGGTCAAACAGGTCAACACGAGTTATGAGTAGGTTCGCGAGCTTGAATATTGGGAAGGTATAACGCGCCGTGACTCTTGCTTAGTTATTTTATTTTGTCTTGTAGAAACATTGTATATAAATATATATAAATTACGAACACTTAAACGAACCGAGCCGAATTATGACAAAACTTACCTTTATTAATAAGCTTGGATTTTGTTAATAAATATTAATACTAGAATGCTCAAATGTCGAACTATATGCATACATAAGCATTACTTGCCGAGCGCAAAATTCTTGTTCATTATAGTTAATGAGTTAATCAATTGTCGTGTCTAAAAGCTTAGTCAACTATGTGTTGTATAATTTTACATTTGATGTTTTGGGAAAATGTAGACAACTTGAGTTGTCTGGTTTCTTAAAAAAACAAAGGAGACTTTGCCCAATTTTTTTATAAAATATAAGAAACATATCTGACGCTTAGATAGTTCCGTGTAAATAAAGCTACATTTTACTAATAGATTCTATCCAAACATTATTTCATCATAAATCATAATATATGTGCACACACATACTATCCTACTATGAAGCAAGTTAACGTTCGACTCAAGCTACACAAATATTAATTCTTTATCCAAAATGTGCTTTTAACAATAACTTCAAGTCAAGACATAATACGTTAAAGTATTTACTTCGAATAAACTATACATACGAATATATTTTGTGAAACAAAACCAAGTTACTTTCGGTTCGTTAAGATATACACATTAAGACACGTATTGTTTACAATACGAGTCTAGGTAGTTGGATCAACTATCTTTACAACTAAGAAACGAAACAAGCTTATTTGCATTAGAATTTAAGGTGTCATTTACTTGTAATAGGACACAAGAGTTCAATTAATCCAGCTTCGGACTTGTTTGCTATTCTTTCATAATGCACTTCAGGTGAGTTCATACTTGTCCCCTTTTTACTCTTTATCACTTTTGGGGTGTAAACATGTATCTTATGCAAAACACACTAATGCTTTCATAAACACTCATGCTCAATCTATTAAACATACTTATATGCTACTTGCCATGCTTATGATTCTTAGATACTTAGACATAAATCATTAACTATTATTAGCCCACTTAACATGTATAGCGCTATAGGACTAGCACACCGCCCCCTTTATGGGTCATTGTTAAGATTTAAACGGCCTAACATGAATATGTTAGGTATACGCTGTGGTACTCGCGGGTTTGAGTTATGTCTTTTGTATGATATGTATGTGCAATGCTATAGTATGAGATTTGAGTAAACCATTCTAAAATACTATGTATGTAAACTAAAACTAGTATGCTCACCAATACTTTATGTGTTGACGGATATTTTATACATGTTGCAGGAAAAGCTTGATGAGACGATACAAGAAACATCACTTAGGATTCGGCCTTAGAAACAAACGAAACAATCTTTATTTTACTTCATCTTCATGTTTAAGTTAATGTATTTTTTCTCATGAACAAATTGTATACTTGTTGAATCTTAGACACGAATGAAATCTATTTTAATCTTTTATCACAATTTAGTGTTATGAAGTCTTTGAACAATCTATCACAAGTCTCACCTCGATGTTTCTGCCATCGGTTGGGGTGTGACACGGGTACTGTAGCAAACTGGTTTGATAAAAAGAAAACCGATTTGTTCACTTCTAAACTAGATAGGTGCCAATTCCACCCTGAATAAGACTGAGGCATTTAAAACCATTGAAAGCTCACCTTCTGTTGGATGGTCTGGACTCTAAACAGTGGACTACCACCAGGGGCGGACCTAGCATGATGTTAGGGGCCGCACCCGCTGCTTCTCAACTTCGCGAGCGTAGTGCACTTTTTTACGATATTTCAAAAACATTACTACTAAAATGAAAAAAATTAATAAACGTTACTACTAAATTAAATTGTACGTTACCATGATACGTCACTCGAAAAAATATTTATCGAACTCGAATATTAATAACCAAATTTTTTTTAACTAATCTAAAAAGCCCAAAACTCCAATAATCGAAGTCTAACAACTCAACAAGCCCACCCTACTTTCATCTCAACAAGCCCACCCCTGTTTCATCCCCACTTTCATCTTCTTTGTTCACAGGAAAAAAAAAGAAAAAAAAAAAAGCGAACTCCCATTTGTTACAGCAACCATTTAACGAATCAACCACAAACCAATGAGGTATCAATTACTTTGATAGAAAATATGCCGGGTTTAAATCCTTATGATTCGTTTTCTAAGTTTGACGTACCTAAGATCCTAGCATTTTCTGAGATGTATCTGAATGATTTTAATGAAGAGGAAAGAGGGTGTCTTTCGGGTGATCTTACGGTATTTTATCACACATTAAAGGAAAATGATAAATTTGCAAAACTAAATGGAATGTGTGACCTTGTTCGTGTAATGGTGGAAGCCGGAAAACACAAAACTTTTCCTTTGGTTTATAGGGTATTAAAGTTAGCATTGGTTCCGCAACCGTTGAGAGGTGTTTTTCTAAGATGAAGCTAATCAAAACGGATTTACGCAATAGAATAAGTGAGAACTATTTGAACAATGCTTTGATTTGTGCGGTTGAAAGAGGCACTTTTGATAAAAGTAAAAAAACAAGATGTAATGACTAAATTTTAAGTTTTCAAAAACCGAAGGGGCGAAGAGATCCGTCATTTTATTATTTTCATCATTAATAATTTTCATATATCAATTTAAAAAGTTTTGCAATCTTGGATGAGCAATTTTATACGATTCATCCACCCACTAAAATCTTTATAGTGGAATGCTTCCATCATATGCTATGTTATTATTAGATAGATTCCACCTCATTCCACATCACTAACTCATCCACATTTTAGATTCATTTAACAACCTTTGATTCCATTCCACCTCAATCCATTTTCATCGTCTTCCCGTGATATTATTAAACTCACTCTTCAAGATTTTCACAAAAACCGACAATGGCTTTGCACAGAAACAGAAAAACTCTCGCTTTTTTAGTAAATGCTAAGTGGGTCTCTAATCTTTCGTCCATCAGACGGTTTTCTTCATTGCAGCCTCCAGAGCTTCCTTCATTTGATTATCAACCGGTTCCGTACAAAGGCCCATCAGCCCATCAAGTGTTTGAGAAAAGAAAGAAATTTCTTGGCCCTTCTCTCTTCCATTATTACCAGAAGCCAGTAATCTTTTTTTTTTTTTTTTAATTCCTGTTGTTATTTATATTTAGAATCTTGTCAAGACTATATGCATGTATGCATAAAAGATTGCAACTTTTTCTTTTTTGCCTGAAATTTGACTGATAGAATGGTTGATTAGTTAGAATATGAGTCTATTTAGTTGAATGGATTAACCTAGGAGTATGTATTGTTTGGACTGAGCGTTACATTTATTTTATTTATTTAATTTTTTTTTTTTTTTTTTTTTTTTTTTTGGGGGGGGGGGGGGGGGGGGGGGGGGGGGGGGGTTAACGTTATTTTATTGGTTTCGTGAAATAAACATCAAAAGCGGCGGTTAATCATGCCGTGGGGTACTGGGGTTGATAGCCGAAAGACACGGGGTACATGCACCAATCGGCCTTTTGTCCGGAGTGCCGAGTGTTATGTGCCTTATGTCCAAGCCTTGATGCAAAACCACTATTGAGTCGGGATCTCACCGGAAGTAGCCTCCCTATTCCTACGGGTAGAGGTAAGGCTGTAATGTATACATCTTACACTCCTCGGATCCTACCTTAACCCACCGATTATGATGATGATGTTTAGAAAAGTAAAAAAAAAAAAAAAATCAAGAAAATGAGCATGGTTGTCAAGAATTGATTTTTTTTTTTAATTATTTATTTTGGCTTTGTTTTTAGTTTAGTGGTGATGTTGTGTGTGTATTTTGTGACTGCAGCTTAATATAGTTGAAGGGAAGATGCAATATTTGTTTGATGAAGACGGGAAGCGATATCTTGATGCATTTGCTGGGATAGTTACGGTTTCTTGTGGCCACTGTCATCCTGAAATTTTGAGGGCTATTGAAGAACAAAACAAGCTTCTGCAGCATGCTACAACTATATATTTACACCATGCAATTGCTGATTTTGCAGAGGGATTGGCAGAAAAGATGCCTGGAAATCTAAAGGTTGTTTCTTTGTTTATACTGCACTTTTTTTTTTATTTGTTTGCGCTTTGTTATGAGTTTAACTGATAGGGGTTGACCTAGTGGTGTATTCGGTAACGTTTGGTACTCATTAGAGGTGCCAATTTGAGTTGTTTAATTTGTGAATTGGTTGATTCGGGTTATGGTTTATTTCCAACTGGTCAAATACTCGAAGGGGGTAAAATTAGGAAAAAATAACTATAATGGACCAAAGTCTGGTTTTACTCCCAACAGCTGCTATCGACTCGCTTGCTGGTTGGAACCTGGAAAGCCTAAAGTTTACTTTCGATGTGGACTAGTTTGTGTCTAAATCATCTGTTACTTTTTCGTATGAACTTTTTGTTTGGTCTTTTAATCTCAAACTTATTGCCTCTTAAGTCTTATAAATAAAATGCTTCAAATTAAATCGCTTTATGTAAAAAAAAAAACCTTTAATTCCATTGCTACGATCATATATTTTTAATGCAGTTGCCATTTTTTTCATGAAATTATTTTAAAGATACTAACTTTGAAGTTAATAGCAATCATCTTGACTTTAAAAGTCCAAAGAATAATCCGCAAATCATGTCGTGTTTTGTTTTATATCCATGACATTCTTTAATGTAGAATAATGGCACTGTTACGAGAATTTATTCTGTAAAAGTTCAGTTTGATGATCGTATAAAATGTAACAGGTGGTATATTTTGTTAACTCTGGAACTGAAGCAAATGAGCTTGCAATGCTAATGGCACGACTGTACAGTGGCAATCTCGGGATGATTGCCTTGAGAAATGCATACCATGGTGGTAGTGCAGGAACAATTGGATTAACAGCTTTGAACACATGGAAGTATCCGATACCACAGGTACGTCTACTCAATAAATCTTGAAAAACTGAGTGTCCAGCTAAATTTCATTGGTATAAGTGAAATCATTGGGTGGGGTTGGGTAATGGGTCAAACAGGTTTCGGTTAAAAAAGGTATATATGGAGTATTTGAGTGAGTGTCGGTTAACCTGCAAATACTTTATTATCTTTTTCGATTTTTATAAAATGTTAAATGCAGATGATATGATCCAGTGAAACTATATTATTACAGTTTTTTTTAATAAAATGATTTAGGTCATTAGTGGTTTTATGCATTTTGAAAACACTATGGGCAACTTTTAATTCTACCCATTTGACCCGTTAGAGAAATGGTAAAACCCAAATCAACCTTTTACTGATAAGTGATAAAGAGTCGAAATTGCAATATATAGTTATGGGCTTATTTTAGTACAGTAGCTAACCTGGCTATTGATTTACCATATATTTTATGTGAAATATTTTAGGGTGAAATTCATCATGTTGTAAACCCTAATCCCTACCGTGGAGTGTTTGGCTCTGATGCTAGTCTATATGCTCAAGATGTACAAGATCACATTGATCATGGTACATCAGGAAGTGTTGCTGGTTTCATTTCTGAAACCATTCAGGTTAGTTTTAAATTTGAATCTTGTTTTATATTATGTTAAAAAAATTATTTTTCAAGTTGGAATCTTGTTTCATATTATGTTAAAAAAAATATTTTTCAAGTTGGAATCTTGATTGAATTTAGGGAGTTGGGGGAGCGGTTGAACTGGCCCCTGGATACTTGAAATTGGTATATGAAATGGTACGTAAAGCGGGTGGTGTTTGTATTGCTGATGAAGTTCAAACCGGATTTGGTCGCACAGGAAGCCATTACTGGGGCTTTCAAACCCAAGATGTGATTCCTGATATTGTCACTATGGCTAAGGTAAATTCTCATCATTCCTTCACTTCCTTTTATCCTTCCCTTTTTTGTGTGTGTTTCGTGTGTGCGTTTGCCTTTCTCTAACCAATTTTAAGTAATGAAAACGTGTCCCGTAAACTTTGCAAATTGGTTGGTTTGGGTAATGAGTTTAATCATGTTTGGGTCAAATCAAAACATTTTGGGTTTAGTTCACCTGAAAACACTTTTTGTTCTTTTTCTATTTCTTTAATAAATTATTAATGTTATAATAACTATTATTACAAAATACCTAAATTTTCAAATAAAACGACTTATGAGGCTGTATGTATTAAAAATACACTCTTTTGGCTCATTTGGTACGTTTCTTTTCCAACTAGTTGTTTTGTTAAGCCCATTAACATATAAAATAAACCTAGTTCAACCGAAAAAACCGTCGATCTATAACTTTTTTTGTCCGACCCGTTAATATATAAGATAATCCTACTCATGTGTCTATTTTCTGAATATCATATTATATGGGTATATCTAAGTAACATATTTTGATTAATTATTTCAGGGAATTGGAAATGGTTTACCCTTAGGAGCTGTGGTTACAACACCCGAAATAGCACAAGTAATGGCTCAAAAAATACAATTCAACACTTTTGGAGGGAACCCTGTATGCTCGGCCGGTGGACTTGCTGTGCTCAAAGTTCTTGATAAAGAAAACCGTCAAAAACATTGCGCTGATGTTGGTTCCCATTTAATCACGCGGTTGAAGAATCTTCAACAAAAATATGACAGTAAAAAATTCCTCTTAACCCTACATTATGGAAGTAATTTCACATTATGATTATTTCTTATGGATGTTGATATTGTTTTTTAGTAATTGGAGATGTGAGGGGGAGAGGGTTGATGGTTGGCATTGAGCTCGTGACCGACAGGAAAGACAAAACGCCTGCTAAAGCCGAGACTGCAGTTTTATTTGAAAAACTACGTGGTAAGTAGATAAATATATATTCATGAGCATGAAGTTTATCGCTAGGTGGCAAAATGGGTGGGGTTGGGTAACCAGTCCATGAGTTGGGTTGACCCAAATTGACCCATTTTAACGGGCCGGAAATGTCACCTTGAATAAGTGGCAATAGGACCAAATCAGATGGGTTGTTTTAACAGTTTCGACATGTCATTTATAAAGTTGGTCTCTTTTCTTAAATAATATTAAACATGATTATAATTTTATTTTTATGTTTTTGCTCTCTTTTGTATCTGTGAGTGTAGAGCTAGGTGTTCTGGTTGGCAAAGGTGGATTGCATGGGAATGTTTTCAGAATAAAACCTCCTATGTGCTTCAACAAAGATGATGCAGGTATTCCCCTCTTCTCCTCTTCTCTTCATACACAACGCGCGGGCTATATAACGCCCAAGCATACCAAAAAACGTAGTATAAATGTTGTTTAAGATGCTTCGTGTACTTATTAACATATCAAACATAACTATGCAATAATTCAAAAAAAAAAAAGAAAAAGAAAAAAGAAAGAGTTCAGCGTGTGGTCCACAACAACTTTTCGACCCCTCAGGGGTGAGGCTTTGTTTTCAGTAGATTAGGGTTTTCTGTTCAGAAGGGGATGGCGGCGCAGTTTGTTGCCTGTATACCTGCTATCCTTATATAATTCGCCCTTTATTAATATAAATTGATTTTAATTAAAAAAAGAAAAAAGAAAGAAAACACACCATCGTTTTTAAAAGTAGATGACGTTAGAAAGAGGAAGAAAAAGGCAATAGAAGCGGCTGAGATGAGAATTTTTTTTACAGAAGTTATACATAAATTGAGGATTTAAGCAGTGTTAGAGAAAGTGGCAGATGGAGATCGATTTGTAACAAACAACCGAGCAATATATAGCTATATAAAACCAAGTTATATACAAGCAACTAGTTCTATAATTAGAAATTAACAAAACACTATTGTATGTAAGACACTGAGCTATATTGAAGGATAGAGGACCCGGTTTTTGTACTTACAACTAGATTCTATTACTTTCTTGAGTACCCTAAAATGCTATATAACCCTTTTTTTTTTCTTTCCAGAAAAAAAGATTATATTAAGAGGGATATATCTGTGTTTTTGTAGTAGTGATATACATTTTATATGTGCAGATTTCCTTGTTGATGCATTGGATTATTCAATGTCAAAGCTGTGAGATTGTGTCGTTGGGGAACTCAATCTTCAGTAAGAAGCTCGAGTCATGTGATCTTCATGGAAAGTAGAGACTTTGAAACGTTGTGGGTTCTTGTCAGCTGGTAGTTCAACATGGCTGGTTCTTTTCCTGCTGGTTGTGTTATGGGTCGTAATTTCTTCCGTTGTCCGGCTCATGGCTAGACCTTGATAAATCAGCTCTGCTTTTGTTATTAACTCATTTTTATTGCAGAAAACTAAACAAAACTATCATGTCATTCAAAGCTAGAAATAAAGCATGGGCGCATGAAACACGCTCATGAAATTACATTTAGTCAATGCAAAAATTACATGAATGGCGCATGTGGTTTGTGTTGGAGTCTTAGAATAATCACTAGATTATTCTGAGAGTCGTGTGATCACTTTTAGATTGATACAATTTGATGGTTCGCTTGAATTTCTCAATCAAATAAAACTTGGACCAAATCGGGACAGTAATCGGAAATTGCAATTGATTTTGGTTAACACTCAAATTCATTATAACTTATTGATGGTATGGTACGTTCGGCACCGGTACTCCCAGCAGTGCTGCAAATGAAAAGAAAGTTCAACGAACCATTTGGCAAGAAGTATTTTTTTGGTCGTTCGTTTAATAAATGAGCAAACGTGAACAAGAAACTCCGTTCGCTTAGTTTAAAGGACGGGTAGTAATTGGGGAAGATCCAAAAATAAACACGTGTCTCGTAGTACTTTTTCAATCATCCTGATCTTTGTTGTGACTATTATCACTGTAACCGACTAACAATTCCGAAGATGCCATAACTAAAAGTACCTTGTAAATAACGAGATAGGCTATTGTACACAGGCTTCTTAAAACACAAAGTGTAAGAAGCAATCCTGACCGTCGATCTCGGTTTTAATCAAACATCATCCTAAATTAATTGCCACGCGTGTTTTTAGTTTCAGTTAACAAGAGAAGGGCAAATTAGACAAATTGCGAGTATAATAATTTGATTTTTTTTAATAATCGCCCCCAAATCATTTCATTTATGGACAGTTATTATCAATTGCTATAATCGTGAAATTCACAAATTTAAAATTCAAAAAAAGAAAAACAGAGCATTCATCAAAACGAAGAAGAAATCATACTCTGTAAAAAAAACAGAGCATTCATCAAACGAATGAGAAATCATACTCGGAAATTGCAATTGATTTTGGTTAACCTCCAATTAACTTATTGATGGTATGGTACGTTCGGCACCGGTACTCCCAGTAGTGCTGCAAATGAAAAGAACGTTCGACGAACCATTTGGCAAGAAGTATGTTTTTGGTCGTTCGTTTAATAAATGAGCAAACGTGAACAAGAAACTCCGTTCGCTTAGTTTAAAGGATGGGTAGTAATTGGGGAAGATCCAAAAATAAACACGTGTCTCATAGTACTTCTTTCATCATCCGCTCACGTAGAGCTTGCCTCAACCGTACAACGCTTTTGATAATTTGTACACTTTATGTTTTTCGCCTTTTTTAAACAAACACTTCTAGTTGAACAACATAAACTTCCTCTTTCAACTCGCTATGTAGGAATGCGGATTTGACATTAAGGTGATGCAATTCCCAACTATTATTTGCTGCAAGTGAAATTAATAAACGAACATTATGTTGGTCAAAATTACCATTATTCTTCTTGTCCAAGTGTACAGCACTGGTCTCGACACTACTGTTGCTGCCCGAATGGGCTAATCACTACCAATTGCACCTTGTAAATTTGGGCCCAGCAAAGTTACATTGGCTATTGGATGGACTGGGCCTGTTGAGCCCACAACGATTCCAGTTCCTGGGCTTATTTTTGTAGCTGCTTTAGTGCTTTAGATGTTTTACTTTCTAGGCCACTTTAGCCACTTCTGGTTTGTTAATCGTTTGGACTTAGATCCAACCTACTTGAGTCTGTATTAACTGAACCAACTCCCGTGTCAATCACGCCATCAAAATCAATGCAAAACGTACTCAGTTCGTGAGCTTCCTCGTTATTAAAAACACTATTTTCCCTCAATTCCAACCTACGTGGAATGTTGTTGCGCATGAGGGGCTTTGTACAATAAGAAAAAATAAAAGAAAGAAGAAAAAAAACCCAACTCACCTCACTTTCTGTAATTTACCCAATTTCTTTTTAATTATATAATTTAATTGATAAAAACGTGATACCAAAATATGATACGGTAAAAAAATGATGGGGCAAACAAAGTGAAAAAAATGGTCTTATATGAAACATTGTAAACCAATGTAGCCATAGCACATGTTGAGGCATCCTGAATTTATCCATGGGACCTGGGTTTAACTCTCATGAGGAGCAACCTGCATGCCCTCTTCTTGCGTGAGGCTGGTCTCAATGGGTTTTCTCTGTGTATGTCAGACCAAACTCTAATACTAGCGTAAACTTGATTAAAACAACATAGTCTGACCGGAATAAGACAGTGAACTCCCCAAAAGAGGATTCAATTAAACACCGCTAAAGTTGAAATTCGCCTTAAAAAAGAAAACTTTGTAAAATAACAAAACTAATAATAATAATAAAAATAATAATAATAACCTTATGGAACGAGTCAGTCAACCGTGTCTATGAAATGGGAGACTTGGGTGCCAATTAAAGTCAATGTTTTCATGTGGAGAATAGAGATTAATCGCCTTCCAACCCGTGATGCTTTATCAAGAAAGAATGTTAATATCTTGATCAGTTCCTGCCCGATGCGTGACTGATAGAAAGAATGAGACTTTAAGAGAGGATATTCAATCAATCTAGCTACCCTTCTTATTGATTATTGACTTATTTATAGACTTCTTACAAATCAGAGTTCCCGCCTAACTAACTAACCACAACTAACATTCAAACACTATTACAATTGACATATTACCCCCCCCCCATATTTCTATTTATTACAATTATGCCCTTGTACTCGTAACAATACTCCCCTCCTTTACAATTCTTGTCTCAAGAATTAGGAAAAATCAGGGAAACGAAGTTGAAATTCTTGAAGATCCTCCCATGTTGCTTCAGTAGCCGGTAAGTCTTTCTAGTGCACCAGAACAGCAGCTGCCATTTTATTGCCCTTCTTTATCAATTTTTTATCCAATATAGCTCTTGGCTGAAACTTGAATCTGGGTTGTATTGGCAGGGGATTCACTTGCTGATGGGAACCATGAGCAGCTTTCAATAGGGATACATGGAATGTTGGGTGTAACTGGGATTCAGCAGGTAAATCTAGTTTATAAGCCACCTGTCCAATTTTTTCAATTATCATGAAAGGACCATAATACTTTGGCCCTAATTTGAATGTGCCTGCCCTTTTAAAGTCTTCTGAACATAAGGTTGCAATTTAACATAGACTTGTTCCCCTGCTTGAAAATGCTTGTCAGTTCTTTTTTTGTTAGCTTGTTGTGACATTTGATTTCTAGCCCTTTCCAAAGAATGTTTGAGATTCTTGATTTTCAATTCCCTTTCTTTAAACAGCTGTTCCAATGACTCCACCTTAGTATCATCAGGGATGTAGGGAATGTGAATAGGAGGATGTATGCCATATAGGGCTTCAAAAGGTGACATTTTTATAGATGAGTGCCAAGAAGTATTATACCACCACTCAACCAAAGTTAGCCACTTAGG
The DNA here is from genome assembly GCA_030844895.1 of Ambrosia x helenae. Taxonomy (NCBI): domain Eukaryota; kingdom Viridiplantae; phylum Streptophyta; class Magnoliopsida; order Asterales; family Asteraceae; genus Ambrosia; species Ambrosia x helenae. Next base: position 106,652,674 of record CM061233.1, on the reverse strand, counting down.
CCACTGCTGGGGTGTATCCATAATCATGCATCTTAAGTAAGATTCCAGGCATCTATTCAACACCTCTGTCTGACCATCAGTTTGGGAATGGTTGGTAGAGGAAAATTTTAATTCCACACCTTGCAACTTCATGAAATCAGTCCAGAAATGACTTAGGAATACAGGATCCCTATCAGATACAATGGTAGAGGGACTACCATGTAACTTAAACACATTATCAAACAGAATTTGAGCCACTTGATTTGCAGTAAAAGGATGTTTCAAGCTCATGAAATGGGCATACTTAGTGAATCTGTCCACTACTACCATAATAGTGTCCTTTCCCATAGTGTTAGGCAAACCACTGATGAAGTCCATTGTGATTTAAAAAAAATAGACTTAGGACTAGGTAGAGGTTAAAGCAAGCCAGGCTTTGTTCGTGTTTGTTTGTTAAGGTTTCTTAGACAAACGAACTGTTCACGAACACACTAACAAACATAATTCTATGTTTGTGTTTGTTTGTTAGGAAATCCAGTTGTTTTTGAACTGTTCGTGAACACGGGTCTTGAACACAAACAAACAAAAACAAACATTTAATATTCATCTAACTAGAAAAACATTGTTAATATTAACCGTTAGACAAAGTACATCTACTAAACAATGTCGATAAGTCAAATTGTACTAACTTAGGCATAATTATCTAAAATTACTTAGGCATAGGCATGAATACATGATATTCCTAATTCAAAAGTTCATAATTATCCTAAGTTTTAACTAGTGATCGAACGTAAACAAACATACACGAACATATATAAATAAACGAACGTAAACAAACACATTGCCGAACGTTCACGAACGCAATCGAACGAACGAGACATTTGTTCGTGTTTGTTTGTTTAGTTAATCAAACGAAATTTTATGTTCGTGTTCGTTCATTTATTACAAAAACGGACACAAACGAACTTCCCGCCGAACGGTTTACGAACTGTTCACCGAACGTTTGGTTTGTTTACAGCCCTAGTTCCCACACTCTTTAATGAACTGTTTCACATCAGAATCACACTTCTTCCGAAAAACATACTTTTTAATCTGTGAATAGTGGGTACATACCCTGAATGTCCTCCAGCAGCAGAAGAATGACACAACTCCATGATTCTCTTTCTTAACTCAGAGTCATTGCCAATCATTAACTTCCCCTTCCTTCTTAGAACCCCATTGGACCAAGTCATATGCTTAACAGTTTGTCCTTGCATCAACTGCTGAATCATGACTTGTAACACTTGATGATTCTGCCAACTTTCTTTAATAGAAGACCATAATAAAGGATCAACAACACTTGTACTCATTTGGAATAATGACATACCCTCTACCCTTGACAAGGCATTTGCTGCTGAGTTCTCTGTCCCCTTTTTATACTCTATCACATAATCATATCCTATTAACTTGGCCAACCATTTTTGCTGAGGAGGGGTGTTAATTTTTTGTTCCAATAAGTACTTTAAACTCCTCTGATCTGTTCGAATAATGAAATGCTTTGCTATTAAATAATGGTGCCAAGCCTTGACAGCCATAAAGATAGCAAGCAATTCCTTTTCATATACAGACATGGCCAACTGTTTTCCAGAAATACCCTTGCTGATAAAAGCTAAGGGGTGGCCATCCTGCATTAGTACAACACCTAACCCTTTTGCTGAGGCATCAGTCTCCACAACAAAGGTTTTGTTAAAGTCAGGTAACACTAATACAGGAGAAGAGGACAGGGCCAACTTCAAGTCCTCAAAGGCTTGTTGAGCCTCTTCAGGCCACTTAAAAGCTTCCTTCTTTAACAAGTTGGCTAGTAGTTTAGAAATACCTCCAAAAGATTTGATGAACCTCCTATAATAGCCTGCAAGTCCCAAAAAAACCCCTGAGTTGCTTGATATTCTTAGGAATAGGCCAATCTTGCACTGCTGCAATCTTAGCAGGATCTGTTGATACTCCCTCTTTTGTAATGATATGCCCCAAGTATCCCACTTGTGGCCCTGCAAAAGAACACTTAGACTTTTGGCTACCAAGGTATGCTTCCTGAGTAGCTTCAAAACTTGTTCCAAATCCTGTACACGCTGTTGTAGTGAAGCATTGTACACAAGTATGTCATCAAAGAAAACCAACACACATTTCCTTAATAAAGGCTTGAATGTGGCATTTATCAAGGCCTGAAATGTGGTAGGTGCATTGGTCAATCCAAAGGGTAAGACCAGAAATTCAAAGTGGCCATGATGAGTTCTGAATGCAGTTTTAAATTCATCACCTCTATGCATTCTGATTTGATGGTATCCAGACCTCAAATCCAATTTAGAAAAGACAGAACTACCCCCAAGTTTATCTAAAAGCTCATCAATTAGGGGTATTGGAAAACTATTCTTAATAGTAGCTTCGTTAAGCTTCCTATAATCCACACACATTCTATTGGACCCATCTTTCTTTTTTACTAAAACAACTGGAGCAGCCAATGAACTTGTACTCTCCCTTATGATTCCAGATTCCAATAATTCCTGGGTCATTTCTTCTATTATATTTTTTTGTGCAGCAGGGTATCTGTATGGTTTAATGACAATGGGTTGGGTACCTTCTTTAAGCACAATTTTGTGATCACATGGTCTCTCAGGTGGTAATGAAGTGGGAATAGCAAAAACATCCTTATAGGATTCCAACAACTCATCAATAACAGGTATGCCTTTTTGTTCAGTAACATGAGGAGTTTGTTGGCCAAACCCTTCCATGTAAGATTGCAAACTGAACAGATGAGCCTGAGACCCTTGGTTTGCAACAATTCATTCATTTTTTATATTGAACACAAACTTACACCCCTGCTCCTTTCCCCTTTTAATTCAATCAATTGACCATTCATTTGGAATTTCATGGTTAACTCTTTAAAATTCCAAGTGATGTCATTTAAATTGTGCAGCCATAGTATTCCTAATACCATGTCATAATTTGACAAATGTATAAGCAAAACATCAGCTGTGAACCAAGATCCTTGCATGGTCCACTGCAAGTTTTCAATCATCATTTCATAATTCATTTGATCTCCATCAGCCACCATTATATCCATGGGTTTTATTTTCTTAAATGGAAATCCCAATTTTAAGGCAATTTTTAAATCCAAAAAATTACGCGTGGAACCTAAATCAGTTAAGATTTGTAAGATCTTGTTACCTATCACTCCCTTGATTCTCATTGTTGAATAAGAGGGTATTCCCATTATTGCATTCAAAGAAATATGTGGTTCCTCATGAAAAATGACCTCCTCTCCAGTATCTACTTCTTTCTCACCCTCTTCTTCCTCATCAAAGATTTCAATGGAAAAGAGTTGTTCGTTTTTACATTGGTGTGTAGGAGTGAATTTTTCTTTACAGCCAAAACATTCACCCTTAGCTCTTTTTCAGCTATTTCTTTAGGGTTCAACCATCTGGCATTAGAGACTCTTGGTTTAGTGTTTGGTGTAGGTAACAAAGATTGGTTAGAGACATTGGAAACAGTTTTAGGTGTGAAAGCAATAGTGGTAGGTTTAGAATAGGTATTATGATAATTGGTTTTTGGTTTAATATTGTGAATGGCTTGGTTGGTTTAATCTTGCATTCTGCATAACATGTATGCTTCAGGAATGTTTCTTGGTCTCAAGATTATTACAGGATACCCAATTTCAAGGTTAACAGCCCTCAAAAATAGGCTAACAGCATATTCATCACTCAATGTCACTTTTGTCAACCCTAAATCAAACTGTTGACACAATTCTTGTAATGTTCCAGTCTGTCTTAAAGAAGCCAGAGCCCCTAGAGCATCTTGCACCATGGTTTCAGCAAATCTTGTAGAAATAAAAGATTTGTATTCTCCCCATATCATCCCTTCAATTGACCCACCCCTAGATTTCACAAATGACTGATGCCATAACAAAGATGCATCCTCCAAATGGACTATAGCACACTTAACTTTCAATTGCTCAGGTGTGTCATCAATGGCAAAATAATGTTCTACCCTGCAAATCCAGCCTTCTACATTTGTTCCATTGAACTTAGGAAAGTCCATCTTGGTCAATCTTTGACTGATTCTATGCATTGGCTGATCATTGGAATCACCACTGCTCATACTTGTACGACCTCCATTAACAAGCTGGCCTTCTTTGTTTTGTAGATTATTATTGTTTAAATGTTGCAGGGTTTTAAGGATTTCATTTAATTGTGATTTCATTTCAGATACATGCAGAGAGTTTTGGGTGGCTACATTTCTCAAATTTTCCAATTCAGTGAGGTTTTGACCAGTTACCTTCTCTAAACGGTTCAAAGAAGAATCATGATCTTGGATTCTTTGTTCAATCGTTTGATTACGAGTGGACATTTTTAAAGAACAGGGATAAGAGAATGAAGAACAGAGTAATTGAAGAATATAGAATGATCAGCTCGCAAATCGACCCAATCAAGGAATGGAATGATCACAAATTGATCAATTCCTGGCTAAAGAAAAGATTACAAATCAAGAAAAGAAATGAAATAGAGTATGGAAGAGAAATGAAGGTAAATGATGTGTTTTAATGGCTGAAAACAGGGTGGTTTATGATGGTAACAATGGCTGGTTATGGTGGTTAACGGTGATGTGTGGTGGTAGTTAAGGTGGTTGAGGTAGTTAATGGCAGTTATAATTCAGAGTTGTCCAAGGATGAACAGCTCTGATACCACTTGATAGAAAGAAGGAGACTTTAAGAGAGGATATTCAATCAATCAAGCTACCCTTCTTATTGATTATTGACTTATTTATAGACTTCTTACAAATCAGAGTTTCCGCCTAACTAACTAACTAACCACAACTAACATTCAAACACTATTATAATTGACATATTAACCCCCCATATTTCTATTTATTACAATTATGCCCCTGTACTCGTAACAGTGACACAGGTATCGAAACAATGTAGCACCTAATTGTTGAATGTGGATTTACTTTTGAGGTTTGGAGCAATATATGGAAATGGTGTAGGTTTGGTGGGTGCATGTTTATTTCGGTAAAGGAGCTATCAAAGATGGATTATGTTTCGACCAATTCCAAGTGGGAGAGGAAGGTATTAAGAGGAATTTTGATGGTGACTTGTTGGGTTATATGGAAGGAGCGTAAAAAGAAAGTGTTCCAGAGTTCGACACCTCGGGTTTTGGACATTATGGCGACGGTGAAGGTTTTATCTTATTTTTTGTGTAAACATCGAACTAGGTTAAAAAATATCGTTTAAAATGATTGGGTGAAATATCCTTTGTATTGTTTGTAAGTGTTGTCAGCGGTCCTTGTTTTGAAGACTCGTCCGTTTTTTATTAAAAAAATAATAATAACCGTATGTGGACTTGAGGCTGACACTGGTTTGACTTGTCAACCGCAACCAAAGCTTACAAAGCAACAAAAACTGAAATTCCCAACCAATCGGTTGTATAAACACATCATCATCATCATCATCCTGCTTCCGTGTCTTCTCCTTCACCACACCTTCACTCACTTCACAAACCTAGGGTTTAACCTTAATCCAACGCCTCTGTAACCAATCCAACAGTAAGCTGCTGTAACCATGGCAGCATCCTGTTGCTCTGCCTCACCTTCACTCGACCTCCGTTTTCTCCGCCCAAATTCCGACTCCAACAGGCTCCGTTTCACACTCTCTAGACGCAATGCTGTCCGTAAATCGAATCGTTGTTCAACGAGAGTTGCGGTTCGAGCGGTTAGGAGTGAAGAAGTGATTATTGTGGAGAAGGAGGATGGGAAGGTTGATGTAGGTGGAAATGGGAGTTATGTTTATGTTAATGGGAGTGTTGGTGGTGAGAATGGGAAACTTGTTAAGTATGTTAATGGAAATGGTAATGGTAATGGTAATGGTAAGGGTAAGGGTAAGGGTAATGGAAGTGTTGGGATGAGGATTGGGGAAGGTGTTGTGGAGAAGAAGGGTGAGAAGAAGAAGAAGACGATAGAGGAGATCGGTCAGGAAGAGGCGTGGTTTAAGCGGAGCGGAAAGGGCAAAGTTGAGGTATATGTTTAATAACAATTAGTGTTGTGACTTGTCTCATTATGTTAGATGTAGAAATTTGGGGATCAGGGCACTTGGAGGATAGGCTTAGCTGCTTAGATGTTTGTTATAATAGTGACATGTTATTGAGTTTGGGAGAGTTGAAATGAATTATTTGTTATTGTATAGATGAAAAGGTACATTGCTAATTAGAGTGGATTGCTTGCAAGTGTGATGATTGTATACTTGTTTAAGGCGCAAGGCGGACTCAAGGGACAAAGGGTCAGCCTTAGGCCTAGGTGCGGTGCTCTAAAAAAGCGAGGGCCTGAGATAAGCAAGTCGCAGAGCATAAGCATACCGTTTATAGGAAGTTACAACATGTTTTAGGCTTTTTAGGGCTAGTTTAGACTGGTTTAAGGCCATTTTTGGATGTTTCAGACTAGTTTGGCTGAATGTGTAGATTTTTGCCAGAATTTACAGAACCTCGCTGGAACATAGGATGATTGTTAGGGCTTAAAATGGTGGTGATGTTATTTAAACGTGGCGTTACTGTTATTTTAGGAATGTAATCTGTCAAAGTTGAATATACCATTTGGGTGTGTTATGATATTTAAGAACTGAAGTGAAACTCTGTTTATTAACCCCTTTTAGTGTGTTTTACTTGTCTCTGATGGGAACTTAATCTTTTGTAGGTATCTGTTGCTCCTGGTGGGAGGTGGAATAGATTCAAAACTTATTCAACCATTCAAAGGACTTGTGAAATTTGGGGTTTTGTTCTGACATTTCTTTTCAAAGTCTGGTTCAACAATCAGAAATTTGCATATCGTGGTTAGTTGCTTAACTTAGTTGAATGTTGTTTTATTTGTGCATGTTTTACGGTTCAAGATGATTATCTGCATTACTGTGCTTCTCCCTTTAATCTAAATGGAACTTGTTTTACTTTGGAAATTAGAAGCTGATAAAGCTGTGAGCCTGTGAGCCTATGAGCTTATGCCTAATTAAAACATTAAGACGATAAAACAACCACCTTTTGTGTGTCTGGATTTTAAGTACTTATGATAGACATGCAACATTTGACAACATAACCGTCCAATTTCCATGTTGGGTTTTTTGTAGTTTTCAGAAGGCATTAATGGGTATGAATGCCAAGCCATATTATAGAAAGAAAGAACAATAACCCAGAACATAGAGGGGCATTAATATAGCAGCACAGTCTCATAGAATAATTATTTCACAACACCTTGAACTCTACCTGTGTTTTCAGAATATTTACGACCATCCGTTTGGCCTCTGTGGTTAGAAATATTCTTAACTAGTAAATTAACTTCATCCAGGCAACTGTCATTGTTTCATTAAGATTGTTACCAATTTGATATACTACCAACATGCATGTTTTTCTTTCTTTTTTTCGTTTCTGATGTGAGTTGTGACATAATTCTAGCTCTCTTCATTTAGCCTGCATAATAAACTCTTCATTATATATACTTTAGTTTTAAAACTTTCATGAATAGTACTAACGGAGTTACTATTCAACTCCGTTAAGTTACTATTTAACTCAGTTAAGTTGCTTTTTAACTTAACGGAGTTACTATTCAACTCCGTTAGGTTACTATTCAACTCAGCTAAGTTACTATTTAACTCAGTTAAGTTGCTATTTAGCTTAACGAAGTTACTATTCAACTCCGTTAGGTTACTATTCAACTCCGTCAAGTTACTATTTACTCTGTTTTTTTTATTTTTTTTCCTAAATCCGTTTTTTCCTCCATTAAGTTACTATTTAACCCTATTTTTTTTTTACTTTTCTTCACTTAACTCTGTTAGGCTACTACTCAATTCCGTCATGTTACTACTCAACTCAACTCCGTCAACTACTATCCAACTCCGTAAAGTTACTGTTCAAGGCCGTCAAGTTACTATTCAACTCCACTCAACGCCGTTAGGTTACTACTCAACTCCGTTAGGCTACTGTTCAACTCCGTTAGCTTAACGGAGTTACTATTCAACTACGTTAAGTATTTAATTCCGTCAAGTTACTATTTACTCTGTTTTTTTAATTTTTTTCCGCAACTCCTTTTTTTCCTCTGTTAAGTTACTATTTAGCTATTTTTTTTTAATTTTCTTTACTCAGCTCCGTTAGGCTACTACTCAATTCCGTCATGATACAACTCAACTCAACTCCGTCAACTACTATACAACTCTGTCAAGTAACTATTCAAGGCCGGCAAGTTACTATTCAATTCCGTTAATTATTGGTTCGCCACATCAGATCCGAAAGCCAATATTCTTGCAACTTATACACCAGTAACAAACACTGGAAAATTAAAAGCAAGGCTGTTGTAATACTAAAAGAAATTGCGTCGTCCTTCCACTGTTGCGCGTTACATACACATAACTAGATACCGGTTTAACCTAGGCGCAACGCGCCGCCTCGATTACCACTAGTTATTATGAAGAACCTTTCAATTTGCATCAAAATTGTGGGTTTCTTAGTATTCATGATAAAGGAGTTTATTAATCTTTCATTATCATAGTTGTGGAATTCCCCTTTAAAGTTCTTCATAATTATATAACACATGTAAGTATACAATTGATGAGTAAATTTGTAGAAATATGCAACCAAAAAGAAAGAAGAAACTAAAGTGATTCTTAGTCTTTTTGTCCTTATATAAAGCCCAATAAATGTCTTATCATTAATAACAAATTTGGCTAAAGTTATTATAGTGTTTTGTTTTGTTTTGTTTTGATATCGTTAGGTTTTGGCTAAAGTCTTTGGTTGTCTGCAGGGGGAATGACAGAGCAAAAGAAAGTACAAAGACGGAAAACTCTAGCCAAATGGTTGAAGGAGAGTATTTTGAGATTAGGGCCCACATTCATCAAAATTGGGCAGCAGTTTTCAACAAGAGTAGACATTCTTGCTCAAGAATATGTTGATCAATTATCAGAACTTCAGGTATAGTAACTCATATAATGTAAAATCTCAGTTGTTATTGATGATTTACGTCAAGTAACATCGTTAAAAGTTTGGGCCAAAATGGCTTAGGTGATGGACCTTTTTGCGTGAGTGTGTAATTGTAATGTTATGAGCTAAGTTTACTTCACAAACACTACTTCACCTTACCAACAGTTATTTGCCTCAATCAAATGTAATTTTTTCCCTATGAATTCTTCATACAGGATCAAGTTCCTCCATTCCCATCAGAGACTGCTGTTTCCATTGTTGAAGAAGAACTTGGAGCTCCTGTTAGTGAATTATTTGATTACTTCGATTTTGAGCCAATAGCTGCTGCCAGTCTTGGTAATCACAAGTTTATTTGAATGTCGTTTAATAAAAAATGTTAATCAACCATTCATTATTCTGTAGTGTTATTTTTGACAACCTATATATAATCAAGTTATTGGTGTGACTTATATCTAATGCAGGTCAAGTACACCGAGCAAAATTAAAGGGTCAAGACGTGGTTGTTAAAGTACAAAGACCAGGGCTCAAGGAACTTTTCGATATCGATCTTAAAAATCTAAGGGTTAGTGGATTCTTAATTTTTCTCGGTTATCACATATGATCAAATTTATGTTATTAACATTGTGCAGCCACGTTTTTCGCCGTTTTCAGGTAATAGCAGAAAATCTTCAGAAACTTGACCCGAAGTCTGATGGTGCAAAAAGAGATTGGGTTGCTATCTATGATGAGTGTGCTAATGTCTTGTATCAGGTGACTCTTTTGTACCCCAAACATTTTTAAAAAGGTGATAGTTGTGTTAGATTTCGTGGTCTTCCATGAATATTTGGCAATGCATTTTGTTGGGTTAGTATAGATGGTTTTTATTACTGAATGCCAATTTTTTTTACTTTCAGGAGATTGATTATACAAAAGAAGCTGAAAATGCAGAATTGTTTGCAAATAACTTTAAAGATCTAAATTATGTAAAAGTCCCGAGTATATATTGGGAATACACAACCCCACAGGTAAATAGTTCTCTATATTTATAAATGGATCCGGTATATTATTAAAACTTGTTTTATTCCTTAGGCTCATTATGACATTTGTTGATCCAAATGTAGGTTCTTACAATGGAGTACGTCCCAGGAATCAAGATCAATAGGATACAAGCTTTAGATCAATTAGGGGTTGATCGTAAGAAGTAAGTGTAATATTCTCTACAACTCCACACAGCATCCCCTCAATGCATTTTCATATACTATTTCACCGCATTTGTGGCTTTATTATCATATAAAGCCACAAATTTCCAAAAGCTGGTATATGTTGCTTTGTAGAGATACCATTTGTTAGCTCTTTTTTGTAAATGACTGATTTACATAAGTTGAAGGTCTTTAGTAATGTCGTAATGAACATAATGCTTGCTAGAGGAAACTGGGAGAAAAATACGAGTCATTAAATGTGAAAAACACAAAAGAAATTTTAAACAAAAAATTACATGAGTTTGATGCTTAAAGAACATTATTATGCATATTTACTATAGCAAAACAAAAAGTACATTGGTTATATTAAAAGCTAAGTGTACAGTTATAAATATCTTATTTATAGGTAAACAGAAAACAACATAAATTTATATGAGAAACAAAATAAAAGAAAATAAAACGCTTTACCCCTTTTTGGCTCTAATTTGGTCATCTAAACACGGTTGGTAATATATATGCTGCACAGGCTGGGTAGGTATGCTGTTGAATCATATCTGGAACAAATACTGTCTCATGGTTTCTTCCATGCCGACCCTGTAAGTTTCCTGTATATTCTTCTGGATTTTGATGCCGGAAGGCATATACATGTTTTCTTATTGATTACCATATGTGAAGTAGCAGCAGAATTACATGAAGCTAATAGCATAGTTTTGGTGAAGCTTAAGAAATTTTTTTAACATTCTCTTGAACCCTAGTTGTGAAATTACAAGAACTCATGTCTATTGAACATCACAGAGCTCTAAGAGACTAAGACTTGAAGTTATATTTTATTTTTAAAATATCTGTACATATATACAATTAACATGCAATGTATGGTTAAAATCATCTCCTTTGATTCAGCATCCTGGTAATATAGCTGTTGATGATGTGAATGGTGGAAGGCTAATATTTTATGATTTTGGAATGATGGGGAGGTAATGACTAACCCTTGTGTTTAGAAAACATCATACATGATTTTCTTGAAATACTGACCTTTGAGTTCTTGCAGCATAAGCCCGAACATCCGGGAAGGTTTGTTGGAAGTATTTTACGGAGTTTATGAGAAAGATCCAAATAAGGTAGATGGGTTCTCTTTGATTCATTCTCTTTGCTGCATTGGTTTTTAATTTTATTTTTGTACTTTTGGTAAGAAACAAGATATTAAATATTACCTCTTTGTAATCATTTTACGATGCAGGTTCTTCAAGCTATGGTTCAAATGGGTGTTCTTGTGCCAACCGGAGACATGACTGCTGTCAGAAGAACTGCACAGTTCTTCCTTAATAGGTTATTCTCTAAGCTTGTACTTGGTTTCCCTATTTAATATAAATATAAATATATATTTCCGTAGTTATTTTATCACCTATGTCAATGTAACCTACATTTTTACAGCTTTGAAGAACGCCTTGCGGCACAAAGAAAAGAAAGAGAGTTGGCAACTGCAGAACTTGGATTCAAGAAACCATTGAGCAAAGAGGAAAAAATAGAGAAGAAAAAAGAGCGTTTAGCTGCAATTGGTATTGACTTCTTGTATCATTTTCCTGTATTATCTATTTAATCTTACTTTATGTTCTTTTTGCAAAATGTCACATTTAGTTAATTATATAAGTATAGCAGATACTAAATGCTTTTTTTTTCTGGTAGTTTAATATTCGTTATTGCATTTATTTTGGTTTAGTTACAATTATGTTGAAGGGCTATTTATTTTCAGGGGAGGATTTGTTGTCTATTTCAGCAGATCAACCATTCCGATTTCCTGCCACTTTTACCTTTGTTGTTAGAGCTTTTTCAGGTACCTGGTTCTAAAATATTTGTAAATATTGCCATCTTCTAATACCATATGGAAATGCACTCTCAAATTAGATACCGAAGTATTGATTATATCATAATAATTATAATTTAATGACATCTCACAGCGTTTATTTGTGTCTTGCAGTGTTAGATGGCATTGGGAAGGGTCTTGACCCCGTTTTGATATCACAGAAATTGCTAAGCCGTGAGTGTTCATTTTGACCTCTTTACTTATTAAAAATTAGCTTAAACAGGAAAGAGGTCAATTTGATCAAGTTCGAAATTAGATAATTTGTATTATTAATTTATTATATCTGACACACTAATTATCAGATGGTGTCATGTTCAGATCAACCTAATCTTACCTGAATCATCTTTACCAGTGCAAAAACTTACCCGTTTTGTCATTCCATGCTGATTATGGGTTTGTGGCTTGTGTTATCAATAACATGATTTGTTTATTTCTAGCTATGCTCTGGAACTGCTAAGGTTTCGTGAAGCTGGTATTGAAGTGGTCATCAAGGTTTAATCTTAAACCACTTTTCATAATATTTGGCATTTTGTGCATTCAGGTAGTAATTCAATATTTTGGATTTGTCAATATTCTTTTTGTTTCAGGACTTTAAAAGAAGATGGGAAAGACAATCACAAGCATTTTATAACTTATTTAGACAAGCTGACAGGATTGAGAAACTAGTTGCAGTTATTGAACGATTGGTGAATATCTTTTTGTGTAACAAGTTTCTTTCATTTTCATTGTTTTTATCAAAATTTACCTGAATTACAATTTTGTCTCGCATATTCTTATAGGAGCAAGGTGATTTGAAGTTACGAGTTCGAGCATTGGAGTCTGAGAGGTCGTTTCAACGTGTTGCTGCTGTTCAGAAGACAATTGGATGTGTAAGTTTTATTTTTAAAAAAATACTTTATTATATAACTAACATACTTTTTCTAATTGTGTTCAATACACGAATTGTTTCTAAGTTACTTCTTTCCTGTTTCCGTATGTGGTTTATTTGACAGGCGGTAGCTGCTGGAAGCCTAGTCAACCTAGCAACTATTTTATATCTCAATTCAATGAGAGTAAGCACCAAATTTAATTTACTGATAAATTCATTTGGCCATAAAAACATTGACCTTTAATGCTTAATTTTACTATGCTTCTTACAAATGCTTCATGTCTTCTTTTAGGGTCCTGCTATGATATTATATTCCTTTTGTGCATTTTTTGGGTTCCAAGTTCTGTTTGGCCTGTTGAAGGTTAAGAAACTCGATCAACGGGAGAAATTGATTACTGGAACAGCTTAGACAAAATGTAAGTAATTTATCTTAATCTTTAAGCATCATGTTTTGTAGATAATGTTATCTTATCAACTATTAAGTGTTATACTAAGTGCACATGACCCTAATAATAGCTAAAGAAAAACCCGTCACATAAATGAAACGTGAAATTATCATTTTCATACGTAGTTTGTGCTTAGGGATGTTTGGATTTGTGTTTTTGAAACCGACTATTGTGATTTGAGTCGTGTTGGTTAACTTATAGTCGCAATAATAAGCCTTTCTCTACATTTTCACCCAAAAATAAACATTTTTAGTCATTTTTAACAATTAATTACTAGAATAATCACGTTTTGCTAAACATTCAAACATCTTTTCTTATTTTTTATAACTTCAAATAAAAAAAAAACACATTGATCAGGCAATTATCTGATATTTATCATCCAGTATCACAAAATCACTTTGACGACACACATCCAAACACCGTTGGAAACTCATTTCTGTCACTCTGTGAATCCCTAACCGCATGCAAATCTTGTGCAGATTAAAACAGTAAATACTTGTGTGTTCTTGATACAAGTTCACAACCTAACCTCCCAAAGAAGCTACAGAGTTTTGTAGACAAACAATCCTTCCAATTTAGAGATCTGTGGTGAAAGATTATAGGCTGGTTCATATATCCTGGATTGTAAGGTATCATAAAATTCACTACTTGTTTTTTTTTTTTTTTGGTTACAATTTTAGGCTAGTTTTTGTGGGTCATTGAAGCTCCCCAGGACCTATTGCATAAACTTGACCTGGGTCCATGAGAGTTTGGATACTCAAGGTGTGGTTCTCACATTCGACTTCCATAAGAGAAGAGCATGGTCAGATTTCTATGATCTGGTACGGGGGCATGTGTAATGTACTTTGGTGTAAAAATCTTACAGTAATATTTTTATGTTAAGAAATATAAATATTATGAGTTACATATATTCAAGTGTATTTATGAGTTACATGTATTCAAGTGCAATGGTTTCTTGTATAGGTAATATCAAGGATAAAACTCCTATTTTAAACTAATAGTCATGTAATTATTTTTATTGACTTGTTCTTCATGTATGTCTGTTGTAATTCTCACTATAAATATAAGTTTCTGTGACCATAATTCATAATATGGTGAAGATTTCCATACTTGTATGAGAGCACTTTCAGCAGTATTTAGATATCATCCCACCATTCCCATTACAGATTGAACAATGCCTAAATCTGTGAGAACATACCAAAAGAAAGAGTGGACAGTATGGTTAGTATGGTTAGGCTGATACCATGTAGGCCATTTAAGGAAAGCATCGTATGGCCTTAAACAAGCTCCACGTGTTTGGCTCCGGCAAGTAAGTGACTTCCTTTTACATCAGGTTTACTTTACTTGATTCATAGCCTCTCTTCTCTTCTGCTCATGAAGCGTTTTCTAGCACCGACACGCCATTCTTTGATAATGCTTTATATCGGTCTCTTGTTGGTGCTATTCACTATCTCGCAATCACTAGACCAAATATTGTGTATGTTAATCAACTTTGTTCTTACAACCTCCTACAACATGTCATTTTCAATTGGTCAAAGGGAACTTTATAGTATGTCTAAGGCACTATATTTGTTTGGTCTTATCTTGATATGACCTATTTTTTTTATTTTTTATTTTCTATTCATAGCTATCTAATTCTAACTGGGGTCGTTGTATTGAAACTTGACGTTCTACTTATGGTTATTCTATAATCTTAGGTGGTAATCTAGTTTCCAGGAGTGCTATAAACAACCGATAATTTCTTTTTCTAGTTGTGAATCTGAATATTGTGTTATGGCCAATACTGTCGCTGAGATCTTCTGGATTAGTTGTCTTGTTCGTGAACTACATGCTCTATTGTAGGATTGTTCCACCTAGGGCTGTTCATGAGTCGAACCGAACTGAGCCAGGTCAAGCTCGCGCTCGGCTTGGTTATAAACCGAGCTGGCTCTGCTCAGATTTGAAACCGAGCTGAAAATCAAAGCTCGAGCTTGGCTTGGTATGGCTCGAATATAAAAAGAAAAAAATGGCTTTCAACATTCTAAAATATTATTCAGTAGTTAAAAAGAACACATTTAAAATAAGTTTAACTTTATACATTACAAGCTAAAATCAAGTTCAAACAAATGCAAAATAAGTCTCAAATTTCAACGGAATACAGTATAAGTTCATCAACATACGAATTAACTTTGAGTACTTGGATCAAAAGCAGTATTGAGTTTATTTAAATAATTTGATTAACTGTAACTTCAATCCCAAGCACAGAATCTCCATGGTACTGTTACCAAATATTAAATATGTAACATATTCCCCTAGCTTTTTTTAACATTTTTATAGTATATTATATGTATATAAAAAATGTTATATTAAAATTTAGAATTATTCGAGCCAAACCGAGCCGAGCCATGTTCACTTTCTAACTGATCCGAGCCAACTCGGCTCAGATTCAAACCGAGCCATATCAAGCGAGCTAAATCCGAGCGAGCTTCGAACGAGCTCCGAGCCACGAGCTTTTTGGACAGCCCTAGTTCCACCCTCCTTTGAATTCTGACAATCGAAGTGCCTTATTATCAAGTCAAACCGGTTTCACACAAGCAAGCTCAACACATTGATATTGACTATTACTTCATGTGGGAACTTGTTTCTTCCAGCAGTTTACATACCAAGTATGTTCCTACCAAGCTACAAGTGGTGGATTTCACAAAAAGTATTCACCACCTATTCGCTTGAACGGGGATCTTAAGAATAAATCTTTTATTCAAAACCATGATATAGATAAATCGCTTACATTAAATTATGGGGAAATAGAATTTAATAATCCCAACTTTGGGGGGTTGGAATGGAGCAGTCCCAACTTGAAAGTTGTAATATAACGGTCCCAACTTGTCAATGTTTTTATTCTAATAGTCCCAAACTAACCCCAGTTAAGTTTTTCTGTTAAGTGCCATGTGACATCACACGTGGCAGTCCTACGTGGCGCAGTATGTACAGCTGGTAAAAAACGTGGGCCCACTTGTTTTTTCAATTAAAAAAATCTATTAATTATTTAAAAAAATCTTTAAAAACGTGGGCCCCACACCACCCCACCTACACCACCACCAACCACCTGCCACCCCCACCAACCACCTGCCACCACCACCAACCACCTGTTACGAAGAACCCTAATTCTATACTCGATCAATTGACCAACGATTCGAACCTGTTAATCAAATTAATGTTAGGGCTATTATAGAAAATGAATTCCGAACAAAACCATACTAAATAATCACACTAACGTGTTCGTTTTCGAGGTGTAATCGATTAAAAAGGGTGTTCGGCCACCGAGCATAAAACCAACGAATTGGAGATTGATTTGGATGTTTTTGATGGGGGGTTTTTGCACAGAATGGATCGATTTGAAGCTGGCAACATGTGGGTATGACCAGATTTGTGATTGGGTTCGATTTGAAGGTGGTGGTGAAGATGACAGTGGTGGCAGGTGGTTGTGGTGGTGGTGGTGGTGAACATGATGAAGATGATGGAGGAAGAATAAAGGTGGTGGTGGGTGTTATTATTATTATTTGACTGTGGGTCTCACCTTTTTTTTTAAAACATTAAATTAAGTTTATTTTCACATGTGCAATCCAGGCCTACCTTTTTTTTGACAGATATAACACTTTATGTCACGTAGGACTGCCACGTGTGATGCCACGTGGCACTTTACAGAAAAACTTAACTGGGGCTAGTTTGGGACCATTAGAATAAAAACATTAACAAGTTGGGACTGCTCCCTTCCAACCCTCCAAAGTTGGGATTATTAAATTCCATTTCCCCTTAAATTACTGTATTTTAGTCATGCAAAAATCTTTTGTTAACTTATTCTATATCTCTTCTATTTATCAACTTTTTTTTAGAGAACCCAACTTTAATTATCTAAATTTGAATATAAAATTTGGAATAAATCAGTTCGAATAATTTAAATGATATTAAAACCATTGCTCTTGGCCAGTGATAAAAACAAATTCTTTAGAAGCACCATTTATGAGGTATGGTTTAGGAGTAAGATGTTGGAATAAATATACATAATGTAACACCTCGAAGTGTTACGGGTCTTTTAAACGGGTCGAATCGTACCCGACCACCCGACTATTTATTATAAATAATTCCAGTTCGAATCTCGCGACCAACTGTTTCATCCGATTATATAAATAATAATTACTAAATTTATTATCTCGATTAAACGCTCCTTATCTACAATTTAATCGTTGCCAAACATTTCCTATTTTATTGTTATACCTGTTACCAAACACCCACGTCTCAGTTATTATCCCTGTAGCCAAACACCCCTTGTTATAATTATCTTTTATAACCTCTCTCTCTCTTTCGTTCGCAGCAGACCTCACAAACACACACATATGTGTGTGTAAAAGAAAGCAGCAGCCGGTCATCACCTCCGGCGCCGCCGCTGGTCTCCGGCGTCGTCTTCCTTCTCTCCGGCCACCAACCCTCCTCCTCTCCTCTGTCTTAATAACCACCGATAAACAACCCTCCTCCTTCCCTTTCTCTGCTGAACCAAACTTAATCCGATAATAATCCCAACCGTAACCCTTTAATCTGTTCTGAATCAAACCCGGTAACCCTCTGGTCAACCAAACCCAACCCAATATAACCCGATAAAACCCCCTGTTCATCCCTTTGTTCCAGTAAACGAGCCGGACAGTCACCGGTCTTGGTGACTGTCGTCTATAACCACCACCGTTCCCACCTCCGGCTACCCTTATAATCACTACAACCACCTCCTCTGTTCCGATAATAATAATAATAAACCGGTAACTCACCTTATTCCGATCTTAGTTTATGTTAAGCGAAGACCAACAGTCACCGGTCATGGTGACTGTTATCAGGAAACTCTAACCTTCACTCGTCTGTCACTGTCACCAGTAACCAACCGTAAATCACCCCTTATTATTATCTGGACAGTCACCAAGCTATGGTGACTATCGTGAGTCCTGATAACCCATCAATAAACCCGAGCCTCTGTATCTGTCGTGTATCGTTATAGCCGGATCTAAGCCTGTTTCCCTCTGTTTTGTGCTCGACCAGTTCCTGTGAAGCCAACCGGTGATCTATTTACACGGTATTGATTACCGGTTTGGAAGACGGGTTTGATAACCGGTTGGATATAACTCCCGGTTAATCCCCGATTCTGTTCCGATTGTATTCCGGCAAGATCCGGTCATATCTCCGGTAAATACATCTCTAATTGTTATATTGGTTATCAAATATTAGATTATAATCTATTATTAACTAAAGATTATAATTGTTATTTGTTACGAGGTACCGATAAACGAGTTGGAGGATACAAGTTGTTACCGAGTCAACTCAGTGACTCGGTCAACACCCGGAATAGAACCCGGTCCATTGACTAGACGAGGATTATTAGAATTATACGATTATATATATATAATACAAATAACGTACGGACTTGATAATAATAATAAGAGAATAATAATCATATATAAAATATATACGTTTATATATATAAGATTCGATATATAAAACGATATACTAGACTCGGGTTAATGATAATATGATCAGCCGAACCAGCATCCGGGTAAGTACGTGTCTAGAGTTCTGTAGGTTCGTGTGCCAAGCTGTAATGGCCAGCTTTATTAGCTACGAGTGCTAAGCTGTAATAGCCAGCTAGATTCTAGGATGTCCGTGTCGTGTCAATAATAAACCCCGAGTTTAGGACTATCTAATATATACCGAATTCTATATATATATATAAATTGTATATACGATATATATCCTAAATAATACAATCTAACAAGTCTCACGCGTAAAACGTATCAATATATATATTTGAAATATAATTGTAATAAGACGATAAGCAGAAGATATAACGCAAACCTGTGAGTATCGTGAACTCCCCACTTTTACTGTTTTATTAAACGTTTTAGGGGAAATACATGTCATTTATTAGAAAACCTAGAAATTCTTTACATAATAGATTTAATACAGGAAATATAATAGAAAAGGGGATAATAGAAACGACTAGGACAGTACTGGCCGGTATATAGCCATTTCCTTTCTTGTCCGACTAGAGGACAAGAACCAGTCTTACCCGAGTAGAGGGTAGGAATAATTAGATTTACCACAAACAGAGTGGTACCATCGATAGGAATGGCAACTAATAGAATATAATAGATTGACATATAATCGGTATAATTTAATCGAATTGGTAAATAGAATATATTTTCCCCCCCGAACTAGAATAGTAAAGCATGTTTTATATAAAAGAATTATAAATAAACGAACTGGCCATTCACTTTATAAAATACACGACCTCACCAACTTTATGTTGACATAAACTATTTTTGGCATGTGTTCATGTAACCCAACATATATGATGACGTGGATCCTGGAAGAGTCAAGACTGTCTATATCCTGAAGTCCGCTGTGTAGCTCCGATAACCCGACCCGACGACCCGGCTACGTCAGCCAGGGCGTTACAGGTTGGTATCAGAGCGGCGCTTAAGGACAGTCTTGAAATTTTTACTAATCCAGGATCTACCAGAAATGTCTTTTAAAAGAAATTTTGATTAGAAATATGTATAAGATAAAAGAATATTAGAGGATAAAATTTTGGGTACCTAAATGCCAAACCATTATAAACTTGGTGAGAACCATAATAGTATATTAGAAATTAAAACAAATCCACTACAGGATATTACTAGAATGATTATGTGGGGTAAATTGACAATTATGTGCACAATTGTGAATTTACATACACATTTAATTTCTGGGAAATCTTACAGGATATTAAGGCTATAATAATTGAGAAACAATACAGAACAGAAACCATATATATATATATATATATATATATATATTAAAAGAAACCAAAAAATAAATTGAGAAATAAATACGAAAAGAATAAAGTTATAAAAAGTATATATATATTTATATAGAAAAATAAATAGATTATAAAACATAAATCATCCATCGTTGATTCAAGAAACTTCAAATAAGTTTATTGAATTATTCCGGTCCCAGTGGCTATTTATATCCGATCTCAGATCGTTAACCTCACGGTTATTCCAATATTTATAAATAGAATACAAATATTACGCTCCAACTTGAACATTCCTATGATCGAGTTTCCAAAAATATTATTTTTACTATAAATTCCGAAATTTCAATAAAATCCGATATGCTAGAGACATACAAGTATTATGTTTCTAAAGAACTTCCTTCAATTATTTAATCAGAAATCGGACAGATTCCTCGGCAACTTAGTTGTTTTAAATCTTTTCGGTATGACTTCGAAGTTTACTGAATTCATTCCCAGTCATTTCTATTTTATACTAAACCAGTATTATTATTATTAATCCTCCCTAAAAGTTTTTATTTCAAAAATATGAAAATTCTATAAAACCTCGGTCGTATCCTTTTATTCGAGCATATTTCACTCCATATTCAATGCCATTTCGTAAAAGATCTTTAATCGAATTTCTATCCGTATATACTTCAAGAGTATTTTCGGCACGATTATATATCTATATTCGATCATACAACTTCCTTGATATTTTATCTCGATATGAACAATGAATATTTACCACGTTCTATAAATATCTCTTTAGATATATATAGATAAACCTCGGCCATATGATACATTCGATCTTTTCTTCCGAGAATTAAGATAATATTTTGAATAAGAATATTATTATTTTGAAATTCTCGTGACAAAAATAATTTGGAATCTCTCTAAAGAAACCGAATTCTACTCGCTCGATTATGCGACAATATAAGTACCGTCTTAATCCTATGACTTGAGCAAGTCATAGATTAAAAGATTGGATGATTATATTGGACATCTTTTGATGTGATTAAATTCTTGAACGATTGACAGTCTATTTCGTTAGACTCGGATCAACATGTTTCCTTCCAGAATATATAATTTCGAATCTAAGAGAAAATAAAGAAAAGAATATCAGAATAATATGTGAAGGACACATACCTATTGTGATTAAAATAAATAAGTACTGGAATGTTAGGTGAGGTGGAATAGTAATTATGATCGCGACATAATTATGAATGCCACAGGCACAGTAACATTCGAGTAGGAGTTTATCGAGATCACAGTATGTTTGTATCATAAACATATTAAGAGAAATAATAAGAAATAATAATAAGAAGAAATATATATATATATTCTAACCATTAGCGTAATATATGTGGAGAATACGACCACAGAATTGGCAATCTAGTTGGAATTTCTTCGTGAAATACGACTAAAAATATGTTCGCAGAATAAAAACCATCGATTGGTTAATTTCTACGAATCATAGAAATCAGTATATTGATTTCTGATTGCCAACCAAAGATAGTTGTATGTCCTCTGTGCAATCTCAGGGGCAAATGATATCTGGACCCTTGCAGAAGGTATATCCGGACATTTGTCACCAAGTCACAGAATTCTTTATAAGGATATATGATGCTATGAACAAATCTTCGCAGTCACTTCGTATAAAAACTCATGTGAGTTATAATACAATCAAATTGGTAAAACGGTCAAGTGTTACCAAGTTGAATTTCAAGAAGTGATGGAGGAATTGTTAAATCCTTATAATATAACCGATAAAAATCTATATGGATTCAGAAACCAGAAATGGTAGAATCCAACGAATTATTAAAAGAAATAATTTATCGAATATATATTGAAATACGATTGATACCAAGTGGATCGCGTAGAGATTTGCAAGGTATAATCGAAGTGAAAACGAAAAATGAATAGAATTATGCTCATTTTTCCAGTGAAACTCTCTGGCCAAGGAAGGACGGAATTCCTGTTCTGAGTTAAAGGCTGTGAGAGATAAATTAAGAAATCACTGTTCTGGCAAGAACTATCTATACGAAGATCCAAATAAAATAAGCTTCGCTTATAATAAGTTGGATTAAGAATCTATGATAGATTGCCTATATATAAGTTTATCGGAAAGTGTTTTCAGACACTGAAAGTATAGACTTTAATTGAATACATAAAAGAATTATTCTAAGCAAATATATATTATAGAAGTGATGGAATTTATAGTGTGTGCTATAAATATTATCAGTATTTGCTTGGATATTAATAGAATATAAATAGATAAATAAAAGAATATAAATCGACAAATAAAAAGAATTATAATTTAAAAGGGCATAGGAAATGCCAGATATTAAGAGAAGGCATTTGAAATGCCAAATATTGTTAGAAGGCATTCGATATGCCAAGAAATATAATAATTAGATAAGAATATTAGTCGTAAGAAAACGACTAGAATTTTATAAAAGAATAATTTATAAGAAATATTTTACCAAGAGTGTATCAAATCCCGAAATGATATCAAGAAGGAATAATTGCAGGAATACTTAATGCAATAAGTACTCAGGCAGTAAACCTGAATGATAATCATGATTTTGAGAAAGAATAATCGATGCATTGCCATAAGAATCTTAAGTCAAAGAATCGTAACAACGACTGTTACCAGTAGATTCCGAGACTATAAAGATAAAGTTACATATATTGACTGTAGAATTGTGAAAGACCTCATTCACAATAATACCATAAGAAAAGTCAAATGATATGTAATGAGATACAATGCAGTTAATCATCAATGAAATAGTCAGTAAGACTATTATCAATGATTTAAGAGAAATCTTAATAATCGATTTCAGTAAATCAAGATAATAAAAAGGAACTGTTGAAACCGTGTAATTCAATACGTTCAATTAGTCTTTTCCGGCACCTTTAAACTCCGGATAAGATACGTCTAATGATTTGAGAAATCATTCCTACTCTTTCAGAATCGGAATTACAATGATGGTAAATTCTAAAGTTCAAATATAAGAGGTAGTAGCTCAGATCCCATTCGAGTCAAGATAACAATAAATGGATGGGACTTCCGTATCTATCTCTTAAGAACCAACTAGAATCCATCATTGTAAATGAATCCGACGATAATTATATTGTATCGATTTGAGACTCTAGCGATGTTTGCTGAAAGTTTGTAAAACTTTCAGAAGAAAAACGATTAGAATCTCAAAGTATGTTCGAATCGTCTTTATATAAGAATAATATTCAGTCTGTTTCTCATTCTAATGAGGAATAAGATAAGAAGAATATTCGTAGTATAAAGAAAAATATCAATCTATACGGAAAACCTTTAATAGTCATACCAAAAAATACAGATAGTCCATGTATCTTTATTAACATGACTATAGCAAGAAAGGTTAAAACGTAGGTTTTAATTGATATAAGATCGAGTTCCTTGTAAACCACAAAAACTGATCATGTCTCACTGATAAATGTTCGGTTTAGATTTGTGACATCCTTATCGATTAAGGGTGTAAAATACAAGATCACTCAAATTTCGGGGACGAAATTTCCTAAGGGGGGGAGAGTGTAACACCTCGAAGTGTTACGGGTCTCTTAAACGGGTCGAATCGTACCCGACCACCCGACTATTTATTATAAATAATTCCAGTTCGAATCTCGCGACCAACTGTTTCATCCGATTATATAAATAATAATTACTAAATTTATTATCTCGATTAAACGCTCCTTATCTACAATTTAATCGTTGCCAAACATTTCCTATTTTATTGTTATACCTGTTACCAAACACCCGCGTCTCAGTTATTATCCCTGTAGCCAAACACCCCTTGTTATAATTATCTTTTATAACCTCACTCTCTCTCTCTCTCTCTCTCTCTCTCTCTCTCTCTCTCTCTCTCTCTCTCTCTCTCTCTCTTTCGTTCGCAGCAGACCTCAAAAACACACACATATGTGTGTGTAAAAGAAAGCAACAGCCGGTCATCACCTCCGGCGCCGCCGCTGGTCTCCGGCGTCGTCTTCCTTCTCTCCGGCCACCAACCCTCCTCCTCTCCTCTGTCTTAATAACCACCGATAAACAACCCTCCTCCTTCCCTTTCTCTGCTGAACCAAACTTAATCCGATAATAATCCCAACCGTAACCCTTTAATCTGTTCTGAATCAAACCCGGTAACCCTCTAGTCAACCAAACCCAACCCAATATAACCCGATAAAACCCCCTGTTCATCCCTTTGTTCCAGTAAACGAGCCGGACAGTCACCGGTCTTGGTGACTGTCGTCTATAACCACCACCGTTCCCACCTCCGGCTACCCTTATAATCACTACAACCACCTCCTCTGTTCCGATAATAATAATAATAATAACCGGTAACTCACCTTATTCCGATCTTAGTTTATGTTAAGCGAAGACCAACAGTCACCGGTCATGGTGACTGTTATCAGGAAACTCTAACCTTCACTCGTCTGTCACTGTCACCAGTAACCAACCGTAAATCACCCCTTATTATTATCTGGACAGTCACCAAGCTATGGTGACTGTCGTGAGTCCTGATAACCCATCAATAAACCCGAGCCTCTGTATCTGTCGTGTATCGTTATAGCCGGATCTAAGCCTGTTTCCCTCTGTTTTGTGCTCGACCAGTTCCTGTGAAGCCAACCGGTGATCTATTTACACAGTATTGATTACCGGTTTGGAAGACGGGTTTGATAACCGGTTGGATATAACTCCCGGTTAATCCCCGATTCTGTTCCGATTGTATTCCGGCAAGATCCGGTCATA
This sequence comes from Ambrosia x helenae, assembly GCA_030844895.1. Lineage (NCBI taxonomy): Eukaryota > Viridiplantae > Streptophyta > Magnoliopsida > Asterales > Asteraceae > Ambrosia > Ambrosia x helenae. The sequence continues at coordinate 106,627,749 of CM061233.1, read as the reverse complement.
TCTCCGGTAAATACATCTCTAATTGTTATATTGGTTATCAAATATTAGATTATAATCTATTATTAACTAAAGATTATAATTGTTATTTGTTACGAGGTACCGATAAACGAGTTGGAGGATACAAGTTGTTACCGAGTCAACTCAGTGACTCGGTCAACACCCGGAATAGAACCCGGTCCATTGACTAGACGAGGATTATTAGAATTATACGATTATATATATATAATACAAATAACGTACGGACTTGATAATAATAATAAGAGAATAATAATCATATATAAAATATATACGTTTATATATATAAGATTCGATATATAAAACGATATACTAGACTCGGGTTAATGATAATATGATCAGCCGAACCAGCATCCGGTAAGTACGTGTCTAGAGTTCTGTAGGTTCGTGTGCCAAGCTGTAATGGCCAGCTTTATTAGCTACGAGTGCTAAGCTGTAATAGCCAGCTAGATTCTAGGATGTCCGTGTCGTGTCAATAATAAACCCCGAGTTTAGGACTATCTAATATATACCGAATTCTATATATATATATATATATATATATAAATTGTATATACGATATATATCCTAAATAATACAATCTAACAAGTCTCACGCGTAAAACGTATCAATATATATATTTGAAATATAATTGTAATAAGACGATAAGCAGAAGATATAACGCAAACCTGTGAGTATCGTGAACTCCCCACTTTTACTGTTTTATTAAACGTTTTAGGGGAAATACATGTCATTTATTAGAAAACCTAGAAATTCTTTACATAATAGATTTAATACAGGAAATATAATAGAAAAGGGGATAATAGAAACGAGTAGGACGGTACTGACCGGTATATAGCCATTTCCTTTCTTGTCCGACTAGAGGACAAGAACCAGTCTTACCCGAGTAGAGGGTAGGAATAATTAGATTTACCACAAACAGAGTGGTACCATCGATAGGAATGGCAACTAATAGAATATAATAGATTGACATATAATCGGTATAATTTAATCGAATTGGAAAATAGAATATATTTTCCCCTCCCGAACTAGAATAGTAAAGCATGTTTTATATAAAAGAATTATAAATAAACGAACTGGCCATTCACTTTATAAAATACACGACCTCACCAACTTTATGTTGACAGAAACTATTTTTGGCATGTGTTCAGGTAACCCAACATATATGATGACGTGGATCCTGGAAGAGTCAAGACTGTCTACATCCTGAAGTCCGCTGTGTAGCTCCGATAACCCGACCCGACGACCCGGCTACGTCAGCCGGGGGCGTTACACATAACGTCTTGTATATTTATCGGTAGCCATTATAATCATTTATATTATGTTTGATCAATTGTTAAATACTCTAAGATCATAACTGATTTGTCTTTGATGGATGGACTTATCTTTAGTTGGGTCTAACTAAAGTGTCCCCTGGGTATGTATAAATAGGGAGAGATTACTAAGGATGAGGGGTTACACAACATGTCCAACCATCACCCGACCCAACACCCTAACACCTCCACTAGCCCACCTCTGTCCTCTCACACCTCCCCTCACCTGTTCCAACATGGCCCAACCGCTAGCCCAACCAACCAGCCCAACTCGCCCCCTGCTCCTTCTCCCATACAATCTACAAATAACCCAAATCCACCAGACCCCAATCCGCTTAACCCTCCCACTGTACCGGTCCCACCTCAACAACCCAATCCACCCTCGGCTATACCATCCACTCGACCCCATACCCGCTCTATGAGCGGAATTTTTAAACCGAAACAACCTTTCAACCTAAACACCACATCCACCTCACCAGTTGTTCCCATTTCTAAAAACCCGGTTTATGCCTTAACTATACCGAAATGGTATTCTACCATGACTACAGAATATAATGCATTAATTAGAAACGGAACTTGGGAACTCGTTCCTCGTGACCCGAATATGAATGTTATTAGAAGCATGTGGTTGTTTAAACATAAATACAAGTCGGATGGTACTTTGGAATGGTACAAAGCACGACTAGTGTGTGATGGTCGGTTGCAGCAGGTAGGGGTCGACTGTGGCGAGACTTTTAGCCCGGTGGTTAAACCGGCAACTATTCGGACAGTTCTTTCTATAGCTTTGTCAAAGCATTGGTCTGTTCACCAGTTAGACGTTACCAATGCTTTTCTACATGGGAATCTCCATGAAACAGTTTATATGTACCAGCCTATGGGTTTTCGCAGTAAACAGTTTCCTGATCACGTCTGCTCACTTAAGAAGTCCTTGTATGGGCTCAAGCCGGCCCCACATGCCTGGTACCAGCGGTTCACAGATTTCGTTCTTTCCATTGGCTTCTCTCACAACAAGTGTCATGCATCTCTCTTCATTCTCACGTGCAGGCATGCAGTCCTGCAGCCCTGTCGCTACCCCAGTTGACATGGCTGGTAAACTCAGTGCCACTTCGAGTAACCTCTTTCATGACCCCACTCTGTTTCACAGCCTAGCTGGAGCTCTTCAGTACTTGACCTTTACACGTCCAGACATTTCTTATGCAGTCCAACAGGTTTGTATGCATATGCACTCCCCCGTATTGACCATTGGAATGCGTTGAAAAGAATTATTCGTTACATTAAGGGCACTACCAATTTTGGTTTAACTCTTCACGCAAGCTGCACTCAATCCCTGATCTCATATACATATGCAGACTGGGCTGGCTGCCCTGACACGCGACGGTCCACGAGTGGGTATTGTATTTATTTCGTGATAATCTTATCTTTTAGTCGTTAAACGACAGAGTACCGTCTCTCGTTCCAGTGCTGAAGCCGAATACAGGGGGGTCGCCAATGTAGTCGCCGAAATTTGTTGGTCAACCTCTTACTAGAACTTCACCATCCACTCTCTCGTGCGACCTTGGTCTAGTGTGACAATGTTAGTGCAATCTACTTATCTGGCAATCCAGTGCAGCACCAACGTACAAAACATATTGAATTGGATATTCACTTTGTTCGCGAACAAGTACAGAGAGGTCAAGTTCGGGTTCTTCACGTACCATCCCGTCATCAGATAGCCGACATTTTCACCAAAGGGCTTTCTAGAGTAATAATTTGAAGATTTTCGAGACAGTCTCAGCATCCGTTCTCCTCCCGCTTCGACTGCGGGGGTATAATAGCGATATATGTTAGGAGATGATTATATTTGTATTATTGTCATTAATTGTAATTATCTATATCCTAAAATAAAGGATATCTCTTGTATTAATAGAATGGGAGCACGGTTTATTCTCTATTAATAACACCATCAAGAATTCGCCTCTCTCCACAACCGATTCCTCTAAGGGATCATTAGCCATCATAACTGCATACCATAAAGGGAACTCGAACACACTGATAGTTATGTCGACATCAACGCTCTCAGCATCAGTAGCAGGTCTCACAAATCTCTCAGGTACATGTTTATGTGTTTTCATTACATCCTAACAAAATTGATGCAACATATGAAACTCGAAGTAGGAAATAATTGTCCTTAAAAAAATCATGAATCTTTCATCCATCTCACATAACCTCGACTCATCCTCCTTGTCTGGCCAGATTGACCATTGCCTCTTTCTTCACATTCCCCTCTATTCCACCTCAACCTTCTTTTCACCCAGATGGTTTAAGATTCAAAACTTTATTTTTTTAATGCATTATATCTAGCATGAATAACCCTAGTCAAGATGATTTGGTTCAAATGATTTAGTGGGCTAGTGGGTTTAAATTTTGGGTAGATTTTGGTTAGTCAAAATCTAAGGGGCTATTTGGCAACTTTTGAATGTGTAAGTATTGAATCAGTAAGAGGTCTAAACTATCAATGGTTGAACCAATAAGAGGTCTGAACCATTCAGACTCAATATAATGCTTGCCCATTCAGAGGCAAATGTCTGAACCATTCAGACATCTGTCCCATTAAAAGCTCGTTAAGAATTGAAACAACCCCTAAAAGTTTTAGGCTAAAACCTAGTATCAATCATCATACTATATATTTATAATCCTTGAAATGAATAGTAACCTCGTTAGTACCAACGCCATATTTATAAACCTTACAATGAATCGACGTCAATGCTAATGGTATTAACGCCGTTAATACTAACGGCGTTAACTTTTTTTTTTTTCCATCACCTCAATGATAAATGCCATTAGTACTAACGGCGTTTTTGGTTTTCTTTTTCTTTTTCTTTTTCTCTCTCTCCTCACTTTCTCTCAAACACCCATTTTCTTTCTTCTTCATTTTCCGTTAATTTCATCCTCTTCCCTGTCACTCTGTAATTTTAGAAACCAACATCGATTAAATTTTCATCACTAACATTATTATTACGATTGCGTCTATGAGTCTATTTACATTTTATTAAAACCGCGTGGCCCCTGCCATAAAGCGGGTATATATCGAGTGCCATCACGATATTGTAATTAACCGAAAGCCCGCAACAAAGCCCACGAGAATGCAAGTAGTTTAAAACAACCCCCAGCCTCCGGAACTATATTTGAATGTTTATCACTCCATTTTTTTTTTTTTGGCTTGCAACCCATACATCTTTTTCTTTTATAAATAAAAAATAAACAAACAGTCATCATTATTTTCAAGTTTCCACTTTTCCCACCTGACCGATGGAAACTCTACCACCGCAGCCGCCACCAATCAATGCCGCCGACGTCATCTCCACCGTCACACCAACCGTCGCTAATCACAACACAACCATCACCAAACCAAACACCACGACACTTATCAACAAAAAGATCAAGACCAAAAACAAAAACAAAAACAAAAACAAAAACAAGAATAATCATGTCTCTACTGACCCACAACAACAACAATCATCATTGAATCCGGCTTCATCATCATCTTCATCATCCTCTACTGTATTGCATTCAAGAACAAAGGGTGTTCGTGTCTCCACTAAATATAGAAACCCTAGAGTTTATAACGGCGGTTCAAGAAGACAGAACGGTGGTGAGGCAGATGCTCTTGCTCTCCCTCTTGGAATGTCCATTGCTGCTTTTGTTGCTCAGGTTGTTACTGGCATTATCTTTATTAATGGTTTTGAGTTGGAATTGATTGAATTCTTTATAATATTGAAACCCTAGACTGAGAAACAAGTGGGTGTGTTTAAAGATTTGTTCTTTATGTGTCTGTTAACTTTATTTTAGGGTTAGGTTGATGGGATTTGTAATGGGTATCAAAAAGTTAAGTTCTTGCTCAGGTGTTTTGTTGAATTTGATTAAATTGTTGAATTGATAAGCCGGGCATTCCCGGCCCACCAAGCGAAACCGGTGGTTTCTTGGTCACGAAAGGATTCCTCAAAAAGTTAAGGATTAGTAATCTTTTTTAGAAATCGAATGGATTCGGTAAACAAGTGGATGTGTTTAAAGATTTGTTCTTTTTGTGTTTGCTAGCTTTCTTTGAGGGTTGAGTTGATGGGATTTGTTGTATGTATCATAAAGTTAAGTTCTTGGTTAAAAAAGATTAGGTGATTGATGGTTATGAGGAATTGTAGTTGTTTATGGTATTCGAGTATGCGGTGTCGGTGTGGTGCCGGAGGCCAGAACTATATTTTTGGGATTTTAGTTATTTTATCCTTTGAAGTCCAGCGATTTGTGGGAATTTTTAATAAGTTGGTTTAGTTGATGGGTAATGTTGCTAGTTGCTACTTTTCTCATCCAGGTATGGTTAGGTTGTTGGGTTGGTCCGGCTCTAGCTTTCCTGGGTTCGATATAGGCTGCAAGGTGCAAGGAAGACGGCCCTGGGAAGACCCTCTGACGGTCAAGTCAGTAAAGTAGATAAGATAAGCTCATGTATTGTATATGTGTATGAAAATAGGAAATGCAAGAGTTAAAGATGAGAGAGGCTGCTGGAGTATCCAGTGAGCGGTCTATGGGTTGGGTCAGGCTCAGGCCTAATGGGCTAAAATGACTCGGTACCATGCTTAGACTTTGATCTCAATCCAGGGGATACGTCTACAGTTAACTTGAGACATAACCAGGGCAAAGTTATTTGATTTTGAAAAGCATCTGTAGTTTTGAAATTAGGTTGCTAAAATACCTTGCGTTCCCGTTGCTTATACTCTACTTTTGCTTGTTAATAGTTTACCGTTCTCATGCTATGTTTTAGTGTTTATATTTTTGGGAAACAGTTAGGAAAATTTGTTTCAAAGAATGCATCAAAATTAACCAAATTCCATTAATAACATATCACATCAATCTTGTGCGTTTTTTCTGTATCATTTTTCTTGCCAGTATTGTGTCTGTTTGTTCATCACTAAGCATGTGACAACTCTAATATATCAGGTGTTGGAAAAGAAAGATACAACCGGAGAAAAGATGTCTGCAGATCATATCTCTGAGGTATTTATGATAATTATTCTCCAAACGTATTTATAATCAGAAAATTTCATTAGGTGCATTCGTATCTTGTTGTGCTGCTCATGTAGACAGCTTTGGCTGGAACATCCTGCTGAGAACTTTTCAGCTATGGATTACATGATGTTGGTACGTTTAGAGGTGTAATGACTAACGACTAATTGTGTGGATTTTAATGATGGCTTCAAAAGTGTCTCTATACATTAATGACTTAATATATTCTACATGTGGCAAGTTCAGACCATTTAATTCGGGTTATATTTTACCTCACAGATTTGCACTTTGGCAGTAAAAGAATCATTGTCCAATGTAAGTGTTTTCGCTTTCACCGTTCAAAACTTTACCCATGCCTTATACATCAATCATTGTCCAATGTAAGTATTTTTCTTGTTGCAGGTGTTCGGTGACAAATTCGACTCCTTTGTAAGTAACTTTGAAAGATCATTTCAAAGCACTTTGATGACACTCAGAGTAATCAGCGAATCATCAGAAACAGAGAAAGATCATATCTGCACGCGGAAAGCAGTTCAAATGATTTTCATTTCAATATGAAAGAACGGACATCCGCAAGTAATCTTCAAGAACAAGCAACTCTTGTTGGTTTAGAGGAAGAGAATAATGTACATAGACATCCTATTTACAATGAGGTTGCAGTTCATGACTCGACAAGTGGTCAAAACAGTCAACAGTTGGCGTGTGTTCCTCCAAACCGACTGCATTCCGGAGTTAGTTATAGCCAGTCGTCCACCACTTGCCACTTTTGAAAGATCTGTTAGCGAACAAGCTCGGTCTAATGATCTTAAGGCGTTAGAACTTAGTCTTAATATTAAAAAGATGAGACTGAAAGAAGCGCAGCTTGCTGTTGATTGTGATTCAAATGTTTTAGAGAGATTTAAGTTATCAATGGGAATTTCAAAAGCAACTTTTAGAGCTGAAAAGTTTAAAACAGAATTGCAAGACTCGAGACATGCCCAGTTGCTTAAAAAGTGTGTCGATTGTCTTGTTGCTGGCTTGTTGATTATGGTCGCGTGTCTTGCTTATGGAACTTATATTCATTCTCATCAAAGACTCGTTGAAGCCAACGAATCATGTATGCTTGTCAAGGTACGAAATTAAATTGTTTTTGGTCTACTGGTCAACGTATTAGGATTTCATTATTCGACATGTATATTATCATCTAATTGTAACTGATTATATATTATTGTAACAACTTTAAACAACAAAAGCACATCTAGACACCAACTAGTCTTATTATTCTGTAACTATATTGTTTAATGTTTATCTTAATCTTATTGTTCTGAATCGCTTCAAAACACATATCAAGACACCGACTGATCATCTTCCGTATTTTTTCAGGAATCAAGTTCATGGTGGACCCCAAAATCAGTGGCATCTTTCAGTTCGGGGTTCCAAGTTCTTCGGTGTCAAGTTCAAGTTATAAGCCGAATGCTATTCGGGATAATAATGATTATTGCAATCGTCTTTCTACTTGTTCAAACGGTCGGGAACTATGAATCAAACAATGCCAGTTACATTCATACTCTTACTACTCGGCATCGGGTGCGGGTTTGCAGGAAATTTTGCATAGACACACTTGGAGGAAGTGGGACCATTGGCTTTTATTCTGGGAAATTCTTTGTTTGGTACACTTATTTGCAAACCTTTGTACCTCAATGTTGTTCGGTATTCTTCATGGGCCCGTTACAGTTGTTGACCAGCGTCGCCGACCCGTATGGTGCTCCCATACTGGGTTAGACGGGTGGTGTTTTATGCCGCCTTGTTGGTGTACCTGCCGGTGCTATGTGGGTTGATTCCGTTTGCTGGGGTCGGTGAGTGGTTTGAGCATTTTGCTTCGCTGGTGGTTGGTCGTGTGAATGAATGAATGAATGTTAATTGTTACGAGTATCTCGTTGTGTTTAATTTATGTTTTGCAGTTGGTTTTGTTTGTAATGTCGTGTTTGTATGTTAATAGTTATTGAGGTCGAAATTAGACCAAGTGTTGGTTATAATTAAAAGATATGTTTTGCTAAGTGAATGTTGTCTTCGTAATCTCTGATATGTTTTACTTTGTTGCTTCTAGTATGCATATTGTTGTAACAAACAAATGAAAAATATGACAATTTTCTTAATTAACAAACACGAATGCGATGTGTTTATGAGCTAGTGTTTATGGAGATTGAGACGAGAATGCTCACACGTTAGAAGAAGTGGTTGCTTAACATTGCTGTCAAAATAAATTGGTCTAGAAACAATTGATTGTGTAGAATTGTGTGTAAAACAAGTTTATGGATCTTAGAGGGTGTTTGGGATTGCGTTTGGAGATGAAAACGTGCTTTTAGTCAAAATTGCGTATTGTCTTATGATTTTTTTTAAAGGAGTTTTAAAAAAAATGTTTGGATTAGCTTTTGGAATGAGAAACGTCAAAAAGTCAATAAATTGTTGTTTTTTTAAGTGTTTCGCTTAACTTATTGTGAATATTGGTTGTATGTGTGGTAGATTTGTAATTTTTTTTCCAAAAGTCAAAAGCCAGAATTTCTAACTTCTCAGGTGATGTTTGGCTCTCCATTTGTGGAGCTCCTTTTGACTTATGACTTATGGGGAAAAGGAGAAAATGGGAGAAAAGTGTTTGGGTAATTGTTTGGAAAAGGACTTTTGAAAGATTTTGACCTTTGAAAAGGAGAAAATGGGGCAAAAGTCATAAGTCACAATTTGTGACTTATGAGGAAAAAGAGCTTTTGAGAATGAAGAAGTCATAAGGAGTTTTGGAAAAGTTTAGCCAAACATGGCCTCAAAAACAGCTTTTCCACCCTTAAAAGCCAAAAGCCAAAAGTCAAAACAGAAAGTGCTTTTGGGTTACACAAAAAACTTATTGACTTATTGGCTTCTTGGAAAAGCCAATAAGTCAATAAGTTGTTTTGAAACTCAATCCCAAACACCCTCTTACTGTACTGAGTCGAGTTAGAGCTACCAAAATGTGTCGTGTTGTGAAAAAAGGTCTTTGTTAAACACGACTATTTAAACTGAACACATGTTTAATTTACTCTAGACTAGCATGTGCATATTTAATAAGTTGGTTACATGTAACATTTAACACAATCAAATATAACCAATTCAGTAACATAAAATGCAACACATTTAATATGGTCATTCACATGACTCACCTAACATGGTTGATATACAATAAGAACATAATAAATAAAAATTGCACTTCATAAAATCATCTTAAAAGACTACGTTAGCCCGGTTTATCATCGACTCCTATCATAGCTCGTTCCGTCCGTAACAGTTTTGTGGGCTCCGATAATAAATCTTACTATTTATAGAATTATACATTATTATTATGATACAGAGTTAATGGCCAAAATCGTCCACAAGGTTTGGTCAGTTTTGCTACATCAGTCCAAAATCGAAACTTTTTACATCTTGGTCATTCGTTTTACATTTTGTTGCCAAATTCGTCCCTGACGCTAAACCCAGTTAACTATTGTCATTAACTCTGGGGGTATTTTTGTCTTTTTGCTGCCCTCCCTTTTTAAAACCCAATTTAAATAGAGTTTATTTAAACCCCGGAAAACAAAAATACCCAGATGTAAAAATGGGGCAGCCAAAAAGACAAAAATACCCCAGAGTTAACGACAATAGTTTAACTGGGTTTAGTGTCAGGGGCGAATTTGGCAACAAAATGTAAAACAGAATGACCCAGATGTAAAAAGTTTTGATTTTAAACTGATGTAGCAAAACTGGCTAAACCTTAAAGACGATTTTTGCCATTAACTCTTATGATAAACGAGTCTTAAACATTGATCTCTTGGTCTTTTTAGTGCTTGATCTTTCACTTATTGCATTATTGCTTGATTTTTTGAAAATTGGAGACATAATTAATAAGCATATAGGTTTCTTAGAATCAACATTTGGGTTCAGGTTTCATACACCACGTGACATCATATTCTGGGGTGTGTGACATCATGTTCTGGGTAGGTGGCAGTCTCCTATTGGTGTGTGAGGTGGGCCAGGGTGTATGAATCCTAATAAAAGGGTGTATGATTCCTAAATACCTTAGCCTATTAGTTTAGATTAATAATGTCATTAAAAATATCTCATGCGGACATATGTGCACTAACAATCTCCATGTCGAAAATCCATGAACATAAATAAATTCATTAGACATGTTCACCTTTTTAACACGATTGGTAAAATATGTTTTTTTTGCCATTAGCGTGACACCTCGCTTAGGCTAAGGGGTGTGATTCCCCCTTCTTCTCCCATTGTCCACCTCAGCGAGACGTCACACTCCCCAAAGGGGGAGGGTGCCACCTAGGCTCCCTGAACCCCCACCCTTCAGCCTTATGCCATGAATCCGTTTAGCTCAAAACGATGTCATGTTATCAAGTCGTGTAATAACTATACGTGACTCACGATTGTGATTCATTAGATATATAATTGCTGACAATCTTTAAATCTTGACTCACTAAAATATAGAAATTGAGAATTGCCTACAACCACATATTTTGACATACTTTTGTGTTAACTTAAACCATTAATTGCAAGTATAATCATTACAATACGAATATCACAAAACCCATTCCGGTTTTAGTACTTACTACATAAATTCTTGAGCATGTGTTGCCACGATTGTGTTGGCATCATGCAGCTCAACCATGTTGATCAACTCATCGCGATACCCCATAACGCGTCCAAGATACATATTATTGGAAACTTCAGAGATCGGTTGTTTGGTGTCCAGTTAGACACTTCAACAATCCCAAGTAAGTAACACTAGTGATAGTATCACTAGGTGAGTCAGACGTTCCAACATATTGGTTCAAATAACTTTTTCAAACTACCAACGTAGTTTTGAAACCCTAATGTTGTCATGGCCCACAGGAGATCCTCCCCATTGATCGTCTTTTCGCTTCTCTCTTTGGCATTTATCCGCGGCTTCACCAGTGATAAAGCTAATGAACTCGGACACACATTCTTGGACCGTCTCTTTTGCTTCTTTTGATATTTTGGCATTAGCCGGAGTGACTTTTTCATGATACGTCCTACATTGGCTATCGGGAGAAGCCGCTCTTGTCTTTAGAGGAGCCGTCAGAGACGTTGTCGGATGACGGGCTACCTGCCGGGCTGATTGGGATTCTCTTTCCGGTCATGGTATCGTTTTTGAGTCCTAAGGTGATAGATTGTGAGGGGTTTTATGGTGTAGGAGAGTTGAGTTAACAAACATTTAAAAAAGGTGCAAAGACGGTTTGATTTAGACAAAAAAAACTATAATATAAATTTGAAAAAGAAAAATATTAGAATATATGGGAGGAGACTATTTTCTCATTACAAAATTGTAATTCTTAACATTATATAATTAAGAATCGCTTACACTGCCTTTGTATAATATCATTTATGAGTTACTTGCATAATTAGTTTATACTAGTTGTAAACTTATCATCAAAATGATTATGAATTTGTACATTAATATAATCAAATTTTTTTTTATAAATAATCATGATATATTGATATTTAACTGATTGCAAATTTGACTTCATTTGTATAAAGATTGAGTGCAAACTTTGCTCATTAGACCATTTTGTTTCTTAATGAAAAATTCAAACCTATAAATGTTGATGTTATAATAATATCAAATGTAATCATTTGTAAAACTTATAAACATACATTGAAAACATAGAAAAAATTATAAACGGCCAACCCACACATCATTTAAATTTACTCTTAAATCTATAATAATGTTTATAATCGACTATAAGTGTTAACCACTTAAGAAGAAACACCCATTAGTTAGTAAATATTGTTAGAGTTAAAGACCTTTAATAAAAATAAAATAAGTGTTGTGCCTGTATTTTTTTGTGAAATGGATCCAAAAATTTTTGTCACTTATATAAGCATGTACAACAAACTATAATTTATGTCAAAGCAAATTAGTTTTAAAATCTTACATAACGCGATAATCCTATATTCCTATGAAATTTAATTAATTATTTAATATATTCAAAATTATACAATCTATATAATATTAATTTACAACATATTTGTTTATAATGGTCTTGTTCAAAAATTAAATATCATGTTTTGCTCTTTAATAAATAAGACTATTATATATACACACACACATTTAGATAATTAAAATGTGAAAACATTGAAGCCTGTAGATTCTTTCATATTTCGTAAGTAGAGCTATTTTTATCAAGTTTTGACGTTATTATACCACTAGTAGGACACTACAAAAGCCAAGTTTTTATTCACCTTTTATTTTTATTCTTTGTGTTATTATTATTATTATTATCATTGATTCATTGTTATTATTTCTATTGTCATTATCATAGGACTAGTATCATGTTAGTATAAATATATGTTTAATTATGGCTTTTGTAAATTGTGTGTTTCAATTGATAAATAAAAAAGTCGAATAGGTTATTCAATCTCGTGTTTTTTCTAGTTCAATCAAGGGCCTAATTTCCAACTTCATAATTATTATTAATTTTTGTTATAGAATCACTATTATTACAACATTACCCCATAGTATTCAACAAAATGTTACCGACGGAATTCCAATTACAGAAAACTACCGTATCAAATGACAACAATGTAGCTGAAAAAACGTCGACGTCTTTTCGCATAATAAAAATAATATTATCGTTTTCCATATTATTATTGAATCAGAGTATCTATCTTTATAAAAATATAACATGATATGTCAAACATGAAATGAGCATCATTTTTTGCTCGGCCATAGTACAAAACACAACGATGATTATTATAAAATGTAGAGCTAAGCTAACTACATGCATGCAACATGACAAATAGGAAACAACAAATGAATCACTACAATAGATCTTCATAGTATGTATAATAACATTAGGAGTTATAAGATATTATTCAATTTTCTTTAATATATAAAAATAATATTATACCTTTCTTTTATACCGTTATATTATATGTTTTACTATGGGTCTATTTGATAGCCTCTTAGTGAGGCTCTGAATGGTTCAGCATTCAAACTATTTATTTCAACCTAAAAAATGCTCTGAATGGAATGATTAAGAGCTGAATCATTTAGACATGGTGCATACCTGAACCATTCAGCACTTAATCATTCAGAGTTTATTAACCATTCAGACATCTTAATGATTCAACACTTAATCAACCAAACAACCCCTAACATACCGGTAAAAAGCTAATTTAAAAAGTAATTTTATTAACAATAAATTATGACAAATAATCACACGCACACACCTACAAACAATTAAGATCGTCGTCTTCTCTTTTGTTAAAGAAGGTAGTAGTTTGCTGACTGTTTAGGGTCAGATGCCACTATTAGCAAGGTTTGAATACTTGTTTTTTTTTTATTTATTATTATTACTATTATTACGTTTTTTTCTCGTATTTTAGAAGTTGTTTCTTTGACTTAGGTGTTAGGTTTCTTAGTTTTGTGTATTAAATTTCATTTGGTGGTGGATGTTGCAAGTGGTGGTGGTTTAGAGGGTGTTGTGTAGCTAGCTTGATGGTGTTTGGTGGTCGTAGATGATGGCGGATATTGACGGTGGAGTGATGGCAAAACTCGGACATAGGGATGGCAAAAAAAACCCGAGCCCGACGGGTATCCCCGAAACCTGAAGCATTTGGAACTGGTATACCCGATACCCGATGGGTATGGGACGAGTTTGGTATTGGAAAAAAAATATTTCGCGGGTATGGGACGGGTATGGTATTAGGTGATACCCGACCCGATTACCCGAAACTAAATACCCGTCTACCCGAAATATATACCCGAAATACTTTTAAGTTTTTATATATATCTTTTCTTAACTATTTTTTAGTAATGTTTCATTCTAATAGATTAATTATTTGAAGAATAAATTTTTCGTCTAAAATATATATTCTAATAACATTATTATTTATATTTATATGCTATGAAATATATAAATAGCTTTCAAAATTCATAATATAATATATATTTACATATTAAATGTTTCAAAAATTATTATGGTGATGATAATATATATGTCACTTATTACAATTTCATATACTCTAGATTTCTTAAAACATAAAACTATAAAAGAATATAATATATAGGGTCAAGATCGTGTACAAAGTGTTTTTTTTTTTTTGTGAGAAGTGTGAGAAGACTAAATATTGATACTTAGCATCATTTTTTTTTAACTTAGTCGTGCTGTTTTGAATTGTTTTGCCTATAAAAACCACCAACATAACAATTAAAAACCGAAAACAATGTATTTTAGGCTTAAAAACTTAAAACACCATGCTAAGAACATTAGCAGTGTGTTTTAAGCGTTAAATGGTGTGTTTTAGTTGTTTTTTTTTAAATTTAATGATTATAATACATCGTATTGTGTTTTAGATTGTTGTGTTTGGTGTTTTTCAAGTTAAAACAAACCTAAAACATCATTCCTAAATCCAAAACATGATGTCTACATTTCAATTCTTAGTACTTCTCACACTTCTCACAAAAAAATGTACTTTGTACAGGATCCTAAACCTATATATATATACATGCAAATACCAACGGGTAATACTCGACGGTAATGGGAAGGGTATGGTATGAGATTTTATAACGGGTATGGGTATGGTATTAGTCAAACCCGGCCCGTTGCCATCCCTAGGACATATAGTTAACAGTGTGGATAGTTTATAGAAAGTTGACCCATTTTGTAAAAATTCAAGGATTAAATATGTCCGATTTGTTGTAAGGCTTGCCCGGAAGAATACGGGGAACATGCGGATCACTGCAAAAAGTTACCCGGGTTCAAATATCAGCATGATTGGGTTCGAGACGTTCTGTGAGACATCTTAAGACGTGCTGGGATCTCACCAAGAAGGAGACCCCTGTGAACTTCCTCTCGGATCCCGCAAAGAGAGATCCACCCTGCATCCAGCAGATTTACTTGTCTTTGATCCACCCTGCATCCAGCAGATTTACTTGTCTTTGGGTGGGCCGGAGGGAAGCATGCCTTTGTTGATCTAACAAATGTAACTCATCTAGTTTGGTTGAGGGATATTTTGGTTTGTAGCAGGGCAAGCGGTGTGGAAAGCGGAGGCGAAAAAAGGTAGAAAAAGCATGCTAAAGCCTACGAGGAGAACCAACATGTTTTCGACCCCTAGCTTTTGATACATTTGGCTCATTGGCATCGGAGGCTACCCGTTTCCTAACAGGGTCCAGCGAGTTATTTATAGTAGTGTCTTGACTCCGGGTGGGCAAGGTTACGTTTTTAGTCGGTTAGGGTTTGCTATTCAGAAAGGGGTGGGCGCAGCTTGTTGCCCGCCTTCCCGTTATCATGATGTAATTTGTAATTATCATATATTGAAATAAAAATAAGTTTATTAAAAAAAATTAACGTATTTTAAATTTTATAACTAGGTTAAATGTATAATAAAATATTAAACTTTGTATAAATGTATAAGAAAACTTATTGTAGGAAAAAAGTTAGACACAAAATACAACACAATAGATCCCAACTCTAAAATAATATGTAAAAGACGCGTGTTTAAGTAGTTTGGTTGGATAGGTAATTTTTGAGCAAAACATAACTGGATTACTTTTTGTTAATATCATATACAGTGGAGGATCTTGAACGAAAACCTGATAGGGCCGGGCTCAATCTGGTAGGGTCGGATTTAATATATATAAAAAATTTCGAAAATTATCATTAAAATTTACGCTACGAAACGAAAAAACTGGGTGGGTCGAGACCCAGTCTGGCCCTAAGTGAAGAACCGCCTACGATCATACATACGTTGTGAAACGGATATTAAACTTTTAATGTTTTTGGACTTGGTTTGATTGATGAATGTAGAATTTGTAGATGTTGGAATCCGTTTCTACGTTTGTTCAAATACACGTACATACACACATGTAACTATGCAAGCTAGTAAAAGATTTTATGAAGAATAAAGTGGTCTTACAATCCTACCCAAGTTCCGACATAATTCCGGAAAACAATTGACTGAACATGTCAAAAACTGTGACACCCGGCAAATTCTGGTTAACAAGCGTTGTCTAGATGAAAGTCTACCTTACGAGTCACTGCGTATATTTGTACTTAACTAGGTTAGTTAAGTCGTGTGATACGGTTCGGGAACTGTTAGGATCAGTATAAGGAGGATCATCGGATGTGAGTCTAGAGGTTCAATTAGATGTCAGTCCCTAAACCAAGTGTACAAGTGGTGACGATTCGTGGAATCGTCAGAGCATAGGAAACATACA